>JADWQK010000266.1:3938782-5251709 GCA_017933935.1 Sesamia nonagrioides
CAGAAGAACGAGAGTAACCGACATAACCCGAAGAATTGCAACACTTAAGTGGCCGTGGGCCCGGCACATTGCCCGTAGGACCAATGCCCGATGGGGCCGACGGGTTCTCGAGTGGCGACCACGCACCGGAAGACGCAACGTGGGTATAACCCGACAAGGCGGACGGACGAAATAAGTAAAATTTATGATTACATGGAAAATGGTCCACATGATGAAGTAAATGTAAGCCACATTATTTCACTGTCTAAAAATAATCATAAACATTAAATACCTGAAAATCAATCATACCGGTACATTTATAAACTCAATTAACTTTCTACAGAAGCTCAGCACCAGAATAGGGTCAGAAAATTAATTAATTTCGTAGAAAATTGGAGCACGGCCATCGATCCTATTGTATATAATGTTTCAAGGGAAAGTTCAATTATGATCGAAATTCACTGCGTACTGTCGGCTGCAAGTAGTTAAATATATTTCGGGGAAAACGTCAGGAAGGCGGGGCCGAAGTTCCGGATAGTTGAGGTGTCTTCTCACCCCATGAGCATCCAGCGTGGCCGGTATTCCGAGAAAACGTTGAACAATAACTACAGTGTGATGTTCGATTCTTATTATTTTAAGTGTACAGACACTTAGATCAATTTTATATTAAGGGATTACAATGATAATCTCAGATTAAAACACATAAGAGCCACTGGGTGTGAGTTTTACGAATTGATGCAAAACAAATCACAATATTCAAAATTAACCAGTCACGCTCCGTTATATAATTATATCTTAATATATTCCTGACAATTTGGTACATTTGTTTTTGGAAGGTCAGTGTGTTTAATAACTTAATTAAGAAGCGCGAAAAAAAAGATTTCGTTTAGGACCAAAACTGCAGTTGCGAATAAAGGTTTATGGCTGAATGCATTCCAATTTGCAATAATCTTTCCGGAAAACATAATAATATCGAATTTTTTCCTCAATAAAAAAAGTTCAATCTGTATATTAATTAGCCTTTTTTCCGGGTGTATAAGAATCTTACTGAAACATACAAAATTCAAACCTTTTTTCCTTTAATAAAACAAATTCAGAAACTGTTAACCGAATTTCAACCATGGCGAGCAATCGGAGCCTTTAGCATAGGATCTATTATAGCGCACCACTCTTTTCTCACTCTCTATCCGATGGGAAGATAATCCAGCATAACTGATGAGAGATCAGGCACATACTCAATGGTATACCGGGTTTTCTGGGGTACGGGAATATCACAACTTCAACTTCCAAACTTTGGGCTAAGATATTCCAAAAGGAATAATCCAATAACACTTTCGCTAACCTCGCAGTCTTACCCAGAACCCCATGCTCAGCAGTCTCGCATACGACTAATAAAGGAAGCTCTTTAATCGAAAATTCTAACATAAAATATTTTCAACTCATCATCATCTCAACGTTTATCCCGGTTGCATCCGCGGCTTTCGCGTTAGAGCCCGGGGTTCGCTTTCCTGCACATTCTCCTCCATTTCGCACGATCTTCAACTATTAATGTATTTTATCATCCAAATAACAGATATATTGGTCGTGGTGGCCTAGTAATTAAAACACCAGTCTCTCAAGTATGAGTGTGCGGGTACGACTCCAGGTCAGGTAAGTAGCAATGTAACTGTTCTAAAGTTATATATACTTTCTAAGTATATCTGGGCACCAATGTGAATAAAAATATCTTGAGGAAACCTGGACTTTAGGTCTGAAATCGCCAACCCGCATTGAGTAAGCGTGGTGATAACGCTTAATCCTTCTCAGTATGAGAGGAGACCTGTGCCCAGCAGTGGGACGATAAAAAGGTTGATGATGATGATGATAGTAGTTCTACAAAGGGATAATGATCCCACTGGTGGGGCACAGGTCTCTTCTCTTTGAGAGAATGTAGGCTATAACCTTTCACAGTAAATAATGCACTATGCTCAATATACAATACAGCTGGTACCAGTTTTAAAATTCACCATATTTTACGTATTATTACTACCCATTTTTACCTCATAAAATAACACAGTCATGACCATAAAACAACAATGGAATCACCGGAGAGGATTTTTAAACGCGGATAAAATACATATGTTAGATACTGCCAAAGTGGAATCTAAAAGTTATAACGGTAATATATTGGTCTCCTTTTAATATGGCTGCTAGTTACACCGATGAGGTAATAATAGAAAAAGATTATATTTTGGAGCCATTTGGATGTAGAACCCTCGGACCGTTTGCTCCGAGTATTCATTGTCGTTTTAAGAGAAAAATCTAAAGGGCTATTTGACACTTCCCGCGGCCCAAGGGCTGGCTTTTACCTTGGCCGGAAGCATGCATGAATGGCATTGGCATAAGTTATTTCCGCCAGTCACTTGGGAACATTACGAGTTGACAGCGATGTGAAGCAATTTTTCGATGCTGTATTTAGTTTGAGGATAGTTTTATAAGTTGGGATATAATTTTGTTATTTTTATTAATTAAATGACTGCATGCTCAGCGGTGGCTTGGTGAAACTGGCCGCGATGAGGGGTTCGAACCTACGACCTACAACTTAGAAGTTGTAGGTTCGAACCCCTTCCGAAAATGTTCTAAAGGAAAAACTTCTAAGATATGTGACATCTACCAACCTCCACTAGGCCTATGTGGTGGAGAACGGCTCACGACTTCTCACTAAATCTATGTTCAAAGAGCGAAAAAATTATAGACTGATTATGTATGCGCGGCAATGCCATTTAGGAACTCTCGGAACTCCCTACTATAGTTTGATGACAATCTGATCAATGGTTTCGGTTTCAAACATAGGTCTATACATTGGCTTTATTTACATACATAGATAGATAGATTGACGATCATGTGGCAACCTTCCTCGACAGTTTCAAATATATTTAAAGTTTAGGAAAAAGGCTTGGTAATTGGATTTTGAATTTTAAAAACCATTTTTTGTGTATTAGGTGTACAGGATAAGGCAAAAAGGTAAGTAATTTCTTGGGTTAAAATAAAATTAATTTATTAACTATTTGAACTGTCGCCGAAATATGGAACGTTGAAAACTCACTCAAAAGACATTATTATTTCTTCCAATTTATGTTCGTTCATAGACATTAATTTTTGCTAGCTCATCCAAAGAATGGAAAACCTTCGCACCTCGGCTTATAACCTTACTTGTTCATTTTACGATACCTTTTGTATAACGTTACATATGGGACACAAAACGGTGTAATGACCGCCCGACATTGTCTCCACGAGATTTAAAATCACTTTTGTTGGATTTCCTCATCTCACACGGCTATTCATAGGACCATACGTAAGAGTATTTGTGGAAAGAGTAATAGATTCTTTTTGTTGAATGTCGGTCGTAATAGAAAGGGTTGCGAAAATTGTTCGCTGATAGCTTCAGGATTCTTTCAATCTTTATAAGGGATTAATGTTATTCATTTGGTTCTTTGTTTTACGCATGTTAGAATTTTAACGTCCGTCGTTTTTCGAATATCATTCGTCATTTGTCAATTTGGTTATAGAGGACCGGATCCCTTTTGTAATACCTTGGGGAATTCCTCATGGATACTTTCTTTCTGGGAATAACAAAGGTTTCTTCCGAATTCCTACCGAATCAAACCCCAATGTTTCTCCCGGTACTATGAGTCGGGGGCCCGGGAGATACTTTTAAATTCGTTGCACCCCCCATTGGTAACGTCCGCCATGCAAAGCAAGTGCCATCACCAAGTGCGACTCATCCCACAACCACATGTCCACTAAATCGAGCATACTGCGTGTTACCTCTTTATGTCTTTTATTTTTGGTATGGATGTGAAATCATAAAAATTACCTTCCTGCTCTTGGCGGAGCGGGACCTTCACTTGCCTGTGCACCAGGGCCATGGTTTCTCTTTCAACCAACCCGCCGCCTTGGTCACGTTAAACTTCAATCTTCGTAGACCTCGTCACAATGTGTTGACAGCTCTTTGAGGCGTACGTGAAACATAACGTACCATCGACTTGGCCCTGTCCTTACCGTCTCTTACGCAATATAACTAAAAATATAAGAATATTTCTTGCATGGTTAAAATTATCCGTATTATAAAATTTTTGTTTGTTGATTTCACTGAAAAACTATATGGAAGCTGTACGACCACCCTTAATAAAGGTAGCGATAGTACATGCGCCTATATGGCAAATTAACAGAACCTAAAGTAAGACCTATAAGCCCTACATTCCCTACGACCCTAAGTCCTATAAGCCCTAATTTAATATTTATTAACAGCTGAATTATAAAACTGTTCAAAAATAAAGCCTTAGCAAAACATTACAAGTTTGACCTTTTTCGTGGGTTGTCCAACTTATTCCTAACAATATTTTGTGTTGAGTTGTATCCCGAAAGCATAATATTCTTTTACCCATATTTACAAATGTACATAATTTAGCACTCTTTATTGTGTTTCTCATGAAGCAAAGGACCGTCCCATAACTTCCCATGGGGGCCGTTGGCAACTAAATGATGGTAGAAGGGATGGCCAGTAGAAACTAGGTAGTGCCAAAGAGCAACAAAACTTTGTAGAAGTGACACTTGTTTTCGCTCGTGGGATTAAGTGACTTGCGCCCGGTAAAAGACATATTTTTTCGACTACTAGCAGATTGAAAACGGTGACGGAAAACATAATGAGGAAACCGGCATGTCCTAGAGGCGAAAAAAAAAAAAAACGAAAACCTGTGACATCCATTAACTCGTACTGGGCCAGCGTGGTAGATTACGGCTTACTCCTTCTCACCGAGAGGAGGCTTGTGCCCTAAGAATGGAAACTTTTTAAACAGATTATGAAACATATTAAAAAAAAACCATTTAGTAACTAAAGTAGGATACAATTATAGCATAAAAAGGAAGTCTGCTTTAAGTAAATTTTTTGATACACCGATTTTCTCAAAATTTTCTCAAAAAATATGAGTCTAAAATTGCTTAGCATTGTTGTTCGGAGAATATGCATGCGTCAATGTCGCCAATCACTCGCCGCGATCACTCAAGTCAAAACAGGGTTTGGTAATGACGCCAGTAGGTGTAGGTGGCCAATAGGTGAGGGATGCCACCTGCGCTCAGACGCGACTTAGGTCAAGCGACACGCTTGTGAGTCGCTTGCCTCTATACGTCGCTCTGCAAGGTGCATCGCGGTGACTACTTCTTGATAGTGTGACATCACATTGTACACAATAACTGAAAATTTTTGTTTCAGTCTAAGTATATGGATTTAAAGTGTCCAAATCAACTCGGTTGACGATAGGTTCATCTGAAGTCACAACATTTTGCTGAGCACCTTTTCTTGCACAGATACAACTCACTAGTGTTGCCCAAATGCAAGAACAAGACGAGACTTAGCCAGTCTTGGTCTTGGTCTTGCGCCAATACACCTGGTCTTGGTCTTGGTCTTGGTCTTGCGCTCCCAGTCTTGGTCTTGGTCTTGGTCTTGCAGCAAGAGTCTTGCAAGTCTTGCAATTACCTATTAGTCTATTACTATTTATTAAAGTTTACTTTAAATCTTAGAAAAACGTATTAGAATTGGAACATTGTGAGCTTGAATTAACATAGCCATAGTAAAGATCAAGCAGATTAATAACTAACTGAAGATTTGATAAGAAATTCGAAAAATCAACTGACCTATATGTCGTTTTCCATGGAAGTAACTGTTTCTTAATAAACAATTATGATGTATAAGCTTACATTTGCTAAAACATGTAAAAAAACAAATTTTTGTAGAATTTTTTTTACACGTTTCAAGTATATTTAAAAGTAGCTACTTAAACGGGTGATATTTGAACACTTTTTTGCTATTTTTTCTTGTAAAAACTTAAGAAATATAATGACTAAATGTACAATAATAGTACCTAAGTAATTAGTTTAAAACCATATAAGTAATCAATACCTATTGTAATATATACTTACTAGAATGTATTAATATGACATCTACTACCTATCCTTACCATTTTATCCTAATCATAATACTACTTGCGTGATCAGTATAATGTATTCATTTTCATTCTAAGCACTCTGAAACTTATTTATTCTTTGGAACACCTGTAGGTACTCTTAAAATTCGAAATTATTTTGCATGAGTATACCTACGCCCTATGGCGCCAATCAAATAGTGTCAAATGTTATGATTTCGGCGTGGCGGCAACGATTGTTTTAGATTTCAAAAGAAGCCGCCGGCGCGTGTAACATAACCATGTACTTCCGAAAAGCGGCAAATGTCTTTGAGAAGTAAGTACAAAACCTTTGATGCCGCATTATCAAAGTGCCGATGGTTAAAACATAACTATGCATGCACTCAGTTTGATTTTAATAGATATTTTTTTATTCGCTATGTTTATGGTATTAGTCGTAATGCGCATAGGTCCAGTTTTTCATATTCTTTGATACAGTTTTTTGCGTCTCATAGAATTCCTAAGCGTACCTACCTATACACCGAACTGTTACACCTAACTACTCAGTGAAATAGCGCTAAGTCCTATCTGCAAGACGCAAGAGTCTTGCAGGCTATGTCTTGTTCTTGCTCAAGTCTTGCACGGTCAGTCTTGGTCTTGGTCTTGCTAAAAATACGCGGTCTTGTTCTTGGTCTTGGTCTTGCAAAAACGCAAGAACAAGACCAAGACTGCAAGACCAAGACTGAATTTGGGCAACACTACAACTCACGGCTTAATGGTTATTTATTTTGTAACACAATTAGTTATGTTCCTCTGCAATTGTCTTTTTGTATTTGTATAATTGTTATTGTTTGGTTTATTGCCATCTGCCAATATCGCGTGCGCATCACGAATGGCAGACGGATCTAATGTTAATTGTCAAATAATGTGTGTTCTCTATCATGACATCATATGACATCAACATAGTTTATAAGTTTTCGTGTTTGAGGAGACTTATGACTTTATTATCTTTATATCTTTTTTATTATTTCATTATATTTACTTGTAATATGCGTTTTGTTTGTTCGTACTATTTTTTTCTTTCTTGCTTCTGCATCTTCGTTCGTTTTCTTCGTAGTCGCAAGAGGTCTTGTCGCTAGGCTTTTTAACTCATAGCCGCATCAAAACTGTAGGTAGGTACTAAGCGTCAGAATTGTTTGTTGTAGCAGACGACGTCATCCCATTGGCGCCTGAGGTCGCTGAAAACGAGTGCTCGGGCTCTGTTTTACATAAGGTCGCAGTATGCTGAGAGATAGTCATATTGCGTAGATATATTTTTTTTTTATAATTATTAACTCGTGCTTGACGGTAAAGCACGCTAGTTTATTAAGAGCCTATTTACTCTGTTTTTTGAGTGAACAGACTTTTAAATATTAGCGAGCTTTACCATGTGAAGGAAGACGGTAGTTGAGCGAGGTGATGCAATGCTAAACTCAACATGCTGCGCCAGATGAAGATTGATCTGGAGAACCTCCACGACCAAACTCTCGACACAACAACACCTGGCGCATCGTACCCGGCGCACATCCCAACACATCTGTTCAGACCTGTCCTCCGTACGGCTTCACCAGACATCATGCCGGAACACGACGAATCGCTTGTCGGCAAGACGCTTTTATATATTCCTAGTCTATGGTAATGAGTTTATATTGCCAAACGGCACGGTCCGTGATGTACATCGTACCTGCCACGTTGTTCTAAACTATTGGTCATTTATTTACTTGATTGGACTATTGTGTATAGTAAATGTAAGTGGGATTTACAGGAATGTTCTGGTTTTTCATTAAAAGCTATATTTAAATCATTAATAGTCATGGAATCAAAATCTTTATCATACTAAAAAATTTAACATGCTATTTTAATATTTCTGTTTTTCTAAATAGACATCTATACTAATTTAAAAAGCTGTAGAGTTTGTTTGTTTGTTTGAACGCGCTAATCTAAGGAACTACTGGTCCGATTTGAAAAAGTGTTTTTGCTTTGGATAATCCATTAATTCAGGAAGGCTTACGGCTATATAACATCACGCTGCGACCAATAGGAGCGGAGCATAACTAAACCACGCGAACGAAGTTGCTGGTGGCCGTATAGTTGTTATATATTATCTTATTTTTCACTTTATATCCGTTCCTTTACATTAGGAATTTCAACTACATGTATCTTTTTTAGACAAATATTTGTCCCGCGTGGGAATCGAACCCACAGCACGCAGCTTAGCACTCAATCGCTTAACCACTGCGCCAACCGTGCCCTCAATATTACTTAAAATATGTACTTGTGCGGTTGAATGCGGTACCTACTTAGTCAGATGAAATCTTACTTAAGAACTTAGAAATGACGAGCCGTCATAAAAAGTACAGAGTCCACAGTATCCTTGATAGCTTATACCGCCTCCTAAGCCTTGTTGAAAGTAAAGTGCCAAAGATTTGGAAAATAAAAGCAAGATATTGCAAGAAATATAAAAGTAGAGACCTTTTGACCGTATTCTTGACCTCTACAAGAGAATCAAACAACCGTCTCGTCATTCAAATCTCTACATAATACACGTCTACTCGATTTAACTCTACATATATCCATAAAGTACTTTTATAACAAAAGAATTGTATACGTTTCATTTCACGGAGCCATTTGCGGTTTTGGGAAAGCATTTGGCCAAAATGCGATTTTTAATAAAAACGTATTGGGTTATATGGTTCGGGACGCAAAAACAAGGGTAAAGGTATGACGGGGTCTTTATTATTATATTACTCGATATTAATTTTTTGTAACGGTCTTCAAATATCGAATGAAAAGGACATTTGGGCCTTCACCATCGTCGATAACTTTTCGCTTACCCTTAGATCAGATTAAAGTTCAACACGAACTTATAAATGAATACAATCATTTTCTTTTCTTTAAATACTTATTCCTTAGATATTGAACATAAGTCGTGGTGGCTTATTGGTTAAAACACCAGCATCTCAAGTATGAGTGTGCGGGTTCGATTTCAAGTCAGGCAAGTACCAACTTAACTTTTCTAAAAAAAGTTATATGACTGATTACAAGGTGAAGGAAAACAACTTGAGGAAACCTGGACATTAAGTCTGAAATCACCAACCCGCATGATGACCCGAGTAAGCGTGGTGATTACGCTCAATACTTTTCTGTATGAGAGGAGACCTGTGCCCCAGGTTGATGATGATTATGATATTGAATACCTACTTATTTAACATTGTTAACTTAAAATATATGACTGAAAATTAAATTTAACTATTCAGCCTGGCTGAAGTGGGCGTGGCCGAAAACGTCTCGCGAATGCACTCCGAGAGATGGGGAAAAATCATCGTTCGCAGAACCAAAATGACCAGAGATAGCCCAAGACAGGGAGTTTTGGAAGGCAAAAGGGAATTCCTTTGCCCTGTACAGGGACATAATGTTAGCAAACAAAAAAAAAACTTTTAGAAGGAGCTTTCTTTTTTTTTTGTTTGATATTTATATCGATAAAAGTCATGCCTCGGAAAGCAGGCTAAGCTGTTGGTCCCGGTTGCCATGCGAACATCTAATGGAAGTCGCTACGGGTTGTTAGAGGCCTCAAAAGTCCAACAATTAGTCTAACTGCAGTGCTTTGATATTGCCTTCGGCTTGTGGAGGTCAGACGCCAGGTGCTTTATGGAAAATATCGAAGTTTAACCAAAATTTGGAGTTGGACTGGTAAAGCGGACCCCAGACTCCAAAGCTGAAAAAGCTTCGTCCAAAGTCTTTTCTGGCTATTATTTCATTCTCATTCTCTTTTCGTTCTATCAATATTACATTGTCGTATAGCCAGCAACAATCAATCAAAATATGATGGCGGAGGAATAGAATAAAAATAAAGTTTAAAAAGATAAAATATATTAAATTATTATTTGCGATAAACATGACGCATAAAAAGAACATACGCACAAAAAAAAAATAACAATTTGAGGGAAAGTATGCGTCACATTCACGCATCGCTCAATCATAATTAATGAGCAAAACAGTAAAATAATAGGTACAATGCTTTAAAAAATGGAGTATTTTCAACTTCCTTCCAAATCAAGCCAGCCATACTATCGCTAATTATTCCATTTACAAGGTTGCATTTCGCCAAAACTCTTCACAATTTAAAACAATGTCTTGCGCATTTAAAAAACTATTATCACTCTTTTCACAGAAAACTTTTAACTCTCGAATAATAACAGGCTCAAACCGCATGAAAGAACAATGCAAATTAAAAAAAAAACTGACTACTCTACTATCCAGTGTATCCATTCTGGCAGCTTTCCAAAAAGTGCTAGAGATATAATCTTGAATATTAAGCCGTTCGTGTAGACGAGCTGCCGAATGGAAGTCACGTTTGGGTGGCGTGATGTGCATGCCAGATAGTCTGGTCTGGGTAGGAGGCTCCCCAAGTGTAGGATACTGAAGAGGATTAGCTAGGGAATTGATGTGCAGTCCTGGATTGGGTCTTGATTACGAGTGTAGATTTTGCTTTTGAGCGAAGAAGTATCTCTACTTTATTACATAACTAGCTGGTTTCTGCTGATTCACCAGTTTAGATCCCATGAGTATATCAGGATAAAATTTCTGTGATTGATTCTGATTATAAACTATCTATGTGCCAAATGAACATCCAAATCCATTCGGCACTCTTGGCGTGAAAGTACATCAAACATGCGTCATTTGAAGGAAACTAGCATTCTATCAATAATTTATGTTTAGCTTTATGTAAACTGTGCGAAGATAGCTGACTTCTTATACGTTATACAGTATGTTAAATAACAGAGGGCGTTCCCTTAAACTCGTTAATATATATCATTAATAGATTAAAATAAAAATATCAGCATGGAAAAATAAGCATAAAAAAATCCGAATAAAAAAAATTCTAATTGGAAATAAATTTGAAACCTCCTGTTTTAAATCAAAATAGTAGTCGTCATGTATAAATAAATTGTGACGTTGCCGTCTTTCATGTTCGCGTGTACAGTGTGTTTCTTTTACATGTCAGTGTAAAATTTTTATTGAATATTTTCTTATTGGAAAAAATTTTAAAACATTTTGTTTTCGAATGGAAATATTTTTTTTACCATGTATGTATGGTATACTATTTTGGGTTAACGGGAACGCCCTCTGTTAGTTAACATACTGTAGTTATCGTCACAGAAATTGGCGAAAAAAAAATTATAGTGATGGAAGCATGTAATATAAATGAAATTGCGCGTGCACAAAATTCCTCCACTGCAAAAACTTCTGCTAAGTTACGCGCCGGTAACTGTATAACAGACGCCGAACGTTCAGCTACGCCCGCCGAACTTTCGGTCGCGCAACGCATCGCATGATGTGTCGCTTGCTATGCAAAATACATTAAATTCGTTTTAGCTGAAAAAACCGCCCGAAGGTAGGTTAGGCCCTACGCCGCAAACGGCGTAATTTCGGCTGATGTGAGAAAGAGTACTTGAAATACATGCGTATTCACGCTCGCAGTGTATTTCAACTTATTTTAGAAACAAAGAAAATAATTATTTATTTTTACTAATACAGGGTAGAGAAGGAGGACGAAGATTACAATGGAGGATTTTAAACTGCTTTTTTGTCGCTGGTGTGGTCGTGAGTTCGATTCCAAACAGGCATTTTTTTTGTATTCAATTTCACCATTACTGCTCTTTAGTAGGAAACGAGAACATCATGAGGAACCCGTGTTGAAAGAACAAAAATTAGAAAACATGTACCGACAGAGCCGACCGACATGGTGGATTATCATCATCATCATCATCAACCTTTTTATCGTCCTGCCGCTGGGCACAGGACTCCTCTCTTACAGGGATTGAGCGTAATCACCACCCTTACTCAATGCGGGTTGGCGATTTCAGACTTAAAGCCCTCAAGATGTTTTATTTCACCTTGTAATCAGTCATTGGTGTCCTATATATACTTGGAAAGTACATATAACTTAAAAAAAGTTACATTGGTACTTGCCTAACTTATAATCGAACCAGCACACTCATACTTGAGAGGCTGGTGTTTTAACCACTAGGTCACCACAACAGTTTTTAAGGTGGTTTAGAGCACATTACAATTACCTACAGAGAGGTAATCACATGTGGAGCCTTGTTCTGTGAGAGACACAGTAGAGGCTTGTTTCCTATCAGTGGGAAACTAGCCTCTACTGTGTAACACACTATACTACTGTTCACTAACACTACTTATCAGTGGCGAAGAGTCCATACAAGCCGATTCCCACCGGGTTACCTTTCAAAAATCAGTTCCATATTCATACAAAAGTATTTACATTCTATTTCATTAACAAAGTATTATTAATTAAATGCCTGCGCGATTTACAATAGCAATAGTAATTCTTAGCAATACCCTAAGTATCACATTTCATTTTATAGTCGTAAATTAATCAGCGCTTCAATTTTTCGTACCTAAATTACATTGAAGGTAACTCGAAGAATTACAGCTTATCTCGGCCAACGTTTTACTATGAGGCGAAAAGAGACAGAGCGTGTCAAACCATCTCTTTCTAATGCTCGCTAACTGTATGTAAAATTTAAAGAAAGATAGGCTGATCGCGACCGGCTTGCAGTTCTCTCCTCTCCTCTATTAGAAAGAGACAAAGAAACCACTCGAACACGGAACTCGGCACGGGAGAAAGAAAACACGACAAAATTAAAAAGAATTAGCGTTATAATGAAATCCTTCGCAAGTCATATTCTTTTTATTTTGGCATATTTTCGTGTTCCATTTCGTAAGGTTGAAAATAAATTATTGTTAGTATGTGACATGTTGCTATTCCACTGGTGCGTGATAATTTAAATTTAATTTTGTTATATTTTAATATTTGTGTTATTTAAACTGTGATTGATTCTGTAAGGTAATTTAATCGCAGATTTGGTTAAATACTGTGGATTTTGTTTGTTATTATGGCTTATATTATTCTACCGGCAATATTATTCTTATCTGAAGACCTCCTCCAAGATATCCTGCAGTAGGTAAGTGTTTAAGTGTTTATTTTTTTGGACCGGCTTCCCTTTGTCAAAATTTCACCCTTCGCCACTGCTACTTATACTGTGTGCTAGTAGGCTCAACTAACTAACTAACTAGAACTAAGCTGCTAGCTTAGGGTGGAGACACATCTGCGGAAGGTACGGCTTCGAAAGCTCAGCGGCTGAAGTATCAGTCGCAATATTCAGTTGTTATGACAAACCAAACGGTCAAAACGCGGCGCGGTTCAGCGCGTTACGTGTCGTCATCGTCAGTCTGTCTGTGTCGACACTTTATGGTGTGCGGTTTTTGTAAAGTACCTGAATTGCCCAGAAAAATGGATTAGAAGACGTTGCCGCTCTTCGCTGTCGCCACGCGCGCGATGCACAAGACACGCCGAACGTTCAGCTACGCCCGCCGAACTTTCGGTCGTGCAACGCATCGCTTGATGTGTCGCTTGCTATGCAAAATACATTAAATTCGTTTTACCTGAAAAAACCGCCCGAAGGAAAGTTAGGCCCTACGCCGAACGCGGCGTAATTTCGGCTGATGTGTTATAGAGTAGTATTGACGCTTGCAGTGAATTTCAGTATATTTACGCGAAAGTTCGGCTAAATAGCCGAATTTTCGGCGTACGTTCTGCAGATGTGTCGTGACACTTAGTCTTCCATGACTTAATCGATAATGGTAATGCGACGATTAATTCAAGATGAACAACATTAAGGTAACTTTACATATTCACATTCACTCGTTATATTTCCCATCCAAATTATTGCTAACGTTTAACTTAAAAAAAAAAAAAAAAACATTTAACGACCGCTTTCCAAATACACGCCCGAAACACGAGAAAAAAAAACAACGCCCCCGTTTATCGAAACGCCTGATCGGTCCAGTCTCGCCGCCATTTTAGGGATCCACGCAATAAAAGAATGTTTTCAGGTAGATATTTGAATTGAATTCGATATACAGAACCATGTGCCTTGTTTGATTGATAAAATATCGGGTTAGACCCAGAATAATTGCTTGTGTTTTTCGGTACAATAATTTCTGTATCTCATGAGTGTTTTTTTCATGCCGTGTATTTTGATATAGATTATCAGTTGATTGGTTTTTCTATTGGTTGTATTTAATCTTTGGTTCCGTTCATTCATGATTGTAATGGAAATTGGATAAAAATAATCCTAGTCTTTATTTATTATTTATCGCATTTAGGGCTTCTATTAATTTGCGTTTGTGTTAAGGTTAGCTTAGCTTAAATAAGATTGAATAAGTTTTTTTATAATACTGCTGCGCTGCATGATGCGGGTTCGATTCTGCACTGATTCTTGCAGACTTAAACTTAATTTATTTTTATAATTATAAACTAGTGCTTGACCGCAATCCCGCTTGATGGTAAACAGTGAAGCAATCTTTGATGGTAAAGTGTGCTAAAACTAGCATACTTTACCATCAAAGATTGCTTCACTGTTTACCATCAAGTGAATAGGCTCTTAATAAACATTAAGAGCCTATTCACTCTAGCCTTAAAGATACTTAAATTATTGTAGTCAGACGGAAACACCACCGCTGGCAAATTGTTCCAGTCCGTTTCGTTTCTTGCGTTTTCTGCGGTTGGTTTTTGGATGGGTGCCTGTCTTTACTTACCAAGACCCCTCCGTACCTCGGAAAGCACTTTAAGCCGTTGGTCCCGGCTGTCATTTGTAGATCTTTGACTGTCGTTACGTGTCCTCAGAAGTCCGAAAGTCTGACCACCAGTCTTACCAAGGGGTACCCAGAACCTGGGTTGTGGAGGTCAGATAGGTAGCTGCTCAAAGGTGAAATATTGGTATTCAAAAGACAAAGGTTATACTGGAGGCTGACTCCAACATAGTTGGGAAAAGACCTCTCAGTAATTAATGAATGTGGAATATATTTTTTTATAGTTATGTTTTATGGTTATGTATTCATTTGCTTAATACATAACCATAAGTCATATCTCAATAGTACCCATTCCTGCCAAGTCGTGTTAGAATGACCATTTTCATACGGGTAAACAGTACTACAATGAAACTTTAAATGTTTTTTATGGCTATGACATCAAAAAATCAACATAATATGATTATACTAAAAAGCGCGCATATTTGCGTCACGACTAAACATCGCATGTTATTAGGCTGTATGGATGAATTGCCTTTGTCTTTCATTTGTGGGATTATAACAACAATCAACATGGCGAGAGCCATGCTATTTTCGCACCATTGTTCGTTTTATTTGTATTTATTCATTTCAAGGTCGTAGAAAAAGTTTTGACTGCCACTGTCGCAAACAGCTATTGTAATACTCGTGCTGTTCTATTGTGACACTCAGCTTCGCTTCGTGGCACAAACTATCACTCGTATTACAATAACTATCATTGCTTGACAGTGGCATAAATAACTATTGACACATAAGTGAGTGCAGGTTAACATATATGTAGAAGGTAGATCGTTCACATTTCCCTGTAATTGCGCTGGTATTAAACTATCGCTATAAGAACACAGTCATGTTGTTGAATATTTCCTCTGATTTTTGTGTTTATGGGCGGTGAACGCTACCAAAAACTTAAAGTAAACGGAACGCGGCCATAGTGGAGCTGCGTTCTTCCGAAAGCGCACTTTCTATCAAACTGGCAAGCTAGTGAGTCATGGCCACGATCTTTTAACTGTCACAAAATTTAATTAGTTTTATGTATTTCCCCGGGGGAAATCAGGTCTCAAAATTCAAAATTAATAAAGTTAGGGAGTCTGCCAGTGAATTGTGTCGACGTGCGCCTTCTCGTGATCTGGTCTGGTAGTCTACGAACTCGGCATCTGAAGGTTGGAGGTTAATGGTTTGGCGATTTTAGCATCTTAATCAGGGAGATGTACTCCGAAGGCATCATTCTATCACATATTTACTTATAGTTTCTAATATATCGCTACCCTAAATTAAGTCTACTTGCTGTTGTTTAAAATCTTTCGTCGTAGGTACATTGCCGCCACACATGTCTTACTTCAGAAAAGGTACTCAAAGTAATGACACTGGTATCCACTATATAACTACCAACATATTTTTTCTAGTAAATCGCCAAAATAGTGCAAATAAAAAACAAAAATGACAAGCCAGCTCTTTATATCTGACTCCGGTTAGGTGGCCAACGACCTATGACGACACGCAGTCATTTGGGAAACCAACGTTGCGTCAGAAAAAACTCATCCCGAAAATGTTTCCTGCTGTAAAGTTACTACTCAATTGTACATTCGGTAAAATTGTCTGGTTTGTAGGGAACAAACAATCTGAATTACATATTTTTTAAATTATTTAACAAATATGTTCCATTTTTAAATATATCGCAATTCACTTTCATCATAATAGGCCTAGCTTGACTTCGCTAATACATTTTATATTTTTGTATTAAGAGATTTGGTCGTTGTGAGCCAATCGATCACTGCCTTACTCCAGCTGCCATCTTTGATCCTTGCCAAAAATGCAATTATCGTAATTACAAGAATGTTTACAGTCTAATCTCTCAAATATACGCCCAATTTTCCTACATTATGACAAATTTTTGACATTTTAGATTACGGGATTTGGCTTTCTAGTGTGTGCTAAAATTAGAGTTATAGAAGCTACAGTGTAGAACTAAAAATATAAGTGAACTTCAATAAGAAGATGTCTACGGACATCTACAAGTAACAAAAGGTCAAAAGGCTAGGCGTAAAAGCCCCAATAATGAAAAAATATACTAAAAGTGAGCTTACAAAAAGTAGTTGCACTGAATTATCTGCATAATTTTCTATTTTGCCGACTGTACACCTTGTATACGGGCCCCAAAAAAGGCACAACTCTTCGGAAACTTTACCTTCAGTGTATCGCAAGCGGCGTACGTTTGAGAACAAAATGCACTTCGCTTGTATACTTTTTTCGATTTAGGCACGTAGAGTTTGGCAGCTTTGTAAGTTCAGGAAGAGAGGACTTATTTTTAAGGATATTGCGAAGCATGGAGTGTATTTTGTTGCTAAGAATTTTCCGTCGTATCGTTCTTTTTTTATTGAAGTTTTCTGGGTGGCATTATATAATATTTTTTTATATTTTCTGACACTTCTCTCTTACTTTTGCTCTTAAATATCTGCTAAAAAATGCAGTGCCTAACTGACGTCTAGCGTCTTAAAAAACGCTTCATTTTTTGCCTTCCATTCGGGACCTTTCACCCAAAATCCAATTTCTGCAGTTTAAACAAAATAATTAAAAAAATATTACGTACATATATCTAACATCATACTAATATTATAAATGGGAAAGTGAGTTTGTTTGTTTGTTTGTTCCGCTTTCACGCCGTAACTACTGAACCGATTGCTTTGAAATTTTGTAGACGTAAAGTTAGAAGTCCGGATTAAATAATAGGGTACTTTTTATCGCGGAAAAATTTTATATTCCCGAAGTAAATCTAAAAAGCGCGATATAACCGAAATCCACGCGGGCGAAGCCGCGGGCGGATAGCTAGTTTTAATTAAAATATTTAATTATTCCTCAAATCAGCGAAGGAAAACATTGGAAGGAAACCGTCATGTCCTAGAGGCAAAACTTCGAATATATGTGACATCTATCAACCCGTACTGAGTAGTACGGGTTGTAGATTACGGCCCAGCCCCTTTCACCTAGAGGTAGCCTATGTCCCAGAAGTAGGGGCATTATAGACTGATTATGTATTTTATGTTATATATTTAATTATAAAAACATGTATTTCATATTTTCTTTCTTCTCTTTTTCTTTTCTTTCTTATGCCAAATTTTATACAAGTCCGTACAGCTATTTTATCATAAGGGCATAAATAAAAAATATTAAAAAAAATAACTGAATTTATTAACATTTACTATTCAGTTTTTATTATTGCACCTACAACTGTTTGAACGATGTATCTTCACAATGAAACATTGTATAAGTGTATAGAAAGCTGCATTGATAACTAAATAACCAACATAACCAAGTGTAGCTATTAACACCCGTTTTAGTTTCCCTCCAATACTTGAGACGCTGCCTCACACCGTACTGTTAAGATATGCTCACACACTGAACAGTAGTTTGGAGAACTATATTTATAGAATACTAGCTTTCCGCCCGCGGATTCGCCCGCGTGGAGGTCGGTTATATCGCGCTTTTTAGATTTCCCTCGGAAACACAAAATTTTTCCGGGATAAAAGGTAGCCTATGTTCTTTCTCAGGGTCTAAAGATTGTCTGTGCAAATTTCATCAAAATCGGTTGAGAGGTTTAGGCGTGAAAGAGTAACAGACAGACAGACAGAGTTACTTTCGCATTTATAATCTTCTTTATCTCAGCGTTAATCCCAGTCGCATCCGTAGCTTTTCAGCTTTGGAGTTTGGGGTCCGCTTCAGTCTAACTGCTGATTTTGGCTAAACTTCGATATTTTCCGTGAAGCGACGGCCGTCTGACCTCCACAACCCGAAGGCGATATCTGAGCATTGCAGTTAAACCAATTGTTAGACTTTTGAGGGCTCCAACAACCCGTAACGACTGCCACTATATGTTCGTATGGCAACCGGGACCAACGGCTTAACGTGCTTTCCGAGTCACGACCAGACCAATACAAATATTCATATTCATGCATACAAATATTTGCACTGTGCGGGGATCGAACCCGCGCCTCCTTGCGCAACGGCCGCGTTCGCTACCGCTACGCCACGGAGGCTGTCATGTACTTTCGCATTTATAATATTAGTAGGGATTTCAGTAGTATCATGAAATCAGCGTGAGAGTAATGAATTGCAAAATTGAACCGAAACTCTATTTAATAATAAATCGTATACAAACTATATACGGTTTACAATTTCGTCAAAATAAATATTTATACGCGATTAAAAACGTAAACACCGAAAATACATCCGTATACTTCATGCGCTGACTAATTTGACAGGACTTACCTAATATTTACATATCTTCTGTTCTTTTCTTCATGAAAAATAATGAAAAGATGCACTGATGTCAATTATAATCAATAAAAAACCACAAAATTAACGCAGATACTGTGATGGGCTATTTGAAATACGTAATACACTCTTAAGCTAGGCATAACATCGGCTGCCGGCAGAAGTTACCACCCATCTGACAAAGTCTTGCCGCCAAGCGATTCGTCGTGTTCCGGCATGATGTCTGATGAAGCCGTACGGAGGCCGGGTCTGAGCCGTTGTGTTGCGATGTGTGCCGGGTACGATGCGCCAAATGTTGTTGTGTCGGGAGTATGGTCGTGGAGAGTCTCCAGATCAATCTCCCTCTGGCGCAGCATCGTGTGGTCGTGTTGGTCTTGGGTTTAACATTGCATCACCTCGCTCAACTGCCGTCATCCTTCCTATTCCTAAGTTTTTTGAGTGAATAGGCTTAATAAACTATTGCGCTTTACCATCAACGACTGCCTCACTGCTTACCATGGGGCGGGATTGCAGTCAAGCACTAGTTTAAAATTTTAAAAAAATAAAACCCCCCTTCCGCTCGCGAACATGGCGGGAGGGGGGGGGGGAATACCGAAATCGCAATAGTTTGGACTTTTCCCTCCTATTATGTTATGGGGCACTATTTTTCATTGAAACTTTCAGGTTTTGTTGAGGAATAAACAAGGAATGCAATTTTTTTATTGATTGCGAAATAAATACAACAGCTTACACGAACGAAAAATTATAATTCTCAGTCACGAGAGCCCAGTAACAATTTCGAACACATTTTATTTACTTGCCTAGATGTTTCTTCTGATTATAAACTATAATAAAATAACAATACATACATTTTTATCCTCAAAAATGCACCAAAAATACGCAAAAACACAAGAGCACCGATATTTTGGTTCACCACTTCCAAAGACAAACTTTGTACACAGTTTTTTTACTGGCTTGAGTACAGGGTCCCGGTATTAAATTCAAGAGCGATATTTTCTCCTTTTCTTTTTCATAGACATAACATATCAAGAAAAAGACAAAACATTATTATAACTCGATATTTAACTTGGCTAAATAGTGCACAGATGTGTTCACGTCCCGAGTGGAAAGTAGTAAGATTAAGCGTGCACACATGTGGTTACGCCCCGAGCGAGAGGGCATATAAACGATATGCATACCACCCATAATTAATTACGACGGCCCTTTTTAAAAGCCACCGAACTACCGTTAAAGCTTACTAGCGTGATGATGATGACGTCACGCTTAAGTTTTTGCACGAAGGCTGCGCTGACGTTCATGTTCGGGGTCATCACTTTTGAGATGTAAGGAACAGGGAGTAAAGTTCACTCATCCTCCATAGGAAAAGGGAGGATCCTCCGACCAGATAGATTTCTCGGTGGTAGGCAACAACATCAGCCGCCGGCATAAGTTACCACCCACCAGAAAACGTCTTGCCGCCAAGCGATTCGTCGTGTTTCGGCATGATGTCTGGTGAAGCCGTACGGAGGACGGGTCTGAGCAGTTGTGTTGCGATGTGTACCGGGTACGATGTGCCTAATGTTGTTGTGTCGGGAGTTTGGTCTGGAGGGTCTCCAGATCATCCTCTGGCGCAGCATCGTTGGTCGTGTTGTTGGGTTAAACATTGCATCACCTCGCTCAACTGCCGTCTTCCTTCCTATTCACTCAGTTTTTTTGAGTGAATAGGCTTAATAAGCTAGTGCGTTTTACCATCAACGATTGCATCACTGCTTACCATCAGGCGGGATTGCAGTCAAGCACTAGTTTATAACTAATAAAAAAAAAAAAAATGTGCCTGGCAAGCATTTGCCCAACAGTTGCACGGTTAACTTTGCTTGCGGGATTCAGGATCTGTGCGACGTCAGTATGATGAGATGATCGCAAATGGCGTTTAAAGATACCGCTACAACTTAGTGTCTAGTTTTAGTAACACTTGGGTTATAAAACATACGTCTACACCCAACATGCTCGTGTAATATCAACCCAGTATCTCCCAATACCCGAAACTCTTAAGTTACTATCAAAGTTTCCAATGCAGTTGACTCCGTAACTTAGGTAACTTGATAAATAACTGTATAATACTTAGCACTGGAGTGTCTCGGCCAGCTTAGTGATGACCAGTTTCTCCCTCACTTTATTGCCTTCAAATTTGCTCGTTTGTGTCAAAGTTAGTTAGTTTCAGGTGCTTTGTTGCTCAAAAATTGGTGAGTAATGGAATCAATTAGTGTAGGTTTTGCTGACAGTATCACCTTGGTGTTATTTTCAACTAACTCATAATGATATCATAGTTATCAACATTTTTATCGTCCCACTGCAGAACCACAGGTCTCCTCTCAAACAGAGAAGGATTGAGCGTAATCACAACACGAGGTTGGCGATTTCAGACTTAAAGTCCAGGTTTCCTCAAGATGTTTTCCTTCACATTCAGTCATTGGTGTCCAAGATATACTTAGAAATTACATTATAACTTTAGAAAAGTTACATTGGTACTTGTCTGACCTGAAATCGAACCCGCACACTCATACTTGAGCGGCTGGTGTTTTAACCACTAGGCCACCTCGACTTTTTAACATGATATACACGTTTAAACCTAGAAATTTAGATTTTATTTTATGTGCGATATTAATAGATAAGAAAAATATTGAAAGAAAACCTTAGATTCATTCATTATAAGAGTTCATATAATATTGCCTTTTCTTTCACTGCAAAAATATGTAGGCTGTCATTCCCGTTATGTCTGGAGGCTTTTATTTAGGTAAAAAGTTTTGGTTACTTACATTTTCAGCTTTGAATTTATCTACTTTTTTTATTTTATTGCTTTTCTGATATATCTGCGTGGCTAGCTGGTATATGGTAAACAATTTGATTTAATGTTCTATATTTTCTTGTTTTAGTTAATATACACAATATTTTATAACGTGTTTTTCAAATGAACACATGCTTTCGCCTTGTTCCGCCACTTCTTCCCAGCGAAAGCACTAGGAAATGTCGAAGGGGGAACGTTTTGGGGGACTGTTTTATGTAATATTGACTTTCAAAAATTCCTGATTAACAGCCTAATTTGAATAAAAGACGTTTAATTTTGATTCGCATTGCTGCAGAGTTGCGGACATCAGTCAGTTTTACCATTCAAGCCTCACTAAAAATGAGACCAACACATTCTAACACATATATCAGTAAAGCAAGGCCAAATCTGTAGTTATACTAAGTGAGCACTAAAACAAATAGCGTTGACCACAATCCCTCTGTGTATGACAAATGTGGAAGCATGGTTTTAGTGTAATGGGTCATACGGGAGGATTTAGTAAAAGTGGTCGTCAGGAAAGATGGCGATACTCTTTTGTTTTAGTCCGAGAAAATGTTTTGCAAAAAACATTCTTGTAGTCTCATCTGACTAGCGTTTCTTTGGATATTCAAATGTGGCTGTAATTAGTTTATTTAAAACTAGCTGCGCCACACGGTTTCACCCGCGTTTTTGTTTTATATGCCCCGCTCGTATTGGTCGAAGCGTGATGTTATATAGCCTAAAGCCTTGCTGGATTAATGGGCTATCCGACGCAAAAAGAATTTTTCAAATCGGACCAGTAGTTCCTGAACAAACAAACAAACTCTTCAGCTTTATATATTAGTATAGATTATATAGACAAGTGCTTTGATTTTGATCCTACATTGCTTTCGGATATATGTAGAGCCGTGTTGGCTTAATGGTAGCGGCTACGACGTACAAGTCGTAGTGGGTTCGAACCCAGTCAGTTGGTTTATTATGGGTAAATTATTTCATCACCACTGGTGTTAAAATGGCGAAGGAAAACATAGTGGGGAAACCGGGTAGATATTTATTTATTTATTAAAACTTTATGCACAAACATTGCACAATGGCAGACTTAATGCCTCAGGCATTTTCTACCAGTCTACCTTGAGGTGATGCAGAGACAAACATGGTAGGTGCAAATAAATTAAAATTAAAAGAGAGAAAAAAAAGTATTAAAAATATTATAATAAATACATACATACAAAATATAAACAGTAGAGAGAGATAAAAAATTATAGATAGAGAAAAAATAAATAAATTATATGTAGGATGAATCTGCCAATTCCTTACGTAGATATTCCCGAGCTTTAACTTTAAATGTGTACTGACTTGTCAACGTCCTGATATTCTGAGGAAGATCATTCCAAAGGAAAACCGCCTGGACAAGAAATGAAGATTTAAGAAAACCAGTGCGGTGAGAAGGACATCGTAGAAGACAATTATTGGAAGAACGAAGATTCTTATTATGCGCAGTAAATAGTGATATCTCCTAGAAGCAAAACTTTCAAGACATGTGGCATCTACTAACCTGCATTGGGTCCGCGTGGTAGATTGCGGCCCATTGCCTTTCACCTAGAGGAGGCCTATGTCCCAGGAGTGGGACAATTATAGGCTGGATATTTTTATATATTATTGAATTATCATTACAAAAGTAATAGACTTTTTAATAGTTTTTTTTTTTTTATAATTATAAACTAGTGCTTGTCTGCATCGTACCCGGCACACATTGCAGCAAAACTGCTCAGACCAGTCCTCCGTACGGCTTCACCAGACATCATGCCGGAACACGACGAATCGCTTGGCGGCAAGACTTTGTCTGGTGGGTGGTAACTTCTGCCGACAGCCGATGTTATGGCCGTGTGTATGCGTGTGATATGGGTGTAATATGTGTGTAAACCATAATGTAAACCAGAAGCCTTCTCTTTAAACAACATGATGGGTCGTTAGGGTTCAAAACAATCTCTAAAATTCAAAGTGTCACCGAAACTGTCAGCTATTAAAATACAACAGCTATTGTTCATTCAACCAACCGATCTATTCCCAACCAACCGACTCCTCAAAAATAAACAAATTACACTCATTTCAAGCTTACCACATTCAAATTAATTTCAAACAATTCTGGACAAAACAATAAATTAAATGGCGCTGGACTTAAATGAGCAGACCGCAAACGTTTAAATGCTTAGCTAACTTGCTGTAACGACTGTTTACAAATTGCCAATGATCCTGATTGGAACGTTTAGTTTGCTTTAAACGTAGTCTAGTTAACGGTTTATGTTGACAAACTAATTTAATATAGGTATTTCTTTTTAAAACCTAGAGGACGAAGGCGGGTCGTAGGTGCGACCTCAGAAAGTAATTTTCTTTGTGAAAATTATTTAATCACCATTGCAACCAAATTTCTGTTGATCTAGAACAAAAATTCAAAGACACGTGACATCTACCAAACTACACCCGGCCAGCGTGGTGGATTAGGGCCCACTCCTTCTCACAGAGATGAGGCCTGTCTCCCGATTGCGGGAACGTTATAAGCAGTATATTTTTTTAAGATAAGTTTTAAGTATAAAAAATAGAAATACAAAAAAAGAACATACTTATATTCTTTGAAGTGTTAGAAATAGTGTGTCGATCCAGCCAACACTTTCGCGTTGTGCATGGTCGACCATGCAAACATATGAGTCGGTCGGAAATTGTTATAGCTCTTCGTAGTGATGTAAAATGAAAAAAAAAAAAACAATTTGTTTTTTTCACTTTCTTGAAAAGAAACTTAGCATCGTTGTTTTTTTTTTCTAAATTTGTTTATTTTCTAGCCTACGTTTTTAAATTAAATTTGTTATTTGTATAATAAATCAACATAATATTTATTCATAATTCACTACTTCCAACAATAAATCACAATACAATTTTTTTTTTTAAGGTTTGTTGTATAGTTTTATGAAATTTTGGTACTATTTTATCAGAAAAGTAGCGCAGGTTCAAGAATAAACCTAATACTCTATTATGTACCCTTAAGTATTAATTATTTAACTTTAAATACCATAACAGCATCAGATTTCATGCTCTTGAAAAAAACATGGACCAGATAAAAAACAGATTTTTTTTCAGGTTTTTTTTCAAGTCTTTTTTTCACATTTTAAAAAAAAAAGGTTTTTTTTTGCAACAGCTCTCCGGCTTCGATCGGGACACATCCCTATGAACAGTTTTCCTTCTCTCATGGGTAAAGTTGTGTCACCAAATTGCCTGGAGTGCAATATAGTGGAAGACACCATATACTAATAGAGTGCATTCGAAACGAGGTCGAAGGAATCATATTGGTACCCAAATTAATAGATGTTGGAACATTTCATAGTATTCTTGCGTCCCCATTGTCAAAGGATGCCAGATTATTAAATAAGTTAGCAAAAATAGGATTTAGATCATAACTAATACGTTTGTCGGTACAAACGTATTAGTTAAGATCTAAATCCTATTTCTGCTCACTCTCGTAACCCTCATCGGTATGAGGGTGATGTAAACAATTTGTGATTAAACCCTCTATAAATAAAACAGATTTATAAAAAAAAATTGTGTGTGGGACTATGACATAACTGGTATAATTATGTCACCAATTATGTCATAGCTCCACAAGTATGAGAAGAGTTTAATACCATTCGATGTTTTCTGACCGAACAAAATTGAATCGAGCAATGGGCTGACAAGCGTACCGGCTTAACAGGCCCGCTTGCGAGCTCTTGATCGACGAGGCAGTTATAAACAAAAAAAAAAAAAATGTTTATTTGCGGTAAACATGACTCAGAGAAAGAGCACACACATTAAAAGAACAAGTTGATAGAAAATGTGAGTCACGTCCACGCAAAACGACACACAATAAAAATATTTTCAACTAGTTGCGCTCAGCGATTTCACTCTCATACGTTTCAATCCTGTGGTGATATTAGGATCAAAATTACCTTCGTTATAAAATATATGTGTCGAATTTTACCCAAATTTATTTAGCAGTTTTTTCCGTGGTAAGTATCAAACGTGCATGCATATATCCTCATAAACATTTCACAATTTAAAATTTCACAATAATGAGAGAAGTAAGTAAGTAGAAGCAGTATGATTATTAGGTAATCTGAGTGTATCTAGAAAACTTTACCAAGATACGCTATAACAAAGTTCTTTCTTAAAATAATACAGGCACTGGTAGTACTTTCTTTAAGTACACAGCTTTTTAAAAACACGCGGCTCTAAGGGGCAGTCCAAGAAAAGGCAAGATTAAGATTATATTCAATGTAGGCACTCTCAAAGGAACTTAAAAAACTGTCTCTCTCAAGTCTTTAAAAGACCTTGTAAGATATCCAAAGTCTAGGTTATTAAAATTAAAACACTTTCTTGCCCTAAAACAAAATAAAAGGTACAGAAGGCCTACTTCATTCAACGATCGAAACAGACCCACGCATCACTACACGTACCTATGTACAGCGATGGCAATAGAAAACTAGTCGCGAGTGCGCTTGCGCTCGTTGTACAAGAAGTATGTTTGTGTGTGCGCGTACGTCCGTTCAATGTATGCAGCCAACCTTCTGAATCCAACGAGTTTGTGAACACAATACAGAATACACGTAGCACTGATGCACGTACCGTAGCTGCTACGAAATTAAGTCTCTTTGGCGTAGCACGATCGTAGCGTTGAAATTTAGTTTTAAATGCTACCCAAAAGTTGGTTCCGAGTGTTTCGTGTAAAGATTTTAAAGAAACGATATACACTTTTTTCTAATAGATTTCTATCTAAATACATTATTGAGTAATTTATTAGTTATTACCGAATTTAAAAACAGTATTATTTACTAAAAATGAAATATAGGCCTTTGTTATCAAAATATCACCCATGATACTTTCATAAAATAACTTAGAGGGTCTTTTGCCAAGAAACAACAGCCTAAACACTCATTACATCATAAACCTGAGAAATAATCAACACTCACCAAAAATCTTCAATACTAAAGCATAAATTGCTTGCAGTATGATGTACTCGCAAGCTACACAAAAAAACATTTAAGGCAGCACCGAAGTCACTTGACGACATACATCTCTGTAAGACTCCGTTTATAGCAAGTACATATAGTCTGCATGTAATAATGGAGTGTCTCGTCGTCTAGCTAAATTTCCTTTGCCTCCTAATGAATATTATGGCTTAATGAATATTTCAGAAGCTGAATATTGTAAACAGCTGTTTTATATTTCTTTGTCAAGTTAATCCTTGTCTTTTATCCATTTTTTTTTTCGCTTTTCACAAGCTTGAAGTGAAAGAGATGGCCTGGGAGATATTAAAATCTTTTTTTTTTAGTTAAATATTTAGAATGCTGACAAACGGTCCACAAAAAATCCTTTCAACTTTTTCACATGCAACAAAAAATAGGTTTATTACAATAACGCTTTTTGGCGTCAGAGTTAGATATTAAAGTGTGAATATTATATAAGACCATTTTGAGAGCAGCGGTGGCCTAATGGTATCGGCCGCGATAGTGAACAGAAATCCATGATATATAATTATAATGCCAAAAGGACCTTAGGTCAGCATAACGTCAGATGACAACCTGATGCTGACTATCAGTTTTTTTTTTAATAATTATAAACTAGTGCTTGACTGCAATCCCGCCTGATGGTCAGCAGTGATGCAATCATTGATTGTAAATCGCGCTAGTTTATTAGAGCCTGTTAATTAAAAAATAAACGTTGTTCTGAGTGAATAGGAAGGTAGATGGCAGTTGAGTGAGGTGCTGCAATATTAAACCCAACAACATGACCCACGACTGCGACCACATTGCATTCAACTTCAACCACTTATAACTCTACTCACCCTAGTTAGTGCAAGAAGTAACAAATAGCAATACAACACAATGGAATGGAACAACACAGCGCCATTACGATAAAATGTGTGTAACCGAGTACATTTGTCAAAATGTGCTCATGATACAGAACGCCAATTCCCTTAATTTAAAACGTACAAAATCTAGCCACAATCTAAACTCGGCGACAAACTAATGTTAAAAATGTAGGATTTTATTTTTCCTTAAAAAAATAAGTTGCCCCGCACAAGGAATTTCTCCTGTATCCTGGGGGCGTTCACAATTGTTATTTATGCCACTATCAAGCAATGATAGCTATTGTAATATGAGTGGCAGTTTGTGCCACGAGGTGAAGCTGAGTGGCACAATAGAGCACGAGTATTACAATACTTGTTTGGGCAGTAGCATACAAAACTTTTTCTACGAGCTTGAAATAAATACATAGAAAAAAACGTCAATATTGAACTTTATTAAGAATTATAGTAATTTACATTTTCTTGATTTGTGTGGTAGCAATTCTTTTGTGGTCTTCATAGCTATTTCTCTCATTTCAGGAGGCGTTAAGATATTGTCCATTTCGATATCACTGATTTCACTCATTTTCAAAACAATTTTATTTATAAATGCAGATAAAAGTTAACAATGGTGCGAAAATAACGCGGCGCGCGCAATGTTGAGTTGTTGTTATAATCCCACAAATGCAAGACAAAGGCGATTAATCCATACAGCCTAATAACATGCGATGTTTTCTAGTCGTGACGCAAATACGCACGCTTTTTGGCATAATCATATGTTGATTTTTTGATGCCATAGGCATAAAAAAATCAAAAAGGTTCATTGTAGTATGGTTTACCCGTTTCGAAATGGTCATTGTAACACGACTTGGCAGGAATGAGTACTATTGATATAAATGACTTACGGTTAAGTATTAAGCAAATTACCAAATGGTCGTAGAAAAAAATATAAATAGGACCAAACTGGAACTACTTATAGGTCGCTCTAATGAACTCAGGGCAACGTTTGTGTTCTTATCTTCAGAATTAGCTTACCGGCACGTAATATGAGTTCATAATATATAATTATCTTTTTTTTTTCAATGCATAAATATGTGAGCTGTCACGCCCGTTATGCCTGTAGGATTTATTTAGTTAATAAGCTTTTACTTACTTACATTTCCAGTTTAATTTTTTTTTTTTTAATTTGACAGGTGTCATTTGTCTAAACCGGCATTTTGGGGTCTATAAGACCATCATTACACCTGTTCTTCTGTATGGCAGGGGCGTGGCCTGTGCTTGAGCGACACAAGCAGGAGGTGCATGTCACAGAGATGAATATGCTGCGATGGATGTGTGAAGTTACGCGGCCCCTGAGCCAAGCCTGTGATTTGATTTGAAAAGAAACCGTAGCCCAGGCGCACAGGCAAGTGAAGAAACTCGGGCGGGTAATAGTTGGACATGCCCTTCCGTCCACTCAGAGCGGGTGATGATATCCCATTCAAAAAAAGGCTATGATAAAGGTTACGAATGTCTTTTTTTTTATAAATTACAAACTAGCGCTTGACTGCAATCCCGCCTGATGGTAAGCAGTTATGCAATCGTTGATGGTAAGGCGCGCTAGTTTATTAAACCTACTCACTCAAAGGAACTGAATAAATAGGAAGGAAGACGGCAGTTGAGCGCGGTGATGCAATGTTAAACCCAACAACACGACCCACGATGCTGCGCCAGAGGGAGATTGATCTGGAGGCCCTCCAAAACCAAACTCCCGACACAACAACATTTCGCACATCGTACCCGGCACGTACATCGCAACACAACTGCTCAGACCCGTCCTCCGTACGGCTTCACCAGACATCATGCGGGAACACGAAGAATCGCTTGGCGGCATGACTTTGTCTGGTGGATAGTAACTTATGTCGGCGGCCGATGTTGTGGCCTACCACCGAGAAAAATTGTTGCACTACAGGTAGTCTCCGAATGGGGCGAAACCAATCTTCTAGCATTCAACGCCGTCAAAACACAAGCGTGTCTATTCACCGCCAGAAGAAGCCCGTCCACCTTGGCTCCTACTTTTCGTAATGTATTCTTTGAGTGCATCCACCGCATTCAGCTTTTTGGAAGTTGAGATTTCCTCGAACCTAAACTTTGGGTGGTTCATTGAGTCCAAAGCAAGGTGGCTGCCAGGAAACTTGGCATATTGCAAAGGTGCGGCGGCACTTTACACCAGAATAGCTTCTAATGATATACAAAGCACAGGTTCGTTCGTGTGTGGAGTACTGCTGCCACATTTGGGCTGGTGCTGCAAAATGCCAGAGAACAAACAGCTATGCAAAAGCACTAGGAAGTGGCAAATGGTAGACGTTTTGGGGGACGGTTTTAATGTTGGAGTTCAAAAAATGCAGATTCTGATACAAATACATATTTGTTTCGTGTGTGAATTGAATCAAATTGAATTGAATTTCTACAGGGATTGCCTTTCTGTAATAATACTAGAACAGCTATCGTTATTGTTTAAGTAGTCGTTGTTGGAATAGTATGCCTTTGTATTCCCATACGTTACCAATAATTTACTGAAACATCCGCATATGTGGCTTTAACTGGTAACAATATAATTTTAATTACACACAATTCTGCTTACATCAGACAAATTTAGCTGATACAAATTGTAGTCATTCCTGTGCGGTCGAGAGAAACGCTGTGGTATAACATTGTAATGTGCGGCGGGAGCGTATTTGTCAAACAATTTATTAGAGGGATGTACCTTGAGGACATATCGTAAGAGTATTCCTAAAACCATGTAGCGTGTTATAATTCCTTTCATACAATTGTTATATATTTATAAGGGTGTGTCCTGGGTAAAAAAAAAAATTCTATTTAGTCCGTCATTAAGATTATAGAAAAATATTGGATACGTATATTTTGTTTTCTGAAATCAATAAAAAAATACAAATATAAAAGGCATCAAGTTCAAGAGCGGGGGCTGGTGACGTCACTTGTTGCTAAAAAGTGTAGCTAGGGGTGACGTCACACGAGTTTTCAACGCACTGTATCGTCTTCATTTTTTGTTTCCATGAAAAAAGAAAAATACCTGTTTAGTTTTTTGGAAATCTGACTGACGCACGAATTAGTTGTTTCTAGTCAACTACCCTATTAGTGGAATTTTTCTTATTCTTCCTATACCTCTTCAATCCTGAAGGTTGGTTGTCAGTTTCTTGTACTCGGCTTTGTCAATCGTGAGTCGGAACAGTTTTCCAACGGAAGTAATGCTGGTCCACTCCCTGATGTTCCGCAGCCACGATTTTCTCTTTCGTTCAGCGCGCCTCTTCCCTTCTACCTTACCACCATAATCAGTTGGAGTAGCGCATATCGAAGTACGTGGTGGAACTTAACTTACTGATATAAAACCGGCCGTAAATAAACTTCCTAGATCTCTGAATTATTCATGACCACTCGTTAACCGCTTTGAGTAATGTCGGTGCAATGATTGTTAACACTTAACAAAAACTGAGCTTGTACAAATTGCACTCATTTGAGAGTGGTTAACAGGAACACCTTGCTATAACATTGTAATGGGGGGCGTACAAATTGGTCGAATACAATTGCAAAATAAAACCTCTCTATTTTGAAGTTGGGTAAATTAGCTTATGCTAGACTTTTTTTTTATAAATTATAAACTAGCGCTTGACCGCAATCCCGCCTGATAGTAAGCACTGATGCGATCGTTGATGGTAAAGCGCGCTAGTTTATTAAGAGCCTATTCACTCTTGCCTTGAAGACACTCAAATTGTAGTGTGACGGAAACACCGTCGCTGGCAAATTGTTCCAGTCCCTCGATGTGCGGCTTCTGTGCCGACATCATTATTTTATTACTGAAATTTAATTTAAATTATTGAATAGAAAATTGTTATAATATAATTTATTGAGTTTGTGGCTTAAGTATGTGACATTTTTGCATACCTGATAATGGTTGAATATGACGGACAATATTTGAAACTACCAGCTAATGTATTTATACTCGTATTCTAGCAAAATAAATTATTATCTTATCTTATCATAAAAGAGGAAGCGAAACGCTTCGTACTTATCGTATGTATTGGTGTAGATCGGTATAACTATGTTTTTTATTATATCTATACTAATACAATCTGTTTCAGAAATATGAAATAATACTTTCAGTATATAAAATATATGTATATTGCATACCCATGGCACCGGTGTGAGGTACCTAAGTGCATGGGTTTTTTAATTATTTTGCTTTGAAGTTTAGTGCGAAAACTTCGCAGTGATGACCCTAAGAAATAACTTTAAAATTCAATTTTAAAGACTATAAAACTGAGTCGATTTTTAAGGACAACTAAGTAAGTACCTAGGTACATATTTACGTAAGTATCTTTATTGCCGCGAACCAGTAGGTAATGTATGCCGGTAGGTATTTAGCAGTCGGCCTCAGCTGTAGCGTAGGTTTAGGGTTGTCGACAAAATGTTTAATAAATATTTTTATTTATTTTGTAGGAAAAAAAAAAATCTTAGTATTTCAAATTTATGACTAGGTCAACTTGAAGTTTATATCGTATACTTCAATATCTGAAAGTATTGTTTCACCTTTCTGAAACACGTTGTATATAAATCTGAAGAGTTTATTTGTTTGTTTTGAACGCGCTAAACTCTTGAACCGTCCGATTAGAAAACATCTTTCTGCGTTGGATATCCCATTAATCCAGAAAGGCTTAAGGCTACATAACATCACGCTGCAACCAATAGGAGTAGAGCATTACAATAATTTAAAATGTATGCTGTATATTTTTCGGTTAAAATAAAATGTTTAAATAACTACGCGAACAAGGTCGCAGGCGGCCGCTTGTAATATTTATTTTGGACAAAGTAGATTATAAAATTTTGCCTTGAAACCCAGTAACGTTTAGGTACACGAATGATAAAATGTCCACAAGAAAATATTTGTTACAATAACGATTTCTCAAGGCTTTTAGTACATTATAGAGCTACAAAGCTCTAAATATGAGTAACTAAGTATTATTTAGGCCCTGGTATTTCATCAATTATTTAACTTTAATTCAGTTTCTTGCAAACATTATCTTTTAAGTCTGTAAACGAATATTTTACCCACTGGATGCTATTTCAGGAACAATGTTTTTTAAGAGTCAGTCTGCTGAACTGCTCGTTTAGCCTGCGAAATCTCTCAAAAGCATTAAGATATACCTAACAAAGGAAAGAAAATTTAAGGAAAACATTTGCTACTAACACGACTTTAGTCAATTGCCAGTTAGTATGAAGTGATTGAGCTGAAGAGGTAACTGGGACGTTAAGGCATTCCAAGCACCCAATAGCTTTGAGATCTCAGGGCTATTTTTTAAGGGTGTTTACATTCTAACCTCAGCCTCAATCTGTCAAAAATTATTTTATCTTTTTTAACTGACAAAAAAAAGGAGGAGGTAACTCAATTCGACCGTATACCTACATACTTTTTTTTATTTGAAATTGACGCTTGCATCTGATTCTAGCTAGATTTTTAAAGTTTATGATCAAGGGAATGGGCCTTTTGTAATAATTGTAATTTTTATCCTACGATAAGCCAATATAATTTCAGGCACTTAGAATCCTGCTTACCCCATTACCAAAAAGTAGATACAAATTACACTCATCGAAGTGCGGTTAAGAGCAGTTCTATACATACGGAAGTGTACGCTATAACATTGTAATGTGCGGTGTGAACGCATTTGTCAAACAGGATGGGTGAGGTTATCGCCGAGTGGCCCAAAATTGGGACATTATTTTATATGTTTACGGTTTATGGGTATGTGGTAAATGTGCGGTATTTTTATGCTTGTATTTTTAAGTATAATTTGTCACAAATACGGTAATAGCTCACAAATACGACCGTCGAACCCATCAGGCGTTTTACTTAGTGTAAATTAGTTCAACACAAATGCTCTCAAAATGGTGAAGTGAAACGGTGTGAGGGAACCGGAGTAAAAACTTCGAAGACATGTGATATCATGTGAAGTCGTGGTGGCCTTGTGATTAAAACACCAGCCTCTCAAGAATGAGTGCGCGGGTTCTATTCCAGGTCAGGCAAATGCCAATGTAACTTTTCTAAAGTTATATGTACTTTCTAAGTATATCTTGGTCACCAATGACAGAAGGTGAAGGAAAACGTCTTGAGGAAACCTGGACTTTAAGTCTGAAATCGCCAACACGCAATGAGCAAGCGTGGTGATTACGCTCAATCCTTCTCTGTATGAGAGGAGACCTGTGCCCAGCAGTCATCATCATCATCACAGCGTTAATCCCAGTCGCACCCAAAGCCTTTTCAGCTTTGAAGTCTGGGGTCCGCTTTACCAGTCCAACTGCTGAAATGGCTAAACTTCGACATTTTCCGTGAAGCGACTGCCGTCTGACCTCCACAACCCGAAGGCGACATCGAAGCATTGCAGTTAGACTAATTGTTGGACTTTTGAGTGTTCCAACAACCCGTAACGACTGCCACTAGATGTTTGTATGGCAACCGGGACCAACGGCTTAACGTGCTTTCCGAGGCACGACCACACCAGTGCCAGTATTCATATTCATGCATACAAATACTTGCACTGTGCGGGGATCGAACCCGCGCCACCTTGCGCAGCGGCCGCGTCCGCTACCGCTACGCCACGGAAGCTGTCACCTGTGCCCAGCAGTGGGACGATAAAAAGGTTGATAATGAAATGAATGTGACATCTATCAACCCTCACTGGGCCCGCGTGGTAGATTACGGCCCACTCCTTCTCACCGAGAGGAGGCCTGTGTCTCACAAGTAGCAACATTATAGGCTGATTATGTTATACTTGTTCTTATAGTTACAGTTCAAAACTTACAGTAAAAAAAAAAACAGCGCAAGAAAACATTTAGATCGCTAAATTCTTACTGTAGTTGATATTACAACAGGCCAATTCCCGTGATATTAAACTATCAAAAGCCAGTTAAATTGAGATCACCATAAAGTGTGGCTTGTTTTTGCTAATAATTTGGTAATATATTTTCAAGTCAAATGGTCCATAATATTTTATGACACGGAACATTACCCCTTGTTTCTTCGATGTATTTAACTGAGGTGTACCGAGTATACCTCTTCCCAATCAAATGTGACTGTACTATATGAACAGTCATATTTTATATATTTACACTGTACTTATAGTCCAGACACTGGTACCAGGTACTTACAGTACAGGTCTAGGTACAGTTACCTATAGGTACCTGTTAATGCACACAACAATTAAATACAACAATAAGCAAGCATATTCAAATATTCCCGCGTTTTTTTCCCTTCAACCTCATTGCCTGGCAGAGTATTCAATCAGTATTAAGGAATGGAGAACGAACGGACCGCAAGTTTTTTTCATTCACCTGACAATATAACGTGGTTCTCTCTCCGTAACCCTGATTTGAACAGCATCAAGTAACTGAAATCCAAACCGCCACCGGCCGGTCAGCTTATCGACAAGTCTATAGCGCTAAGTGAACCAGGTGGAGGCCTCCATCCACTCCAGCACACCAGGAGTACATCGTCTGAAGCCCCCTGGAAGTCCAACCTCTCCATTATTTGAGAGTGCTTGCTCACGGTTTCTCTTCGTATTTCAATATATCTAACGTGCGCCTATTTCACAGTCTGTATATCGGGAGAATATGAAACCAAAACAGTAACACTGTACAATGATATTTCTCCAGTCCGGTTTAGATCTAATATGGAGTCCAAACTACTGCAAACATCATTGCAATGAAACTAAAATAACGTAACAAAAAACAACGGTAAACATACAAAGTACACGTATTTCAAAACACATGTTATTCTACACAAAGATTAGATGGCAAACCTTTATATAAAATTAACGTGGAGCTGTAAAATGTAAAGTTTAATCCTCTGAGCTGGATTAAATGGTACATACGTAACAACAATGTCGGAATGGGAAAATCCGGAAATGCGAGAGGTAAATCTGGGCAAATAGCCCGTGTTTAGTAGTCTTTGAGTTGAAAAACGAAACGAACTTTTAAAGTTCATCACTGTCGTCATTTCTACTGGACGTAAGCGTCCCTCAAGCATTAGTAAATTAACCACTTTTGTGGTTCTTGTATCCAGCATATTCCTATGGCCATCACCAGTACCCCAATTTGGTAACATACTGTTACTCTCAGTTTAAATAATTTTGAAGCATTTTGCTAATCCATTGCTCCGTATACTCGAAGAAGTATCTGCTCAACATTGCAACAAATAACGCAATGAATGTTGTGTAACTGTCAAAATGAAACCCATTTCCACTGATAGTGTGATGCGCAATTACCTTGCCGGTTATAGGTGAAAGAAGAGAAGTTGGCATCACCCTAAATGGCGTGTATAGGAGCATTAATATGTCAATAATTGTCAACTTTCTATTGCGATTTTTACGAGTGCAATACGATACAATACATCAGCTTGTGGGTTCGAAAATGCTAGTTCGTAACAACACAAGACTTCATTCAAAAATAAAGGAGGAAGCTGCTTTTAAATAAAGGCAAGTGTATACATACTTTTGCTTGTGAGTAGGTATACATCATTCACCTTCGTTTTGCCAAAGATGTAGTACTCATGACTTCTCAGTCATGACAGCATTGTGGATAATAAAGGTAGGTAAGATAATCACATGACTCAATAAAATTTAAAACTTTACTTAATCATCATAATAACTATGCTAATCAATTTTGAAATAATTTTATTTTCCACGAATTAACTATAATATCCCCAATATTTGGCAAATCTTTAAAAAGTGACAACACCATATACGACGATAAAATTGGTAGGTACCTTCTATGAATGAATGTATAATACTGGCGGCATTTTGTTTGATACCGCGTGCCCTGCCCCCCATCGCCCGCACATGTATTGCCATGTACGTTAACTCCAGCGATATAATATTTATTTTTTAGGGAGTATATTTTTTTAAGTTTATCCAAGCTTTGTAGGTATTAGTAGAATCGGTTATCGATACCTAACAATACCTTCACGGTTCGGACAGGGTTTTCTTTACATATTGTATATACTTTATTGTGCACCAAAAGCATACATTGAATTTGAATTAATAGAGATCCCAAAAGAGATAGAACCATTAGAGATACGAGACGTACGGCTGTACGAGAGCGATGGCCAGTCTTAGTAATCATCATCATCATTATCGACCGTTTTTTATCGTCCCACTGCTGGGCACAGGTCTCTTCTCATACAAAGCAGGAGTCTAAGTAATATCCAGTAACATTTGCTTTATGTCGTGTTGCGATCAGTTCACTTTACAGGTTCGCTTTGTGTAGTGCTCCGGAGTAATGGGCGCAAAATATTGCGATAAAATAAATAAAAAAGTAAGTAAATAAGCTTTTAGTTTACATAGTGTCACTGAAATTTCATACTGGGTTCATATTTAAACTGGAAAGTTTAGTATACTACTTTTTTAATGAATTAAGTACGTATTTGTGCATTTTTTGTATTATGCATAATCATGTGTTTTAGTCATGTGCCTAGTGGTATGGGCTGCGACGTACAAGTTGTAGGTCGTAGGTTCGAACTCCGTTAGGTAAAGACAAAGTATGGCGTTACATTGTGTTAAGTTATTTCATCATCATTGCTCTCAAAACGGCGAAGGAAAACATGGTGAGGAAACCGGATGTCCTAGAGTCAAAAACTTTGGAGACATGTGACATCTACCAACCCGCATTGGGCCAGCGAGGTAGATTACGGCAGCCTACCTCTCATTGAGAGGAGGCCTGTGTCCCAATAGTGGGAACAATATTGGCTGAGCACGTTACGTGTTTTAGAATAAACACATGATTATGCAAAACACAAAGAACGTCTTTCCAAAGAAATTGGTTGAAGAAGAAAGGTAAAGCGTCAATATGGAACCTTCCGGAAACACGTGACGGGATCCACGAAGACCGATGCCTCCTGGGTCAGGGTTGCTGGTTGGTTAAACAAGAAACCAATTCTCTGGCCGTCGCACAGGCAAGTGAAGAAACACGGGTGGGTTTTAGTCAGTAAAAGTGTGACACGCTCTGCCGCTCCGCCCAGAGCGGGAGAAGTAATTTGATGATTTCCCATCCTAACAAAAAAAAAAAAGAGTTCAATACAATCGCCAATCTATCGTCCATAAACAACAAACCACAAATGTTTGTTAGCAAAATTACTTTTTCCACAACGCAATTCCTTTTCAACTTACCCCACAAAACAAAATACCACGATATTTGCATCCAAACACAGTTTTCCTTAATACTTAAATCTAACAAGACTCATACATTTCCTCTATCAAATCTGATTGCCTATTACATACCTTACACAGATTACAGTATCATTCACTCAAGTTAGGGATGCCCAACCTTTGGTAGAATACAGAGTGGTGCTGATAATATGACAATAAATGAAAACGCGAACAATGCTGTTTCATAGGAATAATCCTAAACCATAGAAAAAAACCTAGCATCAAAAATAAAAAAAACGAAAATTTCAAAAAAACTATATCGCATAAAATTGCAAACGGAATAGAATCTCCTTTAAAAAATATTGGTTCACTGACCTCCGATCGGCGACAGCGCGATCCTGTATCGACTTGCTTTTTTCGCGCCATTATTATTAAAGTTTGTTACCGCAGGATGCGGCGATTATTAACCTGTAAGCGCTTTCTTATCTACATGTATGTACATCATGTAGAAAATGTGAAAAATGAAAAATAATTTCCTGTGACTAAACTAATGTAGTACATAAATTTATATGATTTTTTTTATGGGTAGACTGAGAATCTGTTAAGGTACACGATGTTTAATTTATTGTGGTTTTGTCAGCACCACTCTGTATAAGACTTTATTTTGTAAACATGAATGATCTAGATGTAGTAAATAATAACAAAAAAAAAAAAAAATCGAGATGCAGAAATGAAAACTTGAATATACTTAACATTGTGCATTTCTTAACATTTTTGGATGATTAGGGAATAATTTTGCACGAATCACTTTATTTACACGAACTTTACTATCATACAGACAGTCAAGCTCGCAGTCGCCATCTGTGGATTTACCTATTAACACATTCGCATACTTGCGAAAGCGTTTGGCGCCACTTAAATGAAACAGCAGGAGCAGGCATTCATATTCGCCACGCGGTAGAAAGAGAGGGGGACATTACGCCGCGTTGGGGTCGACTCTACCTCCTTCTTACGAATTTTCGATCATTGGCAAGTGTCCTGATGCGAGTTTAATATTTTTACCCATCTCAAAGTTTTTGCTTCAAAAATTTGTTCAGTAATTTTTAGAGTTTTTATTTTAATGGGATTATTTAGAGTTCGGTTATTGAGAACATACATTCCTGATATTTAGTGGGATAATTCTAGAAACTAATGAAGACTGAAATCGCAAAACACTTAACCCGCATTTTCTTTCTTCTCTTTGTTTACATTTTTGGCGAATATTTTTGGCATATTCGTCCAAAATGTAAACAAAGTTGAGGTATTGGGAAAATAACTCTTATTCCTATACAATGAAGTTCAGTTTGCGCTGAAACTTCAAACGTTTTTTTTAATAGCACTTGTCCAGCTAAAGTCAACTTTACTGTTATTGAAATAAGGATGATTTTTATACTTCTTTTAAGTGCACTATATTCATTCGTATGAAACTGACAGGTGGTCAAGAACGCATTTTCAGTTCGGCCGAATTGTAATTTCATTAATTGCCTCGTTAACCCATAAAATTAAAATTAATTACTACTTAAAATAAATCAACGTGCCAAATGCTTTCATTATTTTAATTGGATTTTTCAAGTTCAATTATTGAACTGCAATCGTGACATTCCCAATATTTAGAAAAATAATAATAATTGGATCCCACATCAAAAGTTGCTAATGACTACGAGCCCTTCTATCCATACTTACTAATATTATAAATGCGAATGTAACTCTGTCTGTCTGTCTGTCTGTTACGCTTTCCCGCTTAAACCTCTCAACCGATTTTGATTAAATTTAGCACAGATAATCTTTAGACCCTGAGAAAGGACATAGGCTACCTTTTATTGAAAAAAAAAAAAATTATATTCCCGAGGGAAATCTAAAAAGCGATATAGCCGAATTCCAGGCGGGTGAAGCCGCGGGCAGAAAGCTAGTCCATATAATCCCATAACATATTCGGAAAAACCTGGACAGTCCCTTTCGTGAGGCACTGGATACGGAGGTACGTGCTACCCAGTGTTCGGCCACATTATTTTCTGTTTATATTACATAAGACAGTCTCCCCAAAACGCCCGCCCTTCGCTTTTAGTAAATAAAGTTATATTGTAAATCTTAATCAAAAGATAACCAAAAAAAAAAAAAAAAGATCAGCAGTTAGACTGGTAAAGCGGACCCCAGACTCCAAAGCTGAAAAACTACGGACGCGACTGGGATTAACGCTGAGATGATGATGATGATATACAATGTGTAAAGGAAAACCCTGTCCGACCCATAAATATAATAAAGGTTAGGTAAACACATGACCAAATATAATATAAAATTTTACGTAATCATCATAATAACAATGCTAATGAATTTTGAAATAATCTCTTTTTCCGCGAATTAATTCCAACTTCCCCGAAATTTGGTAGTTTTTAAAAAAGTGACAACACCATTTTGACGGTACGCTTATGCGATTCGACCACGTGTCGCGTGCCCTGCCCCCCGTCGCCCGCGGAAGGGTGTCCTACCGCACATGTATTAAGATCAGCAGTTAGACTGGTAAAGCGGACCCCAGACTCCAAAGCTGAAAAACTACGGACGCGACTGGGATTAACGCTGAGATGATGATGATGATATACAATGTGTAAAGGAAAACCCTGTCCGACCCATAAATATAATAAAGGTTAGGTAAACACATGACCAAATATAATATAAAATTTTACGTAATCATCATAATAACAATGCTAATGAATTTTGAAATAATCTCTTTTTCCGCGAATTAATTCCAACTTCCCCGAAATTTGGTAGTTTTTAAAAAAGTGACAACACCATTTTGACGGTACGCTTATGCGATTCGACCACGTGTCGCGTGCCCTGCCCCCCGTCGCCCGCGGAAGGGTGTCCTACCGCACATGTATTAAGTTACCTCTTTTTGCAAAATAGTATTTTTTTTTAGGGGGATCTTTTTAAAAACTTTAGTCCGGCTTTGTCGGCATTAGTAGAATCAGTTATAGATTCCTAACAATACATTCACGGATCGGACAGGGTTTTCTTTACATATTGTATAATCATTTACAATTTCTATATTTTTTTTCTTTTTCTTTAAGTTGGCTCACACTGGATATTTTTGTTTCATGGGTACGTTTACAAAAATAAAACTTACATACAGCCAGACCCGGAATAACTACTTGTAGGTCATACAAATACATACTAGTTCTGCGTGGGAATCGAGCCCGCAACACGCAGCGCAGCAGTCAAAAGTCGCTTAACCACTGTGCTAACCCTGCTGTCAAACTTATATGGCTTTAAAGTCATTGTTACTATTCCTATGTCGAATCATGGATTATAAGCATTTGTATCTGGATCATATTCCTATGTATTATCATCCGTCTAGCCCCATCCCAACTATGTTGGGGTCAATCTAAGTAGATTCATCTGAGTACCAGTACTTTAATGGAGCGACTGCCTTTATGACCACCACTACCCAGTAACTGGGAGTCAATTAATGAAAGACAGCAAAACGAGAAGAACATTTTTAAAGTACTGCAAAGCAACGGCAAAGAAGTGCATCGAGAGGAATATGTAGCCAAGAAAACTACGTATATAGACACTATAGACAGTAACTCTCGAGTTATAGATACATGCCCAGTGAGGGTTGCTTAATATAAAAGCATGCTCCATTTATTTTGTATTGTAATTAATTATAAAATATCTTCGTGTGTTATTTCCCAAAGGTAATAGAAGCTTGATGGTCTATCCCGACCTCAAGGAAGAAAGATATGATGAATGAAAGAAAGAGGTAGTATGAGGAATAAAAGTACGAGAAGCATACGAGCGAGAACTGAAATGAATGAGTAGAAATATAACACAAAAAAAAACCCAGTAACTGGGAGTCTGAACTCGTAAGAACTGTCAAACGACAGTAAATCTTATATATATATCTCAACCCAGCATTAATCTATCCTCCGTGGCGCAGCGGTCAACACGCCTGCCTGCGACGTGGAGGCCCCGGGTTCGATCCCCGGTCAGGTCATGATGGAAAACGATCTTTTCCTGATTGGCCTGGGTCTTGGATGTTTATCTATATATGTATCTATTATAAATATAGTATCGTTGAGTTAGTATCCCATAACACAAGTCTCGAGCTTACTTTGGGGCTAGCTCAATCTGTGTGATTTGTCCGTACATATTTATTTATTTATTTATTTATTTTATTTATATTTAAAGCTGAAGAGTTTGTTTGTTTATTTGTTTGTTGAACGCGTTAAATCTCAGGAACTACTGGTCCAATTTGAACAATTATTTTTGCGTTGGATAGCCCATTAATCCAGGTAAGCTTTAGGGTACATAACATTACGCTGTGACCAATAAGAGCGGAGCACACAAAAAAATAAACATATCGAAACCTACGCGCGAGAATCCGCGAGGGGCAGCTAGTAAAAAAGATTCACCAACCCTGAAAGACGATATACAAACAAAAAATAAACTCCTATAATAATACTTCTAAGAGAAATTGGGTCAATGTTCACATTTGGTCAGACACACGCGATTCCCTACTAATGCTGGCATTATGCTGATTGCTTGCTCTTTCTACGTTGGATAAAAACTTAGTATTTCTACAGGAATATTTTTTGTAGGTAAAAAGGAACGGTTTTTGTAACATCTGTTGCCCTAGGGACTGTTTGGCCTGGGTCCTGTGTATTATTGGGTCCTTTTTAGGTTATATATATACCCTTTATTACATACATATTTCTTAGAAATATTGCATGTCATCTACACGCGTCATAACTATACTCCACTGGATGAAATAGTCAACTAATGGTAAACAAAAACCACGTGACTTAGCATTTTTTTTTTTTTTAAACATTGCCCTGCACTAGAATTTTCTACTCTATCGTGGGTGCGTTTAAAACATATAATCTCACATACACAAACATTCAGACCCGGAACATATACTTGTAGTGACCTACAAATATTTGTTTCGTGAAGGAATCAAACACGCGACACGCAGTGCAGCAGTCTTAATTACAAAATTATTTTAATTGTTAAATTTTGTACTTAATCGACTAATTTGAGTCAAGCAAGCAAGAGTGGGCAAGCGTTTCCCATTGTTTGTCTGATGAAAGAACCACCATCAAAGCCTGTTCACCAAATGTAAAAAAAAAAAACATTGTCCATCAAAAGTAAATGAGGAGGCGGAGGCCAGATCCTTAGAATATAATTATGTCACTAGTTTTTGACAGCCTCCGTGGCGTAGCGGTAGCGGACGCGGCCGCTGCGCAAGGTGGCGCGGGTTCGATCCCCGCACAGTGCAAGTATTTGTATGCATGAATATGAATATTTGCACTGGTCTGGTCGTGCCTCGGAAAGCACGTTAAGCCGTTGGTCCCGGTTGCCATACTAACATCTAGAGGCAGTCGTTACGGGTTGTTGGAGCCCTCAAAAGTCCAACAATTGGTCTAACTGCAATGCTTCGATGTCGCCTTCGGGTTGTGGAGGTCAGACGGCAGTCGCTTTACGGAAAATGTCGAAGTTTAGCCATATCTGCAGTTGGACTGGTAAAGCGGACCCCAGACTCCAAAGCTGAAAAGGCTTCGGATGCGACTCGCTGGGATGATGATGATAATTATGTCACTAGTTTGAAGTTCTGCAGAGTAAGAAAAAAGTGAAAATTTGATGTAGACTTTGCCTGGTTCGAATATGAAAAAGTAGTCAGACTAGCGAAAGAAGTAGTGATTCAGTGGCAGCTGTCGTAGGATCGAAACCACTTTTCTTTGTGACAGTAATTTTCACCACCACTGCTCTAAAAATAGCAAAGAAAACATGGTGAACAAACCGTATATGCTAGGACCACAATTTCAAAGACTTTATTCCTGGTAAATTCACTCAGAGAACGACAGCATAAGCCTACCTAACTCGCTGTCAGCAGCATCTACCCTTAAAAACAAGCTTCCCTAAAAATTAGAAAAATAAAATCAAAATCAAAAGTCATTTACTCAAATTAGACTGAGAATCAGCATTTTTTCAACGTCAATATTACATAATACAGTCCCCCAAAACGCCCGCCCTTGGTAAATAAAGTTATATTGCAAATCCTTATAAAAAGATAAGATGAAAGAAAATACGTAATTGCTCCCTCGTGCATGCAAATATTACGACATTTATATGATGCACGTAATCTGTAAACAGACTGTCGTCAAAGGATTTCAGCTCAAGCCGAGTGTATTGTTATCCATCCCAATGCATGCTTGAATTGATAAAATATGAATATGCCTATTCAAGGGTCGACTAGCTTTCCACCTCGCAGCTGTATTATTGGTTTCCTCTGCTGTTGTATAAAAAAGTTTTTGTTTCTAATTTGCAGTATGATGATGTGATGATGTTCCGACCGATTTCGGCCACGGCGACCACTTCGACTCCTAGCCGATGATTTGGCGCTCATGCGCCCGAAGATGGCTTATGTAGCCTATCTTGGCGGCGAAACTTCGTGCACACTGAAGGCACGTAAGCACGCCGTCGACGTAGTTGTATGTGATGGCAGCAGGTGGGCGGGCCTTTAATTGGTCACGTTTGGCATCGAGGTCAGCTTTGCGCTGCTCCTCAAACTCGCGTACTTGTCCGTACACCATTCTGCGCCATTCTGACCGTTTTGCTGCCAAACGCTCCCATTCAGAGGGTTCTATATTGCCCCACTTCATGTGCCGTTTTAAGACATCTTTGAGTATACCTGTGGCTGTAAATACATAAAGAAAGTTGAATTTTTGAAGGCCTCATGAATCAGTAAACCAAGATGCAAGAAGTACAAGACCAAAATCTGGATCTAATCTAATCTGATAATCTAATCTGAATAATCTAATCTGGTGATCTTTGGGTAAGATTTTGATGTCCATCAGCGAAAGTATTTCTAATAGATTGATGTCAGGACACAGTTGACACAGTGGCTACGTTGCGTGTCACGGTTGCGGTCTGGTGAAGCCGTACGGAGGACGGGTCTGAGCAGTTGTGTTGCGATGTGTGGCGGGTACGATGCGCCAAATGTTGTTGTGTCGGGAGTTTGGTCGTGGAGAGTCTCCAGATCAATCTCCCTTTAGCGCAGCATCGTTTGGTCGTGCTGGTCTTGGGTTTAACATTGCATCACCTCGCTCAACTGCCGTCATCCTTCCTATTCCTAAGTTTTTTAAATGAACAGGCTTAATAAACTAGTGCGCTTTACCATCAACGATTGCATCACAGCTTACCACCAGGCGGGATTGCAGTCAAGCATTAGTTTATAACTATTAAAAAAAAAAAAAAAAGAGTTTGTTTGTTTGTTCCGCTTTCACGCCGTAACTACTGAATCGATTGCTTTGAAACTTTGCAGACCTAACGTTAGAAGTACGGATTAAATAATAGGGTACTTTGTATCCCAGAAAAAAAATGATATTCCTAAGGGAAAAGAAAAATATTGTTAGTTGCATACCAGTTTGATGATAGATGGCGCTGTGTGTCGTTTAAAACAAGGTAATATATTGCAAACGAATATGCACATCGAAACATAGAAGCTAAATAATACAATAATATTAATCCCCGAAAATGAGGAATCTAAAAAGCGCGGTATAACCAAATTTCACGCGGGCGAACCGCGGGCGGTAAGCTAGTATATTTGTATGACTAACAGGTAATGCTACTGCCTGTTTGGGTATGTGAGTTTAATTTTTTTCAAACACATTCACTATCCATACTAATATTATAAATGCGAAAGTATCTCTGTCTGTCTGTTCGGCTTTTACGCCAAAACTACTGAATCGATTGTAATGAAATTTGGTGCACAGATAGTCTAGAGCCTGAGAAAGGACATAAGCTATATAACATCCCACTATAACCAATAGGAGCAGAGCAGGAAGAAAAAATGTTGCGAAAACGGGAGCAAACGCGGACGTACATATTCTTCTTCTTCTTCTTCAGCCTATAGATGTCCACTGTTGCACAAAGGCCTCTCCCAAGGCTTTCCACGCTGACCGGTCTTGTGCTGCCCGCATCCATCGGCTTCCCGCGACCTTCACCAGGTCATCGGTCCACCTTGTTGGGGGCCTCCCTACGCTGCGTCTTCCAGTACGTGGCCGCCACTCTAGAACCTTACTGCCCCATCGGCCATCGGTTCTACGAGTAATGTGCCCTGCCCACTGCCACTTAAGTTTAGCGACTCGCAGAGCTATGTCAGTGACTTACATATTGCTCTCATTCTTTTAGCAGGCGCTTATTTTATATCAACTGAGCTTTTCGATTCTAAGCTTACGCGGGTGAAACCGCAGGGCACAGCTAGTACATGAGTAATTTCTAGTTATGTGAGAGGCAATCAAAGCAACAGCTTACCTGACTTACAAAACCCATTTACTGGGTATGGCGGCAACGTGCCTACCACGAAAGATTTTAAACAAGATTCAAGTGGACTGTATTTAGGATAGCAAAATATTAGAAACTATAAGCAAATATGTGATAGAATGATACCTTCGGAGTATATCTCTCTGATAAAGGTGCTTAAGCGCCAAACCACTTACCTCCAACCTTCAGATGCGGAGTTTGTAGACCACGAGAAGACGCGCGTCGACATATTTTACTGGCAGACTCCTAACTACTACTACTCCTAACTACTACTACTCCTAACTTTATTAGCTTTGAATTTTGAGAATTATATCCCCCCGGGGGGTTACTTTAAATACTTAAATTTGGTGACCGTTAAAAGAATATGGCCATGACTCGCTAGCTTGCCAGTTCAACAGAGAGTGCGTTCGGTACGCCGTGGGGCGGTCAGCGGAAGCACGCACCCTATAAGGTCGCTTTGCGTTTACTTTAAGTTTTCGGCAGCGTTCACTGCCGATAAACAGAAAAATCAGAGGAGATATTCAACACTGGGTAATTCGAAACCCCTTGGTAAGTCTGGTTGTCAGACTTTATGGCATCTGATGACCCGTAAAGACTATCAGAGATTTACGAATGACAACCTCGACCCACGACTTAACTTGCTTTTTTTATAAATTATAAACTAGCGCTTGACCGCAATCCCGCCTGATGGTAAGCAGTGACGCAATCGTTGATGGTAAAGCGCACTAGTTTATTAAGAGCCTATTTACTCTAGCCTTGAAGATACTCAAATTGTAGTCTGACGGAAAAACCGCCGCTGGCAAATTGTTCCAGTCCCTCGATGTACGCGGTATAAAGGAGGAGGCGAAACGAATACACTCCAAGGATACATTTTGAAAAGTAGGAGCTAAAATGAACGGGCTCCTTTTGGTGCTGAAAAAACACGCTTGTGTTTTGGCGGCATTGAATGCTACAAGATTGACATTGCCCCATTCGGAGACTGGTCTATCCATGGAACAAAATTCACTAACTTTCAATAATCCACATGTTCCATATTTGCACTAATATTAAAAATTTGAAAGTAACTCTGTCAGGCTAAAGCGGCTTACCGGCTTTTAGGAAAGGACAAGATTCTACTTTTATCCTGGATCTAGACTAAGTCGTGGGCAGCAACCTATTAAATGGGTTACATAAAAAGAGCGTGTTATTGGTTTAATATTTATTAAGCCGAGAACTTTCACAATCTATAGAAGATAGAGCACTATTAGAAACTAACCATTAAGCAAAAAAAGTGGTAAAAGTACGCAATCTTCCTCATAAAAGATAGATCAATATCCGAAATCCTCTTTAAGAAAACATTATCGAGCCCAAACGTTAGATGTTTTTGCGCCAACGACATGAAATATCAGTGATCAAAGTAGATGTTCGTTAGATGTAAATTGTAATTAATTAGTACATCAACTGTGAGCGCTTCGGATATTTGAAGTGTAAGTATGCTTGATTAAGCGAGATTGAGCGATGTGCCAAGTGGTGGCTTGCAGTATCCGTAACACAATATTACTAAGGATTTGAGTAATTTTGCTAATCCACTAGTCTATAGGTTTGAAAAATGTGGTGTAGAATTACCAAAATGAATCCCTTTGTTTAGTGCTTTTTGCAATAGATGGTAGGCCATAATATTGGCTGTCGGTAGAAGTTACCACCCACCAGACAAATTCTTGCCGCTAAGTGATTCGTCGTGTTCCGGCATGATGTTTGGCGAAGTCATACGGAGGACGGGTCTGAGCAGTTGTGTTGCGATGTGTGCCGGGTACGAGGCACTAAATGTTGTTGTGTCGGAAGTTTGGTTGTGGAGGGTCTCCAAATCAATCTCCCTCTGGCGCAGCATCGTTGGTTGTGTTGTTGGGTTTAACATTGCATCACCTCGCTCAATTGCCGTCTTCCTTTCTATGCACTAAGTTTTCCAATTGAATAGGCTTAATAAACTAGCGCGCTTTACCATCAACGATTCCATCACTGCTTACCATCAGGCGGGATTGCTGTCAAGCACTAGTTTATAATTATAAAAAAAAAAATAGCACTGCTGGTTTGAATGGTTTAAATGTTTGTTTGTTACGATACTAGAGTAATTCATAAAAGAGATAATTCATAGTATGCTTTAACACTTTATAAACCACTAGCTGCGCCTCGCGGTTTCACCCGCGTAAGTTTCGATATGTTTTTACACTCCGCTCCTCTTGGTCACAGCGTGATGTTATAGCCTAAAGCCTTTCCGGGTTAATGGGCTATCCAAACCAAGAAGAAATTTTCAAATCAGACCAGCAGTTCCTGAGATTAGCGCGTTCAAACAAACAACCAAACTATTCAGCTTTATATATTAGTATAGATATAATAAAAAATCTGAATAAGGTGCAATTAATAATAATAATATTATAATTAGTAATGTTCGACCGTTAGAATTTCTCATCAACGACTCAAAATATTTCAATTTTCAGTCAATGGGCGCAGGTTTGTGGGCTTCAGGAGCAGATTGCGTAGAATAGATCTATGGCGATTTGAAAATAAATCAAGCCGCACTTATTCTATAATGGTGAATGGCGGGCGTTTTGGGGGACTATCTTTTGTGTTTTGACGTTCGAAAAGTGCTTATATTCTCAGCTAAATTTGAATAAATGACTTTTAATTTGATTTTATATAACCAGAAGCATATTTCTGATTATATGAAATCAAATTAAAAGTCTTTTATAGAAATTTAGCTAAAAAAATATAACCTCCTCTATTCTTAGGACTTACTCTCCTCATAAATTTCTTTCTATTTTTTTTTTAAAAAAAAATCCGTAAATCCTCTCAATCATGATTATCTTGAAAATATTCAAATTCCCTGAAGCTGAAAACATGAGCGGGTAAGTGATCGCATGTACCAGGCACCTAGAAATAGCTGGTAGCAACCGTTTCATCTAAATGCCTGAAGGCTGCACTATGGTAGCGCCATCATACCAAGTTTCTCACACTGAAGTATAATATGAGTTGTACCGTATTTTTTTACACCTTTCTATCTATAAAATATATCATTATCATATCTCACATAGAGAAGGAATAAATACTCGGAGTTAAGGCATTCCAGTAAAGATGTATAAGTACCTAATATCAGTTCAAAATAGATATATGTAATATTATTCAAGGATTACGGTACGTACGTTTGTGTACATTAGAATTATTAATAAGTCATCTGCCTAGGCTTTTCAATACAACATTTGGCGCATCGTACCCGGCACACATCACAGCACGAATGCTCAGACCTGTTCTCCGTACGGCTTCACCAGACATCATGCTTGAACACGACGAATCGTTAGGCGGCAAGACTTTGTCTGGTGGGTGGTAACTTCTGCCGGCAGCCGATGTTATGGCCTACTACTAAGAACACTTTGAGCAGGGAAATCTGTAAAATCGACTTGTTTTTAACCGTTACGTTCCATAATAGTGTCATCAAAATGCTACACTACTGCATAAAATCAACCACAACAGTTAGTAGTGCTGGTACATCCGGCGCGCAGTGAAAGGATTTCATTCATTGCTATCTTTTTATGAACACCATTCCGAATAGCGTCACTTCCCCGTCCTATCACACAATAGTATACTAGTTTAGTTTTAAATATGGCACCGTTATAGTTTGTATAGAGGTTTTTGTATGGAGTTTTTATTGTTCTATACGAAGTTAAAATGTTTAGTTAGTGTTGTGAGTTGATGGTTGGTTTTGCCGTTGTTTTTTAGTGTAGGTAATGTTCGAGGAATATTTTTATAAGCCAGGTGAATATGAAAATAGAACCCCTTTCCTAGTACCTGTATACGATACATGTATACGATCCCGATAGGATCGTATACATGTACCTACATATCAAAAGACAGAAGGGAAAAGTGTCGTACACATAGTTTTTTTAAGGCCCATCGCAGTATTCGAAAATAGAATAGAATAGAGTAGAATAGTATGGAATGAAATGAAATGGTATGAAATGGAATGGAACGGAACGGAACGGAACTGAGTGGAACGGAACTGAACGGAACAGAACGGAATAGAATGGAATGGAATAGAAAACTCTCTAATATGTACACCGTATATATTACAGAACATAAATATAATATTTTACAAAGGGTGACACAATGGGTGGTCTTATCGCTAACAGCGATCTTTTACAGACAACCTTTGGATGGAATACTAATGGGAAGGAGAGAGAAATAACATAGGTAGTCTATAGTTTACTATATACATAGATTATGCAATAAATATGTACGTTAAGTGAATCAAACTAGTGTAAATAAATATATACATCTAATTAATAAACATCATACAAGAGTAGGTAAATAAAATATAATGATATGTTTATAGAGAGTGGAAGTGCTATTTATCATAGTAATCCATTGTTGACTTATTATCATTTCCTCTTATCATCATCATCAGCCACGAAAAAAAAATGTTTTTCAATACATGTTTTTTTTTATATAATTTTACACTATGGCTTGATCGCAGTCCCGCCTGACGGTCAGCAGTGATGCAATCTTTGGTGGTAAAGCGAGCTAGTTTATTAAAAGCCTATTCACTCTAGCCTTGAGACAGCCTCCGTGGCGAAGCGGTAGCGGACGCGGCCGCTGCGCAAGGCGGCGCGGGTTCGATCCCCGCACAGTGCAAATATTTGTATGCATGAATATGAACATTTGCACTGGTCTGGTCGTGCCGCGGAAAGCACGTTAAGCCGTTGGTCCCGGTTGCCATACGAACATCTAGTGGCAGTCGTTAAAGGGTTGTTGGAGCCCTCAAAAAAAAAAGTCCAACAATTGGTCAGCTGCAATGCTTCGATGTCGCCTTCGGGTTGTGGAGGTCAGGCGGCAGTCGCTTCACGGAAAATGTCGAAGTTTAGCCATATCAGCAGTTAGACTGGTAAAAGCGGACCTCAGACTTCAAAGTTCAAAAAGCTTCAGATGCGACTAGGATAAACGCTGAGATGATGATGATGACTCTAGCCTTGAAGACACTAAGAATTCTAAGACCCTCCGTGTCTTACCGAGCACATTATGCCATTCGTGCCTATTAAGGGGCACGGTATTAACTAATAAGTGTGTTGTGGTTGTCAGATAAGCATTCGCTGGATGTAAAATACAGATATTCAGCTACTTCCAGACGAGCTTGGCATGGAATACCAATGCGAAGTAGAGATAACTCGTATAGGTAGTCTACAGTGTACTATTTATATTATACAATAAATCCTGGCAAGAGGCCCGACGGCATGACACTCATTCCCTGGAAAAACGAGCGGTCGGTTGTATGGGATGCGACATGTGTAGATACCGTAGCTCAGTCCCACTTACCGGCGACCGCCCGCAGAGCCGGAGCTGCTGCAGCAGCTGCGGAGGTCATAAAGAGGCGCAAATATGCAGCGTTATCTGAGCCCTACATATTTGTGCCTTTCGCTGTGGAGACCCTAGGGCCCTGGGGTGCAGAGGCTCGACAATTTTTTAAAGAAATCTCCGCACGATTAATCGACGTATCAGGTGATCGGATGGCTGGCGCGCATTTCGGTCAAAGGTTGAGTTTGGCGATTCAACGTGGGAACGCGGCCAGCCTTTTGGGCACCTTGCCCGGTGATCGCAGCGATCTGGGTTCAATTTTTTATATACTTTAAATTTAATTTGTAGTTAGTTTGTATTTTATGTCTTTATAGCTTTAATTTATTCATAATTTAGTTTTAATTAATTTTAAATGTATTGTATTGTATTTGTAATGTACAAATAAATGTTTATAAATCCTTTCTAATATTATAAATTGGAAAGTGAGTGTGTTTGTTTGTTTGTTCCGCTTTAACGCCGTAACTACTGAACCGATTGCTTTGAAATTTTGTAGAAGTAAAGTTAGAAGTCCGGATTAAATAATAGGATACCTGCTGCATACCATTTACATCCTGGAAAAATTTTATATTCCCAAAAGAAATCTAAAAAGCGCGATACAACCGACTTCCGGGCCGAAGCCGCGCGCGGAAAGCTAGTATAACATAAAGAAAGAAAGAATAAACGTTAATTTGCAGTAAACGTGACGCAAAAGTTAACAAAAACAAAGAAAAAAATAAGAAATGGTTGACGAAATATGCGTCACATCCACACAAAACGGCTATCGCTCAGCATTATGCTGCGAGTCTATGCAAAACAGAGCCTAGTGCTGGTTTTCAGTGACAGCTGAAAACCAGCTCTCACATACTGATATGAGACGCAAATACCTATGCGCATACTAATTTAACAATTTAGCGTTGACATAGGTACAACGATACATCTATTATAAAGATAATGCTCAAAAGAGAGGAAGTTCTTTTCGAATTACATGGTATACTAGCTGTGCCTCGCAGTTTCACCCGCGTAACCTTCTAGCCGAATGAGCTAAGTTGATATAAAATAAGCTCCTGTTAAAATAATGGAAGCAATATGTAGTACATCCGCATTTGCTCCCGTTTCCGCAACATTTTTTGTTCCTGCTCTGCTCCTATTAGTTATAGCGGGATGTTTTATAGCCTATGTCCTTTCTCAAGCTCTAGACTATCTGTGTACCAAATTTCATTACAATCGGTTCAGTAGTTTTGGCGTGAAAGCCGGCCAGACAGACAGACAGAGATACTTTTGCATTTATAATATTAGTGTGGATTAGTATAGATAATTTATATATATATTCATTCGTATGTATGTACAGAAAATAAACTCGCTATTCTGTGCCATTACTAATTAATCAAAGTATTAGGGAAACTATTATGTTATATATACAGTATGTTAACTAACAGAGGGCGTTCCCGTTAACCCGAAATAGTATAGCATACATACATGCTAAAAAAAAAATATTTCCATTCGAAAACAAAATGTTTTAAATTTTTTTCCAATATGAAAATATTCAATAAAATTTTTAAATTGACATGTAAAGGAAACACACTGTACACGCGAACATGAAAGACGGCAACGTCGCAATTTATTTATACCTACATGACGACTACTATTTTGATTTAAAATAGGAGGTTTCAAATTTATTTCCAATTAGATTTTTTTTTATTCGGATTCTTTTATGCTTATTTTTCTATGCTGATATTTTTATTTTAATCTATTAATGATATATATTAACGAGTTTAAGGGAACGCCCTCTGTTATTTAACATACTGTATATATACTAGTAGGTTAGTTGTGATGGGCGCGATAGCCGATCAGCAAATTCAGCGCAATTCAGCTAATGTAAACAAGTAATCGGCTTATAATTAATTGCTTGTTAGATAAATATGCAATACATTTTATGTAACGTTCCTCGTACGTCGTAAGTTTGAAACTAAGTTCCGCGAACTCCACTCACTGACGGAACCATAAAATTCTTTGAAATTTTCATACCTTTACTTGCTTACTTTACTGTCCATTCCTGACAAAACTATAAATAAAATGTTTCATATTTTAAAGTTATTCCTCGGTGCCTTCATAACTTATGCATCATGTGGTCGTGAAAGTGTCCTTAGAGACGTCTTATCGTCATTTTTGCTACGGTCCATGTGCCAAAATTTGATTACTGCTCTTGGACATTCTATCAATTCTTTAATAGAATCTATCCCTTTAGACTAATTTTGATTGTCAACATGTAAACCCTTCAGACGTCGCTGGAATTTAGATTAATCTTGAATTCTAGACAAAATGCTTACTCAAATGTGAGTGTGAGTTTGTTTGTTTGTTTGTTCCGCTGTACACGCCTAAACTACTAAACGGATTTGGTTGAAATTTGGCACACATGTGGTTTATTACCAGGAATAACACCTAAAATACTTTTTATCCCGATATTATCACGGGATTGAAACTAACGCGGGTGAAACCGAGGAGCGCAACTAGTAGTACTATAAGTAGTTGTGATAAATGAAAAGGGTTCTTAGAATGAAATGAGTTTTAATTGGTTTAATCAAATGCCAGACGACATTTTGAGATGCCAAACGATTTACGGTTGAATAAGTAGGTATAGTTTGTGTAAATAATAAAGTTTATTGGCTAAAATACTGGAGAATAAATTGGACGATGCTCTTGACGTGAGATTCATTCATTGTTATCGTATCGATTAAAAATTACTTCGAAGTGAAGGGCGTTACTATTTAGTTTTTTTAACACTAAATTGCGAACTTTTATTTGTTTTTTTATAACTATAAACTAGTGCTTGACCGCAATCCCACCTGATGGTAAGCAGCGATGCAATCGTTGATGGTAAAGACCAAACTTCCGACACAACAACATTTGGCGCATCGTACCCGACACACACCGCAACACAACTGCTTAGACCCGTCCTCCGCACGGCTACCCCAGACATTCATTTTTGATTTTTCATTTGGTTGTGATACATTATTTTAATTAATACAAATGTAAGAAATAAAATCTCCCCATTTCTATAGTTTATAACAACAACAACAAGGGACTTTGAGTAAATATTGCCTTTGTTCACCATTCATATAATTTTGACCGATACGAGTTTTACCTTCAATAATCCATACTAATATTATAAAAGAGAAAGTAACTCTGTCTGTCTGTTACGCTGTCTTGCATAAACCTCTCAACTGATTTTGTTGAAATTTGGCTCAGACAATCTTTAGACCCTGAGAAAGGACATAGGCTACCTTTTATTGAAAAAAATGATATTCCTGAGGGCAATCTAAAAAGCGCGATATAACCGAATTCCACGCGGGTGAAGCCGCGGGTGGAAAGCTAGTCCATACTTAATATTATAGATGCCAAAGTAACTCTGTCTGTCTGTCTGTTACGCTTTTTTAAACCTCTCAACCGATTTTGATGAAATTTGGCACAAACAATCTTTAGACCCTGAGAAAGGACATAGGCTACCTTTTATCCCGGAAAAATTTCATATTCCCGAGGGAGATCTAAAAAGCGCGATATAACCGAATTCGGTTCGGCGGAAAGCTAGTTTATAATAAAACTGCGACATCTTAGAAAAAAATCGGCCAAGAACATGTTGGGTTTCCGGTCCGTCATAATAGGTGTAAGAAATGGGCTGTTTATTACGTTGCGTTGACATACTAAGTACGGAATCCTAACTGATAACTAATGAAAGAGTTATAGATTCCCACCACATCGAAAATTAAAAAAAATATGATGTGGTTGTAACATGGAGTGATAAGGCAAGTGGCAAAACAACTCCAAATTTCTCCAAATTGTCTGCGGGTTGGTTACTATATTCTGCAAGTGTTTACGTAGATATTGTACGTTATGTACAATGAACAAATTTCAATGAAAACTGGAGACCAACCGAACAATTCTATAAATTAATTGCTCATACCCATCCCGACAGTACAGTGTACCTGTAACCCAAATTACAGCGCCATTTTGGGTATTAGGTTACTAATTTATACAAACTAGACGGGTTATAGGTACATGTTGGATTTTCGCTGGTAATTTTTGAGTGCGTGAACCGATTTTAATAATACTTTAAAAGTAAAACTTATTATATCGTCTCAAACTTTTTCGTCTGTGTGTTGCATGTCGCGTGATGGTCGGCCACGGCTAATTAGTTAAGTTTTTTTTTTTTACTAAAGCGATAAAAGCTTCACTTTTACCGTAGTTTTATAATACCATAAAATCCTTTTTTTATCTGAAAGAAAATTCGTACAGAATAATAAAAAAGTGTACAATAATACAAAAAAATGCTTGCGTCTACGGTCAAAAACAAAGTTCAGAAATTTTTGTACAATTTTTCAAAAAATATGAGTCTATGAAGTCCAAAATAATATTGCAGAAGTCTTTATAAAATTCTACTTCGAGTATTTTTTTTCATATAAGTATTTGAAACCTATGGCTCAAAAGATAGAGGGGAAGGCATTTATTTCTTATTGTCGGAGCTATTATTTCCGAAAATTTTCACATTATCAAAAAAATATTTTAGTAAACCCTCATTTATTTTTAGATACCTATCCAACAATACACGTTAGGGTTGAAAAGAAACAAAAAATCTCTTCCCACTATTATACGTGTATGCTACCCCCTCTAATATTATAAAATATTATTTTAACTTTTTGTTTGCACCTTAAGACGTCGATCCCGGTTGCCATACAAACACCTAATGGCAGTCGTTACGGGTTGTTGGAGCCCTCAAAAGTTCAACAATTGGTCTAGCTGCAAAGCTTCGATATCGCCTACGGGTTGTAGAGGTCAGACGGCAGTCGCTTCACGAAAAATATTGAAGCTTAGCCAAATCAGCAGGTAGTGGTAAAGCGGACCCCAGACTCCAAAGCTGAAAGAGCTGCGGATGCGACCGGGATTAACGCTGTTTATTTTAACTTTTTGTTATACCACTTTTTCGACGTGATTGATTTATACATTTGTACATACCAAATTTCAGCTTTGTAGTGCTAACAGTCACTCAAGGGCGGATCCAGCTTTGGCGCCAGGGGGGGGTCACATAGTCGTGGTCAAGTCAGAAGAAGTTTTAATTAAACTTTGATAATAATAGATACAATTAAAAAGAAGGTATTTTATTAATAAGTACCTACTAAACATAAAAATACCTAATTAAATAACGAAATCAATTTTTCTTTTACGTCTCCTGCCGAAATGTTTTATCACTTCATCTATTTCAATGGGTACGTATTTATGGACGTGGAGAAGTGCCAGTCCGGTTAGACGTTCTTCAATCATTGAAGCTCTTTCCCATGCTCTGATTTTTCGTAACGTAGACGACGTACCACTGGGTGCTGAGAGGCGAGCTCAGACTGAGGGGAGATCTGACGAGTTAAGCGGACGACACGCTGGTCACCGCCCGGGAGAGCTCGCACAGGGAAACAACGTTGCTGGCGACGGCTGCGGTATCACAGGTGGTGGGCCGCATACATCGCCTAGGCCTGGAGGTGGCGCCCAACAAGTCGGAGGCCATGGTTTCATGGTCTCCGGCGGGCGCCGCCACCCGGCTCACGGCGTCAGCTCGAGCAGCTTAGGTCGCAGCTCCGAGAGGTCCTGGTGGCAGAATGGCGGGACAGGCTTTCGTGCCCTACCGCAGGCCTCACCACCATCGAGGCGATCCGGCCGGTACTGGCGGACTGGCTCGGGAGAAGGCAGGGCTCCCTGATGTTTCGGATTACACAGGTACTTTCGGGGCATGGTTGCTTCGGAAAGTACCTGTGTCGCATAAACATGGAGCTGGACGCCCGGTAGCACTACTGCATCAACTGCCGAGAGCGGCATACGCTGGCAGAGTATGCCACGCGCGGAGGAGCTGCGCCTTGCCTTCATCTCGGCCGGCAGGGAGCTGTCACTGCCGTAATCGAGTCGATGGTCGGCAGTGATGAGTCCTGGGATGCGGTGGTTTCCTTCTGCGAAACAGTCGTCTCGCAGAGGCTGTGGACAGGGAGAGGGAGATCTCGTCCTCTCACCCGACCACAGCAGGCGCACCGGGCGTCGGCGGAGGGCGGATAACGCCCTCTTTCAGCCACCCTAAACTGGTCCAGGGGCGACACACTCGGAGACATCTGTCGCCCCCCAAACATCAGGACCCGGGGTAGCGGCGCGAAGGGTTCCACACGCGCCACTCTTAGATGTCATGGGGGGAGTCGTACACATCATTCAGCCGAGGAGGCCCACAGTGGTGGGTCAGCACCAATCGGGGGTTGCGGAAGCAGTGTTCGTTCTCGCAACCCCGGTGTAGGTGCGAGATGGAACACCGGAGTGGTTTTTAGTCAGTAGGTGTCTGACAGACCCTGTCGCCCATCCCAGGGCGGCGGACATGCATGAGGATTTTCCAACCAGGAAACAAAAAAAAAACGCTTAGACCTTAGACTTACGAAGCTTAGGACCTTCAATTTCCCTCATCAAAAAAAAAAATGTAGGTATGTACAGACGAAGTGTTCTTACAGCAACAGAAACATCATACAGAACAGGGTAAGACCGAAATGTGACGAACAAACAGTCAATTCGGATTTCGCTCTGGTGTCGGTATTCGTGAAGCTCTTCTTGCCTTCAACGTCCTCGTAAAAAATGCAGGGATATGCACTGCTGTGCTTTATAGATTACGAACAGGCATTCGACCGGGTTAAACACCAGCACCTTCTGGGTCTATTAACAGATATTGAACTCGATGGCAAGGACGTCAGGATTATCCGTAATCTGTACGAGAACCAAGTAGCTACAATCAAAGTTAAAAATGAGGAGACCGAGGAAATCAAGATCTGTCGTGGAGCTCTGCAAGGCTGTGTCTCCGTTGCTCTTCAATATCTATTCCGAGGTAGTGATGTCGGAGGCTCTTGAAGGTCTGGAAGCCGGAGTGAAAATCAATGGCAAGGTCGTTAATAACCTGCGTTATGCGGACGACACTGTTCTCATTGCAGCCTCTGAACAAGATTTGCAAACCATTGTAGATAAAGTCAATGAATGCAGCGAGAAAGCCGGTCTGTCGATGAACATCAGCAAGACAATATTTATGGTGGTCTCTAGAAACCAAGACTTATGTCCTAGCATATCGGTGGCAGGCAAACAACTTGAGCGGGTACGACAGGATAAGTATCTCGGTGCTTAGGTAAATGAAGCATGGGAGTCCGACCAAGAAATTAAGACCCGGATAGAACTTGCCCGAGCATCTTTTAACAAAATGAAGAAAGTTCTGTGCTGTCGTAAACTCCACATAAAGCTCCGAGTGAGATTACTGATGTACTACGTATGGCCTGTCGTTCGTCATGTCCCGCTGCGAAGCATGGATTTTGAAAGAGGACACTACACGACGCTTGCAGGCTTTTGAAATGTGGTGCTACCGTCGTATGCTGCGCATAAGCTGGACCCAAAAGGTCAGAGTTGACACCGTCCTTCAGCGCGTTCTAATGCCTCGAAAGTTGTTGCCCACCATAAAGAAACGCAAAATAGATTATCTCGGCCAGATGCTCCGACACGATAGATATACGCTTTTTTTTCCGAGTGGAAAATCCTCATGGATTTCCGCCGCCCTGGGGCGGGCGACGGGGTCTGTCAGACTCTTACTGACTAAAAACCACCCGGCTGATCCGTCTCACACCTACACCGGGGGCTGCGAGAACTAATACTGCTTCCGCAACCCCCGATTGGTGCTGGCCCACCACCGTGGGCCTCCTCAGGTCAGGGTGGGGGAGTGAGGTGTAGGACTCCCCCCGTGACGTCTAAAAGTAGCGCGCGTGGAACACTTCGCGCCGCCACCTCGGGTCCTGATGTTTGGGGGGCGACAGATGTCCCCGAGTCTACGCTAGTGATATACGCTACTCCAACTCATTATGATGGGCAAGGTAGAAGTAAAAAGGCGCGCTGGACGAAAGAGAAAGTCGTGGCTGCGAAACATCAGAGAGTGGACAGTGGAAGAGAGAGTTGAAAAACTGCTCCGTCTCGCGGTTGAGAAGACCGAATACAAGAAGCTGACGGCCAACCTTCAGGATTGAAGAGGCACAGGAAGAAGAAGAAGAATGTACAGACGTCAACCTTATTGCTAAACTATGAAGGCTCAAAGTTGATTGGGAATATTTGACAGTTTCCGATAGCTTGAACTGCTGTCGGCCGTATATAAATCCCCCTCTATCAGTAAGTAGGCACCTACTTATCTACCTACGAGGTACTTTAAGAACATTACAACCATAATATTTGAGTTTGAACACACACACAGTGTGTGTGTGTTCCTCCTGTGGGCCTCCTCGGCTGAATGATGCGTACGACTCCCCCCATGACATCTAAGAGTGGCGCGTGTGGAACCCTTCGCGCCGCTACCCCGGGTCCTGATGTTTGGGGGGCGACAGATGTCTCCGAGTGTGTCGCCCCTGGACCAGTTTAGGGTGGCTGAAAGAGGGCGTTATCCGCCCTCCGCCGACGCCCGGTGCGCCTGCTGTGGGTCGGGTGAGAGGACGAGATCTCCCTCTCCCTGTCCACAGCCTCTGCGAGACGACTGTTTCGCAGAAGGAAACCACCGCATCCCAGGACTCATCACTGCCGACCATCGACTCGATTACGGCAGTGACAGCTCCCTGCCGGCCGAGATGAAGGCACGGCGCAGCTCCTCCGCGCGTGGCATACTCTGCCAGCGTATGCCGCTCTCGGCAGTTGATGCAGTAGTGCTACCGGGCGTCCAGCTCCATGTTTATGCGACACAGGTACTTTCCGAAGCAACCATGCCCCGAAAGTACCTGTGTAATCCGAAACATCAGGGAGCCCTGCCTTCTCCCGAGCCAGTCCGCCAGTACCGGCCGGATCGCCTCGATGGTGGTGAGGCCTGCGGTAGGGCACGAAAGCCTGTCCCGCCATTCTGCCACCAGGACCTCTCGGAGCTGCGACCGACGCTGCTCGAGCTGACGCCGTGAGCCGGGTGGCGGCGCCCGCCGGAGACCATGAAACCATGGCCTCCGACTTGTTGGGCGCCACCTCCAGGCCTAGGCGATGTATGCGGCCCACCACCTGTGATACCGCAGCCGTCGCCAGCAACGTTGTTTCCCTGTGCGAGCTCTCCCGGGCGGTGACCAGCGTGTCGTCCGCTTAACTCGTCAGATCTCCCCTCAGTCTGAGCTCGCCTCTCAGCACCCAGTGGTACGTCGTCTACAGTGTGTGTGTGTGTTCAATGCATAATGAAGAAACTGATTAATAAACAAAGTGCGCGCAAGTAAAATGAAATGTGACATAAAAATGTGACATTTGAATGTTTTGAATGCCCAGCGCATTCAAAAGTTGAATGCGTTCCCGAATAATGCGTTTGCCGGCAAACAAAGTATGTATTATATAAATTGATTAAATATTGAAAGTACTTAAATAAAATCCTTCTGTGCTAGGTACTCCTGGACCCAGCCCAGGGGGGGGTCATGACCCCATGACCCCCTGGATCCGCGCTTGCAGTCACTGAGATTATCCGCGGACGAACAGACAGACAAAGTTGGCGAAACTATGAGGGTTGCTACTTCACTACGGAACCTTAAAAGCTTGATCAAATCCAGCTATTCTGTTCTTTAATTTCATATTGTCGAAACTTGTGAAGGATAGAATTACCAGTACTAATTAAATTTTCAAATCTAATTTGTTTATTTAATACTGGGATCGAGCAAATTTCCAATAAAGAGGGATTTACCATGATAATTTAATAAAACTACTAAGCTTTGTTGTTTGAAACTGTTACTGGAACCGGTAAACCGTTTTGGTATAAAATTAATCTGCGTAATATTGGGGTGGATTTCAGTGTGACATTAGGAACCATTTAGTGCAAATTTTAAATAATATTTGACATTTACACTATGACCTATAACCTTATAAAATTAGAATGTACCGCGTACATCGAGGGACTGGAACAATTTGCCGGCGGCGGTGTTTCCGTCGAACTAAAATTTGAATGTTTTCAAGGCTAGAGTGAATAGGATGTTAATGAACTAGTGCGCTTTACCATCAACGATTGCGTCACTGCTTACCACCAAGCGGGATTGCGGTCAAGCTTTAGTTTATAATTTATAAAAAAAAAATCTGTGGCCTTCTAATTTTAGAAGGTCATATACAATATGTTAAGAAAACCCTGTCCGATCCGTGAAGGTATTGTTAGGTATCGATAACTGATTCTACTAATGGGTACAAAGCCGGGCTAAACTTAAAAAAAAATTCCCCCTAAAAAATAAATAACTTAAATAAAATAAACAGGTAATTTCATGGCAACACAGGCACAGTTCATAACCTCAGTTGACCTCATGCATGTAGGTATAGGTAATTTATTCACGTTTATCGAGTCTCGAAAGAAATAATGATACTTAGGCAGCTCGTGAAAAGAACTTTTTTTTTTAAGTAGGAAGGTCGTCTGACTCTCCAAATGTATCATTTCATTCGATGAGCTGATTGCTTGCTTGCTTGATTGGGCTGTGGCGGAGATGTTGTTCCATATTTCGTTTACTAATAACGATACAGGCCCAGCTGGCACCGTCGCACGAGATTAGCACGGATATGCACACAAATAAAAATCAAGTGGTGTCAAATCCGCGCTAACCACAGTTGGTCCACCCTTACCAATCCACTGCTCGCCGAACTGATAATGGAGGTACTCACGTACAGGACAAAGATATGGTGACGCACCGTCATACTGGAACCACATTGACCACATTGACCACGATCACCTGATCAGAAAACAGCAGTTGCTACCTTCCATCAGCATGTTACATTACTCTACATTAGGAAACGACATGATCACACAATACACGAATAGTCTTCACTAGAGCGATGTTCACGCACAACTGATAATTTAAAGTAAAAATGATTTTTATTTTAAAAAATTGTACCTACAAGCTGCTCGCGGCATCCTTTGAGTAAATAGGGATGTGTAAGTAATCAAAATATTGATTTTCGATGGAAACAATTTACTTGTCTATTTTTGTTATCGATTTAGTATTGTAGTTTCTCATTCTCATTCTAGATTCAACATCGCATGGAATTGTTTAGAACTTTTACAAAACTTAAATTAGTTAGGTACACTGCTGTAAACGAAAATCATGCCAAATTTTTAATTTCAGTTTCTGTCTCAAAATCGATGATATTGACCGTTAAAAAATTTGTAAAATTTTACTAAAATTGTGTTTCATAAGTCCTTCTCGTTTCGAATTTCGAGTTTCGATTAATTACTAATAACATTATTATAACACAAGTATTAGTGTTTACTAATACTTGTGTTATAATAATGTAATACTTGTGTTATAATAATGTTATTAGTAATTAATCGATAAACAAACAAAAGTACTTTTACCATTGGGTAATCTGTGTTTTTAACAAATCATTCAACCAGATACAAGTTTCGATTAATAGCGATAAAAAACGTTATTGCGCAAAAATTAGTGCATCACTAGTTATTTCTTTTACGTCGCCGACAAAGCTCACGCGCGACGCCGCCAAAGAAATAAATAATCTAACAAAACAATAAAAGGAAAGCCGACAATTATACCGCCTAAAATGGTGTTGTCATTTTTTTTAAAACACCAAATTTTGGGGAAGTTAGCGTAAATTCGCGGAGAAAAAAGATAGTTTCAAAATTGATTAGTATTGTTACTATGATGATTATGCAAAATTTCAAATTTTATTTGGTCATGTGATTGCCTAACCTTTATTATCCTTATGGGTCGGACAGGGTTTTCTTTACATATTGTATGTAGTTCGTAATGTAATCGTAGTGTGTTCTTGTGTAGTGTGTGTTTGTAGTCTAATTTTAGAAAGTCATATCGTTCGTAGTGTAATGCAAGGTATTACGACTCAGATACAACATATATCTAAGTAATCCATCATCGGCCGATTAACCACGCTGACTCATCTAAAGATGTATAAAAGAAATTGAATGATTTTTTTTTTATAATAAATAAACAACAAACAAACATCAATACGCAAACTGAAACCATTAATTCAGCATATAAATATTGGACAAAGAAAAAAAATCAACAAATAATTCTACGCTCCCCTAACGTAACGTTCGCAAGGCCAAAATGGCCAGAGAAAACACAAGACGGTGATTTGGAAGGAAAAAAAGGTCCCATTGCTGGGCAAAGACCTTGCCCAGCTGTGGGACATCAAATAAGCTATTAAAAAAACATAATGTGAAAAATTACACACATCATACGTTTTATTATGCTTCTTATCGCTAAGCCAATCTTATATTCATAGCTGAGTTAGGTATATAATACTAGCCGCTGCAGGAAACGCCCTAATCGGGAGACGACACCAAACTCCCAGCCACCGTAGGCGCGGGCCTACGGGCGGTGAACAGTGGGCAGCTCGCCGCCCGGTAAGGACCAGGCCCGAATCGACGGCGCGTCGTGTTTCACGCGCGCCTCAAAGAGATGTCAGAACATCATGACGGGGGCCATGTAAACCGATGCCTCCTGAGTCAGGGTTGCGGGTTGGTTAAACAAGAAACCGTGGCCCTGGCCGTCGCTCAGGCAAGTGAAGAAACACTAGAAGTCATTTGATGATTTCCCATCCCAACAAAAATAAAGGTCAATAATAAAAGTACTTTCATCAGATCCATGCGCATATAGACAAGATACCAATTATAATTTGGTCAAAGGTCGGTTTTGGTCAAAATACTGAATCCTACTAATTTAAAAAGATATTTAAAAAGTTTGCAAGCAGGCATGGATATTTAAACAAGTTTTTGTTCGTAAACCGCGGGCTGCAGCAAACCAAAGTAAAATTGCCCAATTGCAGAACAAAAAAGAGCTTGCCAGTTCCAAAAGAAGTGCGTTCGCAACGCCACGCCATAAGGGGATCAGCGGAAGGACACACACTACTATGGTCGCGTTTCGTTTACTTTAAGTTTTTGGCAGTATTCACCTCCGATAAACACAAAAATCAGAGGATATTCAAATATTCAACAACTGTTATTATGCGAGAATATCTGGATAACATATCACACTGACTGGGTGACACCGCGGGGCGTAGCTAGTAATTACTAAATTCGTATACATTTATGCGCGTGCCAGGCAGAGGTCAGACCCAGCTTAAACTATAATGTGGCATGTTAATCCAAATCTAGATGAAACCCTACTCCTAACTTATAGCCAATAAGTAATTGGGTTGATTGAATGGCAGATCCGTAGAACATAAGATAAACACATATATAGAATGAAACGAATAGGTAGGTAGGTACAGAATACTTTAAAACATGCTCATCTACAGTAAAATATTCTGCGTCTTCTTCTTCTTCTTCTTCAGCCTATAGATGTCCACTGTTGGACAAAGGCCTCTCCCAAGGCTTTCCACACTGACCGGTCTTGTGCTGCCCGCATCCATCGGCTTCCCGCGACCTTCACCAGGTCATCGGTCCACCTTGTTGGGGACCTCCCTGCGCTGCCTCATCCAGTTCGTGGCCAAATATTCTGCGTGCCTTGCCCTTTTTTGGTGTGGATGGGAATTCATCAAACGACCTCTCCCGCTCTGGGCGGAGCAGAAGGGCGTGTTAGACTTTTACTGGCTAAAACCCACCCGTGCTCCTTCATTTACCTGAGCACCAGGGCCTCGGTTTCCTTTTCAACCAATCCTCAGCCCTGGCCCAGGCATCGGTCTTCTTGGACCCCGTCACGATATGCTTACATCTCTTTGAGGCGCGCGGGAAACAACGCGCCGTCGCGTCGACTCGGGCCTGGCCCTTACCAGACGGAGATACCTTTCCCTTGTAGTAAATATGGATATAAACCTTTTTTAAATTGAGATTTAATACACCATGGAGTCAATGATACTGATTCTCTTGTTCAAAAACTAAAGTAAATTTAAAGGACAGTTAATTTTTTTTCCATTTCATTAAGAATAGGATAAAAGATATTGTTTAATCTAGTTCTCTCAAATTAAGATACTCCATGGACAGCCGTGGTGACCTGGTGGTTAAAACGCCAGCCTCTCAAGTATGAGTGTGCGGGTTCGATTCCAGATCATGCAAGTACCAATGTAACTTTTCTAAGTTTTTTAAGTATATTTTGTACACCAATGACTGATTAAAAAGGTGAAGGAAAACATCTTGAGGAAACCTGGGCTTTAAGTCTGAAATTGCCAACCCGCATTGAGCAAGCGTGGTGATTACGCTCAATCCTTCTCTGTATGAGAGGAGGCCTGTGTCCAGCAGTGGGACGATAAAAAAGGCTGTTGATGATGATGATGATGGACAGTTTAGACGTGATTAAAAACATGTCGACTAAACATACCTCAATTTACGTCAGGTGTGGACTAATTTGACAGAACTTAATTAATATTTATATTCTGTCCTTCTTTTAATGAAACATAAAGAAAAAGACACACTGAAGTTCACTTTAGTTTGTACACAAAGGATTCGGGGCCATTATATTATGATACAAGACTTTTTCTTTTTTATTTTTATTATTTAATTTGATTGTTATTTTTAATTATATCATACTAGCTGTGCCCCGCGGTTTCACCCGCGTAACCTTCTAGCCGAATGAGCTCAGTTGAAATAAAATAAGCGCCTGTTAAAATAATGGGAGCAATGTGTAGTACATTCGCGTTTGCTCCCATTTCCGCAACATTTTTAATGCAAGATACTTTCGCATTTATAATATTAGTATGGATTGTATACTGCACTGGTTGATTAAGCCAATGCCGGCTACACCTGAAACCAGCGTTGTAGGTTTGTCTCTTATAAGTACCCCAATTACGTAACACACTATTGCTATCAGTTGACAGCCTCCGTGGCGTAGCGGTAGCGGACGCGGCCGCTGCGCAAGGTGGCGCGGGTTCGATCCCCGCACAGTGCAAGTATTTGTATGCATGAATATGAATATTTGCATTGGTCTGGTCGTGCCTCGGAAAGCACGTTAAGCCGTTGGTCCCGGTTGCCCTACGAACATCTAGTGGCAGTCGTTACGGGTTGTTGGAGCCCTCAAAAGTCCTACAATTTGTCTAACTGCAATGCTTCGATGTCGCCTTCGGGTTGTGGAGGCCAGACGGCAGTCGCTTCATAGAAAATGTCGAAGTTTAGCCATATCAGCAGTTGGACTGGTAAGACAAACCCCAGACTCCAAAGCTGAAAAGGTTTCGGATGCGACTGGGATTAACGCTGAGATGATGATGACTATTGCTATCAGTTGGGATCAATTCGAAGCATATTGCTAATCCATTGGTCCATGTGTTCGAAAAGGTAGGTCCAACTTCGAGAAAGAGGTGCCTCGGCGAATCCAGCTCGGTTGGGCAGCGTTCGGGAAGCTACGCTACATCTTCTCGTCGTCCAAGATACCACAGTGTCTCAAGACTAAAGTCTTTGATCAGTGTGTGTTGCCAGTGATGACTTACGGAACTGAAACGTGGTCGCTCACAATGGGCCTCATACGAAGGCTCAGAGTCACACAAAGGGCAATGGAAAGAGTTATGCTAGGAGTTTCTCTGCGTGATCGAATCAGAAATGAGGAGATCCGCAGAAGAACCAAAGTCACCGACATAGCCCTGCGAGTCGCTAAACTTAAGTGGCAGTGGGCAAGGCACACTGCTCGTAGAACCGATGGCCGATGGGGCAGTAAGGTTCTGGAGTGGCGGCCACGTACTGGAAGACGCAGCGTAGGGAGGCCCCCAACAAGGTGGACCGATGACCTGGTGAAAGTCGCGGGAAGCCGATGGATGCGGGCAGCACAAGACCGGTCAGCGTGGAAAGCCTTTGGGGAGGCCTTTGTCCAGCAGTGGACATCTATGGGCTGAAGAAGAATGTGTTCGAAAATGTGTCTGCTCAACAACGTAAATAACGCAATGAATGTTGTTGAACTGTCAAAATGAAACCCATCGCTACTGATAGTGTATTACGCAATTACCCTGGGAATCTCAGCATTCTGCTGAACGATGGCCGATTTGTGTAGATGTGACGCATGTTTGCCTACAACCTGATTTTTGTATTTTGTGTTCTTTTTATGAGTACGAGAACACGCATAATCGTCCACTTGAAGGGCGGTCCCTTTAAGTACGGAAATGAAACCCGTAACATTTCTCTGTTACGGAGGTTATGTAGTATCGCCACGCGCTGCATAAGAATGGCTCCCTCTGTTATAAAAAATATTATGAACATAATCAACGAAGTCCTGGTGGTAGAGGAGTTGATTGCACCTTCATACAAAGTCTGAATTTAGGAGCTGGTTTACGACTTCATTGCATTAACCTGCACTTCCGGTAGGTGTATTATAGGGACCACTATTTTTCCACCAAGAAGCTGAGTTATTTGGTACTGGTTCTCTAAGGTTTTTTTTTTTTAATAATTATAAACTAGTGCTTGACTGCAATCCCGCCTGATGGTAAGCAGTTATGCAATCGTTGAGTGTAAAGCGCACTAGTTTATTAAGCCTATTCACTTAAAAAACTTAGGAATAGGAAGGATGACGGCAGTTGAGTGAGTTGATGCAATGTTAAACCCAAGACCAACACGACCAAACGATGCTGCGCTAGAGGGAGATTGATCTGGAGACTTTCCACGACCAAATTCCCGAGACATCGTACCCGCCACACATCGCAACACAACTGCTCAGACACGTCCTCCGTATTATAAATTCAGCTGTTTAAGAAAATCTAACCCAGCAATTGAGGTGCATTAACACGTTCAGACCTGCTGACGCGCACCGCGTGTGTTTTGTTAATCCTTCCTCAGGTGCTACTTACACGCATCGAGTTTTTTTTTATGTTACTTTGTAGAAGAACTCGATCAATGAAAGATTTTTGATCCAGGTTTTAAAATCAAGTACCTAATATAATATTTTAATTAAATAGTGTTGCTGACACGCATCATGTTTTTTGCTAAGCATACACATTTCATAAAAATAGAGGTGGAAATAAATCTCGTAAACCAGCTTCTAAATACAGGCTTTGAATGAGGCTGTAGTGTCTTAGCTTACCTTTGTGCTACATCTACATTAAAAGTACGCTCATGACACACTGTGCAGTCAGCTCCTCTACCACCTGGACTTCGATAATTATGTTACTATTCCATACTAATATTATAAATGCGAAAGTAACTCTGTCTGTCTGTCTGTTACGCTTTCCCGCTTAAACCTCTCAACCGATTTTGATGAAATTTGGCACAGACAATCTTTAGACCCTGAGAAAGAACATAGGCTACCTTTTATTCGGGAGAAAAATGATGTTCCCGGGGGAAATCTAAAAAGCGCGATATAACCGAACTCCACGCGGCCGAAGCCGCGGGCGGAAAGCTAGTATTCTTATAACAGTCTGAGCCATTCTTATGCAGTGCGTTTCGACACTAACCTGAGTAAATGTTTCCTCATGTTAAGTTAATCTGGTTAATTTCTTTTTGATAAGGTATGATTTTATCATCATGCCATCGAGACAGTGAATAGTCAAAGAGGAAATCGCCACAATCACGACGCGTAATAAACTGAATAGATATTTTGCCCAACATGGGTTGGCGACCTTTTATCGGCAATCCAAGCCGAATGAACGACAAACCACTCCAATGTATAGCTTACACAAGCATGAACTAACTAAATAAGAGGAATATTTGAGAAGTACCTACTTGAATTCGATGGCTAACAAGAAAATTTGGTAAATATCCTTTCGGTCCTTATAAATATTTTACTTGGAGTGTTGGGCACAAATATCATGGTTATGAGTAGATATCTTTTAAGAACAGTCATCTGATTTTGTTACCAATTCCGGAAAATGTTTTTCTAAGTAACGCACAATATCACGCATGTATTCCAAGAAGAAGCAGAAACCTACTTACTTTCATCCATATATCACTAGTTATGTAAAAGTGGACAAGTCCATTTCCATCACCAGGCTCAGATAAAAAAATAACATATTAGTAGAGTACCTTTTTTGTAGATGGGAAATCTTCAAGTTCGGATGAGTGGGTGTGTCAGAATTTTCCTAAAATCCACTCATGTTCCTTCGCTTGCCTCTGCACCAGGAACACGGTATCTCTGCCGCAACCTTGGCATGTATCGGTTGTCGTAGACCTCGTCACGCTGTGCTGATATCTCTTTGAGGCACGCGACGAATACACCGCGCCGTTGACCTGGGCCTTTTTTTGTTCCAAAGGTGGAAAAATCCTCATGGACTATCCTCCGCTCGGGGACGCAGAGGGGTGTGCCGGACTCTTACCGGCTAAAAAATCATCTAAGCGTTCGTCATTTGCCTTTCCGGGTTACCGGATCCTCCTAATTCTACGGTACGTCGACCCGGGTCTGGTTCTTACTAGACGGCGAGCTGCAGAACAATTATACCCTGAACTAGTAGGAGATGGATGATTGATGAGAATCATTCTCTTCACGTACTAACATGTCATGAAGATATTAGCTAATATCGCTAATACAAAAAAATTGTCGTGAGACTGACGGACAAAAGTGAAAATTGTAATCATTAAAAACCCCAGAATACACAAAAAAAACCGGCCAAATGCGAGTCGGACTCGCACACCGAGGGTTCCGCCGTACAAACGTAGCGGTTTACAATTTATGACGTACTAGCTTTCCGCCAGCGGCTTCGCCCGCGTGGAGTTCGGTTATATCGCGCTGCTTAAATTCCCCTCGGGAACATCAAATTTTTCCGGGATAAAAGGTAGCCTATGTTCTTTCTCAGGGTCTAAAAATTGTCTGTGCCAAACTTCATCAAAATCGGTTGAGAGGTTTAGGCGGGAAAGCGTAACAGACAGAGTTATTTTCGGATTTATAATACTAGCATTGATTTAGAATTTTTCACAGTTTAGAGGCAATTAGATTTAAGAAGTGTTTGATATGAATTTCAACTTTAATATCTCTACGCGTTCATGTGAAAAAGTTTATAATTATTAAAAAAATATTTTATGTCATGTAAGCAAAAATAATAGATATTTTAATATTTTATGTAACTTCAAATTTATCATTTTCACAATTTTTCCTTTATCTGTCTGTACTATAATATAACGATGCTTCGTGCCGAATTTCAAGATTCTGAGTTCACGGGAAGTACCTTGTAGGCAAAGAGATTTAAGATATATAGAGATGTGTCAAAATGGCATAGAAAAACTGTGATCCCATGGCTCAGTTCCGCCATCTAGTACAATATAGCAAAATTAGATCGACAATTGGAGACATCAAATAGTAAAAATGAAATAAGTTTATATAAAATATATTCAGCTATTGCCCGGTAGGTGGCCAGTGTGGTCTTTGTTGCCAGATCCGATTTAATACCCTAGTATAGTTCAAATCGGGTAAATAAATATTGAAAAGTAAATAAATTAAGTGAAACTTGTCTTGTACAAACAAAAACTGTTTTAGAATTTTATTCGCTACTATTCATTTACCGTGACACCGTCTATTGGCATTTTAGATGTTTTATGCTTACGAATTATTATAATGCTCATTTTATTGCGATTTTTGAGTGTAATAGACCTTTTAAGCCATAAAGCGCATTTTGTTTTGCAATTTTCGTTTGCATTTCGTTTTTAGCAAAATTATTCTTTTTACACGTTTGTTTGCAAATATTTTTAAATGGCAATGCAAAAAACTGTGGTAGGGTTTGTATCATTTCAATATAAAGTTATCGATAACATTCAAAGAAGTTACTACGACGATGTTTTTTCGCAATATGATAGCTTGAAACAAAAAATTAGGAAGCAGAATAATTATGGGTAATTTCAAGTTTACAAGTTTCTTATTTATATAATTCTTTTAATATAATAGGCGTTAAAGCTTAAAATTGCCGATTAGTACTGAAAATGTAAATAATTGCTTATTTTTTAATTTTTAAATAATTCATTTATAATCAATATATAGGAAGGTCGTTTATGCCTTTGTGATAGAACTCTGAGGATCTAGACTGCACAAACTGTGTGAAAGCAGAACTGCCTTCTGGGAAGAAAACTTCTTGTCACGTAGATAATTGTCCAAATCACGACAAAAATGGTAGTCTGCTGGAGCAAGACCTTTACAAGATTCGTACGCCATTATCTTTAAAAACGGCAAAAAAATCACGGTTATTGTATGGGAGCCCGCCTTCAGAATTTATTTTATTTTAATTATTTATTTGTAATTTGAATATATAACCAAATATTCTGTGAACATTTTAAGCGTCTATCTGTTTCCGTTATTAATATGGAGCAAAAACGGCAAAAATTCACGTTTGTTGTATGGGAGCCCTTTTAAATATTTTATTATTTTTATTCTTAGTACTTGTTGTTATAGCGGCAACAGAAATACTAACACAATCTCTGGAAATTACAACTGTCTCGCTATTACTGTTTATGAGATACAGCCTGGTGACAGACGGACAGACGAACAGAGAAGTCTCATGAATAGGGTTCGTTTTACCTTTTAGGTACGGAATCCTCAAAATCACAAAGTAGCTCGCAATCATTGTACTACATATACGTACCTACATATTTTATGAATATATTTCATTATAAATAAGTTAAGTAATCTATGTACTTATCCACTTAACCGTAAATTTTATTCCAATTTTTACGGTTAAGTGAAAAAGTACTGAAATTAATAACTTGCTATTTCATTTCTAATACAAGGTACCGATTCTCTTTTTTTTAAATTTGATCGACAAGTCTTTCCAAAGTAGATAACTTCTCTTTTAAAATGCATTGAGCATAATTTCGACGAATGAGACGGAAGCCAATTTTCTTCTCTACGGTCTATCTGGACAAATCGTATCCACTTTTTCCCTACGACATTATTTTTATTCGGAAACCAAAAATAACAAAAACCTAGATTTTTTTATTAGTTATAAACTAGTGCTTGACTGCAATCCCGCCTGATGGTAAGCAGTGATGCAATCGTTGATGGTAAAACGAACTAGCTTATTAAGCCTATTCACTTAAAAAAAAACTGAGTGAATAGGATGAAAGACGGCAGTTGATGAACCCAACAACACGACCAACGATGCTGCGCCAGAGGATGATCTGGAGACCCTCCACGACCAAACTCCCGACACAACAACATTAGGCACATCGTACCCGTTACACATCGCAACACAACTGCTCAGACCCGTCCTCCGTACGGCTTCACCAGACATCATGCCGGAACACGACGAATCGCTTGACGGCAAGACTTTGTCTGGTGGGTGGTAACTTATGCCGGCGGCTGATGTTGTTACCTACCACGGAGAAAAAAATAAAAATAAATGAATAGTAATTGTTCATTCAATTTTGTTTATTAATATGATATGATTATGTTTATATAGAGTTAATAATAAATAAACTTGAAATATAGTAATATTTTAAGTTTATTTAGCTATATTTTAAATGTCAATAAAATACAACAAAATGTATTCATCTTAATAAGTGTTATCGATAACTAAATCGATAAACAACATTACTACATCTCTACAAGAAAATAGTAAAACTACTCAACAATAGAGGGCGCTTATTACAATAATGGAAAATTTTCTAGAACTAAGATTGTTTTTTAATTTGAATTGCAGACGAATTATAAATAATTCATAGAAAAACATTTCGAAGTTAGGTCCAGTCGTTTTACTATAACGAGATGTACAGTAACACAAAGCGCAACATGGCATATTTCACAAATTACGTCCTGACGCGCAGACTAGACTGAGCGACTTTTAACCAAGTCGTTATAAGTATTGGCTTAGGATTTTGTTCGTGATATCCTGTCTATTGTAAATATAATTTTATTGTCTTTGCTTGTAGGTTTTGATTCCCTAGCGTGTGACGGAAATTCGTCTAAGGTGTCGGTATAAACTGCTGTATCTTTTGATCGCTTTAACTTAGAAGTTTGATTTTTTCACTGCATAAAGGGACAATAGACCTAGGTATTTGGTATAAATTTCAATTTGATACCTTTATTAGTTCGTGAGAAATAAGGTACTAAGTTTCATTTTATTAAAATATGTTTGTTATATTATATAACTAAAAAAATGTGATTTTCGCAATTTTTCCTATATTTGCATTATATGATTATCCTTCATGGCAAATTTCAAGATTCTGAGTTTACGGGAAGTATCCTGTAGGTTTTGATTCCTTTGCGAGTGTCGAAAATTTGTTGAAAATATCGACATATCGGCTGTATCTTTTGATTGGCTTGGCTTAGAAGTTTGGTATTTTCACAGCTTAAAGGGACAATAGACCTAGGTATTTGGTATAAATTTCAATTTGATAACTATATTCGTTCGTGAGAAATAAGGTAGTAAGTTCCATTTTATTAAAATATGTTTATTATATTATATAACTAAAAAAATGTGATTTTCGTAATTTTTCCTATATTTGCATTATATGACAATGCTTCATGACAATTTTCAAGATTCTGAGTTTACGGGAAGTATCCTGTAGGTTTTGATTCCTTTGCGAGTGTCGAAAATTTGTTGAAAATACCGACATAATCGGCTGTATCTTTTGATTGGCTTGGCTTAGAAGTTTGATATTTTCACAGCTTAAAGGGGCAATAGACCCGAGTATTTCATGTGAATTTCAGCTTGATACGTCCATGCGTTCTTGAGATAAAGGGTGGTGACAGACAGACAGACAGACAGACAGACAGACAGACGGACAACAAAGTGATCCTATAAGGGTTCCGTTTTTTCCTTTTGAGGTACGGAACCCTAAAAACGATCACGGTCGGTCACGCTCACGCGACTTCAATGCTTTTTCACGTACAACGAAAGTGCTTAACATCGTATAAGAATTTTTTACCCTTTTATACACTCCCACTCATGTCCCTATATCATGTGTTACTTAACAATATCGTCAAAGAAACCACAACCCGTTCCATACCGGTAAACTATGTGAAAGATTAGCCATAAACGTTGGCTTTTGAAAACAATCTCGATCAAGAAGAAGTTCTAACATTAACTTCTAAAACCAACCAACAAATCATTCATAATTACCAATAACAGGGACTATAACCATTGTTAAACGATCCCTTGTATCGCCTTACCAATTACGGACGAGGAAAAGTGTCTCAAAAATAATAACAAGTAAAGAACAGTCGGAAATACGACACTCGCCAAAGGAAAGATATTAAATCGGGCTCTCGGTCCTTTATTGTCACATGTTGGAGATAAAGACGGGTGCAAGCGGACGACGGTTAGCGTCGATTGTTGTCAAGGATAGAAGTTGATTGGTGTTGACGACACTTTTTGATAAGATTTGTTTGGGGACATCATGATTATGGCAATTCAAATGGTCAGTTGAGAGTGATCAAAATTTCCATGCAGCTTTTAGACATGCAGTCATCATTCTAATAATGGAATTCATCGCATTCTTAACAATAGAGTTATTTTAGGGATAACGTTTTGTTTTTTAAATTATATACAAGCGCTTGACCGCAATCCCGCCTGATGGTAAGCAGTGACGTGACGCAATCGGTAGTGGTAAAGCGCGCTATTTTATTATGAGCCTATTGACCCTAGCCGTGAAGACACTTAAATTGTAGTCCGATGGAAACCCCGCCGCTGAAAAATTGTTCCAGTCGCTCGATGTACACGGTATTCGTCCAGATCGTAGTGGTGTTAACAACGTAAGGGTGGAAACTCGCCGTCCGACGGGTCGTCCGATAGTGTAACGGAGATGCTGGCTACTCTACGCTTGTGGTCTCCAGGATTTGGAGACCGTTTTGAGTTACATCTGGGTCGCCAATAGCCTCCAAGAAATTAAGGATCTAAAAATCTATTTTTTTAAAGTTGCACTGCAGATTGGCCTCTCCATTTTTCTGATTGGTTCACGTTTGTAAACTTGATCACCAGCCTCTTAGACCAGACGGTAGCGGACCAAATGCGTAGTATACTCCTGCTATCTGCAATGTAGCAGAGCTGTGTGTGTGTGTGTATAAATACAGACTTATATATTACTTATTTTTGTATTGTTTAGCAAACAGACATAAATAACTCGTACGAATCACACGAAAATTCTCAATCCACCACAAAATTATATAAAAGACATAATTCACGAGCAGCGCCCGCCGGTTGGTTAGATTTTTAAAATGTATACATACGCATACCTTCGTACCACTGCGCGAGGGCATTGACCAACCTCTGTTAATATTCCGATACCTGCCGTCAGTCTTCATTTATATATTATTATATTTATATATTTATATGTACACCTCCACAACGCTCGCGCTGATATAATTTTTAAAGTGGGTGTTTTTTTTACCAACTACCCACACAGAAAACCTCCTCACCAACTCCAACCTCAACTCAAGAGAAGAATATCGCTCGTATGTATCCGCCCTAAAATAAGGGCTGTCTTCATCCTTGTACAGTTTTGTGCATGTGAAAAAATGTGGAAGATTTCTTTTAATATCTCACAGGTTGATCCGGGTATGGACTTGTCGTGGATGTTTTGACATGTACGGCATTGTGTAAGCTGAATTTGACAATAGTTATTTAACCCTTTTTTTAAACGCCCCTCACTAGAAGTTACTCCTGTATGGTGGATGCTTTTAGAAATATTTAAACTCATATACACAAACAATCCGGTCCGGAACAAACTACCTGTAGGTCAGACAAATATTTGTTCCGTTCGGTTGGCGACACGCAACGCAGCAGTCTATCAATCAGGCACATTGCCAACCGTGTTTTTGAAATATCAATTTCTGTGGTTGATGAAGCGTCCTTTTTTATATTTACAAACCAGCGCTTGACCGCAAGCGGTGATGCAATCGTTGAAAGTAAAGCGCACTAGTTTATTAAGAGTCCATTCTCTCAAAAAAAAAAACTGAGTAAATAGGAATGACATAACCCAACAACACGACCAACTATGCTGCGCCAGAGAAATATTGATCTAGACAGCCTCCACGAACAAACTCCCAAGATAGCAACATTTGGCGCATCGTACCCGGCACACATCGCAACACAACTACTGAGACCCGTCCTCCATACGGCTTAACCAGACATCGTGCCGAAACACGACGAATCGCTTGGTGGCAAAACTTTGTCTGGTGGATGGTAACTTATTAAATAATTAGCATCTAACGATTAAAAAAATCTCACAAAAATGATAGAAACAAAGCACATCCCTATTTTAAACCGAAAATTGGTTTACGAGTCACTAAAACATGTCTCGTAAAACGCTGCTGATACCGAAACCATTCATTCAAGCCTACCGGAAAAACCACCCACTTCAAAGTTATACGAGTACCTATGCATATAAATATGAAAATGTTCCATAAAACATGACACCAATAACTCTGAGTTAGCCACATCGAATCTTTGCTATAAATCTGCCACGCTGATGGCGTGCGGTGGGTCCTAAATTATTACTGCGGTCCGCGGAGGATTAATTTTACGTTTTAATATCAGATCCACGGTTGCAAAGTTTATTTTTCCTGCATTTTTAGTTTACTCTTAGAAGTTATCATCCCACTGCTGGGCAAAGTCCTTTTCCCACGATTTCCAGATCTGTCGACCTAGGGCTAAAGTAAATCACTCTTCGAGTGTTTTTGACGTCTTATAATTCGATGGAGCCGGCAGCACGCACGAAAGAACATGACTCATGCGGCGGTACCCCGTTCCATTTAAGGCTTGAAGTGCAAGCGAGTGCTGAGTGAGCAATGCGTCCGCGTAGACAGCTGCTATACAATAATATGTTTAGATGTTATCGTCAAGATGAAGTGCAGTGAAAAATAAATGTGGTGTCAATTGTTTATACCAACGATAATTGCGACGATGAAGGTTTGAAAAATGCAACCATGCCATCAGTATTTTCATAAGACGGTGTACGTTCAATTATCGCCAGTGAACCGACTATACAGACAACAGTTTCTTTTTTCTAGTTGTTTCTTGCCATCTTCTACGGGGTATACCACGACACTTTCCGGTTATGTCTGTACTGCAGATAGTGGCTATTTTGACTCATATCTCATTGGACATACAGCTGATGTGGCCAGCCCAGTCCCTCTTCAGCTTAGCGGTTTCTCGATCTGTGTTTTGGGACGCAATGTGGTATTGTGAACATGTTCTGTCAATTTAACGCATTGACTGGGCCAATTTTGTTTAGTTTTACCCTGGAATTTTCAAGGGCCCGTGTCTCAGAAGTGGGAACATTAGAGGCTGATTATGTATGTAACATCCAGTTGAAGTGTTAATCATTTTTTTACGAAAGTGACGGTGTTCATAAAAGTGAAGATTTACGAACTGTGAAGTTAGGGGCGGAAAATGGTGGGTTAAAGTAATTGTGCAGCTGAGCCGACCACATTTAAATCTTCTTTGGTTGTTTGCAAATTGCAACCTTGTTTTACGTCGAATGTTGATCAAAATACAATTCGTGAGTGGAACAGATGTGTAATTTATTCCCGAATGATATAAAATTTATGATTTTATTATTTATTCAGTAAACATATCATTCTTGCAATAACATTACCTACTTAATTATACCCTGTCCGTCTGTTAACCGTTTTGACAGCTGTCAAAGAACGTACCTGCATATTCCAAATGTCGCGAAAATTAATTTTAAAATGCGAATAAAAGAACAATTTAAATCTGCCTTCTCTTATTGACTCTTAACGTACATTGGCCCCGAATCCCTTGTTCATAAACTAAATTAAATTTAAGATCAGTGCATCTTTTTATTTCTATTTCATTAAGAATAGGACAGAAGATAAAATGTCAGTTGAGACCTGTCAAATTAGTGCGCTCATGGTGTAAACTGCCGTATTTTTAGTCGCCATGTTTATAATCGCGTCTAAACTGTCTATGGAGTATCTTAATTTGACAGGATTAAATTAAAATGTTATCTTCTATCCTTTTCTTAACGAAATGGAAAGAAACTTATGCATGTAACTTAAAATTAGTTTAATTTGTGAACAAGAAAATCGGCGCCATTGTAATACGGTACGTAAATTAGTTTGACAAAAAATATAGAATTTCTCACTAGTTCTATGAGTCAAAAACCGGTTAACTAGTTATTCAATGCGGTATTTGCTTTGTAACGCAGAAATATTTTTGAACACATGGAGCACTGGATTAACAATATCCTACAACATGATTGAAATTTAGCTGTAGTTTATGGCACAGCATTTCGATAGGATCTTTTCGTTTGTTTGTAGTCAAAGGAGAAACACAAAAGAACCCGATACGAAAGTAAAGTAAGATTTGAAACAAAAGGCAATCGATTGCATCTAATGTGTGAATCTCGTTTGAATAAACAAAGGAGGTCCTGATTATCTAAAAAGGGAATAGAATTATTCAACAGAATATTTTTAAAACTTGGTAACTACATTAGAGCCAGGAATTTGAGATATTTTTTAAGTGATGGAATAACGATCTCAATGTCATACTTAGCAGAGTTCAAATTCCATTGCAATTAAAAACTAATTGGTAGCTTTTGATGCAAATGATCATTCAAAAATAAACTAAGAATTTTACTAAAGAGGATAGATGGTTTAGCTACGTCGGAATGTAATTAATTATCTCAGATTATGAACACTGCTTTATATTAAGAAAATAGCAACCCTATTTCCGATATCAGTGGGCTACTAAGCTTCGTATGGGGTTATAATATACTGGTTTTTATACTTTTTACATTCTAATAATTATAAACATAATGTTCAATGAATGAATGAAATGAATGTGTCGGAAGTTTGGTCGTGAAGAGTCTCCAGATCAAACTCCCTCTGGCACAGCATGGTTAGTCGTGTTGTTGGGTTTAACATTGCATCACCTCGCTCAACTGTCGTCATCCTTGCTATTCCTAAGTTTTTTAAGTGAATAGGCTTAATAAACTAGTGCGCTTTACAATCAACGATTGCATCACTCCTTACCATCAGGCGGAATTGCAGTCAAGCACTAACTTATAATAATAAAAAAAAAGATTGCGTGTGGTACCGGGCTTAGAATAGTACCAACCCATATCCTCGCGTCGGTGTTGTAAGAGGCAACTAAGGGAACTGTCATCAGGCAAGCGGGCAGCAGTGCTGAAATATGAAATTAATGGGATCCCCAACTCGCCTGCCAAGCGTGGGGATTCTTCTTCTTCTTCAGCCTATAAATGTCCACTGCTGGAGAAAGCCCTCCCCCAAGGCTTTTCACGATGACCGGTCTTGTGCTGCCCGCATCGTTACCGTCATCGGTTCACTTTGTTGGGGGCCTCCGTACGCTGCGTCTTCCGGTACGTGGTCCCCACTCCAGAACCTTACTGCCCCTTCGGCCATCGGTTCTACGAGCAATGTGCCCTGCCCACTGCCACTTAATTTTAACGCCTCGAAGAGCTATGTCGGTGACTTTGGTTCTTCTGCGCATCTCCTCATTTCTGATCCGATCACGCAGAAAAACTCCAAGCATAACTCTTTCCATTGCCCTTTGTCTGAAGCCTTCGTATGAGGCCCATTTTGAGCGACTGGGGATTATGGCAAACCCCTCAAATCAATTAAAGTCTTGGGGGAGGCCTTTGTCCAGCAGAGGATATCTTTAAGCTAAAGATGAAGAAAGTAATTGCTTAACATACTATCACATACATATATATATAATTATACACATACATATATACATTGCATTATTTACGTAATTGAACAAACACATTTTTGAATATGGAAATGATAAGCAATTTGTGTCAAAATAATTCAAACTGTGAAAAATTGTGTGTTACGTAATGCCGGCCATCATTACAAAAAACGTAACAGCAATAATTATACTATGGAAGGCTAATGCTTAAACTAGATGTGAGGTCTTTATTTTAAACCACCAGAACTTCAGTCCTTTTTTGGGGTGTTAAATTATCAAAGGACTTCTTCCGCTCCGGAGAGCGGAGTTTACAACGTTATTTTTTTTTTATACAAAAACTGACTTTGTTCAGAATAAGCAACTGAATTGATTCAGTTGCTTATTCTGAACAAAAGCAATACAATGTATTGCCTACCGCACATGTATTAAGTTAGCGTCTTTTGCGAAATAATATTTATTTTTAAGGGTATTTTTTTTAAATGTTTAGCCCGGAACAATACCTTCACGGATCGGACAGGGTTTTATTTACATATTGAATAGAGAGCATTACTTAGTAAAGCAAATGGGTGTCAGTATAAGTTTCCTCGCGTTGTTATTCAAAACGATATATGAAACAATGACGAACTTTAACGTGAAATGTATTGAAGAACTTCAAGCAATCCCAAGATTGTTTCACAATACAATGACAAAACAATCCTTGAATTTATTTAAAACGAGACTAAACCCTCATAATTCGTCCGAAAATCGACTCTAAGCCGACCATTTAAGATTGTTATCTCATATTATTTAGATGATATCCCGAAATACCGCGCATACTCCTTGATCCAGATAATTCTCAAAACTTATCCGAAGTCAGATTAAGGGAGGCGAGAATTCGTAACTCTTAGTGTGGTTGCAGAACAAGGCAGGGGCGTATTTCGCACTAGAGAAAGGCGTGCTGAGCGAAATCGCGAATTTTTATAACACCCGCTTAATTTACAACCTTAAAACCAAGGTAATAGGTTTCCAAATTGCATGAAGGTTATTTATATCTTATTGGTTATAGAAATAGACTCCAGTTACCACGAGTTTTGCTGCGAATTTTAATTTAGAATAGAATTTAAAGTTGACAGGGGTTATAATTTTTAAGTATTATTGCGTAACACACTATCATTAGCAATAGATTTCATTTTGACAGTTCAACAATATTCATTGCGTTATGTAAGTTCATGAGCAAACAAATTTTCCATTTTTAAAGTTGTGCAGCAATGGATTAGGTCTAGCCTTCATTGAGAGAGTGTTCGAAAATGAGCGTGCGTACTTATAGTGCAATTCAAAATGGAGTTTTATTAATAACTAGCTTTCCGCCCGCGGCTTCGCCCTCGTGGAGTTCGGTTATATCGCGCTTTTTAGATTTCCCTCGGGAACATCAAATTTATCCGGGATAAAAGGTAGCCTATGTTCTTTCTCAGGGTCTAAAGATTGTCTGTGCCAAATTTCATTAAAATTGGTTGAGAGGTTTAAGCGGGAAAGCGTAACAGACAGATACACAGACAGACAGACAGACAGACAGAGTTACTTTCGCATTTATAATATTAGTATGGATTATTTTTTCCAACATTATAAACCAGTGCTTGACCGCGTGTAATGTTATGTACTTAAATATACACATATACTCACACTTATTATTTGATCTCTTCATCATCATCAACTTTTTTATCGTCCCACTGCTGGGCACAGGCCTCCTCTCATACAGAGAAGGATTGAGCGTAATCACCACGCTTGCTCAATGCGGGTTGGCGATTTCAGACTTTAAAGACCAGGTTTCCTCAAGATCTCATACTTACATATCAAATCAAATCATTTATTTCAAATAAACCAGTTACAGGCACTTTTGAATTGTCAGAAGGTCGGTCAGTCAATAAGATGAAGCTAGTCGCCCATTCCAAAGAGTAGGTACCTATGGAGAAGAACGGGCAAGAAACTCCATGGACACTCTTTTAAATTTTTAAGCTATTGTTACAAATATTTGATTACATCATTCATGTTGAAATCAACCGCGTGAGAACGATGCAGAAATATATTGTACGCTGAGAGCGTCCATTATGGAAAACACAAAAATCAATTCAAAAATTAAAATACGCCGTGGCAGCTAAGAGATGACCAGTTCCCCCTGACGGCGTCCATAATTATATTTCATTCATTCCTATAGATCATAATATGCATTCCAGTACTATGAGGCGCTGTTCTGATCATATTCCACTCTGGTGTAGTGGTACTATTACCACTAAATAATGAGTTAGCTGAATAATGAGTACCTACGTACTCATTATTCAGCTTGCAGACACAATTTCTTTTTTCTTTTGCCTTTGTCTGTGAATGGCTGCGGTCACTAGTTTATAATTAATAACAAAAAAGTATTATACAACTAGCTCACACACACACGCCAGTACCTAGTGTAGTGTGTGTTAATCATTACTAACTAAACAACCAAAAAATAATTGTCTGTCTTCGGTGTCATTGTGAATCGCGCTTAAAACTCCCAACGGTCTGAGAACAAAAAAGTAATATGCAACTAACTCACACACACACTACACTATATGTCGGTCAAAGTCGATAAAGAATAGAGGTAAACAAACCGTTGCTAGGCAACGAGTAGTTTGCGCCTAAAAGACAGATGTTAACAACCTTTTCTAGATAGGTGATTTTCAAAAAGTTATAATTCTACTTCCTACTAATGCAAACAGTTTATTTGTTTAGATATTTATGATTTACATAGAACGCTTAACCGATTTGAATGAAATATGACACACATTTAAGCTAATTTCCTAATAGGTTAAATTTTTTGATACATATATAAGTACTTATTATACTTAGTCCATACTTGAAAGTATTATAATGCATGTGTTATGCAGTTGATTTGAAAGTAATTAAAATACGCAAAATTGTATTGATAAATGCCTCAATTTTATTCATTGGTTGAATTCCACAAAATGTGTTTAATACCTGGATTTCATCCATCTTTCTTTTTATGTAGGGCTATCACGTAAAATTAATGTCGACTTTTTTAAGAGGCTGATTGGTGACCCTGATCTAACTCGAGTTGGTCTCCAAAGCCAGGAGCACAGGCGTAGAGTAGCCAGCCTTTCGGTGTTCTATAGGATGCATTTCGGGGAGTGTGCGAGGGAATTGCATGATTTAATTCCCCCATCTCCGTTCCACCAGCGGACGACCCGTCGTACGGCTGGTTTCCACCCTTACGTTGTTAACACCACTACGATCCGGACGAAGCGTTTCGCCTCCTCCTTTATACCGCGTACATCGAGGGACTGGAACAATTTGCCCCGCGGCGGTGTTTCCGTCGGACTACAATTTGAGTGTCTTCAAGGCTAGAGTGAATAGGCTCTTAATAAACTAGTGCGCTTTACCATCAACGATTGCGTCACTGCTTACCATCAGGCAGGATTGCGGTCAAGCGCTGGTTTACAATATGTAAAAAAAAAAAAAATGGTTTTTCGAAATACCAAGTTATTATGCATGTTATTTTAGTGATCATATTGAAATGCTGCAATAGGAATTGCTAATAAATAGTAAGCATATAAACGTCGATAATCATATAAATAACAGGAGATTTGTAAAACGTGAGATGTGATAACCCTAAATTGGTTTGTTTACCTCTATTCTTTATGCAGCTTGGCGATAATATAGGTAGGTACTACATTATATTTAATGTAGTACCTAGTGTAGTATGTGTGTTAGTCATTACTAACTAAACAACCAAAAAATACTTGTCTGTCTTCTTCGCTCTCATTGTGAACCCCGCTTAAAACTCCCAACGGTCTGAAAACAGTTAGAGTTGGTAACTGAATCAAGTTTTTGAACGTTTTCAAGATGTCTCAGTGTCTACGTGTTAAGTGGGATGGTTTCCAAAACACTGCGTTAAACGTCTGTTATGTTAAGTGAAAAGAGGGAACCGGTCTTAATGAAATTTTGGGCGTATTTCTGGTGGAAGTGCCTGTTAAAATAGGATTGGAAATAGCAGAGAAGACTCTTCGTTACAGTGTGTGCAATCTTCAAATTATAGTCAGCATACAATGTTTTCATTCTTTTCTGTAGTTTAACGTTTCTTTTTTTCAGATAAAAGACAAGCCCAAATGTTTCAAGACTTTAAAAGTTTATACGTATTCTAGTAAACTATTATTATTTTTTGCCGAAAAGATTAAGAGTACATTTAGGGCAGAAGTTTTACTTTATTAGGTTTCTACACTATCACGATTTTGCGATACAATTGGAGAATCTGCACTGATCAATCTAGCATCAGTCAACGCTAAAGGGGACTTGGGATTACAAGAGAAAAGTAATTCATTTAATAACAAAGCTAGGCAATTACGCAACACATTCACAATAATTCGAATTGCATTCACTTTAAGAATTCGACCACATTCACTGCGTCAAACATAAGAAGTAATATTAAGAATTCCTTTCTTTCAAAATCCTTCTTAATATGGAAGGTTAGAACGCAGTTATAGTTTATAGTAATAGGTCAGTACTACTCAATTGGTTAGGGAATCTGGCGACTATTACCCGAATTTATCAATATGAAATGAAAACAAAAATCCTATAATACTCTACGCATTGTGGATTAAACATAACCGATTACATGTTACACAAAACTGGAAAGCGAAATCCCTATGCCCGGTGGACCTATCAATTTTACGATTGCACGTAAACTGTAGCGCGCACGGTTTACGATTCACGATCCGACTTACGTATACGTAGGTAGGTACTGTCGTAAACAAAGATGGATGTCACCTGCTTTGTTAGAGAATGGAATAAGGAAATTAGATGGAGATTGGTTCGGGGCTTAAAGTTTTATGCTGGCGAATATTTTTAAATTATTTTCGTGTGTAATATTACATTTTCATATACACACATACATAAATGGTTTATAACCAGTAGGGTAATTGCGTAACATATTGTCAGTTGTAGTGGGTTTCATTTTGACATTTCAACAACATTCATTGCTTGTTATTCACGTTGTTGAATTGAGACATTTTCGAACAAAGGGAGCAATGGAACAGCAATAAGCGTCAAAATGATTCCAACTGATAGTAATAGTGCGTAGGGTGCAGGAATAACTAATAGTATATTCCCAGATATAGGGAACGAAACTTATGTCTTACTAGCTGCGCCTTGCGGTTTCACCCACGTATTTTTCGATATATTTACTTTTTGGATATGCTCCGCTCCTATTGGTCGCAGCGTGATGTTATATAGCCTAAAGCCTTCCTGGATTAATGAGCTATACAACGCAAAAAGAGTATGTCAATTCCGACCAGTAGTTCCTGAGATTAGCGCGTTCAAACAAACAAACTCTTCAACTTTATATATTAGTAAAGATCGTCTAGTAAATTCAACCGAAGGAGTAGAAATGAGAATCATTTGTGGAATGTTGCCACAAGTAATTTTTGCATAAACATACATGGTTTTTATTCTCCGAATCAACATGAATAATAACAATAGTTGATACACACCTGAGACAGCACTTCAAGCTACTACGATCTGACAGATTTCTTTATTAGATTTTCAACTTTAGGTTGATTGGGAATATTTGCCAGTTTCAGGTAGCTTGACCTGCAGTCCGTACCTTTTTAGTGCGAATGTTGCCATATAGCACTATACCTACTACAATATTACAAGTTGGACAATAAAAAATGTTTATTTACAGACGCCATACTGTGCCAAATAAAACAGGACGAGTAAAGTCATGGCAGTAAAATAAATTTTGTGAAAGTATTTTTACTGAATGGAAAATACGTAAGTACACGTTTTTTTTTTTTTTTGTTTTTGCATATCCGGAAACAATCACGGAATGGAATATAATGTCAAGAGGTTTTTTCGTGTAGTTTTTTTTTATAACATACTAGCTTTCCGCCCGCGGCTTCGCCCGCGTGGAGTTCGGTTATATCGCGCTTTTTAGATTTCCCTCGGGAATATCAAATTTTTCCGGGATAAAAGGTAGCCTAGTTCTTTCTCAGGATCTAAAGATAGTCTGTGTTAAATTTCATCAAAACTCGGTTGAGAGGTTTAAGCGGGAAAGCGTAACAGACAGACGGACAGACAGACAGACCGACAGACAGACAGAGTTACTTTGGAATTTATAATATTAGTATGGATGACATTTGACTCTCGATGTACCTACGCGGTATAAAAGACGAGGCAAAACGCTTCATTCGGATTGTTGTGGTGTCAACAACGTAGACTCGCCGAGAGACGGGTCTTCCGATGGTGAAACGGATATTGTTTAACCTAACAACACGATCCACGATGCTGTGCCAGAGGGAGATTGATCTGGAGACCCTCCTCTACCAAACTCCCGACACAACAACATTCGACACACATCACAACACGACTGCTCAGACCCATCCTCCATACGGCTTCACCAGACATCATGCCGGAGCATAACGAATCGCTTGGCGGCAAGACAATCTGGTAGGTGGTTACTTCTGCCAGCAGCCGATGTTATAACCTACTACCAAGAGAATTGCATTGAAAATTATTTGCATTCAAAATATAAACCGCTTCCAACAATAAACAACGTTTATCTGAAGGATATACAATTTCCTCTAAAATCGATGCACAATAGCACAGTGTAGGAAAACAATATTCCATTGAAATACGATGAGAAGTCACGAGTTCAAAATGTTCTTCGATTAAATTATTCATCAAACAATATACGGATGCGGATCGAGACGAGAACTCAAACCTCCTTTGAGCGGAGCGGTGAACCGTCTCGCACAAATGTATTGAGCGTAGTCTGTAGGGGCTCGTGATAGATAGGTACAAAAGGTTGGCTCCATACAACCAGCGAACATACAAACAATATAAACATGTTACATACGAAAAGGAAAAAAAATGAATTAATGGAAACATAACCTTAATTCTTACACTATAATGTTGAGTTTACAGTAGGTACAGCTTCAAACATGTTTATAGTTCTAGTCACTCTGAAATCAACTTAAGTGTCATGGAAATACAGTTTATATTAAAGTGGAGGTGTGCAGCTCGACGCGTATAGTCTATTCCAAGTGTAAGCAAACCTTATAAGATAACTGCATAAATTCAATCAACAACAATGATATCCATTTAACAGTTCAACAATGAACATTGCATTCTATAAATTGTATAGGTAAATCCTACCTTCCTGTTGTGATTGTTTCCTCCTTTGGAAGTGTGTGAGATTCTGGGCGATAATAATAAAAGTCTTCAGCTATATTCCAAAGCAGGTATATTCCCTAGCTAGCTTATATAACAAAGCAATACACAGATATTATGAAAGCACAGTTAGGAAGAACGGAGTATCGAGAAGCACATACCTATTATTATATGTTAATGGTTTAGTCACAAAGTTCACAAGCACTAGGTGTCAAAAGCGAAAGCAATTGTCATGCTCACTCAAATGTCTTGCTGATGGTGGCGTGTGTTGTTGGGTCATTTGGTTCCCTTCAATATGGTTAAGCTAAGTGGGGCTGATGCGCGCGTCATGCTCGTGAACGGGGGCCGTCAGTGGAGACTGGTCATCTCTTACCTGCCAGTGGGCTTAATTCATTTTTATATTTTAATTAATTTTACATTGTGCTCACATGATAGAAGCAACATAAATATGTAACGAAGAAATGTAACCCATATATTATGATTTTAAAAGAGTGTCCATGGAGTTTCTTGCACGTTCTTCTCCATAGAGATCTACGCTTTGGAACGTGCAATTTAGCTTCACTTTTCTTGAACTGACCGACATTCTGACAATTCAAAAGTGCCTGTAACTGGTTTATTTGAAATAAATGATTTGATTTGATTTGATTCAAAAGTACCAAGTGATGGTTAATTTGAAATAAACGATTTTGATTTGATTTGATTTAGGATACCACAGTAAATTTCTTATCGCAAACTAGCTAAAAGCAAAACTATAATAAGCGATTAAAAGCAGAACGCTAAGCAAGCGAGCGGTGTGCGCTCCGCGTCGAGTGTAGACCAAAACTGGGGCCATGCGTGCGCGTCTATGATCGGCCTACGAGAGTAAGATTTATAGAATACTAGCGATCCGCCCCGGCTTCGCACGTGGACAAATGATATAGGTACCTAAGCCCTCCTCAAGAAACGGTGGCCCTTCAATAAAAATAATGTCTTCTGTGCCGCCCATCAGCCAATATCTGACTCTGCAAGATCTGCTGCTATTAAAATTACCTTTCATATGACGTAACTAGCGGCCGCCAGCGACTTCGTTCGCGTGAAGTTAGTTATGCTCCGCTCCTATTGGTCGCAGCGTGATGTTATATAGCCTAAAGCCTTCCTGGATTAATGGGCTATCTAACGCAAAAAGTATTTTTCAAATCGGACCAGTAGTTCCTGAGATTAGCGCGAACAAACAAACATACAAACAAACTCTTCAGTTTTATAATTATATTAGTATAGATTTAATTGGATCAGGATTAATAATGAGAAACCAATAATGGGCTCTGATTTCGACTGGCATTTTAATTAACTTTTCAAACATAAAGAAGTAGTCATAATGAAGAAACTATAGTAGGTGGCAGGCTTTTTTGTAGGCATTTTTAAGGCCTACAATACTGTAGTACATTATTTTGATCTATCACATAGGGTTCAGCCGGCGTTTGCAATTTTAGCTCAAAAAACCGGCCAAGTGCGTGTCGGACTCACGCACAAAGGGTTCCGTACCATTGAATTATGAAATTAAAGGATTTTAAGTTATTTGTATGAAAGATTACGCGATAATAAGCGGTTTACGGTTTACGAGGTATTAAAAAAATAAACTACTTACTAGATCTCGTTCAAAATAATTTTCTTTGGTAGTGTTTATAGTAACGTACATCGTATGTTTTTTTAAGATTTTACATTTTATTACTTTAAAAGTTAGAGAGGGGGGGACCACTTTTTTCCACTTTGGAAGCGTCTGTCACGCAAACTAGTCGGTTTAGAAAAAAATATTTTAAAAACCTCGATATCGTTTTTGAAGACCTATCCATAGATACCCCGCCCGTATATGTTTGATGAAAAAAAAAACTGACTTTCAGTTCTAAGTTTGGGGAACCCCTATATTTATTATTATTTTCGCATCAAAATGTTAATGCGGTTCACAGAATAGATCTACCTACAACGTTTCAACAGTGTAGCTCTTATAGTTTCGGAAAAAATGGCTGTGATATACGGACGGACAGACGGACAGACAGACATGATGAATCTACCTATAAGGGTTCCGTTTTTTGCCATTTGGCAACGGAACCCTAATAAGTAAATTCTATATTTAATTGTGTGTATATATGCACATTATAATGTAAACATATAGGCATATACAGTTGCATTATTTACCTTATTGAGCAGATATTTTTTCTAAAATAATAAAGCGTTGGATTAGGAATACTCATAAAAATCGTACTAATACATATTATACTTATGCGAAATTTTGTGAGAATGTATGAATAGATGTTGCTCTTACTTACTCTTTTATGCAAAAACTACTGAACGGCAGGGTAATTTCGTCACGCGGCCGCTGCGCGAAGAGGAGCGGGTTCGATCCCCGCGCAGTGAAAATATTTGCATGCATCTTCTACAGCCTATTATATAGAGGTCCACTGCTGGACAAAGGCCTCCCTCAGGGCTTTCATTGTATTGGGGGAATTGGTTTAATCCCCACGCTTGGCAGGTGGGTTGGGAATCGCAGTAATTTGAAATTGCTCAGAATGTACGTAAAGCCATTGGTCCCGCTTGCTATACGAACATCTAATGGCAGTCGTTACGAGAACTTGGAGCCCTCAAAAGTCCAACAATTGGTCTAACTGCAATGCTTCGATATCTCCTTCGGGTTGTGAAGGTCAGACGGCAGTCGCTTCACGAAAAATATTGAAGTTTAGCCAAATCAGCTGTAAGACTGGTAAAAGCGGACCCCAGACTTCAAAGCTGAAAAAGCTTCCGATGTGACTGGGATTAACGCTGAGATGATGGTGATGATGACTATACTATCAGTGGCGATGGGTTTTATAGTTCAACAGCATTTATTATTAGCAGCGTTATTTACGTTGTTGAGCAAATCGAGGAGCAAAGGATTAGCAAAATAATTCGACACATAGTTAATAACCGGTAATAACAAATAGTTTACTTTTCAATCCGAAATCCGAACGGGGTCGAATTTTACGCGGAAGTAGTGGTTTATCTTATGTACGATTCACTCACTGCAGGGAGTTTGTTACAATTTGAAGGCTGCTTCATCCAATAATTATTGCTTGAATAACATCATTAAGTGGTAATGAAACGGCAAAACATTGAGCTTTAGGAGTATTTTGATTTGTATATGTGACTGATATATATTGTGGCTGATATAGGCAACTAGTGACCTCTGTTGTCGACGGGAGGTGATAGCATCAATGAACGAGTTTACGCATAATATTAGTAAGTGCTCACCTTTCGACACCAGAGGCGCTGTATTATGAATGAAAACGGTTATTGTATTGAGCTTGAGAACTGTAGTACCGCCTTTGAACGCCAGGGGCACTGCTTTTATGAATGAATCACGATTATTTGTCAATGAAAATTGTAGTTGACCGCCTCTCGGCACTAGAAGCGGTAAGGTAGACACGTTTCGAATGTTCTAGAAACTCTCAGACCCGGAAGTTGAGTTAAAATATCGGTCTCTTCCGCCCTCATGCTGTGGTAACGATCCTTTTCTGCTTTCGAGACGCCGAGGGTGCGGGTGTGTTAGTGTTAGTCTCGTAAAATGTAACCGTGTTTTAGATTGTAAGACTGCACCGTGGCTATACTTGCCCGAGTCCAAGGATTGTATACTTTTAAACCTGTGGAGAAGTGAAGCCCTCAAAAGTCCTCAAAAGTACATTTGGTCTAACTGCAGTGCTTCGATATCTCATTCGTATTGTGGAGGTCAGACGGCAGTCGCTTCACGGAAAATATCGAAGTTTATCCAAAATCAGCAGTTGAACTGATAAAGCTGACCCCAGGCACCAAAAGCCGAAAAAAGAAACCTTCGGATGCGACTGGGATTAACGCTGAGATAATGATGATGATTCATGTAAAAGGAAACACTCATCCAAGTTACGGAAACAGTAAGTGTAAATAAATACCTTTTAACTTACAACCTTAATCTAAAGGTAAACCAAACTCGGTCACTGAGTTAACATGTAAACCGTGTACTCTGTAATGAAGTAATTACTCGTAAACTAGTCGGATAGGAAAGTTATAACGAGTACCGAACTATGAACTACAACTTTTAGAGTTTGCAACATCGATTTAAGTTAGCTGGCCTTGTTCAAGAAATATTTTCTGAGGCGTTCTGAGGCGTGAAAAGTTAAAACGAAGATTGTTTAGGCGAGAAATTTCTTCCAATCTCTTAATAGTTTTTATTAAAAGGTTTTAATGGACTAGAGTTAGTTTGTAGTCTTTAACCGAGAGGAGGCCTGTATGCCAACAGTGGGAGCATTTTAGGCTGAATATGATGATGAGTTAATTTGATGAGAATTCAGATAAGGGTGTTGGAAGATATTTTATTTATTTATTAATTCAAAGAAAACCAATATTACATATATTTAAAACATCCTGAACACGAACGAACACGATAAGAACAAAGCGTTTCGCCTCATCTTTTATACTGCGTACATCGAGGCCAGAAAAGATGGAGACAACCTCGAACATCTGATGGTTACTGGGAAGATGGATGGACGACGTTCTAGAGGTCGCAGTCCAATAAGGTAGACTGACCAAATTCGTTCATGACGCATGATGCTATATTCGTAGCCAGGGATCGTAACAGATGGCGGACTATTGTAAAGGAGAAGATAATTCCACAGGGACATCATGACCCTCAGTAATGAGGAAAACGACTTGAGGAAGACATCGAGGGACTAGAACAATTTTTCGGCGCGGTGTTTCCGTCTGACTACAATTTAGGTGTCTTCAAGGCTAGAGTGAAGAGGCTCTTAATAAACTACCGCGCTTTACCATCAACGATTGCATCACTGTTTCGCATCAGGCAGGAATGCGGTGAAGCACTAGTTTATAATCAGAAATAAAAAACATATTTTATTTATTTATTCAAGGATAACCAATCGCATATACTGAACATTCCATATTTTTCACATTTTATATTGTAGTAATCCTTTTGTGTTAAATACTTACCTTAATAATAATTATGAATGATACCCTAAAAACATTTAACGTACTAATAGGTATAAATGTAATTTATTACTAACTTAAACATTTAACCTAAATATTAAACATTTTGTTCGACGTTGTGCTTACTAATATTACAAAGAAACACACCAAAATGTCTAAAACTAAATTTAAAAAGAAAAACGCTTTCATGATAATGCCTTATCTTTGATAATCATGTCGTTTAAATGAATTAGTAGGTACGTGTTGTATGTAAACAGTTTTAGGAGTAAATTTAATTGAAGGGACCTGAAAATTAACACTGGGTTAAAAGTAAAAACTCTTCCAAGTCTTTCACTTTTAAAGAATTTAAATCGGCTAACACTGCATTATCAGTTTAATGATCTCAATCGGACTTTATACTAAAAAGAGTGGACAGTATTGAAATAGGTGAAATAAATAGGTGTTGTTTTTTTTATATATACTACTAGCTGTGCCCCGCGGTTTCACGCACGTAATATTCGAACCGAAAGAGCTCAGTTGATATGAAATAAACGTCTGATAAAATACTGGGAGCAATATGCACGTCCGCATTTGCTCCCACTATCGCAACATTTTTTGTTCCTGCTCTGCTCCTATTGGTCATAGCGGGATGTTTTATAGCCTATGTCCTTTCTCAGCCTCTAGACTATCTACGTATTAAATTTCATTACATTCGGTTCAGTAGTTTTGACATGAAAGCCGGACAGACAGACAGAGATACTTTCGCATTTATATTATTAGTATGGATAAACCAGCGCTTGACCGCAATCCCGCCTGATGGTAAGCAGTGATGCGATCGTTGATGGTAAAGCGCGCTAGTTTATTAAGAACCTATTCACTCTAGCCTTGAAGACACTCAAATTGTAGTCCGACGGAAACACCGCCGCCGGCAAGTTGTTCCAGTCCCTTGATATACGCGGTATAAAGGAGGAGGCGAAACGCTTCGTCCGGATCGTAGTAGTGTCAACAACGTAAGGGTGGAAACTCGCCGTACGACGAGTCGTCCGATGGTGGAACGGAGATGGGGGAATTAAATCATTCAATTCCCTCGCACACTCCCCAAAATGTATCCTATACAACACCGAAAGGCTGGCTACTCTACGCCTGTGCGCTAGGCTTTGGAGACCATCTTGAGTTAAATCAGTGTCATCAATTAGCCTCTTCGCACGCCTCTCCACTGAATCCAAAGTAGCCATTCAAGTACATATACGAAAGAAAACAATGAAATGGTCATGGCAGAGCGCATCTGTGAGCTTAGCGGGCTCAGTACCTGCACTGTCCCCTCCGCCAATCACGCGCATACCTATATGATCCGCCGACATTAGCGTTAACATTATCCCTGGCTGGAGGCTTTAAATTTATTTAAGGCAGCCACAGGGTAGTCCGGTTATGTAGTCACGACGTCTAAAGGTCAACTACGAGATGCCATAATCTAAAAAAGACAAATAAACGTTAGCAACACCATTATTATGTTCAAACCCACTGTAGAGAGACAGGTCTTCTCTCTTTGGAAGGGCTAGAATCTACCACGTGGATCTACAAAGCTGCAATGGGCCCCCCATTTGTCTTTGTCAAAATGTAATAATGTTATTTCTTTCAGTTTCGTTTCAGGATATGCTGGTTTCCTTTCGATGTGTTCCTTCACCATTTGAAAGAGCTTGTACTATGACAAACGTAGTTATGGTGGCGTTTCTGTTTTCAGAAAATAAACTTTTAAAGTAGTTAAATTACGTTAAAAGTAGCTTCAAAACGAATTTGAAAATTTCAATATTCCCTAACAAACCAATCGAAACTTTCAATCCAAGATTCAAAAGCAACATAAAAATGAGAAAACCGAATGGAAATGTCATAACAGCAACATTTTATGTAAACCAAGATACAGCCGCCGCGAAACTTGCCTGTGTCGTTAAAAAGTTTTACTAACAGTTCCGCCCCAAGAGAAATAAAAGTAATATACGTAGCATTTCTAACTCCCAACTGTTCAGTTTTACACAAGTTTAGTTTGTTACCCACAGCCCACATATTTCAAGGAAAGAAATGAAAAGTCTATTAGATGTGTCTAACAGTTGTGATGATTTGATGATGAGAATGCTCTGGCTGTCTTGTTTCTGCAAACTTTGGTCTTTGAAAGTTTATTCGGTTGATTCTGAAGTTAACATTGCCTTTTCATCTTAAGTTTTATGTTAGGTTATTGCTGGTTATTGCCATAATGCTGAGGGACAGATGCGTAGATGTGACACGTGTTTCCCTCGACCATTTCTTATTTTATTTATTTTTGTTTTTATAATTTTTTGCATCATGTTTATCGCAAATATAAACGTTTTTCTTCCTTTCTTTCTTTTCTTTGTTTTGGTATGTGTACGTAAATGGACTTCAAAAACCTGTGGGGAGATTCCCAAAACATTTACATTCTAACCTCAGGCTAAGTCTGAAGAAAAAAAAAAGAAATATATTTGACAATGATTGTCAATGAAATGGCGATTATAATTTGAAAGGAACTAGAATTTAAATTACGAGAATAGGCACCCTGTTCGAACAAGAAAATGGGGTACTAAAGGATACTTTAATTAAACTGAATTTTCGTTCAAACCATTGCCATACACTTAATTGATCAGTAAGCGTGTAGCAAACCGTCCTAACCGCCGTGTCAGAAATATACCCCAACGCTTGCGCGACTATGATTTAGGATGCGTATAATCCTTCTGCGAGGACGTGATGTCGCAGAAGGAAGCTGCGGAACGGGAGAGGGAGATCTCAACTCCCTTCCCGGGCCGCAGAAGACGCACCGGGCGCCGAAGAAGGGCGGATAACACCCTCTTCCGCCCCCCATGAATGGGTCCAGGGGCGAGGGACATGGGGAAGTCTCCGCCCCCTATTCGATGGACCCCGAGGCGGAGGCGCGCGCGAGTGTCAGCGCGCGCCTCTGAGGCGATGCACGGGGTAGCTTAACACCCCACTACCCCGTGCCGGAGACGAGGCCCGGGCAGACCGGGCCAGCACGAGAGTGTGGGGCTGCGGAAGAATTTAGACTCCCGCGGCCCTACGCGCGCTCGTGATAGAAGAGACACCGGGGTGGTTTTAGTCAGTAAAAGTCTGACAGACCCCGTCGCCCACCCTAGGGCGGCGGACATCCTATGAGGATTTCCACCCCGAAAAAAAAAAAAAAAAAAGGATGCCTATAATTGATTATGTTTGTTAATCTATGGCGCGGCCGGCTCACGCGACGCGCTGTGTGGTCCCCACCATCTTGTTATGAGTCGCTTCTTTTTAGTTACACGGATTCACGCGCGCTTGAGTTTTCTATGTAAAGAGATCTATAATTTGTGATTATATTCTAAATCTTTACTCTGTTGGTCACACAGAAATAAAACTAAATAATTACTATAATCGTATAATTGTTTTAATACAGTGATAAAAATACGAAAAGCGTTATTTTGTTAGCGTTTTGATGGATTCTGCCCAATAAAATTTTCGTGTTATTTTCTAACACAATGTCATTTTGTAAAATATCAAATACATGACTTTTTGTTTTATTTGGCCCAATATTTAGAAAGACGAATACCTTTTTTGACACAGGTGACATGCTATTACCTCTGTATGATGGATATCTATCGTAGCATTTAAAAACAAAAAGTTACCTTGGAACCCTTTTAACAATAAACGTTTGACACGCAAATTGGGAACAAAATAATCGTTTAAGGAATCATGTTTCGCAAAGCTTCATAGTCGCCTTCTCATTATGGAATGGTCACTTAAAAGAAATGTTAGCTGCCAACTTCTGTTATTAGTTCTAAAGAGATCTTTCTGTGATCGTTATGGTAATACATTAAGAGCGTTTACTACGCACAACTGTTAACATTTCATTTAAGTGTCATATTTCGTGATTATCAATTTTTATTAATTTGCAGCTATTATTTTTAACCGACTTCAAAAAAAAAAAGAAAGTTATCAATCCGACCCGTATGTATGTACCTAAGCCAAATTTTAAGTGTATGTATGTATCTATGTTTTTATGTTTGTGGGCGCATATTTCCGGAACTGTGCGTCCGATTTAAGTAATTCTTTTTGTTGTACTATGTATTGTTCAACTTAGGCCAGGCAGCCTCCGTGACGTAGCGGTAGCGAACGCGGCCGTTGCGTAAGGAGGCGTGGGTTCGATCCCCACACAGTGCAAATATTTGTATGCATGAATATGAATATTTGCACTGGTCTGGTCGTGGCTCGGAAAGCACGTTAAGCCGTTGGTCCCGGTTGCCATACGAACATCTAGTGGCAGTCGTTACGGGTTGTTGGAGCCCTCAAAAGTCTAACAATTGGTCTGACTGCAATGCTTAGATATCGCCTTCGGGTTGTGGAGGTCAGACGGCAGTCGCTTCACGGAAAATATCGAAGTTTAGCCAAAATCAGCCGTTAGACTGGTAAAGCGGACCCCAGACTCCAAAGCTGAAAAAGCTTCGGATGCGACTGGGATTAACGCTGAGATAATGATGATGATGATGTATTGTTCAACTTAGGGAATACTATAAGTTTCATCAAAATCGTTTCAGTAGTTTTTGAGATAGGGATTTTTTTCGTATTGATGAGAACTTATTCGAACATTGCTTATGGCTGCCACTATTGTTATGAGGTGAAAAAATAATCTTATTTTTGTCATGGCTCTAGAAGTCGGTGACAAGCTAAACAACAGAAACCTCTAAACACCGACTTCTAGAGCCATGAGAAAAGTAAAATTATTTTTTCCTTTTAACCGGTTTTTTTTTATGTCGGTTTCTATTTTTTTAGAGATATTTTAGAGCAGTGGTGGCCTAGTGGTATCGACCGTGACTTTAAGTTGTAGATCGTAGGCTCGAACCCCGTCAAGCGCTTTACTTGGTGTAAATATTTAGTCACCACTGCTCCCAAAACAGTGAAGGAGAACATCATAAGGAAACCGTATGTACTTTTTAACACATTAATCACACGCTTTTATTTAGTAAACGACACTATAAATAATTTTAAAAGTCGAATGAAAAACGCGCGTGATACATGCAGTGACACTCATCTTAGCTTTCCCGTCGAAACTCCAGCTTGAAGTTATTATTAAATGTAGAGTAGTGTAATGGCGCCGATTCTCTCGTTCACAAACTAAACTATTTTTAAGTTAATTTCACCTCTCTCTTTCTTTTTCAGTAAGAAGAGGATAGAAGATATCATTTTAGTTTCTTCTTCTTCTTCTTCAGCCTATAGATGTCCACTGCTGGACAAAGGCCTCCCCCAAGGCTTTCCACGCCGACCGGTCTTGTGCTGCCCGCATCCATCGGCTTCCCGTGACCTTCACCAGGTCATCGGTCCACCTTGTTGGGGGCCTCCCTACGCTGCGTCTTCCAGTACGTGGCCGCCACTCCAGAACCTTACTGCCCGTCGGCCATCGGTTCTACGAGCAATGTGCCCTGCCCACTGCCACATAAGTTTAGCGACTCCTATCAAATTAAGATGCAGTTTAAATGCGATTATAAACATGGCGACCAAAAATACATCAATTTAGGTCAGGCGCGGACTAATTTGACATTTCTAAACTGACATAATTCTGTCCTTTTTTTAATAAAGTGGAAAGAAAAAGATGCACTGAAGTTAAATTTTGTTTGTTTTGTGAACAAGGGAATCGTGTCCAGTGTGATATCGACAACCTGTAGGCCTAGTATGAGTTTTCATAGGAGACTCGATCGTCGATATCGAACGCGTTTGGCGCCTTCATTAGTTGACAGTTCTTACAACCTTGAAGCGGGCCAATCTGGTGAAGCCGTACGGAGGACGGGTCTGAGCAGTTGTGTTGCGATGTGTGGCGGGTACGATGCGCCAAATGTTGTTGTGTCGGGAATTTGGTCGCGGAGAGTCTCCAGATCAATCTCCCTAGCGCAGCATCGTTTAGTCGTGTTGGTCTTTGGTTTAACATTGCATCACCTCGCTCAACTGCCGTCTTCCTTCCTATTCACTCAGTTTTTTTGAGTGAATAGGCTTAATAAGCTAGTACGTTTTACCATCAACGATTGCATCACTGCTTACCATCAGGCGGGATTGCAGTCAAGCACTAGTTTTCTAATAAAATAAAAAAAAAATCGATGAGTCAAACACGCTCGATATCGACAATCGAGCCTCGTAATGAAAACTTATACTAGGCGTACTGATGGTTTAACATAGATGATTTCTAACGCTTCTTATGGCTCCGCATCTAATGGCTAAAAACGGGGCCCTCTTACTGAAGCTCCTCAGTTCCTTTCTCTGTAGATAGTCTGTTATCAGGCAATGTCTCTTGAAATGAGTGAGTGACCAATCGGTAGGAGTAAATTAAAGACGAAACAAGTATAAAAGATCTCTTAGCTGCCACGGCGTATTTTAATTTCTGAATTGTTTTTGTGTGTTTTCTATGGACGCTCTCAGCGTACAATATGTTTCTGCATCGTTCTCACAAGGTTGATTTCAACATGAATGATGTGATCAAATATTTGTAACAATAACTTGAAAATTTAAAAGAGTGTCCATGGAGTTTCTTGCCCGTTCTTCTCCATAGGTACCTACTCTTTGGAATGGGCGACTAGCATCATCTTATTGACTGACCGACCTTCTGACAATTCAAAAGTGCCTGTAACTGGTTTATTTGAAATAAATGATTTGATTTGATTTGATTTGATTTACGGCAAGACAAGCATGAAACATTTTTTAAAGGAACAATTGTGGAATATAATGAACTAAATGTTGTTTGATTATTTCTTCCAGCAACTTGTCTTGTCCCTTATAATATAGTATCATAAACAAAGGAGATTATGGATGTATTCTATGCAACAAACACTGAGCTGGTAATCCGAAGGTTATGAGAGCAGTATAACAGCATATGTAGACACAGGGAATCCGCAATTTGCAAGCTGATGCACCCGACATCCCTATTCAGTGACCAGGCATTTACATAGCTATTGTGAAACTTAGGGCTGTGCACACTTTTTTAAAAATATTCGGTTAGGTAACCGTTAGCATATTTGTATTTTTGCCAAAAAATGAAAAGTGCAGTTGACACTGATTGTTATCTACCGGGATTGTAAATATCAACCCTGAATTAATCTCTCTTTAGACAAAGATTAACGAGTAACCGACATAGCCAGAAGAATTGCAACACTAAAGTGACTGGACACATTGCCCGTAGGACCGATGCCCGATGGGGCCGACGAGTTCTCGAGTGGCGACCACGTACAGGAAGACGTAGCGTGGGTAGGCCCCCGACAAGGTGGACCAACGACCTGGTGCAGGTCGCGGGACACCGCTGGATGCGGGAGGCGCGTCATGGAGAACCTTGGGGGAGGCCTATGTCCAACAGTGGACGTTTTTCGGCTGTAATGATGATGATGATGATGATGAGACAAAGATTGCCAATGAGACTCTATTACTGATTGTCCACTTTCCGCCCGTTCATCCATCCGTCTTTCATAAGGCTGCATCTCATGACCCGTACTAGGTAGACAGTTGACTTTTTCACAGAGCCTGTATTTCTATCTTCGCTATAACAACAAACAATAAACTTCCTACAAGAATGTGTTTGTTTTTCCCTGTTTTTGCCTTGTAGTACAAAAGTCTTCGTTTTTATCAGCATATTCACGAAGTTTTTCCTCCTCTTTTACAGTTCTGTCCTAATAGTTTTTGTTGCGAGTCTAAACCAGTTGAATCATCTTTTGCGATTCGTTAGCTTTATCGTCTTTGCAATTTCCTTGTAGCCATTTCTAGTTTACTTACAGCAGTTGGTCAATAACTAGTTACCAAGACGTCTTATCACAGCCCAAGGTTCACCAAACTTTCATGAGATCGTTTAAAATAGAATAAAAATCTTTTATTTCAGGAGTCTTTCAAGTTTCTAACACTTTTACTTAACTTCTGGTGTTAGTAGGTTACAGGCACAAAAATATTAGCACATGTCAGCCGAAATCAAACAAAAAATTCTGTAATCTGGAATTCTAACCACCTTCATGAAAATACAATGAACCTAACTACCGTCCTTTCTGAATTCCGTTTATTATTCAATACACGTCATATTTACGACGGCATTAAAATTGGTGCTGGTCTTTTCAAAAAAAGTATTACGGTCTCTCCCTACCTGGCACGGTGCTACTAGGAATTGAATATGATTATAAGCCTTAAATATAGGTCTGCTGGATGTATCCTCTTCACTGCTTTTTGAAAAAGTGCTGCTATTTACATTTTATGGAACTGCGGTTCACCCATAGATATAGAAAAGAAATTGAAGGCACAGGTCCTCACAATCTATGTGGTTCTATCTTCAGAAGATCATCTTAGACATGGGTTATACATGCTTCATCATATGATCTGAACAAAATTATGTCTAGCATTTAACGCTTATGATATCTGAGTTTGTTTAGACTTAGAGTAGTCAGATAAGAAACGGTACATCAGCTACTTTAAAAAAATATGATTAAATTAAAGTGTTTGCACAAACCCACTTACAGTGGGTAAATCATCGACCTTAGAAGCATTAGGTCGTATCTTTAGCTGTACGTTAGAAGGATAGACGCTTATGTCTATTTCCAACGACCTACACGACCGACGCTTCTAAGGTTCTCATGGACTCTAGGACATGCCGGTCCCTCACGGTGTTTTCCTTCGCAGAGTGGTGATGGAATAATTTACATAAAGTAAACAGTCTGTATTCGATCCTATCGAATTACAACTCTTAGGTAAGTCTGCAATGGCGACCGCTGTCCTCAACAAAGAATTTACATAAATTTTATCTTTTAACACCCAGCGCAGTATTTTTACCATTTTATCCTTCCAGCACAGCTATGGAGCTAGGGATTCATGCATCTGTGTTTTTTCTTTCTTTTGAATAAGTCTGCCGGGTTCGGAGACAGTTTAGCATTTCAAGAAACTTTTCGTTAGAGCTATTATTCAATGTTTATTGGTCACTGCGCAAGATTTTGAATTATTTATGTATCGAGGCTCGATTATGGAAAGGGTTGAGACGTAGTAATTGTTCGGGGTTGGATTAAGATAGATATATAGGATGAGTTAAGAGGTGAAAGCCAGTTTAAGATTAATCAATTCACTGTATTATCTGTTTCCACAAAAGTAAGATTAACATTAATTTATACTAGGATGAATGGTGAACGATATGGGATTATGAGACACGCGCACAGTATGTCTCCGTATTACGTATTAAACTATTGCGGTGTAAGTGCAGTAATATAAATGGTCTACAAGACTACAATGGATACCTACATACCGAACGTGTGGCGCAATAATGATGACCCAGGTAAACCTACTGTACGGTGATTGACCCGTACAGTAATATTCCTAAATTCAAATTCATTTATTAATCTTGTGAACACAGGGTACAGTTATTCAGATGTTATGTACAAAGAATTTTTGTCCATGCTATATCCCGCCAAAAGGCATACAAAATATCATAAGAAGCGAATGTAGATGTCACAGTTTCATGCAAAATAAATATGTCAACAAATTAAGCCGGCACATTAACTCAATAGGCAGCATCACACGATACAGCCTCAGAAACAATTAAATAAAATGTCAGCAAATTACATTTATTTAAATATTAAACAAAAAATAAAATATAGTCAACAGAGTCAAGAGTCGTCAAATTTAAATAATATCATACAAATTATGTTAATTATCAAAGTTTATCATTAAGATATTCATTGACAGAGTAATATGTCTTCTCAATAAGTAGTTCAAAAAGCTGACGCTTAAAAATATTCAGATTTTTAGCTGATACAATTTCATTTGGTAATTTATTGTATATCTTTGGAGCCATTGCATATATGCTTTTATGTAGAAATTTAGTATTTGTGAAAAGCAAATGTAACTTATTCGAGCGACGTTGGCTTTCGACAGGTCTATAGAGATCCTTATTATTTTTAATAAAAATACAGGCCTCATAGATGTAGAGGGAAGGTACAGTCAATATTTTTAAGTTTTTAAAATGTGGCTTGCATGAATCGGTCCGATCCTAATGTAGGTACATTATAGTTTTGAAGTATACAGGCTAAGACAGATTTGGTGGTGCCGCTCCGCATGCCATAAGTCTTCGTTCATCGTTATATTTCGACGGTATCAACTTACACTATATAACTTCTTCTTCTTCAGCCTAAGGCCCACTACTGGACAAAGACCTCCCCCAAGACTTTCATTGCATTGGGGGGTTTACAACATTCCCCACACTTGGCAGGTGGGTTGGAGATTGCAATAATTTGATATTCCACAGAGAAGCGTTGCTGCCCGCTTCCCTGATGAGAGTTCCCTTAGTCGCCTCTTACGACACCCTCGGGAGGATATGGGTACCGTATGTCGCTGAAAACCAGCGCTGGGCTTTGTTTTGTATAAGGTCGCAGCGTAATGTTCAGCGATAACCGTTTCGTGTGGATGTAACGTATGTTCTTTCAAGCATTTCTTACTTTCTTTGTGTTTTTGTAATTTTTTACGCCATGTTTACCGCAAATAAACATATTTCTTTCTTCTTTCTCCATCTTTGTATTAACTATCACACATATTAAAAAAAAAGTTTTTATCTGTTTATTAACCAAAGGGTTCAAACTTATGTGGATGCAACCGCGGGGCGCATCTAGTGTTATATACTTTCATACACAGTTAGTAAAAAGCCAGAAATAGACAACAAATACTCATGTAAAAGAAAACAGCCTTCGTGGCGTAGCGGTAGCGGGCGCGGCCGCTGCGCAAGGTGGCGCGGGTTCGATCCCCGCACAGAGCAAGTGTTTGTATGCATGAATATGAATATTTGCACTGGTCTGGTCGTGCCTCGGAAAACACGTTAAGCCGTTGGTACCGGTTGCTATACGAACATCTAGTGGCAGTCGTTACGGGTTGTTGGGAGCCCTCAAAAGTCCAACAATTGGTCTAACTGCAATGCTTCGATGTCGCCTTTGGGTTGTGGAGGTCCGACGGCAGTCGCTACACGGAAAATATCGAAGTTTAGCCATAGCAGCAGTTGGATTGGTAAAAAGCGGACTCCAGACTCCAAAGCTGAAAAGGCTTCGAATGCGACTGGGATTAACGCTGGGATGATGATGATGATGACCGTTAGTAAAAAGCCAATATTTTGATATCAAAAACAAAGATTTGATATAAGAGGCACCTTTCAGGTGGCACCGATTACAGAAACATTCACGGAATCTAGGCTGACATGGTACGGTCTTATACATTGAGGGCTAGACGATCATATCGTGAAAAAGTGTCTTTTCATGGCTACAAAGACGAGAGGGAGGGAAAAGCCCCCACCCTACATGGATAACAAATGTCTGCAAGGATATGAAGCAGTTGGGGCTTTCAAATAGTGATGCGTACCAGCGGAATAAGTGGCGCCTCAGCACCATGAAAGCCGATTCCGTAACGGGAAAAGGCGAGATCAAAGAAAAAGAAGAAGACAGACAGAGATTATAATTTTATTTATTTCTATAAACAACTGCAGTGCGATTCAGTAACCACGCCACCAAAGCATAGAGTGAAGCACTTAAATGAAGAGAGCATAGTGTTCTAACTAATGCTAGGGATAACACTATTGAAAGCTCACTTTAAAGTGAGTTCGCAGTGAAAGAAAGAAAGAAAGTACATACAGGATAAAATTTTATCCAGTGCGCAAACTTTGTCAACTTATAGCTAAATAAGTTTTATAGATAAAAATATTATTACTTTGGTATGTTTAAGTACAAAAAAAAAATTGTTATTGATAACGAAAGATGTTTATTATAAAATCGATGTTATGGTCACCGCACGCGGTCCCATTCATGTTCGGCGGAGTGGGGTCGGCGGGAACATCACATGACCCCCGTGCGCCCGCGCCGCCCGCATGTTCACTACGCGGCCATATGCTAATACTACGATATTAATATGAATAATTGGTGTCTCTCATTTGCTGATTTTAGATCGGACAAAAACATGATTTTTTATTTTAAACTAATGCAGATTTGTTCTGTTATTGATTCTGAGCCACCCATTTGTTTTTGCGCACTCGAAAAAAATTTTCCCTGTATATTCAGCACAGACTTAAAGACACACAATACACCTAAAATCAACAAACATCAGGTAGCAGTATTCTCGGTGGTAGGCCATAACATCGGCTGCCGGCGGAAGTTACCACCCACCAGACAAAGTCTTGCCGCCAAGCGATTCGTCGTGTTCCGGCATGATGTCTGGTGAAGCCGTACGGAGGACGGGTCTGAGCAGTTGTGTTGCGATGTGTGGCGGGTACGATGCGCCAAATGTTGTTGTCTCGGGAATTTGGTCGTGGAGAGTGTCCAGATCAATCTCCCTCTAGCGCAGCATCGTTTGGTCGTGTTGGTCTTGGGTTTAACATTGCATCACCTCGCTCAACTGCCGTCATCCTTCCTATTCCTAAGTTTTTTAAGTGAATAGGCTTAATAAATTAGTGCGCTTTACACTCAACGATTGCATCACTGCTTACCATCAGGCGGGATTGCAGTCAAGCACTAGTTTATAAATATTAAAAAAAAAAAGCAACAATTAAAATACAAATGAAAAGAAAAATACCCCGATGTAAAAAATAGCAGTAAAGTGTGCCTCGCGGCTGCAGTGCTGATGTAATAATTTACACAATCTAAAGCGGCAGATGGGGTTCTGGTGGTCTGGTCAAGCCGTACGGAAGACGGGTCTGAGCACTTGTGTTGCGATGTGTGCCGGGAGTTTGGTTGTGGAGGGTCTCCAGATCAATTTCCCTCTGGTGCAGCATCGTGGGTCGTGTTGTTGGGTTTAGCATTGCATCACCTCGCTCAATTGCCGTCTTACTTCCTATTCACTCAGTTTTTTCGACTGAATACGAATAAACTAGCGTGCTTTACCATCAACGATTGCATCACTGCTTACCATCGGGGGGGTTTGCGGTCAAGTACTAGTTTATAATTATTAAAAAAACAATTGCACCTGTATTCCAGCAGTGGTTTTTTTAAATAAATATAAACTAGTGTTTGTCCACAAACCCGGAGGGAGTGAGCCATAATCCACTACACTAGCCCAGAGCGGGTGGATACATCTTACGTGTGTCCGAATTTTTGCTTCAAAAACTAGCTGGTTTTCTCACGATTATTTTTTCTTTTCCAGCGTTTGGTTATTAGTGGTGAGTGCTATAAATTGACACACTATAAAGCAGCTGACTGGTTTCTAAACAACAACTGGTAGTTTTGATAAACATTTAACTTATCTAATGTTAACTTTATTTCATTACCATTATTAGACATAATTAAAAAATTGCTTATTACTGTTTCTTTTTTTTAAACAAATTTTATTATTGTGTATTGTGTCTTGATGGATTTTTTTTTAATATAATTTTATTGTCATTGTCTTAAAATTTAGTTTAATATAACATTGTTTTAAAATTTAATTAATATGCCATTGCTTTAAAATCTAATTTCATATAACATTGTTTTAAAATTTAATTTGATACCACGTTAACAATTTGTATTCATGCTGTTATATTATTATTTGCATGCTGTGACTTCTTATAAGTGGAAAAGCACAAGGTCATATCCTGTTATTTATATTTTCTAGCATTTAAGGTGTTTTATCTGTTAGAAGTCCAAATAAATAAATAAATAAACTTCACAGTCATTTTGTAACCAACCAATCTGTGAGCGACACCCTTTAGTAGAAATAGGAACTGTTAGAATAAACAGTCCCAAATTACAGCAGGTATTATCTTTCTACCTCCCGCACTACGCCAAGACTTCCCATCAAGAATATCCTTCAAAAACAATAACCATTTCGCTTTCCCAGTAATCTGTGGAAAGGGCTAAAGTCTTGATCAAATTGCGTTAGTATAAACGCTTCTATTGTAACGTTTCCAGCCACGGGCTGTCATTATCATCCATCATGACGACGTACATATAATTCCCTTGCGGGCGAATGGAGATAAGCGATCAATTGGATTAGATAATAGTATGGTAACTATAGGTACGATGTTGTGAATGGGTTGTGTGATAGTGAGCCAGTGTTTACAAAGTTAATTTGGCAATATAATTATGTAGTCAAGATGGAAGGGTTGGAGGGATTTGGGGCTCAAGAATAACAGCCGAACGGTCGATCGATCAGGTTAGGCTACGCTTGCCGAGGCTGATACGTAGATAGGTGACCGTCTTCAGTATACCAAGATGCTCTGAAAGCACATTAAGCCTTTGTTCCCGGCTGTCTTTTTTTAAGGTTCCGTAGCCAAATGGTAAAAAACGGAACCCTTATAAATTCGTCATGGCTGTCTGTCCGTCCGTTTGTCTCAGCCATTTTTTTCCGAAACCATAAGAGCTATACTGTTGAAACTTGATAGGTAGATGTATTCTATGAACCGCATTAAGATTTTGATGCAAAGATAAAAAAAATAATAATAAATATTGGAGCTCTCCATACTTAGAACTGAAAATCATTTTTTTTTTTTCATCAAACCCATACGTGTGGGGGTATCTATGGATAGGTCTTCAAAAATGGTATCGAGGTTTCTTAATTTTTTTTTTTCGTGAAAGACGCTTCCAAAGTGGAAAAAAATTGCCCCCGCCCCCTCTAACTTCTAAAATAAGAAAATGAAATATATATATAAAAAACATATGATGTACATTACTATAAAGCTACCAACGTAAATTCTTTTGAACGAGATCTAGTAAGTACTTTTTTTTTAATACCTCGTAAATCGTAAACTGCTTATTACCGCATAATCTTTCATACAAATAACTTAAATCCTTTAATTTCATAAATCAATGGTACGGAACCCTTTGTGCGTGAGTCCGACACGCACTCGGCCGGTTTTTTTTATATCAATAATGTAGTGCTTGACCGCAAAAGGGATTTAGGTAACCAAGGTATGGAAATCAAAAAAATAATTAGTCCGTCTTACAGAATATAAAAAAAAATTAAGACCCCAATTTTTTTATTTTGTCGAAATTACCAAAAACTACTGAGATATAGCGTATTAAAGTTACGGAGTGGGGGCTAATTACGTCACGCCGTGGTATATTTTGTACCACGGCATGACGTCATGCGACATTTCAAATCAATTTAACTAATTGTATTTAAATGATTTGAATGTATTTGAATAAAATGTATTTTAATGTATTTGAATGAAAGAAAAAATAAAAAATACGTGTTCAATATTTTTTATAAATCTGTCTGATGGACATTAAATAATTTTTTTAGGACACAACCCTATCCCGCCTGATGTTAAACAGTGATGCGATCGTTGATAGTAAAGTCGCGCTAGTTTATTAAAAGCCTATTCACTTAAAAAAAAAAACTGAGTGAATAGGAAGGAATACGGCAGTTGAGCGAGGCGTTGCAATGTTGTGTCCTTCTGCGAGGACGTGATGCCGCAGAAGGAAGCTGCGGAACGGAAGAGGGAGATCTCAACTCCCTTCCCGGGCCGCAGAAGATGCACCAGGCGCCGAAGAAGGGCGGATAACGCCCTCTTCCGCCCCCCATGAATGGGTCCAGGGGCGAGGGACTTGGGGAAGTCCCCGCCCCCTTTTCGATGGACCCCGAGGCGGAGGCGCGCGCGAGTGTCGACGCACGCCCCTGAGGCGATGCACGGGGTAGTTTAACACCCCACTACCCCGTGCAGGAGACGGGGCCTGGACAGACCGGGCCAGCACGAGGGTGTGGGGTCGTGGAAGAATTTAGACTCCCGCGGCCTCACGCGTTTGCTCGTGATAGAAGAGACACCGGGGTGGTTTTAATCAGTAAAAGTCTGACAGACCCCGTCGCCCAACCCAGGGCGGCGGAAATCCTATGAGGATTTCCACGCCGAAAAAAAAAAGGCGATGCAATGTTTAACCCAACAACACGACCAACTATGCTAAGGCAGAGGGAGATTGATCTGGAGAGCCTTCACGATCAAACTCTCGACACAACAACATTTGGCGAATCGTACACGGTATACATCGCAACACAACAGCACAGACCCGTCCTTCGTACGGCTTCACCAGAGACCACGCCGGAACACGACGAATCACTTGGCAGCATGACTTTGTCTGGTGGGTGGTAACTTTTACCGGCGGCCGATGTTATGGCCTACCACCGAGAGCAAGATTTATGGAGCTGAAGATGATGGTCCGACACCAGTCTTACCAAGGTAATTCTCATTACGGTCCATTGTAATACCCAGTAACTGGGTTGTGAAGTTCAATGTAGAATACTGGTATTCAGCTACATGTGGTTAAATTAGAAGCCGACCCCGACATAGTTATGAGAAGGTCAGGCAGATGATAAATCAAGGTGCACAGCGACATTCTCATGTACGTTGGCAATAATATCTTGATTCCCTAGCTCACAAACTAAACTAAATTATTTGCATCTTATTCATATTTTTCTTTTGAAATCAGAAATGAGGAGATCCACAGAAGATCGAGATTAACCGATATAGCCCGAAGAATTGCAACACTTCAGTGGCAGTGGGCCGGGCACATTTTCCGTAGGACCTATGCCCGATGGGGCCAACTAGTTCTCGAATAGCGACCACGCAGCGGAAGGCGCAGTGTGGGTAGGCCCCCGACAAGATGGCCAACGTTCTAGTGAAGGTCGCGGGAAACCGCTGGATGGGGGAGGCGCTGGACCGGTCGTCGTGCAGATCATTGGGGGAGGCCTAAGTCCAGCAGTGGAAGTCTTTCTGCTGAAATGATGATGATGATGATGCATATTTTTCTATTACATCAAAAAGGGTGAAGGTTACTTATTAAGGAGGTGATTCACTTACCCTCAGAACAGATAAAGAACGTTCTATGCGCTCAACAACGAACAGCATTACTTTTTTATTTACATAGGTTGAATATTGGAGAAGAAGTCTAAAATATTTGACTCTTGCCAGTATACATAATCAGTCATGTGACATGAGACTTCTGAAAAAAATAAATAATGAAAGCAACCCCTCAAATACTTATACAATAATAGGTGTTTTTTATTTTTATTTTGATACGCTTATTTTAGATTTAGTAAGCGATGACGTAGCGTTGCAAGGTCTCCTACAAGATGGACCGACGACCTTCTTAATACTGCAAAAAGTCATTATAATACTACTTCCTATCACTTTTTTCTATAAAAACGATAACTTAGAGTGTTTTTCGAAAGCTCGTTGCTATAAAATAATGTTCGTTTTGTCAATATACCACATAAACATCACCAAAACAAAACGAACTATTGATTAATAGTTCGATTGTTTTGTTTTTGGTGACTGACATTTGCGATTATGAGCCAGACTGTATCCTATTTTTGGAAAAAATCCGGGTGTGCCTAGAAAACAAAATGTCCATTATTTTTATAATGATTCCAGGATTTGTTCGAAATCAAATTTCATCCTACCCTTTTCAGGTTTTCGGTTATTTAAATTACACCTACTTTTTGACAGTGCCAAACATTTTGTACCATCACGTCCTTCGTACCGAGCAGGATTAAGATTAGAGACGTGATCTACTGGACTATGAATAAATCAGACCTGTGCTATGGTAATATATATCTACTCTACTGCGGTCTGAGATACAAGCATTACATTTAAAGGGAACTCGGAGATAGATACGTTCGATATTAGATGTATGGTAAGGATGGATGATACCTTATACCTACATATGTGTCGCAGCCAATTAGTATACCTAGCCGTTTTATTGATAGCGAAGCCTTTTAACTGAACGGTGGTCATTCAATTCACACCTTAAATGATAGTTCAGGTTCGAACTGATCAAATCATATGCGAGCTGAATAAGTCACAGTAACTGAGGCAGGGAACCCCGGCCAAATGAGTAAGGTTAGAAATGTGAAGCATTCGAGCCGAGAGAGTGAAGCGGGGTAAGCATTAATTACCAAGGCCAGGCGTTTGAATTGAGGCCTAATTTAAGCAGTTGGAAACGACATACAACGTTATTTTTTGTATATGCAAAACTCGTGTCCAGTATTTTTAAGGAAAGCGAACAGAATTGGATCGTAACCAAACTATAACTTTTGTTATGTTTCGTATCGCGCTAACCTGGAAATTAAGCACTATTATTATTACTTCTAAACAGATCTGGTATCTTCGATTAGCTTGCAAATATAAAGCGGCGCGAGTCAGTCTACATTTGACTATCGAAGCGAAACAAGCGATAAGTAAGAAGCGATCGAGAACATCTACAGCGATAACTGCAACTAGCACTTCAAGGACTTCGGGGGCTTCTGTGTGACATCAGCTACGGTTACTTGTCATTGCCTACTATCGACTGTACCAACATTGTCAATAAATTTCCTAACCCCTAGCCCGTAACAATAATATAGGAATTTCAATGAACTACAGAAAATTATTCCACTGCGTCGTGAATGTAAACAATGTAAAATTACTCGCATCATTATTTTCCCACAGATTCAAATCACACAGATTGAGTTAGCCCCAAAGTAAGTTCGAGACTTCTTTTATGGATTACTTACTCAACGATACTATATTTTATAATAGATACATAATATAGATAAACATCCAAAACCCAGGCCTATCAGAAAAATATCGTTTTCCATCATGACCTGGCCGGGGATCGAGCCCGGGGCCTCCACGTCGCAGGCAGGCGTATTGACCCCTGCGCCATGGCGGACGAACAACGCGTCAAACTGATGTCACGTATAAAACTGGATCACACAAGCACAGTTTACCACGCAACTAACATACACACAAACTTCACGACATCAAAAATCGGTCACTAGACACCACATACTCTATTCCAAAGTCATATAACTCCAAACAGTTGCCGGAGGTTCCTGAAAATTCCATAGAGGATTGGTTATCATTCCGCACTTTTACCATCATCAGCCTATACCAATCCACTGCTAGATATAGGCCTTTTCTATAGCATGAACGAGAACGAGAGTAACCGAAGAATTGCAACACTAAAGTGGCAGTGGGCCGGGCACATTGCCCGTAGGACCGATGCCCGATGGGGCCGACGGGTTCTCGAGTGACGACCACGCATCGGAAGACGCAGCGTGGGTAGACCTCCGACAAGGTGGACCGACGACCTGGTGAAGGTCGTGGGAAACTGCTGGATGCGGGAAGCGCAGGATCTTTCGTCGTGGAGAACCTTAAGGGGAGGCCTATGTTCAGTAGTGGACGTCTTTCGGCTGAAATAATGATGATGATAGCCCGATATTCAACACGATTTTCTATAACTATCATATATGTAGCTGCTACCAGCCATCCTGTGAAGATCGTCGAACCAGTCAACTTTATGTACGCCAATCGATTCGCTATCTCCACTCACTCAAAACGTGACATCGTTTTTCTCATGCCTATCTCTTTATCGCCAAAACTCAAAGTGAACCCTGAAACGGCAAGAAATAAACAGACGTCGCATTATTCGGATCACATACGAAACTGATTCGCCGTGTGCCCGTTACTCGCATGATTTGTACTGAGGTGCAGTAGACATTCATTTGCATACCAAATACCGTTTGGATAGGGGATTTCATTTGGTTAGAATTTCAATGCCTATGGATATTGTGAGGTATCTTGACTACTGTTAGTAGGAGCTCAAAACACAGCTAGGCTACGGTGAGATTTGATGTGAGCGTTGATTTTTGTTTGTGCTGAGCAGTTTTTGTAGGGAATGATTTTTCCTCATTTTGTTGCTGAACGTTGATTTTTGATGTTGCTGAGCAGTTTTCATATGGAATTATATTTCTGCCATAATGTTGTTAATACTGATTGACATAATATGAGTTATTTACTCTTTCATATCGCTAGCCAACTATAGTGTTAATGTATAAAATCAAAACGTTACAATCTAAGGTTCTAATAACTAAAATGTTGGGTAGTAGTACATTGTTATATAAAAATAATAATAAATAAATCATTTTTATTTCGGACATAAAAATCCATAGAGTGTTTGTATGTACAAAGAAAAAACAAAACTTATTGCCTAGTGTTAGTAATTATTAAAGCGTGCACAATTTTTTGAATTATTGGAGAGCCGAAGCTCTCAGCTATAGCTTTCAGGATACTGTTCCGACTGTCCCCCACTCTTCTCAGCAACGACACGGTCATTTTGCGTATGATGTTCTTGCCTATTATATATCAAGGTCGTATATTCTATTTCAAGGTCCTCGTGGGTTTGCACTGCGGTGCAAAATCGTTCTTAAATTTTCTATAAACCAACGCACACTACAGGTTGTATTTTTATGAATCAAAATGATTTCCGACGTTATAATGTGTACTTTATAACGGAGATAATCCATACTATCCATACTAATATTATAAATGCGAAAGTAACTCTGTCTGTCTGTCTGTCTGTTACGCTTTCCCGCCTAAACCTCTCAACCGATTTTGATGAAATTTGGTACAGACAATATTTAGACCCTGAGAAAGAACATAGGCTACCTTTTATCTCGGAAACATTTGATATTCCCGAGGGAAATCTAAAAAGCACGATATAACCGAACTCCACGCGGGCGAAGCCGCGGGCGGAAAGCTAGTAATATTATAAATGCGAAAGTAACTCTGTCTGTCTGTTACGCTATTCCGCCTAAACCTCTCAACCGATTTTTATGAAATTTGGCACAGACAATCCTTTGACCCTGAGAAAGAACATAGGCTACCTTTTATCCCGGACAAAAATTATATTCCCGAGGGAAATCTAAAAAACCCTATATAACCGTGGACATAAGGGAAGGCTTCTGTGCGACATCAGCTACGGTTACTTGTCATTGCCTACTATCGATTGTATCAACATTGTCAATAAACTTTGTAAACCATTTTTTTTTGTCCCTGTGGTAATGCATTTAGGCACCGTACCCCGAAGGGCGTGTGTGGGACTCACGCTGAGTGGGAGCTGGGAATACCCACTAAAACCACAGCGGCACTCCGGCGTCGCCTTGGTGGCGGGGGACTGGGAAAAAGCGGAGCTTTGGCTACCAGCCCCCCACTGGCGATAGGCCCGCCTAATGCGGTGGGCCCTCATTTGCCCCTCCACAGCGTGGGGCCGTGGTCAGCCACCCTCGTGGTAAGCGACGCAAGGCGGGCGCGTGCACCCCCGAGCCTCACGCCCGCAGCTCACTTCAGGGAGGGTCAAAATCCCGCCTTCTCCTGCCTCTGCGCCGCCTGCGCGTCGCTGGAGCGTCGGAGCGAGGGGATCCTTCTCTCGCTCGAGCTCCGCGGCCTCCTTCTGCGACATCACGTCCTCGCAGAAGGAGGCCATCGCCGCCCAGGCCTCCTCGCTCCGCACCATCGCTCTGACGATGGCGGGCAGCGAGAGGTCCCCTCCAACCGCCGTGACAAGATCGCGGCGCGGCACGGCCCACGACGGCCCCTAGCCCGTAACAATAATATAGGAATTTCAATGAACTACAGAAAATTATTCCAGTAAACACTGTAAAATTACTCGCATCGTTATTTTCACACAGATTCAAATCACACAGATTGAGCTAGCCCCAAAGTAAGTTCAAGACTTGTGTTATGGGTTACTAACTCAACGATAGTATATTTTATAATAGATACATATATAGATAAACATCCAAGACCCACGCCAATCAGAAAAATATCGTTTTCCACCATGATCTGGCCGGGGATCGAGCCCGGGGCTTCCACGTCGCAGGCAGACGTATTGACCGCTGCGCCATGGCGGACGAACAACGCGTCAAACTAATGTCACGTATAAAACTGGATCACACAAGCACAGTTTACCACGCAACTAACATACACACAAACTTCACGACATCAAAAATCGGTCACTAGACACCACATACTCTATTCCAAAGTCATATAACTCCAAACAGTTGCCGGAGGTTCCTGAAAATTCTATAGAGGATTGGTTATCATTCCGCACTTTTACCATCATCAGCCTATACCAATCCACTGCTAGATATAGGCCTTTTCTATAGCATGAACGAGAACGAGAGTAACCGAAGAATTGCAACACTAAAGTGGCAGTGGGCCGGGCACATTGCCCGTAGGACCAATGCCCGATGGGGCCGACGGGTTCTCGAGTGACGACCACGCAGCACGAAGACGCAGACGCAGCGTGGGTAGACCCCCGACAAGGTGGACCGACGACCTGGTGAAGGTCGTGGGAAACTGCTGGATGCGGGAAGCGCAGGGTCTTTCGTCGTGGAGAACCTTAAGGGGAGGCTTATGTTCAGTAGTGGACGTCCACTACTACGTTCGGCTGAAATAATGATGATGATAGCCCGATATTCAACACGATTTTCTATAACTATCATATATGTAGCTGCTACCAGCCATCCTGTGAAGATCGTCGAACCAGTCAACTTTATGTACACCAATCGATTCGCTATCTCCACTCACTCAAAACGTGACATCGTTTTTCTCATGCCTACCTCTTTATCGCCAAAACTCAAAGTGAACCCTGAAACGGCAAGAAATAAACAGACGTCGCATTATTCGGATCACATACGAAACTGATTCGCCGTATGCCCGTTACTCGCATGATTTGTACTGAGGTGCAGTAGACATTCATTTGCATACCAAATACCGTTTGGATAGGGGATTTCATTTGGTTAGAATTTCAATGCCTATGGATATTGTGAGGTATCTTGACTACTGTTAGTAGGAGCTCAAAACACAGCTAGACTACGGTGAGGTTTGATGTGAGCGTTGATTTTTGATTGTGCTGAGCAGTTTTTGTAGGGAATGATTTTTCCTCATTTTGTTGCTGAACGTTAATTTTTGATTGTGCTGAGCAGTTTTCATATGGAATTATATTTCCTCCTTATTGCTGTTAATACTGATTGACATAATATGAGTTATTTACTCTTTCATATCGCTAGCCAACCATAGTGTTACGGTATAAAATCAAAATGTTACAATCTAAGGTTCTAATAACTAAAATATTGGGTAGCAGTACATTGTTATATTACCCAATGTTCTTGCCTAATAGCGAAATTCAGTCGTCATATTTCAAGGACCTCGTGGGTTTGCAAAATCGTTCGTAAATTTTCTATAACCCAACGCACACTACAGGTTGTATTTTTATGAATCAAAATGAGTTCCGACGTTATAATGTGTACTTTGTAACGAAGATAATCCATACTGTCCATACTAATATTATAAATGCGAAAGTAACTCTGTCTGTCTGTCTGTCTGTTACGCTTTCCCGCTTAAACCTCTCAACCGATTTTGATGAAATTTGGCACAGACCATCTTTAGACCCTGAGAAAAAACATAGGCTACCTTTTATCCCGGAAACATTTGATATTCCCGAGGGAAATCTAAAAAGCACGATATAACCGAACTCCACGCGGGCGAAGCCGCGGGCGGAAAGCTAGTCCATACTAATATTAAAGTAACTCTGTCTGTCTGTCTGTCGGTCTGTCTGTCTGTCTGTCTGTCTGTCTGTCTGTCTGTCTGTCTGTTACGCTTTCCCGCTTAAACCTCTCAACCGATTTTGATGAAATTTGGCACAGACAATCTTTAGACCCTGAGAAAGAACATAGGCTACCTTTTATCCCGAAAAAATTTGATGTTCCCGAGGGAAATCTAAAAGGCGCGATATAACCGAACTCCACGCGGGCGAAGCCGCGAGCGGAAAGCTAGTAATATTATAAATGCGAAAGTAACTCTGTCGGTTTGTCTGTCTGTTACGCTATCCCGCCTAAACCTCTCAACCGATTTTGATGAAATTTGGCACAGACAATCTTTAGACCCTGAGAAAGAATATAAGCTACCTTTTATCGCGGAAAAAATTGATATTCCCGAGGGAAATCTAAAAAGCGCGATATAACCGAACTCCAGGGGGGCGAAGGCGCGGGCGGAAAGCTAGTATTATAATATTATCTCCGGCGCTGTTTTGTAACCTTCAGGCTTCTCCAATGACCTAAAATGCGATTTTTGAACCATTTCAACTTGAAAACTTGGATGGTGTTAGGATTGACACATAGACATTTCACTTTACCTCACTTTTCACTATGAGTTTTTTACCGGTGCGATCAGCTGATTACCTAAACAATTTCGGGCTTCTTATTTTAAATAAATTCGTTTGAATAAACAGCAGCATTATAGCCACTTCGTTTGACGTCATTCATGATCGACCTTTTTATCGTCCCACTGCTGGGCACAGGTCTCCTCCAGAATTGAGCGTAATCACTACGCTTGCTTAATGCGGGTTGGTGATTTCAGATTTAAAGTCCAGGTTTCCTCAAGACGTTTTTCTTCACTTTCAGTCATTGGTGTCCAAGTTATACTTAGAAAGTACATATAACTTTAGAAAAGTTTCATTGGTACTTGCCTGAGCTGAGCCACGACTTACTGTTTGACGTCATTGCTGTGACATTTTACCTATTATAAAATCTACGCTTTTACGCAATGTGACGAGCGATTTAGTAAGTACAAAAAAAATACGAAACATTATTACCACAAAATAACCCACTTTCTAAACAAAATATGTAAGTACATACATATACAGTCAAGACAGCAAATAAGACCCACTTACGCAAGATGCTAAAGCGATTTATTCCCGCCGTCTTTCTCTTTTTCTTGGTTGCTAACTTCATTACAAAAGGACGTGTCCCTGATAAGGGCTTCATGGTTTAATCAACGACTAGCTGCGGCCTGCGGTTGTACCTGGATAAGTTTCAATGCCGTGAGAATATTGGAATAAAAAATACCTAATGGTTGTGCCCAGCTTATGGCCTAGTCAAAGGCCTAAGTCAAATTTTTAGAGTGAGTAATCTTTGTGCGCTATATTCGGACGCGGTTTTTTGGCGATTACACTACATTTCGTCAGTGTCTACTGCGTGATTTATTTAAAAGTTAGAGATAAGTCCTCGCTTATACTTTGTTTAGTAATTAGGGGAGTTCATATGTATGAACTCCCCCAATTGAAGAACATGTGTTCTGCCATCGGTTTTACGAGCCATGTGCCCTGCCCATTGCCATTTAAGTTTAGCGAAACGTTTAATAGTTACGGCGTGAAAGCGGAACAAACAAACAAACTCACTTTCCTATTTATAATATTATGAAGGATTTTTCATATATGGCATAAAAGGAAAACATGATTTTTGTATTATTTTGTATTATTATCTTCAAGCGTCAATTGTCATTGGCAATTGACGTGGTGGACTAATGGTTAAAACACCAGCCTCTCAATTATGAGTGCGCGAGTTCGATTCCAGGTCAGGCAAGTACCAATGTAACTTTTCTAAAGTTATATGTACTTTCTAAGTATATCTTGGACACCAATGACTGAAGGTGAACGAAAACATCTTGAGGAAACCTGGACTCTAAGTCTGAAATCGCCAACCCGCCTTGAGCAAGCGTGGTGATTACGCTCAATCCTTCTCTGTATGAGAGGAGACCTGTACCCAGCAGTGGGACGATAAAAAAATAGGTTGTTGATGATACATGTTCTGCCATCGGTTTTACGAGCCATGTGCCCTGCCCATTGCCATTTAAGTTTAGCGACTCGCAGGGCTATGTCGGTGACTTTGGTTCATCTGCGGATCTCCTCATTTCTGATTCGATCACGCAGAGAAACTCCGAGCAATAGCTCTTTACATTGCCCTTTGTGTGACTCTGAGCCTTTGTATGAAGCCCATTGTGAGCGACCACGTTTCAGTTCCGTAAGTCATCACTGGCAACACACACTGGTCATAGACTTTAGTCTTGAGACACTGTGGTATCTTGGACGACGAGAAGATATAGCGTAGCTTCCCGAACGCTGCACCTCTTTCTCGAAGTTGGACCTAACTAGTTGGTTGGTTGGTTGGCAGCACAAGACCGGTCGGCGTGGAAAGCCTTGGGGGAGGCCTTTGTCCAGCAGTGGACATCTATAGGCTGAAGAAGATACATGTTCTGCGGGATTCTGATAGGAAATCTTCAAATGACCTCTCCTGCTCTGGACGGAGCGGTTTCAGAATTTTACTGACTAAAATCCACCCGTGTTTGTTTACTTGCTTGTGCGTCAACAACAATGCGCTGCTCTGGCAGAACGTTAGCCTTCTTCTTATAAGTTGATAATTTCTTTTGGCAATCATTAAAAAAAAAAAACGCTCGTGAATTTGTATAATTCGCTCGTGACTGTACATCGATGAAAAATTTAGAGATATTTTTTATTTATAAGTAGCTTACCGCCCGCGGCTTCGCCCGCGTGGAGTTCGGTTATATCGCGCTTTTTAGATTTCCTTCCGGAATATCAAATTTTTCCGGGATAAAAAGTTTCAAAATTTCAATGCAATTGGTTTAATAGTTACGGCGTGAAAGCGGAACAAACAAACAAACTCACTTTCCCATTTATAATATTATTAAGGATTCTTCATATATGGCATAAAAGGAAAACATGATTTTTGTATTATTTTGTATTATTATCTTCAAGCGTCAATTGTCATTGGCAATTGACGTGGTGGCCTAGTGGTTAAAACACCAGCCTCTCAAGTATGAGTGCGCGGGTTCGATTCCAGGTCAGGCCAATGTACACACATCAAAAGTGTCTAGGGATCAACATATATTTTTGCAATAACTTTTCTCCTGATTGATATTAATTAAAATTTTCTTTAAGGATTCATCAAATAAAGTGTTTTCGTTTGTCACAGTAACGATAAACCAAGTCACCTTTGCATTAATAAAGAAATTTGCCATTTTCCTAATAAAGGGATATTTGACATTTGAACCACTAACACAAAAGTTCGAAAAAAGACTGAAATAACAGTTTTCTCTAAAATTTTATTGGGTAACTTAAACAATTAATAATCCGTGTTTCTACCGCGAACACTAACAACACAAGAACATCGGTTTGGCATACTCAAAATGAGTTCATACAAATCACGCTGTGGAATGGCCGCCCATGTTCGTTGCAACAACAAAAAAAGGTCTTCTTGCGACTGGATACCCTCCATATTCGGCAGAGCTCTTCTCTGTAGCATATCCCATGCATGCTCAATCGGGTTCAAGTCTGGCGACTGAGCAGGCCAGGGCAGGACATTGATGTTAGCTGCGGCGAGAGTCTGTCTTACAACTCTTGCGGTGTGCGGTCGTGCATTATCATGCATTAACTGAAATATGGGACCGATTTGCACTTGTAGAGGAACGATGACGTCTGATACAATCGTTTCAGCATAAATTTGAGCGTTGAGGTTGCCTCTGATCCAAATCAACTCCGTTCTTCCGCCGATCCAAATACCCGCCCATACCATGATGGTTCCACCACTATAAGGATGGACTTCCTGGCAGGATTTTAATCGCTGTTGGCGTCCAGGGGTTCTCCAGTGTCGTGTACGTCTTGTATCCGGTCTCATACCAAAACGAGACTCATCAGAAAAGCACACGAAACGCCATTGTTCTTCTGCCCAATTTCTGTGTTCAAGAGCCCATTGATATCGAATCCTACGATTGTGCATTGCTATAGGTGGTACCCGTAGCGGTCTTCGGGAATGAAGGTTCACTTCATGCAAGCGGTTTCTGACTGTTTGGTCGCTAATTAAGTTCCCTGAAAAGTGATGAAGCCTCACGGCTAACATCATGGCGGTTATTGTTGGAGCTCTTCGAGTTAAGATTTGAATGTATCGGTCTTGTCTCCGTGTGGTGCAGCGATATCGTCCTCCATGGCGCTCAGCCACGGTACCAGTGCTTCGGTAACGTGTCCAAAGTCGACTGATAACACTCTGACTTGTATTCAGAGCTAAAGCCACAGTACGTTGCCGGGAACCAGCTTCTATCATTCCCACGGCTCTGAGCATTTCTTCCCTGCTTAAATGACGTCGCCGCTCCATAATAACGTTGGTTTTAATCAGTAGTAGGGAAACAGTAGCACTAATAATGTCTTCAATGCGCTGTATGTTTTTATAGGGAAAATATTGACAGCTGATTTTCATCTTTTACTCGAATTTGATTCACAGTTCCTGATTCAAATTATGAAATGCACCAAAAAGGATCCATATAAATTTATAAAATCATAAATTCATTACAAAGCCACATCTCAATCTCAAGAAATCCGCATAAAAATGCTTGATCCCTAGACACTTTTGATGTGTGTAATTTTCTAAAGTTAAATGAACTTTCTAAGTATATCTTGGACACCAATGACTGAAGGTGAACGAAAACATCTTGTGGAAAGTCTGAAATCGCCAACCCGCAATGAGCAAGCGTGGTGATATAGCTCAATTCTTCTCTGTATGAGAGGAGATCTGTGCCCAACAGTGGGATGATAAAAAAGGATGATGATGATGATGATAAAAGCTCTGTAGAAGAATGTATTGATACAATTTTTCTATTCAGCGTTATTGTTTCTGAATAAATAAATTAATAAAGTAGATTATAAAAGTATAAGTTTTATGTAAAAATGGCGCTAGTAGTCTAGATATGTAGTCTCTTTTATAATATTTCGATTTATGCGCCCTCTGAATGATGACGGCCAGTTGGTAACTTGTGAGCGGTGCGAAGAATATATGTATGTTTTATTTTATTCTTTAATTATATTTAATTATTTTATTTTTTTCTTTAATAAAAATTACACGTTTTTTATTGAAACATTGCCTAATTCCAATAGCTTCTTTATACGAAACCTAAATACAGTTTGTTCAGAACAAGCAACTTAATCGATCCAATCATTTTTACACCATGTTATATTTTTTCTCAAATACATTTAGAAATTGTTGCAGTGTGGTTACCGAGCGGACAACACAGGTCACAACAGATCATAGTGGTACTAGGCGCGTGCGCACAGCGGGACATGGCTCCCCGCCCCGCCGTGCAGAGGTGCAATACGTTCTAAGTAAAATTAGCATATTTTAAGTAAATTGTTCTTCTTCTTCCTGTGCCCCTTCAATCCTGAAGGTTGGCCGTCAGCTTCTTGTACTCGGTCTTGTCAAACGGGAGTCGGAACAGTTTTTCGACTGAAGTAATGCCGCCACGCGTTTCGCAGCCACGACTTTCTCTTTCGTCCAGCGCGCCTTTTTCCTTCTACCTTGCCCATCATTATCAGTTGGAGTACATAGCTACCGTGTCGTAGCACGTGGCCGAGATAATCTCTTTTGCGTTTCTTTATGGTGGGCAACAACTTTCGAGGCATTTGAACACGCTGAAGAACGGTGTCATTTCTGACCAGCTTTTGCGCAGAATACGACGGTAACACCACATTTCAAAAGCCTGCAAGCGTCGTGTATAAGTAAATTGTACTACATTTTATTATTATAACACTTACGGCTGAATTTCCGAGTAAAGTACATAATAATATCTACCTATACTTGACCGTTACGACAGTACAAAACCTGCAATTGTGATCAAAGATATTATCACTAGTTAACTACAAACAAATAAACAGAAATTATAATAAGCGCAAAGCGCCGTTGCAGGCGCGGGCGAGCGAGCGGTGCGTTGACCATCTACATACATACTAATAATATATAAAGCTGAAGAGTTTGTTTGTTTGAACGCGCTAATCTCAGGAACTACTGGTCCGATTTGAAATTTTTTTTTATGCGTTGGATAACCCATTACTTCAGGAAGGCTTTAGGCTATATAACATTACGCTGCGACCAATAGGAGTGGAGCATAACTAACTCCACGCTAACGAAGTGTGCTAGTGTTTTATAACAAGCCTATAACTTTGTGATTTTTCACGGCAATTTTTTTTTAATTTTTTAAATAAATTCTTTACTTAAAAATACTCTATACGTGTTTCGGGTTTCGCATAAACAAGAAATATCGTTGCATAAGAGCGGTTGTCATGAGGTGAAACTTGTCTCTAAATTCGCATTTGATATCTTCGGGGTAGGTATGCAAGAATGTAAATTAGTAAATATTATTTTCAAAAATGTAAAGAAATATTATTTTGTATAAAAACTAATTTACCCGGCAAACGTTGTTTTGCTATGTATATTTTTTTAGGAAACATTTTTTAGTTCAATAAAAATAATTAGAGTGGATTACCCTTAACATTTAGGGGGATAAAAAATAGATGTTGTCCGGTTCTCAGACCTACCCAATATGCACACAAAATTTCATGAGAATCGGGAAAGCCGTTTCGGAAGAGTTTAACCACAAACACCGCGACACGAGAATTTAATATATTAGATAACTTTAAATCCTACATAATAAAGTTCAACTTAGACAGTTTAGACTACAGCTTAAATTTTTTTTATAATATGTTAAAGAGTGATAGATCACCCTATAATCAACTTAATTTCCATTAAAATAAAGTTGATATTTGTCTAACATGAAATAACATCAATCTGAAACATTTGAACCAGTCTTTACCCTCCCTTATTTGGTGAACAAACGTGCTTGAATTCGTAATTCATTTGACAAGCACGTCTATGAGGTAAATAAACGTGTATAACATTACACTGTCTTCCACCTCTTCGGAAAAAAGGTGGGAGGTAGCTGCTTCGCTCCTTACTCCTTCTGCTTCATAAACTCGAACGTTTATAAATTTGGTGATCCTAGCTCGCTGGTTGTGAGTAAGGCGTCGTCCTGATTGACGGAGATCGCACGATGACACGATGCGTTCTCTTCGTGCAATATGCTCAAACATACAGATTCTATCAGAGTGTCTGTGTTAGATTACCTGCAAGGCTCGATCCTACAACTCGTGTGTTTTCGATAATGATACTTACTATTTATTAAAATTAGTAGGAAATACAACCCGCATTTACAAAACTCAATAAACTAGATCTCGTAAAACATGACGTCATAAGAGCACGCACGTCATTGAGGCGTGCGCTGCTTGCATGTTGCGAGTAATGTGAGAACGTGACGAGCGCGTAAGGTCGCGTTTCCACTGAAGCGGAGCTGGGCGGGGAGGGCGGTGAAGAGCGGTGAAAAGCGGTCATTGTTTTCACCGAAGCGGAGCGGAGTAGAGTGGAATGGAGTGGATCGCAGCATACTTTTGATCTTCTCACCCGTTTTGATATTTCTTTAATAAAAATAAATAAGTTATTCTTGGGGTCGCACACAAGTTACCAAGTTGCCATGATAAAACATAAATTCAAAGTTTATAAAAGAGTCTACTAATCTAGACTACTAGCGCCACTATGGCATAAAACCCAACTTTTACTTTTATAATCCAATCAACTTTATAATCATCAACCTTTTTATCGTCCCACTGGTGGACACAGGTCTCCTTTCATACAGAGAAGGATTGAGCGTAATCGCCCCGCTTGCTTATTGCGGATTGACAATTTCAGACTTAAAGTCCAGGTTTCCTCAAGATATTTTCCTTAACCTTGTAATCAGTCATTGGTGTCTAAGATATACTTAGAAAGTACATATAACCTAGAAAAGTTACATTGGTACTTGCCTGACCTGGAATCGAACCCGCACCTTCATACTTGAGAGGCTGGTGTTTTAACTCCTAGGCTACCACGACTTTCTACTTCACTTCGAATCTAGTTTATACATTTATTAATTCAGCATAAAGCGAAGCGGAGATTTTGAACATTGTGATTGGTCAATTCGTGCACCGCTAAGCTCCTCTCCGCACCGCTCCGCGTCAGTGGAAACGCAGCCTAACTGCTGCTCAACGCTCACACTGCTCATTGTCGAATACGTTCACACACACACAATACACATACATTACACACACAGTACATTTCGTAACAGCAATCCAGCATGTGGACTGCTTGTAGGGATAGTAGCGATGATTATGCTGCATTTTTTATGCGAAAATATATAACGTGTTATACTATATCCCACCCTAGCCCTAGAAAGATAACGTTATTTTTTTGTACTGAAAAGATAAACATGCGCCTCAGAGGCGCACAGTTTTAATAGCCGATTTTTTTGATGAATGTCAATTATTTTTGTTTCATTTACTATTGTAAATTGCTGAATTATTAATAAGTAAATAAAATACATACGTATTATCATTATTTTTTATTTAAAATATTAAAATTTGTAGGATTTTATAAACGCTTAACAAAAATGAACAAAAATTGGAAGTCTTCTGTACTTAGATAGAAATTTTAAAAAAATAGGCAACTTTTATAATGGTTTTTCTTACTAACTATTTAATAATAATATATTTAGTCTCAAATTTAAAAAAATACTAGAAAAATCAACGGATAAAGGCAATAGTTGCAAACAACTTTTTATGTTCCCCGCACAATATCTTTTTACATTTTATGCAAGTTATTTTGAATAATTCTTTTTTTTTTTTAGTACATAAGCGACAGTACCGTCAAATTTCAGTTAGTGGTTCCTCATCACCTTCTTCAGACATCTTTTTGTTTTTTGTGGGGGATGTTCAATACTTTCTCTCAAGCGTCTTGATAAAGTAGGAATTTCCAACCTAGTTTTCAAACATGGTGCAAAAATATTTCGACCCATGCAACTAGGCACAATTTGAATGAACTAAATATAGTTCATTCAAATTGTGCCTAGTTGCATGTGTCGAAATATTTTAAAAACGTCTACAATCAATAGATTGCAGACGTTTTTCTGGTATTTTTTCCTTTACCAAACATGCCTATTATTGCCCCTGATCACACCATTAAGCGAAAATAATATGCATTGGTCATGTCCAGTATTTTCAGTGACATTCTGTGATGAAGTTTCCTTCGAATATTCATAGATCATCACTCCTTCTTGGCCATCAACATTAGTCATTGACATAGTCCTCGATCTCACTGTTACTGCCCTCATCAGCGCCTCCATCTTCATCAGTCAATAAACAATTTCTCTTTCATCCAACAATCGTCTGCTGGACACGGTGTTAAAACACTCCTAAAAACAATTGATGACAATAAGTATACACTAATAAAAAAACCAACCTTTATTACCCACCTTACATTAGTAAAAATAACAAAAACACACTCACTATGAAAGTGGCAAAAGTTACACAAAAGATAAACATGCGCCTCCGGAGCGCAATGCATCGCTCTAACAGCAAAACTATGGTACTTACTGAACAGTAGAAGCCGTCTCTTGGAAGTGTTGACCAACGACTGAATTGGCTAGGAAACACAAGCTTGTGCACGCGTCGGTAACAAAATTGCGGCGAAATATGTATTTTGCGGGCGCCTCTGAGGCGCACGTTATCTTTCTAGGGCTAGGGTTATATTCTTTAAGTTGAAATAATACTAATTACCTAATCCTAGAATATGTGGTCGTAATTGCATGGTTTCGAAGTTAAGACATGTGTGTAGGCATAATTGTAAAAAAATAATTCAACTTACATTGATAAATACCAGTAATTAATTTTAATGCAAACTATTTATAAAATAAAAATCATAAATATTATAAAATAAAATAAATATTTAAAGCTTATAAAATGTAACATTGTCCTATTTATAATCTAATAAAATAGAATAGAATACTCTATATTTTGTACACCACATAAATATAAAGATTTTACAAAGGGTGACACAATGGGCGGTCTTATCGCTAAGAGCGATCTTTTACAGACAACCTAATACTAAGGAGAAAGAGAGAGAAATAATAGCCTTCAGCTGTGGAATATGTATGGAAATAATGTAGGTAATAGTGACATCGTTGAATTAACATCATCATCATCAGCCCCTACTCGTCCACTGCTGGACATAGGCCTCCTTCATGGCACGCCAATAAGCTCGATCCTGAGCAGCTCTCCGCCAGCCACTACCAGCCACCTTTTTGATGTCGTCGCTCCATCTCGCCCAAGGGCGTCCCACGCTACGTTTGCCGAGACGCGGTCTCCACTCGAGGACTCGTTTACCCCAACGGTTGTCGGTCCTGCGGCATATGTGACCAGCCTATTGCCATTTCAGCTTGCTAATCCTCTCAGCTATGTCGGTGACTCTGGTCCTCTGTCGGATCACCTCATTTCTGATGCGGTCCTTCAGAGAGACGCTCAACATAGCCCGCTCCATAGCTCGCTGAGCGACTTTAAACTTATGGACTAGTCTGACCGTTAGTGTCCACGTCTCGCCTCCGTAAGTCATGACGGGTAGGACGCACTGGTTGAAGATTTTTGTCTTCAAACATTGGGATATGGGCGCCGAAAATACCCGACGAAGTTTACCAAACGCTGCCCATCCCATCTGGATCCTTCTATTTGCCTCCTTCTCGAAGTTGTTTTTCCCTAATTGCAACGTTTGCCCGAGATACACATATTCTGAAACAACTTCGAGTGGCATTCCGTTTACGGCAACCGGTCCCGGAGTGATCCGTTCATTGAACATAATTTTGGTCTTATCTAAGTTCATCCGGAGACCGATGCGTTGGGAGGAGTCAACTAAGTCGGCCAGCATTTGTTCCAGCTCTTGCTACGTTTCCGCCATGATGACGATATCGTCCGCAAATCGCAAGTGTGAGATGTACTCGCCATTGATGTTAATGCCCCGACCCTGTCAATCCAGCGTCTTAAACATATCCTCAAGGGCATTGGAGAACAATTTGGGGGAAATAACGTCCCCTTGTCTCACTCCCCGCTTAAGAGGGATATGTCTAGTCTGCTGGTTCTGGACTTGGACGGACATTGTGGCGGCGTCGTAGAGACACCTCATCACTTGGATATATCACCAATCGACTTGGCATCGCTGCAAAGATTCAAGAACAGACCAGGTCTCGATGGAGTCAAAGAAAAAGAAAAGAAGTGAATTAACATAATCAACCTATATTGATCCCATTGTTGGGACACGGGCCTCCTCTGGGTGACAGCGTGTGGGCCGTAATCTACCACACTGGCCCAGTGCGGGTTGGTAGATATCACACGTCTTCGAAGTTTTAAGCTCTAAGCCATGCCGGTTTCCTCACCATGTTTTCCTTCAACGTTTTGATGGTAGTGGTGATGCAATAATTTACACAAAGTAAAGCGCCTGATGGGGTTGCACCTACGCCCTACAACTTGTGAGTCAGCACCGATACCACTAGGCTACAACTGCTCTATACTTGTTGAATTATTTTTTATGAATAATTACACCAAAAAATCAAATGTCCCTTTTCTATGTCATATCTACAGCTGCAAATAAACGAATTTTCTTTCCCCTTTTTATCATTGGAATAAAAATAGTATTGATCATTGCATTCATATCACACCGACACGTCACCGACATAGCTGAGAGGATTAGCAAGCTGAAGTGGCATTGGGCTGGTCACATATGCCGCAGGGCCGACAATCGTTGGGGTAAACGAGTCCTCGAATGGAAACAGCGTCTCGGCAAACGTAGCGTAGGACGCCCTTGGGCGAGATGGAGCGACGACATCAAAAAGGTGACTGGTAGTGACTGGCGGAGAACAGCTCAGGATCGAGCTTGTTAGTGTGCCATGGAAGAGGCCTATGTCCAGCAGTGGACGAGTAGAGGCTGACGATTATGATGAACTTAATCCCAAAGCATAGTATGGGTATTTAAGATGAAGATGCGCCAGCGTCTGTCAAAATATCTCGATCTATTAAAAAGACGATGGTGGCTGTGTTTTTCTCAAAACGCGGAATATTGTCATCTATCGTACTTGACAAGCAGAAGACTGTTAATGCAAGTTGATACCTACATGAAAAAATATTTGCCTCGAGTTTTAGAAGCGTTGAAGAACGAACGACCAAACTCAAGTCTCGATACATGGTTTCTGCATCAGGACAACGCTCCCACATATCGGGCTTGCAAAATTATAGCTACTTGCGTGGAGTTGGAGTGAAATTACAGAGATTCTCCTTATAGTCTAGATCCTCCTTATTCCCGTTATCCGTTATTTATCCGTTGTTCTAGGTTTTCTTCTTATAGTTCTTATTGTTTTCTTTATAGTTATTCCTTATAGTTATTCCTTAAAGTTCTCCTTATAGTCCATACTTACTTTTTCCTTACACAAAAAAAGCATTAGGCAGCGGTCAGTAGCGTTTTCTTTAGATTCTATAAACTGCTCATTCAATGCTAAACGCCACACTGCATTACACCAATACATTCTCGTTTTAAACTAAAGCTTCCAAACTCTGTCCATCACAAAAAAAAAAAAAAAAAAAACACAAAAATACAGACCAAAAAGCGTGCGACGCGTCGGCCTATTTACACACACCAAGCGATACCATTGTGAAAGTTGTCCGTATCTCCACAATCGTAAAGTTTCAACAAAAGGGAACAGAGAGAACAGGCGAAGGACAGAACAAACTTGTCCGTTGAACTAAAAGCGCGAATCCTTCTAAAAGTTGTGTATTATCATAATGTCGGGGATGTTAACTACAGGCCGGTTTGGATGGCTTGGTTAGGTTTAACTGTGCTTGGATATTGTGTGGTGGTTTTTAATGTTGATGGAGAATTTTATTTTGTAACTCTAAATATCTGACCTTTTTTTTGTTGGGATGGGAAGTCATCAAATGACTTCTCCCGCTCTGGGCGGAGCGGAAGGGCGTGTCAGACTTTTACTGAATAAAACCCACCCGTGTTTCTTCACTTGCCTGTGCGACGGCCAGGGCCACGGTTTCTTGATTAACCAACCCGCAACCCTGACCCAGGAGGCATCGGTCTTCGTGGACCTCGTCACAATGTGCTGACATCCCTATGAGGCGCGCGTGAAACATGACGGGCCGTCGACTCGGGCCTGGTCCTTACCAAGCGGCGAGCTGCCCATACATTTGGATCAAGATACAGGCTGTGCCTAGTTTGGGACACGCTGTAACTAAATGAAAAGTTCTTCTGCTGTTTGTAACTGCATTCTATTTATTCCTTGTATTTTTAAGTGAGTCTAAGCCTAATAAATATTTGTTTTTTTTTTAATGATGCATAATGGAATCGATCTCAAAAACTTAAAGATAAAATAATACTTACTTACTTAATACCCACTCTCGTCCCTCCTATGAAGCCAGACTATTATTTTATAATTTTTTGAATAGGGAAATTATATAATTTCAATAATCGACCCATTTAATCATCATCATCATCTCAGCGTTTATCCCGGTTGCATCCACGGCTTTCGCGTTGGAGCCCGGGGTCCGCTAGTCCGACCCATCGAACCATTCGACCCATTTAATAATATTAACATTAAGTAATAAATTCAAAATCAAACAATGTTGCGTTGATTTTAAAAGTGCATTTTTTCATCACTTTAGTCATCGGATTGGATTTATGAAATATATAATTTTATTCACAAACATTTATCTTAAATATTCATAATATTTAAACATATTTTATTTGCTATATTTTGGCATTTTTTTAAGTACAAAACTATGAAATCTTTTTAGTCCGAGACTAAAAAGTATTAAACTAAACTATTAAAATAGGCCGACAATTTAAAACGATTTTCACTGTGCAATGACAAAGTTATGCGATGCAATTTTTAATTAAAAAAAAAAGAAAAACTGAATTTAAAAACAAACAGTGAGCATAATTTCTCAAGCGTGTTTACGATTTGATTCTCACTTAGCAAGACACCCTGTATTATAACCTACTAATTATTGTCAGATCCTTGATGACGCATAATGATGACGATAAAGCTGTTACTAAACTTATTACTTTGTATAGAATCTGGGACGTTGCTTAAAAGTTTTCAGATCACATTTGCTTTCATTGTCCCTTTAATATAATTCGAATATAAACATTGAAGACGCTGGAGTCTTTATTCAAATTGAATTAAACCATTAAATTTTTAATTTTCTTTTATAGCCATATTGGCCAAATGGTTAAAACACCAGCCTGGCAAGTATGAGTAGGGGTTCAATTCCAGGTCAGGCAACTACCAATTAAACTTTTCTAATTTATATGTACTTTGTAAGTATACCTTGGACACCAATGGCTGATTATAAGGTAAAAGAAAACATCTTGAGGAAACTTGGACTTTTATTATTTATTTATTTAATTAAGGTTCGTCTGAAATCGCCAACCCGCATTGAGCAAGCGTGGTGATAACGCTCAATCCTTCTCTGTATGAGAGGAGGCCTGAGAAGTGTGACGATACAAAAGTTGATGATAATGATGATTTAGGTATTTCAAATAAATCAATTACAGGTTCAATTGTCAAAGTGTCAGTTAATAAGATAAAGCTAGTCACCCATTACAAAGCGTAGGTCTCTATGGAGAAGAACGGGCAAGAACCACCACGGACACTACAAATCAATGTCCAAATGACAGTGACCTTTAATCTCATTCTTTTAAGGTTGCTATTGAGTTGCCTCATTGACAAGTTTATCAAAATCAATATGATCTTTATTCTTCTCATTATAAAGTTGGAGTTCGATTGCCGTTATCTCAAGTAAAATAACTTTGTAAAACCTACTGTTGATTTCACCCGCGCCTTCATCCACGTAAAGTCGGAAATCATCTCATGGGAACGTACCACCGAGATAAAAAGTATCCAATCCTAATTTAAAAGATAAAGACAGACAGAGTCATTTACACGTTTATTATATTAGAAGAGATTGTTTGTTCTTGCCTAGTTGTTTTCTCAGTCATAAGTTGACTGCTGATCGTAGAATCCCAGGTTCAGTTCTTAGTATGGGCAAAGTGTTATTAGGCTTTTAGTTATTGAAAGTTTATTATTAGCAGCCCACACGCTTGTTCACTATAATATCACTTGTAGACCTAACTAATCTTCGTTGAGGTTGGTCAATTAAAACAGAGATTACTGAGTGACGTTATGGATCGGGATGATACAATATGACGACATGATTGGTGCAGTGGCTGAGCAATCGACAACACACAAACGAACAAATATTTGAATGGCCTATAATTATGTATTCCGGATCTGGCTGTTTGTGTCTGTGAGTTTATACGTTTGTAAACGCACCCACGATACAGGAGAAGTTCCAAAATTGGGGCAAAGATTTAAAAAAAAGTATTATTAATTGTTAAATTTTGTTCAAAAATTGAAAAAAGAAGGAAAATACATTTATTCAGCATAGAAACACAATACATCTCTCATAAACCTACAGTACCTAAGTAGCAACAAAACAAAAAATTAAAAATCAAATAGGTATGTAGAAAGTAAAAGTAGCAGCAGTGTGCCTCGCGTCTGCACCAAAAAAGTTTAGTTTAGAAAAAATAACAGACAACTAGTACTTCCTCTAGATATCAAACTTATCTCTAACTTACAAACCTGTGATTCAGAGGTCAAAGCTTTACTTCTGCCTCTCGCTCCTTGGTCTATAAGCGTAAAGTTAGTTTTAATTTGAAAGCACCTATATGCATTTATACAAATGGCAATATATAATTATACAATTTTATGGCTTTATTGAATAAAGTGGGAGATAAGTACAAATCGCATTTATACAAATTGTGTAACATCTTTGAATTTTTTCAAAGGGATTTTGAATACAATTACTGACCATATTATATTATGTTTAAAAAATTCGTCTGTTCGATTACATAAATGCTAAATGCATTTATAAATGCTAAAAAAAAAAAAAAAAAAATCGGTCGGAACATCATCATCATCATCATAATTGAATTGTTAAAATGAAGTGCGCTTTCGTTTTAAGTGTGTTACCAATTACCACGCGAAGAGGACAATTTCAAAAATAAAAAAAAATAATATGTTAACAATTTTGTTGACTCAAATAATTCTAAATTTAGTATTAACAAACTAAAAACTAACACAAACACGCTTTACAACGCAGTATGATATTATGGTATGGTAGGTATACATATAATTTCGAGGGGCCATATGGGTTGGGTTATTCCAAGAAACAACACATCGAATAATCGTAAAATGAAATCAGACGGAATAAATAACGTTTGATCAGATACTTTTACGACGATATTTTACTATTATTGCATTGTTTTGTACTATACAACGTTATTTTTTGTATATGCTAAAATCGAAATATGTGTCCAGTATTATAATGTAAAGAATTTATGTACAAAATTTAAAAAAGCTATTATTAAATATCAGAAATTTATGAGTTTCTTATGTAGGCATTTGTGGCGTATGTGGCATTTTGCAGCACCAGCCCAAATGCGGCTGCAGTACTCCACACACAAATAGACCTGTGCTTTGTATAACATTAGAAGCTGTCCTAGTGTAAAGTACCACCGAACCTTTACAATAACGTTTATATTGTGGTATCGGACTTAGAATAGTACCATCCCATATCCTCCCGTAGGTGTGGTAAGAGGCGACTAAGGGTACTCTCACCAGAGCAGCGACCAGCAGCGCTTCTTCTGTGGTATATCAATTACTGCGATCCCCAACCCGTCTGACAAGCGTGGAGATTATGGCAAACTACCCCAATTCCTTGGTCCACCAAGTGGTCCCAATTTCTTGGCCTTTGTCCAGCAGTGGACCTCTATAGGCTGAAGAAGGTATCGAATTATTTGTCCATTTGTCACGCTCATACTTAATGCCAATTTAAGACTTATATACGGTTGCCTAACGGACGCCATTTTCGGAAATGGCACCATACGCGATAGCACTCACTTTTTAAATAATAAAAAAAGAATCATCAAAATCCGTTCAACCAGTATAAAGTTCTGAGGTAACAAACATAAAAAGCAGTCGAATTGAGAACCTTCTAATTTTTTTTGAAGTCTGATAAAAATCGAATGCTTCCTCATTTCTTTGACAGTCATAAAAGATCACGTACTTTGAAAACACGTCCTCAAATATGGGTCACACTCCTCTTTGATGTCTAAACTCAAAACGTAAAGCAAGAAATTCTACGACATTAAAGTTTGCGAGAATTCATCATTTAGCTTTTACAAGTGTATAGTAATAAAGGATATAGGGACGGCATATAATAACCATACATTATATTGCGATGTAGGTTGGTGTTACGTATTGTCCGTATTTACTTGGAATAGATTATGTAGTTCCATATAGATAGGACAGTTTGGATAATGTAGTATGTTATTTATTCATTATAATGTGTTTGTTGTATTGCGTGCTACTTGTATGTTATTCGTTTTTATGGACGACTAGCTGCGCCGTGCGGTTTCACCCGCTTAGGTTTCGATATGTTTTTTTTATATGTTCCGGTTCTATTGGTCGCATCGTGATCGAACTCGAAATCGAATCCGCATACTCATACTTGAGAGGCTGGTATTTTAACCATTAGGCCACCACGACGAAACTAATCATCATCATAATCATCTCAGCCACATGAAGTCCACTGCTGGACATAGGCCTCCCCCAAGGATTTCCAAAAAGAATGGTTGGACGCGGCGTGCATCCAGCGCTTCCCTGAGAAGCTAATAATAATATATAATACATATAACTAGAAATATAATGTTTTCAGCTTACTTCACGTTTACGACGGCAGCTCGCCGCTCAGGTTCACCTAGCCTGCATCCACACGCGGCTCAAATAGATCAACACATTATGATGGAAACCGCTAGTACCGTTGTCTGCCAGAGCTTTGGAATATTTGAGAGAGGATACCGTGGCCCCTGGTGCACAAACAACTAGCGCTTGACCGCAATCCCGCCTGATGGTAAGCAGTGACGCTATCGTTGATGGTAAAGCGCGCTAGTTTATTAAGAGCCTAATCACTCTAGCCTTGAAGACACTCAAATTGTAGTTCGACAGAAACACCGCCGCTGGAAAATTGCTCCAGTCCCACGATGTACGCGGTACAAAGGAGGAGGCGGAGCGCTTCGTCCGGATCGTAGTGGTGTTAACAATGTAAGGGTGGAAACTCGCCGTACGACGGGTCGTCCGATGGTGGAACGGAGATGGGAAATTAAATCATGCAATTCCCTCGCACACTCCCCGAAATGTATCCTATAGAACACCGAAAGGCTGGCTACTCTACGCCTGTACTGTACTGAGTTAAATCAGGGATAACTTTAGTATACGCATATTTCACCAGTTATGGTTAAGTCCCAAGTAGGTAATAGGGGTGATGCCATTACCCTTTAAAGTAATGTGCCATCTTAATATTGATCTGTGGCCACACCTTCGTTAGATTATGTTATGTAGATATCGTATCGCCACTCGCTATGATTGCAGTCGCATTGAAATTTCGTGTTTGGCGTCTGCCCAGTAACTTAACATTTAGCTGATTTTCCTTAAAGCAGTACACATGACATGAATCTAAACTGAGACAGACAATATTTTCATTTATCAAATTGGACAAACTTCGAATACTAAAAATGAACTTACTATTCAAATAAAATTCTTATATCTTATCTAAAAAAAGAAAAAAACACCTGCCAATCCGAGTCTAAAGAAATAATTTAAAAAGTCGAAAGAGAGAAAGGCAGAAAGAGAAATAAAAAAAAAAACTGTTTTACATGATTTTTCTCAAAAAAGAGAAAGTCAGAAAGAGAAATAAAAAAACCTGTTTGAAATGTCTTTTTCTGTCTGAACTTGAACTATCTAGATATCGTGGTTTATGTGACCGCCTATTGTGTGACCCTTTGTAAAATCTTTATATTTGTGTTCTGTAATCTATATGGTGTACATAATAAAGAGTATTCTATTCTGGTCTGTTCAGCTCTGCTCTGTTCTGTTTTGTTCTGCTCTGTTCTATTCTATGTGATACCTATTGACAGGCAGACATGGTAGTCGTAATGGTTTCAGGATATAGAATATATAGATGCATATATAGATGGTAAGCAGTATTCCTGAAAAGCTTCTTTAAAAGCCGCTCATGTATTTCATAGTTCCAATTTTTATCCACAACTGAGGCTTTTATTCCATGTCTGTACCTCCTTTAGAATATCTGACGCATGGTCACACAACTTGCCTTGATTGGGTTCACAATTCGCTTTTGGCATCTTTCCAGTGTCCTAAGACTGACTATATATGTTTGCTGAGATAGTATCCGATTACTGATAACTAGTATGCACGTTCCTTTGTTTTCGAAGTCAGCAGTAGTATAAATTTGTTCAGATTTAAAAACGTCGGTTTGATTCTTTATTTCTTCAAGGTCCTTGTGTATTTTTTTTTTATAAATTATAATATAGCGCTTCACCGCAATCTCGCCTGATGGTAAGCAGTAACGCAATCGTTAATGGTAAAGCGCACTAGTTTATTAAGAGCCTATTCACTCTATCCTTGAAGATACTCAAATTGTAGTCCGACGGAAACACCGCCGCTGGCAAACGGTTCGTCCGGATCGTAGTGGTGTGAACAACGTAAGGGTGAAAACTCGCCGCACGACGGGTTGTCCGATGGTGAAACGGTGATGGGGGAAATAAATCATTCAATTCCCTCGCACACTCCCCAAAATGCATCCTATAGAACACCGAAAGGCTGGCTACTCTACGCTTATGCTCTAGGCTTTGGAGACCGTCCTACTAACATTTATAGATACATAATCTATGTTTTGTTACATCACTAAAGTGTGCACAACTCATTACCTTGAAAAAGTTAATATTTTTGACACTATTTTGAGATACATCAACTTTAATTACATTTTTGCTATTATCATCATCATCATCATCTGCCTATAATAGTCCACTGCTGAACATAGGCCTCTCCTATTTTGGGCCATTCAAATCGATTATCAGCAACTCTTTTGACAGACGTTTGCACGTCACTTAACTTTAATCATCGTTTATGAATAAACTCCTTAAACTCTGTGGTGTTAATTCATAAAGGATGATTAAAGTTAAGTGACAATAAAAGGTCAAAAATGTATGGTTAAAGAATCGCTAATCACTAGTTAACTTTAAGCAGCGTTTATGAATAAGGGGGTAAGTGGGGGGTGAGTATAAAGCTGAAGAGTTTGTATGTTTGTTTGTTTGTTTGAACGCGCTAATCTCAGGAACTACTTACTACAATTTTTGCATTGGATAGTCCGAATAAGAAATGAGTACATAAAAGGAAGTCTGAAAGTGATTTCAATTCTCAGGTTCTCAGTACACCTCATAATTATCTTTTTGTTTATCCCACGTTTCTTGGATTCGGCATTACACATTAACTTTTTCCATTCCTTCCTTCTTCCATTAATGGCTTGAAAATATATGAATGGATCGCTCCCAGAACGCAACAGTCAGTAAAAACAGTGTACAGCAACAGTATCACTGCCTCTCATCGCCTCTCCAATCGCCTAGAAAGGACTGGGCATCAACATGAACGGCGAGTACATCACTACCTGTACCTGCGAGGTATTCTCCGTTTTGCAAATGATATCGTGTTCATGGCGGAGCCCTTGGAAGAGTTGAGCAAAATGCTCAATGACCTTTGCAGAGCTTCCCAACAAGTGGATCTAAGGATGAACGTTATCGGATAACGTAACGGGTAGGACGAAGATCCTTTCAAACTCTCATATCGCTCCCGCTGCAATTCTGGGACAACCTTTGAGAAAGAGGTGTCTCGTCGAATCCAGCTCGGCTGGGCAGCGTTCTGGAAGCTACGCTACATCTTCTCGTCGTCCAAGATACCACAGTGTCTCAAGACCCAAGTCTTTGACCAGTGTGTGTTGCCAGTAATGAGTTACGGAACTGAAGCGTGGTCGCTCACAATGGGCCTCGTACAAAGGCTCAGAGTCACACAAAGGGTGATAGAAAGAGCTATGCTCGGATTTTCTCTGCGTGATCCTACCAGAAATTAGGAGACCCGCAAAAGAACCAAAGTCGCCGATATAGGTCTTCGAGTCGCTAAAATTAAGTGGCAGTGGGCAGGACACATTGCTCGTAGAACCAATGGCCGATGGGGCAGTAAGGTTCAGGAGTGGCGGCCACGTACCGGAAGACGCAGCGTAGGGAGGCCCCCAATAAGGTGGACCGATGACCTGGTGAAGGTCGCGGGAAGCCGATGAATACGGGCAACACAAGACCGGTCATTGTGGAAAGCCTTGGGGGAGGCATTTTTCCAGCAGTGGACCTCTATAAGCTGAAGAAGAAGAAGAAGAATAAGTACCGCTTGATGGGGATGGTTCGAACCTACATCTTACAACTTGTAAAACGCGGCCAATATAACTAGGATACCTACCGCTGCTCTAACCCTAATTGCGTAACACACTTGACTCTTAATTTTAATAATTTTGAAGCATATTTATAATCCAATGCTTCATTAAAAAAAATGTTTCTCAACAACGTGAATAACGCAATGAATGTTGTTGTACTGTCAAAATGAAACCCAATGCAACTGATAACTTGTTACGTGATTACTCTGCTGATTGGCTGACCTGAACACAATTAATTATTTCTTAAAAATCTTAGCATACAAATGTACTGTATAAACGAAGAATCAGTTATTGTTTGCTTTAGCTCAGTATTAAAACTTGAGTTTCGATAACACTTCTCTTTTGGCATGAACCCAACGTTTCCAGATCCTCATATTTGTTTGATTGCGTAGCTCATTTTCGATAACGAATAACTTCTGTTTATGCCAGCAAAGCACAAATTGAAATTCTATTTCGGAAGTTGACATCCAATAAAATTCATCCTTCGATAACAGCTTCTGTTAGCTGATGTTAAAACCTTGAGCGCAGACGTCTGAATTCTTACTTCTTTATTAAGTGTCAATTTTGATATCACTTCGCCATCATGTTATTGGCATATATGTTGTTGGCATAGCAAATTGCGATTTACTATGCAATGGAAATAGAACGATTATTTTTCGGTTTTTTACCTGACGCATTCGAATTTGCAAAGTTTGTAATTATGTTATTCTCACAAAATTGAGTAAAATCAGTACCCAATATTTCCACTGTTGGGACAAAAACCTGAGAAGAATTGGGCTGTAATCTACCACGCACGCCTAATGTTGATCACTTGTCTTCAAAGTTTTCGTTCTTAGGAAGTTTCGACAGCACAGTGATGAAACACAAAGAACCCAATATGTACATTGTACAACACTGTAAGTCGGTGACTTTTTCACTAGGCCAACACTGTTTTCCAAAACGGTGTAAAACTTTGTAATGAAATAAAACACTCTTAAATAGGGTATTCATTGAAAACTTAATCTAAATTTTCTTGGGCAATAATTCAACAAATTTTCTGTATCCAATATTTGAATGGGAATAGTATTAAATTGAGACTTAATTTGGTCTTAAAATTTTATTCGATGAAACCCTAGAATAACTGGACCGGAATGATTCGAACAAAACTTTGTAAGTAAGTCAATATGACAGCTCTAATTTAACTGGCTTATAGTAACTAAAATCCTTTTACAAATTAGGTACTTCAAAAGCCGGAAATTACAAATTAGATCTTGGGGTCAAGTAAAGTAAACACAAAAGTTAATTAGTACTTGTGAACAGGACAAAGACCTCACAGTGATCTGTGTAAGGATGCTTGCAGAAAGACTCGGGTTCCCTGTAAATACAAATGAGTATTGATTGATGCAGGTAAAAAAGCTCCTTAACAAATTACGTACACACTCAATACTCTGTTTTTTACTTGTTATCCATACTAATATTACAAATGTGAAAGTAACTCTGTCTGTCTGTCTGTCTGTTACGCTTTCCCGCCTAAACCTGTCAACCGATTTTGATGAAATTTGGCACAGACAATCTTTAGATCCTGAGAAAGGACATAGGCTACCTTTTATCCTGGAAAAATTTGATGTTCCGAGGGAAATCTAAAAAGCGCGATATAACCGAAATTTACGCGGCCGAAGCCGCGGGCCGAAAGCTAGTAAATAAATAAAAAAAAACTGAAGGCCCATCCTCGAAATATGAAACGTTCAAACTCTAGTCGCAGTCAAATCTCAACGAAAAAACGAATATCAACAACATGTTGGGAGATTTGGTAATTTTTACTTAACTGTGTATTTCTCCTCAGGTTAAACATTGTTACTGTTTCTTTTTGGAGATCAACCTGCAGTAGAAAATTTGCTGCTACTATCTTGTTTGTTCACAATCACTGTCGACAGAACGTTAACGACCAAAAGATAATTTGAACCAAACGGAAGCTATGTAGCAAATGCATCTTTGACATCACCCTCTGGACCTATATTATATGGATCCCCTAGGCTGGGCAGAAGCTGCCTCAATCTAGCCCCAGCCTGCTCCAGTCTAGAACCAAACTTTCCACTGGCTGTCGAGGACTAGTCCCAAATACTTTATCTTCGGTTCGACGCCGATGTGAACTCCTCCTACCGTTATATGGTAACCCAGTGGTGGTGCGTGTGGTAATTTCGTTTATGTCTAAACTTATTTTACCCATAAACTATTTCTCTCCCAAAATAACTATTTGAAACCCGAAGAGTGGGTTTAAAAACCACTAAAATAAAAAAAAAAACTGATCGGCTTACTTAAGTTTTACATAGCTAAAAGGCTTTTACACAATATATCTGTCCATTAGTCTCTGACTGCCGTGAAAGCGAAATAAGAGAAAAAAAAATGAACCTCGTTTTTACGCCCAGCCAGAGTGTTGCAGATCGATTCGCGAGTCTCTGCAAAAATGTAGGTTTTCAGTCAGTTTTTAAGGATTAATTGTAGCGTTTTATCTGCCGTGTGTATTTTTGTTTCTGCTGTGTGTATGTTTACATTATATTCGCCCAAATAGACTCAATTTTGAAGATTTAGATTAGGTTTGCAATTTTTGTTGGGACATGGATTTAGCAGTGGTTTCTCCATCTATACCACGCTTGCCCAATGCGGGTTGGTAGATGTCACATATCTTAGATATTTTTTGGGTCTGGGATATGCCGGTTTGTAATGTTATGTACGTATTCAGATATACTTACACTTATTATTTATACTCATATTCATACTTATATATGTATCATTCATTTCCACGGTCCATTATATGCATTCCATTACTATGAGGCTCTGTTTTGATCATATTCCACCACACTAGGGCTCATTTTTCTGTTCACAGATACAGTCCTCAACTTTAAGCCTAAGTTTCGGCGACTTAGTGACCCCTTAGCGTAGGAAGCCGTACCTATGCAGGACTGTATCACTTTTTCCTATCAAACACTGCACTTTTTAATTTAATACCATTTATATTTACATTGTTACAGAACATTTTCATTATTTTGACATTTTTTTGACAACATTGTTGATGATGTATCTATGACAACCTTCTCATCAAAATTCTTGTTGGTCTGCTATTTTTATTTCATAATTGTTATTCGAACTCTTTTATGGTAAAATTATTTACCGTTCCTCGTCCATATTTTCGAATATTTTAAATTTCGACCTCCAACCGTTCTGCGAGGTTTCTTTAGGAATCATCGCAGAGCAGTGGTCAGTCGAGCTCTGGCTTCCAAACAAGCCTCTTAAAAGTAGGTCTCCAGTAAACGTTGCCTTGAGAGCCCTTCTAGGGTTTTTCCTGCTGTGCCAGTCTCTATATAACTGGTGCGCCTGGAGCTGCCTGGCCCTTTGCCGCCGGAGCCCTCGACTGCTGCCGGCCTGGTGACGCCGGGGCAGTCCCTCTTCCGTTGCTGCCGCCGGTCCACCAGGGCCGCTCCTCTGTAGCTGCCGCCGGTCCACCAGGGCCGCTCCTCTGTACCTGCCGCCGGTCCACCAGGGCCGTTCTTCCGTTGCTGCCGCCGGTCCACCAGGGCCGCTCCTCTGTAGCTGCCGCCGGTCCACCAGGGCCGCTCCTCTGCAGCTGCCGCCGGTCCACCAGGGCCGCTCTCGTTGCTGCCGCCGGTCCACCAGGGCCGCTCGTCCGTTGCTGTCGCCGGTCCACCAGGGCCGCTCGTCCGTTGCTGTCGCCGGTCCACCAGGGCCGCTCGTCCGTTGCTGTCGCCGGTCCACCAGGGCCGCTCGTCTGTTGCTGTCGCCGGTCCGCCAGGGCCGCTCGTCTGTTGCTGTCGCCGGTCCGCCAGGGCCGCTTCTCCGTAACTGCCGCCGGTCCACCAGGGGCCGCCCTTCACCATCACCCATCAATCATTCATCTACATTATTCATTTTTATACTTCCATCTTGTCTTTTCTGTATACTTAATAAATACTGTCTCCCTCTAAAGTCTTTTTCTTGTCGTTATACGACAGTTTGGCGCCCAACTGAAATTTCCTGCACCCCCTTAATTTCCTAAATTCAAAAGAAACACTTCGTCTAGTGTCGTACATTCTCAGCTCTTTGGTTAAATATTTTGGCTATTCTATCCCTTTCATTTTCTCTTAACACACACATAACTCATTCACTCATATATACTTACTACACCTAACTTAATTTTCTTTTTTTCCTAACAGGAAAACGAAGGTATACTTTTACATACTTATAACTTACACTTAAATATGTCTCGTCCAATCAAATTTGAACTCTTAAATAAAAACGAGCTTGAATATGAAGTTACAATTAGACTGGAGGAACCAGCAAAAACTCTTATGTTATTAAAGAAGCAGATACTTCTGCTAGCTCCCACTACACCATCGGAAGATATTTTAACTTCGAAACTTTCGATTCTTTGAAAAACGATTCTTATTAATGTCAATTACTTTATCTACTAATTATTTATGTAAATATTACTTCATTCTTTTGTTTACAGCTGCACATTCTATTTATTTTTTATATTATATATTAACATCACTCACTACACAAACATTACATTACATTTGCTCGACCCTACTCTTAAGTCTCATTCTTTTACCGTATGGAGCGGATTGCAACTCATTAAATAAGCCTATGCAGGAGCGGTTGGTTACTCCTAAAATAAGCCTAAACCAAATGCTAACTCTTTCGCTCTCGTAGGAGCTTAAATTTCTTCTGACATTATCTAATGTTTTCTTTTTTTTTCCTTCCAGTCTGGAGCGGCTGACAACTCCAAAAATAAGCCTTGTCGTCATTCTAAAACACACTTCTATGAGTGGCAATCATCAACTGTGAACTCCACCCATGCCTGTATGAAGAAGATTGCTTGAAAGAGATAGGTGGTATGAATGGGTGAATGGAGATGGATGAATGTGTGAAGTGTTGTTTTACAGTCCCTACTTAAAATCTTATTAGAAAATTTTCTACAGTTGAAAATTTTTCCAGGGTCGGGGGGAAAATGTAATGTTATGTACGTATTCAGATATACTTACACTTATTATTTATACTCATATTCATACTTATATATGTATCATTCATTTCCACGGTCCATTATATGCATTCCATTACTATGAGGCTCTGTTTTGATCATATTCCACCACACTAGGGCTCATTTTTCTGTTCACAGATACAGTCCTCAACTTTAAGCCTAAGTTTCGGCGACTTAGTGACCCCTTAGCGTAGGGAGCCGTACCTATGCAGGACTGTATCACTTTTTCCTATCAAACACTGCACTTTTTAATTTAATACCATTTATATTTACATTGTTACAGAACATTTTCATTATTTTGACATTTTTTGACAACATTGTTGATGATGTATCTATGACAACCTTCTCATCAAAATTCTTGTTGGTCTGCTATTTTTATTTCATAATTGTTATTCGAACTCTTTTATGGTAAAATTATTTACCGTTCCTCGTCCATATTTTCGAATATTTTAAATTTCGACCTCCAACCGTTCTGCGAGGTTTCTTTAGGAATCATCGCAGAGCAGTGGTCAGTCGAGCTCTGGCTTCCAAACAAGCCTCTTAAAAGTAGGTCTCCAGTAAACGTTGCCTTGAGAGCCCTTCTAGGGTTTTTCCTGCTGTGCCAGTCTCTATATAACTGGTGCGCCTGGAGCTGCCTGGCCCTTTGCCGCCGGAGCCCTCGACTGCTGCCGGCCTGGTGACGCCGGGGCAGTCCCTCTTCCGTTGCTGCCGCCGGTCCAGGGCCGCTTCTCAGGGACCGCTCCTCTGTACCTGCCGCCGGTCCACCAGGGCCGTTCTTCCCTGCCGCCGGTCCACCAGGGCCGCTCCTTCTGCCGCCGGTCCGTTGCTGCCGCCGGTCCACCAGGGCCGCTCCTCTGCAGCTGCCGCCGGTCCACCAGGGCCGCTCGTCCGTTGCTGTCGCCGGTCCACCAGGGCCGCTCGTCCGTTGCTGTCGCCGGTCCACCAGGGCCGCTCGTCCGTTGCTGTCGCCGGTCCACCAGGGCCGCTCGTCCGTTGCTGTCGCCGGTCCACCAGGGCCGCTCGTCCGTTGCTGTCGCCGGTCCACCAGGGCCGCTCGTCTGTTGCTGTCGCCGGTCCGCCAGGGCCGCTCGTCTGTTGCTGTCGCCGGTCCGCCAGGGCCGCTTCTCCGTAACTGCCGCCGGTCCACCAGGGGCCGCCCTTCACCATCACCCATCAATCATTCATCTACATTATTCATTTTTATACTTCCATCTTGTCTTTTCTGTATACTTAATAAATACTGTCTCCCTCTAAAGTCTTTTTCTTGTCGTTATACGACAGGTTTCCTCGCGATGTTTTCCTTCACCATTTTGAGAGCAGTGGTGATGAAATAATTTATACAAAGTAAAGCGCCTAATGGGGTTCGAACCTACGACCTATAACTTACAAGTCGCGGCCGATATCACTAGGCCACTGCTGCTATAATATCATCAATATTGATTATTTATTTGTAAATAAATATCTTTACTAATTAAACAGACTTTATTTAAATTCTTCTATAACAAATTAAGATTTATCATCTATCTAGACTAATATATAAAGCGGAAGAGTTTGTTTGTTTTTTTGAACGCGCTAATCTCAGTAAATACTAGCCCGATTTGGAAAATTCTTCTTGCGTTGGATAGCCCATTAATCCAGGAAGGCTTTAGGCTATATAAGATCACGCTGCGACCAATATGAATCGAGCATAACTAACTCCACGCGAACGAATTCGCTGGCGGCCTCTAGTCAATTATAAGAGGTTCTCAATATTTTGAACAAGGCATATATAGATGTTTGTTACTCTTTCACGCAAAAACTGCCGAACGGAATGGGTTGAAATTTAGCACACAGGTGGTTTATAAACAGAAATAACACATCGTTCACTTTTCATCCCGATGTTCCTACAGGATCGAAACTTACGCGGTTGAAGCCGCAGGGTCGAACCTGGTATAATATATTATTCTATGACTACACAAAGAGAACCCAAATTAAAACCTTACAAACAATAAAATACATAAGGATATGTCAAAATTAAGAGCTAAGTACAAATTGATGCTTATTTCTAAAAAAAATCTTCGAGCAGACCTGCGAAAGGAGAAGTGAAACAGAAATGTAGACAATAGTGAGTAAGAAACAGAAATACCCCCCGGCATTCTCCTCTACGATTAGCTAAAAGCACCTGCATAGGAAGCCCAAGCTTGCATACAACTCAGCAGGATAATTTCGAATGCAATCAAGATGATGAGTCGGAAAGCGTTGTTACGAAAAATCATTGCGTTGAAAATAAAAGGTGTAGCAAAACACTCTGCGCTATAGGTATGGAAGGGTCAGTTAAAACTCAGAATAATAAACATAGAGTAATTATCCTCGGTGATGAACAAGGACGGGGTCTACGTAACATCCTGCAAAACCTACTTGGATCCAATTACCAAGTGCTGTCCTACTTAAAACCAGGTGCTGCACTGAGTGAGATCTTAGAATGCTCGAAGAACGAAATCAGCGCTCTGACAAGAAGCGACTACGTGATTGTATTAGGCGGTTGCTGCGAGAAGAATCCATATGACGTTGACATAAATTTACATCGCTGGTTATCGTCAACGGCAAATACTAATGTGATTATAAGCGAAGTGCCTAGTAACAGGTTCCTAAATGAATGGAAACTAAACTATTTACTACGATTTACCTGTAAGAAATATAAAAATGTGTTGTTCATGGACATGAATTACGCTAGGTTCCCACCAAGTAGACGCAATTATGTTTTAAATCTTGCAAGGTCTTTGTTGAGGGAAATATTGTGTATTCATTACCACTTCAAAGCGCTGCAGTATGAAAAAATATGTCAAATTAAAAGTAAAAAAGTTTTTGTAAGTAAATCTGTGCAAGTAAACTTAGATTCTAAAGATAATTTAATAAATAGAGTTAATGCAACGTGTATAAATGAATTAAATAACAAACTCGGTGAATCGGAATGTATCAACACCAATAACACACACTCAAATGATTTATTTCGTTTATAGATTTGTCACAATTCTCCATCAAAACATTAACGGATTGCTTAATAAAGCTGATATGTTATCTGTTTGCATTAACGATTTAGCTGCACAGAACAATCCTCTTGACTTGTTATGCATCACTGAACACAACATGAAGTATGGTGATGAGGTATATCTCGCAATTCCAAATTTTCAACTTGTGTCTTATTATATGAGAGATAGCAGACACGGAGGGTCCTGTATATTAATTAAAAATAACATTAAATACAGAATTCTTCAAAAAATCACAAAAATGTCAATCAGTAACACAATGGAATGTTCTGCAATCGAGTTATTGGAACATCAAATAATTGTTTTATGTATATATAGGCCGCCAAACAACTCCGTTGGCTCTATAAACAGTTTCTTCGTGATTCTCGAAAAAATATTAAATAACTTATGCTCAAACGGGAAAAAAATAGTAATAAGCGGTGATTTCAACATAGATACCTTGAAAAATACAAAACATTCCATTGATTTTATAGAATTATTAGTTAATAATTCTATAAAATCAATGGAATGTTTTGTATTTTTCAATTTTAATTTTAAATTATATCTAGTTATAATTTAAAATTAAAATTCAACCAAGTAACACGGTTTGCTAGTAAAACATGCATAGACAACATAGCCCATAATATAGGAATTTGCAAAGGTACTATCAAGGAATTGGCGCTATCAGACCACAATGCGCAAATAATTAAGATTCCGGTCAAAAAGACCTGTACTTTAAAATTTTGGTATATATTAAAACGGAATTACTCTCATGAAAATAGAACAATCTTCATAAAATATTTAAAACAACTAACAAACAACGACATTTATAGTTGCACGGATGCGAACAAAGCATACAACACATTCTACGATAACTTTATTATGTTGTACGATCTCTGTTTTCCCTTACAGAAAGTCAAAATATATAACAGATCTAGGCCGAAATGGATCTCACGTGGCTTAAGAATATGCAGTAAACGTAAATGCCAATTACTGTGGCAATACAGGAATAATCCCAACCAAACCACCAAAACTGCTTTCAAAACATATGCAAAGAGATATAAAACTATTATCAGATTGACAAAAAAGTCTCAAAACGATTACTTTGTAAAATCGGCCACAAACAAGAATAAAGCTACTTGGAAAGTAATAAATGAGATAAAATCTAAATCTAAATACCCAAATGAGGGCGTAAATCTTTTAATTAAAAATGACATTATTATAAATAATCCCCAAGACATTGCGAATTCATTTAATAACTTTTTTCTTGACATTAATGACAATAATACCAGTTTACCCCAAAAATCCTCTAATAATCTGACATATAATTCTAATTCAATTTTTATGACACCGACTATCCCTGATGACATTAATAAAATAATAATGGACCTAAAAAATAAAACCAGTACCGGTTATGACAGTATTATGACCATGATTGCCAAAGATGCAGCTCACATAATATCTGAACCATTAAGTTTCATTATGAATTTATGTATAGAACAAGGCACTTTTCCAGACAAGCTAAAAATATCTGTTATAAAGCCAGTATTTAAAAAAGGAGAAAACACTGACATGAGCAACTATAGGCCAATAGCACTAATACCCATTTTTGCAAAAATTGTAGAAAAGGTGATGTTTAATTGTCTCTATGGTTTCTTTGAAAAACATAATATTCTTACGTCCAGTCAGTATGGTTTCAAAAAGAGCAAGTCTATAAATATGGCAATATACAACTTTTTAAAAAAGGTAATGACTAACTTGGATAAAGGACTGCCGGCTGTCGCCTTATACATGGACATATCAAAGGCTTTCGACCGTGTCGACCACAAAATCCTCCTGAGAAAGATGTATGCATATGGTGTGAGGGGTAATGTGTACAAACTCATAGAATCATATCTTAGCAACAGACAACAACTCACAGAAGTAAGGAGATTAAACCCCATTACAAAAACGGAAGAAATATACATTTCTGAATCTGGAACTTCTAAATTCGGCGTTCCTCAAGAAACCATCGTAGGTCCTTTATTTTTCCTTGTTTATATAAATGACATGCCTTCGGTCACAAATCATGACGTTACACTATTTGCTGATGATAGCACTGTTTTATTTACTAATGATAATATAATTGACTTAGAATCTGACATTAACCAAACAATATTATCAATAATAGACTGGCTTGAAATAAATAATTTAATGATTAACATTGACAAAACTAAAATAATGAATTTTAGAATACGTAATCAACGCACGCAATATAACGGTAATAAAATTAACGAGGTCGTTAGTACTAAATTTCTAGGGCTAGAAATAGATAACAAACTTAGCTGGAAACAACACATTGAGTTGCTTTGCAAAAAACTAAGTTCATCTGCATACGCTCTATATACCTTGTCTGCGATTGTAAATCTGGATGCATGCCTTACTGCATACTATGGTATTGTTGAATGCCGTCTGCGATACGGAGTTATCTTTTGGGGCAATTCAACAGAAAAAGAAACTGCATTTAAGGCCCAAAAAAGATGCATACGATCTATTTTTAAATTAAAAACTACTGACAGCTGCGTGACATATTTTAAACAATATAAATTATTAACCCTCCCATGTTTGTATATTTTGGAAATGGCAGTGTTCGTAAAATTAAACCCAGGTCGCTTCACACGAATGGCTGATGCATTCCCAAGGAATAGGCGTGACAATAGCAGTCTATGTATCCCTGGTGCTAGAACAACTCTGATGCGCAAGGGTGTCTGCTGCATGGCACCGTTGATTTATAATAAAATACCTAGTAGTTGGAAGGATTGTACTTTGTCATTGTTCAAGAAAAGACTTCGTAATTTTTTAGTAGACAAGGCTTATTATAGTGTTGCAGACTTTTTGTTGGAAAAAGATTTTGTTTGACTATTTTATGTAAGGTATTTATTATTATTATTAGAAATTGTGACATTAATTATATTATTGAATGATGACATTGAATTAGGATTATTGTATTTATTGATGTAATTATATCTATAGTTTTTGTTTATTTTTTGACATTTGTAATAAAAATCATGGACATTTTATAAATTGACATTAATACGTAATATATAATGGGATGACTTTAACATTGTAATTAGACAAATTTTAATATTTGCACACCACATCTAATGGTAGAATGTAAAGGGGCCTACTTTTATTTTTATGAACAACATACTATTATTGTACACCTACATTCTTGCAAATAAATAAATAAAAAAAAAAAAAAAGAACAAGGATAATAAAATATGAATGTGATAAGTATAAAAGTAATAATATTAAATAAACCTAAACATATAATCCAGAAATAATCACATAAGTATCATCATTATTATCATCAGCGTCTACTCGTCCCCTGCTGGACATAGGCCTCTTCCATGGCCAACAAGCTCGATCCTGAGCAGTTCTCCGCCAGCGACTACCAGCCACCTTTTTGATGTCGTCGCTCCATCCCACCCAAGCGCGTCCTACGCTACGTTTGCCGAGATTACATAATTATACTTAAAATACATAGTACTAAAATATGTAAATATGCGTTATGTTTATTTGATAACAATTACAGGCTACGGTGAACATCATAATCCTTATACAACAATGTTTTGTATAAAAACTTTGTTGTAAAGTGGGAATTTTAAAGCATAGTGAATATTTATGGTTTACTAGTTGCGCCCCGCGGTTTTAAAAGCATAAGATTCAATCCCGTGATAATATTTAGATAAATAGTATTCTATGTATTATTCCTGGTAATAAACCATCTCTGTGCCATATTTTATTTTTATGTGCTAAATAGTAATAAACACCCATTCATACATTCTCAGAAACTTTCGCTTTTATAATTTTAGTCCGATGTATGTTCACAACAACAATTTCATTGTAGATGATGATTTCTCTCGGTGGTAGGCAACAACATCAGCCGCCGGCATAAGTTACCACCCACAAGACAAAGTCTTGCCGCCAAGCGATTCGTCGTGTTCCGGCATGATGTCTGGTGAAGCCGTTCGGAGGCCGGGTCTGAGCAGTTGTGTTGCGTTGTGTGCCGGGTACGATGTGCCTAATGTTGTTGTGTCGGGAGTGTGGTCGTGGAGGGTCTCCAGATCATCCTCTGGCGCAGCATCGTTGGTCGTGTTGTTGGGTTAAACATTGCATCACCTCGCTCAACTGCCGTCTTCCTTCCTATTCACTCAGTTTTTTTGAGTGAATAGGCTTAATAAGCTAGTGCGCTTTACCATCAACGATTGCATCACTGTTTACCATCAGGCGGGATTGCAGTCAAGCACTAGTTTATAACTAATAAAAAAAAAGGATCTAAACACGAAGACTAATTAATGATAATAGAGTAATATTATAGAATAGAATACTTTTATTTCAGATCGGAGTCCATTAGGGTAGTAACAATTTTACATAAGGCGCTGTGCTCAGTAAAAATAGGCTTCAAAAAACAGTTTTTTAGCCAAATTTATACAGAGCAGCAAAAAATTTATATGTTAATCTTGATTATATGTAGCAGGAAACCATTGTTTTCAAAACACGTTTTGAATTAATTTTCTCGATAGAAAAAAATCCTAAAGTAACCACTAAAATTAAATTTATAACCGTTGTAACTGTATTATTAATCATCAAATCTTGATAAAATTGAGAAGAGCGATGTAAAATATAATAGTAAATGAAACCATTGTTTTTGTTTATCGATTTAACTAAAATATTCTAAAATAAATAATGTATTTAATGATAAATAATGTGAACGAAACGTCACTCCATCGCGGCGTCCATTGCCTTCTCTTTCACTTCTATGCTTAGCGACAGTGACCCCCGAGGCGCGCTGCTTGACGGACCTATGTCTGAATGTATTGAATAACCATATTTCGTTTTTGCTCGGGTTCAAACCCCAGGTTTACATTATACGGTTTTTGTAGGTTTTAATTGAAATAAATGCTTTTTAATTTACTGTTGTATTTTTGGCGATATTTTATTTGATTTTTTCCTGTAATTATTCTTTCTTTTTACTTTTCGCGGCAAATTTTTCTTCACCTGTATGTGTTCGGATTCAAACCCCAGCTTTACGTTGTATGCTTTTTGTTGGATTTCTTATTTGCATTATTTTTTATTTAATTATTATTAATTTAGCCGATTTTCTGTATTTTTTGTAGTAATTGTTCCATCTTTTTAAATATATTCTTTTTGTAACAATTATAATGCAAACTAAAAATGCAAATTTAAAATGAATTCGTTATAATTTTCTTTCTACAAATTTCTAGAAATTAATAATAAATAATAATAATAAGCCTTTATTTAACCGATGTTTAGAGTAACTGTTAAAAAAAAATACATTTTCGGATATTTAAAAAAAATAAAAGATATTTGAGATTGGTGGCACAATAAAAAGGACATAGGACATAACACAAAAAATTTAAGCAGAACGGACAAAGCGCATTATAAAAATAAAAAAGGAAACAAAAGTAATAATAAAAAATGAAAATATGTAAAAAATATACATTTTCGAAAATCGCAAGGTAAAGTAAACGGATGTGGGATTCGAACCTGGTGCTCGCCGCGGATGTCTAATGCGAACCGGGACTGTGACGAACAGAGCCAATCATGCTTCGCGGTTGGGTTGTGAAATTACGCTTCTAAATGTAGATGGAATAGAGAATGGTTGGTATGGATTTAATAGAACGTGCATATAAGAAAACAAAAGTAATAATAAAAAATGAAAATATGTAAAAAATATACATTTTCGAAAATCGCAAGGTAAAGTAAACGGATGTGGGATTCGAACCTGGTGCTCGCCGCGGATGTCTAATGCGAACCGGGACTGTGACGAACAGAGCCAATCATGCTTCGCGGTTGGGTTGTGAAATTACGCTTCTAAATGTAGATGAAATAGAGAATGGTTGGTATAGATTTAATAGAACGTGCGTATTTCTCGATGCACGACGCATCACGCATCGATGTACTCGCGCGGAACGCCCCGCGATGAGCGGGGCTAGTCGTGTCCCACTTCGTCTGCTTCACCCCCTCAAATACCTAAAAGTTGTCTATTCACAGCGTCTTAAGTTCTACTGTTAGTAGGTTACAGACACAAATATACATAAAATTAAATTAAAACTTAGCGTGGAGCTACATCCACCTCTGCCACATGGGAGAATCCCACCGATCCGCGAACACACTGAGAATACTGTTGTTACTGCGGCGAACACGCATCATCAGGGATGCGCATCTACTCCTAATAATGGCAGTAAAACAATTAATATTATTATCTGCAAACATCCCTGACGCACTACAACGCCAAGGCAGCCCCAACAGCACCCTCAGTGCATTATTATATTGAATATAATAGACGTAATTGGTTATTTTAGTTTTGTTTTTATATGATTAAACAGACAGGATCGGAGTATTCTGAGCATTTGTGTTGCGATGTATGCCAATGCGTCTAATGTTGTGTAGGGAGGTTGGTCGTGGAGGGTCTCCAGATTAATCTACCTCTTACGCAGCATCGATGATCGTGTTGTTGGGTTTAACATTGCATCACCTCGCTTAACTGCCGTCTTCCCTCCTATTCACTAAGTGTTTTAAGTGAAGGCTTAATAAACTAGCGCGCTTTACCATCAACGACAACATCACTGCTTACCATCAGGCGGGATTGCGGTCAAGCACTAGTTTATAATTATTAAAAAACAACGGTAACTTGTAAAACGGGTTAAGAATACAACAATATATCCAACTTACACTTACTTACTTATTGCAGTCTCTCTCAGCACTGTTCCCGCTTTCTAGGATAGCCAAGAGTCAATTTCAACTCCTTTAGAAGTCACCCACGACTCCTGATATAAGTAATTTTATTTACTATGCATCGTAACTCACAAAGATAGCTACTAAATGAATTACCCCTCCAACCATCATCCACTACTTGTCCACTGCTGGACATAGGCCTCCTTCATGGCACGCCAACAAGCTCGATCCTGCGCAGTTCTCCGCCAGCCACTACCAGCCACCTTTTTGATGTCGTCGCTCCATCTCGCCCAAAGGCGTCCCACGCTACGTTTGCCGAGACGCGGCCAACCATAATCATACATAAGTTAATCTTCCTCTCTGATGTAACCCAATTAATTATTAAAATAGGACGTTTTATCTGTTATGTAAAAAGCTCCAAATTATTTCATGTTTAAACGCACATGGACAGAATCTGTTTCTCGGTAGCCATTGAAGGCAATAGAAATGGATTGTATGTATGAATGATTGATAAAGTGAGCTCAGTGTGTAATTTACAAAGAATTTAGTAGGAAAAATAGACATAATAATGAAAAAAAGCAGGTGAACAAACCGTCATTCAAATAAGAGACATCGACATAGCCCGAATTATTGCAACATTTAAGTGACTGTGGGTCGGATACATTGCCCGTAGGACCGATGCTCGATTGGGCTGACGGGTTCTCGAGTGGCGACCACGCACCAGAAGATATAGCGTGGGTAGGCCCCTGACAAGGTGGACCGACGGGTGAAGGTCGCAGCAAACCGCTGAATGCGGAAGACGCAGGAATGGTCGTCGTGGAGATCCTTAGGGGAGGCAGTGGACGTCTTTTTGCTAAAATGATGATGATGATTCAAATAATAAAAAAAAAAAAAAAAAACTGAAAGAAGTTTTTACAACCAAAGAGACACTCATGTTAAGATTGGGAGATTTAAATTCCATTAATACTGGACTGGAACAATTTACCAGCGGCGGTGTTTCCGTCGGACTACAATTTTGAGTGTCTTCAAGGCTAGAGTGAATAGGCTCTTAATAAACTAGTGCGCTTTACCTTAAACGATTGCGTCACTGCTTACCATCAAGCGGGATTGTGGTCAAGCGCTAGATTCTAATTTATAAAAAAAAGAATATAATAATAATAATCTTATAAGGAGGGTGGAAAAAGCGAAATTAGTTTGGCATAATGATCAGATTTTAGTAGCGAATGTGTGTGAAATGGAAAGCTTAGTAAATATTTTTGTCGGTTTTTGGTTGTTTGGCGTTGATCATAAAAGAATTGGAATTACTTCTACTTAGAGTGTGTATTTACTGTCTGATGGACAAGAAGAGGTAACATACTCAACATTGGGGACTCAATGTACAGTACCTACGTACCGTCCTTGCTAACGAATTACTGGCTTACGTGTCTTCTCATAGCCGTACTGATGGGAGAAAATATTCATCACAAAAACCTCATTTTTAGGGTTCCGTAGCCAAATATCAAAAAACGGTACCCTTATAGATTCGTCATGTCTGTCTGTCCGTCTGTCCGTCCGTACGTTTTTTTTTACGAAACTATAAGAGCTGTACTGTTGAAACTTGGTAAGGAGATGTATACTGTGAACCGCATTAAGATTTTGATGCAAAATAAAACAATAATAATAAATATTAGGGGCTCCCCATAGTTAGAACTGACACTCAACATTTTTTTTTCATCAAACACATACGTATGGGGCATCTATGGATAGGTCTTCAAAAATGATATCTAGGTTTATACAATTTTTTTTTTCTAAACCGATTAGTTTGCGTGACAGACGCTTCCAAATTGGAAAAAGTTGGCCCTCTAACTTCTAAAATAAGAAAATGAAAAATCTATAAAAATATATGATGTAAGTACACTACGATATAAATATATAATGTACTATAAAAACTACCAACGAAAATTATTTTAAACGAGATCTATTACGCAGTTTTTTTTAATACCTCGTAAATCGTAAACCGCTTATTGCCGCGTAATCTTTCATACAAATAACTTATATCCTCTAATTTCATAAATCAATGGTACGGAACCCTTTGTGCGTGAGTCCGACACGCACTTGTTTCTATAAGATTGGAGATTAATTTTTATACCTACAAGGATTGATTACCTAATTTTGTGTATCATTTGAGAGGTTACTTCCTTATTCGACACGCTTGGCAGGCGGGTAGGCGATCGCAGTCAGATGTTTATTATAGTACTCGGATGACACTGCTGCCCGTCATCCGGTTTTTTTCCCTTAGTCGCCTTTTACGACACCCACGGGTTGAGATGGGGTGGTGACATGTGTATTCTGTACCGCCGTCACCACACGGCTGGAGATGGAGCATGGGTAGTCCCCCGACAAGGTGGACCGACGCGCGACGACCTGGTGAAGTTCGCGAGAAACCGCTGGATGAGGGAGGCGCAGGACTGGTTGTCGTGGAGATAATTGGGGGAAGCCTATGTCCAGCAGTGAACGTCTTTCGGCTAAAATGGTGATGATGATGATGATGATACCTAAAATATTCCTCAATAAAAGATTTTTGGTGGATTATTGGCTAAGCTATCGGCTGCTGCGCTACGTATCGTGGGTCCGATCCCAGCACAGAACAAGACGTATTTGTATGGCCTACAGGTAGTTCATCCGCGTCTTGCTATTTATGTTTGTAAGGAGTAAATCTTAGCGTGAGGCAACGTTTTGTTTAAAAACAAAGTTTCTATCAAGAATTTTCTAACCACGTTTTACTATCAGACGACCAAGCTAATTTGAACCATAATGCAGGGTTCCATATAACCCTATAAGCAAACAAATCCCAAATAGACCAAACGTAATCTGGCAACAAGGTTCTCGTCCCCATAAGCCAGCCTAACTCCTCCTGGAATAACATAACTCCTAGTTTTACACCCCCTGTTTATGTTGACTTAGTAATCACGAAAATACTTCACTCACGCCTATGAGCCATATAAAGCCAGGACCAAATGCCAAAAGTTACAACTTCATTTACAAATCCAGGTAGAAATGGTGGACAGGACCAAATGGTTTCACTGTTCGCGAATAAAAAATACGGACCATTCAGGGTGTTATGGGATACTAAAACTCTTGGCTTCAATTTCCTGTTTCATCACTTGTTAGGTTATTTTCGCGGTTCTGGCTTCCGGAATTTGATTAACTTTTTTGTGCGATGAAGTGTTGCGGTGAAGTGAATCGTTTATATTTGTTATAATATTGAAATATACTCGTTTTAAACGTGTTTTGGAGCGGATGACACACACTTGTACACTATTTAATTTCAAAATGAAAAGGGGATATAAGATCAAACATTATAAACCTACTAGATGAAAACCCAACTTTGCTCGGGTGAAATGTGACTCATACATTATTTTTTTAAAAGCACAAGCTCTATTATGAAACGGTAAGTTTATTAAGTACTCAGAATGTCATTCGATGTCAGGGACGTTTAAATTAATAATAATAAAAAAAAAAAACAAAAAACATTCTGGACAATGCGGTTTTGGCGGATTCAAGTTTTATTATTCAAGTTAGGTTTCGATTGAGTCTATCGAGCCCCTGGACGAAATTATTACTATAGACATTCCGACGAATAAATGGATTAATAATTTGCTTTGATTTTCACAAAAGACACACAAGAAAAAAGTATAAATAAAATAACTTTTTCTACGACCATTATTTTGGTAATTTGCTTAATACATAACCATAAGTCATATCTCAATAGTACTCATTCCTGCCAAGTCGTGTTACAATGAAACTTTTTTTTTATGGCTATGGCATCAAAAAATCAAAATATCATTATGCCAAAAAGCGAGCGTATTTGCGTCACGACTAATCATCGCATGTTATTAGGCTGTATGAATCAATGCCTTGCCTTCCATTTGTGGGATTATAACAACAAAACAACATTGCGCTGATTTCGCGCGCCGCGCTATTTTCTCAACATTGACGGTTTTTTGTATTTATTTATTTCAAGGTCGTAGAAAAAGTTTTGTATGCCACTGTCGCAATCAAAAAGAGTAAGAAAAATAGCAAAAATTGAAAAAAAATACATGTCTTTTATAATGTAAGAAAAAATGTCAGAGGCCAAATTAATGTTCTTCAAAGCTTTTCGTTTGCCTTGCAAAGTTTATATTTTTGTTTATTAATATAGCCGCTCGTATAAGGTCACTCACCGCTGATGAATTTTACTCACTCTCGAAATGTCTATAGAATGAATTTTAATCAAAGTAGATGAACTCGAGTCGGTCTCCAAAGCCTAGAGCACAGGCGTAGAGTAGCCAGCCTTTCGGTGTTCTATAGGATGCATTTCGGGGAGTGTGCGATAGAATTGCATGATTTAATTCCCCCATCTCTGTTCCACCAGCGGACGACCCGTCGTACGGCTGGTTTCCACCCTTACGTTGTTAACACCACTACGATCCGGACGAAGCGTTTCGCCTCCTCCTTTATACCGCGTACATCGAGGGACTGGAATAGTTTGCCAGCGGCGGTGTTTCCGTCGGACTACAATTTGAGTGTCTTCAAGGCTAGAGTGAATAGGCTCTTAATAAACTAGTGCGCTTTACCATCAACGACTGCGTCACTGCTTACCATCAGGCAGGATTGCGGTCAAGCGCTAGTTTATAATATAATAAAAAAAAAAAACTGTGAATATTATCATTACCTAGGCCTTAAGCAATGAGAAGATAAAAATGTCATTTGTTTCAAAATAATAACAATATTGAAAAGAAACCGAAACATATTTGAACGTTAACAGTATAATACCTCCGATTCCTTTGTTTCACAACCTAGATGTTAAGTTCAGTGCATATTTTCTTTTCTGTTTCATTATCATGGCAGATCAGAATTGATCTAACCCAAGCATCTTCTTGCTGCGTGCTTGCTGTGGTGATTTCTTATTAATGTAGGTTTTTCATTGTATGTTGCAATAAACATTTTTTTATTTGAGATCCTTTCCATTTATTGATGAAATACTGAGCTGAGTGTACAAACGACAGCACACGAAGCTACTACGATATGTTAGATTCCTTTATTGGATTTTTAACTTTATAGCTAAATCATTAAGGTTCATGATTGATTGGGAATATTTGACAGTTTCGGGTAGCTTGACCTACTGATGAATATTCTGTTTGTTTTGTTTGAAACCCGGCCAGGTCATGATGGAAAACGATCATTTCCTGATTGGCGTGAGTCTTATATGTTTATCTATATATTTATCTATTATAAATATAGTAAGTATCGTTGAGTTAGTATCCCATAACACAAGTCTCGAACTTCCTTGGGGCTAGCTCAATCTGTGTGATTTGTCCGTATATATTTATTCATTAGTATTAATTTACTAAAAGTTAATGCTGGAGTTATCTGCATGTTGTGGGTTCAAACGCAGGCAGGTGTTTTAGTTTATATAAAACTAGCTTTCCGCCCGCGGCTTCGCCCACGTGGAGTTTGGTTATATCGCGCTTTTCAGATTTCTCTCGGGAATTTCAATTTTTTCTGGAATAAAAGGTAGCCTATGTTCTTTCTCAGAGTCTAAAGTTTGTCTGTGCAAAATTTCATCAAAATCGGTTGAGGGGTTTAAGCGGAAAAGCGTATCAGACAGCCAGCCAGACAGACAGACAGACCGACAGACAGACATACAGAGTTACTTTCGCATTTATAATATTAGTATGGATTTCATTAGTCGGCGTCAAAATTGCCCTTTCGCATAGCCATTCTCGGTTGGCCATATTTGTTTGAAGATAGAATTATTTAATAGGTCATCTGAGCTATCCACAACTTGACAGAACTCACGACTCACTCTAATCATGCCATTACTGTCAGTTGGCATGCGATCTACTTCGATTTTTAAAAGAGTACCTGCATATTGCATATACCCGGCTTGAGAATCGTGATGAAGTTGCTCTCGCATATTCGTGGTGAGACAATAATTTTTCACACGAACCCATAATTCAGATGCTTTCAAAGAGGCATTTATTTCATCTGCCGGTGGCATACCCCTAGTAATCACCGGAAGCGTCTGCCAAAAGTTACACCGTCCCTCCCATAATATCTTCGTTTCCTTTGATGTCCCCCATTGTGCGATCTAGTGCTTCAATTGCCCTTTTGTGGAATATCATCACATTCATCCTAAACTAACAACTTATACTGTTGTAATACTCTTCCGCGCTCACTGCTTTTACTAATATTGCATTCCCTCATGAGCTAAGTTCGATGGTAACTGAGTGCGCTGTTCGTCCCGTTCCGAAAAAAGTTAAAAAGAGCTGAGTTGATATAAAATCAGCGCCTGTTAAAATAATGTACGTCTGCGTTAGTTCCCGTTTTCGCAACATTTTTTGTTACTGCTCTGCTCCTATTAGTGATAGCGGGATGTTATATAGCCTAAAGCCTTCCTGGATTAATAGGCTATCCAACGAAAAAAGAATCTTTAAAATCGGACTAGTAGTTCCTGAGATTAGCGCGCACAAACAAACAAACAAACTCTTCAGCTTTATATATTGATAAAATAAAATAAAAAGTGAGCAAATAGAAGGAAGACGGCAGTTGGGCGAGGTGATGCTATCTTGAACCCAACAACACGACCAACGATGCAGCGCCAGAGGGAGATTGCTCTGGAGACCCTCCACGACCAAGCTACCGCCGCAAGAAGAATTGGCGCATCGTACCCGGCTACATCGCAACACAACTGCTCAGACCCGTCGTCCGTACGGCTTCATCTGAAACTGCATAACATAACATTATGTCTACTTCATTCGTCGACAAACAACACAAAACCAGTGCTTTAAAATGTCGGAAAGGTCGCTAATATCGTACGGGCAAGTTGCTAATATCGTACGTGAGCTATGCATATGACAAACCCGACACACGTTACCTACGTTAAGTGCTGAAAGACTCTTGTAGCCCCTTTCATATTTGTAGGGGTGGCATGAAGAATATTATACGTCTTTGGTTTGCCTGCTTAGATGTTTTACGGGAGTAACTTCAAAGAAAAATTAAGAATATTGTGGCGCCCATCCTCATCAGACTAACCTTTTTCAAAAAATATTGAGATCAGCTTCCAGTCTAACGAAATTCGGCTGAATACCAGTATATTACATGGAGCTGCCTGCCTACCTAAGCTTCACAACCCAGTTCCTGGGTAATACGCTACCTCTTGGTAAGAGTGGTGGTAAGATTTTCGGACTTCTGACTGTCAAAAATCTATGAATGACAGCCGGGACCAACGCTTCTTTTCTTTCTTTCTTTCCATCCATGGATAATCCGCGGCAAGCGTAGCTTAACCTGGTCGATCGACCTGTGCGACTGTTATGATTTAGTTACATATTTACAAATAAATATAAATGTAAAATTAGACACAAACATTATTATTATTGATTCGTGCCTGCGATTGGCGGCGATCTCTAGCGTCCGGCCCTGGTCCAGGCCATGGTCCGGAGCGTGCATAGCAGGCCGTCACCTCTTTCTGCGAAGCAGTGATGCTGACAACGGGGGAAGTGGAGCGCGTGAGCCGGCGGGAATGTCAGCGCCCTCACAAAAAAAGGATATTGGTAATTTTTTGCTTCATATGTTAGAAAAAATTGTCGGCTCTACAATTAAATGACGCAATGGACGTTGTTGAACTGTCAAAATGACAGCAATTCCTACCGTTAGTGTGTAACAAAATTGCTCCGGTCATCTAATTTTACCATTATCGGTATCGGAAAACTATATTTTTGGTGTCGCAGAATTTAGTGGTGGCGCCTATTTCTTATTTTCAAAAAATACATTGTATAAAGTTATTAAAGAAGTTTCGCTAATCTTCGGATTCCTACGTGTTCCTAATTACCTAATAATCCCTTCACACCGTCTGCGAAACCGTAATCACATAAATAATAACAAGGTAATTGCTTTTCTATGATAATATTGTTGGTTTATTACTTCCTTCCCACGCTGACGGCTATAACAACGGTAATTATAGCGAGCCGCCGACATGTCTGGAAGTCGTCTTATTCTTGTCTGGATCAGTGAGCGATATTCGGTTCATTTGCGGGGGAGAGGTATGCGGTGTTCGCGGTGGTTTGCGTATGGTTTTAGTATGCGGTGTTCTTTTGTTTATTTCTCAGAGAAAAAGGAAAATTAATGGCGTGATAGCTGCAGGTCTACAGCCGTTAGATACTGCCAAAATCTCACAGTTTTCAAAGTCAGGTGAAGTGAGCTTAAAGAAGATAATGCAAACAGTAAATATACTTCTCCGAAGTTTTCCGGGTAGAGAAGGTTACAGAATCACACTTCTTCTCTTCTTCAGCCTATAGAGGGTCCCTGCTGGACAAAGACCACCGCAAGGCTTTCCACAATGATCGGTCTTGTACTGCCCGCATCCATCGGCTTTCCGTGACCTTCACCAGGTCATCGGTCCACCTTGTTGCGGGCCTCCCCGTACGTGGCCGCCACTCCAGTACCTTACTGCCCCATTGGCCATCAGTTCTACGAGCAATGAGCCCCTTCCACTGCCACTTAATTTTAGCGACTCGAAGAGATGTTGGTGACTTTGGTTTTTCTGCGGATCTTCTCATTTCTGATTCGATCGCGCAGAGAAATTCCGAGCATATCTCTTTCCATCGCCGATAGATCATGTAAGAACAACAATTTCGCACACAACACAACAACGCAACAGTTCGCATCCATGGTCCGTAGGATGTGGGGCAGCGCCGACAGAGTCCTAACTATGATATCTGGCAAGTATGACTGAGAGTTTGTGAAACATTGCTGCTAAGTTTCGGCTGGGCCTGTCACCTTGCAATAACGATGTCACAATCTGTTTATTTTCGTTTCTTGTTTATACTTCTTTATTTGTCTTAGGAAGTGTATTAATAACATAGTTTTTCAGTACGTTGTTACTAACACTGAGTCTCGTTACTCGAAATGATAAATCCTTAAGAAAAAATCCAGTATTTCTAAAGAAGGCTTGTCAGACTTCTTTTATGGGACAAAACCCGCCACACTGTTCCCAACCCACTGCAACTCCTGAAAGCCAGAATCGACAGTGGAGACCGCCAGAAAAACGCCGAGCAATGAAGCTACGACGACGAGTCCCGGAGAAACGTTTCAACTGTCTTGGGTCCCGCAACGAAATTAATCAGTAAAGAATAGCGGAGGAGTAAGAAAAAAGATATTTTTTCCACTTCCCTCCATAATAAGCAGGAGACAGAATAGAACTAGGCCAATCGGCACAAAGGGACATTATTGCAACTGGGAGAAGCCCAGATTGCCAAGCACCACGGAATAACATTTGATCAAGTTAATGGGTCCTAAGTAGGTATTTGCTGTTACAATTGATTCCAATAATAGGTATGGCAAAAGCGCCTGAACGCACGGAAATTAGTTCTAGTTTCAACAAGGTCCGTATAATAAACAACTCCGGATGTAACTTGTACACTATCCAACATAATATTGCGTTCATTCTGCCAAAGAATACACTCCCACAAGATGTGATGTGCGGACTGTTCAAATTCACAGTTCGATGTAGAACACTGACACAAAGGCGAAGGAACAAGTTTAAAAGAATACAGTTTACTTTTAAAGTTGCCATGACCTGTGAGAAATTGGGCAACGCAGTGGTCAACCTCCAGCCATGTCTTAGCCAGCCGATCGCCAACGGATGGAAAGAACAGATGGAGGTGCCGGCCCTTGATGGAATTATCCCACCTACTTTGCCATTCGGATAAGAGGTCCTCCCAGACGTCAGTCTGAGGTTTAAATAATCTAGAAATTCTATTGAGGTCGCGTTGTGTAACAAAGTTAGTGTCCATGGCCTCCCCCCTCGCGGAGTAGTACATTGAAGCACGTCGCTGTACTTCAAGATCGACTGGAAGTACACCTGCCAGAACGGGTAAGGCTTCAGTACTGACTGTTCTATACGCCTTGCATAAAAATATCAATGCCAAACGTTGGCTTTAAAGCAGTTTACGTCGCGCCGCCCCTATGCTGGCCCTATCGGCCCAAACAGGTGCACCGTAGCACATACATCCTAAGTAGGTAGTTCCATATATAGTTTTTAAAGTTAGGAATGATAGACCCCAAGTTGCTTTGGATATTCTAGTTAGGGCATAAAAGTTCCTTTTAGCTTTTTCGCCAACTATTTTTATATGTTCGATAAATGAAAAATTCCTTTCTAAGACCATACCAAGGTAGCCCGTCCCGTTAAAAAACAGCAATCCGTATGGATTGCTGTTTTTTAACGGGAACGTTATTAAATTTAATAGTAGGCAATGATTTAAGATTACCTTTTAGTAGAAGTTGATAGGTTTTATGCGGCGCAAACGCTAGGCGGTTACGATCACCCCACTGAGATATTAGATTTAGGCAAGTATGGGCCAAGTTCTCAAGTCCGGCTCGGGTACTTGAATGAATGAGCTGTAGGCCATCGTCCGCGTAACCAGTAAGTGAACAGCCGCAAGGAAGCGGGATCGCGAGAAAATCATCAAAACCCAAATTCCATAAATAAGGACCGACAACTGAACCCTGAGGACATCCCATGGTTAGTGCTTTAGTACTAGAAAAATGACCGAGCCTAAGTACCGCGGAACCGTTTATAAAGTACGAGTAAACGAGATTATATATGTTTTCTATAGCAACCGCGGTTTTTTAATTTTAACGACAGCATAGGCCACTAAGCGTTATCAAAAGCCCCAGAAATATCCAAAAAGATACCAATCACGTACTTGTGTTCCGACTGGTTAACGGTTCTTCTGACAGAAAGCGCCGCGTCGACTGTTGATTTACCGATGGTGAAGCCATATTGATTACTATAAATTTTGGACCGTTCGGTAGTAAACGTGGAACGATGAGGCGCTCAAGAAGTTTCCCCAAAGATGGTAGAAGCGTGATAGGCCGATATGACTTCGGATCATCCGGTGGTTTATCACCACACTTTGGTATTATTCGTATGAAACCGCGTCGCCATTTACGAGGAAAAACGCCTTCAGCAATGCATCGGTTATATACAGTTAAGATGGCATCACCCGCTGTTTTACACGCTTCTTTAATCATCCTATTAGATATTTTATCTTCCCCTGATGATTTGTTGACCGGTAGTTTTCTAACAATATTTATAAATTCGTCATTAGATGGTACGTCTGACATTGGTGATTCAGGTGGCACAGGAGCCCACGCACGAATCTGTTGGTGGTAGTCGCTATCGTTAGCCGGTGAATCATCAGGGATAAGTGTATTAATTAGTACTTTTGTTGTTTCCTCTATGCCCGTGGTATGCTTATCATTGACCTTAATGTTTTGAACGTATGCAAGGTTGACCGATCTGTTAGCTTTAAATTCGTGATATAAGGGAGACCACGGACCCTCCCTGTTAAGTTTGTCAACGATTTTCCGCAACAAGTTACCCTTAGATTTTTCCACCGATGCTTTGTAGCGTGACTTGGCAACTCTGAAAGCATTTAAAGCGGACGTAAGAAGATCTCCAGTAATCTTTCGGTTCTTGAGTTTATTTAACTGTTTTTTTTTTTTACAAATTATAAACCAGCGCTTGACCGCAATCCTGCCTGATGGTAAGCAGTGACGCAATCGTTGATGGTAAAGCGCACTAGTTTATTAAGAGCCTATTCACTCTAGCCTTGAAGACACTCAAATTGTAGTCCGACGGAAACACCGCCGCGGGCAAATTGTTCCAGTCCCTCGATGTACGCGGTATAAAGGAGGAGGCGAAGCGCTTCGTCCGGATCGTAGTGGTGTTAACAACGTAAGGGTGGAAACCAGCCGTACGACGGGTCGTCCGCTGGTGGAACGGAGATGGGGGAATTAAATCATGCAATTCCCTCGCACACTCCCCGAAATGCATCCTATAGAACACCGAAAGGCTGGCTACTCTACGCCTGTGCTCTAGGCTTTGGAGACCAACTCGAGTTAGATCAGGGTCACCAATCAGCCTCTTTGCACGTCTCTCCACTGAATCCAAAGTGGCCAGGTGACACTTGGCAGCACCAGCCCAAATGTGGCTGCAGTACTCCACACACGAACGGACCTGTGCTTTGTATAACATTAGAAGCTGCCCAGGTGTGAAGTACTGCCGGACCTTTGCGATAACGCCAAGTTTCCTGGCAGCCACCTTGGCCTTGGACTCAATGAACCGCCCAAAGTTAAGGTTCGAGGAAATCTCAACTCCCAAAAGCTGAAGGCGGTCGGAACACTCCAAGGACACATTCCGAAAAGTAGGGGCCAAGGTGAACGGGCTCCTTTTGGCGGTGAAAAGACACGCCTGTGTTTTGGCGGCATTGAATGCTACAAGATTGGCATTGCCCCATTCGGAGACTGCCTGCAGTGCAACACTCGTTCGCTCAACCATGGCCTCTCTTTCGGACCGGATTGATTCCCTACTAGCCCGAGCATCCGGCAGGTATCTCTCTACAACTGTGCTGTCATCTGCATACCCATAGATACCAGGCATCAGCAGATCGTTAATATGCAGCAGAAACAGAGTTGCAGAGAGAACAGACCCCTGAGGAACACCGGCATTAGTTGACATGGGCTCAGAAGAGCATCCGTCGACAACAACTCGGAGGGACCGTTCAGTCAGGAAGTCTTTTACCCAGCCAGTCAGGCTAGGGGAAATGCCGTACGCTGGAAGCTTACTCAAAAGGCCAGCGTGCCAAACCCGGTCGAAAGCCTTCGAGACATCAAGGGAGACAGCAATCGCTTCCCCATTCTTCTCGAGGGCCTCGCCCCACAAGTGAGTGGCATACACTAGTAGGTCCCCAGTTGACCGATTGCGGCGAAACCCGTAATGTCGGTCACTGAGGAGATCGTTACCTTCCAGGTATGCCAAGAGGCGCGAGTTCAATACACGCTCCATAATTTTGCAAAGTATGGAGGTGATCGAAATCGGCCGATAGTTGGCAGGATCGGCACGACTACCCTTCTTGGGCACAGGCTGCACGTTAGCAAGCTTCCAGGACTTGGGCACTATACCAGTCCTAAATGAGAGGCGATACAAGCGCGTCAATACAGGAGACAACTCGGGTGCACATGCTTTAAGAACAATCGCTGGTATACCATCCGGACCACTAGCCTTATTCACGTCCAGACGACACAGTACTCTCAGAACCTCCTTGTTTCTAATGCGAACCTCAGGCATTGAAGCTCCGCAATGAGGTAAATTAGGTGGAGTAGCACTGCCAGTATCAAGACGCGAATTATGGGCAAAGAGAGATGCAAAGAGACCTGCTTTCTCTCTCGCCGTATGAGCCAGTGTTCCATCAGGCCTAACCAGCGGAGGCAGTGAGGGCCGACAGAAGTTCGCCTCAACCGATTTGGCAAGGGACCAAAAAGATCTGCTACCGGATGGCTGCGCAGATAACTTGTTGCCAGTATGGGTAATGCGGTCGAAGCGAGCCTTCTTGAGCGCCTTCTTGTAGGACTTGGCAGCACGGTTAAAGGCTCTCTTCTTTGAGCTTAGATCCGGAGCTCCGCGGTCACGAGCGTCAACCCAGGCGAGAAATGCCGTGTGCTTACGCTGTTCAGCTTGGACACAATCGGCATTGAACCATGGGCGAGCCGAGCCACCGACGGGCACGTCATTGAATGGGATAAAATACTCCATAGCTTGACGCACCACATCGGTTATAGCGTCCGCACAGCTCGAAGGATTGTCAGAGGAGAAGCAGACCTGCTGCCAAGGATAAGACGCAAAGAAGTGGCGCATCTCATCCCAATCCGCTGACCTATATCGCCACATTCGCCATTCACCACGAGAGTCGTGATCTGGTGGGGAGAAGGACGTTACAGACTTCACCAGACAGTGGTCTGAAGTTCCCAACGGTGAGGAAACTGTTACAACACATCTGTCCGGATCAGTGGTCAGCAGAAGGTCCAAACAGTTGGCAGTATGCCCAACTACATCAGGCACCCTAGTCGCTTGCTCTACCAGCTGGGAAAGGCCCATAGTAAGCGCGAAGTTTCGCGCTTCTCTCCCAGCGTGGTCGGTCCTCTGGTATGGGAAGAGCCAGTCCTGGTGGCAGGCGTTGAAGTCCCCCAGAGCGACGAACTGAGCGTCAGGGTGCCGATGCAGCGCATTGTCAGCAGCCTCACTGAGGTGGTCAAATAAACGAGTTGTCTCCTGATCACCGCTGTGCGATCGGTAGACACAGGTGTAAACAATTTTGTTCACACCAGTGTCAACCAACAGCCATAGGGACGAGAAGTGAGGGTCTTCGAGGTGACGGAGGCGCCGGCAACAGATGTCATTGCGGACATACACACAGACCCCGGCACGCTGCAGGAAATGATGCTCCAAAGAGTATCCCGGGTAGCCGAGGTACGCCGCGTCAGTCGGACATCTGATCTGGGTCTCCGTCAAGAAAAGTAGGTGGGGCTTTTCAGTCTCAAGGTGGTAATGGACTGCATCGATATTGGAGTGCAAACCTCGGATGTTTGAGAGGTGCACTATGAACGAGAGGACGTGCGCCCGCTGTGCACACCTACTTTTCCTTTTGAAACTTTTCATATAAGTTTAGATACTGAGTGAATAGGAAGGAAGACGGCAGTTGAGTGAGGTGATGCAATGATAAACCCAACAATACGACCAACGATGCTGGGCCAGAGGGAGATTGTTCTGGAGACTGCGGGGACGCCCGAACCCCCCCCAACTGTCTACGCGCTCTGCGATATCTTTTGCGCTGTTCAACTAAATAATCACTCCACCAGTCACATCTACGAATATTGGTCATAGATCCACGACCAATGGCGATGTCAGCACAGTAGGTAAAGGTTTCTGACATAATGTCAGCACTTTCTTCGGCTGACAGCCCGTCCCGAGTGAACTCCTTGGCGTGACACGCAAAAAGCGAGCCAAAAAATTCCCAGTTCGCGCCTTTACATCTATATCTGAAATTACCAGGAATATGAGACGGACCCTGAATATAACCAGGAACAAATTCGTACACGATCAGGCGATGATCACTACAAGACGCGTCCGGTAGGACACGCCACCTATCCAAACGTACGTCGGCACTAGAAAGTGTGACGTCAATACAAGATTTGCCTATTTGGCTGCAAAAAGTAGGTGGTGCATCGGGGGTATTATGAATCGATAGGTTCATCTCAGCAATGAAATCCTCAACAGCGCAGCGTCGTTCGGTATCGGTTGCCCGAACCTTGCCATACCACAGAGACGATGACGCGTTGACATCCGCGCCAACGATCACTTTGCAGCCCGCGAGTGACCGCAAGACATGACGGAGATTATGTATATGAGGAGTAACAGGATCTGAATATTGAAAGTAACAGCTTACAACGAATACTTTAAAAGAAGCTGATGAGACTTCAGCAACCGCACAGTGTGGCGTCATGAGGTCACGTATAGATGTTACCGTAAAGTTAGAAGACCGCGCAACATAAATTCCGGCTCGCGCCCTGCAATCCAGCTGCACTACCCTGTGACGTAAACTTGAGTTTTGATATTGTTCTTGAATGAGTACAAGGTCTAAGTTGTAGTCAATAATTAATTTATCTAACTCTGATGTCGCCACCTTATCGTTGTGAAGGTTTAATTGCCCTATGCTTAGACTATCCATCTTAATTAGTAATTAGTATGTAGGATAAGTTGTTCGAGTTTTAATTTATAGGTACCGCACTGTTCAGACCCGCAGCGATGGTCAAAAGGTTTTTTAAAACGTTTACACGCCGCGCAAACCGGGGTAAAATTTAAATCGTCCTTATGCGGACAAACATTGGTTTCGTGGGCCTCAGAACATATAGCGCAGGTTGGTGATTTATTAGCGCAATGCTTTTTCACGTGACCGAATTGCTGACAATACGCGCAACGAACTACCTCGATATCATCAACAAAACGGCACGTGGCCCAGTCAATAAATAACTTATCCTTGGTAGACACAAGATGTTTCCGTACCTCAGGTTCAATCTCTATTCCTAACCATTTACGACCGTTATTGGTAGAACGCCTACGGACTATTTTCGTGGATTTAATGAAGTCGTCTTCTTTTATTGGCAACTCGTTTTTAATATTTTGGCGGTATATAGCTTGCAAAAAATTGTTGTCTTCCATAGAGGTGGGAATGTCCTTGACTAATAGACGGGGTCGGCGACCTTTTGGTTATTCTAAACGAAGACCCGCAGACTTTATAGCGTCTACCGATTCTAGTCTTTTCAATTGGTTTTCATTTGCAACGCGCAGTACAACGCCTGATTTGGCGGTTTTTTTAATACCGACTATTTGAAAACCATCGTCACTCGGTCTAATCGCCTTCATAAGAGCTTGTTTAGTGGCGGAAGATGACGCATAGTCAGCTGATCGCTCCTGGGTCGGATAGGCGACGAGACAAGGAAGAGGTACTCTAGATTCAATAGCCGGGGTAACTTTAGGCAACCGCAGTTTCAAAGAATCCGCGTACGACATGTTTTTGTCCTCATTAACGGTTTTAGCGTAGGATTTTAATTTAATTATTTCCAATTCGCGCTCGGTGTTAGCAAGCTTTGTCTCGTTACACGCAGATTGTAAAGCTAACAAAGACACGATACTTGTAACTTGTTGAGTCATATCTATAATTGCTGATTTGTTCGCGACATTTATACGAGAACCGTTATCATTAACCAGCTCGTTGATTTTGGCCAGGTACACAGACACCTCGGTCATCAAATCGCAATAATTACTGTTCCCGTCGCTACGATTGGAAATATTTAATGTAGGCGACTTTTCGGGAGAATTGGGTGCAGTTTGTAAACGCTTCGACCTATCATCTATTAAATTGTCGGTCGGAGACATTTCACAAAACAAACGCTTAGCGGAGGCTTGCGGCGGCGATCTAAACGTCTTGTTATCTCTGCGGAAAATGTCCCCCCCACGATCAGGGGGGTCATCATTGGAAGTTGGCATAGCTAATTAATTAACAAGAAAAACAAATCTAAGTTAACGAAAAGAAAAAAACAAAACCGTCGCGCGGAGGAAAAAAAATAAATTACGTTACCCTCACAAGTAAGAAAATAAATGTACTCACCGATTATTTGATTTACAATAAATACCAAACAAACACTAAGAATAAACTTACTATACCAAGCCAGACACAATTTCACAGTCTAGAATGAAAACACGAGCCGGAAACTAACAATCGGAACACGATATTCGTAAATATACCCGGAGCGTATTAATTTCACACCACACGGCGCGGACGCGCAGAGGGAAGTGCGTGTCAGACTTTGAAACTAAAACCCACTGGTGTTCCTTCATTTGCCTATGCCAGGGACCAAGGTCTATCGGCCGAAGGGGACCGGCCCTAACGGACCCCGTTACTATATGCTACCATTTTTCTGAAGCTACCTACATAATAATAATCATCATAATATCGGCTGCCGGCAAAAGTTAAAACCCACAGACAAAGTCTTGCCGCCAAGCGATTCGTCGTGTTCGGGCATTATGTCTGGTGAAGCCGTATAGAAGACGGGTCTGAGCAGTTGTGTTGCCGAGTACGATGCACCAAATATGGTTGTGTCGAGAGTTTAGTCGTGCAGGGTCTCCAGATTAATCTCTCTCTGGCGCAGCATCGTTGGTTTTGTTGTTGGGTTTAACATTGCACCACCTCGCTCAACTGCCGTCTTTCTTCCTATTCACTAAGATTTTTAAGTGAATAGGCTTAATAAACTAGCGCGCCTTACCATCAACTTTCTGTTTGTTTGTAATTAACTAGTGACAACATTTTCTATCAAACTTGCAGGCTTTGGACTATCGTAACGGTAAAGTATAAGTAGATATTGTAATTTTTATTACTCGTAAATGCATCCGTAAGTGTTAGAATAAATGTAATATCATTTATTTAAAACATGTTAATTTTACTCAAAATGTAATGCACCCCTGCACAGAAGGGCGGTGGGCCCTGTCCCGGTTTGCGCACGCGCCCATTACTCCTGCAACAATATCTAAAATATATTTGGAAAAAAATATAACATGATGTAAAAATGATTGGGTTCGATTCAGTTGCTTATTCTGAACAAACTGTATTCAGGTTTCGCATGAACGAAAAATAAGGTTGTATAATTCGAAAAAAATGCGCTTTACCATCAACGATTGTATCACGAGGCGGGATCGCGGTCAAGTAAGAAAACAGCCTACTGAATATAATAAGCATAAACCAACAGACAGATTAAAATAAATGAAACCTGTTAAAAATACATCATTAGCACGTACAAATTTGCCACTTGCATAACCTAAGTGCAGTATTCCGTCATTGGCCAGCCCTAGCTGATGTTGCATACGCTGTGGCGATGCTAAGAGTCCTTCACTGAGGCCGAGGGCTCCGTAATTTGGGTCAGCGGACGCAAAAGTTTGTGTCTAGCAAAATTTTAATTTGATTAGACTTCATTTCTGACATTTTGAGCTCATTTCGGAAGCTGTTATCTTTGGTTTGGAGAGAGAATTAGGTTGAGATTTGGGGCCTTGTAGAGTGGAGTAGGGTTAGTTAAGTTAATAATAAACAAGCAGAAGCCACTATTGACGTCTTTGATAATTAGGTTATACAAACTTTATAATATTATATCATGATGTCATTATTCCCTGAAGAGTTACGCCCACCTAATAGAAGGCGTATTGCCATAGAATAATCCCAAATCTTTACCTTTTTATGGATGGCAAATCATCAAAATGACCTCTCCCGCTCTGAGCGAAGCGGAAGGGCGTGTCAGACTTTGACTATGTAACCCAGCCGTGTTCCTTCACTTGCCTGTGCGCCAGAGTATAGAATAACCCGCGACTGTGATAGACATCGGTCATCGTTGAACCGTCACGAAGTGGTGGACCCATATCTATAAGGCAGGCGTGGAACACAGCGCGTCTCGTTGCCGACGCGGGCCAAATCAATACCTCGAGTAGCTACTGAGAACACCTTTTTATGCTAGTTTACACTATCCTACTCTTGGGCAAATGCATTCTTCTATCTTTCCCGACCCCGCGTGTCTTTATTCCAGTTTTGACTTAACCTTTGCAGCTTGTCCATCCATCTCCTATGTGGTCTGCCTCGACCTTACCTTGCCGTCTTAGGGCACCAATTCTGTGCTGTTTAGGCCCACAGTTTGTCGCGGCATAGGTACATGTCCTGTCCAGCCCCTTTGAGTTGGGTAATGAGCCAAGTCAGCTATATTTGTTTTGATGTGCGTGCAAATAAAATGTATGAACTCAGGATACGAAAATAAAGAAATGGAATCATTAATTTTAAATTTAAAAAATAACTCATATCAAACAAATGATTTATTACATATAGGTAAATTATTTTTTTGTTCTATTTTTTATCAATAATTGTTAGATCTTTTTTAAAAAAAAAAGCGGTATTCACAGACTTTATATGAATAAGGTGTAAAAAAATACTGTTGAATTGAGTAACTCCTTGTTTTTTTGAAATCGGTTGAAAATATAAATATATTGAAAAAAAGATGTAAGTAATAAAAATTTAGTTATACCTACATTACTGTAATTACGTCACTTTGTAAAACATGAATATTAAATTTAAAAATATAAGTAATAAAGATAAGTTTGAAAATCATAACTCTTTATAAATGGCGACAGTTTACTAGCCTATCACTTAACGGCGATGACCCATTTTCCTTAAAGCCATTCCACATTCCAGATTTTTATCGACCATTAAAATTGTCTATGTGACACTATACGGGTAACACTGTACACTTGAGTTGGTTATTAAAACTGGAGACAGTGTAAAGAGATTTTGCTCTAAAGTCGTATTCTTTGTAACAAAATATTAATTTTGTTAGCAACTTCTTTATGGGTAGCGGCATAATTGGGTTAATTAAATTTGTAATGAGTAAGCGGGTCCCACATGGGACCCAGATGTGCGTGTACTATACGTACAAGTCTGGGGTAAACAGGCGTGATTGGATGTTAACGGAGTGGTCGGAAAGCTTTCAAATATGGCTACCAATGTGACCCTTTCAATTCTATGGTGTATACTTATACAATATGTAAAGAAAACCCTGTCCGAGCCATAAGTAAAATAAAGGTTAGGTAAACACATGACCAAACATGATATAAAATTTTACGTAATCGTCATAGTAACAATACTAATGAATTTTCAAATAATCTTTTTTTCCCACGAATTCATTCCAACTTCCCCGAAATTTGGTATATTTTAAAAAGTGACTACACCATTTTGACGGTATTATTACCTATAAGTGAAGCGACCACGTGCCGCGTGCCCTGCCTCCGTTGCCCGCGGAAGGGTTGCCTACCACACATGTATTAAGTTACCTCTTTTTACGAAATAAGATTTTTTTTAGGGGGATTTTTTTAAGTTTTGGCCGGCTTTGTAGCCATTAGTAGAATCAGTTATCGATACTTAACAATACCTTCACGGATCGGATAGGGTTTTCTTTACATATCGTACTTATATACTTTCTATGGTGATGTTTTTAGAACAGAACTTTGGTTAAGGGATTCGATTTCGATGATTCAATTTTGCGTGAAACGAATATATGCATAATAAATAGTTGTTCTGTGTCTGGCTGTTTGTGTATATGAGTCTCAATGTTTCTATACGCTCCCACGATGCAGAAGAAATTTCTAGTATGGTGCAACGCTTTTTTAAAGCAAGTTAGTAAAATCTTGAACATCACTGCCTTATGGTAAAGTAGTACATAGTATAGAAACTTCGATTTACCCTAAAACCATCAACACGCAGAACACAAATGGATACTAGATCTCTTAACGGCATACCTACATATACTCGTAGTCTTCTGTGAAATAAACAGTTGCAATTTATTGTTCCCTAATAATACACTATTGTTTTATTACAAAGCGACACACGATTTTCTTATGACGACCAAATATACTATGACGCTGAAATCTATGTGTCAATAGGAGTAGTGTCAGAACGTAACACCAAGGATCAACTTCTCCCGCATCTTTATAAGCAGCAGGAGCTCTGACGCCAACGACCATACATGGTCGTTGCCTTGCTTTTACACACACTTTTACACTTGGTAATCACAAAAGTAGCTCGGGTCCTAAACATACTTTACTTCATTACTTAAATTACTTGACCGCTTGACTTTAAAAATAATCCTGAAGGTCTAAACGATGATGCACACTCAGACTGATTCATTCAAATTAGGAGCTGAAATAATGACGGATATGTAAAAAATGTGATCGATTTCTATGAATATGTTGTAAGTTACCGTTGAAATACGAAATATTCTGAAAACGATTCTCTTTTTTTTCAATGGTATAAACTAGTGCTTGGCCGCGATACCGCCTGATGGTAAGCAGTGATGCAATCGATAGTAAAACGCTCTATAGTCTTGAAGACACAAAAATTATAGTCAGACGGGAAGCCGCTATGTAAACTTTGTCGCAGAAAAAAGTAAAAGTCAATATTCTATTTCTTGATAATACTTAACATCCTTATTGTTATCACCAATCTGATCACCAGAAGGAGTGATATGATCATAGTTTCACATGACTATTTCAGCATTATTTAAGAACATTTGTAATAGGTACTAGCCTACACGGGATGATAATATCAACAGCCTCTCAAGATTTGCTATGCTTCTACTTGAGCATGCCTATATGCAGTCACTGCGACCTAAGTGTGTCATCAGATAACTCCCCGTGTGCGACAACCCTTTACTCAAAACCTGAATTTCTCTCATCAACAATCTGTATAAGCCCTTTTCGCGTCGTCATGCAAAATTAACACCACATCTGACATAACGTTATAAAAATAAAAAAAAGAGAAAATGAAGCTGCCATATTTTACGCCCTTAAAACCCTAGTAGACGGTTCACGTTATGTGAACCATGAAAAAGATGAGAGGAGATAACTTCGTCAAAGGTGACTCTTTATATAGGGATACATAGGTATCCTTTGCAGCTAAAAAGCATCAGAGTGCCTTTCAAAGAAAATGGCTATTCGCTTTTAGTCGTGCCTCTTGGCGACCTTTTACACTCATTTTTACAACAGTTAGTAAATGTTCCTACTAATGTTTTTCGGCTTTTTTAAGTGCTTTTCAGCTTATAAGATCTGTTTGGATGTTGTGTTTGTGTTATTTTTGACCTGGTAAAAATTAAGGTAACTGTTTTCAAAAGTGAAATTAATTTATTGAGAAAACTGATGTTAAATTGCAATTTTTGAATGTTCTTTGTTCTTTTTGGGTGAAATTATGAAAGTCTTTGTGATACCATAATACTTCACTACATTCTGAATAAGGTCAAATAGAATTTAATATCAATTTTTCGATTCATAGAGCTGCTGTTTAATGATCATTGTTTTATCTCTCCAGATTGATCAGAAATATTGACTTTATGTCGAAGAACACATTGTTACGAATGTAGCTTATGTCGATGGCATAAGGTTCAATATTGCGTGACATGCAGTACATAACTTTTAATCTCGAGACCTAGGTATTAGAAAGGTACAATATAGAAACGCATTGCTAGACCTAGGGTGGCTTATCGAATGCTACAGGTTTCATAAATATTGTTAACATAGTGTCGACATCGAAATTTCTAGAAAGTGGTCTCCGGCAAAGTAGGTACCTATAAGTACCTACCGAACGTACTCGAAATTATGCGCTATTATTATTGATTCTGGATACATCTGGAATGTTCGATCAACTGATCTATATAAAGCCCCGTGACGCCAATCAGTCTGCATTCGACTAGCGATACGAAAACAAGCGACACTTAAGAAGCGATCTTTGAGAATACCTACTGCGAAACTGTAACGAGAACTTTGAGTACTACGTGAAGTAATATCTGTAGTGTTATTGTGTGTTTACGACACGGACTTCGTAGACTTAAGGGAAGACTTCGGTGCGACATCAGCTACGTTCTACTTGTCATTGCCTACGATCGACTGTACCTTCGTTGCCAATAAACTTCGCAACCCTTAACCGGCGTTTTAGTACCCCTAGCCCGTAACAATATTAAATTCTTGCTGTGATGCATCTCGCAAGATATATTAAAAATAGAACTAATTTATTCTTCACTATTAAAGCTACATTGCATCACATTAACCTGGTGCATCATAAAGATATCAACTAGACGAGGTTACAATGCACTATATCATACAATATACGTATATACGACCATTTAATCTAACTTGTACCTACAATCTACATCTCCATAATATGTTCGTGACGAGAACGTTTCAGACTTGCCGAGAACTTTCTGGAATCATCTGGAACCGTCTAGACTTTTTTATAATTATAAACTAGTGCTAGGCCAGATTACGGCCTGATATGAAGCAGTGATGCCATCGTTGATGGTAAATCACAGTAGTTTATTTAGAGCCTATTCACTCTAGCCTTGAAGACACTTAAGTTGTAGTCAGAAGGAAACACCGCTGTTGGCAAACTGTTTCAGTCCTTCGTTGTACGTGGTATAAAAGACAAGGTGAAACGCATTGTCCGGATCGAAGTGGTGTCTACAACGTGAGTGGATACTCGCCGTACGCCGGGTCGTCCAATGATGGAACGGAGATGGGGAATTAAGTCATGCAATTCCCTCGCACACTCTCTGAACAGAAACATTCTAGAATCAGATGGAACTTTCTCAAACTCTCTGGACTTGGCCGGAACTTTCTAGATCGATTCACTGACTTATACAAAGAGAGACATTTGCTGAAAGAGTCAGTCAGTTCTAATTAAACCACCGAAGAAAACTGTCAACCACAAGCAGCAAATAAATCTCGCTAATCTTTATAGTGGTGTTACTATCTCTTCATAACCCACATGTTTACGTATATAGTTGCAAACTCTCAAACTTAAACTACACTTTACTTTAAATCTGAGACTGGCATCTGTGCCACGATGCTACCATAATCGACTTTAAACTATGTAAAATTGTACTTAAACTTGCAAGTTCTTTGTCTACATTTTGGAACTTCAATACTGCTGCAACTTGTAGGGTTTTCTGGTTTCTTTATTATCAGTTATTTCTTAGTAGGGTAACATGAGAAAATCAAAACAAAAGAAAATGTGAATCGTTAAAGACGTAAGAAAATTCACATTTGCTTTTGTTTTGGTAGGCCTTGGCGTGTTATGTCATCATCAATTTTGTTACATATCATATTTATGTATAATCAAGCGGAATATATGATGGTAAAAGAGTTGTACCTAACCCTTCTAGCAGTGCAAGTGTGATGTTATGTACGTATTATGTGTTATATTATCTTTACTTGGTGGTAGGCCATCACATCGGCTACCGGCAGAAGTTACCATCAACCAAACAAAGTCTTGCCGCCAAGCGATTCATCGTGTTCCGGCATGATGTCTGGTGAAGCTGTAAGGAGGACGGGTTTGAGCAGTATTGTTGCATCATAACAATTTACATTGTGTTAAACATTACTTATAAAATTAAAATGGAATTGCCACATGCGACTAAAAAATCTTTGATTTGCAATTGTGTATACTCAATTTTTATCAGACAATTTTTGTCTAAGAAAGGTTCTAATAAAGTGGAACAGATTTGTATAAAGTACGGTCGACAGCAGGTCAAGGTACCCAAAACTGCATAATATTGCTTATTGCTTTAGAGATAAAGTTGAAAATCTAATAAAGAAATCGGACAGATTGTAGTAGCTTGTCTTTGTATGCTATGTACTGTCGTCTGTATAATCAACAACATAAATAAAAATTAAGTAAAATTAAAATTACTTACTTCTATTAATTATTATTCCTTAAGTCTTATAAACTAGTACCTGAATGCGATCTCGCCTGATGGTAAGCAGTGGTGCGTTGATGGTAGACTCTAGACTTAAAGACACTTTAATTTTAGTCGGACGGTAAGATCACCGCTGGCAAATAGTTCCAGTCCTTCAATGTAGGTACGCGGTATAAAAGACAGGGCGAAATGCTTCCTCCGGATCGTGGTGGTGTCAACAACTGGGTGGATACTTGCCGTACAACAGGTCGTCCAATGATGGAACGGAGATGGAAGAATTACATCATGTAATTGCCGCGCACACTCTCCAAAGTGCGTCCTATAGAATACTGACAGGCTGGCTACTAGATTACGCTAAGAAAAAAAAACCGTATAATTACAAAACGAAGTAAACTTTGGTTCTAGCCTAAACCTTTGAGTCAATGTTTATATTTTGAACTTTATTTAGATTTTAGCCACATTCTAAATACGAAAGTGACAATTTAGCACCAAACTAAGCTGTCATTTTTACTTAAAGTACTGCGTTTCTATAACTGTTATGTCCCGTCTACACGCTCCTTCTTGCCTGCGCAGTCCAGGCCGGTGCAGTCATGACTGATGGAATATTCGGGACTGCGCGCGCTACTGTCTTGCAGTCCACACACACGCGCTTACCTGTGCAAACTGGTTTGGACAGGCATGCTCGCAGGTAAGACGGAGCGTGTAGACGGGACTTTAGGTTCAAACCTGATCTAACCAAAATCTTTGTTTTGTGATAAGGGGGATATAGTTTATGAAGCTACACTTAATACTCTTTTTATGATTATGGTTGTTTCTTTTGCAAAGCCGTTTAAATTTCATCAAGGAAACGAAAACGTGGAGTGATTATGTGAACCTACAAATACATCAAAAACAAATGCCGGTATAACAGCCCACGGTTTACAGAAACCAATTATAACACAATCTCTACGTCATCGGCGTTTCACTGCAACAGCAGAACATACTTTCTCCATTAGCATTCAGCCTCATTTAGTATTGAAAGCATAAAACAAACGAACGCCATATTTTTACGAGCAAAACTCGCGTAAACCAAGGCGGGTTCACGGCCGGTCAACGAGCCATCGATCATAAAACGGTCAAAGGTTTCGTAATGTTTCTCATACATTACTCGGTTTTTTACTTTTTATTTGAATGTAGGTCCTGGTGGAGCAGACTGCTACAGTATTTTTATTTGTTAAAAAAGTAATTAACCTTGATTTTGTGTTTTTATGGTAAAAGTTTTCTCTTACTGTAGCTTCAAGTATTTTTGTATGTATTCCTTTTTGTAGGAGCTTGCAAATACATAATATAGGTTCAGTTCATGCAGTATCTCAGTAAGTTGGTCAAGCAGGTAGTGTAGGTACTATTCTTTAGGCTTTGGTTTCCACAACTTATGTAGTCTTTCTAGTAGACTATATTTTCTCGATGGCAGGCCATAACTTCGGCTGCCGGCAAAAGTTACCACCCACCAGACAAAGTCGATTCGATTCACTGAGCAGTTGTGTTGCGATGTGTGCCGGGCACGATGCACCAAATGTTGTTGTGTCGGGAGTTTGTTCGTGGAGGGTCTCCAGAACAATCTCCCTCTGGCGCAGCATCGTTGGTCGTATTGTTGGGTTTAACACTGCATCATCTTACTCAACTGCCGTCTTCCTTCCTGTTCATTCAGTTTTTTAGTGACTAGACTCTTAATAAAATAGCGTGCTTTACCATCAACGATAGCGTCACTGCTTACTTTTTTTATATTGGTAAGGGAAATCATCAAATGATTTCTCCCGCTCTGGGCGGGACGGAAGGGCGTGTCAGAGTTTTACTGACTAAAACCCCAAATAACTGCTTCTTCACTTGCCTGTGCGACGGCCAGGGCCACGATTTCTACCTCTTACCATTGTAAGTATTTATTTAAATTAGTATGATTAAATTTATGTATGTTCGATTCCAGGTCAGGCAAGTACCAATGTAACTTTTCTAAAGTTATATGTACTTTCTAAGTATATCTTTGACACCAATGACTGAAGGTGAAGGAAAACATCTTGAGGAAACCTGGACTTTATAAGTCTGAAATCGCCAACCCGCATTGAGCAAGCGTGGTGATTACGCTCTATCCTTCTCTGTATGAGAGGAGACCTGTGCCCAGCAGTGGGACGATAAAAGGTTGATGATGATGACGAAATTTATGTACATATTTATTGAATAATTTATGTAAATACTACACTTTAGACTACTTACATTGTTTGTCTCTCCTTCCCCTCGGTATTCCATCCAAGGCTTGTCTGTAAAAGATCGCTCTTAGCGACAAGACCGCCCAATGTGTCACCCTTTGTAAAATCTTCATTTTTATGTTCTGTAATTTATATGGGTTTTATAATAAAGAATATCTACACTTATGTATATGTATATAAAGAGAAAAGAAGAGTTTGTTTGTTTGAACGCGCCAATCTCAGGAACTACTGATCCGATTTGAAAAATCCTTTCAGCGTTGGATAGCCTAATAATCCAGGAAGGCTTTAGGCTATATAACATTACGCTAGGAGCGGAGCATATAACAAAAAATATATCGAAACCTACGCCGATGAAACCGCGCGGTGCAGCTAGTTTTACCCGCGGCTTTAGAAGGAATTTTTCAAATCGGACCAGTACTTCCTGAGATAAACGCGTTCAAACAAGCAAACAAACTCTTCAGCTTTATATATTAGTATAGAGACAATCACAATACAAAGAAAGAAGAAAGCAGTTCAGGATAAGAGGCAATACCTCTTATCCTGAACTGCTTTCTTCTTTCTTTGTATTGTGATTGTCTCTTTAGTTATAAAATATCTCTGAGTTCAGTGTTCAGTGAGCCTTCGTATGAGGCCCATTTGATTGTGAGCGACCACGTTTCAGTACCGTATGTCATCACTGGGAACACACATTGGAGTAGCGGCTGCGGAAGACGCAGCATAGAGAGGCCTCCAACAAGGTGGACCGATGACCTGGTGAAGGTCGCGGTAAGCCAATGGATGCGGCCAGCACAGGGCGGGTCATCGTAGAAAGCCTTGGTAGGGGCCTTTATCCCGCAGTGGACCTCTATACACTGAAGAAGATATACTCCCTGTCCATTCTAAGGTTGCCTGGAAGAGACTGCATTAGCAATGAGGCCGCCTATTGTACTGACGATAGCAGGTTAAGCTTCCCGAAACTGTCAAATATTCTCACTCAACCTTGAGCCGTAATGCTTTAGCCCATAAAGTTGAAAATCGAATAAAGAAATTTGACAGATTGTAGTAGTTTGATGTGCTGTCGTCTGTACAATATATTTTGTAGTGTTGAATGTATTTTTATATTAATGTTTGGTGTGTAATGAAGTATACAACGTGTAACATAAAGGGTATATACATAGCAAAGGCATGGCATCTTTACATGATATAAAACGATATTGGAAGGGTTTTTTAATCCTATCTCTTTATGTTAGGAAGTTATGAGGAAAAACACCGCCTGTGATAGGCTACTATCATACTGGTTGCACAGAGATATTGAAGACATTTATCGGATTTTGTGAAGTAACGTGACGGGTAACGACTAGTTATTAACGTATGTAGTGTGCTGCCACGTTTGTTATGATTTGATTTTAAGAAACACACGAAACCGAAAATTTGGTACCAATTTTTTGAGTATTTTATTTTGAGTTGTAACCCTTCCGATATCGTTTGATATCATCTAAAGATGCCATGCCCTTGGTATGTATATACCCTTTTTGTTACACGTTGTATACAATATGTAAAGAAAATCTCGTTCGACCCAAAAGGATAATAAAGGTTAGGTATACACATGACCAAAATAAAATATGAAATTATACATAATCATCCTAGTAACAATACTAATGAATTTTGAAATAATCTTTTTTTTCGCGATTTATTTTCAACGTCTCCAAAATTTGGTAATTGTTAAAAAGTGACAATTTCATATTAGACAGTATTATTATAAGTGATGCGACCAAGTGCCGCGTGCCCTGCCCCCCTTCGCCCGCGCATGAATGCCTACCGCGTTGCCTACCGCACATGTATTAAGTTACTAACTAGTAATATTTATTTTTAGGGGATTTTTCTTAAGTTTGGCCCTGCTTTGTAGGCATTATTAGAATCAGTTATCGATACCTAACATTACCGTCATGGATCGGACAGGGTTTTCTTTACATTTTGTATAAATAAATATGTACTTGCAAAGATTGAACAAAATAAAACAAATCCAAGAAGGATTTCTCACGAATTTTATTCTGTCTTATTTTTTTAAATTTTGATACTTGTCATAAGATTTCATAGTAACGGTTAGATAACATGTTATCTTATAAATTTCCAACATATTATGATAATTACCAAGTTAATAATTATATGATCTTTACTTAAAACATAATTAAGGAAACAATTTCATACAAAATTACATTAAAAGAAAATATGACAGAAACTTTGCCTATTACAATGATCGAAAATTGAAAATATAGAAAAAAAAAATCAGTAATGGCCAGTACGAACTCGACAGAATAGTTGAAATATAGAATTCAATTATTTACATAATCTTTTAAAAAATGATTGATCATGAGGTAATAGGCAAAGAGCTCGTGACACAAAACACAAACCGTATGAGATTATAGTACAACAGTCATACGTAATGAAAAATACATCAATATAAAACTGTACTGAACATGAGTAAAAACAACATGACCATATTAAGAGCATGTGACACAGATTTATCATATTATTTTTCAGATAAAATGTAGCATAAGACTATTGGGAATATTTTCAGGAACAAAATCTGGACCTATTTATAGAAATATTTAATACTTTGAATTATAAGTAGTAATCTCATTTTACATGCTTCCGTACATTACCTAGTATCTTTGCTGCTTTTGCATGTTCAGAAAGTACGGTATTTGATTTCAACATTATTGAAAGTAATAAAATTTCTTTTTGTTGTTTTTTTTTGGAAGAATTGTATTCGTATAAGCGTGACCGATACGACACCGTAATCGCTACAGCGAGATAAAATAAAATAAAAAAACCTATATTTCTTGCAAAACAGTTAAGTGTTACAAACTTTGTTAGCAGTTTAATATTTAAAGTTATGTAGTAGGTATGTAGTATTTTTTTTTAGAGTATTTAAATATATAAGAAACTCGTATTATTTGTCTGCAAGAACCCTTTAGCAGGTAAAGGCCTCCTCCAAATTGTGCCATACTTCTCTGGAGCGAGATATACATGTTTATAATAGGCTATTTGACAGATTTATAATTTTTATCTTGAATTACTTGGTTGCGGTTAAGAAGTTCACCCAAAGTATTTTTTTTTAATTTTAAATACGTATTTCGTAAGAAATATGCAAATAAAAATTCAAAATTCAAATAAGCCGCGAAAACGATATAATTAGCAATATGGCGTTGCGCCTGGTAAGTGACGTCACAAGCGGTTTTAAGTTCTCAGTGGTGTTTGTTTTTAATTATTATTTGTTGTTGTTATCTAATAAAATGGTTTACAAGTGGTGTGCTGTACTGGGTTGTACAAATAAATCGATAAAAAAACCCCGAAAAGCAGTTTATAAGTTTGCCGAAAACAAGCGATGATGCGCGTATGACGTCATCGCGACATTAGCCAATCCGGATCGTTTCACAATGTGTGGCGCGAGAAACAAAAAGCCAAACATATTTTTGTATTTTGGATATAATAATTGTTATTCTTTTTTATTAAAACTCTTGTAAATGATATAAAGAACCCTCATTTTATGCAATTAAAGCAAAAAATCACAAATAATTGAATACTGTCAAATAGCCTATTATGTATATTATGTATGTATAGCGTATACCATGGTATAGATTGCATCACCGCAATAATGATTTCCGTTTCCACTTTTGTCGGTCAGGCCCAAGACTACCTTTTTTGTTTTTCTCGTTTTCTATAATGCTATTTTCACTGGAGACATTTGAATTTGGAAAGCTTGGTACAATAGGGATGTTTCCTGGGTAAAAATAAAGATTTTATTTAGACCTTCATTCAGATTATAGAAAAATATTGGATACGTATATTTTGTTTTAACAAATCAATAAAAATTGATAAATGTAAAAGGCATCAAAGATCAGGAGTGGGAGCTGGTGACGTCACTCGTTGCTAAAAAGTGTAGCAAGGAGTGACGTCACACGAGTTTTGAACGCACTGTATCGTCTTCATTTTTTGTTTATATGAAAGAAGAAAAAATACGCGTCTATTTTTTTTGGAATTCTGACTGGCGGACTAATTAGTTGTTTTTTAGTCAACTACTCATTACCCATAGTTTATGAAACAATTATACTAAGCTTTCCAAGTTCATTTTTTCACACATTCCTTTTTTTAATCTCTTTGGAAATTAGGACGCTACTATTAGACGATGTTACTACAAAGTCCGACAAATGTATGTAGGTAAGTTCTATTTTACCTCTCCTAGTACAATCAGCCCCCACAATTATATAGCTTGTAGTATATACACGCCTACCCCAGTTTTCCCCGACGTAATCACAGTTTACATGCTTCAAGTAATTAAACAGTGATATTCCCGTACGTAATCTAATAACTTAGCTGCTTTTGCATGTTCAGAAAGTCAAACCATATTGCAACATGACATGTTAGATAATAATTTATGTAACTTAATAGCTTTTACATAAACTACCTATTATAATATTCTTTTTTATTTTAAGTTTTAAAAGAATAGCCAAAAAAGAGTAAACGCAAAGTAAAAGTAAAAATATAACTGGATAAAGAAGAGTATAATTAACTATCCAATAAGTAAGTTTCGCCTATACTTAATCTAGCATGGTTTGCTATAACTTGCATACAATAAATAATGTATGTTATGTATAATATGAATAATATAATATGTTTATCTATAATATAATATATATGACTTACAAGTTGTAGGTCGTAGGTTCAAACCCTACTTTGAAGTAGGAAAACATAGTGATGAAAATGTCCTAAAGTCAAAAACTTCGAAGACATGTGACATCTACCAACACGCACTGGGCCAGCGTGGAAAATTACGGCCCACTCTCTCTTACTGAGAGGAAGCCTGACTCCCAACTTTGGGAACAATATAGGTTGTTTATGTATTACGTATGTATAATATGTTAAATCTTCCTCATAATAAAATACAAAAAAATAAGAAAAACCGCACAATTTATTACAAAGCCACACTTGAAATCTATGACAAAATAGTAATTCAACCAAAAACTGGTAGTGCGTGAGCCCTAAATCGGCTGGCTATATGGAATTCGGTACCTCGCCCCAGCACCAATGCGCCGAACCCCAGCTAGTTTATAGCTAGATTTCCTGACCTCATAAACTCAGTGTGTTGATATTAAAGCCTGTCTGATTCGCAGCGCGAAATATTTCACTCTTTTTTTTCATATACACATTTTTTCACATACATTTTGTTCTCTGATCCCCTTTCATATGAAAGTGTGCGATGTTTTTGATAAAAATATTTCTAATATGCGTGTTAAGCCAGCGTGGTCTAATTTGCTTGTGGCAGGAAATTGGACGCAGTTCTTATGAAGAGTTATGGGTTGGTTTTAGCAAGGTTGCATATATGGTTTCTCTATGTCGATTTCAATTTTATTTCCTCTTTCATTAATAAAGGCTTATTTAGGAAAGTATTTTACCAAACGTTAATAACCATTGTGTTACTGAAGTTAAATCCGATTTGCAGGTCCCAATTTGCGAATAAACCCAAATATTAGAATCTGACAAAATTCCCGAATCTTGAAAGTATTAAATTCCGACGAGGGTTAAAAACCGCTAATTGTAAAAGGTGATATGAAATTGAGTTGCAAAAGCTTTTCAGTAACAGCTGCTGCACTTAAACTACTGCTAATGGCAGTGATCGATCAATATCGAAGTTTAAAACTAAGTAATCCTTCGTTTGTGATCCTAATCCAAAGGTTGCAAAAAGCGTAATCCCTACAGTCATCCAAAATAGCATATACAAAAATATTTCAATACACAAAAACCCATTACAATTTCGTCGGCCACTGCACATGGCAGAACAAAATGGTTCCAAACTCGCGATGAACACAATTTTATTGATGACAGAAAATACTGATTGTTTTTCCCTATTGACGATTTTCTTTTTATACGGAATCGTTAATACGTTTGGGGACATTTTAATCATGTATTGTTTGTGTTTTTAAAAGGAAGTCGGTAAAAGTACTCGTGGTAATCTATAAATCACGATTGTACCCTTTGTGTTCACGATAAGTTAAAACAGTTTATTTATGCATGAAAGGTAAAAGTGTATCATTTGTTTTAGACATTGCTTTGTCTGATTGGCTTTGAGGGTTCAAATGTTTTGTAACAATAAAATAGAAGCGAACTTTATAAACACTCTATTTATTTTAAATTTATTATTGATATAGGGTTGTTGTTTTGTTATCTTTATGTAAATTTAAATTATCATAAGTTTTTACTCTGACCTAGATACAGTATATATATAGCCTACTACCAGACTACCTAAAAAAAGAGGATTGACACGACTCAGGTTGAGATGTATATATTCTTTCCTTTTATTGCAAATAATCTCGAGATTGCAATCGATTATATATATGATTTACTAGGCGTTAGGTGCCATAAAGCATTTCTAGAAGAAGAGAAGAAAAGAATTCCTAAAGAATAGATCCCCGAGTATAGTTATTTTTATACGTTACTCGTTTTCAAAGTAATCAGTTTAAAACTCGGTTAAAGTTGCCATGTGAATGAAACAAATTACTTTTCGCTTTGGAAAGTTCGAAGCACGTACTTAAACGGAAAATCAAGATGATTCGTGGTCTTAAAAACTTCCCAATGCGGACTTTAGCATTCCGCAGTAATTCTTTGCAACAAAGAAGTTAATGATCTGTGTCACATGGCTCTTTGAACTGAAAATATCTTATTTTAAGTATACAGTCTTTAAGATTCTAATTTATTTACAATAATAGTCATTTTCAATGACAGTACTAAGTGAAGTAACAATATGTTTGCTGTTTATGCTGTATGATTTGATTGACCCACAAGATAAAATGTCCATTCATTAATATTTTCTGTATTTTCATTTTCTGTTCTGAGGTTGTCGGTTTTATTATTATCAAACGACCTCCTTCTGTCATCCATTTTGAATGGCGATGATATTACAATAATAATAATATTTACATGACCAACGAAAAAATCAAAATGTACATTCATTTCTTAAGTTTTCTGAAAAATTGAATTATCGTTTTAAAAAATGACAATTTATTCAGAAACCTATATTACAATTACGCCTAAGAATACTTAAAATGTTACCTGTATTACATATTACATTAATTTAACATCGTATATACACTGCTTTAGTTCGATATTTACAACCATGGCTTGTCCCGTGACACACACTGAATGTTCCGACCGTCACTTTACACATAATTGTAAATATCTTCCATGTCTCATACATTCATCTCCGACATTGCGGCTTGAGGGACCCTAGACTGCGAGAAGTGCTGAGAAGGGGGCGACGACGGAGGGGGAAGGACAGACCCATTCCCAGGCCCTTGAGATTGCCCCGTCTGAGCCTGCACGTCAGGTAAATTTCCCGCACTGCTCATAAAAGTTGCGTTCTTCGGTAGCGTCATACAATTCGACGAGTTACATATCTGATTCTGCTGATAACTGAACCCCACTTTTCTCGGCAAAGTCGTACATTGTCCCCTATTTGTTGGCGGACTCGCTTTCTGCGACAAATTCGACATTTGTATCCCCGTGTGACAAACGTTCGGGCAGTTCGCTGTAGTGAAGTGGGGAACTCGATTTGTCATTGCGATTATCGCGTTTTTGTCCTGATGATCGATGTCGACAATCGTGCTCGAACTTTGCGAGTGTCCGACGAAATAATGGGGATGCTTCGATGATACGCTATCGAACGTTGAGTTATGGTTCCTTTTCTGTTGCTGCTGAAGTGCTTTTACTTGGAGTCTAGTTTTATCTCTTTGGTAGTAGACCCCGGCAAATATAAGAACGTTAAGAATTAATAGGGAGCATCCTATAGCTATAGTCACACTTAGGGCGGTCGAATAGGCGGTGTAACCTGCGACTTCTAAATTAGATACGTCCTGTGTGTGTGTGTTGTTTGGAACTTGACTCTGTGTGACAGCAGATCCTGGCCGAGCGGACATCACACTAATGCACGTAGTAACGTAAGTATCCATAGTAGTAGAGGGTATATCTAAGGTGAGGTTGAAGGTCGGTTTGCGGTACAGCTCCATCGTGGGATCGAAATAGTTGGCGCGTGTTAGAGGGTCCGGCCGGACTAGTCCGTCGTATAACTCTGGATCGTTGTGGTTCCTAAAAAGGTTGTGTTTCGCAACCACATCTTTCATACCGGCGCGGTGGATTTCCGGGATTAACCGTAGCCAAACGGACAGTTGATGAGCCCTGTAATGGTTTTTCATCCTCGGTTTCATCCCTGCAATGGAATTTTTGACTGTGTAACGCGTAAAGGAATTTATAGGGAGAAAATGGTGTGGCGTGGATAAATGAAAAAGGGACGTAATTAACTTTCTGAATTGATATTGCCAGTAGTCGTGAGGTGAGCGAGATTAAATTTTGGACTTTTGAAGATTAATGTGAGAATAACGTTTATTATTAGATTTTTAGATAAAAAGTTCACTGGGATATTAACTTGTTTCAGGATTGTCTCGTTGCGTAGACATGCCTGTGCAAATTAGATTTCAGGTGTTCGAGAAATCGCAATATATATTTCAACTATACATTGCTGTATACGTTTTATACTGATTATTTCTATGCAGCTTTGACACATTGGCGTTATATATTTTACAACATAATATTATACTTACCGATTTCCAAATACTTCTGGTACAGCGTATCATATTCGTCCCATAGAATGCTCTTATATTTGTTTCTCTCTCTTGATATTGGCAGCACAGATTCTTGACGATGAATTTCGTTCGGGTTTCTAGAGAAAAAAAAGAAATACATGTTTTAGGATGAGATGTAATTGCCTGTTACGTTATAACTTGGAACAGTGTTTAAACGAGTTTTTTGAAGTTTCAAATTTATTGTAAGCTACTGGGATGAAATATAATAAGCAATTTCGAGTTCCATTTAGATGATGTATTCATCATGTAATGGAACTCGAAATAGCTTAATTTTGAATGTATAAAATTAGTCGTGTAATTTACGTTAAAAGGGATAAAAAAAAACAGATAATTCATTTTGCGTCATCGTCTGACACACACGAGACTTAAGAGCGTTTTCTACGCACGCCTGGCAAATTCGTAATTAGTGTTATGTTTCGTGGCTTTCAATTTTCATTATTATTAATCGGAGCTACAATTAAAAAATTTGTTCTACTAACTATTGCGAATTAAGTGAAAAGTGTGTAAAAGGCAGGAAATCATTGCGTATTATATAGTAAGCAAATAATGCATTGAAAACTTGCAATGCGTTACTTTCATAGTAAAATAACTGTAAACATTATGGTAACGTACTTATTATCTATATATTCACCTAATTCTAAAAAGTTAGTAGAACTCATTTTTCAAATATAGCTCCAGTTTAATAAAAAAAAATGAAAACTATGAAATATGACATTAAAATGCGACGTTGCCAATTGTGCGTAGTAAACGCTCTAAAAGTAATACGATTGCAAAGCTAACTTATTCGATAAAAGCTACTACATATCATTTTACTAAAGTGGTAATAATAAAGATAATTGAAGAGTCTTTGAAAATACACTGAAAATTCGCTATCTAAAATGAGAGCGAATTTTCAGAGCTATTTCACTAAGCAACCTTTTTAATGAAAATACACCATTAAGTAAACGCCAACCTTGAAGTATTCAAAACGACTGAATAATTCTAGTTATAATCACGTCTATCAATTTTACGTTAAATAAATTCATCACTTTAAAAGAAACTTTAGGCGTAACAAATAAGTTTTAAAATTTAATAACTCAGACGTTCAAGTTATTTAATTTCAAAATAGTTATAAACAATACAATCATTTCAAACTTTTGTTGACAAGTAGTTGAGAAATATTACTGCTATTTGAATTAAATACAAACAAATGCTGCTGGCTGGGAATAAACTTTCTCGGTTGGAAAATTTACGGGAAAATTGTGAAATATACTCAGTGAGGCTTATGATGAGGTAATTGTTAAACCAATAATAATTTAGGCTGTTTTGTTTTCAAATTGTTCACAGTGACTTCCTTGTTTATAAATAAGCGTCAGCAATAAATTATTGATCGTAAGAAATAAAATATTGAATTAGTCACTGATACTGAAGTAGAAATGTACCAATTTGACGACCTTTGTGGCGCAGCGGTCAACACGCCTGCCTGCGACGTGGAGGCTCCGGGTTCGATCCCCGGCCAGGTCATGATGGAAAACGACCTTTTGCTGATTGGCCTGGGTCTTGGATGTTTATCTATATATGTATCTATTATAAAATATAGTATCGTTGAGTTAGTATCCCATAACACAAGTCTCGAACTTACTTTGGGGCTAGCTCAATCAGTGTGACCTGTGCGTAAAAAAAAAATATGAACCGTAGAACTGATGACCGTAGGAATAGGAGTAGACGTGTTCTTGAGTGGAGACTGTGAATTGGTAAATGTAAGATGGGGCCTTCAGGCTAGGTGCAGCGACGATCTTTTCCGCATGGCTGGTAGTAGCTGTATGAAAGTTGCCGAAAATTGAGTTGAATGGTGTGAAATAGGAAAGGCCTTTTTCTAGCAGTGGACTGCTTCAGGCTGATGATGATGTTGAACTGGGACAGATAGAAGACCATAATATTATCTCATCCGACCACCTAATCGGTGGGCGTCTGAAGTTGCGCTTGGCGTTTCGTGGTCGCCATTCAAGAGCCTTTCTGCCCCATCGGCCAAAATCGCAGGGAAGCGCTGTCTGCAGGCCGCGACCAATCGTTCTTTTTGGAAATCCTTGAGGGGGGCCTATTACCAGCAGTGAACATCATGTGGCTGAGATGATGATGTTGATAAATGTTGTCTCATATACTAATGCCATCGTATGTAGTTATCTTACTACATAATATAAAGTAGGCAGAAATGCAGTAATCTGACTAAGCATCCAAAGCCTGCTTATCCTTCATTTTTTACAAAACTCAGCTCAGCGCTAGACCAGTTCAAAATCATAGTGTTACTGCTGAGATGCGGTCTACTCCAGAATGGGTAGCGTAAAGGAATTGATCAAACGCTAAATAATTCTATTTCTGAAAATAGGTTTGGAAAAATGGATCGATGGATTGTGAATCGAAGACCTTGTGGAGGCTGTAGGGACCCGTTAGGAGCGAGAAGCACAGAGCTGGTTGAAGTAGAAGTGCTTGGAAGATCCTTATGTCCAGAAATGTGTGTACCCAAACGTATGTATGGACGTCAATCATGTTTTTGAAGAGAAGAGAGATCAAAGGCCGCAGCAAACTTAGAGGTCACACTTCTGCATAATCCAGTTGGTCATGTGAAGACCGTATTGGTTGTTCGATATTTGAAATGGTCTTTAAGAATAACACGGTGATTTCCTCGTTTATTTTGCAAACCAATGCCAAAAATACAAATATGAGGGGACTCTAGTGCCAAGGAATTTGGAAAATAGGTATTTGAAAAAACTATTGCCGTCGCGCTGCTTCCAACCTCTCCCGTTAAAGTGCGAAAAGGACAGTTGCAGCTCAGGCTGATTTTACATACAAAAACGTTGACCAAAAGACGTTTCGTATTCCGCTGTTTTCTTTTTCAATACACGATAGATATAAATTATTTTTATATCAAAATTTAGAGGAAAAGTATACCTATGCTTCTATTATTTTCTTTTTTGACAAAAACTTATCACGTTTGTCTAATAGGCGTCTGAACATCGCGTTGAAAATGGGAAATTTTTCGTGATTTTGAAGTAAGTATCATATTTTTTTTTATTAATTAAGTTTTGAAAAAAATCAAATGATAGGGGTATGTGTAATCACTGTGTAAAATTCTAGAAAAAAAAAATGTCCCAAAAGCATTATCTACGAAGAAAACAGCGGAATACGTTTGTATAGAGAAAGCAGCACGAGAGTCCGCTCTTAACATAAAGAATTAATTTTTAACACACATTTTATTCCCAACTATACCTACTTACATATAAAACCAATATAATAACACTTTACTGTTTTGCAATGCTGGGTACCAGTCCTCCTCTATATCAAAAGGAGAACTTCGATATACAACCATAACCACTTAAATATGCCATAAAGATCCACAAAACATTTTTCGGCATTTTTTGAACGAGACAAGTACTGAATATTTTCACCTACACGTAGATCTTTAACAAGCCTCCTACTTGTACCTTCCCTTGCATAAAATCGACCCATCCAGCTTGAGTGAGAGAGACTTTCAGAGGAATGAGAGAGAGAGAACGTTCTACAAAGCCGATGTTTGAAAAATTCGATACTAGAGCTGCCTCTTAAAGTCCATCATAGAAGGTACTGACCCGGTAGAAAGAAGTCTATACTGTGAAGTGGCTCTTTTCCCGATTAATTAACTTTTGAACTGAAAGAAAACACTGGGAGTAGGGGGTACCTATCAAATTATGTTGTTATTCATTCTCAGTTCGGGTTTCGAATAAATCTTTTGTAATTAAGTGACATACGGAGTGGGAAATGCTTCTAACTTCGATCGATACTACGGATGTTGTGCTTGGAGATTTATACTCAAATGTACTTGAACGAAATTCTACACGAAAATTGTACTCGGTGTCCTATTTAGATTATTCGTGCGTAAATTGGTCTCATTCGCTCTAGAGAGCGACTCGGATACACAGGTACAGTCAACAATTTATCGATACTATATACGTATATACATATACCACCAGTCACCCATAGGTGGTGAAGAGATTAGAAAGCAGGTGCTTTAGTTGAAAAATTATTAAGGAAAAGAGTAATAATAAAAAATAATATAATATAATAAAATATATAATATGTAAGATTGACGCTGATTTTTTTTATAATCTACTTATATGTATATACCACAGTGAGTTTATTTATGATTAACAATCTTAACTGTCGTATCTTTTGAACTTACGAGGCTTTTAATTAATGACATTGTTTAGTTTTTCCGTTAATTGCTAGTGCTCATGTCAAAAACCCAAAAGAATCAGGGGTAGTCAGTACCTGGAACACTTTACATTTTACTATAAGTCAGCATTAACATTATACATTCAGGCAGTAGTATTTTTTTTTTTTTATTTTGCCGGGTGATAATGGCTTATACCAGAATATGTAGCTGTGTTTGATTATCATTCACTTATCGCTAAATGCTATTTTAACCTGTTTTATTTAGTTGTTGTGTATTATTTTGTGAACGTTATAACACTATCTTTGGAGTTGTTAAAATGTTCTTCTTCAGCCTATAGATGTCCACTGCTGGACCAAGGCCTCCTCCAAGGCTTTTCACGATGACCGGTCTTGTGCTGCCCGCATGCATCGGCTTCCCGCGACCTTCACCAGGTCATCGGTCCACCTTGATGGGGGGCCTCCCTGCGCTGCGTCTTCAATGTTATATTCAAAGTTGTTTTGTCCATTTAAAATGTTAATTGACACAATAACACAATAACAAAACAAACATGGAATACTCTCGTAAATTAAATGTTTTACATCTCTGCTTCTACAAACCTCTTCTTCTTCTTCATCTCAGCGTTAATCCCAGTCGCATCCACAGCTTTGCAGCTTTGGAGCCTGCGGTCTGCTTTACCAGTCTAACTGCTGATTTTGGCTAAACTTCGATATTTTCCGTGAAGCGACTGCCGTCTGACCTCCACAACCCGAAGGCGATATCTAAGCATTGCAGTTAGACCAATTGTTATACTTTTAGGGCTCCAACAACCCGTAACGACTGCCACTAGATGTTCGTATGGTAACCGGGACCAACGGCTTAACGTGCTTTCCGAGGCACTACCAGATAAGTGCAAATATTCATATTCATGCATACAAATCGAACCCGCGCCTCTTTGCGCAACGGCCACGTTCGCTAACGCTACGCCACAGAGACTGTCAAACTTGTGCTTCTACGAAGCTCTTTTGCCTAAATCTGACGTGAATAAAGTGTAGGTCAGGAGAAAACATTAGTAAGTCTCCTACTTACTAAACTAGAGAAAATAATGATAGTGTTTCGTTTTATATCCCTTGATTTATGAGCTGTCGTGAGAAATAATGTTCACGCTTAAGTGGTGCGACGGATATGAATTTGTTACACACGCAATTCTGATTTAAGGTAGCGTAGGCTTGAGGTGTTATTGATTTTCTTTTATAAAAGATTACTGAAAGTGGCTGTTTTGTTCATAATTAGGTTTTTATTATATTACCTAATGCTCGGGTTATAAAAGTTATTGCAAGGTGTAACAAAAGCCGAGAGTAATAAAATCAAACACAACATTTGTTTGCTAGAATATCGCACAAAAGGTGTAACAGTTTTGTTTTAGCGTATCCTGCCATAAAACTTTATAGAGGCAAATAGTTGTTCCAGATCAGACTTTCACAGTTCAGACTTAAATAATTATCTTCCGATTTCAATTTATACAGACATAAATAAATCACAACTAGGCAACTAATAATTTTGCTAAAAAAATTCACCAAGCGAGCTCAGTGCGAGTTGGCGGATGTTTTTTAGTTCAGAAATTATGATAACTACAAAATTATGACTTCGTCTCATGGTATCACATCTTCTATGTTATAGATTTTCTTTACTTATTAATAAAATAATTGTGAAAGTAAGTTTCTTTGTTCCGCTTTCATGCAAATACTACTAAACAGATCTGGATGAAACCATTGTATATACGAAAGATAGCCGATCAAGCTACCTGAAACTATCAAATATTCCCAATCAACCTTGTGCCTAGATATAAGACAGATTGTAGTAACTTGATGTGTTGTCTATTGTATACACCGACATTCTTACAAATAAATAAATTCTAATTCAAAATATATTTAATTTTAACACTTCTTCTTCTTCAGCCTATAGAGGTCCACTGCTGGACAAAGGCCCCCCCAAGACTTTCCATGATGACCGGACTTGTGCTGTCCGCATCCATCGGCTTCCCGCGACCTTCACCAGGTCATCGGTCCACTTTGTTGAAGGCCTCCCTACGCTGCGTCTTCAGGTACGTGGCCGCCACTCCAAAACCTTACTGCCCCATCGGCCATCGGTTCTACGAGCAATGAGCGACTCGAAGTGCTATGTCGGTGACTTTGGTTCTTTTGCGAATCTCCTCATTTCTGATACGATCTCACAGAGAAACTCTGAGCATAGCTCTTTCCATCGCCCTTTGTGTGACTCTGAGCCTTCGTATGAGGCGCATTGTGAGCGACCACGTTGCAGTTCCTTAAGTCATCACTGGCAACACACACTGGTCAAAGACTTTAGTCTTGAGACACTGTGGTATCTTGGACGATGAGAAGATGTAGCGTAGCTTCCCGAACGCTGCCTAGCCGGGCTGGATTCGACGAGACACCTCTTTCTCTATGTTGGACCTACCTAGTTGGAGTGTTTGTCCAACTAGGTAGGTCCATATAAACACTATTTTCTATAAAATAAATTAAACAGCAAATTATACCTAATTAGTATAGAAGTCGGTTAAAAATAAACCTAAAACCTAGTTGTAAACGTCCACAACACGGTAGCCTCAAATATATTGCCGTAACTGCTGTGACTGACAATCAATTAAGTACGTACCTACTCTGTTTATTATGTAGTTAGACAAGTAGGAGATTGATCAAGTATCTGCTAATTACTAAAGTTTGTTATACCTACATAAACTCGACGTCTTAACTTTGCAATAGTAATTAGATTAAAATTCTCTAAAGCGATACAATCCCAGGGGATGAAAGTTTCCCAAACAATTCAATCTGCTTTTAAAATTTTCCAAAGTAGGTACTATACAAAATAAATCCATTGAAACATTGAGCGGAAAATTTGAGAAGCAAAATCTACAACATACAAAATAAATATAGTTTAAAAAACAAAAAAAAAACGTGCTTTTAAAGAATATCAAACTAAAAAGTTAAAAATAATTTTAAAATTTAATTTATGACAGTAGTATATAAACAATCTAGTATAGATGAGAAAAAAGCGTGAGGCGCTTTGTGCCATATTTTTTGTATATTAAGCGCCTCACGCTTTTTACAAACAAGTAGGCAAACATACAACTGAAACTAATAAAAAGCATGTAACATTTGACTAACTCACCCGGTTCTTGCAAAATTGGCCATATAAAGTATAAATGCTTCTGACAAAGCCACTTCTGACTTTGTATAGTTTCTGGGAAAATGGCCGAGCCCCTCCACTAATGGGGCTCCGAATAAGTACGGGAGCTCTTCTCCGTGAACTGACCCCATCCGCTGCAATTGAAAATCGTATAAGTGGTGAAATATATTGGGCTGTAGAAAGATTTAAGTTTGGAATTGAAAAGATAAGAGAGAACATTTAGAATTATTGGCAAATCAAAATTGTGGAGATTGTTTAATAAAAAAATGATAATTATACAATATGTAAAGAAAACCCTGTCCGACCCATAAGGATAATAAAGGTTAGGTAATCACATGACCAAATATAGTATAAAATTTTACATAATCATACTAGTAACAATACTAATGAATTTTGAAATAACCTTTTTTTCCCGGGAATTAATTCTAATTTCCCCGAAATTTGGTAATTTAAAAAAAAGTGACAACACCGGTATTATTATGAGCGAATAGCGACGCGACCACGTGCCGCGTGCCCTGCCCCCCGCCGCCCGCGGTAGGGTTGCATACCGCACATGTATTAAGTTACCTCTTTTTGCGAAATAATATTTATTTTTTTAGGGGGATTTTTTTATGTTTAGCCCGGCTTTGTACCCATTAGTAGAATCAGTTATCGATACCTAACAATACCTTCACGGGTCGGACAGGGTTTTCTTTACATATTGTATAAATTGATAATTAAATTTAGTTTTAAATTAATTTAAATCTGATTTTAAATTTAATTGCGTAATTTAACTATGAATTTAGTAAATATGATTTGTGGGATTAAGCGTGCACCATGAAATATAATCATACATAATCATTACGGATAATAATCGCCAATCTGTGAACAATACTAATATACTAGTGTCCGGGCAATCCTGTAAACAATTGTTTAAAAAAAATCATTAGCATTTGCGAATTTATCTCTTATAAACAATCATTAAAAAAATCGCATCGTCATCAATACCCTCTTTTGATGTGGATCTGAATTCATCAAAAATGACCTCTTCCGCTCTGGGTAGAGCGGAAGGACGTGTCAGATTTTTACTGACTGACTAACCGTGTTTCTTCACTTGTCTGTGCACCTGGACCATGGTTTCTCTTTCAACCAACCCGCGACGTCCTCAGTGCCCTTACCCTAACATTTTTTGTAAGAATATACAATGAGGATGGTACAAGTAACTGAGTGTGGGTGTAGAGTTTCATAAGAAAAGCAAGGATTTCTGGGCAGTTATTATGTCTGCTTTACCTGAACATGTAAATAATAGAAAAAAAACACATGCTTTTAAAATTATTTTTTACATGGTGCGGGAATATAATTATTAAGATTCTGGTTAACGTTATTTGAGGCTTTATTTAAACATTCTTCTTTGGGTTGTGGTCTGATTTAGGGGGAAAAGCAATTTATCAATTGTATACACTATAGTTGTAGATTCGAAAATAGATACATTTTATATTTGAAAGCTGTCAATGATTGGATTGCAAGTGTACAGCCATCTATCAGCCAAATCAATGTCGCAACAAAGTAACTTTGAGCATGATTATAATTTTAGTTATCTTGGGGACAGATAGCTGACACTTTGTATTTGTGTTGTAAAATTAGAAGTCGGTGTCAAGATTCTCCGACAATAATATATAGTTTAAGGAAATAAGGTTCAATTTAGTACATTTTATGTATTCAGGGATGGTAGAATAAACATTTGATTTAGTAACCTATGTTTCATTTTTGATATCAGCGGTTGAGACGTAGGGACCCCTAGTGTCACGTGACTCTCACTAAGCCCGAGGATTCGCATGACCTACATCATCAGCAGCAGCAGCAGTTCATTCTACCAGCTCGCAACGTGAGCGAGCACCACCCCTAAACCCTCACGAAGCCCGAGGGTTTAACAGTAAGCGTTCAATGAAACACGAGTGATTTAGTTTTACTACAGCGAGTAATGATTTTAAATATTAAAAAAAAATATGGTATAATAAAAATATGACTTTACGCAAGTAGATGGTACTATATTGTGGAATACATATTTTAAAAAACTAACCAACTACAAATGAACTTGCACAAGAAAAATATCAAGACAAAGCTACTACATACGGTTGTTCTCGACCGATGATATCTAACAGTCAGATCAATCCAGCCCCCTAATCGGCGAACACATTTTTGTCAAATGATGCGACTAGTTGGGATCGTTTGGACTGACCGGACCAATGGGCGGTCCAAACGATCCCAACTGATCCCAACTAGTCGCAATCATTTGACAAAAATGTGTTATGTGTGGGTTGACAGTCGGTTAAGTTCATAGAATGACCACAATTGATTTCAATCGATATCAATCGGTCGCTTCTAAAGGCTAAATTAATATCAAATAAAGTATTAAAAATATTCTAACCCTCACCTGAGGATAATCCCCATCCTTGGTCTGGTAGTCGAACACGTAGAAGAAGGTTCTGGGTGAGGTGTCAGGAGAGCTAAGGAAATCTCCGGTCTGGACCAGTGGCGCTACGTATTGAGCATCAGAAAGCGCCAGTACTGCTGCATCTCGTGTGTTAATGGGATGCTAAAACAAACGAAAGGGAAAATTGGTACCATGTTTTTCTTTAATTAACGTAAATAATAACGAAAACCGCATGCAAACCGGCATCCTAACTGCGTAACACACTATTACTATCAGTTGGAGTCATTTGGAAGCATGTTGCTAGTCCATTGGTCCATATGTCCGAAAAATGTCTCTACTCACTGTCTACCCGACAATGTAAATAACAAACTGTCGGACAGCGTCCGTAGCGTAGCGGTAGTGAACGCGGCCGTTGACATGTTGATAAGTAAGCGCTATCAACATGTACATCATGAAAACAATAATTTCCTGTGACTAAACTAATGGATATATTAATTTCATTTCTTATGGGTAGACTGAGAATATGTTGAGGTATACAATGTTTAAATTATTGTCGTCATCACCACTTTGTATACATGCACGTATGTTGTATTGCTCTGCTTGCTCATGAAAACACACCAGACCCTATGAGAATACCAGCACTGGGACATTTACTTTTTAAATTTGCATTGCATTATGCCTTTTAGACTCATAAGGGACTGATTTTTGGTTACTTTTATAATTATACTAGCTTTCCGCCCGCGGCTTCGCCCGCGTGGAGTTCGGTTATATCGCGCTTTTTAGGTTTCCCTCGGGAACATCAAATTTTTCCGGGATAAAAGGTAGCCTATGTTCTTTCTCGGGGTCTAAAGATTGTCTGTGCCAAATTTCATCAAAATCGGTTCAGAGGTTTAAGCGGGAAAGCGTAACAGACAGACAGACAGACAGACAGACAGACAGAGAGACAGACAGACAGACAGACAGAGTTACTTTCGCATTTATAATATTAGTATGGATAAGTTGTTATAATTGTCTAAAATCTAGTTTACTTTTAAGATCTTCCTATACAAGTTACAATGAATACATTTTCTCTTTCCTTGTAAAATGTATTAAAACCTAAACTGTAGGTATATAACGGTATCAGCAATTAACAACGCCACAACCAAATCGCGTGAAACCAACCATAGCTTTGCAGTCAGACATGCAAATGAAACCACAATAACACGAATAGAAGAATTCCAACGAACAATAACAGACGAAAATCATAATGAAAATGAAGCACCATAAATCGTGAGAAGTCGGCAAACTATTCAAAACTTATCCTATAAAATATATCCGTGACACTCAATGCGAAGTCGCTTGAACTCGGAAACAGTGGGAATTTGGCAGTGGCAGGAATTTAGAGGAAAGTGCCAAACGCGCCTTTCAGTAGCACTGCCAAGTCATCACAAACGTCTGTTACCTAAACGTTGGTGGATGTAGGTCAAGTTGATACTATGGGTAATGCTTCATAGGGTTCGACGACTTTAGAAGAAAACATGAAACAAACTATGTGTTTTGATATTGAATTTATCTTCATCCTTTTCTGATAACAGGATTCTAAATTCACTATTATTTATATTGAATTTATCTTCGTTATCATTTACTGATTCTAAATTCACTATTATCATTTAGATGCTATTATGAGATTTGATTCCAGTCTTACGACAGTAATCTGGTAATGATATGAAATAACTTTTAAAAGCTCACGTAAAATTTATTTAATATCATTAACAGTTTTTAATTAACCTCAAATTGGAACCCCATCATCATGTTCATTAATAGCATTCATTTAAATTTTGTAATACGTACGAATGACAGCAGGTCAAGCTACCCAAAACTGTTACAAATATTTCCAATCAACCTTAAGAAATAAGGCCTTAATACTTTAGCGATAAAGTTTAAAATCTAATAAAGAAATTTCACAGATTGTGGTAGCTTGATGTGCTGTCATCTATAAAATATGTAATGCCTGCAAGCGCATTGACAATGCATTGATCAATCATAAGAATGAACAAGTATTAAAACCTGAGGTAAATAAAACATTGAACTAATGAATAATTATAGTTACCTGAACAGTCCTCTCCCAATCCGTGTACTCGTTCACGATTGTGAAGAATATTTCACTCAAATGATATGTGTATGCGTTTCTGACGTAGGTCCTGCAATAATAAAAGGGTTTTGTAACCGAAAATGTTAAGATAGCTAACTAGGTACATCTATACATCACACTTCACTACATAGTATAAAACAAAAGTCGTTTTCTCTGTCCCTATATCCCTATGTATGCTTAAATCTCTAAAACTGCGCAACGGATTTTGATAGGGTTGTTTTAATAGATAGAATAATTGAAAAGGAAGTTTATATTTTTTGTTTTTTACTTTTTGTGTATTCTGTGTTTTTGAATGATTACAGTTTTCACTTATATCGGTCAGTCCCCCTACTGTTTTTTTAAACGTTGCCTAACAATAGGAATTGCTCCCGTATTTTGAGTGCACACAAACATTTAAACTCACATATACAAAACAGCCAGAGCTGGAACAACTACCTGTAGGCCATACAAATATTAGTTCCGTGCGGAATCGAAACCGCGACACGCAGCGCAGCAGTCCATCACTTAGCCACAGCACCAACCGTGTTGTCATCATAATATGAAGCAACTTTCTCTGTACGGGCGACAGCAGGTTAACCTACTCGAAACTTGTCATATAATTCCAATCAACCTTGAGCCTTAATGCCTTAGTGTCGCGACACATCTGCGGAACGTACGGCGCCGAAAATTCGGCTAAATACGTTCGTAGTGTATTTCAAGGACTCTATGACACATCAGCCGCAATTATGCCGCGTTCGGCGTAGGGCCTATCCTTTCTTCGGGCGTTTTTTTCAGTTAAAACGCATTTAATGTATTTTGCATAGCAAGCGACATATCACGCGATGCGTTGCGCGACCGAAATTCGGCGGGCGTAGCTGAACGTTCGGCGTGTATTGTGCATCGCACGCGTGGCGGTAACGAAGAGCAGCAACGTCTTGTAAGCCCTTTATAATAGCTAATATTCTAATTAAATCCGTTTTTCTGGGCAATTCAGATACGTCACAAAAACCGCACACCATAAATTGTCGACACAGACAGACTGACGATGACGCCACGTAACTTTCCGTCGCATAGCGCGCTGAACAAGACGCCGCGTTTTGACCGTTTGGTTTGTCACAACAACTGAATATTGCGACTGACACTTCAGCCGCTGAGCTTTCGGCGCCGCACGTTCCGCAGATGTGTCACTATCACTACACTTAGCCATAAAGTTGAAGATCTAAGAAGAAATTTGACAGATTTTAGTAGCTTAATGTGCTGCCGTCTTTACAGAGGCTTTATGTAATTCAGTGAAACGTATAATTAGGTACTTTATTATAGGTTCTTCTAATGAGTTTGTGCCTGTTTTAATACATTACGTAATAAACTAACTTTACTCAAAATGGCCAACACGGGGTGAATGGGTAAGTAGGTGTTAAGAAGAAAAAGTAATTCTTTTTCAGGTTCTTTTAATTCTGTACCTGTTACTGATTGACTGAACTTATTATGTACTATAATACTTACCTGAACTAATAGTTATTACAGTGAAATAATCCGCTTAGACGTTTGTACTTATAAGAACGCAACCGTAAAGGGAAAAAAAAACTTGGCAGTTCGTAGGTATTATTGACCCTTTCACGAGTAATATCTAAGTGGTCGGTATTTTAGTTTGAATATTCAGACTAGAAATTGAAGATTACATTGATAGAAATTTAAATTGAATTGATTGAATTGTTATTGATATTGGATTTGACATTTTTCATAATACAGTTACTTTTACATACTTATGTAGGCAACAACATCTGCCGCCGGCATAAGTTACCACCCACCAGACAAAGTCTTGCCGCCAAGCGATTCGTCGTGTTCCGGTATGATGTCCGGTGAAGCCGTACGGAGGACGGGTCTGAGCAGTTGTGTTGCGATGTGTACCGGGTACGATGTGCCTAATGTTGTTGTGTCGGAAGTTTGGTCGTGGAGGGTCTCCAGATCATCCTCTGGCGCAGCATCGTTGGTCGTGTTGTTGGGTTAAACATTGCATCACCTCGCTCAACTGCCGTCTTCCTTCCTATTCACTCAGTTTTTTGAGTGAATAGGCTTAATAAACTAGTGCGTTTTACCATCAACGATTGCATCACTGCTTACCATCAGGCGGGATTGCAGTCAAGCACTAGTTTATAACTAATAAAAAAAAAAAAAAACAGAATATTCAGAATAGAAATTGAAGATTATATTGATAGAAACTAGAATTGAATTTTTATTGATATTGGATTTGGCATTTTTATTATACAATAAATTTATTAATTGCAAGCTGGAGGAGGGCAAGCGAAAGCATGGCGGACAACTCCTCCGGTTCAAGGATGTCTTAAAACGGCACATGAAGAGATGCAATTAGAACCCTCTGAATGGGAGCGTTTGGCAGCAAAACGGTCAGAATGGCGCAGAATGGTGTACGGACAAGTACGCGAGTTTGAGGAGCAGCGCAAAGCTGACCTCGATGCCAAACGCGATCAATTAAAGGCCCGCCCACCTGCTGCCATCACATACAACTACGTCGACGGCGTGCTTACGTGCCCTCAGTGTGCACGAAGTTTCACCGCCAAGATAGGCTACATAAGCCATCTTCGGGCGCATGAGCGCCAAATCATCGGCTAGGAGTCGAAGTGGTCGCCCTGGCCGAAATCGGTCGGGAACATCATCAATACAATTACTTTTACATATAAACAGAAACGGTATGAGTATGATATATATGTATATTTTATCCACTATCCCGCACTAGGCCCGCGTGGTTATTGACCACTTTCTTTAATACAGACGAGGCCTGTGTCCCAACACTGGGATTAAAATAGGCTCAATTATTTAACGTTATAAATTAGTGCTTGTCCACGATCCCGCTTGATGGTAAGCAGTGATGCCATCGTTAATGGTAAAGCGCGCTAGTTTATTAAGAGCCTATTCACTCTAGCTTTGACAAAGCTTAAATTGTAATGTGACGGAAACACCGTCGCTGGCAAATTGTTCCAGTCCCTCGATATACGCGGTATAAAAGAGGAAGCGTAACGCTTCGTCCGGGTCGCAGTGGTGTCAACAACGTAAGAGTGGAAACCCGCCGTACGACGGGTCGTCCGATGATGGAACGGAGATGGGAGAATTAAATCAAGCAATTCCCTTGCACACTCACCAGAATGCATTCTATAGAAGACCGAAACGCTGGCAACTCTACGCCTGTGCTCCAGGCTTTGGAGACCGTTTCGAGTTAAGTCTGGGTCGCCAATCAGCCTTCGATTTACGTGGTATAAAACATGATGTGAAATGCTTTGTCCGAATTATAGCAATGTCAACATTGTAGGGACGGATACTTGTCGTATGACGAGTCGTCCGATGCTAAAATGGTGATGGCTGAATAAAGTCATGTAATTCCCCCGCACATTCTTTTTTTTTTTAAAATAATTATAAACTAGTGCTTGACCGCAATGTAGCTTGATGGCAAGCAGTGATGCAATCGTTGATGGTAAAGCGCGCTAGTTTATTAAGATCACTATCTATTCACTCAAAAAAACTGAGTGAATAGGAAGAAAGACAGGAGTTGAGCGAGGTGATGCAATGTTAAGCCAAACAACTCGACCAATGATGCTGCGCCAGAGGGAGATTGATCTGGAGACCCTCCACGACCAAATTCCCGACATAACAACATATTTTGGCGCATCGTACCCGTACACATCGCAACACAACTGCTCAGACCCGTCCTCCTTACGGGAACTCCACTCTCTAAAATGTACCCTATAGAATACCAAAAATCTGGCTATTCTACCCCACCCTGTAGGGTAAGGTGGTACACAGTGGTTAACTTTTTTTTCTGATCCTTTTAATTCGGGTTCGGCTTATGTTAGAATATTGTATTTGATACCAAATTGTAGCCAGTTTATCATAGTTTAAGAGTATATGTTATTTTTTTTAAATAGTGTGATAATAATTTACATACAAGAGTTTAAAAAAAAATTGGAAATTGATCCACTGTGTACCGTGAGGTTTCTACAGTGGCTCATCCTAAAGTACACAATGGATCATGTAGTACACAGTGAATAATTAGGTGTAGACCTCAAAAATTAAACAAAAGATATACTTCACAAATCAGTTTTATTCGATTTTGAAAAAAACAAACAAAATATAGTATCAACAAAAAAATTCAACAATCAATAATTCAAAAATTGAACACAATAACAGCATCGTAATAAAAATACAGTCTTCTTTGGTATTCAACTAAATGTAAGAAAAAGGATCAAAAATATATTGTAATTAAATTCAACCACCTTGGTAAGGTTATATCTATAACATACTTAATATTGAAATCGCCAAACACGCGGAGTACAGTCTAAGACAATCAAATTATGACACGCTGAAGTTTTTAGACTGTCTTATTAGAAGTCTCATCGAGATTATAAATTCATGTCCCTTCTGCAAATTTTGGGTTTCTTTCGTACAATTGTTCGAGGTTTTTGTAAAATGTTTCGAAGGTAGCTTTGCCAAAAGCGGTCGCTTTGGCAAGACTTCATGGTCTATGGCCCAATGGTTCATGGTCAATGGATGAATGGTGCATGGACTTCATGGTTCTAGTTTTCGAAGACGGACATCTCTGTGTCTACGCCTAAAGCTCTGTAGCCATTCCTTCCCAACCATTTCATTTTCTATCCAGTTTCGCCATTTGGTATGCGACTCGTCGAGAACCTTTCTCAGTCAAACCATAAAATTATCAAGGAACAATACCTAGAAGATCTTGTTGACTTCATAATTTGGCACCAGACGCACTGACTCAAATTTTCGACATTTTTCGCCTTTAAATAGTACCTTCTCAAAGTAGTAAAAGGAATTTTATATCTTATTGATGCCTTTCTCTCTTATGGTCATACCATGGTACTTATATATCGCAAAGCTTCCAACATGCCTTCTTGGGTGTGGTCTCCAATAGACCGAGGGTTTTTAGGGCCGAGGCATTCTGTTACTATAAGATTAAATGATAAAAACAAGTGACACAACCTTAATTAAATAACACACAAGGTACACAGTGGCTCATGATTCACTGTGAACCATAGTGGAATGATCCACTGTTAACGCGGACGCCATTTGAAATTAAACATCATAGTCACATTACTATAATCTACAAATCCAGAGACATTTTCATGCAAAAACACTCTTGAATATGCCTACTATAGGAATACTTTACAGAAAAAAGAAATATATCTAAGAAAAAATAGTTAGAACAGTGCAAATCTTACCTTCAAACTGATTTTTTTTTCGGCAAAAACCGAAAATAGTGCTTCATTCAAACAATTCGTGTCGTAGGCACTACGCAACTGGATTGAACTCATTCGGGCTGTGAGACCTACCAACGAGTGGAAGAGACGTGTGTATATCTCTGTTAGTTTCGCGTAGATAGCTGGTGCGCCACTGTTCCTGCTATAACCACTGTGTACCACCTTACCCTACTCCAGGCTTTGGAGAATGCTTTCATTGAGCTAAAATTTTACAATACCAAAAACTATTGAAATAAAAACTCGTAGTGCAACAGAAACGAAACATAAACGAACGAATTAAATTAACAAAGGCTCAAATTGACGAAACAAAAGGAAATTTACATCAAATTGTTGTGACGTATTCGAAATAATTTAATTTGTCATACAGAGATGTCATATAAAAACACATCAAATCTGTATTTCTGTAAATCTGTATTTTATTTGTAATCTGTATTTTTATTAAAATCCTCTTTTAGGCTTGTGAATGAGCCAGTAATTGGAGTCTGCAAAATAAAAAAATGCAAAAGGAACGCTCGTACTACGTGACATGCACATTAAAATGAGAATTTATGACGCTGGCATATATTTTTAAATAAAACTAGGCTGCGGCAAATGTTTTGTGATTTAATTTATAAGATTCCAATACACTGCTCCGATGGAGGAGTTATTATTGTAAATATTTAATTGGATTTACAAATTACTGGTAACATTTATCGATCTTTACCTTTTACGATTATTTTTGACTAGCAGCCGCCAGCGACTTCGTTTGCGTGAAGTTAGTTATGCTCCGCTCCTATTGTTGGCAGCGTGATGTTATATAGCCTAAAGCCTTCCTAGATTAATGGGCTGTTTAACGCAAAAAGAATTGTTCAAATCAGACCAGTAGTTTCTGAGATTAGCAAGTTCAAACAAACTCTTCAGCTTTATATATTAGTATAGATATAAATAGATTGGAAAGGAATTATTAACATCAAAATTTTCAATAGATAGTATTGATTCTAGTCGCGTGTCTGAAAATAAATTAGGTGGCTTTTTTGTAATATTTTGTATTTTTTTTTTGTATTATATTTTTATATTTATAGATTTTTTTTAAAACATTGCTCGATACTAGCAATTTCTCCTGTATCGTGGGTGTGTTTACAAACATTAAACTCACATACACAAACAATCAGACCCGAAACAACGACTTGTAGGTCATACATATAGGTGCCTGTTCCGTGCGGGAATCGAACCCGCGACACGCAGCGCAGCAGTCAATAGTTTATCCACTGCGCTAACCGTGTAGTCTTACCAGGGGTATCGTATTACCTAGTCACTGAGTTGTGTAGGTCAGATAGATAGTAAATACTTGTATTCAGCTGAATCAGGTTAGACTGGAAGCCAACCCTAACATATTTTGGAAAAGATTAGGCTAATGATGAAATATAAAATACTCCTTATAAATATTAACAACCAGATACTCAGTGGCTTTTTTCGCAATGGTGTCAGAAATAATCCCACGAAAACCTACTATCTTAATTAAAATTTGCTACCAGCTATTAATCTAATGTTCTCTACCCAAATCCATTCAGCAGTTTTTTCGTGATTCGGTAACAAACACGCAAATTTTTACATTTAAAACATTGGAATAATAACCGTAAAAAAAGGAAGCATGTCTTTTTAACACTAAAAATGTATTAAAAATTACAAATTTAAAGGCTACTCTTTTAACGAAACATTCCACACACTCCTTTCCGCTTATCACTGTGTGAATAATTTATATCTATGCTTTACATGTCTACAATACCAGAAAGTGTGTCGTTTTTAGGTAAATACGTCCCTAAATAAACAGCAAACAAGTTACAGATACGATCATATATACATTCATATACCAAATATACTATTCAATACTAGGAAAAAATATTTCACCTTCAATATCCAATACGTTTGATTACAAGCATTCAAGGAGACATCCTATGACCGTAGTGCAAACACCAATTTGCCGAATAAACATCGACCTTACCTTATTATTCTATCCCGCCGTTCGCCTTCGAACCCATTTTGTATGTCCTGAGCGGAAAATTTCCAGAGTGCTTCGCTGGTGACAACTCCAAAGAGTAGGTCGTACTTATTTTGTCCACCCCTTATTCCAAACATTCTTTCTCCACTTCTTTTATCCGCTTTTAGGTTGTTTACTCCTGATACGCTTGAAAAACCTTGAAGGTCATTGGGTATGAAGAATGTTAGGAGTTCTTTTGCATAGTCAGTTTTAACCACTACCCCGTCAACTGATGGGCCGAATGCTGTCAAGTAACTCGGTGTACTGATCTCTGCAGACATCAGCTCGTCAAGTGGCACTTCCCTGAGGCAGTCGACTATGAGTTCATGGTCTTTGACGATGTCTTCTGGAAGCGTGCAGTTAGCCTGTTTTGCTAATTGGACGGAAAAGCTGACTGGATCTTCGACTAATGCCCATGAGCTTAGAGCAGATCCTGAGAGTAAAATTGAGCGGTGGAAAAGACCTGCAACAAATTCATAAATAAACATTTCTAGAAGCAACACTTTGCTAACAAAATAGACGTTATATGAATAAGGTATCTTTATAAGCAAAATGTGTGCCAGCAGTAAATACTCTCAACTTGTCGATGTATTTACAAATACGAGTCTCGAATGTGAGTTTCATGTGAAAACAGAATCTGCAAAGCAATAGAAAAGAGTGGTACGATAAAGTTACTCGCATATAAATTCAACTGTTTTTCTCATCTTTGTGCTACAAAGTTCCGTAATATCTTCAGCTGTAAAATGAAGTCTGAAGAATAAAAACAATGTGAGAGGGAAGTTCTAACTATCCGGAGATGTAATTAGAACATCGTTTAGTTTATATTTACCTGCTCTTTATATAAGTAAGATCTACACTTTTATTACAAAAAGGAAAATAAACTTTTATTTCTAATTGTCTCGTATTTTTGTAAACTTTTTTAATCTCGGGTAGATGTAAACAGGGAAAGAGCTGTTGTGATTTTGGTCTCGACTGTGCGTTGAGTTCAAACCCAGGGCAGCATTTCACTGAATATACTAATTTCAACACCACTGCTCTCAAATCGGTGAAGGAGGACATCGTTAGGAATGCACCATGCCTCAGAATCAGACATTTGAAGATATGTGACATCCAGCAATCCGCACTGGGCCCGCGTGTTGGAAAATGGCCCACTCTTTCTCAAAGAGAGGAGACCTGTATCCCAACAGTGAGGACATTATAGGCTGATTATGCAATCTCAGCAACTTAATTGAATGACACACTATTACTCTCAATCTGAATCGTTTTGAAACATATTACGAATACATTGCTCCATATGTTCTAAAAATTGTTTCCTCAATAACCTAAATAATACAATGAATGTTATTGAACTGTCAAAATGATACCCATTGTTGCTGATAGCGTGTTTTACTCAATTAACCTACTGGTCATTTTAAGTCCCTACTCCCATCGTAATTATATTCTGCTTAAATATATAAATACTTTCCAAAAATAGCGTATTGATCCAAATAGGCTGTTTCATTGAAAATTCTAGCTTCTACGTAATCAGAATAAATTTCAAATCCCAAAGAGCTCTTATTCCAAATATGTGGGTGTAATTTAGGTTCGAATTCCCCAAATTTGTACAGGGTCAAGCTAATGAATACTTTGGGACGAGAACTCTACAGTACGTTTGTATATTCTGATGCTAAATCGAGTGCATCAGAAATGATAGGGCAGTTTTTATTTATTTTATTTTTTTTATAAAATGACCTTTTGCCTGACTGCATTCATGCTATAAGCAATGATACAATTGTTGATGGTAAAGCTCTAATTTCTTATGAGGCTGTTCACCCTAGCCTTAAAGACACATCAAGTCAAATTATAACAGATGGGTAGACCGATGTAGGACGGGTAGACCCGTCCACTCTGTCCAGAGCGGAAAAAAAGGATGTATCAAAGAGATATCAGAGCGGGAAATGAATTTGTATGTTACTGGTATTACATATACACTGACCCACTCCCGGGTAAAGACACAGTAGAGACAGAACAGTAGATTATCTAAGGCCGTCCGCAGAGTTATTTGCCTACTCTTGCGTTGAACCACAGCCCGTACTGCCCCTATGTTATTCCAAGCTATATTATGCCAGCGTGTGCGTGAAATCGCGTACCGACACGGCGCACGGCGCGCACGCAATCATTCAAACCGAGAGCGGCTCGTTTCTATGAAGATGTTTTACTGTCTGTCCACTGTGGTAAAGACTTATTACATTTTTAGCGATAAGAGCGCCTATTGTTTCAGCCTTTGTAAAATCTAAATATTTATGTTCTGTAATTTATATGGTGTATATAATAAAGAGTATTCTATTCTATTCTAAAAACCTCCACTCCTTCCACCAATTGCAAGCCTGCGCGTATTGCTGGCACAAAATCAGCTTATAATGTGGAAACATTATGGCTGTTTCGGTGGTGGTGTTGTTGTGGTGTGTGCACCTTTGACACAGGCCTTCTCTCGGTGAGAAGGAGTGGGCCGTAATCTACCACGCGCGCCTTATGGTTGGTAGATCTCACATGTTTTTGAAGTTTTGGGTCTAGGACATGCAGGTTTCCTCATGATGTTTTCCTTCACCGTTTGAGAGCTGTGATTGTGAAATTATTTGCAAAAAGTAAAACATCTGATGGGGTTCGAATCTACGACTAATAACTTGTAAGTCGCGACCGATGCCACTAGGCCATCGCTGTTCTCATTTCATTTCTACTTCATATTCCTTCCAAGTTCGATGCTTATTTAGATAATAATTAAAAAAAGAATCTAATTTTATTTCCATTTCATTGTTCCATATGTTTGAAAACATCTCTACTCAACGACGTAAATAACGCAATGAATGTTATTGAACTGTCAAAATGAAACCCATTGCTACTGATAGTGTGTTACGTTATTACCCTGGTGTCCAGCTAATCCCCCAATCGTCAACGTAGCGCTCGCTATAAAAATATTGGACAATTTTTATCACGAATTCTACGAAAACCCCTTGAATGGCACTAATTGGGAGCTCTGGGTAAGTAAGAAAAATGAAACTTTTTATTGAATCGAGTTCTGTATAGGTTTTTTATTCATACTGTAAAAAAATAAATGGAATGTAGGCTTTTTTATATATTTGCATAGCGTTTTGATACATCGCATTTCACATTAATACGCTTCAGTAATTTTACGATTTGTGCAATGGTGAATACTTCGCTGTTTTATTTCCATTTTGCTTCAAATTTTCCGGTATGAATTTCAGACAAATATTTTTGATATTGTGAAAAAATGGTCTTTGCGAAACAAGTAAGTAACTAAGGTAGAAAAGGCATAATATACGTATTAAATTCAGGAAGGACACACCAAGGACAAAAAATGGTCATATGTATGTTGTGCCCTTCTAAAAGATACTACTGTAGGTCCCGTAAGCGGTGCGTTTATATGGCAACATATTCAACATGTAAGTATATTGGTCTTAATATCAAATGCTATTCTAAATGGATATGAAAGATGTGAAATATTCTTACAAACATATTAAGTACTTTTAAAGTTTCGGGTGATTCATGACTCTTTTATGCATGCACATAAATATTACTTAAAACTGATAAATAATGTTAATATTATTTTCTTTTTAACGGAAAGAGAGTCGGATACTGGGTCTCGTGATAACACCGGTGATATGAGACTTATCGTCTATTATTAAATATTTAAATAAGGTCTAAGGGTACTAGATCATATTAAAAAGTAATAATAGAGCCGCGAGAGTATCTTGCCGCGCCCACACATGTGTCAATCGGCTAATTCAAAATATTATAAACGTAGAAGGTTCTCATTACTTACCAGGCATAACAGTGGGCGAAATCATAAGAAAATTTATACAGGCTGCTCCAGAGCCATGGCCAAGCATAGTAACGTTACCGGCATCGCCACCGAACAGAGCGATGTTCTGCTGTACCCAATGCAAGGCCGCTATCTGGTCCATCAGGCCGTAGTTTGCTACTCGGGCTTTTAGATGCGGTATCGGGTTTGCGTTTAGGAAACCTGAGAGAGAAATTATTGAAATAATTACAATTAAGCCCTTTAATTACCACTAATAGCTTAGACCAAAAGGCCAATTCTTGTAATTTAAAACGTTCAAAATTTAGACGCAGTCTCACCTAGGCGGCAAGCAAATAAAAAAAATTAGAAGTATTTTTTTTGGAATAACATCAGAATGTGAAAGTTTTTAAAATTGGTGTAATTACCGCTTAGATGAATGACTAAATCAATGATTATTTTACAGGGAAAAGATGAATATAATAATATACTAGCTGACCCGGCCACGCGTTGCTGTGCCTACCGTTTTGTAATATTATGTACAATGTTGTAAACTATTTTAAGAAAACGGTAGAAGAACATGAGATATGGGCACCACAATGTTTTTTTTTTTTGTTTTACATAGTTGCAAAATGTAAGCCGTTCTATTTTTGAAGTTGGATCAAATTGCACACGGTGAACAAATTTAATAAAACCGGTTAGTTAGTTGAGGAGTCCACCGCCGGCAAACAACGTGACACATAATTTATAGATATATATATAAAGATAGATATGTAGATCAAAGAAGCCATCACATGTAAAATTAGTTATTAAAGAAACGAAAGCCGAACATTTTTTTGGCAAAAATAATTTCCAAGGAGTACGGAAAACAAAAATCATTTATACAGCTTCAGTTACAAACTCAACGACGCAATTGGTGTGGTAACTTCCATGAGTAATGTTCAATTAGGAAGAGTAGTATACATGAAGAAAATGAGAGTTCGGAGGTAGTCATATAATTTGATTGTATGAAAACAGAACTACTTAATGGCATCGGGGAAATATATCAAGTTTTTGATGAAATAGAATCTATAAATGAGACCGACTGATATAGGAAGTTCAGTTCGTTTAGTGACATAGGAAGTGCTTGATAAATTACAAAAGTTTTGTTTTAGGTTTGACTAAACATAAAAGAAAAATATTCTTGAAGTGCTTTTTTGGCAGAAAATTTGAATAGTGATTGGCGCCACTTATAAGTTCATACGCTAATGTTCAAGTTTACACAAAAATAACTTCAGGGCGAATGTCATCAATAATACAAAACGATTTTAGCACATCTCAATCATGTCCAAAACCTGTATCACACATTTCTTAAACCTGATAAAGATGCAGATATCGTTAGGTTTTATTAATGGAATTCTAGGAAAACTGAAATCTAAAAAATGTGTAAATAATCATCACCTTGCATAACGGGAGAACTGACGTCTATTAGGAATCAAGTTCATTCTATAACATTCTATAAGTGGATGGAGATTCCAATAACGATTAGAATAAAAAAGATTAATAATCATTTACCCAAAATCCCAAGTCTATAGTTGATAGTGATGACAACCATACCACCATAGCTGGCTAAGACGGAACCATCGTATACATTTCCTGAGTTCCATTCAAAGGATTCACCATGGATGAAGATGACCACAGGATACTTGGCTTGTAAAGTAGGTCCAACTGAAACAAAAGATCTGGATTAGTTAATGAATTCGAATTTATTTAACTAATAAATATTACATTTTGAAGTATTTTTCAGACAACTGATTTTTTTCCAATTTATGTACTTTTTCAAAACAAAATTGAAGACATCTCAGTAAAATATTTTTCGCTATTGATCCACCCCTGATTTTCATGGGTACAGTTCGGTGTGATATCAAAACAACGAGATTTCACCTTGATTTTACCTACTACTAGATTTAATCTAAAACAGATAAATTTGTCAAAAATGTAATAAAATAATTAGACAGATGGTAGTAACGTGATGTGCTGTCGTCTGTACATTTCATTTTAGTTATGCAATGGACCCGATTCCCCTGTTCAACTATACTAAATTTAAGTCCAGTGCATCTTTTATTTTTCATTTCATTAAGAAAAGGACAGAACATAATATGTCAGTTTAGACTTATCAAATTCGTCCGCGCTTGACGTAAATTGATGTATTTTTGATCGTCTTTTTTTAAATCACGTCTGTACTGTATAAGGAATATCCTAATTTGACAGGATTAAACTAAAATGTCATCTTCTATCGTTTTCTTAACAAAATAGAAAGAAAAAGATCCACCTAGCTTAAAATTAGTTTAATTTGTCAACAAGTGAATCGGCGCCAATGTTAATTACATTATCGTAGTCAGATCGATACTTTACTTTCCTATACTCACTCTTGGATAAAAGAATATAATATACATAGTCAACGAATTCATTTACCATGGGTACAACTACTAATACTATTTTGCTTCTAATTTCTGTAACAGGATTTGTGAACTACTTGCCCTGTTGCAAATTCACGTTTCCGTTATTTTTCCATCTCTCTAGTTAATTCTTTTATACGGTTATTTAAGACTACCTTTATCATCATTTCATATATTATCTTTTAGTGTGGTAAATATATTTACGTATTTTGCTTGTATTCCTTTGACTGTGACAATAATACCAAGTATAAATAATAATAATAAATTTGATTTATTTCAAGTACAAAAAGTGATTCATACAAACATATACATAAGAAGTAATATGTACGATAATAAAAACAAACACGAACAACAATTTCATATGGCGCCTATATGTCTGCCGCAGCATTGTTGAATATAAAGGCAATCTAGTCTATTGGTAATTAACGCGAGGACGGAGTTGCCGCTGCTCCACACTCTATGCACGAGTGACGCGCACCGCTTGCGCATTGTCGCTTGAAAGCAGTCGGTAAGCAACTCCGCGAACATACCCGGCTGCAGTGTCAGGGTAACCTCAGCACCGCCCTAATCGCGTTATTAAACTGGACTATTTTTGAATTCGATTTCTTAGAAAAAAACAAACATTTTAGATTTTCTGACAACGCAGGTGTTTATTAATCAAATAAATATATAAACAACAGCTGACTTATCAGAAACTGTGGAAAATATTGCGATAATAAATCAGTCAACCACCAACCGCCATGGTAGAAAGGCAAAGAAATTCAAATCGTTTCTCAAAAGCCGAGCGTTCGACTTTTCCGCTACTTTTGTTTATGTTATCAAGTTTTCGCATGACGGGCCGTTGTGCACGGTAGATAAAGTCAGAACATTGGATATATGCCAACGGATATGAATTATATTGTTATCATTGAATAACAATAAATATCTATACGAATCGTTTTCCGAATACATGATTCAGATTTTTTATGGCTTGTAATTGACACGGTCGCACTTTGTAGAAAGTCCAGCAAAAATTACAGTTAATGTTTTTTTTTTTTTTTTTTTAAATATATGCACAGAGATACTTAGATTAAATTTAAATATGTTTCGTTGAAACTGTTGAGAAGTTCTAAAAATATATATCAGGCACAGTTTTAATGCCTAAAATATCCGCCTTTCGGAATAAGGACACACCGTTTAAATGTCATGATTATTCGAGTGGTTTTACGAAAACAGAAATACCATCTAACCTCCACACCCCTTAAGGAAACAAATTATCATAGCATGAATAGAAACAGGTTGCATTATTCATTATTGCATAACTTTGCCATTCTATTTACAATCAAGGCTAAACATTCCCCTTTTCCCTAAGCCAATTCAGTTTTACAGAAACTGAATATCTGCAGTTGTAACCAAGCATTTTACATATCGATAAAATACTAATAAGATACCATTTGCCACAATCTCCACTTCCCTGACATCGATATAAAATTGCAGCTCTAAACTAAATCAGAAATCGCAATGTATTTCCAACTCTTGTAATATAATACTGAAGAACGGTGTAAAATCGAGTTCTTCCCAGAAATATTTCGTGTTGGATTCTCGAATGACTAGTATTTTCGTATCGAATTCACAAGTCACTGGAGTAATAACATCGATAACGTTTCGATGTAACGGTCGTGCCACTGCTGCGGATTTACAAGGTAAGGAATTTATTTCATCGTGTTTAGTATTAATAAAATTGAGGAATGAAATGCGGATGCCTGATAATTTGAGGTTAGTGGTAGTATAAGAATCGATAGTGGAATAAATCGACTATGATTTGAATGGTAACGAAACATAATTTAGAAATAAACGTACAGATAAGTTATACTTGTTTTAATTTACATCCAGATTAGACCTGAATGAGATAATACCAATATAGACCAGGGTAACATGGTTCAAAAGGGGGGAAGCCTGTACAAGCAACAACAACATCTGCCATCAGTAATCCAATGGAAGGAGGCTAACAATAATGATGACGTAGAAGTTAATAAGGTTGTGATAAACACATAAAGGGAGGTCTATGATGATAGATCAGCAAATAAGAAGATACAATTGAAGCAATTTTTCGCTAACAGAAAAATAAAACAAGAATGAGGTTATAAAGATTATCGTGAATTCGTTCGCAACATCAAAATTGCTAAGACAAAATACGACAGATATTTAAAAGAGGGCAGAAGAATTAGTAATGAAATAATACCATGCGATAAAAAGAATTAAGTATTTAATTTAATTAAACAGGCTTTCTGAAATAATGAAATATCTTAAATAATAATAATAACATATTTATGCGGCTTAATCTACCATAAAATGATTACAATATGGCTGGTGAAATAGTAATTCGTAGAAATGTGTTCAGAAACTAAAATGTGTACTAGAATATGTATATGTTTTTTTTACTGCACTGTTTGTTCTGGTGCTGGGGAGTTTGTTCCGCCACTTTTTCTTCCCTACGAAAGCACTACTTAGTGTCGAGGGCGGCTGTTTTGAGGGACTGCCTTATGTAATATTGATGTTCAAAAAGTGCAGATTCTCTGCATAATTTGAATAAACAACTTTTGTATTTAATAAGTAGCTCAAATGCTGCCAATAATAATAATTGATAGAACATAATATAAAATCTGACCAAGCCGTTAGACAGTAAACAGGCATACCTAATACATTCATACCCCCTTATTCATAAATGCTGCCTAAAGTTAACTAGTGATTAGCGATTATTTAACTATACATCCTTTTAACGTCACATAACTTTAATCAACGTTTATGAATAAACCCCTTAAACACTGTGGTGTTTATTCATAAAGGTCGATTTAAGTTAAGTGACGTTAAAAGGTCAAAAATGTATGGTTACAGAATCGCTAATCACTAGTTCACTTTAACCAGCATTTATGAATAAGGGGTTTATATCAGAACATAATATTTCTCCATACAACTCTTCGAACGTTCTTAGAGTTCCAATAAATGTTTTTTACCGAAGAAATCTGCTCAACTTCAGAAAAGTATGACCGTTCCTTCAAATAATATGAATGAACATTTATACTTTACTAGAGTTCAATTGAACGTTCATTCAATCTTACTTAATTCAAGTATACTTCTATCTATTCAGTATCAAACTGGCATTTAGCACTTTTCGTTTACCTTTGAGATTCAAATTAAATTCACGAAGAGCTACATTATATTCAACTCCTTATTTCTACTACTTATGTACCTTTATAAGAATACTTATAAAGAATCGTATGTAAGCTTTGATTGACTCAAACACTAAAGCACGATGTAAACATGTACACATTCGAATACACTTTACATTACGTAAATTTCAATAGCCCGAATTTATTCTACCTCCATCCAAAATATTAGGATTCCGTATCTGGAAAGGAAGAAACAGAAATATACGATCACTTTGTTGTCCATCTGTCTATTTGTCAAGACTCTTTTTCTTAGGAATGCGTGGAGGTATCAAGATGGATTTTATATCAAATACTCAGGTCTGCTCTCCCTTGGATCTTGTGAAAAAATCGGAATTCTAAGCCAACGCAATCAAACATCAAGCAAGGGAATCAAAATCCCCAGGGTATTTCGCTTGAACTCAGAATGTCGAAATTTGGTACGAAGTTATGTCTTAAAGCAAAGAAAAACTTGCAAAAACCTTAATTTTTAAGTTATAAATAATTTTAATACAAGTTTGTACGTACGCCTCGGTGCGTGAGTCCGAATCGCACTTAACCGGTTTTTTTTTTACTTCTTAGGGAAGCAAGCCAATGGTGTAATTTATTTCAATATTCCCATTGAAAGCGTACCTTTACATACTCATGTGTATAAAGGCAATCGAGAGTATAGAGTTTGGGTAAAAATATGCCAGTTTAAAATAACATTACGCTCGTTTCACCCACTCCAAAGGTTATGGAATGCATTCAATTCTGGAATACATTAGTATAAAGCATTCAGTCGTCATATTCAATGGAAATAATTTGCATTTCACTTCTCAATATGTCGGTCATATCGCTTGAATGAAAATGTTCTGAACAAAAATCATTTTAAATTGGTTTCGAACTGAAGTTGGAATTTGGAATACCATTAATGTTGTCTGTCTAAGGTAATATTTTAATTTAATTTATTGACATAAATCATTCTCCTTCCCTTATTAAATTTTAATTAGGTTCGCCGCAACATTTCTTCTTCTTTCCATACTGTTAGTCGCCACCTCTGCGGTCACCCTCTTTCTAACCTTAACACTACAGTACACGCGCCCTGATTTTGCGATGTTTTACTCGCGCGGGGTGAATATTAAGACCATTTGTTTTAGTCATTTCAAGGGTTTATTTTAATAGTACTAAATAAAATTATTCTTTATATTGGTTTATATTTATTAGTTACTTCAAATTGAATGGCACTTTTGCATTAGCATTAAAAATAACGTAAGAAATTAGATTTAAAAAAAAGGTGGAAAAATTACAAAAATATTAGTAAGCTTGTAAATATTTTCATATTTTTACAAATACTTGCTTAGTTTTAATTATTTTCATAGCAATTCAAACAAACAAGGACCTGATGGTCAGGACATATCCATTTGTTACATGTTTTGCAGAACTTTGAAGCAGAACGATCACGTGCTCTAGGACAATAAGCGCATCTACATCTTTTTCCCGTTCTTCGGACATTCATTGGTGAAATAGCTCCAGGTCCAACAGGAAAGTTCTTGGTACAATAACAGCATTCTCACCCTTAGCCAACCTGTTCATCTGATAAATTACCAAGCTATTGATGCCGCTAAGATTTAATAAATCAAAAATTAAAGTTAGTGGCCATCGCCTACTATTTCTTGACACATTGTATTGATTACACATCTTATCTATGATGTCTACACCACATTTTGTTTTGTTGTAAAATATTATAATTTCAGGTTTTTGTTTCTCTCCTGTTGATAAATCAATTATGCCATCATGGTGCATCGTTGAAAACACGATTACGGTTTTCTTTGTTTTTTGTATAGGTATATGACACAAAAGTTGAGTCATGCTAAAAGCCAAAAAGGGTTGTTTTTACCTCCCTGCGTTCAGTATTTTTTGAAAAAAAAAAGAGGGAATTTCTGGTTTATTAGACTTGAGAGCACCGACCAGGGTAGTTTTTCGTTCATCCTCCCTTACTTCCTCTAACCAACGACAAATCATATTCTGATGTTGCCATATTTTTGTAAGAAATCTGTAATGACGAAATGGAAAAACAATATTTTAGCATATAATAAATATTTCCGTCACAAAGAGTAATGATATAATAACAAAACTTAGCAGAAATGTTTCGAAACTAATTGAGATACCCCATGACGCCGATACTCGCATGGGGTGAAATTCCGTCCCAAGCACTTTCTCGCCTTTTTTCAGCCACTTGCGCTCGCGTCAAGTGCCGTTGTGTAACTGACCTTGACCGTTGTTTATTCAATTAGGATAACACTAAGCGAGACCGTCAGCAATCGCATAATTAAAAAACTGTGACCAAAAATATAACTCTGGGGCGAATATTCACCCCACGCGTGTACTGCAGTGTTAAATTAATTCCAGAAACATTTTTGAATATTTAATAATTTGGAGACTTTTGTGATTTAATTTTATTAAGAACTGAATTCCTACATTAAATAAAAGATAAAAAGCAAAATTTTACATGTGGAGTAACGTACAGTTACTGCAGAATTTTTACCCGACTGCGCCATTATTTGAGTGTAAGATGTTCTAGATTTTAATGGGTCCCGACTGTCTAAGTTTCTATAGACTTCATTTTTTATTTGATTACCTTGATAGTTATTTTTTAAAGATCCAGTTTAAAGTACTTATTTCTGTCTTTTCAGTTTTATTTTTATTAGGTTCGTAGTTTGGTTCACTTTTTACGCAGTCACTGCAGTCAGGTTTTTAATTTTATTATTTATTGTTTTTACACTAGATCACCATTTACAATTTGAACATATAATACAACAACGTTTCGAGTTCACATTTTGAGTGTATTCATAATGACCTATTAGTTAACTGACGAAAACTTATCAAACTACTAAAGAAAAGAAATTATCATCCCCATTCCTTATTTCTTCATTGGAAACACAAACTGAAGAAAAGTATTTGTATGGCACCCTGTTTTGTATATCCGCATCGCCTTGTCTGCCATGAAATATATTGTGTAAATATTTGTTCTGCATTCACCGATGTGACATTGGAACTCTTTGAAAGAGGATGTAATATTTTTTTCAAACATGATATGTATGTTATGTTTATTCTCTTTATGTTACATGTCAAATGAACAGTAAATCACATCGGTTATTAATAAGAATAATGGTATATATGCTGTAGTATGTTTCAAAGTGATATAAAAGCTTAGCTATGGTTTTATATTAGAAGACTAGGCACTTTTCATGTTATGTTAAACTCAAAACCTAAAGCCAGTGACAAAAAAATGTGTTACTCTGATCAAGGCCATCAAAATATTCAAAATCTAGAATGTCGCACAAAAATAACGCCATCGAAAACAAAAAATTGATGTTGATATCCTTGATCACAATAACATATATTTTTATCAATGGCCTTGGGGTTTTGAGTTTAACATTGCATGAAAAATGCTTAATCATCATTACAATTGTAAGAAACAGCAGTAGTGATTTATATTTGTCGGAATGTGATTGAGATGTCATAAAATGTTTCGAATAAATATTATATTTTTTGTTTTTATTATTTTGTCCTTAACTCAATTTATTTGCAGTCGGCGTAACACATAAGTATTTTATGTAGGTATATTGTACGAAGCTATAAAATGAAATATGAATACAGAATATGATGTATCAATAAAACCATACTGTAACGGTGACCGACTTTGGAGCATACGCTCGTATGTTTTTAGGTCATCCATATAAATTCTTGAGGTTACTTTTAGTAAAATATCTAAGATATATGAAAATTTTATACAAGTACCGTTGCTTACTTTCCAATTCAATATCCGAGCAATATTTCACAAAGTTCAAAACGGAATTTGAGATAAGTTTTCAAAATTAATTTGAACATCAGCATTTGATGGTAGCTGAACGACTGCTCATAACCATAAAGTTAAACAATATGTATTTAACTCGCAGATAACAGAAGATAATGAACGTTTGCGACAGTCTGGAATTAAATTGCTGAGTATTTGCCTTAAGTTTGAAGTAATAGACCCAATATCTATACGAAAAAGTTCTTCCCATGGAACTGGTTATGCAGGATATCACATTGGAATATAACATGAATATTATTATTGAAAGGTCTTTTCTTAGATATTGGTCCTGATTTCCTTGTTCAAAAACTAAATTAACTTAGTTTAAAGTTTAGGTCAATGCGTCTTTCATTAAGAAAAGCACAGATGATAAAATAATAGTTATAGTCATGTCAAATTTTAAACTGTCCATGGAGTATCCATAGACAATGTAGACGCGATTGAAAACACGGTCCCAGTAAATACTACAATTTGATAGGAATAAACTAACATTATTTTTTTTTTTTGTCGTTATGTAATAGGAAGAATAAGGTGCATTGAATTTAAATTTAGTTTGGTTTAGTTTGTGATCAAGGAAATCGGGGCCAGGGTCCGTCTAATCGATTATCTGCATATTATGCTGAAGTTGAGCTGCCCAATACATATTCTACAAATACTGTTGAAAATTAAAATCAAAGTATCTGTTACAAATAAACCGATAGGCTACTTTACTGGGTAAAAAACAATTATTCTATTTAGTCCGTCATTCAGACTATGGGAAAATATTGGGTATCTGTATTTTGTTTTGTCAAATCAATAAAAAATTACAAATATAAAACGCAAATCACACGCAATCAAAGATCAGGAGGTCTAGTGACGTTACTCCTCGCTAAAAGTGTAGCGAGAAGTGACGTCACATGAGTTTTCAACGCACTGTATCGTATTATTTTTTTGTTTATAAGAAAAAATAAGTGTATAGTTTTTTTTTTTTTGGAAATCTGACTTGCCGATGAATTAGTTTTTTTTAAGTCAAATACCCTATTATAGGTACTTACTTTTAAATTGTCAAAGTGTCGGTTAATCAGTAAGATGAAGCTAATCGACCATTCAAAGCGCAGGTGTCTCTGCTAAAAAAACGTGTCAGAAAAAACATGGCCATTCTTTTACAATTATAAATTTGTTAAAAAATATTTGATTACATCATGCATGTTGAATTTATCCGTGCGCGCAGTCGTTTCAGGAAGGTAAGAGACTTGTGGAACACTACTTCACGTTATGATCTTGTTCAACAAACAATTTTTACCCAATTACTTTGCTTACCTACCTATGTTCAGTAAGTATGTACATATTTATTTATATATTTATAATTTTGGATATATATGTATCTGTGTGCCTATTTCAGTGTATTTTATTTATAATATTTGCACCAACGACACTCCTATTTATGGTTCAGGAGAATCTCTGTCCATTCATTGGTTGCCTGGAAGAGATTGCATAAATATCACTGCCCATTGTATAGTTTGTTGTGTTAATTGTATTTTTATTAAAGCATGTTTTTGGTGTAAAATAAAAATAAAAAAAAAACTTCGGTGTTTCAAACAATGTCTTGGGGCCTCACGTTCGAACCATTTTGAAAAAAGGGTAGCGCGAATTAACCTACAGGCAAATTGTGTAACACACTATCAATAGCAATGGGTTTTATTTTGACAGTACTACAACCTTCATTACGTTATTTACATTGTTGAGCAGACACATTTTTGAACACATGGAGCAATGGATTAGCAATATGCTTCGATATTAAATAGTGTGTTACGCAATTAGAGTGCTGTATAGCTCCATCTTTGTTTGACACTGTAACCATGATGCTTTTAATACTGTTACAAATGGACCTTATGTCGATGGCATAAGGTTCAATATCGCGTGACATGCAGTAAGTCACTTTTAAGCCCTATTTTTCCAGATCTAGACATTTTCTAGGTATAATAATAAAACGCATTGCTAGACTTAGGACGGCCTATCGAATGGTACAGGTATCAACAGTTTTGTCAACAAAGTGTCGACATCGAAATTTCTAGAAACCCGTTTCCGGGAATTACCGTAGGTACTTCCGAGTGACCTCGAAGCTATGTGCTATTATTATTACGTCTAGAGGAATCTGGAATGTTCGATCAGCTGGGCTATATATACCGCCGCGACGCCGGCCCAGAGTCAGTCTACACTCGACTAGCGATACGAAAACAGCGACAGTTAAGAAGCAATCTTAAAGAAGACCTACTGCGACAATTATAACGAGAACTGTGAGTACTACGAGAAGTAACATCTGCAGTGTTATTGTGTGTTTACAACACCGACTTCGTGGACATAAGTGGAAGACTTCGGTGCGACATCAGCTACGTTCTACTTGTCATTGCCTACAATCGACTGTACCTTCATTGCCAATAAACTTCGTAACCCTTAACCGGCATTTTAGTACCCCTAGCCCGTAACAATTGGTGTCAGAAGCGGCATGCCGGTCACGCCAAGGGAAGACGAAGGAGTTCGCACGCGACGACAAGCAGCGATGGATTTGGCGCGTCAAGAGGAAGAATCGCTTGGTATCCCTGCACCCGTAGAAGATGCGGCCGTCGTAACACCGACGAATGTGAGTGCGCCTAGTACCAGCACTATTCCCGGAAGCAGCGGATCCGATTTATCGGTGTTACTGGCTCACTTGACGGCGCAAATAAAGCTGAGTATAGCAGAATCCCAGGCGCAAATAAAAGGTATAGTAGCAGAATCCCAGGCAAAAATAGAACAATCCCAGGCAGCAACCCAGTCACAAATAAAGGAATCCCAGCAACTGGTATTACAATTAAATGAAAAGTGGAAAAAGACCAAAGAAGAGGTCAATGAACTTAGAATTAAAACAGCTCAACAAGATGCCCGCCTGGACCAGCAAGACACGCGCATTGACAAATATGATGCGCGTTTCGATAAATTAGACAATACCATCATGGAGTTTGGGAAGGAAGTAGAATTTTTGCATGAGAAGGTACAAAAAGGAGTTATTAAAGGTGTGGTACCGGTACCCAGTGCTTTGCAGACTTTTAAGGTACCTCATTTTGACGGGACAACGTCATGGGTGGCCTTCCGTCTACAGTTTGAAAAGGTCGCAAAAGGCAACAATTGGGACGACGATCAAGCCGTAACCGCCCTTATGCTTGCTTTGCGTGGTGATGCCGTACGAATCCTCGAGAATATTTCCGGCGATTGCAATACCCTAGCCTGTCTGTTAGAAGCGTTGGAGACTAGATATGGAGAGAAACACCTCGAACATGTCTACAGGGCTCAACTCCGCGAACGCACACAGAAGAGCAGCGAGGGTTTGCAACAATGGGCCACGGAAATTGAACGTATGGTTCGGAAGGCGTATGCATCAACACCGGGATTGATTGGCGCTACTACTCTACGATTCTTTACTGATGGGATTCGAGATACAGAAGTCAGGGCTGCTGTACGTCTGGGTCACCATCAGACCCTGAAGGCAGCTTTGACGCATGCTCTGGAGGTGGAAGCAGTACGTCAAGATGGCCCACAACACGACCGTATTCGAGAAGTGACCGCACAAATAAAAGCCCGACGAGGACCAACTTGCTATGAGTGTGGCAAAAAGGGGCACATGAGAATTGATTGTCCCAGGAAGGCTAAGGGAAGAAGAACTTCTTGGTCACGTGAAGAGGCCGCGGTGATGGCGTGGCGCAAGCGCGATGCGAAGGTCGAGTCCGAGCGCCCGTGCGAGCGAGTCGAGTGGAGCGATCGGAGCGGGCACCGCGAGCGACCCGCTGAACGAGAGCGGGAACGCGTCAAGGACCGCGAGCGAGACCGAGACCAGGAACGCGAACGTTCCGGCAAGCGAGAACAAGAGCGCGAGCGGTCGGGCGGAAGGTCGTGGACTAAGGCAGACGCAAAGCGGGACAAGGAAGTCGAGGACGAGGCGCGTAAGAAGAAGCGCCTCGAGAAAAAGGCAAGACAAAAGGACCGCCGTCGCCAGGTTAGTTCAGGAAGTAAGGGCCGACATTGTGACAAACAGAAAGAGAACGTAAGGATTATCCAGGTGAACGCTTTGGACGAAGACTGGGATAATCGATCATTGAAAGACGCACAAAAGGAAGATAGCGACTTGAAGACAGTAATCGAATGGAAGAAACGAGGCCAAAGGCCCACTTGGAGTGAAATATCAGCGCTTAGCCCAACAGTAAAAAGTTACTGGGCTCAATGGGACAGCCTGATAATTGATAATGGAGTTCTCAAGAGGAAATGGGAATCACCCAGTGGTCAGGAGGTCACCTTACAGATAGTTGTCCCCTGTGATAAGGTCGCGTCAGTGCTACGACAGGTGCACGACGGAGTATCCGGAGGACATCTAGGAGTAAAGAAAACCCTGGAGAAGGTGAGAAAAAGATTCTATTGGGTGCATTGCCGCGAAGACGTTGAGGACTGGTGTAGGAAATGCGTAGCTTGCTCCTCAGTAAAGGGACCGCAAACGAGAGCCAGAGGTCGGCTGAAAGTGTATAATGTTGGTGCACCTTGGGAAAGAGTTGCTGTCGATATAGCTGGGCCATTCCCTGTTACTGAAGAAGGGAATAGGTATATCATCGTCATGCAAGACTATTTCAGCAAATGGCCAGAAGCTTTTGTAGTACCCAACCAAGAAGCTCATACAGTCGCCAAAAAGCTAGTTCACGAGGTGTTCTGTCGATTTGGCATCCCTTTGGAGTTACACTCTGACCAGGGTAGAAACTTCGAGTCTTCACTATTTCAAGAGGTTTGCCAACTGCTCGGGATACACAAGACTCGTACAACACCATATCACCCACAGTCAGATGGAATGGTCGAAAGATTCAATCAGACGTTTGAGAATCATTTGGCCAAAGTAGTGGAAGAACATCAAAGGGATTGGGACCAATACATTCCACTCTTCTTAATGTCATACCGCTCTGCAACACATGATAGCACAAACTGCACACCGGCGAAAGTCAACTTCGGCCGAGAAATTAGACTACCCATAGATGCATTAACCGGAACACCTCCCGATACTCCTATTCTAGCCGTCGACTATGTGGCCGACCTGCGGCGTAAATTAGATGGAATACATGGGCTAGTGAGAGAGAATGGTCTGAAAACCAGTGAGAAAATGAAGATCCGATACGACCGCAAAGCTAACGTGCCCGGATTTGAAGAGGGAACTTTGGTATGGTTACATAATCCCATTAGAAGAAAAGGAAAGAGTCCAAAGTTCCAAGCCAAATGGGAGGGTCCGTACACGATAGTAACCAGAATAAACGATGGCACCTACCGGATTAAGAAAGGATCTAGAGGGAAGCTGAAAATCGTACACTTAGACCGCCTAGCTCGCTATTATGGATCAAATCATGCTCGGGACGAGCATGACTAAGAAGGGGCAATGTTACAAATGGACCTTATGTCGATGGCATAAGGTTCAATATCGCGTGACATGCAGTGAGTCACTTTTAAGCCCTATTTTTCCAGATCTAGACATTTTCTAGGTATAATAATAAAACGCATTGCTAGACTTAGGACGGCCTATCGAATGGTACAGGTATCAACAGTTTTGTCAACAAAGTGTCGACATCGAAATTTCTAGAAACCCGTTTCCGGGAATTACCGTAGGTACTTCCGAGTGACCTCGAAGTTATGTGCTATTATTATTACGCCTAGAGGATTCTGGAATGTTCGATCAGCTGGCATAAATAAGCGCCGCGACGCCGACGCAGAGTCAGTCTACACTCGACTAGCGATACGAAAACAGTGACAGTAAAGAAGCGATCTTAAAGAAGACCTACTGCGACAATTATAACGAGAACTTCGAGTACTACGAGAAGTAACATCTGCAGTGTTATTGTGTGTTTACAACACCGACTTCGTGGACATAAGTGGAAGACTTCGGTGCGACATCAGCTACGTTCTACTTGTCATTGCCTACAATCGACTGTACCTTCATTGCCAATAAACTTCGTAACCCTTAACCGGCATTTTAGTACCCCTAGCCCGTAACAATACGTTATAATGAACTCCTGAGCGAGATTATGAGTGGACTTTAAGGGACTGTGACCTAAGGTTTGTTTTGACCTTTCTTCTTAGATTAGTCGGATATAAAACGCCGGCTTCATATAGGTTAACATATGATAGATGTGTAAAAGGGTTTACACAAACTTACTTACAAAAATGACTCTTTTGTCATTTACATTCAAACGTTGAGTACCTAACTAAAAAACACTTCTGTTTTAAAACGAAATCTGGTCTCGGTCTCAACTCAGCGACAAACAAAGTCAAAAACTTGTCAAATTGTAGGGAAAGTAGAGGTATTTTTGACAGATTGACACTGAGAACAGATTATGAACGTTCCTAAAATCACGAGAATTGCCCGGCTGAAATTCTTGCAATCTTACTTAGAAACTTCGTAACAAAAGTTCAAAGGAATATTTTGTTCAACGTTCAAATATGTTCAGAGAAACATGAAAATAGAAATGTAAATTTAACATAAAGGAATTTTACCGAGATGTCGTGAAATGAACTTGATCTATCATCAACTAGTGGGATTTATCATCAACGATTGCATCACCGCTTACAGTTAGCCAGGATAGCTGTCAAGCAATAGAACATAACATTAAAAAAGTGTGTCCTGTTTATGTTAGGTTGTTAAATGTGAAATAGAAAACATATGTTGACTCTAAAGAAACTGTCAAAATAATTATAAATTATCATTTCCCAAATCTTCTTCTTCTTCAGCCTATAGAGGTCCACTGTTTACAAAGGCCTCCCCCAAGGCTTCAAAATCTAAATTCTATAAAAAATTCTGTAAGTATCGTTTTAGCTAGTGCAAACTAAATCTTTGCCTTCACGTTGCTTTCAAAGAGTTTCCGTGGAGCTTTTTGTCCGTTCTTCTCCAGAGAGACCTAATATTTTAGTTTTGGTTTCATATTCCCTCGATATATAGACTGTAAAATAGGTAAATTGAAATACGGAGAAAAGGCGCGAGCAAGCACTCCCAAATAATAAAGAGGTTGGACTTACAGGAGGGCTTCAGTCGATGTACTCTTGCTCTGCAGGAGTAGATGGAGGCCTCCGCCAGATGTTCACTTGTCGCTATAGACGGTTGCGTGATATTGTTCACCAACCAGGGTTACGGAGAGAGAACAAAAGTATACTGACGAGTGAATGCAAAATTTCTTGCGTTTTGTTCGTTTTCCATTCCTTAATCCTGATTGGATGCTCCACCATGCAATGAAATTGCAGGGAAAAAATGCGGGAACATTTGAATATGCTTGCTTATTGATGTACCTATCTAATTCTTTTCTGCTTTATTAAAATTTTGGAATGGGAGACTAGCTCCATTTTACTGACTGATCGATCCTTTGATGATTCAAATTACCTTTAGTTGTTATATTTGAAATAAATGTTTTGATTTTGATTTCATGTTGCCAAGAATTTTCTCGTCACTGCAGTATAAAATCTATCAAAATATATGTAAAAATAAAAGTATGCATTTCAGCGCGCGCTTGATATGCAATCACAGAGTTCATAATATAAAATACCTACGTTGACAACGCACTCAACTAGGTGCGTTTACCTAAGTTTGGGTGTTCCTAGAATAGAAATGCTATATTGCTTGTCTACGCGCATATTATATTACTTTCCTAAATGATTGATGAATATCATCTATATATCATCAATCCATAGCTAAACTCATTCTTGAACGAAATAGTTCACACATAATTTTCTTATAAAACAGTTCTCAATTTCTAAGACATTTTAACTGAATACAATAACATTTAGAGTATCGTTTAAAACTTTTACGTTCAAAGCATGAAGAGACGGAAGCACTTAACTCTGTCGGATAAAAGATAGCTTATTTTGTCGGCTCACTATACAAAAGGTGTATTATCCTCTTTATTTTATAAAAACTAAAAGTTAGACAAGCGGTATTGTAGAGTCTGTTACTGATTTCAATGTTTTAATACTTGGAAATTAATCTCTGTTTCGTTAATGTTTCGAGTTTTCCATTTCAGAATTTTGTGAGCTTATGTATCAGTGGTTTACCACAGTCATTGCACTATTTTAAAACAATTTTCTTTAACAATTCGCCATGATAAGTTAAACACTTGTGTTAAGGCGGATTTTAGGTATTAGAGGGGGTGAAGCAGATGAAGCGGCACATGAGTAGTCCCGTCCGCCGCGGGGCGCAACTCGCAAATTCTTCGATGCTCGATTTTCATTAGATACATATTAAAGCGTAATTTCACAACTCAAGCACAATGCTAGATTGGCTCCTCGCGTCACTGTCCGGGTTACGAGCGCGCTTTAGCGACGATCACCAGGGTCGAATCTCGGCAGACACATAACTTTTTTTTCTTATTCTTATTTCTTGAAGCTATCAGCTAATTTGTCTTACACTAGACTAGAGTATACATTTTTGGCTGTAATTTCCAAAGCATTAGGCAGAGAAGTATATCCTCATTTCACCAGTAATGTTCAATTAACGTGCAAGTTTTTTGCCAGAAACCAAGGTTAAAGGAGAAGTTCAATAAATGTATGCGGCTTGGGACTTAAATTTGAACAGCAACTTCGCTTATACAACATGTAAAGAAAACCCCGTCTGACCCATAAGAATAATAAAGATTAGGTATACACATGACATTTAACATTGATTTTTTTTGACATTGTAGTTGGTTGCTCTGCACTCGAAGTTGTTGACGAGTATGTATACCTGGGACAAACAGTCCAACTAGGTAGGTCCAACTTCGAGAAAGAGGTGTCTCGGCGAATCCAGCTCGGTTGGGCAGCGTTCGGGAAGCTACGCTACATCTTCTCGTCGTCCAAGATACCACAGTGTCTCAAGACTAAAGTCTTTGACCAGTGTGTGTTGCCAGTGATGACTCACGGAACTGAAACGTGGTCGCTCACAATGGGCCTCATACGAAGGCTCAGAGTCACACAAAGGGCAATGGAAAAAGCTATGCTAGGAGTTTCTCTGCGTGATCGAATCAGAAATGAGGAGATCCGCAGAAGAACCAAAGTCACCGACATAGCTCTGCGAGTCGCTAAACTTAAGTGGCAGTGGGCAGGGCACATTGCTCGTAGAACCGATGGCCGATGGGGCAGTAAGGTTCTGGAGTGGCGACCACGTACTGGAAGACGCAGCGTAGGGAGGCCCCCAACAAGGTGGACCGATGACCTGGTGAAGGTCGCAGGAAGCCGATGGATGCGGGCAGCACAAGACCGGTCAGCGTGGAAAGCCTTGGGGGAGGCCTTTGTCCAGCAGTGGACATCTATAGGCTGAAGAAGAAGAAGATACACATGACTAAATAAAATATGAAATTTAACATAATCATCATAGTAACAAAACTAATGAATTTTGAAATAATCTTTTTTTCTGCGAATTAATTCCGAGTTCCCCAAAATTTGGTATTTTTTTTTAAAGTGACAACACCATGTTTGACGGTATTATTATGAGCGATACGACCGCGTGTCGCGTGCCCTACCCCCCTTCATCTACATATGTATTACCTACCGCACATGTATTAAGTTGAAGGTAACTTAATACGTGTGCGGTAGGCGAAATAATATTTATTTTTAAGGGTAATTTTTTTAAGTTTAGCCCGGCTTTGTAGGCATTAGTAGAATTTTCTTTACATATTATATAGGCAGAAATATAAATATGATATGTAGTAAACAATTTGATTTTTTAGTATAATATGCCGGTTTCTTCGCGATGTTTTTCTTCGTCGTTTTGAGATCAGCGTTGAGGAAGAAGAAGAGGAAGTCTGAAAGTGGCACCGGTAGCTGAGAAGTTGTGTGGAAATCGGTTGTCATGGTACGGGCATGTGTTACGGAGAACTGAGGAGAATGTCGTGAGGAGAGTCTTAATTATGAATGTTGATGGCTATAAGAGTAGGGGAAGACCAAAGAAACGATGGATGGAATGTGTGAAGGATGATATGGCATATAAGAAGGGGGTGACTGCCGAGATGGTTTCTGATAGGGATGCATGGAAGAAAAAGACATGTTGCGCCGACCTCAAATAAATTGGGATAAGGGCAGGAGAATGATGATTTGAGATCAGCGTTGATAAATTATTTACACAAAGTAATGCGTCTGATGGTGTTCGGACCTACGTGTTACGACCCACAACTTGTAAGTCGCATTCAATATCACTACTAGGATGGCACTAGCAGTGATGGCACTGCTGTCATATATTGTTTCTTACTAATTGATACCTAAGATAAGTGCAATTTTATAATATGATTCTGTGTTACGCCGTCGTATTTTGATTTTGTTGTGTATTTCCAAGAAATTGACTAACAAGATTATACGTTTCCCGCATTAGGCAATAAAATTATACTCAATCTTATTGTCTCTGTATATTCTTGAGTGATATAAGGAAAATTGAATGCAGACTTATAATAAAAAGAAAACAAACGTGCCAAAAACGATGATATGAACACAAAGGAAAGTGGTGGAAGAAATGAGAAAACAGAAAACGATTTAGATATTAAATTAGGTAAAAGGATTACAAAAATAAAACAAAATTATAATAAGCTACGTTGAAATTCAAATAAGAAGCAACACGATAATAATGAGGAAATAAAATAGAAACTAAAATAACACAGTAAATATTTTTATATGATGATAGACATTTAGTGCAAACCAGAACTGTTTACAGCTTTTTATCATTGCCCGCAAGTTGTAAATATTATCTGTGGGTAAACGTAGACTGTAGCGGTCGTAAACGATGGGTTAGCAACCCTTTTACCACAAATAAATATACACCACACTCTAAAATATTGCGTAGAATATCTAATAAGACTAACAAGTTTAATTTTTATGTCGAGGATAGCGGTGTAATTTTATAAAAGTTGCTCATTTGATTTAAGTAATAGTGGGGCAAATGCTGTGACGTTATTTTGTAATAGCCACACGTGAACAGGGTCGTTTTGGATAGTGGGGATTGTCGAACAGATATCGCATTGAGACGCGGACCAGGGTACCTACTTCTCCGGAGCGAAACTGTCGGTTTGCCTATTTAAATTGTTGTTGTCATGTGTTACTTCCTATTTAGTTATATTTATAGTATAGGTTCTTAACCAGAACAAATTTAGAAAAATGCTATTAATTTACTTTCTGGTAATCCTTAACTATTACTGCTTCTTGCTGATATTTGGTGTGACGTGGTTGTGCCCACAGACCATATCTGGACGGGGCACGCTATCTTGAATTGGTTCGTGTGATTTTTAGGGTTTAGTTTTATCATTCGTTACTTTCTCCCTTTTCCCTTTCTGTATACGTCCGTAACAAGCAATATGATTTCTTGGGCATTGGTGTGGGTCATAAGTTTTTTTACTATATATTATACCTTAGCCGATTATTAATATTGTAACAGATAACTGTATTTTGTCCCAAAAAAATGAAATAAAATAAAATATTTAGACTTAGTGCTTTAATTCAAAACGTCACCTACGAAATGGAACCCTTATCTCGTCCTATACTCTATTTGAATTGAAGTCTCGTCATTGCTTGTCGTTACTGTCCTATTAACTAAAAATATTCATTGGTATGCCAGGTCTTGATACTTTCTCGGCCCTCACAAGGTTCTCATCATGCGGCACAATTATGTATGCCGTCAATAATCATTGCGCGCCGCTCAGATAGATCCACCACCACCACTGGAGTGATGATGGATCGATCCCAGTACAAACTGATATTTCCGTTTTCGAGAACTGGGTCGGGCATATACCTGTAATACGGCAGTAGATTCAATAAAGCGGTATTCCAGAATAGGCTGTCAATGGATTATCTTGTCTACTAGGTTGTGTCTGCCCGGAGATAATATGCCCGATTGATTCCCCCGGCCGATGCCTACCCAATATCAATTGTGCTGACTTTCACAATAAATCTCCGGTAATTGTTTCCCATCTAAACTTCATCCGAAATTGCACAAATAATCTTTGGGTGACGAATGAGTTAATCGAAACTCAGGCAGGCTACGAACGTTAGCAATACTACATATAACTATAGACGTCCCGAAAAAAGCACCTGTTAAGAATCATACACTACCATATCTCCATGCAAACATACATAGGTACATAAACATTATTGTTATGGAACCATAAATATGAATCGCAGGGTATTATTATCGTTTTAATAATAAATCTCTGCAATTCACGATATTGGTTTAATTATTGCATATAACTGCACCCGACAATATCGCTGAATTCATTATTAAGAGTTTATTTTCAGTTTGGAAATGCTTCTTCCTCAATTCAGTCGTCATTCTTGGTTTTAGCCTCTTCAATGGCTGTGACTGAAAGATGGCTAAGTTTAGACCTCAAATCGGACCTGTCCAAAAGCGCGTTGAGTTGCTGATACCGTCAAAAACATGAAGTGGTTCGTTTGAACAGCGAAGTATGGCAGAAAGGGAAAGACCTATACAAGAAAACCCTAAATCTATTTAAATTTCTACGCAATCATTATCCTACTTCCATTCCATCCATTATTAAATTCCTACACCCCAACTCCCATATTTGTTCCAAATCTTTTATCAATATCCACAGAAGCACAATCCGGTCTGACGTTAATAATTTCTTCACAAATACTTCGTTCACAATCTTGCGCTTCTCACGTGACTATTGTTGCTAGCGAACAAAAGACGGTCGTAACAAAACTATCCCGATGAAAGAGGGGACAAACCATTGCAAACTGTGATTAAAATATTCTAGTAAAACTTGAGCTCCTGTCTCGTTTTCATGGATGGTTATTGATGCAAAATGGTCCGTTTTAGTAACGTTTGTAGGTTTATTTTTGAATGTTATGGAATCAGGAGTTGATACTGACTTTTTAGTACAGATTTGTGGCTGTGCAAGTTTGTACCTACTGGGTGTTGATGACCTTTGTGTAAGGCAAACTTATATATTACTAGCTTTCCGCCCGCGGCTTCGCCCGCGTGGAGTTCGGTTATATCGCGCTTCTTAGATTTCCCTCGGGAACATCAAATTTTTCCGGGATAAAAGCTAGCCTATGTTCTTTCTCAGGGTCTAAAGATTGTCTTTGCCAAATTTCATCAAAATCGGTTGAGAGGTTTAAGCGGGAAAGCGTAACAGACAGACAGACAGACAGACAGACAGACAGAGTTACTTTCGCATTTATAATATTAGTATGGATATTGCCTGATATTTTTTTATGTCAGAATATGAAAACCAAGTAATGGAAAATGCGATACTCTTGAAAAATTCAATTTAAATTAAATCCACCGCAGCGTTATGTTCCAAAGTATTTAAGAGCGCGGAAATTCTTTTAAAATTGTTTCTTTAATTGCATTTCAAATAACCCGTGAATCACATTAAACAGTCATTGAATGCAATAATATCATGAACTCTTTCACCATTCCACGAATGCACTTTCCGCTTAAATGTTATGAAAATATGAAGACAAACATTTTCTTTTTAAACGTAACTCAATTTTATTGCATTTTGGTCCGGAATGCCGTTTTCTTGATTCATACAGCATTTCGTGAAACGAAACAGTAATAGAATGAAGGCTTACAAACATAAAGATTAGTATTCACTAAATCACGATAATTTGCATACTTAACCACTATTGTTTGATAATTCCTATTGTATTCCTGATTTGTGTCTTCACTATTATCCAAGTTTGATTGTATTGGGGATTTTAAATCATTTATGTATGAATTCGTTAATCTGATCGAGACCGTGGTTTGGTTTTATGCTTTCGACGTGAACTATTTGATTAATTTTAGCAAAATAAGCACCGGAAGACGCAGTGTTGGTAGGCCCCCAACAAGGTGAACCGATGACCTGGTGAAGGTCGCGGGAAAACGCTGGATGCGGGAGGCGCTGGACCGGTCGTCGTGGAAATCCTTAGGCGAGGCCTATGTTCAGCAGTGGACGTTTTTTAGGTGAAATGGTGATGATTATGATGAAGTGTAGTAAACATAATATACCAGGATAAACTAACAGATGAGTTTAGTAAAGTAGTTGCGGCCATTATTATATACAGACAAAAGAGCAGGGTAATACCGTAGCACACTATCAGTAGCAATGGGTTTCATTTTGACAGTTAAACAATATTTATTGGGTTATCTACTTTATTGAGTAAACACATTTTTCGAACATATGAAGCGATTGATTACCTATGCTTCAAAATAATTCCTATTGATACTTACAGTATGATGCGCGATTAAGGTGCTAGCCTTAAGCCATGGCAACTACGAACAACTTCTCTGAAAGAAAGGTTTTAATTTCGTATCATCTTTATTTCTTCTGTATAACTTACGCCCCGCGGTTTTACTCACATGAGCAACTTATATACATCCCGTGGGAATATCGGGATTAAAAAGTCTCCTAAATGTTAATCTTAGTAATAATATTTGTGCCAAATTTCATCTATACGTATTCGTTCAGAAGTTTTTGCGTAAAAAAGTTACAAACATACATTCAAACTTTTCCGTTTATAATATTGGCAGGATAAGAAATAGGCTGAAGATAATATTAGATTTAATCTTCAACAGTAGCAAACACCGAAATGCCAAAAATATTCCATATTAAATATTAATAAAAATATTACAGAACCATTCTGGTTTATGGCAAAAAAATCCGATTATGCCACACAGCCTTCCAAAAGAAGTGATATATTATTTTCCTATATAAGAAAGCATATGATAAAGATACATCCAGGGTGACCCTAGCGGTAGCGAAAGCGATGGCGGGCACAATTAGATATATCACGTTTTTTATTCCCATAGACTAATCTGACAGAAGTAATGTCAATGAATATGTTCTATGTTATTCGTTTGGTTTCCGCACTCAGTCCCTCCAGCGGACCATTGTGCGTATATAAATTATCTGTACTAACATATAAAGCTGAAGAGTATGTTTGTTTGTTTGAACGCGCTAATCTCAGGAACAGTAGTTAAAAATCTTTTTGCGTTGGATAGCCTATTAATCCAGAAAGGCTTTGGGCTATATAACTTTACGCTGTAATCAATAGGAGCAGTACATATAAAAAAATCTATCGACACCTGCGCGGGTGAAACGGTGGGGCGCAGTTAGTCATTTAATACTTTGTTTATATAAATATCCAAAAATTGCGTACTGAATTTCATAGGCGGAATGTGAAGCGCTATGCATAATATTATGACATCTCTAAGCTGCATAATTTATGCAAATACATATACAAATTGATATTAATATTTAATTTCTATAATAAAAAAGATTTGATTGGTCTCTAGGGATTAAAACACGCTTTGCACGTTTCTCAAAACATGTACATGTGTCATAAATTTTGTCGTACTTTTTTTTTTTATATAGAATTGAGCTATTCAAACGCGCCTATAAGCTCTTCGTCATTAGTAAACTTGCGTTCTTTTAATGATTATTTTTGCGTAAGGAAAAGTAAGTCTACGTGGACTATACGGAAGATGTCTTTGTAATTTCACTCCAACTTCACGCAAGTAGCTATAGTTTTGCAAGTCCAATGTGCGGAAGCGTTGTGCTGATGCAGAAACTATGTATCGAGTCTTGAGTTTGGTCGCTCGTTCTCCAATACTTCTAAAACTCGACGCAAATATTTTCCCATGTATCAACTTGCAGTAACAGTCTTCTGATTATCAAGTACAACAAACCAACTGCCAACTGTAACGCTTTAAAAAAAAAGAAAGAAAGGGATGTCTTCTCCACCCTTACCCGGCAGTTACAGTAAATTTAATTATGTAAATAAATACTTGGTAGCTAGGAGCATTAAATAAAACAATAAATGGATACAATTACAAATTTATTTTATAATTACCCTGTGTCATAAATACACTGGTCATCACAAAAATCGGCCCACCCTGTTTTTTGACTATTGCTCTTTACAATTTCAAAGATAAACGTTTAGAACTATCTTTTGTTTATGTCTCGGGTCGTATAAGATCTTTGACATTTGATTCCGATAAATGTTTACAAATATGAGGCTACTTAATAAACTTTTTTAAAATAAACACTGCCCAGTGCCGGTTTGATGAATACGGTAGTATTCACTTTAGCTCTGTTTAATTCGCAACCAAGAATTTTAATTTTTATTATGATTATTGAGGATTGTTACTTTATTGATTATCATTGTAATCCGGATTAAATTAACCTAAAACAATGGATACTACTGAAGCTGAAGCGGTTTAAGTTGTGGCTTTGCCGCGAGCGGGTTTCAGTCAACGTGTTGTCGCTCGTCGACTACATCTCAGTCGATTTGCTGTTCGGAGAGTTTACCAGAGGTTTCAAGAGACTAGGCAGTACCGTAGGAGAACAGATTATGGAAGACAAAGGGTCACCACTCAAAGAGATGGTCGCTTTATTGTGACATCGGCTCTAAGAAATCGGCACCTTTCTGGTGTAGATCTCCAGATGCGGCTGAGTGACGTGCGGGGTGTGGCTATAAGTGACAGCACGGTGAGAAGAAGACTTCGTGAACAGAACTTAAGACCTCACAAGCCAGCAACGGAACCTCAGCTGACTGCAGCTCATCGCCAAGCCAGACTACAATTTGCGAGGGAACATCTTGAATGGACTATAGACCAGTGGGCTTCAGTTTTATTCTGAGATGAGAGCAGAATGACTTTATATGGCTCTGGTGGGCGCCGTTATGTCATAAGAAGAACAGGAGAACGTTACGCTCAGTGCTGTATTAGAGAAACTGTCACTTAAGGTGGAGGCTCTGTTGTTTTGGGGCGGGATATCATTGACAGCAGGTACAGAGTTGGTGTTTCTCAATAGGGGTTCTTTAACTGCTCCACGTTACATATCGGACATCCTAGAAGATCATGTGTTGCCGTATGCGGGTTACATCAGAGAAAATTTCCATTTAATGGATGATAATGCAAGGCCACACATAGCGCGTATTGTTACACAGTACATGGAAGAGGTTGGCATTCGTGTTATGGAGTGGCCAGCAATAAGTCCGGATTTAAATCCTATAGAGCACATATGGGACACGCTAAAACAGAAGGTTAGAGCTCGAGAACCCGCCCCTACAACCTTGAAAGCTTTGGATACTGCCATTAGAGAAGAATGAAACCGAATTCCTCAAGGAAGCATCACCATTTTAATAAGGTCAACGAAACGGCGAATGCAGGCAGTGATTACAGCAAGAGGGGGAAACACCAAATATTGACGTGAAAGTTCTGTTTCAATACCATGTAAGACTAAAAAGTTACAGAGTGTTCAACTTGAAACTAAAAATATGGTTAAAATAGCGATTTTTTTTTTTGTAGTATTGTAAAAAATGTACAATTGAGATAAACAATTTATTGACTAATTCGTAAAAAACTGACGTTATTTAGCATATAAATCAATAATTATACAATTTGTTTCATTCAAAAAATGAAATCATGAGTTTTCGTGTAAAATATAGGTGGGCCGATTTTTGTGATGACCAGTGTATATGACAAAACAAACTCCTAACTTACCTAGACGATTTCCTGACTCACTCCGTCTCGGGTCGGAGTGGGACAGGGAATCCACATGAGACAATTCAGCGAGCTCAGGGTCGCTTGACGAGGATTCGTGAGGTGAACCGTTGTGATCACGGCTCAGTCGTTACCAAAGTATCTCAGGTTATGCACACAATATCAAGCCAATAGCCTACTTAAATGCAACCTGTCGGAAACCCACTCTCAATCACTAGATACATCAAAACACAGAAACAAGGATAGGGAGTCCACGCTTCTAACTAACACTTCTAGATTGCGTTACTGGATTACTCTTCTAGACTACACTTCAAGTGACAATATTCCACGTTTTGAGTCACCATTCTTTTTTTAATAGATCGAGACATTTTGACAGACGCTCCAAACATTTGCGCATCCTCATCTTGAAACACCCATGCTTTGCTTTGGTATTTAGTTGGGACATCAAAATAGTAAAGCCTAGTTTCATCACATATAATGTTTAAATTGACGTACTTAGAATTGCCGCCGTCAAATTTGACACCAATTCATACGCTGTTCCCTTAAATCGCCAATCATCGAATGTGTTACCCAACCTGAACAAAGTTTCTTACTTTTAAATGTTGGTGAAGAAATCGATAAACAGTTTTTGCATTTAAATTCAGAATTTTCCTCGATCTGTCGATATGTCACATGTAATCTTCTTCCAGTAGTTCTTGCACTGCCTCCATGTTACTAATAAAATAAAAAAGCGTTACAAAGTTTGTTAGTAGTTTAATATTTAAAGTTTTGTGAGCATGAGTTTTTTTTTTACGGTATTTATCTAGTAAATATATATGGAACTCGTATTATTTGTCTGCAAGAACCCTTTTACAGGTAAAGGCTCCTCCAAATTGTGCCAAACTTCTCTGGAGTGTGCAGTTAGCATCCATTTGGGTCCTGCCACATGTTTGATCTCGTCTTCCCATCCTTTACGAGGTCTTCTTTTTTTTTTTTTACTGAAGACCTCCATGTTTCTATCGGCAGTTATCTCTATTAGCATACCCAGCCTTAAATCGTCCTCTAAGCTAAACTTGCCGTGACTAAACTGAATAAACGATCTTTACGGAAGGACACGTTTGTCCTAATGCACTACTAGATTCTATAAAACACTGCTGTTTAGTCAAGCTATCCTTGAAATTAATAACGCCCGCGCAAGTTCCTCACCCAAGACATGGCCGTAGAGGTTTGTAGCTGGCCAACTATGCGTAAGGAACGAGGCGGCTTACATTTGGGTGCAGTGAACCGATGTTGAGGTGCATTGCGCAGAAACTGATTTATGACCCTTCGTGAATACGTGATTAGTTTCCCCGTATAATCCCGAAGATCAAATTTTGGAAGATGGACGGTTTTTGTTATGGAGACCGATTTTTGTAATATTTAGTTTGAAATCTGGTATACCAGTAAACTAGAAGAAGGAATTTAAGTATTTAAGTTATAAGAGGGAACGTTGGCTTTACATAAAGTTGAAATATAATATTAGATATTTATTTATAATCAGCTTCACGCTATAATTAAATCAGCGTCGACTGACCTCACATATACATTAATAATATAGCCTTTATTTCCATAAACAAAAATACATACAATTTGTACAAGTCGTTAATTTATAAAATCTGTTTGCCAATTTTAAAAATGTATGCTTAAAAACATTGTGTACTTTTTTCTACAATGTTATAGATTATTTTCGGGTAAAGGCCTCCTCCAATTTTCTCCACATTTCCCTATTTTTAGTTTGGACTATCCAGTCTTATACTTCAACTTCAACTCTTGATCAATGGCCCCTGAGGAATAGGTACCACAATTTTTCCAATAACACGTGTAATAAATTATAGAAATTCTTTGAAAAAATTATTTAACAATAATGGCGGATATCGCCAATGACAGTCCAAAAAGACGGCCACGTGAGCCGTCTACGAGGGAGGTTTGAGGCAAAGTTATGATGTGGCCACTAATATTTAAATATTCTTTATAAATTGTTTACTGAATGCACTTTTTACTACATAAATCACGCGCTTATACACACGCAATAGTCCAATGAAAAATGAGCGTGACACTCATCTTAGCTTTCTCCATCCAGTTTTTGCCCATATTTTTGTTAAGATTATTTGTATCCAGCCTTTCGATGGGCTCTTTAGGTCTATTTTTCTTCTTAGTTCCAAGAGGCATTTTCATTGGATGGCAAATTATCAATATGACCTCTTCCGGCTAGGGGGTATCAGACTTTTATTGACTAAAACCCACGTGTGTTCCTTCACTTGTCTGTGGGTCACGCGTCAGGGTATGTCCTTCGAACAACCCGTGGCCCTGGTACGCATAGGTCTTCGTGGACCCCGTTACAATGTACTGACATCTCTTTGAGGTGGGCGTGGTTTCAGCACCTTGGATATAACTCTCGTTATCAGTTATATTTTTGCCCTTATCTCAATTTCATTGGGCAGAAGCATCATGTGTGAAGTCACATCGTCAAGTGTGGGAGAAGAAGTCTCCCACACTTCTCTATTAATCGTCATCCCAGTAATCACCCCTTTTCTAGGCATATTACCTTTCAGATGTTGTTCATACATAATTTTTTGGCCGTCTTCCAAACTTATATCGTGTCATATATGTTTAAGTTTTGTCAAAATTATAAATATGAGAAGTAAGTAGATAAGTGAGTAAATATAGTGTTTGCTTATGTAAGAGTCAACCATACCTCGCTGTTGTAATGTATTGCATTAAAACCCTATATATTAAACTTTAGATCGTTGGTACGGGCACTTGAATCAATGATAAAACGTTTAGTATCAATATAGTTGATTTTACTATGAAGAATTTGAAAATGGAACTAAATGATAAATAATAGAAGCTCTATTATAATACTGTGCTAGTTCAGTTTCAGATTGAAACTAATATAATTTTAATTCGGCTATGCTATTGGTAGATTAATAATTTAATACATATTACATACTAGTGATTTTGATTGGAAATTAGGTTGATAGACAACTAATATAATATTATATAGGTTTAATTATTTCAATCAGCTTTGCATTGGAATTTCATTAATATCAGTTATGCTTTCGAGGAGAAGGGGAGCGCTTTTAAAACAATTGCATGGGTTGATCGATCAGGTTAACCCAGAAAAGATAAAAGATCCAGACAATACGAAAAAGCTTAAAGAAAGGTCGAAGAAGACTAAATGGAAAAACCTAAAGTCAAAAGTAAAATCTGAGAAGAAGGAAAGTAAATATAAACTAGTCAAGTCGAAGATGAAGGTGGAGGAGAAAATAAAGCCGAAAGAAAAGAAAGATGACGGCGAGAAGAAGTGAAGATCCACAAGGATGCGCAGACCCCCTCGAAGAAGGCCACGCTAAAGAGACGAAGCATCGGTTCAATTATAAAACCACCGAGAATGAAGCCCAGGGCCAAGAGCTAAATAGCCATGATTTTTAATCATAGACAATTTATAGATTTTTTAAATATATTTCAGTAAATAATATTGACTTGTTACGCTAACAGATAATTGACTAAGCTGCATTTACTGTGATTAGTCAGTAGATGCGTGACCATATATCATGACCTCTCCGTGGTAAACACTAACGGTAAGACTAAACGCCTTTGGTCCCTGCTGTCTTTGAGAATCGTAATGGGCCGGGCGGTGTTTTACTCAGTCACTAGGTTGTGCATTTCAGATAGGCAATTATTCCAATTAATACACGGTCATTCAACAGCATCCGGTTAGACTAGAAGCCTACCCTAACAGAGAAAAGGGGTAGCGGGTGATGATCGGTTATGCTTTTGTGCATATTTTTGAAATTGATAGCAGCATAAGTTCTCATGAGCTGTTTGAGAATCAGAATACAACTTTCTTACATTAGAATACGAACACGAATAATTTGTCATTTAAATTGGCAATAAGGAGGTAATATACATATATTTGATAATTGCTTTTACTTAGAGGCTTTAAAAATAAAAAAAATAACTACCAACACAAATTACACAACTTCAATGTTTGTGGCTATCTACAGTCAAATACGATCTTAAATTACCTCAGAACGTTACGAAAAAGGCTTTTGTCAACAAGATTACATAAGTAATAAAGGGGAAATTGGGTCAAAACAGGGAGGTACGTGGGTGGAGTACTAAACATTCTGCTTTGGTCACATTTAGGTAGATCTACACATAGGAATGAGGAGTTAAAGCATATAAACGAATATAAGCGGAATCATAAACGAAGAATATTACAACCTATTAAAAAAAGAGTATAAGTAGCGTTGAAATTCATTTTGAAAGTTCAACAACATTCATTACGATATCTATGTTGTGGAGCTGATATATTTTTCAAACCTATGGACCAATGGATAAGCAATATGCTTCAAAAATTTATAGTAAAACTGTGTTACCCAATTAGGATACGGGCCTTGAAAGACGAACAAAGAGGCTACTGAAGATAAATTTTATTGGATGAATTGCGTAGGAGATAGTTTGATGTGATATTTCCTGGTTCCGTCGACTATTTCCTGCCTTTCAAAGAAAGAGGAGCTTTGTTTGAAATAAGATTGCTCGTAGGTAGAATTTTTTTTTTTATTACCTAGTGCTTGATCGGAATCCCGCCTGGTGGTAAGCAGTGATGCAATCGTTGATGGTACACCGCGCTAGTTTAATAAGCCCATTCACTCAAAAAACTGATTGAATAGGAAGGAAGACGGTAGTTGAGCGAGGTGATTCAATGTTTAACCCACAGGGAGATTGTGGTCTGGAGACCCTCCACGACCACACTCCCGACACAAAAATATTTGGCGCATCGTACCCGGCACACATCGCAACACAACTGCTCAGATCCGTCCTCCGTACGGCTTCACCAGACATCATGCCGGAACACGACGATTATATGTAGTCGATTATATTATTTTGTAGATATACGTATTATAATTATATCTACATACTAATATTAAAGAGAGGTTAAGTTTGTAAGTCTCTGAGTTTGTAGAAGTTAATTTCTGGATCCACTAAAATATTTTAGAAAATTCTTTTACCAATAGCAAGCCATGTTTGCCTCAGAAAAAACCCATTTTTTTTCTTTCATTGATTTTAGTTACAGGTCGGGTAGATCTGCTAGAAAAATTAGTTAAGTATAATTGAGTTTTTAATTAGGAAAATTCCAGGCCGGAGTTTGGCTTGGTATTCGGTTGAGGGCCATATGTCACCCCCTTAATAGATCTTAATGAATATATCTGGCGAAATGTGGATGATTTGAGGAACTATCATGACTCCTCCTACTGTGGGCGACACACCGGTCAGACTTTCACTTGGTTGTGCTAGAGGCCACGGTATAGGGGTGACTGACTTGGTGACGTCTGTCGCCCCCCAAACATCAGGACCTGAGGTGTCGGCACGAAGCGTTCCACGCGCGCCACTCTTAGATGTCACAGGCAAAATTAAACACCTCACTACTCCCTCCCCCCCTCCCCCTGGTCCAAAAAGGTGGGCCCCACAGTGACAGGCCAGCACCAATCGGAGGTTGTGGAAGCAGTATTCCTTCCCACAACCCCCGGTGTAGGTATGAGATAGAACACCGTGGTGGTTTTAGTTAGTACGAGTCTGACAGACCCCGTCGCCCACCCCAGTACGGCGGATATCCATGAGGATTTTTCACCCCGCAACATAAAAAAAGGGACCACGGTATGTCTTTCGAACAACCAGTAGTCTTGGCAGGTATCGGCCCTGACTGGCATTAGTTGCCGTTTGCAATCCTGGGAGTAGGCTGATACTTCACGACGTCCATGGCTACTCTTGCGTCGTCTTGGGTTAAGGTCGTGAGGGCATAGAGATTGAATCTTTCCCTCCACATTTGCGAGCATTAGCGTCTCGCCGAAAGAGTTCCTTACTCTTCGGAATTACAGGCATGACGTTACTTTATAAACAGTACCTTGTCATAAAAAAATACCAGGTAAAATGCAGAAATAAATTATCACAAGCATCCAACATGAAACTATATAGGTGACAAATAGCCAGCTCACTAAAACGCCACCAAGTAAAAGTGTTATTTCATTGAAAATTCTAAGAAGTGCCTCACTTTAATCTAGAAATGGAGGGGGAAACATAGCACATCCACCATATACCTTCTTGTGCAATTTGTTAAAGTCAACTGAGGCAAAGTTGTTATTTTCTGAGAAAGCAAGAGAATTGTGTCATTAGTCCTTTGTGTTATTTTGAACTCTGTGATAGTAATGGTATTGGCTCGTATCAATACTAAATCAAACAAGAAATTTATGCCTTCTAACATTTTTTTTTGTTTCTATTCCTAACCTATAACTTCAGCTTTCAAGTCAATAAAATAATGTGTAGATACTTATCATACCCGATGCCGTCAAGTACGTGTATGTAGTAATTCTCCACAGACAATTAAATAAATAAAAGGAGCTAGTAGCTACGTAAGAACAGCCGGTCAAATAGGTTAAACAATGCTTACTACGCTTAATTCGTGGATCAGTGGCAATCTTTACATACCAAGACCCCTCGGTAGCACGATCTTTTGTGGATCTTTGTTAGTCGTTGAGGGGCGTATGCCTGAAAGTCTGATAACCAGTCATATGAGGAAGAAGGAGGGGGTCAGAAAGGCAGTCCTTTCTGACCTCCTCTTTCGATATTCCCTCATTAAAATATTGCTCAGCGACATCAAATTTGACAAGAAGCCAATCGATGCACACATACGTGGTCGCAACACATGTGCGTACACCACTACCTTACTCTTCAGAGATGAATATAACTAGTGACTCTAGGTATACCATGTAAGTGTAAAACTGATTTACATCCTGCACCTCAAACATCAGCAGGGTCTGTACACACTATCAGCAGCAGTGCTTGCACGCGTGGGTTCTGATCCCATCCTCGTCGCCAATAACATATACGCACGGAAATCGGGGAAATACGAGGGAACACGCGTGTTTGCTCACCTGACATAACCAGACTGAATTATCTGCAAATACCCTCGAGTGAGATACATGACAGTTTTAATTTTCACATTTCAACAACATTCATTGCGTTATTTTCAATTTTGAGAAAATATGAAGCAATGTATTAGCAATATTCTTTAAAATTATTCCAATTAATAATGACAATGTGTTACGCAATTAAGGTGAGGGTTGATTTGAAAATCGAGGGTTCATTTGACGACCTCCGTGGCGCAGCGGTCAACACGCCTGCCTGCGACGTAGAGGCCCCGGGTTCGATCCCCGGTCAGGTCATGATAGAAAACGATCTTTTCCTGATTGGCCTGGGCCTTGGATGTTTATCTATATATGTATCTATTATAAATATAGTATCGTTGAGTTAGTATCCCATAACACAAGTCTCGAGCTTACTTTGGGGCTAGCTCAATCTGTGTGATTTGTCCGTACATATATATTGTTCGTACATATAAATCAGCGTCATTCACGTTTTCTGGCATTTTTGCCGAACTAGACTTTTTGGCACAGCCGTGCCTTACGGCTGTGCATTTTCTTGCTATTTTCTTACATGTTCACACTTTCTATTCGATTTCTATTTGTTGCTATATGTATGATGTTTATATCAGATGACCTTTTAGTCTATTCTAAATAGATATTTTTATTTCTTTCTTTTTCTTCTTTCTTGAGTATCTACCCAAACATGTTAGGTATACCTACGTTTTTAGTCCCATATATGTAACAGGTAGCCACATTATAGTCATCATTAGGTTTGAAGAAACTTTATTTCTCAAAAAGAACTTAATACAGTTCATTTACATGAGATTTAACATTTTAAGTTATTGAACATCCATATTACTGAGAAATACAGATGGATAAACCCATTATAATGGATAGAGATATCCGTCCAGGGCCTGTAGCCAATGTAACATCGCTTCGCAGCGAAGCGAAATCGAATACCAAACCAACCAATGGCGGAAACGATTGACCACGTGATTTATCGCGTCGTGTGGTCAATCGTTTTCGTTATTGGTTGGTTTGGTATTCGATTTCGTTTCGCTACGAAGCGATGTTACATTGGCTACAGGCTCAGAGAATCTAAGCGAAAGATTGACCAATCTATATACTAATATATAAAGCTGAAGTGATTGTTTGTTTGTTTGAACGCGCTTATCTCAGGTATAACTAGTCCGATTTGAAAAAATATTTTTGCGTTGGATAGCCCATTAATCCAGGAAGGCTTTAGGCTATATAACATCACACTGCAATGAATAGTAGCGGAGCATATAAAGAAAAAACAACTTATCGAAACTTACGCCGCTGAAACCGCGGGACGCAGCTAGTGAGGCAATATTTCTTCTCACGAGATATTCCGAGACGAAACATCGCCCAGTTACAGATAGATATTCAATATCCACATTCGAACTGTAAAGATTTCATAGCGACCGAGCTTAAGAAATTGCCAACTGTAAGAGCTAGAAATGCAACCGACAAAGAAAATATTACTCTTCCGCCAAAAGGACTTCCTTACTACGTTAGTTCTACGTTCTAAGTTCAAACGTTTGATGATAAATTCTTCGTACAGCCAGCTACATTTTTTGTTTTATAAATTTAAACTGATGCTTGATCGCAATTCCGCCTAATGGTAAGCAGTGATGCAATCGTTTTGGTAAAGCGCGCTAGTTTATTAACAGCCTATTCACTCAGAAAAACTTAGTGAATAGTAGTGAATAGGAAGTAAGACGGCAGTTGAACGAGGTGATGCAATGTTAAACACGACCAACGATACTGCGCCAAAGGGACATTGATCTGGAGACCCTCCACGACCAAACTCCCGACACAACAACATTTAACGCCTTGTACCGGTCATACATCGCAATACAACTTCTCAGACCCGTGCTCCGTATACACCAGATATCATGCCGGAACACGACGAACCGCTTGGCGGCAAGACTTTGTCTGGTGGGTGGTAACATCTGCCGTCAAGCACTATTTTATAATTAAAAAAAAAAAAAACGTCTATATACGATCAATGGACATTTTCTTTGATTTCCATCTAAAAATATCAGTATCTAGCCTCAAGGGACTGGGTATCCGTTGTCGTAATACAATGTCGTAAACCAGTATAAAATTGGGAAAAATGATAAATGAAAATGGCTGTGGAGGTGTAGGTGTAGGTACATTATTACCTCTGGTTCTATGTTGTCTGAGAAAATGATAACCATTGGACCGAGATAAGTTTTTGATATAAAGGTCAGTTGGAGAATTTTAGATACATATAAACCTTTTTAAGTAATATTTGTAGTATAAGTATATTTGAATTGATAGGAGTCATTGTAGGTGGCTCAGTGGTAACAGGCGTGACTACTCTCAAAACAGCGTGAAGAACTCGGCTCTGTACCTACTCGCACTCATCATCATCATCATCATCTCAGCGTTAATCCCAGTCGCATCCGTAGCTTTTTCAGCTTTGGAGTCTGGGGTCCGCTTTACCAGTTTAACCGCTGATTTTTGGTTAAACTTCGATATTTTCCGTGAAGCGACTGCCGTCTGACCTTCATAACCCGAAGGCGACATCGAGCCATGGCAGTTAGACCAATTCTTGAACTTTTGAGGGCTCCAACAACTCGTAACGACTGCCACTGCAAATATTCATATACATGTCATTCGCGGCGGCGGTACCTACTACCTCTCTGTACCTACTCGCACTAAAAATTCAAAGATATGTGACATATGCACTTACTCTGGGCAGGTAGAATGTGGCCCACTCCATCTCAGAGAGAGGAATATAGTCATTAAAGCGTCTCACTGTTTTTTTTCCTTTCGTCTTTTTGTATACAAGTGTTTTATGACCAACAAATTTAATATTTTTTACACGTGGTATCCTTTGCATATCGTTTATCAGAAACAGTTTTATTTTAAAGAACAAAAGCTAGCAAAATTATGTTTTTAAGCCAGCAGAAGATTTCAGTCTTGAAAATGTGAATTTCTTTTTGATTCTTACATTATTGTACCACTCATATCCGAGTGAGGTTTATCATCGATACTGGATATAAAAATGCTGTTCGAGATAAGATAAAACTACAAATATATATTTTCCTAATGATAGTTAACGTCCCCGTTTGATATTACCTATGCAGTGGAGAAACACATTTTTTTAAGAACCAAGAACAAAGTCTATTGCTATCGATTGCGTCTTGTGTTCGAAAAGTGTCTGCTCAACAACTTTGTAAATCCATACTAATATTATAAATGCGAAAGTAACTCTATCTGTCTGTCTGTCTATCTGTCTGTCTGTCTGTCTGTCTGTTACGCTTTCCCGCTTTCCGCGCTCAAAATCGGTTGAGAGGTTTATCTCAACCGATTTTGATGAAATTTGGTACAGACAATCTTTAGACCCTGAGAAAGAACATAGGCTACCTTTTATCCCGGAAAAATTTGATATTCCCGAGGGAAATCTAAAAAGCGCGATATAACCGAACTCCACGCGGGCGAAGCCGCGGGCGGAAGGCTAGTAACGCAAGAAATGTTATTGAACTGTTAAAATGAAATCCATTGCTACTGATAGTATACTACGCAATTACCCTGCAGTTGGGATCATTTCGAAGCACATTGCAAATCCATTGCGTCTTGTGTTCGAAAAATGTCTGCCTAACAACGTCGTAAATAACGCAATGAATGTTGTTGAACGTGTCAAAATGAAACCAATTGCTACTGAAAGTGTGTTATGCAATTACCCTTGCAGGTTCTCAATAATTAATTACAATCTAGCCTGAAAGACTAATAAGCAATTTAAATGTAACTTGAGTGACGCAATGCAATACTGACCTAGGAAACTAAAATATTGTGCACGGAATATGGCAAACCCCGCTTCTTAAACTAGGCAGCCTGAATCTTCGGAGACAGGGACAGCTTCAAGTTCAGTTAACGACCAGGGTCAGGCACTAACTATATGTCTAATACTTACTAATTAATAATACTGGTGGAGCCGCAAGTCACACTTTCCTGATATTTCATAACATCGGCTAAACACTTTCTATCTGGCTTTAATTTGCCACTATCACATGTTTGTATGCATCCATCCTCTCGGTGGTAGGCCATAACATCGGCTGCCGGCAGAAGTTATCACCCACCAGACAAAGTCTTGCCGCCAAGCGATTCGTCCTGTTCCGCCATGATGTCTGGTGAAGTCGTACGCAGGACGGGTCTGAGCAGTTGTGTTGTGATGTGTGCAATGTACGATTCGCCAAATGTGGTTGTGACGGAAGTATGGTGGTGAAAGGTCCCCAGATCTCCCTTTGGTGCAGCATCGTTGGTTGTGTTGTTGGGTTTAACATTGCATCACCTTGCTCAACTACCATATAGTTTTATGAGTGAATAGGCTCTTAATAAACTAGCGCGCTTTACCATCAACAATTTCATCACTGCTTACCATCAGGCGGGATTGCGGTCAAGTACTGGTTTCTCATTATTAAAACAAAACAAAAATATATATGTATCTGAGGTATACCTACACAATACCAGTCTTGTAGTCTGAGCTAAATAAATGTGTTTTCAATTATCTTTCTTGTTTCTATTGTGTGATGCTATAAGGATAAATTCTCTGAGTAAAAACTCATCAAAGCTCATTTAAATTGTCTTTATATAAAACATATTAAATCTATATTTTTATGAAAATAAAGTTATTAATATTAATGTAGATTATGTAACAGAAAAGTTGTTGCCAAATTAAAATGAAACGTTCAGATATAATAATCCTTACTAATACCGAGAAAGAGAAAGAGAGTTTGTTTGTTTGTTTCGCTTTCACGCCGTAACTATTAAACCGATTGCTTTGAAATTTTAGAGACGTAAAGTTGGAAGTCCGGATTAAATAATAGGTAGGGCTTTTTATCCCGGAACAATTTGATATTCCCGAGGGAAATCTAAAAAGCGCGATATAACCGAACTTCACGCGGGCGAAGCCGCGGGCGGAAAGCTAGAAAGAAATATAACAATAGTGATTCATTATACATTATTATATTTTTTTTTATCCCATTTTTATACAACAGTAAGGATAATTACATTTTATTTCCCAGGGTCAGTCTTTTAGGAACAGGACTACGGTCTCTTACATAATCAGCCGATAATATTCTCACTCCTGGGACCCAGGCCTCCTCTTGGTGAGAGGGAGTGGGCCGTAAGCTACCAAGCGGGGCCAGAGCAGTTAGGTAGATGTCACATATCTTCGGAGTTTTTGCATCTAGGACATGTTGGTTTAGTCACGACTTTTTCCTTCACCGTTTTGAGAGCAGCGGTGATGAAAGAATTTACACAAAGTAAACCGCTTGAAAGAGGTGTCTCGTCGAATCCAGCTCAGCTGGGCAGAGTTCGGGAAGCTACGCTACATCTTCTCGTCGTCCAAGATACCACAGTGTCTCAAGACTAAAGCCTTTGACCAGTGTGTGTTGCCAGTGATGACTTACGGAACGGAAACATGGTCGCTCACAATGGGCCTCATACGAAGGCTCAGAGTCACACAAAGGGCAATGGAAAGAGCTATGCTCGGAGTTTCTCTGCGTGATCGAATCAGAAATGAGGAGATCCGCAGAAGAACCAAAGCCACCGACATAGCTCTGCGAGTCGCTAAACTTAAGTGGCAGTGGGCAGGGCACATTGCTCGTAGAACCGATGGCCGATGGGGCAGTAAGGTTCTGGAGTGGCGGCCACGTACTGGAAGACGCAGCGTAGGGAGGCCTCCAACAAGGCGGACCGATGACCTGGTGAAGGTCGCGGGAAGCCGATGGATGCGGGCAGCACAAGACCGGTCGGCGTGGAAAGCCTTGGGGGAGGCCTTTGTCCAGCAGTGAACATCTATAGGCTGAGGAAGAAACCGCTTGAGAGGATTTGAACCTACGACCGAGAACTTGTCAGTCGCGGCCGATAACACTAGGCCACCGCTGCTGTCTATACAACGTTATTTTTCTTTAAACGAAACCTAAATATAGTTTGTTCAGTATAAGCAACTGAATCGATTCCAATATTTTTATATTTTTTCCCATATACATTTAGAAATTGTTGCAGTGTGGTTACCGAGCGCGTAACACAGACGGTAGATCATAGTATTAGGAGCACAGTGAGACAGCAGGCCTCCCGGGCCGTGCCGCTCCAGGCGTGGGCGGGCGTACGGTGCGTTGACCATATTTTTGTCGGGACAGCCAAATAAGGTGACAAGCTCATAACTCTGTGGTTTATCATGATATCTTTTTGAAACCTTGTACATAGATTCTTTACTTAAAAATAGTGGACACGTGTTCCGGGTTTCGCATAATCAAAAAAATACGTTGTATAATATAATTATCAATATAATATTGTTACGGGCTAGGGGTACTTAAACGCCGGTTAAGGGTTACGAAGTTTATTGGCAACGAAGGTACAGTCGATTGTAGGCAATGACAAGTAGAACTTAGCTGATGTCGTACCGAAGTCTTCTCTTACTTCCACGAAGTCCGTGTTGTAAACACACAATAACGCTACAGATGTTTCTTCACGTAGTACTTACAGTTCTCGTTATAATTGTCGCAGTAGGTCTTCTTTAAGATTGCTTCTTAACTGTCGCTGTTTTCGTATCGCTAGTCGAGTGTAGACTGACTCTGTGCGGGCGTCACGGTGCTATATATAGTCCAGCTGATCGAACATTCCAGATTCCTCTAGACGTAATAATAATAGCACATAACTTCGAGGTCACTCGGAAGTACCTACGGTAGTTCCCGGAAACGGGTTTCTAGAAATTTCGATGTCGACACTTTGTTGACAAAACTGTTGAGACCTGTACCATTCGAGAGGCCGTCCTAAGTCTAGTAATGCGTTTTATTATTGTACCTAGAAAATGTCTAGATCTGGAGGAATAGGACTTAAAAGTGACACACTGCATGTCACGCGATATTGAACCTTATGCCATCGACATAAGGTCCATTCGTAACATTGCCCCTTTCTTAGTCATGCTCGTCCCGAGCATGATTTGATCCATAATAGCGAGCTAGGCGGTCTACGTGTACGACTTTCAGCTTCCCTCTAGGTCCTTTCTTAATCCGGTAGGTGACATCGTTTATTCTGGTTACTATCGTGTACGGACCCTCCCATTTGGCTTGAAATTTCGGACTCTTTCCTTTTCTCCTTATGGGATTATGTAACCATACCAGAGTTCCCTCTTCAAATCCGGGCACGTTAGCTTTGCGGTCGTATCGGATTTTCATTTTCTCACTGGTTTTCAGACCATTCTTTCTCACTAACTCATGTATTCCATCTAATTTACGCCGTAGGTCGGCCACATAGTCGACGGCTAGGATAGGAGTATCGGGAGGTGTTCCGGTTAGTGCATCTATGGGTAGTCTAATTTCTCGGCCGAAGTTGACTTTCGCCGGTGTGCAATTTGTGCTATCATGTGTTGCAGAGCGGTATGACATTAAAAAGAGTGGAATGTATTGGTCCCAATCCCTCTGGTGTTCTTCCACTACTTTGGCCAAATGATTCTCCAACGTCTGATTGAATCTTTCGACCATTCCATCTGACTGTGGGTGATACGGTGTTGTACGAGTCTTATGTATCCCGAGTAGTTGGCAAACCTCTTGAAATAGTGAAGACTCGAAGTGTCTACCCTGGTCAGAGTGTAACTCCAAGGGAACGCCAAATCGACAGAACACCTCGTGAACTAGCTTTTTGGCGACTGTATGAGCTTCTTGGTTAGGCACTGCAAAAGCTTCTGGCCATTTGCTGAAATAGTCTTGCATGACGATGATATACCTATTCCCTTCTTCAGTAACAGGGAATGGTCCAGCTATATCGACAGCAACTCTTCCCATGGTGCACCAACATTGTACACTTTCAGCCGACCTCTGGCTCTCGTTTGCGGTCCCTTTACTGAGGAGCAAGCTACGCATTTTCTACACCAGTCCTCTACGTCTTCGCGGCAATGCACCCAGTAGAGTTCTCGTTATAATTGTCGCAGTAGGTCTTCTTTAAGATTGCTTCTTAACTGTCGCTGTTTTCGTATCGCTAGTCGAGTGTAGACTGACTCTGTGCGGGCGTCACGGTGCTATATATAGTCCAGCTGATCGAACATTCCAGATTCCTCTAGACGTAATAATAATAGCACATAACTTCGAGGTCACCGGCCAAGTAAGTACCTACGATAATTCCCGGAAACGGGTTTCTAGAAATTTCGATGTCGACACTTTGTTGACAAAACCGTTGAGACCTGTACCATTCGATAGGCCGTCCTAAGTCTAGCAATGCGTTTTATTATTGTACCTAGAAAATGTCTAGATCTGGCGAAATAGGGCTTAAAAGTGACACACTGCATGTCACGCGATATTGAACACTATGCCATCGACATAAGGTCCATTCGTAACATTGCCCCCTTCTTAGTCATGCTCGTCCCGAGCATGATTTGATCCATAATAGCGAGCTAGGCGGTCTACGTGTACGACTTTCAGCTTCCCTCTCGGTCCTTTCTTAATCCGGTAGGTGACATCGTTTATTCTGGTTACTATCGTGTACGGACCCTCCCATTTGGCTTGAAATTTCGGACTCTTTCCTTTTCTCCTTATGGGATTATGTAACCATACCAAAGTTCCCTCTTCAAATCCGGGCACGTTAGCTTTGCGGTCGTATCGGACTTTCATTTTCTCACTGGTTTTCAGACCATTCTTTCTCACTAACTCATGTATTCCATCTAATTTACGCCGTAGGTCGGCCACGTAGTCGACGGCTAGGTTAGGAGTATCGGGAGGTGTTCCGGTTAGTGCATCTATGGGTAGTCTAATTTCTCGGCCGAAGTTGACTTTCGCCGGTGTGCAATTTGTGCTATCATGTGTTGCAGAGCGGTATGACATTAAGAAGAGTGGAATGTATTGGTCCCAATCCCTTTGATGTTCTTCCACTACTTTGGCCAAATGATTCTCCAACGTCTGATTGAATCTTTCGACCATTCCATCTGACTGTGGGTGATACGGTGTTGTACGAGTCTTATGTATCCCGAGTAGTTGGCAAACCTCTTGAAATAGTGAAGACTCGAAGCTTCTACCCTGGTCAGAGTGTAACTCCAAGGGAACGCCAAATCGACAGAACACCTCGTGAACTAGCTTTTTGGCGACTGTATGAGCTTCCTGGTTAGGTACTGCAAAAGCTTCTGGCCATTTGCTGAAATAGTCTTGCATGACGATGATATACCTATTCCCTTCTTCAGTAACAGGGAATGGCCCAGCCATATCGACAGCAACTCTTTCCCATGGTGCACCAACATTGTACACTTTCAGCCGACCTCTGGCTCTCGTTTGCGGTCCCTTTACTGAGGAGCAGGCTACGCATTTTCTACACCAGTCCTCTACGTCTTCGCGGCAATGCACCCAGTAGAATCTTTTCCTCACCTTCTCCAGGGTTTTCTTTACTCCTAGATGTCCTCCGGATACTCCGTCGTGCACCTGTCTTAGCACTGACTCGATTTTATCGCAGGGGACAACTATCTGTAAGGTGACCTCCTGTCCACTGGGTGATTCCCATTTCCTCTTGAGTACTCCATTATCAATTGTCAGGCTGTCCCATTGAGCCCAGTAACTTTTTGCTGTTGGGCTAAGCGCTGATATTTCACTCCAAGTGGGTCTTTGGCCACGTTCCTTCCATTCAATTACTGTCTTCAAGTCACTATCTTCCTTTTGTGCGTCTTTCAATGATTGATTATCCCAGTCTTTATCCAAAGCGTTCACCTGGATAATCCGCACGTTCTCTGTCTTTTCCTGTTTGCTTTCTTCACCTCGGCCCTTACTCTCTGAAGTTATCTGGCGGCGGCGGTCCTTTTGCCTTGCCTTTTTCTCGAGGCGCTTCTTCTTACGCGCCTCGTCCTCGACTTTCTTGTCCCGCTTTGCGTCTGCCTTAGTCCACGACCTTCCGCACGACCGCTCGCGCTCTTGTTCTCGCTTGCCGGAACGTTCGCGTTCCTGGTCTCGGTCTCGCTCGCGGTCCTTGACGCGTTCCCGCTCTCGTTCATCGGGTCGCTCGCGGTGCCCGCTCCGATCGTTCCGCTCACGCCACTCGACTCGCTCGCACGGGCGCTCGGACTCGACCTTCGCATCGCGCTTGCGCCACGCCATCACCGCGGCCTCTTCACGTGACCAAGAAGTTCTTCTTCCCTTAGCCTTCCTGGGACAATCAATTCTAATGTGCCACTTTTTGCCACACTCATAGCAAGTTGGTCCTCGTCGGGCTTTTATTTGTGCGGTCACTTCTCGAATACGGTCGTGTTGTGGGCCATCTTGACGTACTGCTTCCACCTCCAGAGCATGCGTCAAAGCTGCCTTTAGGGTCTGATGGTGACCCAGACGTACAGCAGCCCTGACTTCTGCATCTCGAATCCCATCAGTAAAGAATCGTAGAGTAGTAGCGCCAATCAATCCCGGTGTTGATGCATACGCCTTCCGAACCATACGTTCAATTTCCGTGGCCCATTGTTGCAAACCCTCGCTGCTCTTCTGTGTGCGTTAGCGGAGTTGAGCCCTGTAGACATGTTCCAGGTGTTTCTCTCCGTATCTAGTCTCCAACGCTTCTAACAGACAGGCTAGGGTATTGCAATCGCCGGAAATATTTTCGAGGATTCGTACGGCATCACCACGCAACGCAAGCATAAGGGCTGTTAGAGCTTGATCGTCGTCCCAATTGTTGCCTTTTGCGACTTTTTCAAACTGTAGACGGAAGGCCACCCATGACGTTGTTCCATCAAAATGAGGTACCTTGAAAGTCGGCAAAGCACTGGGTACCGGTACCACACCTTTAATAACTCCTTTTTGTACCTTCTCATGCAAAAATTCTACTTCTTTCCCAAACTCCATGATGGTATTGTCTAATTTATCGAAACGCGCATCATATTTGTCTATACGAGCGTCTTGCTGGTCTATGCGCGTATCTTGCTGGTCCATACGGGCATCTTGTTGTGCTGTTTTTATTTTAAGTTCGTTGACCTCTTCTTTGGTTTTTTTCCATTTTTCATTTAATTCTAATACCAGCTGCTGGGATTCCTTTATTTGTGCCTGGGTTACCGCCTGAGATTGTTGTATCTGTGCCTGGATTTCTGCCTGGGATTTTGCCTGAGATTGTTGTATTTGTGCCTGGATTTCTGCCTGGGATTTTGCCTGGGATTCTGCCACACTTTTAATCTGTGCCTGGGTTGCTGCCTGGGACTCTGCCATACTTTTTATTTGCACCGTCAAATGGGCCAGCAACGCCGATAAATCGCATCCACTGCTTCCGGGAATAGTGGTGGTAGTAGGCGCACTTATAGGTGTTGCGACGGCCGCTTCTGTTTCGGGTGCAGGGACACTAAGCAATTCTTCCTCTTGACGCGCCAAATCCATCGCTGCTTGTCGTCGCGTGCGAACCCTTTCGTCTTCCCTTGGCGTGACCGGCATGCCGCTTCTGACACCAATTGTTACGGGCTAGGGGTACTTAAACGCCGGTTAAGGGTTACGAAGTTTATTGGCAACGAAGGTACAGTCGATTGTAGGCAATGGCAAGTAGAACGTAGCTGATGTCGTACCGAAGTCTTCTCTTACGTCCACGAAGTCCGTGTTGTAAACACACAATAACGCTACAGATGTTTCTTCACGTAGTACTTACAGTTCTCGTTATAATTGTCGCAGTAGGTCTTCTTTAAGATCGCTTCTTAACTGTCGCTGTTTTCGTATCGCTAGTCGAATGTAGACTGACTCTGTGTCGGCGTCACGGTGCTATATAGTCCAGCTGATCGAACATTCCAGATTCCTCTAGACGTAATAATAATAGCACATAACTTCGAGGTCACTCGGAAGTACCTACGGTAATTCCCGGAAACAGGTTTCTGGAAATTTCGATGTCGACACTTTGTTGACAAAACTGTTGAGACCTGTACCATTCGATAGGCCGTCCTAAGTCTAGTAATGCGTTTTATTATTGTACCTAGGAAATGTCTAGATCTGGCGAAATAGGGCTCAAAAGTGACACACTGCATGTCACGCGATATTGAACCTTATGCCATCGACATAAGGTCCATTCGTAACAATATTTATAAATTACTAGCTTTCCGCCCGCGGCTTCGCCCGCGTGGAGTTCGGTTATATCGCGCTTTTTAGATTTCCCTCGGGAACATCAAATTTTTCCGGGATAAAAGGTAGCCTATGTTCTTTCTCAGGGTCTAAAGATTGTCTGTGCCAAATTTCATGAAAATCGGTTGAGAGGTTTAAGCGGGAAAGCGTAACAGACAGACAGACAGACAGACAGACAGACAGACAAACAGACAGACAGACAGACAGAGTTACTTTCGCATTTATAATATTAGTATGGATTTATTTATACTTTCGCACAAAGACACGTACAAAGAAGGACTAAATGTCAACCATGAGTGGTTTTGAGATCCGATGGCGGGTGCTTTAGTTGAAAAAATTAAAAGAAAAACAATATTCTATACGAGATGTGTTAAGGTGTGTGTGAACCGCATTCAGATTTCCAGCCACATACATAAACACACCCAGTGTTATATTTTGACACAAAGGTGTATGTAGTTAGGCGACGTACGTATGTAGTAATTCTGTTTATTTAAAGTCCTGTTCCAATAAACAATTCGTTGATTTTGTTGTTTTTTTTTATATTGATTTATATCAAGAAAGTTTTAATATATAATTTTTAACATAATATATTATAAACCAGTACTTAACCGTAATCCCACCTGATTTCAGTCATATGTTTTCAAATTATATAGTATCATAGGTCTAACTACAATTTCAGTGTTTTCAAAGCTGGAATGAATTTAGTCTTAATAAATTATCACGCTTTACCATCAACGATTGCATTACTGCTTACCATCAGGTGGGATTGCGTTCAAGGACTAGTTTATAATAATACATTTAAAAAAATGTATGTATCTGAGGTATACACAATACCAGTCTTGTAGTCTGAGCTGAGTAAATGAATTTTCAATTTTCTTTCTTGTTTCTATAGTGTGATACTATAAGGATAAATTCTCTGAGTAAAAACTCATCAAAGCTCATTTAAAAAATCAAATTTTACGCGATTCAACGCTGAGTATACGTCATTGAACGTCACAACACGACTAGGGCCGAGTATTCCTGATCCAACGTCACTGAACCAAGCACGATCGTTCAATTACGTTCACTTTTAAGAAAAAGCGTAAAGATCGTTTTAATAAAAAGCGCAAAGATCGTCTCATTAAGTTTGAACATAAAAAAGAAACAGATTTTAAAAGGTAAAACAAGTGAACAGTCATGCATGAACCTGAATTTTTTTACATCGTGTTTAATCCCATGGAGTTAATTGAACTTTTATTCAGAGGGTGGCATGGAAAGGGACAGTAAAAAGCTAGAGTTATGTTCGAAGTAATTATCCTACGTTTTACGTCAGGGCTTAGGCCGTTTAAACCTTAGTTATGTACAAAAAGCACACAATGTTTTTACTTATTTGACAGTGCTGGGCACGTATTCCGCTTAAGCAGTGAGATATAGTCACATTGACACGTGTTGTTGTTGCGTTGTTATTCCTTGGCGAAAAAAATGCATTGTTTTTCTCAGATTTTCGTGACATTTTTTACATTGCGGGATTGAATGGAAAAAGGAATGGGAGGTTATTGTTATGCAGTGGCAAACAGCCATGTTTCTTTTTTTTAAACTGCTGTTTTACATAACACTGTTCCATAATATGCGAGATGAATTAGCTGAGTACACCACTTGTGTACTGGTTGTTCCATCTTGCTGTAATGTTGCACATTCCAAGTCTGTTCCTCAAACATTACTCTAAGAGTAATTCGAATGTGATTCAAGATCACTGTGATAAAAACAGTGATGCAAAATCAGGGAAACTAAATGCTAAACGAACTGTTGCAAACTGTCATATAATCGCTACATATTCATCTTAAATCGACAATTATGAATACATGGAAAAATAAATTTTATTCCTATATAACAAAATTCAGTTTGCGCTACAAAATTAAACATTTTTGTTACTGCAACTTCAATTTATTCATTAGCGCTATTCACTTTAAAATCAACTTAATTATCATTAAAATAAAGTTGATATTGACCTGAAATCTCGTCAGTTTGACAGATCAATAAAATTTTAATACTTAAGGAATTATGTAAAACTGTCTTACCTTGCACAGGCGTATAGATGTTCATATATAGACAGTCTTCACTCTGATTCTTAAGCCGAGGCAGCAATCTCCTCAAGTACTCTAGTCTTCCTTTAGGCATTCTCTCCAAAGCTAGCGTCTCGTTCGAGATGTCTGGCAGTCTTTGAGGACACACCGGCCCCATTTGGTCCACAGTCTTTACGTCATCCCACGGGGCTGGCGCTCGAGTGGGCGCAAACCTACAGACAAACATTGGATCAAATATTGATTCACATTTTTATTCTATAGATTGTATTGATTTATTCAAAACAAGTTCATGTTGAAAAGTTTTTGAATTAATTATTTATTTAAATTAGTACCTACAGCTTATTTGATCATGTTCAAGAGAACAAAAGCGTTAAATTATCGTAAATATGAAAAGTTTGAGTTAATTATGTACATAAATTAATACGCCACAACGCGGGCTTCATAATTACTCAATTCATAAAATTATATTTTCCTCAAAGTTCCACATGATAAAGGGTGCCTATTTCATGACAAACCAACTAGAAAATGTATTATTTGAACTATTTATGTAGTAATTTTATTACTATTTATATTTTCTATGCGAAGTAAAAATACAAAAATCCTGAAAAACGGTAAAGTTATAATCATAACTGGGGTATGAGAGTACATAATGTACATATCTGATTTAACCTGGCGGGGAGAAAGGGTGTGATTTTGTGAGGTGTTGCTATTTGATAATTTTAAAACAGAAGGTTGCTTTCTTTGTAATTATACTAATTATAAACTAGTGCTTGACCGCAATCCCGCCTGATGGTAAGCAGTGACGCAATCTTTGATGGTAAAGTGCGCTATTTTATTAAGAGCCTATTCATTCTTGCCTTGAAGCCACTTAAATTGTAGTCCGACGGAAGCATACAAATTGTCTCAGTCTCTCAATGTACGCCGTATAAAAGACGAGACGAAACGCTTTATCCGGATCATGGACTTTTCAGGGCTCCGACAACCCGTAACGACTGCCACTAGATGCTTAGATGTGTTTCCAGCTAGTTTATAACCTAAAATAATATACAGGATAGATCCCGAAATTCCCACAGGATCGAAACATATGCGGGTGAAACCCCGGGATGCAACTAGTTGTGTAAACTAGATAAAAAAAAAACTGAGGGTACATTGGAAAAAAAAACTTTAAAGGCAAAACTATTGGTTGGCGAGAATTCAGGCGCTGACGAAAAGCTGCATTTTTATTCAATACAACACGTAATTTCTCTCTCAGCTATTAATGATGCTAAAAGCTAACATTCACCAGCACAAAGGATAGCATCACAGCACGTTTTTGTTTGGAAAGTAATTTTAAAAGTCTCAGCACAATCTCACTTCGTTAATGAGTTCCCTGTTTTGACCTTGTCCTCGAAAGATGCAGCTGAAATAAGGAGCAGTTTTCTCAAATTAATTTCCACTAATTGGTGTTCATGCAGTGATTTGAAATGACCGTGCCATAACAGAGAACATTTTGAACAGAAATTAATGGAAATGCGTACACTATTTGGTTCTTTGTGTATGTGAGTTTTTATGTTTGTAGTCAGACAGTGGCGTAGCGGTAGTGAACGAGGCCGCTGCGCAAGGAGGCGCAGACTCAATCCCCGCGCAGTGCAAAATTTACTTGTATGCATGAATATGAATATTTGCACTGGTCTGGCCGTGCTTCGAAAAGCACATTAAGCCGTTGGTCCCGGGTGCCATACGAACATCTAATGGACGTCCTTACGGGTTGTTGGCCCCCTCAAAAGTCCAACAATTGGTCAAACTGCAATGCTTCGATATCGCCTTCGGATTGTAGAGGTCAGACGGCAGTCGTTTCATGTAAAAATATCGAAGTATAGGACCCCAGACTCTAAATCTGAAAAAGCTTTGAATCTACGACTGGGTTTAACGCTGAGATGATGTGATGATGAGTTTATATGTTTATAAACGCATCTACGATACAGGAAAAATTCATAGTGTGGCGCAACTTTAAAAAAAAATCCGAATAACCCCTTCAAGTCAGCTTCCAGTTCAATCGATTCCGGCTGGATACCAGTATGAAGAGATGAAGCAGAGATGAAGCGACTATCTGTCTGATATACAAAACCCGATTACTGAGTCACCCGATTACTGAGTCACCCACTTACTGAGTGGTTTGTGAGTACCCGTAACGGCTGTCTTAGACCTTCGAATGACTGTCTAATCAACTACTTAACGGGTCTTCCAAGAGGCATGGAGACTCGATTCGATTCGTCATCAAGCTTTTTATCATCCCACTGCCGGGCACAGGTCTCATACAGAGAAGGATTGAATGAATCACCACGCTTGCTCCATGCGGGTTGGCGATTTCAGAATTAAAGTCCAGGTTTCCTCAACATATTTTCTTTCACCTTGTAATCAGTAATTGATTTCCAAGATATACATAGAAAGTACATATAACTTGGAAAGTTACATTGGTGTACACTTGCCTGACCTGGAATCGAACCCGGCCACTCATACTTGAGAGGCTAGTGTTTTAACAACTAGGCTGTCACGACTAAACAGCAGGAAATGTAGTTTAACCTTAGGTTTACATATGTGACTGTTCTCATTTAGGCAAAGGCCCTTGTAAAAACATAATTCATGAAATAACAAAGAAGGCGGTTAAAATAATGCCGAGATATTAGAAAAGACGAAAAAACCCACGTTTTTCGCCAATTCTGTTGGAACATTTTTGTAGCTCATTATTAATGATTCGTAAAACTTCCCTTTGGGTAAAACATTCGCTCATTTTTATTATACCAACATTAAAGTTTGCTTTTCTGATAATTTTCGTTTGCCTTGCCTAAGGTTAGGGTTTTATATAACTGGGTTAATACCGGATAAAATAATTAGTTTGACTATAAAATAAAAGCTTGTATATTATGTATAATGTACAGAGCTTTGCAAAATGCTTCGTCTTTTATTTGACGTCGTTTTTTCTTAATTATAAACTAGTGCTTGACAGCTATCCCGCCGGATGGTAGGTAGTGATGCAATCGTTGATGGCAAAGCGCACTAATTTATTAAGAGCGTATTCACTATATGTCGTCGTGGCCTAGTAGTTAAAACACCAGCATCTCAAATATGAGTAATGTGCGTACATAATGCGCGGGTTCGATTCCAGGTCAGGCAAGTACCAATGTAACTTTTCTAAAGTTATATGTACTTTCTAAGTATATCTTGGACACCAAAGACTGAAGTTGAAGGAAAACATCTTGAGGAAACCTGGACTTTATATAGGTCTGAAATCGCCAACCCGCATTGAGCAAGTGTGGTGATTACGCTCAATCCTTCTCTGTATGAGAGGAGACCTGTGCCCAGCAGTGGGACGATAAAAAGGTTGATGATGAAGATGATGATGTATTCACTCTAGCCTTGACTACACTTCAGCTGTAGTCAGACGGAAACACCGCCGCTGGCAAATTGTTCCAGTCCAGCGATGTAGACGGTATAAAAGACGAGGCGAAACACTTCGTCCGGATCGTAGTAGTGTCAGCAACGTAAGGGTGAATACTTGCCGTACGACGGGTCGTCCGATGATGGAACGGAGATGGGGGAATTAAGTCATGAAACTCCCTCCCAAACTTTTCAGAATGCATCCTATAGAACACCGACAGGCTAGCTACTCTTCGCATGTGCTTATTTATATTCCCCCTTATTCATAAACGCTGTTTCAAGTTAACTAGTGATTAGCGATTCTTTAACCATACATTTTTGACCTTTTAACATCTTCTTCTTCATCTTTTTTAGCCTATAGATGTCCATTGCTGTACAAAGGCCTCCCTCAAGGCTTTCCACGCTGATCGGTCTTGTGCTGCCTGCATCCATCGGCTTCCCGCGACCTTCACCAGGTCAGCGGTCCACCTTGTTAGGACGTCCTACGCTTTTAACATCATTTAACTTTAATTATCCTTTATCAACAAACGCCATAGAGTTGTGCTTTAATTCCATAATAATATCGTCAACAGTTGCGTACTAAAATAATATTCTATTTCGAATTCCCTTCAGTATTCTAAGTCAGGAAAGGGGACTTTTGTTACCCTGTATTTAACGCGAGCGAAGCCTTTGGCAAAAGGTAGCTAGGTAGAACATTACAAAGTTACACTATTCAGCGAATTGCAATAACATTTCTCAACATGCTGTCATGATTACAAAGCAACATTGTAGTTCCAACGATTCTAACTCAGTTGTGGCTGAAATAATATTCTAAGCTAGTCTCGTCCCCACATAAAAGCTGCTATCCAACTCCCACGTTTCCACAAATAAATTCGTTTTAAGAAATCGATCTGTACATTCGACGTTTCCACTTTGGCGACACGTCAGAACCTAGCCAAGCGTTTAATAAGATGAAGTTGACCGAACATAAAATAGAAGATGTACCTGTTTGACCCCGTTGGTGGTGTAGCGTAGGGGACCCCGAGGTACGCCTCGACCGGTTTCAAGTACTTGTGTTGATCCATCGGCAGTATCACGCCTTGAAGCTTTCCGTATCGAGTTCCGATCACCCTTGTTCTTAGCATAGAGTTTCTGCCACCAAAGCCGTTGCTCTCTGTGTTTTCTGTCATTAATAAGATGAGCAATATGACTATTTTGAACTTCTCCTGGAATCCCAATTTCAACGCTAACCGTCTTTTCTGTTCGGTTATATTTCTGTAGTGTGTCTTTACTATTCGCGAAATTATTTCTATGTTTACCATGTACTGTTTTATTGAATTGCAAATGTGTAGTGGCAGTTTGTGGGTGTCCATTTTCTGTGAATATCACCTTTGTACACCCATTTCTTTATTATGTTTCTGTTTTATTTTCTTGTGAATACATTTGATTTGTTGTTACGACATCTTTGGTTAGGGCCTGTTTTGTTGGCATCGCATTACCGCAGCCATTTTGGAATCTGAAACAAAAGACATTGTTGTGATTCACAGTCGAATTCTCAGAACAATTTTCCATTTCGAGATTGCGTTATATAATGGTACGGTCAGCAAAAAAATTCGATTAACACAAAGTTATTCGATCATAGTGTATTATTTGGATTTTTTAATAAAAGCTAAGAGTGTGAGAGAGCTATTCTTTACTTAAACGGTCACATCTGTTTCAATTTTAATAAAACATTTCTGGCATTATTAATTAACATTTCGAAAACTAAAAAGTGACTCAACTTTTATTGCTGACTGTACCAATCTTATTCAGAATTAGTGTTTTAATTAAAATAGGTTTTGGTAGCAAATTTGAATAAACTAACGTTAGGTACATTTTCAAACGAAAGGAATGGATGGATGAAAATTAAAAATAAACATTTACAGAATAGAGTGATTTTCTTTTGATTTCGCGTTAATTAATTTAAAACTTCCTTGAATTTAGAGTAAAATAACCGGACAAAACATGCTCCCATATTGTCAAGACAAGACTCGATTTGACTATTATTTTCACTAATTATCTGCATAATTTTTTTTACGGGGCTTTTAAACTTCAAACAACGACAAGCAACTTAGCAAAATGGACGCCTATAGATGCTTCATTCTAAAAACTTGGAAATGAAATGAAATGAAATGGAATTGGCAGAAAATATATGAGCATTTTTCTCCTATACTTATTAGTACATAACTTGATTATTTATTATTGTAAAAATATTGAGAAGAAGAATACTTAATGGAGCTCTATTTTTCTAGCAAAATATTTAGTTTTATCACACTAATATCATAAACCCGAAAGTTTTTGAATGTGCGTTTGTTTTTTACTGCTTTACGCTCCAACGGCTAGACGAATTTTGATGAAATTTTGCACACATAATTTTTATAACTAGTATTACTACATAATAATAGAAAGAAAGAAAGAAAAAAAGAAGAATTTGTGGTAAAAATGACGTAAAAGTTTACAAAAACAGTTAATTGAATATATGTATTTCAGGAAACATGCGTCACATCCACCCAAAATGGCTGTCGCTCAGCATTATGCTGCGACCCTATGCAAAACAGAGTCCAATGCTGGTTTTCAGCGACAGCAGGCGCCGACATTAAGATGTTATGTTTAATACGTTTTATCGGGATAAATCCATAATTAAGTTATGGATTATGTTACCCATCCACGGGTGAACCGCGGCAAGTGTAACTTAACTTGATCGATCGACCTGTGCGGCGGTTATTACTTACATACAAGCCCCTCTATAAGAGGCAAAACATCACCTTTAATAAATATTAAGCGAAGTATAGGTAACCAACTTCATCCATACTAATATTATAAATGCGAAAGTATCTCTGTCTGTCTGTCCGGCTTTCACACCAAAACTACTGTACCGATTGTAATGAAATTTGTTACACAGATAGTCTAGAGCGTGATAAAGGACATAGGCTATATAACATCCCGCTATGATCAATAGCAGCAGAGAAGTAACAAAAAATGTTGCAAAAACAGGAGCTAACGTGGACCTATATATTGCTCCCATTATTTTAATAGGCGCTTATTTTATTTCAACTGGGCTCTTTTTAATTTAGGGCAACCACCACACGCTTAAACTGACGTCCACGCGGACGGAGTTGCGGGCAACAGCTAGTAGGCATATAAAAGCTCTAGATCTTGCTCAGCAAGCTCGCAAGCTCTGTTCTTCTCCATAGAGATCTACGCTTTGGAAAGTGCAATTTAGCTTCACTTTTCTTGGTCTGCCTGACATTGACTATTCAAAAGTACCAATTAGTGATGATTAATTTGATATAAACAATTTTGATTTGATTTGATTTAGACTCTCATAATTATTATTATCCTATACCAGTGTTTTTCAACCTGTGGTTCGCGACCCCCTGGGGGGTCGCGAAGCTTATTCGGGGGGGTCGTGTAACTTCTATTGGGGTTTTCGAAAGGTCGAGATAACTAAAAAAATGAATAAAATACCTATAAAATATTTATTAAGAAATTGAGTAACATAATTAAAAGAACAAACTAAACTAATAATTGTTATGTACAACATTGTTAATGCGATGGTTTCGCTTGTTTTTTCATAAATTAATTTCTCCCATCGTAGATCAGTTTTTCCACTTTCAGAATTAAATCATTTTCCAAGTTTAAACGATTTCTTTCTTTACAAACTGTAAAGAAAGAAATTGCTTTTTTATTTATTTTATAAATTAGAGCCATTAAAAAAAATATCAACTCGCACAAGTACGACGTGGCAAATTCAATCAAATATCAAACACTTCAAAGACTCTATTGTTAATTCTGCGTATTCTGATTTCCTTTTTGACCAAAAAGTATCCTAATTGACAGACTTAAATTTCAATTGCAGCATCCCATCGGAGGATAAATCCAGCAGATTTTCTTTGAGCTCAGTTGATAAATTTGCCTCATGTATAGCTGCATTTAAGAACGGATCTAAGATCTACCTTTGCCCAGTGTTCTTTGATATCTTTTGCACTAAGAAGTAATAACACGTTCATCTTTCAAATATTCTAACGCCATTTTCATACCAGGTATGGATTCATTGGTGTTTATCTCACTTCCAATTTCTTCAATAAAGGGCCGTGTCGAAGAAAATGAATCGTAGTCGTTTTGATTTAGAGACGATGACCACAAGTCAATTTTGTTTGTAAAGTCCTGGATTTTGTCTTTAGCAGTGATGACATTTTCATCCCGCCCTAAAGAATTTTATTCAAGATATTTTGAAGTGTTCAAATAAGTTTGATAGTAAAGCCAATTTTAAAAGAAATTCCGGTTCACTAATCAATTTGGAGTATTCTGATTTGACCTGCTGCAAACACAACAAAAGTTCAGCGTGAAGTTTCAAAACTCTGCCAAATACTTTTCCTCTTGATAACTACCTAACCTCTGTATGATATGGTAAATTTTGGTGTAGTGCTCCCAAATCTTCACAAATTTTCCGGAACAGTCGTATCCGCAATACGTTTCCTTTTATAGAATTTACTTTTATAATAATTTTTAGAACTTGACTGTAATCCTGTGGCAAGGCTGCAAGAGCTTGGCGATAGAGAAAACAATGCGTCCAAGAAGCGTTTGGCATCTGCTCTTTTAGTCTAGCAATAAATCCACTGTTTGAGCCAGTTATGACTTTTGCTCTGTCACTACAAATAGGAAGCTATGCATTTCTTTTCCCAATCTATATTCATATTTTGCGTAGCTTCAAGGAATATGTTACGCAAGCACTGGCGTGTAGTATTCGTGGAAAGCGCTCTACAAAATAGTATTTCTTACATTAAATTTTCTTTGGATTCAAAACGCACAAAAGCGACAGCAAAGCAGACACAAATGTACTTTCTTTAAATTCTTCGATGACTTCACGAACATCAGTCGCCATATCGCTTATCCTACGTTGAATGGTATTATCAGAGAGAGGTATACTTTTGAGTTTTCGACCTCTTGTTTACCAAACATAATTTCTGCCATATTAAAGTAGAACAGCTGGTAAAATCAAATTTTCTAAATAATATGAGGTTTTTCTGCTTTAGCCACACGAGAAGCTACTCGATAACTAGCCAGCAACGCTTTCTCATTTAAGTTGGAAATTTGTACTAGGGCAGTTTTTGATGTTGAAGAGCTTTTAGTTTTGTTTTAAAAAAACTCCACGGGTTTATTTTTTTCATCTGGATGCTTTGAATCGAGGTGTCGTAATAACTTCGATGGCTTCATACTTACTCATGATAAAGTTTCAAAGTAAATAACACATTGTGTTTTATAATTCTCCATCACAGTAAATCTGGATTTCAAATAGTTTGTTTTGTTTTGCAAATAGTCGTCATAGCGCCGTTGTTTTTTTTTTTTTTTTGTTTGATTTTCACTGCTGGCGCTAGAAGTTGACGGTTCTATTGACCTTTTCAGAAATTTATCCATTTTCAATGATTAGCAATCACTTCATGGAATCACTAACACTAGCAGTAACAGGCCTCCATGGCCTGTTACTGCTACACTCGCGGGACGAGTTTTCGACGTATCAATTATGAAAATGCATAAGAATGTTGCATTGGTAGAAAATTTGTCACAGAATAAAATATGATGAAAATAAATAAGAATGTCGCAGAGTGGGGGATCGCGAAATTTTTTTATATATTAAAGGGGGCCGTGTCATGAAAAAGGTTGAAAAGCACTGTCCTATACCATTATTATAATTACATACACGTATCTATTACAAAAAAACGAACATTACGTGAAAATTGGGCCCAATTAATTTTAAAACCAGATACAACAGCACAACATCAAAAAGAATCCGATTAAAATCCTCGGCACGCGCCGTGATGAGTAAAAAATAACAAGTGCGTGTTTTCGTCATAAAGGGTGACGATATTTGACCGTTTTCATTCGGGAGAAATCAGATAAGCTTTGCCCCCTCAGCTCGTTAAATGAATTAATAATGGCGTCCGGGCACAGACACACCTTTCAACTTTCGACGACACGGTTGGCACAGTGTCTGAGCGATCGACTGCTGCGCCGCGTGTAGCGGTTCGATTCCCGCATGTAACAAATATTTGTTTGTTAATGCACCCACGATACAGGAGAAATTTATATATATTTGATATTTTATTAGTGTGGGGCAAAAAAAAAGGAATTTTACTCAACATCGTAAGTTCCTTACCACTTTTGGCAACAAAACTATCAGTCTGCCTAGCTTTTTTCATTACAGTGTATATATTAGTTTCCATTCCAACTTGATGCAGCTGAATTATTTTATATAGAGCAATGACTGCCTTTCTGACGTCCAAAACCCTCGGTTCTCGGTGGTAGGCCATAACATCGGCTGCCGGCAAAAGTATCCACCCACCAGACAAAGTCTTGCCGCCAAGCGATTCATAGTGTTCCGTCATGATGTCTGGTGAAGCCGTATGCAGGACGGGTCTGAGCAGTTGTGTCGTAATGTGTACCGGCTACCGTGCGCCAAATGATGTTGTGTCGGGAGTTTGGATAGTCTCCAAATCAGTCTCCAGGTTTAACATTGCATCACTCCGCTCAACTACCATCATCCTACTCACTCAGTCTTTTTGAGTGAATGGGCTCTTAATAAACTATCACGGTTTACCATCAACGATTGCATCACAGCTTCCCATCTGGTGGGATTGCGGTCAATCACTGGTTTATAATTAGATAAAAAAAATAATTACTGGGTAAGGATGCTATCTGGTATCACCGATTGTAAAGCTTGTGGCCTTTGGGTTGCCCGTAACGACGGGTGGTTAAGCAAATATGAGGCCGAATATACATACAGGCATTGTATACAAAAAAGGACAGATTTTTTCCGAGTAACCGGAAGATTCGTATAGAGAACAATTGTTTGAAAAATATAATTCATTAACGTCAAATGTTTTTTTGTTTCGTCGTGTGGGTTACCGGCTTGGAATTAGTAATTCGAGTGTAAAAAATGTGTTAAGTAATCTTTTCATGTGTAAATTGGCGTTTAAATTGTTTTGTTTATTTATAATTGTGATTATGTTAGGAGACCCATGTATTTGTAGAACAGTGGGTGATTATTTGGTCATGATGTTTAGATTTTTCTTTGTGGATGAGTTAACATGTTGTTTGTCGGATAAGGTTCATTTTACATCCCTATTTTAGGTAGAGATTAATGCATTTTGAGAGTAATGCTTCGAGTTATTCATGAAGACCGAAAATTACAACCTGTCTTAGAAATGAGTAATGACTGATTATAAGGTGAAGAAAAACATCTTGAGGAAACCTGGATTTTAAGTCTGAAATCGCCAACCCGCATTGAGCAAGCGTGGTGAATATGCTCAATCCTTCTTTGTATGAGAGGAGACCTGTGCCCAGCAGTAGGACGATAAAAAGGTTGTTGATGATGATGGGTTATGGTGATCAGCTACATCTGGTTAGACTGGAAAACGATCCCCACACAGCTGGCAAAGTCCTAGGCAGATGATAATTTACAAGCTTAAAGGCAGCATAACGGCCTCCGTGGCGCAGCGGTCAACACGCCTGCCTGCGACTTGGAGGCCTCGGGTTTGATCCCCGGCCAGGTCATGATAGAAAACGATCTTTTCCTGATTGGCCTGGGTCTTGGATGTTTATCTATATATGTATCTATTATAAATATAGTATCGTTGATTTAGTATCCCATAACACAAGTCTCGAACTTACTTTGGGGCTAGTACAATCTGTGTGATTGGATTTATTATTATTATTTATTATAAAAAGCTAAAGTGTTCCCACTGCTATAAAACTGGTCTCTTAAGACGGAGTAGGCCCAAAGGAGTCAATCCATTTCGTTCCCTCCGCATCAAAAATTCTCAATAACTTTTACAGAAAGGAAGACAATCTTCTCAATCTGTCACAATGACATCTAATTTGCTTATATTTTGACAAGTTTTTGACAGTTGTTTGTCACCAAGATGATTTTTTTTTTAAATATAAATTATAAACTAGTGCTTCACCGCAATCCCGCCTGACGGTAAGCAGTAATGCAACCGTTTATGGTAAAGCACACTAGTTTATTAAGAGCCTATTCACTCTAGCCTTGAAGATATGTACTTAAATTGTAGTCTGACGGAGACACAGCCGGGCTGCTGGTAAATTGTTCCAGTCCCTCGATGTAGGCGGTATAAAAGAGGAGGCGAAACGCTTTGTCCAGATCGTAGTTAGTGGTGTAAGAGAATGTAACGGTGGAAACCGTACGACGGGTAGTCCGATGATGGAACGGAGATGGGGGTATTAAATCATGCAATTTCTTCGCACACTAACCAAATTGCATCCTATAGAACACCGAAAGGCTGGCTACTCTACGCCTGTGCTCCAGGATTTGGAGACCGTACTGCAACCTAGATTTTGATCGTTTTAAATTATCGGAAATGCTTTCAAATATCCAATTATAAAGTTACACTGTACTCTCGTTTCACTATTCACGTCAACCTGAGTCGTTAACAAACAATTTTCAAGCTACAAACTTCAAGCCAATGCCACAACACGTACAAACCACCGATCCCTAAGCATTGTTTGACAAACACATTAGTCTCCCACAAAGCTTAATAACAAAATACTGCAGTTACCCTACATTCTATCTTAAAGCGATTCAGCGCTGTAATGCTCGCTTGATTAGACGTCTTTATTTTTCCATCAGTATTCATCACCTATAATGGCACATTTATTGATTTACAGCAAGCGTTTGCAACGAATATAGAACGAGTCATTTGTCATCTTTTTTAATGTCTCCTGAGGCTGAATCGATTGGAGTCTGCAGTTTGTATGTAGATTTTTGCCTATCTGGGTTATGTGCGGGCTTTTTGCGATGGATTTATGGAATCTGGACTGAAATAGAAAGAGCCAATTAGCTTTGCGTCCGGGATTTGTTGCTATTTGAAGGCTTTAGGATCTTCCAATGTGTTGATGAAGGTGGATGGACAAGTGGCTTTTAAAAATTTGATTTTCAATTAATATGACGGTCTCCTGGTTAATTTATTTTTTGATAGCACCGCCATACGATTCTGTCCGCATGTCGGTCCCGTGGGAATACAAAGATAAAAAGCATCCGTTCGTTTGTGAAATATTTGTCAACAGTGTACACCAACAGGATTTAAAAGAAAAGCAACTTTAATTCCTACACAACAAAGTTGAGTTTACGCTACAACCTCAAACGTATTTATAACTTTTTAATAGCGCTAGTCATTCCGAAAACAACTTAATTTACGCTAAAATAATGTTGATATTAGTTAACTTGAATTAAAAAACCGTGGCCCTGGCCGACGTACAGGCAACTGAAGAAACACGGGTGGTTTTTAGTCAGTAAAAGTCTGACACGCCCTTCTGCTCCGCCCAAACAAAAAGTTTAACTTGAATTAATAATGTTAACAGCAGGTTTTGTTGTAAAAAAAATTATCAAAAACCGTCCATTAGTTTTTGCGTAAAAGAGTAACAAAAACTTTTCCGTTTATAATATCGATAGGATAGTAGAAAAGGATTAATAGGATATCATGTTCCCGAAGGTTTTTACTGTAATTTTATGTTTAGCTCAAAATCCCTTTTTTGTTCCACAAAATCTGTTCATCTGAAATCAAATATGTTTACTCTATTCCATCCCATATTGATTCATATATCATTTTTTTATTTATTCAAACAATCTGTATCGGCATTTGAAAAATGAGGTCTTCAAAGGTCCGCGACGTCATTGGGATCATAAAATATTAACTCAAAGGTTCGGGGCCGATGAAAAGTAGCGATATCCATCACATAAATATTATAGTTATCTCGAAATTGTAGCTTGTATTTGAATGTAATTTAATATCAAGTTAAGCGTGCCATGTTTAACCCGCACTAAACATGCGTGGTGTGGTGATGAAACGTGGTCGCTCACAATGGGCCTACTACGAAGGCTCAGAGTCACACAAAGGGCAATGGAAAGAGCTAAGCTCGGAGTTTCTCTGCGTCATCCAATCAGAAATGACGACATCCGCAGAAGAACCAACACTGCCATAGCCCTTCGAGTCGCTAAAATTAAGTGGCAGTGGGCATATTGCTCGTAGAACTGATGGCCGATGGGGCAGTAAGGTTCTGGAGTAGCGGCTACGTACCGGAAGACGCAGCGTATGGAGGCCCTCAACAAGGTGGACCGAAGACCTGGTGATGGTCGCGGGAAGCCGATGGATGCGGGCGATACGAGAGCGGTCATCGTGGAAAGCCTTTGTCCAGCAGTGGACATCTATAGGCTGAAGAAGAAAAAAAGAAGAAGCATGCGTGGTGGGTTATAGCCCTTGCACAGAAGTTACATTTAAAAAATCTTTTAGAACACTTTAAAAGGTCAATATTTTATAACTGGGTTGTGTTGTAATTCCCTATCTGATTGTTCCCAGAGAAGAAATTCTAGAGGAGGCTGTCTTAGTTTATAGAAGTCAAACCAATATCAACTTTGTTTCAATGACATTTAAATTGATTTTTGTGTAACCAGTCTATTGAAAAGGATATAAAATTATTTCAATTTGTAGTATGTGTAAGTGAATTTAAATGTGTAATAATTACAGTTATTTTTCAATTAATTCATATTTGTTCACACTTTAGGCTAATATATAACAATATTACAGTATAGCCCAGCATTGGGGATGGCATATGTAATATCTAAGCATATAATATTTCATATTTACTTTACATTATCTATTAGGGTGTGTGCACCAAAATTTTGGGTTCCGAATAATAATTGTGCATTAATAATGAAAGGGTAGCTGGCATCAGTTAGGGGTATCATATTGACCCACTTTCTTTGGTCCCTTGTAATGTATGTTGAATGATAAGTAGGAAGCTCACATGCTACCAGATTTTCTTTAATTAAATCTTTCGTTCCCTTGCTAACGAAAACAGGGTATACAATTAAAAAAAAAAAACACGTCACAAGAAATTTACTTTTCCATTTGCAATATTAAATTAGGATTTTTTCTTTATATCATGACTTGTTCTTTGAGTCAGGGATTAAATTTTCAGGGTAGGCAACATATTACCTGGTTTTTCTCAGTAACATCTCCTCCATCTCCAACTCCTATTCTAACCTCTATCATCATCATTATCTCAGCGTTAATCCCAGTCGCACCCGCAGCTTTTTCAGCTCTGGGGTCCGCTTTACGAGTCTAATTGCTGATTTATTGGCTAAAATTCGATATTTTCCGTGAAGCGACTGCCGTCCCCCGTTGCCGAACCCGAAGGCGATATCTAAGCATTGCAATTAGACCAATTATTAGACTTTTGAGGGCTCCAACAACCCGTAACGACTGCCACTAGATGTTCGTATGGCAACCGGGACCAACGGCTTAACGTGCTTTCCGAGGCACGACCAGACTAGTGCAAATATTCATATTCATGCATACAAATATTTGCACTGTGCTCCTTGCGTAATGGCCGCGTTCGCTACCGCTACGCCACGGAGGCTGTCAAATCCTATTCTAACCTCTATGTCCCAACAAAACATGCAGTCTAAGTGCACCTCTGCACCACCACTGATGACGCAGTGTGAAAGATTTGCACCAACAAAATATAACTTAATATAAGTCCAGTCATGACATCGACACGAAGAAGCAGAAGATGAAGGCCGTTTTTATTTCTTTGTGTTTATAAAAAATGTTGCACCACACTAGGAATTTCTTCTGTTTCGTGGGTGCGTTTACAAACATATAGTAACTCGCATACAGTTAATGTTGAAATCCCTCTGCCTCATAAAGCATCTTATGTTATTGATGCTAAGCCTTGTGCACTACAGCGCTCAAGTGTGTGTGTTTGAGTATCTGTTACAATTTGTTACATGTATCATCAATCCTGATGAATCCTGAAAAGAATAATATGAAGAACATTGCATTAGTTCACCAACATTTCTCTCCCCATAAAAAGCTGGCTTAGTACAAGACTTATACGTACCAGACAGTTAAAATCACGGCCCCAGAAAAAGAATTATAATATTATGAGACATACAAACCCAAAAGCATATTACACCTTCTAGCAATCGCTTCAAAAACCAATATCGCGGAATAACTGTTTAGGGTCGCAGACATAGACATAATACTAATGGTATGTCCACGTACACGTAGGTATAATCTGCAGTATTTTTTTGATTACAAAAGTGTGAGAGTGTTGGCCTATGCTTTCGGTCTAGCACTATATCTTTTCTCATAAATGATTAATGATTTTGAGAGAGATAAAGATAGACGAAACGTTTCCCTCTTTCTTTCGGAATGCCACAATTCTCATGCCTAAGGCAAGTCCATTAGTATAAGTCGATGGTCGCAGAAATATGATAACCACCACAGACTTTTTTTTTGGTTCTGTTCTTTCCGTTCGGGCGAATGGAAAAGGCAAAGGCATAGTACGCCATACAGCCAAGTCTTCAGTAATTTTTTTTCTTCATTAAATATCTATCCTAACTTATCCTAATTTATCCTAGCATAACTTAACCTAAACTAACTCCTTTCGTTTTACGCGTTTGGACGATATGGAGCTGTTTAGCGTAAAGACATGATGAGGCCACTATGCTACAATATTTCACTGTTCTTTTTGAATTATTCACTGAATGCACTTTTTACTACATAAATCACGTTTTTATTTAGTAAACGACACTATAAATAATTTTAAAAGTCCAATGAAAAATGAGCGTGACACTCATCTTGACATTCCCGCCAAACCCTCCCACCACAGACTATATAATGAAGTATGATAACCACAGACTATATAAAGTATGATAAACACAGACTATATAAAGTATGATAACCACAGACTATATAAAAGAAACATTTACGTGTCTATAAGTTTTGCATACCAAACGTAAGCTTCGATGTGAATGCAGAATGGATCACGTTTTGCTCATAAATCTATGTAGCCAAGTTATATCGAGCGCCAACTATTGGAAATCAAGTTTAGCACTTTGCTTTGCTTACTGTTTCTGAGTTTGTATGTACTTAAGTACAGACTTGTGAGACGTTTATGATGTATCGGTTATGCGTGGAGTTTATGATAAGTTTCTTCAATTTATTAATCTTGTGATTTGAAGTATACAAGGCTACACACAAAATTAAATATTTCTAGTTTAGCTAACCTCGCTTTGTATCAGATTTTTGTATTATCAGAAGTCAGTTAACTGGTTATCTATAGTTTGATGTCTTGCCATGCGTCAAGTCAATACGAACCTAATTTTGAGTTCATAATTGGTTTTTGCATAACGTTCCAAGAATTCAATACCAATTAAATTTTATAATAACTTTTCAGTACGATCCAAGATTTCTAAGATAATTGTATCTATATTATACAAGAAAATGCCTATCTCTTAATCGAAGAATTTTAACGATACATTCTTGTCTGTAAATCTCTTTGTGTTCTTAGAATATCAATTCATTAAACTGTTCTGGAGTTGCGGCCACGTACTGGAAGACGCAGTGTAAAGAGGCCCCCAACAAGGTGATATAGCAGTATACATCAACGACCGCACGCCATGCGCGCGGGCATACAACTGTGAACTGATACATCATACAGTTGTATTTAGTTAACTTAGCGACGAGGCGCGCGCGCCGCGCTGTAGCTCATATGTCATTGGTCGTTTGATATTGTTTGTGATTGGTTGCTCTGTAAATCTGCCTATAATTGTAAATCCAAAATGTATATAAATACCCGCTCCTAAATACAAGATCGTCAATCAGAATATTTCTTTTATTGCATCCTGGAAATGGTAAAGTGGTGACCCCGACGTGATCACCACTTTACCATTTCCAGGATGCAATAAAAGAATGCATGTATACTGCTATAGTGACAACACAAGATCGGTCATCCTGGAAAGCCAAGGGGGGGACTTTGTCCAGCAGTGGACCTCTATAGGCTAAAGAGGAGGAGGAGAGAGGAAACGATTGAGTTCGACTCGCTAGGCTCACTCGGCTCGCACGTGGTTCATCATAATTCAAACCTAACCCATTTAGTCAGTATGCCCTGGCTTAGTTAAAAAAGAACACCATTCATTTAATTGTCTTTAATAATATACCTTACCACCAAATCTATATTTTCCCCTTCAAACTAGCACCACCTTTCCAGAGCAGTTTCTTTAAATCATCAACTTTTTAGCTGCCGTAGAATGCCATAATATACTTATATTTAAAAAAAAGATGATTGTGATATGTTTTATAGAAAAATGAATTCTGAACGAAATTTTGCGTAACGTCACCTTTTTTCGAATTCAAGTAAGTAAGAAATACAGATAGGTACATATAATGAGCGTACATTGAAGTAAAGTTAATGAAAAGAAATAAAAAAGAAGAAGAAAGTAGAAGAGGGTTTATGGTTTAGGTTCCATAAACAGTTCTCATCTTGATTACCTATTAATATTTAATCGCTAATGGTTTACACCGGGAGTATTTTATCCCAATGACAATAGCTTTAATACGTTCAGCGAAGCTCGCTGGCAGGCGACCCACTCGCCGAGGGACTAATTTTTCACTTAAGAAGGTAAGAAAAAGACACATAACAATATTTATTCGCTGACTGGTATGATCTCCGGCGAGTCTTCCTTTAAAACAAAGACAAACGCTATCATGAATAATAACCTACTAGTTCAGAGAAGCTTGCTTGGCAGGCAGTTCACTTGCCAAGAGATTATTGCTTGACTAACTTGGTTAGTGAGCCATTTAGACTCGATGGTATAGGTGTATACTATTGACATATAGTAATGGACATGCCTTAGAGATGAGAGTTGTGGCACTGCTAAATAAAAAGAGGAAACGAAGTTTCGGTCTGTTTTTATCTTTCTCTAAATCATCAATCATCTATGAGGAAAGAGATAGTGCTAGACCGAAAGCATAGGCCATCTCTCTCACTCTTAAAAAAAATACGCGTACTGCATGTCCGATGGTATATACAGATACCAGCGAATAATTCTTCGTCACCGCCTCACATTCGCAGCACGCTCACCAACTCGTTTAAAGGTACTAGTTCTCCTTGCTTAGTGAAACGGGTACATAAAAGCCAACACCTGACTTACTTGAAAATCTTCTAAACTTTACTTACAAAGTTGCACGTGGGTAATTTTGTTTGAGCGAAGTGGTAGATGTTAAGATAAACATAAATTGTGTTACCTATACTTTGTGTGGCAAAGTGTATATTTTGAAGCTAGAATTTGTATTTAAAGGACTTAGTTTGCTAGTGACATGTCTAACCAAAAGGCCAGGTGCCATTCAGACTCTTCACCACCATTACCTACAAAATAAGTTCTGTTTTTTTTTTTTTTGAAATTATAGCGGCAACAGAAATACAATCATCATCATCATTATCAACCTTTTTATCGTCCCACTGCTGGGCACAGGTCTGCTCTCATACAGAGAAGGATTGAGCGTAATCACCACGCTTGCTCATTTGCTCAATGCGCTACAATAAATATTAAATATTTAAGAAATACCTTATCTGTGAAAATTTTAACGGTCCTGCTATCATAGCCTGCGCCATCCTAATTATTTATTGCATAACATAATATTATTATCAATTTAATTAATTTTGAAGCATATTGCCAATCCATTATTCCATGTGTTCAAAAAATGTTTCTGTTTAACAACGTGTATAATGCAATAAATGTTGTTGAACTGTTAAAATGAAACGAATAGCTACTGGGGCCCTAGTCTGCTATTTTCATAAATTGTCTGTCATTCCAACATGATTCCATTTTCATTGTGCTAAAAAGTTGGTAATCTGCTAAATTCATAATGATCGATTAATTCGGATTAAGTCGGTCGGAATGACATTGCCGTATTACCATTATTATAAAATCTGTTAGTAGAAATTGTTTTCCAAAAGTACTACTCAATTTGAACATTTACTAATATGGAGTAAAGTGTCAGTGATTGACCACTGGAAAGATATAATGACGCTATTTTGTTAGTAAATAACGAAACTTGTCAAAATCGATCATTATGAGATCACTGATCGACCATTCTGACACTGTTATAATAGCAGACCACCCCTGATAGTGTGTTGTGATAATTGCGTAATTATCCTGTGGGCTTCTTTTATATAAATTATAAACTAACTAACTAGTGCTTGACCGGAATCCCGCCTGATGGTAAGCAGTGATGCAATCGTTGATGGCAAAGTGCACTAGGTTAGTAAGAGCCTATTCGCTCTAGCCTTGAAAAGACTCAAATTGTAGTACGACGGAAACACCGCCGCTGGAAAATTGTTCCATTCCTTCGATGTACGCTATACAGGAAAACTTTTTTTCGAGTGCGCAAAAACAAATGGGTGGCTCAGAATCAATAACAGAACAAATCTGCATTATTAGTTTAAAATAAAAAAATCATGTTTTTGTCCGCCCTAAAATCAGCGAATGAGAGACACCAATTATTCATATCAATATCGTAGTATTAGCATATGGCCACGTAGTGAACATGTGGGCGGCGCGGGCGCGCGGGTGTCCTGTGATGTTCCCGCCGTCCCCACTCCGCCGACAATGAATGGGACCGCGTGCGGTGACCATAACATCGATTTCATAATAAACATCTTTCGTTATCAATAACTATTTTTCTTTTGTACTAAAACATACCAATGTAATAATATTTTTATCTATAAAACTTATCTATCTATAATTTGACAAAGTTTGCGCACTGGATAAAATTTTATCCTGTATAAAAGACGAGGCGAAACGCTTTGTTCGGATCGTTGTGGTATCAGCAACGTAAGGGTGGAAACTCGCCATACGACGAGTCGTCCAATGATGGAACGGAGATGAGGAAGCAAATCATACAATTCCTTCGCACACTCTCCAAAATGCATTCTATAGAACACTGACAGGCTGTCTACTCTTCGCCTGTGCTCCAGGCTTTGGCAAAGACAAAGAGACAGTGGAATGTCAGTTTTAACCCTAAGAATATTGATTAGTAGCGTTCGATCAGTGTTAATTCAAAGCTATAGTTATCAAAAGCAACCATGATTTAATAACCCTTGCAACTGTAGTCTACTTGATAATTGGCTTGAAATCTACTTATACAATGTATCAAACTAGCATCAGTAGTTATTGAGTTAGAAGTTATTAGTTATCAGCAGTTATTGAGTATACACTCCATTGACTTTGCACATATTCCTACACAAGTATGCACGGATGAATAGTTTGGCTTATTCAATTGAAATAATTAATAGTTTCACTAGAATAGACTTGTATTCAAATAAATTCCATTATCTACGTTGTTATGAGTACCGTTTTAGTCAAATATAGATTAGATTTCTATGATCCGAATGGCTGGTTAAAAGGAGATTGTGGTCAATTAGCTGCGTTACAGATTGACAGAGATTGTAAGCCGGTCCATCGATCTGTGAGCTTAACGTCGGTTGTGTTAGCATCTGGTCTAATATGGGCTTATGTAACGTTGTTGCTATTAAAATCACACTGTAGTGAAGGGGATAAACTCCTTAGTAGCCCTTAGTTATCCCTTTCTAATTAAATTGCGGAGATTATTAGAAATCCTAACAATTGGGTCCATATTAATTCGTAAACCCACTCTTCGATCGAACCCAATTTGTGCGAGATTATTTCAATTTTCATAACTTATAATTTTTCTTTTTTTTTTTTTTAGTATGGAAAGTTATCAAATGACCTCTCCCGCTCTGGGCAGAGCGGAAGGGCGTGTCAGACTTTTACTGGCTAAAACCAGATCCATCCGCTAATCCTGCATTCTTACGAAGAACCCGCATCTTTGGCAGGCATCGGTCTTCGTGGAACCCGTCACGATGGGCTGATATCTCTTTGTGGCGCCCATGAAACAACACGATGTGGACCCGGGTCTGCTCCTTACCGGGTGACGAACTGCCTATTGCTCGCCGCCTGGAGTTCGATGTTGTCTCCCGACCAGGGTGTCTTCTGCGGCGGCTAAGGGTGTAAGGGCGCTGAGAATCCCACTCCCTTACGCGCTCCGCATCCTCTTTGCCAACATCATCAGCTTTGCCGGTGACGGTTAGCCATGCACTCTCGCTCCGGATCATGTCCTGGACCAGGGCGGGACGCGAGCGATCGCCGCCGATCTCCACCACGAGGATACAGTGGTGCTCCACCTAAGCCGGGCAGACCTCAACCGTAAGCTCCACTGAATAGTCCACAGATTGAAAGATATTGTAACTACAGAGTGATCAGAACAGTGGTGATACCCTGGCGTTTCCTCCTGCCTTATCGCCAGAACAGGAACCTGCCAAAACATCCGTGTCTGGTAAAGAACTGCACCAGGCGGAAGGCAAGGGCGCCGTGACGCCACTCCTCAAAGAGGAGACCTATCGTCGCTATTATGGCGTGCCCAACTGTAACTTATCATCCGATAATCTCCTGGTCTCCTTTTATGGCTTCCTTTGATGGTGCAAAATACACACATAAAACTGGCTTGTTACTTACTGCCCATCCTCATAAAATGACACAGTAATTTTTGCGTTTCTACGGGATTACCTCTTTGCACGGTCAATAGTTTAATTGGCCAACATAAAACAGCTGCGAAACGCAAATAAACCACACATACGGGCGCCATTTTCATCAACTCATTTTACGAGAATTGTACACCGTGCAACATTCTATGTAGTTTATTGTGGAAACGGACCACTGCGCCTCGCATTAAAGTCATCATCTACATAGCATTCCAAGTGTCGGGTAAGTTTAAAAAAAATAAAAACTCTGATGAACCTACCTTCCAGTCAACGACGAATACCAGAATCTAAGATGGAGCGAAGGCCTTTCTGATTCCACAACCTTGTTACTCAGTAATATGATTTCAAAGATTCGCAAATAACTGGAATAAGTGTAAGAGATCAGTACTGTGGAAAATTTTACGTTCTATTTTAAAAAATTCGTCGTAACAGTGTTGCGATGTGTGCCGAGTACGATGTGCCAAATGTTGTTGTGTCGGGAGTTTAGTCGTGGAGGGTCTCCACATCAATCTCCCTCTGGCGCAGCATCGTTGGTCGTGTTATTGAGTTTAACATTGCATCACCTCGCTCAACTGCCGTCTTCCCTCCTATTCACCCATTTTTTTTTTTGAGTGAATAGACCTTTAACAAACTAGCGCGCTTTACCATCAAGGATTGCATCACTACTTACCATCAGGTGGGATTGCTGTCAAGCACTAGTAATATCAATAAAAAACTTTTTTACAAAAAAACAACCGACTTCCAAAAACCACTACAAAGTGAAAAATAACTAATTTCGGAAGTCGGTGTCTTTGGTTTTGTATATTCGTTTTTTGGCACCGACTTCCGAAATTAGTTATTTTTCACTTTGTAGTGGTTTTTGGAAGTCGGTTGTTTTTTTGTAAAAAAAGTTTTTATTTTATATGTGACTGATATAAACTGTAGCCGACATAGGCAGCTAGCGACCTCTGTTGTCGAAGGGAGGCGACAGCTTCAATGAACGTAGTACGCACAATATTAGTAGTACCGCTTTTCGACACTGGAGGCGCTGTATTATGAATGAAGGCGGTCGCCATATTGATCTTGAGAACTGTAGTACCGCTATTGGCCGCCAGATGTGCTGGGTTTATGAATGAATCACGATTATTTGACAATGAAAGTTGTAGTTTTAAACCCGCCTCTCGACACCTGGGGGCGGTGAGATAAATACGTTTAGAATGTTCTAGAAACTCTCATTGCCGGAAGTTAGAAAATATCGGTTTCTTCCGCCCACATACTGTGGTAACGGCCCTTTTTCTGTTCCGAGACGTCGTAGAGTGCGGGTGTGTTAGTTTAGTCTCGTAAAATGTAATCGTGTTTTAGATTTTAAGACTACACCGTGTCTTTACTTGACCGAATCTAAAGATTGTATACTTTAAAACCTGTGGAAATACCGATAATAAATCTGGTAGTAGCATCCGCCTGTTTTTCATTACTATCCAGTACTTATTCTTATTTTACATTAAGAGTAGGTCCGCTAGTGTGCTCAATATTGGTCCATTCGAGCCGGATGCTCCAGTATTCTTCCTAAGATAATCGGATTCGGTCAGGTAGGGCTTCGGTGTTGTTTTACACAGAAAGTGGTAGTGGTGTGGGTAGTGCCGTCGACATGGTGAAAACACGCGGTATGCATGAAGCCGTCACAGGAGCCACGGATGGGGACTCCACGGAATTGGCGACAGCGGTGGGACCAGCAGACCCGCCCAACTATTCCGTCACAGAGTCGGACGAGACCCAGCCTCACAGCCCTGTGGCGACCACACCCCCACACAGACAACCACGTGGCGAGACGAAAGCCGACAGGAAGTCGTTGGCCCGAGCGAGATTGGAACTCGCTGCCGCTAGATTGGCACTCTTAGAGGCAGAATCGGCAGACGAAGAACTGCTAGAGGAGAGCTCTGCTGCAACATCGAAACGTCAGACGGAAGCCGCAGACAGACTCAGTGAACACGGCGGCCACATCAGCCCACCGCAGTCACAACTCGTGTCGCCTCACAGGGATTCACCCACTCAGCTGCGACACGACGACACGCGGAGGACGAGGGCAGACGACACGGCGCCGTTGCCACTGCAGCAACATAGCGATGAAGGGAGCCTGCTGCAAGGACTGACTCAGGCATTGTTAGAGGTAGCGCGGGGCAAACCCGCTGCCAGCAGGTATGAATTTGATTTACCTATTTATAGTGGCCTCCCAGGCGAATGGCTGCATTTTAAAGCAGCGTATAATGAGTCCGCGTCGACTCACACAGAGGCGGGAAATTTGGCCCGTCTCAGAAGGTCCCTGAGAGGGCCCGCGTTCGAGGCAGTTAAATGCCTATTCCTAGGATCCTCGGCCGTTCAAATTATGCAAAGGTTGGAATCTCGATTTGGACGACCTAACGCATTAATAACTTACGAATTAAATAAAGTACGTCAGTTACCTAGGGTATCAGATAACCCTACAGATATATGTGTGTTTGCATCAAAGGTCACAAACGCTATTGCCGCGGTACAAGCTCTGAAAAGAACAGAATATTTATATAGTCCGGAGATGATTTCTGCAATTTCAGAAAAGTTGTCAGTTACGTTAAGGAGCCGGTGGTACGATTATGAGGTGGCTGCAGGTGACACAGAGCCTGGCCTAGTAGTATTGGGACGATTTCTCGATAGAGAGGCCGATCTTAATGCGCGTCACGCCACAGTAGAGGTGGAACATAAACGAGACCTTCCACGACGACCGGCTCATAAGACATTTAAAATAGGGACTGATAAAACACCTTGCATGGTTTGCAACGGTGACTGTAGTAGAGTGACTATCTGTTCTAACTTTAAGAAAATGTCGATAAATGATAGATGGGAAACTGCACGTAAAAATAAATTATGTTTCAGATGCCTAAACCGACGAACATGGAAGCATAGATGCCGAGGCAAGCAGTGTGAAGTGCAAGGCTGCGAGTATTATCATCACAGGCTACTGCACAGCGACAGCGGGCAGGGAGCGCGCGCTGCAAACGACTCGGAAGAGCGTCTTCGTGTGACAGCAACCGAGCACGTAGCGTCGCGCAACGATACGGCGCCAAGCGGTGACAGCGCGCCACACGCCGTCATCAACAACACGAGCACGCCGCGCGCTTACAATCAAGTCCTGCTGAAAGTAGTACCCGTAACACTATCGGGACCAAACGGTAAAGTAGATACATTTGCTTTGTTGGACGATGGGTCGACAATAACCCTTCTTGCCGCTGACATGGCGCAACGGATAGGCGCAAAAGGCCCAAATGATCCATTTTACATCGAGGCCGTAGCAGGCGCGCGTATTGACGCCACGAACTCGCAACGAGTCAAGGTAAATATACGAGGCAAGTACACATCTGAAGGCATAGACATCGAAGCCAGAACCATTGACAGACTTAAATTATCAGGCCAGTCGATACGGGCAAAGGACTTGATGGGTTTCGAACACCTGACACCAATAGCCGAGCAGCTAGCATACGATATGGGCGTGCCAACTGTTTTGATAGGCCAAGACAATTGGGCACTGCTGCTCGCCTCTGAAGCACGAGTAGGCACAAAGAACCAGCCGGTAGCGTCACGTACACCACTCGGCTGGATTTTACATGGCCTGGCAAGACCTGGAACCTGACAAAGGTACATGCATTACCACAGAGTGGAGAACGCTTCGGTCACATAAGTACAGATGAATCTATTGAAAAACCCATCGAATATAGAATGCAAACGGTGTTGTTTGGTACGACCTCTTCCCCAAGCACTGCGATTTATGTTAAAAATCTCAACGCACAAGTTCATGAGGTCGACTACCCCGAAGCTGTTAACCCTATAGTACGGAATCATTATATGGATGATTTTTTACAGAGCTTCGATAACGCAGAAGAAGCGACCCAAGTGTCTAAGGCAGTTGAGGGGGTAACGAGTGCGTCCAACGAGACGGCCGCTGTTGCTGGCCTCTCGACCGAGCCGGCAGAGGAGGATACGCTGCTCAACAAGGAAGAGAAAATTCTCGGTCTTATTTGGCGACACCAGGGTGACACTTTAGGATTTAACTTCAGGAAAGTAGACCCTTCTTATTTGAGCATGCGGGTCACTAAACGACAGTTATTAAAAACAACAATGTCTTTGTATGATCCGCTGGGTCTAGCCGCACCGTTTACGACACAGGCAAAGTGCCTATTGCAAGACGCTTGGCGTTTAAAAATCGGTTGGGACGAACGCCTACCTAAAAATCTAGAACGTAAATGGTGCGACTGGATAAATGCTCTGCAAATTCTGAAAGGCGTGCATATTCCACGTTGTCACCCGGGTTATAATGACTCGACTGGGTTAGAATTGCACGTTTTCGTGGACGCGAGCGAACGAGCCTATGCTGCAGCAGCATATTGGCGTTCAGTGAATGACACAGGTCATGTAGATGTGTCGCTCGCGGCAGCGAAAGGGCGCGTTGCGCCCCTTAAGGTCACATCTATACCTAGACTTGAATTACAGGCTGCCGTGCTCGGCGGGCCACTGGCGCGCTGCGTGGAAGGAGAGCACGATCGTCGCGCCGACCGCCGAGTCTTCTGGTCCGACTCGCGCACTGTGCTGGCGTGGCTGCGCGCGGGCGCGCGCACTTTCAAGCCGTTCGTCGCACACAGAGTAGCAGAATTAGAAGAAATCACAGAACGGAACGAGTGGCGCTGGGTGCCCACCGCTCACAATGTCGCCGACGACTCAACTCGCGATACACCGACTGACTTCACGGCGAGCCACCGTTGGTACATTGGCCCTTCATTTCTCTATGACAACGAAAACGATTGGCCACAGGAAACAGACTCACACCTCTATATCGACACGGGCGAGGAGCGTGTCGCCGTCACTGCTGCTCACGGTCAGTCTATTTTAATGAAGGCGTTACCTGATGTTACGCGTTTCTCTTCCTGGCTGCGACTCATCCGGGAAACGGCCCGCATTCTTCAATTTATCGACAGACTTCGAGTTCATACCGCAGCAGCTGTCCGCAAACGCAATAAAAACATCAGCATTGAAGACCCGAACTGGACGGAGAAGCAACGGGAAGGTACGAGAAAGCGGTGCAGAGAGCAGAACCGCAACCCCCGCGTTACTCCAACGGTCTACATATCCCTTGGTACACAATACACACGTCGGGCAGAGATTCTTTGGACACGCGCTATACAGGAAGAAAGTTTCGCCAATGAGTTACGTCACGTCACCGGCGGGAGAACGGTACCGATTGACAGTCGGTTGAAGCGACTATCGCTGACAATCGACGAACACAAGATAATGAGAATACGCTCGCGAATCGCGGCAGCAGTCGATATATCACGTGAAACACAGTCACCAGCAGTATTAGACGGTAACCACCGTTACTGCCGCTTGTATATAGACTGGATACATCGAAAGTTACACCATAGTGGCGTGGAATGCATCGTGAATGAGGTACGGCAACACTACTGGATTCTACGCTTGAGACCATCCGTCCGTGCAGTTATCAAGCTATGTCAACCCTGCAGGCTCCGTCGAGCTGTACCACCAGAGCCGTTGACAGGTGAATTACCACCCTGTCGACTGGCACACCATCAACGTCCATTCACACACACAGGACTAGACTACTTCGGGCCACTCTCTGTCACAGTGGCGAGACATCATGAGAAGCGCTACGTGGCATTGTTCACATGTCTCACTACGCGTGCATTTAGAAGTCGCCGCCTCGCTGTCAACGGATGCGGCTATACTCGCATTGAGACGTATGATGGCTCGTCGTGGATGCCCTGAAGTCATTTGGAGTGATAACGGCACCAATTTCCATGGGGCAGACGCTGAGCTCCGTAAGGCCGCCCTAGAATCGCTTCAACACGAAGCAGAGGTACGTCACATAGACTGGCGCTACATTCCGCCAGGAGCGCCGTTCATGGGCGGAGCTTGGGAAAGATTGGTACGCACGGTAAAGACTGCATTGAATGCTACACTTGTTGATCGGCATCCGTATGAAGACGTGCTGCATATACTCTTGACAGAGATAGAACACACGGTCAATTCCCGACCCTTGACCCATGTGTCGGTTAACCCTGACGACGAAGAAGCTTTGACACCTAACCACTTTCTGCTTGGAGCTCCTTCTAAAGTCCCTTTGCCAGGGACTTTCACGAGGCAAGATGAACTACGCCGTTCGCATTGGAGAGCGTCGCAACGACTAGCGGATTTGTTCTGGCGACGGTGGGTACACGAAGTATTGCCTACGCTTCAAAACCGGCGGGAGCCGCATGGACGCGGCGATTCGATTAAGGTGGGCGATTTGGTTGTCATAGTGGACCCAAACTTACCAAGAAACATATGGCCAAAGGGAAGAGTCGAACGCACGTACCCAGGCGCAGATGGTATCATAAGAGTCGTCTGTTGGAGATGTAAACTTCGCCAATATCAAACCAAAGAGGATTGTAATTAGATATTTTTATAATTCTCTATATTGTCTGTGTGCGTCACTTACTTCTGGTTGTCATGTGAACGATGGTGTCGTCTAATAAATAAATTCATTAAAACATCTCCTGGGTAATTACTTTTTTCCATCATAACCCAACAGGTTATGGGCCCAGGACGTTAGTCTCGCGTCGAAATTATTATTTTCGCGTGTTTTGGTGGAAATAAGTATTATTTCAAAATTTCACGTCAGTTACGTTTTTCAACAAAATGGCTTCAGGGGTTTCAGGATCTTCAGTGGGCATTCCAATAGACAAATTAAGAGGGATGGAGGATTATAATAATTGGAAATTTATTATGAAGATGATCCTAATACACGAAGACCTGTACGAAACCATTGAATCGGAAGATTGCAAAGATGAACGTAAGAAACAAAAGGCACTCGCGAAAATTTGTCTGTCTGTTGGACCGTCTGCTTTGCAGCATGTGCGCAACGCTAAAACTGCTTATGAAGCTTGGACATGTTTGCAAAAAGCTTATGAAGATAGGGGCCTATGCAGAAGACTAGGGTTGCTGAGATCGCTTTTTGGGGTGAAATTGAAGGAGATGGAAGGCATGCAAGCGTACATAACGAGAGTCACAGAGTTAGCACAACAATTGGCTGATATTGGTTCACCTTTAGATGATGAGTTTGTTGCTGTCATTTTATTAAGTGGGCTAACAAGCGATTTTGACCCACTAATAATGGCTCTAGAAAATTCTGACAGTAAGTTGACCAGTGAAGTCGTGAAGTCTAAACTGATGCTGGAACAGTTGCGTAGGGATGACAAAGAGGTACCAGATGTGAGCGCATTGGCTACAAAGAAAGTGTACAAGTGCTTCAGATGCAAGAAGGCAGGCCATATGAAAAAGGATTGTCCCATGAAGGGTTCATATTCTGTTGGAAAAGATAAGCCGAAGAAGGATAGCAGTACTCTTTTGACAGCATTGTCAGTGTATCCAAAACGTCAAATTTGGTATGTTGATTCCGGTTGTACAAACCATATGTGTAACAGCAAGGATCAGATGATGGACTTTGAGCGATCCAGGTCTACAGAGGTGAATGTGGCTAACGGAGAGAGCATATTTATGGAAGGAAAAGGCAGAGTTTGTGTAAATTTAAAGAAATTAGGTTACAAAACAATAAGTAATGTGTATTATGTTCCTGCATTATCTACCAATTTGCTATCTGTAAGTGAATTGTCTAGAAAGGGATATAGGGTAATATTTACTTCTACAGAATGTAGGATTTTGGATGGAGGTAGGGTTGTAGCTACTGCTACATGTAACAACGGCCTATACGAATTGGATTGTTACAAAGCAGGCAAGCGACAGTCAGAGAGGGCCATGACTTCTTTCTGTGTGGATGGGGAACCGGATGCTGGCTTACAAGGTGGTCTTGAGGCGGCATGGGGCATCGGACATAAAGTAAGTCAGGAGATTTGGCATCGGAGACTGGCACATCTCAACTCCAGAAGTATGAACCTAATGAAGAATGGATTAGTCACAGGTATGGATTATGATGTTTCTACTTTTAATCCTTGTGTTCCATGTATTGAGGGCAAACAACCTAAGCTGCCGTTCTCTAAGAAAAGTTATAGTAGGTCAAAGGAGCTATTAAGGCTTGTACATACGGATGTATGTGGACCTATGCAGGTACCATCGCTAGGTGGGATGCGTTATTTTGTAACTTTTATAGATGATTTTTCTAGAAAAACATTTATTTATTTTCTAAAAAGGAAAGTTCAGGTTTTTGAAAAATTTAAATTATTTAAGGCTTTAGCCGAGAATCAGACGGGAAAGAAACTAAAGGTCCTTAGGAGTGACAATGGGGGTGAATATGTCAATCATGTTTTTCAAGAGTATCTAGAAAACTGTGGGGTAAAACATGAAACTACAATACCCAAATGCAGTTCACAGAACGGAGTTGCTGAGCGAGGCCACAGATGTATCATGGATAAGGTTAGGTGCATGCTGCAGGACTCAGGGCTTGAAAAACATTTTTGGGCTGAGGCGGCAAACACAGCCGTGTACCTCAAGAATCGCTCACCCACCAAAGCCGTCATGGGACTAACTCCAGAGGAAGCGTGGACTTCAAAGAAGACAAACGTAGCACACTTACGTGTCTTTGGTTGTCTGGCATACGCTGTGTCTGATAAGTGTAGGAAACTAGATCCGAGAAGTAAGAAGTATGTATTTGTAGGATACTGTGATACTAGTAAGGGTTACAGATTAGTAGATCCTTCTTGTCCTAAGACTTGCATAAAGGCTAGGCACGTCGTATTTCTCGAGAATAGTTTCATAAACAAAAATGTGTCAAATGGTGATAAAGTGGCATCTGACAGTATTGGTATAATACCAATGGAAAATAGTACTATACCGTTGAATACTTCAGTGACTCCTGGTGAGTCAGGAGAGCAGTCGCTGGACACATCTGTCCCGTTGAGTGATGAAATGTCGGGTGACAGAAATCTTCGCAGGCAAACTGTATTTAGTCTGAATGAAACCGATGATTTTCAGGTCACAGACCACTCATCCGATCCTACATATATTCCAGGTTCCTCCAGCATTGATTCTGATGAGTCAGCAATGACATTTGAATGCTGATCAATCCGTCGAGTTTGCGGGGCTCGTGGGGACTACGGGGGACGATGACTTTCCAGTCACGGCAGAGCAGGCATTGAGTAGTGGTGAAGCTGCACACTGGCGTAAGGCAATGATAGATGAGTATGATTCGTTTATACAAAATAAGTGTTGGTCATTAGTAGATCTTCCAGGGCATAAAGCTGTAAAGTGTAAATGGATCTTTACTAAAAAGAGGGGTTTAAATAATGAATTATTACGTTATAAAGCTCGCCTCGTAGCAAAAGGGTTTACGCAAAGGTATGGGGTAGACTACTATGAGACATTTTCACCGGTTGTTAGATACTCAACTATTAGGATTTTATTGGCCTTAGCTGCTCAGTATGATATGGTGATAGAACATCTTGATGTCAAAACGGCATTTTTAAACGGTGACTTAACAGAAATTGTTTATATGGAGCAACCTGAAGGCTTTATTGATAGGAAAAACAGGGAAAAAGTTTATTTGTTACATAAAGCAATTTATGGTCTAAAACAGGCAGCAAAAGCTTGGTATGAAAAGATAAACAATGTTTTAGTCAATAAATTAGGTTTTCGAAGGTTGTCTTCTGAACAATGTGTTTATGTCTATAATCAAGATGGAGAAATAGTTTTCATTGCTTTATATGTAGATGACATATTGTTGTTCTCGATTAAGAATTCTCGAAAACGAGACATTTTTAAGAAACAGCTTAAGGATGAATTTAAGATGAATGACTTGTGTCCAAGTAATCACATTTTAGGTATGAAAATTACCAGAAATTTAGATGGAAAGTTTACTTTGGATCAGTCGTCTTATATTAAGAAAATTTTAGATAAATTTAATATGTCAGATTGTAAACCATGTCAGACTCCAATGGAGGTTGGTTTGAAATTAGAAAAGTCAGAAGATAATGACTATAATAACAACTATAGAAGTATTATAGGTTATTTAATGTATTTGGCAGTCTGTTCCAGGCCTGATATTGTTCATAGTGTATGCTACCTCAGTCAATTTAACAATTGTAATTCAGAAAGCCACTGGAAAGCAGCAAAAAGGGTACTGCGGTATTTAAAAGGGACTTCTGGGTATCATTTGTCTTTTGAAAAGGGTAATCTAGAGTTAGTGGGATATACAGATGCCGACTGGGGTGGAGATCAGTCAGATCGCAGGTCATACACGGGTTACTGGTTTTCTCTTAATAAATCTATTATATCTTGGGAGTTTCGTAAACAGCGAACGGTAGCCTTGTCTAGTGCAGAGGCTGAGTACATGGCAATCTCTGACTCTTGCAAGGAGGGTTTGTTTTTACAAACGTTTATTCGGGAGTGTACTGGTGTTGAATGTAGCATAAGTTTATTCAATGACAATCAGTCAGCTCAAAAGACTTGTTGTAACACTCTATCCCATTCTAGAACAAAACACATAGATATAAGACATCATTTTGTCAAAGATTTAATTAACAAAAATGTTGTAAGTGTTAGTTATGTAAGTACTGAAGAAATGGTGGCAGATGTACTAACGAAGTCGTTATGTAAAGATAAACATATGAAGTGTATATCCAAGATGCTAAACATAAGCTAGGATATAGGTTGCGCTTTGATTATGTGTACATAACAGTATAGGTTCTTTGTTACGTGTTTTATTTATCTGCTGTAAACTATTTTTATTGTACTGTTTATATAATATTTATGTCAGAGGCACTATGTATAACAGAGTTGTTTTAATTAGACTTGTGGAAGTAGAGCCTACATGTAACTTAGGTTTCATGATTGTTTAATTTTCAATATAGTGTGTTCTTTGGATTAAGGCCTAGAACTTAGAAGCTTAGGTAACTGATATTGTCTTAGTTTAAGGCCTAGTGTTGGAGATGTAAACTTCGCCAATATCAAACCAAAGAGGATTGTAATTAGATATTTTTATAATTCTCTATATTGTCTGTGTGCGTCACTTACTTCTGGTTGTCATGTGAACGATGGTGTCGTCTAATAAATAAATTCATTAAAACATCTCCTGGGTAATTACTTTTTTCCATCATAACCCAACATCGTCGACGTCAAAACCAAGAGTGGTGTGATGCGTCGTCCTGTTAAACGTCTCGTCGTTATACCAGTAGAAGTTTAGTTATTGTCATGAATAATTGTTTGTCTTGTATTTGTAGACGCTAGTGTAGAGTAGAATAAGTTCTTACATTATGTGTCTCCTTGATAGAATAAGTTCTTACATTATGTGTCTCCTTGATAGAATAAGTTCTTACGTTATGTGTCTCCTTGATAGAATAAGTTCTTACATTATGTGTCTCCTTGATGGCGTCGCTCCAGAATTCTGCTACAAGCAGGAGTTTGTTTTTAGTTAAAGCTGAACTAATATATAGCAGAGCAGGAATTCTGGGGTGGCTACCCTTAACTTAAATTGTTATGTTATATAGTTGCTTGAATTGTTCATTTCATTGTTAATGTCGTGTAGTATATACCAGTCACTGGTGATATTTATGTACACTGCATGTACACGGCGGGAGAAATGTGACTGATATAAACTGTAGCCGACATAGGCAGCTAGCGACCTCTGTTGTCGAAGGGAGGCGACAGCTTCAATGAACGTAGTACGCACAATATTAGTAGTACCGCTTTTCGACACTGGAGGCGCTGTATTATGAATGAAGGCGGTCGCCATATTGATCTTGAGAACTGTAGTACCGCTATTGGCCGCCAGATGTGCTGGGTTTATGAATGAATCACGATTATTTGTCAATGAAAGTTGTAGTTTTAAACCCGCCTCTCGACACCTGGGGGCGGTGAGATAAATACGTTTAGAATGTTCTAGAAACTCTCATTGCCGGAAGTTAGAAAATATCGGTTTCTTCCGCCCACATACTGTGGTAACGGCCCTTTCTGTTCCGAGACGTCGTAGAGTGCGGGTGTGTTAGTTTAGTCTCGTAAAATGTAATCGTGTTTTAGATTTTAAGACTACACCGTGTCTTTACTTGACCGAATCTAGAGATTGTATACTTTAAAACCTGTGGAAATACCGATAATAAATCTGGTAGTAGCATCCGCCTGTTTTTCATTACTATCCAGTACTTATTCTTATTTTACATTAAGAGTAGGTCCGCTAGTGTGCTCAATATTATACTTTTTAGTTGTTAAAACTACTGTGTATTCAGTTGCATCGGGTAAGACTGGAAGCTGACGCAAATATAGTTGGGGAACGACGTAATTTTTTTACTTTAATTTTTACCCGTAAGTATGGGAATACTTGAAGGATCAACTGCCTATGGTCTTCATCATAAAATTTACTGCAGACCATTATTTTAACCCAATGGGTGCAAAGGTCTCATCAATATAAATGAATGAAGTCCAACCACAAAGTAGCTACTGTAAACCGTTGAGGAGTTCCCGGAACTGACCTTTGTCTTCATCAGCAGAGCTCTTATGACAGTCACAACCCATCTAGGTGTAAAGTTCTTATAAATACAAATTAATCGAGCCCAAACACAACGTAGCTGCTGTAAATTGTTGAGGAGTTCCTTCAACTGTCTCCCGGCTCCATCATCAGATCTACTCCAGAGCTTTATTAAATTGTAGTGCTTTAAAATACTTAATAAAAATTCTAAGAAATGCATTAGTCGCATCTGCAATTTTTGAAAGTTCCCCTTGTTTTCTCTGGTCTTCCACCATCAAACCCTGATATCCTTATCATGGAACCACCTTGGGATCGTCTTCTTTCCAACAGAAAAAGAATTATCAAAATCGGTTCATAAACAACGAAGTTATGCGCGAACAAACATAAAAAAAGCATATATACGGTCGAATTGAGTAACCTCCTCCTTTTTGAAGTCGGTTAAAAATTAGTATAATCAATAAAAAAAATCTATGTCTTTTTTTTTTGTTGATCATTGTAAATATGGTAAATAGTATAAAATTTGTGCCATCACTATGCTATTGCCTTGCAAGGCGTACAAATTGAAAAACAAAATGGATGTTTCTTAAATTTTGGTAACGCAATCTTTGAGTTGAGGTCAAATGAGTTTTTAAAAGTTCATAATATTAAATTAGCTAGCTAACCTCACAGATGGATGATCACTCATCATGTATCTATAAATTATTATATTACAGTAAAAAAAAATCGTATATATTAAAAAAAATGCAGTTTTATTTCCTGATATTTCAAGTAGAATAGAATATTTTTAATGAAATTATTAACTAGTTATACTGTTTATTATGTAATCCAAATAAATTACAGAATATAAAAAAGAAGATTTTAGTGTGACCCTATTTTAGCCATTTTAGTGCACAAGTGTTTGCGTAAACGCAGGTACGGTCAGGAAAAAAATCACCTAGCTTGGAATTATTCAACAATAAACTTTTTGGATTTCTTCGTCTAAGAGTTAAAAGAAAGATAAGGAGTTGCTCACCCCGCACTCTATTTCAAGTTAAGCGAAGAGTAACTTTATTTCTATGAGATCTAAGTTGATTTCAGAGTGATTAGCATTATTGGACAAGTAATCAAAATGTTTGAAGTTGTGACGTAAACTGAATTTTATTGTGTAGAGAAGACCTTTCCTAAAGTATTTAAAACATTTTAAATTTCATTTCAGTTTCAAATTTATCTACCTAATTATAGTTGATTTGTATAAATGAAATAAAAAATACAAGAATCTTGCCGTATAATGTGACATTAATGACTAGACTTTTGGGCAAAATTTCCTATACACTATGTAAAGAAAACCCTGTCCGACCCAAAAGGATAATAAAAGTTAGGTATTCACATGACCAAATACACAAATTGACAGCCTTCGTGGCGTAGCGGTAGCGGACGCGGCTGCTGCGCAAGGTGGCACGGGTTCGATCCCCGCACAGTGCAAGTATTTGTATGCATGAATATGAATATTTGCACTGGTCTGGTCGTGCCTCGGAAAGCACGTTAAGCCGTTGGTCCCGGTTGCCATACGAACATCTAGTGGCAGTCGTTACGGGTTGTTGGAGCCCTCAAAAGTCCAACAATTGGTCTAACTGCAATGCTTCGATGTCGCCTTCGGGTTGTGGAGGTCAGACGGCAGTCGCTTCACGGAAAATGTCGAAGTTTAGCCATATCAGCAGTTGGACTGGTAAAAGCGGACCCCAGACTCCAAAGCTGAAAAGGCTTCGGATGCGACTGGGATTAACGCTGGGATGATGATGATGATGATACACATGACCAAATAAAATATGAAGTTTTACATAATCATCATAGTAACAATACTAATGAATTTTGAAATAATCTTTTTTTTCCACGAATTCATTCCAATTTCGCCAAAATTTGGTTTTTTAAAAAGTGACAACACAGTTTTCAGTATTATTATGAGTGATGCAATCACGTGCCGCGTACCCTGTCCCCTTTCACCCGCGCATGTATGCATAACGTGTTGCCTATCGCCCATGTATTCAGTTACCTACCTCACTTTTGCGAAAGAATATTTATTTTTTAGGGTTTTTTTTTAAGTTTAGCCGTGCTTTGTAGGCATTATTAAAATCAGTTATCGATACCTAACAATACCTTGACGGATCGGACAGGGTTTTCTTTATATATTGTAGATACGAAACAATGTTTTGATACCACTTCACTTTCTAAATATTTCACTTATTTTTATATATTTGTTCATATTGTTGCTTTAAGCCTTAGCAACATGGATTGAATTTAATAATGTATATTATAAATATTCTCTAAATTTGTTGGAACACAAATTTAGAGAATATTTTCATCAATTATGAAATCCATTTAATATTAATTAAGCTCTGACTTTCTCTAAGAAATTACACTCCGACTTACAGAATCAATTAGCAGCAATGATATCAACGCTAATAGAATTAAACTAACATCAGAGACTCACGAAACTAAGACGATATTCCGAGTATTACTCTTAATTAAATCAAAGCAAAACCAATTATTAGGTACTCAGAACAAAAGTTTTACTTTGTGAAAATTTCAAAGGATTTAATACCTTATAATTAACTATAAGGGCCTATATAAACACTACATTCACAATTTTACCAAACATTTAATTATTTTTTGCATAAATACTTGCGTTATAATACTAATTAAGTCAGCTAGTGTATCATCATCATCATCATCATCAGCCTCTAGTCGTCCACTGCTGGACATAGGCCTCCTTCATGGCACGCCAACAAGCTCGATCCTGAGCAGTTCTCCGCCAGCCACTACCAACCACCTTTTTGATGTCGTCGCTCCATCTTGCCCAAGGGCGTCCTACGCTAAGTTTGCCGAGACGCGGTGAGGTGATCCGACAGAGGACCAGAGTCACCGACATAGCTGACGATTAGTAAGCTGAAGTGGCAATGGGCTGGTCACATATGATGCAAGACCAACAACCGTTGGGGTAAACGAGTCAACAATTAGATAACCCATATTATTTTCCACAGAATCACATTGATTTTATAAAAAACTAGCGGCCGCCAGCGACTTCGTTCGCGTGGAATTAGTCATGCTCAGCTCCTATTGGTAACATGTACGGCTGCGTTAGCTCCCGTTTTCGCAACATTTTTGTTACTGCTCTGCTCCTATTGGTCATAGCGGGATGTTATATAGCCTAAAGCCTTCCTGGATTAATAGGCTATCCAACGCAAAAATATTTTTTTAAATCGGACCAGTAGTTCCTGAGATTAGCGCACACAAACAAACAAACAAACTCTTCAGCTTTATATATATATGTATAGATATAGATGAGGAAACGGGCGTATACGGAAAGGGACAGTAAGAAAAAAATGAAAGTAACCCTGAAAAACCACATAAACCAAATTAAGACGGGCGGCGCTCCCGTCCAGATTTTATGTGACACCGTAACATCAGCAGGAAGCAGTCATCGTTAAGGAGTAATGTGCATCTTGTTAACAAATATTTACAAAAACTTCATACGTATACAGTTTTCTTTGCGTTATATCTTTAACTAGCGGCCGCCCGCGACTTCGTGCGCGTGGAGTTAGTTGTTTAAACATTTTATTTTAACCCCAAAAGAGTTATTTTAAAATTTTAATATCTAAGATGTTAATCAAAATTAAGTAATGTTAGGGACAATTTTCTTCAAAATTATATACAAATTTATTTGGATAAGGATCAATATTACTTTTTTTATATATTGTTCGCCTAAAACCTTCCTGCATTAATGGGCTATGCAACATAAAAAAAAATTCAAATCGGATCAGCAGTTCGTGAGATTAGCGCGTGCAAACAGACAAACAAACAAATTCTTCAGCTTTATAGATTAGTATAGATTATAATTTTTCTCAGTAGCATAAGTCATTTTAAATCAATTTAATTCACATTAGCATAAAGTTGAAAATTATATAAACACTAGCTTTCCAACCGCGGCTTCGCCCGCGTAGTCGCGGCCATAGTCACGAGTTCGGTTATATCGCGCTTTTTAGATTTCCCTCGGGAATATCAATTTTTTTCCGGGATTAAAGGTAGCCTATCTTCTTTCTCCGGGTCTAAAGATCGTCTGTGCCAAATTTCATCAAAATCGATAAAGAGGTTTAAGCGGGAAAGCGTAACAGACAGACAGACAGAGTTACTTTCGCATTTATAATATTAGTATGGATCCTTTTCACGCGCTGTTGACGCGCGCTTAACGCAACAAAAACGCGACGCAAAATAATAATCTTCTCAACTATGGTAGGTACGCATTTTAAGCGTTCATGAATTATGTAAACTTGCGTTTGAACTACTATTAACACACGTCGCTACAGCTGCGCTACGCTATTTAACTTTGGATTATTCGTACGATTATTCGCAATATAGGGGACATTCGGGGAAAGCGCATTCCGCTTCGAAGAGGTCTCTAGTGCCGAGGAATTTGAAAAATAAATATTTGAAGAACCTATTGCCGTTGCGCCACTTTCAACCCCCGTAAAGTGCGAAAGGGACAGTTGCAACTCAGGCTGATTTTACCAACAAAAACGTTGACTAAAACACGTTTCGTATTCCGCTGTTTTCTATCTCTAAACACGACAGATCTCAATTATTTTTATATCAAACTTTAGAGGATGAGTATACCTATGCCTCTATTATTTTCTTTTTTGTCAAAAACTCATCTTATTTGTGAAATAGTCGTCTGAACATTGCGGTAAAATGGGTTATTTTTCGAGATTTTGAAATACCATATTTCTTTTATTAATTAGGTTTTCGAAAAAATCAAATGATAGGGGCGCGCATTGATATAATATTAAACTAAGGTAGATACGTCACTAGCGCACTGAAAATGAAGCGTACAAAAGGAGGCAAGTCCAGCAAGTCGCTTTAGTTTTCGTCGATTCTATTTAAGCGCAAACGACAAACACTAGCCATCTTTTTCTTCTCTATGTTTTAGATTGCGCCCCATCTCACTCACACTGTGCCAACGTGTGAAATGTACGCAGAATAAAAAAATTGCATGTGTGTGCTGCTGCTCCGATCGGCACATTTATTTTGAATAATTTGTTAGAGCATATCATATCTGTTTAATATTATATCAATGGGGGCGCGTATAATCAAGGTATGAAATAGAAGGAAAAAATAATTCCTCTAAAAGCGTTATCCACCAAGAAAACATCGGAATACTTTTCTATGGAGAAAACACCACTAGAGTCCCCTCTTAAACCCATACAGTAGGTATATAGGTGGCTTTAATAAATGACATTGTCTGACGCGATGACCTCTGCGCGTTGTATTCATAGTAGCTAGAGCTAAACAAGAACTAATTGATCGATGTAATACATCTTTGTCGAATTGTTGGCTAATGTTTGGCTGACGTTTGTATTAATGGTGAACTGTTATTAGAGCGGTGAGAGTGAGTGTATGTATAATGTATATTATGCCTTGAAAGACTTCCATTTGCTTAGACTGGAAACCGTTCTTAAAGTTTCGGTAGATAATATCAAGAATATCAGGGTAATGTTGTCCTAGTGGAACGAGACTAGAGAGAGCTATTATTGACTGCTGCGCTGCGTGTCGCGGGTTCGATTTCCGCATGCAATGTTTTAAATAAAACAATAAAAAACCACTATGTAATTCAATGGAGAAGAAACAATAATTGAGAATACTACTCGAATTTCCAAGAAAAGAAGAATGCAGAAGCTCATTAGCATGGACGATGACACAGTGTAATGCTCAAGTAAAGATGTATGCAGTGTACGATGATACAGTGTATTGCCGGCTATTCGGCATCCGCAGTCTAAAGACATGTATGCAGCAGTATACATGCGGTCCGTATCATATAGCTTTATTGACTGCGCATTAGCCCGTGCGTGTGTCCTCTAGCGGGTACTGTGCATATCCCCGTGCGTCTGTCATACAGAGCTTGTCTCTTCGTGAAAGATGTCCATGCAAAGTACTGAGCGTCTGCTTTGCGCAGCTTCAGGCCTAAGATGTATGTAGTTACATAGACAGTCAAAACTTCCCATAGAAGTAGGTGCAGCCAGCTCTTATCACTACCTACTACAATTTAACAAAATTCTATATTAGAATTACAAATTTATTGCTAAGGAATTAGCAATAAATACACTGCTGGAAAAGAATTGAAAATATGCTGGCATTTTATCAACAAAATAATGTCTAACATATACCCCAAAGATCTTTAATATAAATTTTGAATGGCTCATTTAAAATTCAGAAAAAAGTTCCCTTTTATAAAAAAATAAGTGTCGCAGATTTGGACGTTGACAAAAATGTAGACGAGAAAAATATAATCTCATCAGTAAAAACGCCCGTTTCTGTATTAAAAATTAATTCTTGTTTTATCGAAAGTTTTTCCAATAAGGATTCCTAATAAACTTTACGAAGGTAAGGCCCGAACGTAAAAAAAAAATACGTAAAAAGCCAGGTACGAACTAAACTCAATAAGGCCTGGCTTTGATTTAGGACAGAAAGAGTGTGAGGAATCTTAATTGTTGAAGAATTATGGGTTTCTTGACCTTTTGGGGTCGTTTGGAATCTATTTGAAGTAAGAAAGAAAGAAAATACATTTATTACGGAAAAAGCCTAAAAAGAGTCACGAACACCAAAAGAAATAACAAAGACCCTACACGAGAGAAATCCCCAACATCCGTTTTCAGCGGTAGACGTAGTTGACGTGATGATGCAAAATTTGAGTCAATAATTATAATCTAGAACAGTGCTGATTGATTACAAGTTCTAAGCCACATGTTCGCACACAACAAAGAGTTTTCATCATCATCATCATCATCAACCTTTTATTATTCAACAGAGAAGGATTGAGCGTAATCACCACGCTTGCTCAATGCGGGTTGGCGATTTCAGATTTGAAAAGTCCAGGTTTCCTCAAGATGTTTTCCTTCACCTTCAGTCATTGGTGTCCAAGCTATACTTAGAAAGTACATATAACTTTAGAAAAGTTACATTGGTACTTGCCTGACCTGGAATCGAACCCGCGCACTCATACTTGAGAGGCAGGTGTTTTGACAACTAGGCCACCACGACTTTTTTACCACACAAAGACAAACAACACTTTTTACTGTACAAAGAGTTTTAATTTATGTTAACTCTTTCATCATGACTACCCTCATAACCTCATCATCATCAGCCTCTACTCGTCCACTGCTGGACATAAGCCTCTTCCATGGCACGCCAACAAGCTCGATCCTGAGCAGTTCTCCGCCAGCCACTACCAGCGACCTTTTTGATGACGTCGCTCCATCTCGCCCAAGGGCGTCCTAGGCTACGTTTGCCGAGACGCGGTCTCCGTTCGAAGACTCGTTTACCCCAATGGTTGTCGGCCCTGCGGCATATGTGACCAGCCCGTTGCCACTTCAGCTTGCTAATCCTCTCAGCTATGTCGGTGACTTTGGTCCTCTGTCGGACCACCTCATTTCTGGTGCCCTCAAAACCTGACAACTCCCAACTCACGTAGTAGATTATGGTTTTATAGATTATATCTCCGTGTGGTACCAGGCTTAGAATAGCACAAACCCATATCCTCCCGTGGGTGTCGCAAGAGGCGACTAAGGTAACTCTCACCAGGGAAGCGGGCAGCAGTGCTTCTCCCATGGAATATCAAATTAATACGATCCCCAGCCATTCTGGAAAACCTTGGGGAAGACCTTTGTACAGCAGTGGACCTCTATAGGCTGAAGAAGAAAATTATTCTTTCACTAGGAAAGCCTACATTTGTGAAAATTCTCGATCTATTTACAAATAATGTAAATAGCTATGAATTGATGAAAAAATAACTTTATTTCCTAAACATTAAAGTTCTATTTATATTCTTTTATAGTACTAGTCATTGTAAGACCTATTTAAAAAGTAGAAATAAAGATAATATCTCTGCAACTTGATACGGTGGGGCAACACTGAACTTTTAGTATAAGTTTGTATGCTTTATTTTAGCTTTTTGATGTGGTGCTGGAGTAAGATGCTTCTAATATCTTAGATAGCATTCCGCACAAATCAGTCAATCCTTAGAGAGCTAGGTGTCACAGTAAGACCTTTCTGTGTCTGCCTGAAAAAAAGGAGACAACACGTCGTTCATCTACCTTCCCATTAACATCTGATTCCAGTCCAATAAGTTGGACTGACTAAATTCGTTCATCTCTGGACACCGGCCTGCATGATGCTATACTCGCGGCCAGGTATCGTAACAGATGGCGATCTATCGTAAAGGAGAAGATAATTCCACAAGGACATCACGACCCTGAGTAATGACGAGAACGACTTCAGGAGGAGGAGGAGGACTTTAGCTTTTTTATGTTATTTTTACTTGATTGCTTTAATTTAGCTTTCTGATGTGGTGCTTGCGTAAGATGCTTCAAATTCCTTGGATAGCATTCCACCCAAATCAGTCAATCCTTAGAGAGCTGGGTGTCACAATAAGACGCTCATCTGCCTGCCTGAAAAAATGGAGACAACACGTCATCCATCTTCACAGTAACATCTGATGGTTACTGGGAAGGTGGATGGCCAACGTTCTAGAGGTTGCAGTCCATTAAATTGGACTGACCAAATTCGTCCATTTCTGGACACCGGCCTACATGATGCTCGCGGCCAGGGATCGTAGCAAATGGCGAACTATCCTAAAGGAAAAGATAATTTCACAGGGAGATCACGACCCTCAGTAATGAGGAAAACGATTTGAGGAGGAGGAGGAAGATTTTAGCTTTTTTATGTTATTTTTACTTGATTAGACGAGGGGAGTTATTTATTAAAAGGTTCTATAACTACTATGTCGTCAACAAACTCCCGAGCGAAGGGAACATCCTGCATAATGTAGGAACTCTACGTGACACTGGTCTATTTTAACCCTGCACTACGGTCACTACGTCATAAATAATTTCTGAATATGGCCTACTTTGTATAGCTGGTATATATTTATCTCACCATTATGTATAAGAACTAATATGGCGTGTTGTAAGTTGTTTTATTTACCACTAGCGGCCGCCAGCGACTTCGTTCGCGTTGAGTTAGTTATGCTCCGCTCCTATTGGTCGCAGCGTGATTTTATGTAGCCTAAAGCCTTCCTAGATTAAAAAGCTATCCAACGCAAAAATATTTTTTCAAATCGGAGCTGTAGTTCCTCAGATTAGCGCGTTGAAATAAACAAACAAACTCTTCAGCTTTATATATTAGTAAAGATAGAGTATAGATGTGTAATAATCTTCTTCTTCTTTAACCTAAAGAGGTCCACTGCTGGACAAAGCCCCAAAGCCTGTAAGTGCTCTGAGGGGGTTTGCGTTTGGTGGTTTTGTATAATAATATTTTAATAAAATATCTAATGATTTTCGCATGGAACAATTGTGTGGCCTACAGGCAATTGTTTCGAGACTGGCTGTGTGGACCAACAATAAAAAAAAATCATAATCGGTCTATAATTTTCACACAGCTCATAGGTGTCCTCTTTGTGTGAGAGAGAAAGATGGCTGTAATTCACCACAGGGGCTAAGCGCGAGTTGAGCAAGCATAGCCCTCTCCATTGCTCTTTGAGTGACCTTGAACCTTCCTATAATGCCTATTGTTAGCGACCACGTCTCAATTCCATAAGTCATCATTGGCAACACACACTGGTCGAAGGCTTTCGTCTTGAGATACTGCGATATTTCGGACGAGACGATTCTACGTACATAGCTTCCCGAAAGCAGCCCAGCCGAGTTAGATTCGACGACGTTCTCGAGTGATGACTACGCGCCGGAAGACGCAGCGTAGTTACGCCCCCGACTGGACTGGTCGTCGTGGAAATCCTTAGGGGAGGCCTATGTCCAGCAGTGGACATCTTTTGGCTGAAATGATGATGATGATGATGGAAGCAACTCTCTAGGTTCAAACCTACAACTCGCGGTCATTTGGCCACCACTGCTCAAGGTACTGTTTGATTGACAAAAAAAAGAGAGATACTTTTATAGCCATTAGTAAATCATATTGGTTTAAGGAATGAATATTTTATCAGTCTTCGTTTTAACTACCTTCATTAAAAATTTCCCATCTGCTTGTCAAAAGTAATAACAAATAAGGAAAAAACAATATGATGTACCAACCAACGTGACTCCAAGGTACAGGTAAAATAAATTAGAAACAAAATATTTTTCCGGTATTTTCTTACGAGAAACACCTAAAGGACGAGGTTGTGACAATTAAATGTTTTTGAAGTTTTTTTAATTTTCTGCCATCTTTTTCCTTAAGACTTCCTTATGTAAGTGGTGTACCTTCCCCTGGCATTTTAAGTTTGTCACGTTTTAATCTAGTTCAGAGGAAATTTTACGAAAAGGTAAAAGTGTATCCTGGTAAGTGATTAATTAAGGTTCTTTTACTGTTTCTACCTCGTTGTAAAGTGCGGACCGAAACTTATTGGAGTTTTTTTAAAAAAGGAAAAGAAATAAGGACTTAGTAAAATAAAACAATAAAAAAGTAATTCTTTACGAGTGTGAAACCTAAGATATAGACAGACGTTTGTACGTAATGAAGGTACATATTTCTATATATATCTATTATTGTGTGACTGTTCACTAATTCCTAAAAACAAAAGCAAAATGCGTCAAATGAAATGGATCGTGCAATAGCAAAATCAAACAATAGCCAAAGGAAACAGACAGAAAACCGATCATCCCATATTTGATGGTCAAAGGGAATAAAAAATACCTTCCCACGAACCCATGTTACATACCTTCAAGATATATGGGTAATTGAATGGATGCACGATGCCGTAAAGGTGGTGTTGTAGAAGGAAATGAGCGAGAAATGAACGCGGTTAGTTTTGAAACTGATGTTGCGAGGTGAAAGAAATAACTTTTGGCTATAGATGACGCAGAAGTATATGATGCAAAAGAAAGTTTTAATTTTAAATAACCATTGAATGGAATTGACATTTAGTGTATTGTCTGGATAATCTGAAAATCAATAGATATCTAAGCGATACTATGAGTAAAGTGGTATGAATTTGAGTAAAGTAAGAATAGAAGCACATTACAATGAAGAACTGCTCCTAAAACGATGTCAATATCAGACTCTACGACCACTTAAAGTTCATTTTCTGGTAAGTGGACATTAATCTTACTTATCTGCCGTAATTTATACCTCGTTTGGCTGCAGTCTCGCTCTCGCTTAGCCACCAACGTGCCCTCACCCGAACGCCTATGATATATGGAAGCAATTCTGTTTAAACGCCTTTTGTGAGCCTCCGCAGCGTAAGATATGAGAATTGTTTTGAAATTACCGAACAATTTGTTTATAGAATTTAGATGGGAATAGAAATTTAATTTGTCAGTGTTGAAAGGGGAGGTGAGATGAAGTTGGCAATTTTGATGACGACAATGTTATAGGTTATAATATATGTAAGGTTAAAGATAATGTTTACGATACTGCCTTTAGATATGATCGACTTGAGGATACTATAGCCCTTATACATTTTATATATAACTGAGACCTTTAAATTCCCTGAAGTCATCTCCGGTAGCATGTCATCTTACAGTTTCATAGTAGAGCGTAGAATGGCCCTGTTTCAATGCGATTTGGTTAGTGTAAATTTGAATAAGCCTTTATTTTATTTATTTTTTTATTTATTTATTTGTTTATTTCAGGCGACGCAGGCCCATACATAAATACCTTAACCTAAACATACATATCTTTATATTATAAAATAGTGCTTCGCTACTACTAGCATGTTCTTATGCTGTTCTGTGGTATTTGTCCGCGGAAGCGACGGAAAACCACGTCTTGCGGCCAGAAGTCCTCTTCCATCACAATGGGCAGAAAACAATTCGGTATGCGCACCACGAAAGCCTTGAAGTTAACGTTGCGGCGCGACTCCAGTAACTGTACCCTCGGTGAGTATCTTGTCTTTTGGCGTACGTACTCCACGATGTCCTCCTCCTTAGTGGTGTAGTGTAGGCGTGAGATATACACCGGTGTGTTCGGCTTTGCGGCACGCAAGTTAGCTTCCGTCCCCGTAGGAGCTTTGCCGCAACGGTTCTTGTTGGTTCGCGTTCGGCGCTTCCTCCTTTGCACCATCACGAAACCCTCATCATTAGCCCTATTCGGCGACTGATCTGGTATAGGCTTCTTTTCCAGAATGTCTGAGACACTTGCTGAGAAGCTAGCGGATTCCTTTTGCGGAGGCTTCGCTAGAGCTGCAGACACTTGCAGCGAGACTGGGCGAGGGGTCCGGGCGACGTTGCGTGGAGGAGCTGCGACGACAGGTGCGTGGCTGCGCGACACGCGGGCAGGACACTCTGCAAGCTCAGCAAACGACGGGTGCGCTGGCGACGAAACTGCTGACGCGGAATTTGACGACGATACATCGAGGCCAGCTCCGCGACACATGTTTACGTTAGATGCATCGACTGATGACCTAGTTACCGCTACACTATTGCGCAACTCGCTGAATTCCTTACGCAAAACAATGACGGTGTTTTGGGATTCATCTAACTTCGCTAAGACATCCGCGAGACGGTCCTTGAGAAAGACAATATCCTTCAGAAGACTTGTTACGTCGACATGGTCGAAAGTGACGGGTGGCAGCTTGTGCAGTTCCTTCGCCACAAATGTTGGCACGTCATCTGGGTCGGTCTCCTTGAACAGCGTGATAATATCCTGCAGGCTTCTCTTAGTCCCGTCACGTCGGCGGGACACCATCTGGTCGCGCTTGTTTAGCACACTAAACAACAATAGCTTTAAACACAATGTAAACTGAACTTAAAACATAAAGGTTTTTTTTTTAATAATTATAAAATAGTGCTTGATTGCAATCCTGTCTGATGGTAAGCAGTGATGCAATCGTTGATGGTAAAGTGCACTAGTTTATTAAGCCTATTCATTTAAAAAACTTAGGAATAGGAAGGATGACGGCAGTTGAGCGAAGTGATGCAATGTTAAACCCAAGAACAACACGACCAAACGATGCCCACACGTACGTTCCCACAGATATCTGATTTTCGAACAGCTTAACTACACCGTTATTAAAATATAAGATCAGAACCCGTTAACACTTAATTAACAATACAATTCCTTGATCACATATTGAAATTAGCGAACAAACTAACCGCGTTTAAATAACATCCATGTTAGATCCTTCATAACGAATTCCGCTTATAGAACAGGTAAAAGTCAAGGGAAATTACGCCACACATTTTAAAATTCATTACGCCACAAATATTTACGTGTAACAACGACACCTAAACAAAACTGGCGCTGTAAGAAAAACAAATTCACCCCACTTATATAACCTTCAAAATTCGCACACGCTAAAATATTTCACGGTAATACTGGGTTACCCACACATGGAATGGGGCTCGCTGATTGGTTCGCTCACGAGGTAGTTGCTACTAAAATATTCAAACACATACAAAGTATTTTAAACTGCAATGTTCCCCGAGGGACGGGCCTTAATTTGAGGTTTGAAGTGTAGTGTTAAAAGCGGTCAAGTGCGTGTTGTTGTGAGGGCCAAATTTAAAATGTAATTTGTGATATTTTTATTACGGACACGGAATTGTGTTGAAATTGGGATTGCAAATGTTTTATCTTCTGCTGAATAAAACTCACCCATATTTCTTAAATTGCCTGTGTAAGAGGGCCCACGTTATACTTTCGGACAATCTGCGGCAATCATTTTAAGCCCTATAATGCGGTTGAAAGATCTTAAAGTATTCATCTACGTAGTTCTATATAAAATAATCTTTGATTGCGTAATAGAGAATCAATCGTGAAAATTATAGTAATCACACGAAATTTTCGGAAAATCTTGTCAGCAATTTATTTGCGGCCGTCTGTTTTTTTCCAAAGAGCCCACCTCCCTCCAGAACTTGATTACATCTCCGGACTTTATGTATGTATTTATATGTTGTGAATACAAAAAGCTTCATGAATATGACAATTATGTAGCAAAACAGTATAGCAAAATAAATAAATATACAAAATAAATAAATATAACAATAAATAAATAGCAAATAAATAATTACACTAAATTCACCACTTTCATTGAATACTAAACAAAGCGCTCAATAAGCCATCATAATCCGGTTTATCAATACTAATAGTTTAAAGCAAATATGCGGGAATATTACAAATGGAAATTAAATATTGTTTTGGTTAACCTAAATTTCATTACTATGAAAATGAATGATTAGTCGCTCGCTAGATCATTAGCGTAGCCGTTAGGCACGGTTCAGCTGGGCGGCTTAAACGCGCGGTTGTTCTAAATTAAATGATCGTTGCTTACTATGAATTGTTATTGTTTGGTCTAATGAGAACAGCGGGCTGTAGTTAAAATTAATGTCTGAGGATTAAAATTTAGCGGCTCGTGATTTTTTTTAATTTTCTTTACTTTTTTGAGTGCTTTTAAGAGCAATCGTAAACTGTTGAGCGATGTCAGTTTTTTAGAATGTTAGCTATTGCCGACATAATAGCGGACTCAGGTTTGTGTTTCACGTGAATGTTAGCTACTGAACTAGATTAGGTTTTTCTTAATTTTGTGATACATATACAAAAAATAATCTACTGTATTATAAAACTGAACTTTACTGCGGACCCAAACCTTTACATTGCTAAAGGCAGGTATGGCAAGAGGTTTAATTGCGTCGCTCATTGGTAGGTACTCTAAATTCTTTGTCATATTTGGATTCATATATACACGCTTTTTTCTCATTGGTGTATGCAAAAACTATTTATCTTTATACATACATACTTTTTACACATATATACTTTTTTATCGTTTACTTTCACACAACTTCGACCCAATTATATCTACAAAAATTACATTGTATAAAAATAACAGAAAGAACACTCAGCCATTAAAATCGGTAACAACCGCTGATCTCAACGCAGCCTAGGCATTTAAGTGTTTTTTCCACAAATAAAATTAAAAGTATATCTGGCAGGTCTAAAGGTCAAAATAGGTCTTGCAGATTAATTTGTCATTACATTTTATTATTTATTTTGTACCCTAAAGTTATTTGAATGCTAAAGGTTATTTACTACACTATAGCAAAGCCATTCTACAAAGGAAATTGTAAATAAATTGAACGATCAAGTTCAATGGCAAATAGGTAAATGAGCTAGAATGCCAATGGCAAATAAGATACATATATTCTAAAATACAAAAACTATATGGACGGTGCACGTACATGAGTTTTTGAATATAATTTTATTACATTAAGTAGACCGATGGGCAGTAAGGTCTGGAGTAGCGGCCACGTATCAGAAGACGCAGCGTAGGTAGGCCCCCGACAAGGTGGACCTATGATCTGGTAAAGGTCACGGGAAACCGATGGATGTGGACAGCACAAGACCGATCATCGTGTTAAGCCATGGAGAGGCTAGATTTTTCCGTCAGCCATTTAGCTTCAAGATACCGAAATTATCAAAAAATCGTGTAATTTTATTTTAAAATACCTATTCAATGATACTAACTATGAAGGAGACGTAAGAAAAAAACATAGCCATTTTAAGTGTAGGGAAACAATAATTTTTAGCAAGTTGACGTGGTAAATATTCATATATCTATGACACGTTTCTTTTTTCAAGCACCTTGGAGTACTAGGTATAAGGGTTCCGAAGTGTGAACTATAAACACCCAAAAATACGTTCTATAAACCTTGAATCTATCTAATCTTTTCATACATTTTTTCGCAATAACTAGGCATTCTAGCCAAACAGGTTCATCATCATCAGCCTATAATGGTCCCATTCCTGGACACAGGCCTCCTCTAGGTGAGAGGGTGTGGGCCATAATCTACCACGCGGGGTCACTGCGGGTTGGTAGATGTCAAAACTCTTAGAAGTTTCGCCTCTAGGACATGCCGGTTTTCTCACGATGTTTTCCTTCACCGTTTTGAGAGGTTAAACAGGTTAGATAAGGACTAATCCTCAGTGACTTCGATTCGATGGTGAAGGGCCCTAAGACCCCTCACCATAGAAGCGACGCAACCGATACTGGTGCACTAGTTTGGAAGAAAGAACGGCACATTTTCACGTTTAGGGTAAAAAAAAGTGGTCTCGGGGCATGGTTGCATCGAGAAATACCCTTATCGCATAAACAGGGAGCCGGACGCCGCCGGGTGTAACCAATGCGTCGACTATGAGAGAACAAAGCACGGCATATCCTGGTAGTATGGTTAAGTGAGACCAAACCAATGATAGATTGTAACAGCCCAACGAAAATAGATCATTACAGTCGTCCCCATGTGGTCGTTTTATTACTATTTCTGTTCCATGGCTAGGAAGTGTGTCGTCTAACGTGCGGTTTTCACGTCGCGTTTCTTTATTCGGTAATAAAACTACGGTTCTGTCGCCGACATATGTGGCTCGTGACTATTGTGAGGAAATCAATAGAAGTTTTGTTGTACAGTGTTGAGAACGTTAGAAGAGGTGTATATTGAGATTATTGTTTGATACTCAAATCTGTTTACCAGCCTCCGTGGCGTAGCGGTAGCGGATGCGGCCCCCTGGCGGATCCCCGCACAGTGCAAGTATTTGTATGCATGAATATGAATATTTGCACTGGTCTGGTCGTGCCTCGGAAAGCACGTTAAGCCGTTGGTCCCGGTTGCCATACGAACATCTAGTATCAGTCGTTACGGGTTGTTGGAGCCCTCAAAAATCCAACAATTGGTCTAACTGCAATGCTTCGATGTCGCCTTCGGGTTGTGGAGGTCAGACGGCAGTCGCTTCACGGAAAATGTCGAAGTTTAGCCATATCAGCAGTTGGACTGGTAAAGCGGACCCCAGACTCCAAAGCTGAAAAGGCTTCGGATGCGACTGGGATTAACGCTGGGATGATGATGATGACTCAAATCTGTTTACCAAAGACAGTTTCTAAGGGGAGCGGAGAATCGTGGTTGATGGATGGATGGTGGTGGAAAGCTTTGGTTTAGTTTTAGTAAAAGTACGTAATGCTACATCCTATTCCAAGTTTGATTGTCAAATTTACTTCAATAGAAATCATACTTTTATTCTGTAATTTATATGGTGACCATAATAACGAAGATTCTATTCTATTTATACTTCAAGTTACAGAATGTAACGCGTTTCCCATAAATTTCTAATGACTTAACTAAACCATGTAAATACATCAACGCATTGATATACAGTATGTTAAATAACAGAGGGCGTTCCCTTAAACTCGTTAATATATATCATTAATAGATTAAAATAAAATTATCAGCATAGAAAAATAAGCATAAAAAAATCCGAATAAAAAAAAATTCTAATTGGAAATAAATTTGAAACCTCCTGTTTTAAATCAAAATAGTAGTCGTCATGTATAAATAAATTGCGACGTTGCCGTCTTTCATGTTCGCGTGTACAGTGTGTTTCTTTTACATGTCAATTTAAAATTTTTATTGAATATTTTCATATTGGAAAAAATTTTAAAACATTTTGTTTTCGAATGGAAATATTTTTTTTAGCATGTATGTATGCTATACTATTTCGGGTTAACGGGAACGCCCTCTGTTAGTTAACATACTGTATATTCAAGAAACTCAATGTTTGTGCTTGTTTAATAGCTGCCACGTGTTTCTAAAGCACTCTATCAGTCAAACGTCGGGTACAAAGGCTGTGACTAATATCGAGAAACCTTCCAAGCGTTTCTTGAAATGTTTTAGTTCGTGACAAATCTTATTTAAATTTCATTGCCAAACTAAATCATTTTGGTGCAATATATCATGGTTACACTATATAAAGGGTGTATCTGACATCGACGCACAAACGAGTACCATGGATCCAGTACATGATTCTGAACCCCCCAGTGGTGGAATTTTCGGCGGCTTTTTCATGATTTATAAAAAATATGAAGTTTTTTTCACTTTAGACCGTTCATAACAGCTATAATTATATAACCCAATAAGATTTTAAAGTAAAAATTAATTAATTCGCTAATTACACAAAAAAGCGCAATGAAAACAAAACTCGAAAAACTATCTTATCGCCTGATTTGATAGAGTTCACATCGGGGATCAACGTCATACCTACAAACCCGCACGGCGGCACGCTTACAACGTTCAAATGCCGAGTCGACACTTTTTTTAACCACTGTGAATTCTGAACCGTTCATTAACGACATAAATGACTATCATAATTTTATTAGTGGCATCCGCGACGTTTGCGTTACGACGTCAGATACACCCTGTATGATGTAACCATGACTTATTTTACTAAAAAATGTTTTGCATTGTCAGGTAAAAAGTAGCTACATAATTATCTAGTTTTCCACCTCACAATTATAATTGTAAAGTGGAAAAGTGTAGAACTCATGTTTAATCATTCCAATTGAACTACTCACCATTCATAGTTATAATAGGGGTGTTTTTGTGTTCATTTAGATTATAGAAAAATATTGGATACGTATATTTTGTTTTATCAAATCATTTTGGTACACTATATCATGCTTACACTATATAAAGGGTGTATCTGACATCGACGCACAAACGAGTACCATGGATCCAGTACATGATTCTGAACCCCCCAGTGGTGGAATTTTTCGGCGGCTTTTTCATGATTAAAAAAAAAATATATGAAGTTTTTTTTCACTTTAAACCGTTCATAACAGCTATAATTATATAACCCAATAAGATTTTAAAGATGTTTATTGCCTTTTACATTGACAAATATAAAAGGCATTAAACATTGATATGATATTAAACAGATATGATATGCTCTAACAAATTTACCAAAATAAATGTGCCGATCGGACCAGCAGCACACACATACAATTTTTTTATTCTGCGTACATTTCACACGTTGGCTCAGTGTGATTGAGATGGGGTGCAATCTAAAGCATAGAGAAGAAAAAGATGGCTAGTGTTAGTCGTTTGCGCTTCAATAGAATCGACGAAAACTAAAGCGACTTGCTGGACTTACCTCCTTTTGTACGCTTCATTTTCAGTGCGCTAGTGACGTATCTACCTTAGTTTAATATTATATCAATGTCATCAAAGATCAGGAGAGGGAGCGGGTGACGTTACTCGTTGCTAAAAAGTGTAGCAAGGAGTGACGTCACACGAGTTTTCAACGCACTGTATCGTCTTAATTTTTTGTTTAGTTATATGCAAAAAGGAAAAAAATGTGTGTAGTTTTTTTTTTGGAAATCTGACTGACGGACTAATTAGTTTTTTTTAGTCAACTACCCTACTCTTACTTCGATCACATCGATTAAATGTCGTCGAAGTAAGAGTTACATTTTGAAATGTACAAGTCTTAATATTGTAATTTATCTTTTTATTAATAGGCACTTTTGAATTTCGACCTTTGCTTTAAAATATGTAGATTTGATTCTAATCGCTCCTTCAGATAGTTTCACGGTACACTTGAGAGTTAAAAGTAAATGATAAATTAACATTTACATCGTGGATGTACCTCACTTCTAGATGATGTGGGTTTCCATAAATACATATCGGCCTAACAATTCTGGGGATGCGCATGCGAAATGCCATGCGTTTTGAAGGTACTTAAAAAAAATGTGTGGCATTCGGGGACTGCAGCGGTAAAACTACGCTGAGCATAACATTTTTAACAAACTATGCAACTATAATTATTTATTTATTTATCCACTTTTTTTTTAATTGATATTAATTCAAGTTACACATTGTGAGCGTGATGACCGATAAGAAAACATTTTTTTCTTTTATTCAATTGGCACGTGTTCACTTATTTCATCCATATTCAATTGCGAAGTACGTTCAGTGTCGGTAATAATATTCATCGATTTTAATGTCATGATAAATATAATGAGGCGTAGATACTAAATACGACAGCAACTCGTATGGCTAATACGTATCTAATATGGCTCTTAATACTAAGCCCGTGTACTCGTACATAACTAGTTTTATGAATCAACTTCTTTTTCAAAAAGAAAAACGTCTTACCTAACGTCGTATCTAAAAGAGATAGCATAAGCAGTTGGCTAGTCAACACGCACACTAATACCGTGCCGCAGTCTGCTGAACTGAAAAATTTCTTCTTGGGTAGTCCTATTTAAATCTAAAAAGCTTCACAAAATCATGATCTTTCTTGAGATTCGTCACTCCAAACTTTTTCAATATTCTACAAAATTAAAAACTATTGTCACTTCATCGGTGACTCGACAAAAGTTTTCGCTTTAATATCTGGAGAGAAAAACTGCTCCGCAGTTGTCAAGCTGTGGAAATCTGCTATGTAATGCCCTCTACATCCCTCCTTGTCGGCCAGAAACAGGTCAAGATGTAGGTGAAGTTACGGCTGACAAAGGTGATTGCACTATTGAAGGGAGCCTACTTTTCAAGTATTTTCAGGGATGAAAATTTTCATTTTCTTAGCCATTAATGAGCTATTTGTTGAATAAATGAACTAACTCCACATAATTGTATGCTGTTAATGTACTTTGTCCCTGGTATCTGATACTGACATCAATAAAAAAAAATTACAATATTTTATATGCTTGAGTATGACACTTTTGTCTATGTTAAATTTAAAAAAAAATGTTATATTTTCTTAGCGCCGGTTGCCGTTAACATCTCACTACTGGGCAAGTGCAGTAGACATATTTTGCTCACTTCTTTAAACATCAAATTAGAACTAAAATATTGAAATACATTTATATTACAACGTAGTGTTGTACATCCCAATATACAAAATGTATAATGAAATAGCCTATTAAATGTCATTTGCTATGTATATTATAGGTAAGCTTTGTGAATAAAAGCTCTCCAACAAATGGATAATTAAAAAGAAGACGGCCCAATCTGTTTTGTAGAAGCAGTCAGGTTTAATTAAGTCTATTAAGTTTTTAGTGTTTGTTATCAGTAGCAACAGAAATATATCATCTGTGACAATTTTAACAAGGCTGTATGGCGAATCATGCCTTTGCCTTTTCCGTTCGGAAGTAGTACGGAAAGAAGAGAACAAAAAAAAAATGTTCATAAGAGAAAAGCTTGCACCCTTATTGCATAACACACTGTTACTATCAATTGCTATCAATTTGAAGCATATTGCGAATCCATTGTTCCAAATGCTCGAATAAAGTGTCTGCCCAATGACGTAAATAACGCAATGAATGTTGTTGAACTGTCAAAGTGAAACCCATTGCTACTGATAGTGTGTTACGCAATTACCCTGCTGGTGACAGACGAACGTTGGAGTCTTAGTAATCTATACTATTAGTATTATAATGCTGAAGAATTTGTTTGAACACGCTAATCTCAGGAACTCCTAGCCCGAATTGAAAATTTCTTTTTGCGTTGTATAGCCCATTCAACCAGGAAGGCTTTAGGCTATATAACATCACGCTGAAACCAACAGGAGCAAAGCATAAAAAAATTAAAATGTTCAAATAACTAACTCGAAGTCGCGGACGGCCGCTGGTGTATATACATATATACTCGTATAGTCCCGTTTTTACCCTTTGTGTACGGAGCTCTAAAAATCATCATCATCATCATTTCAGCCGAAAGACGTCCATTGCCGGACTTAGACCTCTCCCCCAAGGTTCTCCGAGATGACCGGTCCTGCGCCTCCCGCATTCAGCGGTTTCCTGCGACCTTCACCAGGTCGGCGGTCTACCTTGTCGGGGGCCTACACACGCTACGTCTTCCGGTGCGTGGTCGCCACTCGAGAACCCGTCGGCCCCATCGGGCATCGGTCCTACGGGCAATGTGTCAATGCCACTTTAGTATTGCAATTCTTCGGGCTATGTTGGTTACTCTCGTTCTTCTGCGGATCTCGCTCTAAAAATGCTCCGACCAAAAAGTTATGGTTCTCGCAACTAATCCAGTTTTACTGTTCATATAATACATTCACACGACAATAAAGTACTTCATTCGCACACATACACGGACATAACTATACGATCAAGACCACGGATACGTATACACACATAGCCGTAACAAGACACGTGCAACAAAAACAACATTATGCAGTGTAAAGTATGTTCCATTAAAGAGACAGCTATCATATTACTGAGAGTCCATTAGGGAACAATGAACGTCTTTCATACTTCATGGAAAAACGATTTTAATTATATATTGTGGGAACAATGGGTGTGTGTTGTGTTTTGTTTTGTGTGTGTGAGTGATGAGCTACAGGATGTTGCTGTAAAAGGCTAATGTATGTAGCATTATGAAGCCGCTTAAACAAAAGACGATAAGCTCCTCCTTCCTCCTCCATATCTATGAAACAAGCTCCGGCCCGCGGTTTCACTCGCATAAGTTTTGATCCCGTAAGATTATCCGTATAAAATATTATCCTATACAACATTTTTTTTCTTATGCGAAACCCTAAATACGTGTCCAGATTTATAAGTAAAGAATCTATGCACAAAATTTTCAAAAAGATATGGAAAACCACAAAGTTATGAGTTATTATCCTACTTAGCTGTCCCAACAAAAATATGGTTCAAGCTCCACTCGGACGGTGCGTTGACCTCTGGCGTAAGCTGTTGCGCGGACGTGCGCAGTACTATGATCTATCGTAAGGTGCGTGGTGCGCTTAGTAACCTCACTGCAACAATTTCTAAAATGTGTATTTGGGAAAAAAATATGACATAGTGTAAAAATAATTGGAATCATGATTGCGGTCAAGCACTAGTTTATAATGTGTAAAAAAAGTACTTTTTGTATGTTACTCTTTCACGCATAAACTACTAAACGGAATTAGATGGATTTTTTATACAATTTTTTACCTTTGGTATACTAGCTGCGCGCCGTGGTTTCATCCGCGTAAGTTTCAATAACGCGAGAATGTCGAATTAAAAGTGTCCTATGCATTAAACCGGGTATAACACATAGGACGTCCCTGTGTGTTGCCGGGCATAGAATAATACCAACCCATGTCCTCGACTAAGGGAACTCTCACCAGGGAATTTTTTTTTTTTTTTGGGACAAAACCCGCCACACTGTTCCCAACCCACTGCAACTCCTGAAAGCCAGAATCAACAGTGGAGACCGCCAGAAAAAACGCCGAGCAATGAAGCTCGACGAGTCCCGGAGAAATGTTTCAACTGTCTTGGGTCCCGCAACGAAATTAATCAGAAAAGAATAGCGGAGGAGTAAGAAAAAATATATTTTTTCCACTTCCCTCCATAATAAGCAGGAGACAGAATAGAACTAGGCCAATCGGCACAAAGGGACATTATTGCAACTGGGAGAAGCCCAGATTGCCAAGCACCACGGAATAACATTTGATCAAGTTAATGGGTCCTAAGTAGGTATTTGCTGTTACAATTGATTCCAATAATAGGTATGGCAAAAGCGCCTGAACGCACGGAAATTAGTTCTAGTTTCAACAAGGTCCGTATAATAAACAACTCCGGATGTAACTTGTACACTATCCAACATAATATTGCGTTCATTCTGCCAAAGAATACACTCCCACAAGATGTGATGTGCGGACTGTTCAAATTCACAGTTCGATGTAGAACACTGACACAAAGGCGAAGGAACAAGTTTAAAAGAATACAGTTTACTTTTAAAGTTGCCATGACCTGTGAGAAATTGGGCAACGCAGTGGTCAACCTGCCACCATGCCACCACCACCACCTGCCACCATGTCTTAGCCAGCCGATCGCCAACGGATGGAAAGAACAGATGGAGGTGCCGGCCCTTGATGGAATTATCCCACCTACTTTGCCATTCGGATAAGAGGTCCTCCCAGACGTCAGTCTGAGGTTTAAATAATCTAGAAATTCTATTGAGGTCGCGTTGTGTAACAAAGTTAGTGTCCATGGCCTCCCCCCTCGCGGAGTAGTACATTGAAGCACGTCGCTGTACTTCAAGATCGACTGGAAGTACACCTGCCAGAACGGGTAAGGCTTCAGTACTGACTGTTCTATACGCCTTGCATAAAAATATCAATGCCAAACGTTGGCTTTGAAGCAGTTTACGTCGCGCCGCCCCTATGCTGGCCCTATCGGCCCAAACAGGTGCACCGTAGCACATACATCCTAAGTAGGTAGCTCCATATATAGTTTTTAAAGTTAGGAATGATAGACCCCAAGTTGCTTTGGATATTCTAGTTAGGGCATAAAAGTTCCTTTTAGCTTTTTCGCCAACTATTTTTATATGTTCGATAAATGAAAAATTCCTTTCTAAGACCATACCAAGGTAGCATACGGATTGCTGTTTTTTAACGGGAACGTTATTAAATTTAATAGTAGGCAATGATTTAAGATTACCTTTTAGTAGAAGTTGATAGGTTTTATGCGGCGCAAACGCTAGGCGGTTACGATCACCCCACTGAGATATTAGATTTAGGCAAGTATGGGCCAAGTTCTCAAGTCCGGCTCGGGTACTTGATTGAATGAGCAGTAGGCCATCGTCCGCGTAACCAGTAAGTGAACAGCCGCAAGGAAGCGGGATCGCGAGAAAATCATCAAAACCCAAATTCCATAAATAAGGACCGACAACTGAACCCTGAGGACATCCCATGGTTAGTGCTTTAGTACTAGAAAAATGACCGAGCTTAAGTACCGCGGAACCGTTTATAAAGTACGAGTAAACGAGATTATATATGTTTCTATAGCAACCGCGGTTTTTTAATTTTAACAACAGCATAGGCCACCAAGCGTTATCAAAAGCCCCAGAAATATCCAAAAAGATACCAATCACGTACTTGTGTTCCGACTGGTTAACGGTTCTTCTGACAGAAAGCGCCGCGTCGACTGTTGATTTACCGATGGTGAAGCCATATTGATTACTATGAAATTTTGGACCGTTCGGTAGTAAACGTGGAACGATGAGGCGCTCAAGAAGTTTCCCCAAAGATGGTAGAAGCGTGATAGGCCGATATGACTTCGGATCATCCGGTGGTTTATCACCACACTTTGGTATTATTCGTATGAAACCGCGTCGCCATTTACGAGGAAAAACGCCTTCAGCAATGCATCGGTTATATACAGTTAAGATGGCATCACCCGCTGATTTACACGCTTCTTTAATCATCCTATTAGATATTTTATCTTCCCCTGATGATTTGTTGACCGGTAGTTTTCTAACAATATTTATAAATTCGTCATTAGATGGTACGTCTGACATTGGTGATTCAGGTGGCACAGGAGCCCACAGATGATGACGCACAGGATGCAAGGTCGACCGATCTGTTAGCTTTAAATTCGTGATATAAGGGAGACCACGGACCCTCCCTGTCAAGTTTGTCAACGATTTTCCGCAACAAGTTACCCTTAGATTTTTCCACCGATGCTTTGTAGCGTGACTTGGCAACTCTAAAAGCATTTAAAGCGGACGTAAGAAGATCTCCAGTAATCTTTCGGCTCTTGAGTTTATTTAACTGTCTACGCGCTCTGCGATATCTTTTGCGCTGTTCAACTAAATAATCACTCCACCAGTCACATCTACGAATATTGGTCATAGATCCACGACCAATGGCGATGTCAGCACAGTAGGTAAAGGTTTCTGACATAATGTCAGCACTTTCTTCGGCTGACAGCCCGTCCCGAGTGAACTCCTTGGCGTGACACGCAAAAAGCGAGCCAAAAAATTCCCAGTTCGCACCTTTACATCTATATCTGAAATTACCAGGAATATGAGACGGACCCTGAATATAACCAGGAACAAATTCGTAAACGATCAGGCGATGATCACTACAAGACGCGTCCGGTAGGACACGCCACCTATCCAAACGTACGTCGGCACTAGAAAGTGTGACGTCAATACAAGATTCGCCTATTTGGCTGCAAAAAGCAGGTGGTGCATCGGGGGTATTATGAATCGATAGGTTCATCTCAGCAATGAAATCCTCAACAGCGCAGCGTCGTTCGGTATCGGTTGCCCGAACCTTGCCATACCACAGAGACGATGACGCGTTGACATCCGCGCCAACGATCACTTTGCAGCCCGCGAGTGACCGCAAGACATGACGGAGATTATGTATATGAGGAGTAACAGGATCTGAATATTGAAAGTAACAGCTTACAACGAATACTTTAAAAGAAGCTGATGAGACTTCAGCAACCGCACAGTGTGGCGTCATGAGGTCACGTATAGACGTTACCGTAAAGTTAGAAGACCGCGCAACATAAATTCCGGCTCACGCCCTACAATCCAGCTGCACTACCCTGTGACGTAAACTTGAGTTTTGATATTGTTCTTGAATGAGTACAACGTCTAAGTTGTAGTCAATAATTAATTTATCTAACTCTGATGTCGCCACCTTATCGTTGTGAAGGTTTAATTGCCCTATGCTTAGACTATCCATCTTAATTAGTAATTAGTATCTACATACTAATTACTAATTAAGATGGATAGTCAGTAGATAAGTTGTTCGAGTTTTAATTTATAGGTACCGCACTGTTCAGACCCGCAGCGATGGTCAAAAGGTTTTTTAAAACGTTTACACGCCGCGCAAACCGGGGTAAAATTTAAATCGTCCTTATGCGGACAAACATTGGTTTCGTGGGCCTCAGAACATATAGCGCAGGTTGGTGATTTATTAGCGCAATGCTTTTTCACGTGACCGAATTGCTGACAATACGCGCAACGAACTACCTCGATATCATCAACAAAACGGCACGTGGCCCAGTCAATAAATAACTTATCCTTGGTAGACACAAGATGTTTCCGTACCTCAGGTTCAATCTCTATTCCTAACCATTTACGACCGTTATTGGTAGAACGCCTACGGACTATTTTCGTGGATTTAATTTTTTTTTTTTTTTTTATCAGTTATAAACAAGCGCTTGACCGCAATCCCGCCTGATGGTAAGCAGTGATGCGATCATTGATGGTAAAGCGCGCTAGTTTATTAAGAACCTATTCACTCTAGCCTTGAAGACACTCAAATTGTAATGTGACGGAAACACCGTCGCTGGCAAATTGTTCCAGTCCCTCGATGTACGCGGTATAAAAGAGGAAGCGAAACGCTTCGTCCGGGTCGCAGCGGTATCAACAACGTAAGGGTGGAAACTCGCCGTACGACGGGTCGTCCGATGGTGGAACGGTGATGGGGGAATTAAATCATGCAATTCCCTTGCACACTCACCAGAATGCAACCTATAGAAGACCGAAAGGCTGGCTACTCTACGCCTGTGCTCCAGGCTTTGGAGACCGTTTCGAGTTAAGTCTGGGTCGTCAATCAGCCTCTTCGCACGCCTCTCCACTGAATCCAAAGTATCCAGGTGACATTTCGCAGCACCAGCCCAAATGTGGCTGCAGTACTCCACACACGAGCGGACCTGTGCTTTGTACAACATTAGAAGCTGCCCCGGTGTGAAGTACCGCCGGACCTTTGCGATAACGCCAAGTTTTCTAGCAGCCACCCTGGCCTTGGACTCAATGAACCGCCCAAAGTTAAGGTTCGAGGAAATCTCTACTCCCAAAAGCTGAAGGCGGTTGGTGCACTCCAAGGATACATTCTGAAAAGTAGGAGCCAAGGTGAACGGGCTCCTTTTGGCGGTGAAAAGACACGCCTGTGTTTTGGCGGCATTGAATGCTACAAGATTGGCTTTGCCCCATTCGGAGACTGCCTGTAGTGCAGCACTCGTACGCTCTACCATAGCCTCTCTTTCGGACCAGATTGCTTCCTTACTAGCCCGAGCTTCCGGCAGATATCTCTCCACAACTGTGCTGTCATCTGCATACCCATAGATACCAGGCATCAGCAGATCATTAATATGCAGCAGGAACAGAGTTGCAGAGAGAACAGACCCCTGAGGAACACCGGCATTGGTCGACATGGGCTCCGATGAGCATCCGTCGACAACAACTCGGAGGGACCGTTCAGTCAGGAAGTCTTTAACCCAGCCAGTCAGGCCAGCGGAAACGCCGTACGCTGGAAGCTTACTCAAAAGGCCAGCGTGCCATACCCGGTCGAAGGCCTTCGAGACATCAAGGGAGACGGCAATCGCTTCCCCATTTCTCTCGAGGGCCTCGCCCCACAAGTGAGTGGCATACACTAGTAGGTCCCCAGTTGACCGATTGCGCCGAAAACCGTACTGTCGGTCACTGAGGAGATCGTTACCTTCCAGGTAAGCCAAGAGGCGCGAATTCAATACACGCTCCATAATCTTGCAGAGTATGGAGGTTACCGAAATCGGCCGATAGTTGGTAGGATCGGCACGACTACCCTTTTTGGGCACGGGCTGCACGTTGGCAAGCTTCCAGGACTTGGGCACTATACCAGTCCCAAATGAGAGGCGATACAGGCGCGTCAATACAGGAGACAACTCGGGCGCACATGCCTTAAGAACAATCGCTGGTATACCATCTGGACCACTAGCCTTATTCACGTCCAGACGACACAGTGCTCTCAGGACCTCCTTGTTCCTAATGCGAACCTCCGGCATTGAAGCTCCGCAATGAGGTAAATTAGGTGGAGTAGCACTGCCAGTATCAAGACGCGAACTATGGGCAAAGAGAGATGCAAAGAGACCTGCTTTCTCTCTCGCCGTATGGGCCAGTGTTCCATCAGGCCTCACCAGCGGAGGCAGTGTGGGTCGACAGAAGTTCGCCTCGACCGATTTGGCAAGGGACCAAAAAGATCTGCTACCGGATGGCTGCGCAGATAGCTTGTTGCCAATATGGGTAATACGGTCGAAGCGAGCCCTCTTAAGCGCCTTTTTGTAGGACTTGGCAGCACGGTTAAAGGCTCTCTTCTTTGAGCTTAGATCCGGAGCTCTGCGGTCACGAGCGTCAACCCAGGTGAGAAATGCCGCGTGCTTATGCTGTTCAGCTTGGACACAATCGGCATTGAACCATGGGCGAGCTGAGCCACCGACGGGCACGTCGCTGAAGGGGATAAAATACTCCATAGCTTGACGCACCACATCGGTTATAGCGTCCGCACAGCTCGACGGATTGTCAGAAGAGAAGCAGACCTGCTGCCAAGGATAAGACGCAAAGAAGTGGCGCATCTCATCCCAATCTGCTGACTTGTATCGCCACAATCTCCGTTCACCACGAGAGTCGTGATCCGGAGGGGAGAAGGATGACACAGACTTCACCAGACAGTGGTCTGAAGTTCCCAACGGTGAGGAAACTGTTACAACACATCTGTCCGGATCAGTGGTCAGCAGAAGGTCCAAACAGTTGGCTGTCTGGCCAACTACATCAGGCACCCTAGTCGCTTGCTCTACCAGCTGGGAAAGGCCCATAGAAAGCGCGAAGTTTCGCGCTTCTCTCCCAGCGTGGTCGGTCCTCTGGTATGGGAAGAGCCAGTCCTGGTGGCAGGCGTTGAAGTCCCCCAGAGCGACGAACTGAGCGTCAGGGTGCCGATGCAGCGCATTGTCAGCAGCCTCACTGAGGTGGTCGAATAACCGAGTCGTCTCCTGATCACCGCTGTGCGATCGGTAGACACAGGTGTAGACAATTTTGTCAACACCAGTGTCAACCAACAGCCATAAGGTCGATAGATGAGGGTCTTCGAGGTGACGGAGGCGCCGGCAACAGATGTCATTGCGGACATACACACAGACCCCAGCACGCTGCAGGAAATGATGCTCCAAAGAGTATCCCGGGTAGTTGAGGTATGCCGCATCAGACGGACATCTGATCTGGGTCTCCGTCAAGAAAAATAGGTGAGGCTTTTCAGTCTCAAGGTGGTGGTGGACTGCATCGATATTGGAGTGCAGACCTCGAATGTTTGAGAGGTGCACTTTAAACGAGAGGACGTGCGCCCGCTGTGCACACCTACTTTTCTTATTTGTACTTTTCATCATTGATTTTAAATTGAGTGAATAGGAAGGAAGACGGCAGTTGAGCGAGGTGAAGCAATGTTAAACCCAACAACACTACCAACGATGCCACGCCAAAGGGAGGTTGATCTGGAGACTGCGGGGACGCCCGAACCCCCCCAGGGATCGCCATCGGGTCCTCTCGTCCGTTAATGAAGTCGTCTTCTTTTATTGGCAACTCGTTTTTAATATTTTGGCGGTATATGGCTTGCAAAAAATTGTTGTCTTCCATAGAGGCGGGAATGTCCTTGACTAATAGACGGGGTCGGCGACCTTTTGGTTTTTCTAAACGAAGACCCGCAGACTTTATAGCGTCTACCGATTCTAGTCTTTTCAATTGGTTTTCATTTGCAACGCGCAGTACAACGCCTGATTTGGCGGTTTTTTTAATACCGACTATTTGAAAACCATCGTCACTCGGTCTAATCGCCTTCATAAGAGCTTGTTTAGTGGCGGAAGATGACGCATAGTCAGCTGATCGCTCCTGGGTCGGATAGGCGACGAGACAAGCAAGAGGTACTCTAGATTCAATAGCCGGGGTAACTTTAGGCAACCGCAGTTTCAAAGAATCCGCGTACGACATGTTTTTGTCCTCATTAACGGTTTTAGCGTAGGATTTTAATTTAATTATTTCCAATTCGCGCTCGGTGTTAGCAAGCTTTGTCTCGTTACACGCAGATTTTAAAGCTAACAAAGACACGATACTTGTAACTCGTTGAGTAATATCCATAATTGCTGATTTGTTCGCGACATTTATACGAGAACCGTTATCATTAACCAGCTCGTTGATTTTGGCCAGGTACACAGACGCCTCGGTCATCAAATCGCAATAATTACTGTTCCCGTCGCTACGATTGGAAATATTTAATGTAGGCGACTTTTCGGGAGAATTGGGTGCAGTTTGTAAACGCTTCGACCTATCATCTATTAAATTGTCGGTCGGAGACATTTCACAAAACAAACGCTTAGCGGATGCTTGCGGCGGCGACCTAAACGTCTTGTTATCTCTGCGGAAAATGTCCCCCCCACGATCAGGGGGGTCATTGGAAGTTGACATAGCTAATTAATTAACAAGAAAAACAAATCTAAGTTAACGAAAAGAAAAAAACAAAACCGTCGCGCGGAGAAAAGAAAAATAAATTACGTTACCCTCACAAGTAAGAAAATAAATGTACTCACCGAAATTATTTGATTTACAATAAATACCAAACAAACACTAAGAACAAACTTACTATACCAAGCCAGACACAATTTCACAGTCTAGAATGAAAACACGAGCCGGAAACTAACAATCGGAACGCGATATTCGTAAATATACCCGGAGCGTATTAATTTCAAACCACACGGCGCGGGCGCGCGGAGGGAAGTGAACTCTCTCACCAGGGAAGCGGGCAGCAGCGCTTCTTCTGTGGAATATCAAACTGCTACAATCCCCAACCTACCAGTCAAGCGTGGAGATTATGGAAATGCCCCCAAACGAATGAAAGCCTGAGGGGGCCTTTGACCACCTGTGGACTTATATAGGCTGAGAAGAATATGTGTTATTACTGATGATGAAGACCGCCCATTGTGTCACCCTTTGTAAAATATTTTTATTTATGTTCTGTAATCTATATGGTGTACATAATAAAGAGTATTCTATTCTATTCTATTCTATTCTATTCTATGAACAACCTATGTGCTATTTTGTCCAAATCCGTTCAGTATTGTTTGTGTAAAAGAGTAACAAACTACATACATCCTCACAAAGTTTCGCATTTATAATATTACTTTATTTTATAAAATGAAGTGACTAGGAGTTGATGTTTTCTCTAACGGCTACTTTGGTCTCAAACATCAGGCGTTAGTTTATATATACTCTTCCTTTAATATTCATACTCCTGAGATACAGGACTGCTTTCTGTGAGGACTGGGCCGTAATCCAGCATGTAGGCCCAGTACAGGTTGATAGATGTCTTCGAATTTTTCGTTCTAGAACTTACCGGTTTCTTCACGATTACCTACAGCTCGTAAATCCCGACTGTTAACTACTGGGTTGATACTGCTCACTGCTGAGTATGGTTAAGAATGCAAAATTTAAAGGGGATGTTTCAGAAATGTATGGAGCCTGGGCCAGCACATTGTACACTTAATGCTAGGTATAGTTACGCTATAGTTAACTATTTTTAATGTTAATTTCCTATATTTATCTATAGTTTTTATACTGATTCAATTTAATTCGGCCAAGGAGTGCAACACCACTACTAATAAATGTGGTGGTCAGCAATAAACGAAATATGATTTTGACAGTGACATTTGATTGACGTGTCATGTATCTAAGGCTATCGTATCTATTTTATCTACCATACGACTGCGAAAAAAACAAAACATGTATTCCGAACATACGGCCCATTAATTAAACACAATCAGCTCAAATCAACACTCGACACGAACACAACGGGAAAATAGAACTGTCAAAGTCGCCAATCAAACGTCATAAAAAGTGTCATGGCTACCTTAATAAAGGGTTATCTCACTAAAAAACGTTTCAAATAATTAATTATATGTATACTTGTATTTTTATTCAAATTAAGTTGTATTTTTATCAAAATCTTCTATTTTTTTCCTTTTTATTTATATAGCGTACATAGTGGTGGTCCAAAATGAAACATCTCCTTTATAGATACCTATTTTTATTTCGAATTTAGTGATTCATTTGTTTGGTGAAAAACCGTTTTGTTCACAATGTGAAATACTTAAAAAATAGCGCTTTTTATATAAACGAGTTCCACCATGGACCACAAACAGCTCCATGGATTAATGATGTGCCACTGCAGAAGAAAGCACGGTATATTTTTAGAAAGTTTTCGTTCTCATTTTTATATTCTCCTTTCATAACGGAGCTCTTATATCACGACTGACATCCACATATAGAACATATCTCGCGGGCGGGCGAAGACCCAAGTTGACAATGAAAAATTGAAAGTGGTTATGGTTGCGGATCCCCGCAAACTACGTCAGAGTTCGAGGCTTCGGTGTAAGTGATATAAACAATTTTAATTCCATTTAAAAGTCAACTTCTTTTTGACAATATTAATTAATAAAAAATACCTCCATTACCCAACATAGTTCGGGATACTGAGTTATTTAAAAAATAAGAGATCTTCGCTCAATAAATTATCGGAATATATTTGCTTAATTTAACGCCGAGAACATCGTTATTGTAGGTAGAAATATGGATGCAAATATATTCTTGCGATACCGTAAACCTGGACGCACAGGCAAGTGAAGGAACACGGGTGGGATTTAATCAGTAAAAGTCTGACACGCTCTTCCGCCCCGCCGAGCGCGATGACAATTGATAATTTCCCGTCACCAGAAAATCATCATCATCAACCTTTTTATCGTCCCACTATTGGGCACAGGTCTCCTCTCATACAGAGAAGGATTGAGCGTAATCACCACGCTTGCTCAATGCGGGTTGGCGATTTCAGACTTAAAGTTCAGGTTCACTCAAGATGTTTTCCTTCACCTTTTAATCAGTCATTGGTGTCCAAGATATACATAGAAAGTACATAAATAACTTACAAAAGTTACATTGGTACTTGCCTGATGTTTTAACCACCATGCCACCACGAGTTAAAAATAAAAAGGATATAATTGCTATAGCAGCTATAAAACATGCAGTTTAACGAGACACACCATAAAATATTCAAGCTCACAGAAAAAACATTCAATCATACAGGTAATACCAGACACAAAGCGGGCAAGCTGAACTGCCTTGACGCCGGGAGCGCCTTCCTTATATCAATCATCATTACGCATTTCGCCACGAACACCCATCAAATACTTCCTAACAAAACCTTTAATTTTGGCGTGCCTTCACAGAAACTCGCAAAAGACGCAATGACATTCACAGTGTCTATCTTGTCTATAACAAAGTATTCTTTGCCCATAAACACGAGCAGATCTATATCGGTTGTTCTCCTTTTTACGAAATTGTTCAACTTGATTGAGTTGAATTTGACTTTTCTAAGCCTAAACTCATAAAGGTTGGTTGTTTAGCGAATTTTGGGGCATTAAAAGAAGAAGGAATTTATTAGGTTTTAATGGAGTCTTGTGAAGTTTCTGTAAAAGTTAATGAGTAAATTATTGATAATTATGGTTTCTTTTTCTTGATGTATGTTAGCGAATCTGTTTGTGTTTGTAGGAAATATTTAAAATGCATTTTTAAACGGTGCTCCGTACTAGGAACTGTCGATCGCTCAGCTACTAATGTAATACATGTTACATAGATAGCCATTACTACTTGGCAGTAAGTAGTTGGCTACTGCGTAGCAGTTGTTCAAAAAACATGTGTAGACAACGGTACTTTCTGTGGGACGATATAATATAATTTAATATAATATAATAATCAACATACAATTATTTATTAAAGGTAATAAAAGTGACATTGTTCTTCAAAAAATGTAAGGTAAGTAGTGTTGAATAACTAATGGGAGCGCACCTGTTATGTGCGCGCTTCGTTAGCGCATACCTAATTTTTTTATGTTAAATAAGACTAGATAATTACTCAACAAACCTTTATTCTAATCCGTTCGACAAATTTTGTGTTCTATTCCGTTGATAAAAGGATGACATTAAATGAAAATAAGTACACCACAACTATCTACTGCAGCTATTGTTTGTCATGCCATTGACGCAATAAAAGTCAAAATCGGTTGAACCTACTGCAAAAGCTTAATAAAAAGTCTTATCCAGAAAGGAATTTCAAAGACTACTCGTTGTCATTCGGTGTTTGCATACGTATAACGTATGTGTACCTACGCTTTTACGCACGTTAAACAACGACTTATCAGAAAACTATTCGTCGCGAATAAATCAATCTTTATAACGTTCTTTTCATTTTTTAATTTTCTTTTAATAAAAGTATTACATAACATACATACATAATAAGCCTGTAAGGTTCCCACTATTTGCGGGTGGTGAGCAGTGGGCAGCTCGCCGCCCGGTAAGGACCAGGCCCGAGTAGACTGCGCATTGTGTTTCACGCGCGCCTCAAAGAGATGTCAGCAAATCGTGACGGGATCCACGAAGACCGATGCCTCCTGGGTCAGGGTTCCGGGTTGGTAAATAAGAGAGACCGTGGCCCTGGCCATCGCACAGGCAAGTGAAGAGACACGGGTGGGTTGGAGTCAATAAAAGTCTGACACGCCCTTCTGCTCCGTCCAGAGCGGTAGCATTCATTTGATGATTTCCCATAAAAACAAAAAAAGGAAGGTTCCCACTGTTGGGATACAGGCCTCCTCTCTGTAAAGAGGGAGATAAAAAATAACCAATGTTATTACTAAATATTATTTATTTACCGAAAGTAATAAGATACGGGTACAAAGTTTTGTGAATATAATATGTACGAGAGATAAAACCGCAAAAAAAGCATTATACATAAGCATTTTATAAAAAAAAACTTGCTAAAATATGGCGAATATTGAAATAAAATATGAAATATAAGAAGCCTCTTAAGGACAGTTTCTACTATTAAAATATTCATACAGCTCGTAAAATATTGCTCAAAAAATTTTACCCTCGAAAATTCTTCGCAAGGTAAAAACTAGGACCATAATACACGTAAATTATTTCACATAACAAAGAATCCAGCAGAGAATTTGGGCGAGAACAAATTCTTATCTCCCGCATCATTCTTCAGTGAAGGTCGACGAAGTAAATGACCCATTTATATTTTTTCACAACCCTTAAAATGGGCTCTACTATGTGGCATCTCCTCACAAATTTGTCGTCTGTGTTTTATGTCAGCAAAAAGGATATTTGGTTTTGAAGAAGGGCCACTTTTTGCCTTTAAAAGCAATGTAATGTAAGGAAGAAAGGTTAAAGGATTAGGTATTTCGGGCTTCATATTGCGGGAGTTGGCCTTAATTTACTATGTTTATTAAAATCTGTAAAAAGCACTGTAGCAATAAATGGTATGTAAACTTGATACCCCTAGTAAAGCCTATGATCGGTAAGAATATTTTATAGTTTGACGTCGAATTAATATTCTCTTCGCCTTTAAGAAATAAAACGAGAGTAGTCGATGAATTTTTATCAAGAAATTCTTTATGTTCCACTCACACGCACACCGCTCGTATACAATAGAAAAGGACAGAGAACACGAGACGGGTAGGTTATTCGTTATGTGACAATTTCTACCAGTATACCGCAAATTGTGTAAAAGTTAAAAAAATATTTTTCAGTGTGTTAAAATAAATAAAACTCGCTGATGGACTGGATCTTCTTATGGAATGTTGTTTCGACAATTTTAGGTACCTACTTCTGACTTCAAGAAGTCCTTTCCGCGGGTAGTTCAAAAGAAATACTTTGGCCCCTGGCATAGGTAAGTGAAGGAACACGAGTAGGTTTTAGTCAGTAAAAGCCTGACCCGCCCTCCCGTTCTACCCAGAGCGGGAGAAGTCATTTGATGAAACCCCTCATAAAAAAGATATATAAATTGTAGTTATATTCAAATATGGTAAACTTAGACAAAAAGTTGAAATTCCATTCAAGTGCCGTGACGTTCCAGTGAGTTTACGATCTTCTACTAAAGTTTCCATCAATCAATAAAATTTGCATCACTCATATAACAGAATTATTGCCACTCGTAAAAATAAAGCAAAACTCAAATGACATCGTAACTTCGAGTACCCTTAGTAAACACTAAAGCGTTAGAGATCCATTTTCTGAGCAACGCAACCAGATCGTGACAATTTTGAATGAAAAACCGCCGCCATCTTAACATAGGGTATGTTAAGATGGCGGCGGTTTTTCATTTATTGCTTTATTTATAAGAACGACCGTTGGGTAAATAGTGGTATTTGAAGTATGTGTACTGCATTATGGGGGGAGACGTATATACATCGTTTATAAACATACATCTTCTTCTTTTTCAGCCTATAGAGGTCCACTGTTGGACTAAGGTCTTCCCCACTTTTCACGATGACCGGTGTTGTGCTGCCCGCATACATCGGCTCCCCGCGACCTTCACCAGCTCATCGGTCCACTTTGTGGGGGGCTTTCCTACGCTGCGTCGTCTGAACCTTACATAAACATACATGCTGGCTCCCTATTACATGAGTCATGAGAAAAAGTATGCACACTCGTCTATAAAAGCTCTTAAACAGATTCACTCCTAAATTTTATCTCGTTAGGGAAATAGCATTTTTGAGCACAATGGTTTTTGTAATGAGTGGTATTTCAATGTTGGATTCGTTATTTTAAGCACCATTTAAAGTTTCCAAGTGTTTACATAATATTAGTGCTCACAATTTTAAACCATTTCGTAACTCTTCGAAGGATCGCAAACTGTCATAAATGTAGGATTAATCTATTTATTTCATTATTTATATACACAATAAAATACATATGGATATGTTAAATTAGGATCTGAATACAGGGTCCAGGGGCGATAGACTCGGGGTCATCTGTCGCCCCCCAAACATCATGACCCGAGGTGGCGGCGCGAAGTGTTCCACGAGCGCCACTCTTAGACCTCACGTGGGGAGTCATACACCTCACTCCCCCCTGACCCGAGGAGGCCCACAGTGACGGGCCAGCACCAATCGGGGGTTGCAGAAGCAGTATTTGTTCTCGCAAACCCCGGTATAGGTATGAGATGGAACACCGGGGTGGTTTTTAGTCAGTAAAAGTCTGACAGACCCCGTCACCCGCCCCAGGGCGGTGGACATCTATGAGGATTTTCCACCCGAAAAAAAGAGGATCTAAATACAAAGGTGCTGCTTATTTTTTCAGAAATTTCTCGCGAGACTTTTGGGCTTCTAGCGACCTGTGACGACTGTTATAGGTTCACAAATGGTTATCAGGATCAATTGTCAAATTTCTTGATACTCTTCCATAGACCGATCCTAGCAAGAGTAGTTTAATCTGATTGATCGACCCGTGCAGCCGTGGTTACCAAGCTATGAACCTGTCTTATTATTTCCTTCGTGACGAGTTTAAACACAAGTATCTACGGTAAGTGTTTCCCCATACTTTCAAAACTATTTTCCTCATATTCAAGGTTGCGTGAAACATGGCTGGCGTCTAGATAAAAATGTTTGTTTCTTATGGTATTCATTTTTTTTTATTACGAAAGGGAAGGTTTATGGGGAATCGATACGGAATGTACGGGAGATTGTTAAGTTGAATGTATGTGTAAGACTGTTTTGTTTGAATATGACTGTATTAAGTGAACTAGAAAACTAAGAGGATACTTTTTATACTAATATTATCATCATTATTATTAATAGCTTAACCTCAGGCATAGCTGGGCTCGGCCTTTTTTTTTTCAAAGGCTTTTTCTTGCTCTGGGCGAAGACCTGGCAGAATATAACCGACTTAAAACTACCCAAGTTCTTTCAGCTACCTATGCCACGGTATCTTATACGACCAACTTTTAGCCCTATTAGGCATCGGCCAACATCGAACCTGCCAGCTACGCATTGCTCGCCGCCCGCTTACAGGGGCCAGAAGTCGGGTGCTGACTTCTGACGTCCAGGGTGACTCCTGTGACGACTAGGGGCATGAGGGCGCAGAAACTGCCTCTCGCTCACACGCCCAAAGTTTTAACATAAGAGTTTCTTTCCTACCTTCCTCTCTTTTCTTGTGCCAATATCTTTTCACCTGCGCCAGTTCCATCCACGTTTTACCCACATGGCAATTGCGAAAATGTCGTTGCACATATTATCTCCACGCCAAACGACCCACACTTCGTCTGCCAGTTCTTTGATGCTTTTTGGATCTCTGACTAACTCCACCTTTCACTTGATGCCATGATTCGTTTTCCAATATCGGTAATCTTCGGCTACTACATACATATTGTAAAATAGTAAAATTTCTGGATAATTTTCCAAAATTTTGATATGTTCACTACAATTTGAGTGTCTTCAAGGCTAGAGTGAATATGCTCTTAATAAACTAGCGCGCTTTACCATCAACGATCGCATCACTGCTTACCATTAAGCGGGATTGCGGTCAAGCGCTAGTTTATAATTTATAAAAAAAAAAGCTACAGTTTTACCGAGTGTCATATTATTAGCATTTATAGTTGTGGTATTGGTTGTTTTAGGTATGAATAGGAACAAAAAGGAAACATTTCTATATTCATGTTTATTTTATTTTTTTAATTCGTTTAAACTAAAGTAATTAGGTTAGTATATCGTGGACCTTTGTTTGTGGTATGATGTTAAAAGATATTGTATCTCTATTTATGTTAAGTAGTTTTTAATGAATAATTCCTGCGATTCCGTGCGTAGGCATAATATTTGTACAATGAAAATTATTTTTTGGAAGAAATGTAAAAATATTGAACAAGAACTACAAAATGTACATCGCTTCAGGGCAACATATATGAGCATTACAGAAGAGAGTACATTGTAAAAACATCCTTATAATAATTTCTGGTACACGTTTTTATTCGTAATAAGATTATTGAGTAGCAATGCATATACTTTAAACGTACACTAGTTCTACAAAACCTTCAAAAAAGGTGGAGGTTCTAAATATGTCGTAATCTTTTGTTTTGTAGTGATTGAAACTAGTTTTGATAAAGCGTACTAGCTTATTATGAACCTATTCACACTACCCTTGAAGACACTTAAATTATAATCGGGCAGGAAGACCGCTGCATACAAATTGTTCCAGTCCCTTCATGTACGCAGTATAAACGATGAGGCGAAACGCTTCGTCCGGATCGGTGGTGTCAACAACGTAAATCACTACGAAGGTTGGACCGTCGATAAAACGGTGATGGCTGAATTAAGTCATGTAAATCCTGGGCACACATTCTGCAAAATGTATCCCATAAATCACCGATAGGCTGGCTACCCTAAGCTTCTACTTTGAAGAATGGTCTTAACTATATCAGGATCACCAATTAGCTGTTTCCACACCTCTCCTCTGAGTCCAAAGCTGCCAGATGGCATGTAGCCTGTATGTGGGTCAGTTTCTATACTTATTATTAATATTACTAGTATTTATACATCCATCCTTGTACAGTCTTGTGTGTATCGGTGGAGAGAGGTGTCTATAACAATATTAAAAAGAGCTAAAACTTATTTATTTAGAAAACTTTATTATAACTAAGTGTTAAGCATAAATTATTTTTATATTTTTTTTAATACTTGTAAATATGTAAGCTTTATAAAATTGTATAGTGCAAATTTAAAGCAACCATGGCATGAAGTCACTGTGGGTGAAATGTATATATAATTGTATATATTATATCTATATATAATTATACAATGCCTGAAATAAAATGATTTATTTATAACTAGCTTTCCGCCCCTGCTTCGCCCGCGTGCAGTTCGGTTATATCGCGCTTTTTAGATTTCCCTCAGGAATATCAATTTTTCCGGGATAAAAAGTACCCCATTATTTAATCCGGATGTCTAACTTTACGTCTGCAAAATTTCAAAACAATTGGTTCAGCAGTTACGACGTGAAAGCGGAACAAACAATCAAACCCACTTTCCCATTTATAATATTAGTAAGTTTATTTATTTATTATTGTTATTATTATATTCCATGGTTCAGCTATAATTGTTAACGTTTGTCTAGGAATTTACATTTACTAGGAGATAGATTTGATAAATTTTTTAATGAAATAATGAGTTTAATAAACTCTCGTAGCACATTCGTAGCCCTATCGTAGCGATCTGTTACAAAAACGCTACGAATGTGTTACGAGACTGCTATTTTGAGACACCAAGCTAATCATTTAATCCCGTTCAGTTGTTTATGCATGACTGAGTAAAAAACATTTTCACAATCTTATTTTGTAGTGTTAGGAATATCAAGGGTTCTGGCATTCCATTCCTTTATGTGTTGTTCTGTCACATCACTAGTTAACCCATTCAAAATCCCCTTATATCCAGTGTACCTCCTTAATTATCTCTTTCTTGTGTCTTTATGGAGTAATGTGCGCAGATGGTTAACATTCTTATTTCCTAGTAACGACGATAAAGTGGCTTTGTTACAAAAGGAACTGTGTATATTTGTGTCACAGTTTAGTCATAAACTAAAAATCTTATAGTGTCGATCCTTTTGAGTTTATTTGTAAAAATAAGTTTGAAGTGGAGAATATCAAATCTGGCTACAATCTGTTTTTTTTTTTTTCTGTCGTATACCCTGTAGGTTAACATATATTACTATCTATGTCAACAGGGAATGACTTTCTAAAATAGTAATAATATAGAACGATTTTCGGTATTTTAAATAGAAAAAAAAACTGTAGATTGTTTTGAAGTAAGTTTTTCCATTTGTTTTCTTAGATAGCTAAACAATAATTTCTAAAAAAGTAATAATTATAAACGTTTATTTTTTCCACTATATAATTAAACACAAGTTTAGCACATAATTAAGTATACAAGATATAATGATATAGTGACATAGACATACATTAGGTACATAAGCCTAATTAATTTGCCTATAATGTCCCCACTCATATGACACAGGCTTCCTCTCAGTGAGGGGGAGTGGACCGTATCTACCATGCGGGCCCAGTGCGTACAGTGTTATTATTAGTATCCTATTGCTTACATAGTAATATTAGGTAATGCAATGATTATTTCCAAATTTATTTACATACTGTAAGTAGGTCTTCAGTCTGATCATATGATAAACCTTGTAGATAATTAAAAACAACATTCTTACAGCTAAAATAATTCAAATAGTTCCGAGTCTGGGCCGCACCCACGATACAAGAGAAATTACTAATGCGGGGCATCGTTTAAAAAAAAAACAAAACATAATATGTTCGAGATTTTGCCTTTAGGATATCCATAGTTTCCTTCATCGTTTTGAGAGCAGTGGTGATGAAATAATTTAAACAAAGTAAAGCGCCTGATGGGGTTGGATAAAACAACTTACAGCTTGTTAGTCGCAACCACTACTAGGTCACTACTTGCTCTCAACTGCTCACAACTTAAGTGTTCAGGATAAATCGGACATCCATCCATCGGACGACCCGTCGTACGGCAATTTGAGTGTCTTCAAGACTAGAGTGAATAGGCTCTTAATAAACAAGCGCGCTTTACCATCAACGATCGCATCACTGCTTACCATTAGGCGGGATTGCGGTCAAGCGCTAGTTTATATTTAAAAAAAAAGCTACAGTTTTACCGAGTGTCATATTAATAGCATTTATAGTCGTGGTATTGGTTGTTTTAGGTATGAATAGGAACAACAAGCACTGTGTGGTCAATCACAGATTATTTAGAATACAATAAAGCTTGGGACTGAGGTGCTCGCTCTGCTAAGCATTGTTATTGAGCAATATGCGTAATTATGCTATAATTATGACATTTTAAACACTGTTTTTTTTAAATCATGTGAATTATTATAAACATTTTCATTTTTAATGTCTGGACTTGAATAAAAAAGTTGATCCTTGAGTTTGTTTCGGCTTTTTCTTCTCAGAGGTAGTCAGTTAGGAAATGCTGGCTCAAAAAAATATGACGTGTAAAATTGATCAGTGATCCTACTTGTTTAATAAACGACTTCATTTTATTTCAAGTACTAGATGAAATCTATATATATAAAAAAAGAGCATGCTTTAAAATCTTTCATGTAAATAGTTAAACATCCAGAGATACTGTACCAATTTTTGCTTCTCTTTAAAAAGTACACTAAGCTTGTTTTATCAGAGAAATTTGAACAAAGGCGTCCATAATGAATTCCAAGATTAAAGGATTAAAAACATAGAGGAAAGTGGAATCACAGACTAATGCAAAGTGAGAAAAAAATTTTGATTTGACGATAAAAAATCGGCATCGAGTGTTTAGAAGAAATGTTGGAACTAAAGGAAAAAAAAGGAAAATTGGAGTAGCGAAGAGGGGGGGAGATAGAATTGCTTAATGGATTCTGGATGAGTAATTGTTTTGATGCTTATTGTGAGCTAAAAATAAAATGGAATAAAAATATAAATCATGTTTTTAAGATGTTGTAGATTAGCAGAGTCGGAGGCAAGGGAGCGCGTCTTGCCTTTATTTGGATCGTCCACAGTGAATAGAATTTAAATTCAAACAAATACGCTTCTATGTTCTATTTTACGGGTTTATTTCCATACTTAATCCTTGACATGGGCCAGGGTAACCACACCAAATAGGTTTTTTTTTTTAACATATTTATGCTACAACCAACTGGTTATATTTAGCAGTTTATTCAACCGGCTGGCCTTTTTTTTTTGTTCTGGATGAGATATCATCAAATAACCTCTCCCGCTCTAGGCGTAGCGGAAGGGCGGTCAGACTTTTACTGACTAAAACCCACCCGTGTTCCTTCACTTGCCTGTAGGCCAGGGCCACAGTGTCTTTTTTACGGGTTGGTACCCGTGAAATACAATGCGCCGTCGACTCGGGCGTGGTCCTTACCAGGCAGCGAGCTACCCACTGCTCACCCTGCAGGCCCGTGCAGATCATTATCACTACCTAGCCTTTTCCTAACCATATCGGGATTGGCCTCCTATCTTACCCAATTCAGCTGAATACCAGTCTTTTGCATGGAGTGAATGCCTATATGACCTCCACAACCCAGTTACTGGGTTGTGCGATACCGCTTGGTAAGACTGGTGGTCAGACTTTCGGACTTCTGACGACGCGTAACGAATGTCAAAGATATATAAATGACAGCTGGGACCAACGGATTAAGGGTTTTTTTCGGAGGCACGGAGGAACATAAGTATGTATAGACGGTCACCCATCTACAGATCAACCGCGGTAAGCATAGCTTATCCTCATCAATGGACCTGTGCTGCTGTTAATCACACCAAACATTAACACCAGATAAAAAACCAGCCAAGTGCGTGTCGGACTCACGCACAAAGGGTTCCGTACCATAAATTTATGAAATTAAAGGATTATTTATTGGAGGATTAGTTATTTGTACCTATGAAAGATTACGCGGTCACAAGCGGTTTACGATTTAAGAGGTATTAAAAAAAAGTATTTACTAGAACTCGTTCAAAACAATTTTTCTTGGTAATTTTTATTAAGTAATGTACATCATATGTTTTTTTTTAGATTTTTAATTTTCTTATATTAGAAGTTAGAGGGGGGGGGGGGGGGGCAACTTTAAAAGAAAAAAATGAGTTTCAGTTCTAAGTAAGTTATAGGGATCCCCCAATATTTATTATTATTTTTTTATTTTTGCATCAAAACCTTAATGCGGTTCACAGAATACATCTATCTATAGTTTCAACAGAATAGCTCTTATAGTTTCGGAAAAAAATGGCTGTGATAAACCTACGGACGGACAGACGGACAGACAGACATGACGAATCTTTAAGGGTTCCATTTTTTGCCATTTGGCTACGGAACCCTAAAAATTACACACCATTTCTTGAATAAAGGTACGGTTTTCTAGCAGAACGGACGCCTTTTGATAATGCCACACTTCCAACAAAATGTTTCGATGACGTCATTCGTTGATGAATTGCGAATAGAAATCTTAATAAGGGTACTACAAAAACAAAATCAACATAATAGAAAAACATTACCCATCAAAATAATAGGGTTACGTTGGTGGCCTGAAGCGCTCGAGTCCTTGGCGCTACTACTCGTACATCGTATCTTTTGGAACCCTGCCAACTGAGGCTTGGATCAACCCTTGGAACTACTTTTTTCATGATTATAAACTAGTTCTTGACCGCAATCCCGCCTGATGGTAAGCGGCGATGCAATCATTGGTAGTATAGCGCGCTATTTTATTAAGAGCCCATTCAATAAAAAAAACTGAGGGAATAGGAAGGAAGACGGCAGTTTAGCGAGGTGATGCAATGTTAAAACAACAACGAACAATGATACTGCGCGAGAGGGAGACTGATCTGGCGGCCCTCCACGACTAAGCTCCCGGCACAATAAAATTTGGTGCATCATACCCGGCACACATCGTACAACAACTGCTCAGACCCGTCATCTGTACGGCTTCACCAGACATCATGCCGGAACACGATGAATCGCTTGATGGTAAGACTTTGTCTGGTGGGTAATAACTTCTGCTGGCAGTCGATGTTATGGCTTCTCACTGACCCCTTTTTCTTTTTTTTTTTGTTTGGATAGGAAATCATCAAATGACTTCTCCCGCTCTGGGCGGAGCGGAAGGGCGTGTCAGACTTTTACTGACTAAAACCCATCCGTGTTTCTTCATTTGCCTGTGCGATGGCCAGGGCCACGGTTTCTTGTTTAACTAACCCCCTGACGTTGTCTATCCAATGCGATAGATACTAGAATAATGTGAGTAGCATAAGAATTATAAAATCTGTAGACGTATTATTAGATTATATCTGGTTAATACAAGATTATGTGGACATAAAAAGAGAGTCTAATCTCCGAGTTTGTTTCGGCCTTTTATGTCAGAGCAGTCGGATAGAAAACCGACCTCTGTTGTTAAAAAAAAACATGATTGACGTGTAAAAAGGGTTTGTACAAACCTTATAGGAACAAAAACATTTTTCATTTATTTAATTAGGTTTCAGACGTATAACTGACGGTTTTCCCCGCAATAGACGCGACAATAGCTTACTATCGCAGGAGCCAGCTAGGACAGCACTTATGCACAATAGTGTCTATTGCATAGCCTCAGTTAGTTATAATAAGTTGCCGAAGAGCAGGTAAGAGCTTCCGCTAAAATTATTTTAAAAAAGCCTCCGAAGTTTTTTAGTGGTGAAAACATACTATAATATATGGTACATAAGTGGGTACCTTACAGACAAGGATTTTTTTAAAATTTAAGTTAGAATAATGTTTTTTTTTTAAACTGTATTTTCTAAATTTAAGTTGAATGTTTAAAAAAATGTTGCATGCCTACATGGTAAAATATGGCAGAACCTGAGGTTATACATATTTTTTGTGTCATCGTTTACTCTTCCCATGTTTGCAAAATAAAATTATCTTTACAATAATCTGACTATACACTTTTTGTACTTCAATAATTTCCCATCATCATCATCATCATTTCTGCTGAAAGACGTCCACTGCTGGACATAGGCCTGTCCCAAGGTTCTCCAAGACGACCGGTCCTGCGCCTCCCGCATCCAGCGGTTTCCCGCGACGTTCACCAGGTCGTCGGTCTACCTTGTCGGGGGCCTACCCACGCTACGTCTTCCGGTGCGTGGTCGCCACTCGAGAACCCGTCGGCCCCATCGGGCATCGGTCCTACGGGCAATAATTTGATACGCAAATAATCATCTACCTAGCCTATTCGCAACTAAGTTGGGGTCAAATCATATCAGTCAGCTTACAGTCTAACCGGATTCAGCTGTATACCAGTATTGTATATGGAGTGACTGCCTATCTGACCTTTACAACACAGCTACTGGGTAAAACGAAAATTATAATATTATTAAACAACTTTAGTTTTTTCTATTTAAGAAACCTGAATATAGTTTATTAAAAATAAGCAACTGAATTGATTCCACCTCCTCCACCTCCAATGATTGTTACGTCATATGCCGACGGTGTTTCCTACTCGGACTACAATTTGAGTGTCTTCAAGGCTAGAATGAATAGGCTCTTAATAAACTAGTGCGCTTTACCATCAACGATTGCGTCACTGCTTACCATCAGGCGGGATTGCGGTCAAGTGCTAGTTAGTAATTTATAAAAAAAAAATGTGAAGTCGTGGTGGCCTAGTGGTTAGAACACCAGCCTCTCAAGTATGAGTGTGCAGGTTCGATTTCAGGCGATACAAGTACCAATTTAACGTTTCTAAAGTTATATGTACTTTCTGAGTATATCTGGGACACCAATGATTGATAGCAAGGTGAAGGAAAACATTTTTAGGAAACCTGGACATTGAGTCTAAAATCGCCAACCCGCATTGAGCAATCGTGGTGATTACGCTCAATCTTTCTCTGTATGAGAGGAGTCTCAGTAGTGGGACGATAAAAAGGTTGATGATGATGAAGAAACTTATGGGTAAAACTGGAAGCTACATTCTGAATTAAAAAGTGAAGACAAAAAAATGATCTTGAAAATTGTCATTGACGCGCTATCTCTTTCTCTTTCATAATAATAATTGTACGGTGTCATTGTGTACGGTCACAGCCTCCGTGGCGTAGCGGTAGAGAACGTGGCTGCTGCGCTATGTGGTTACCGAGCGCACAACACAGTTCCCAGCAGATCGTGGTCAGAAGTGCGTGCGCACAGCGAGACAAACAAACAAAAAGAAATTGTTATCGATCAATCAATCAATCAAAAGTCTTTTATTGAAATTAGATTGAGAATCAGCACTTTTTGAACGTCATCATAAGGCAGTCCCCCTAAAACGCCCGCTCTTTGCCCAATAAACGCAAGACTACAGCGCGCCGCGCTGCTGGCGCAAGCGGGAGAGCGGCGCATTGACCATATTTTTTCTGAGACAAGCAGGTAACATAGCAAGCTCATAACTTTGTAATTTTTCACGATATCTCTTGGAAATTTTGTACATAGACTCTTTACTTAAAAATACTGGAGATGTGTTTAGGCTTTTGCATATACAAAAAATAACGTTGTATAATGGTATTTTCTTTCTCTTACACTATTGTTCTTCATTATAATTGTTGTCTTCCTAAGCGATAACATGTCTATGGAAATGGAGGAGAATGTGCAGTAAAGCGGACCCGGTCTCCTACACGAAAGCCGCGGTCACAACCGGGATAAACGCTAAGATGATGATGGTTAAATAAACACGAAAACTACCAAATAAATCTCCACAAAAACCAGGAATCACGAAAACTATCAAAAATACTTTACACAACATTAAGAAAACATGAAAACTACCAATAAATTCTTAACACAACATTACCAAAACATAAAAACTACCAAAACTCGCCAACTCTAAAAAATAAATAAGGAAGTTACTTCGATTCTGTGAAACTATAGAACACGTATTCTGTTACAAATTGAATGTACATACTTCTTTCGGCTTTCTTCAGGATATTGAAAAAGTTAATTCTGACCATTCAATTTTGGTTTTATTAGATGAGACTGTACTAGTGTGTAGCAGTAGTTGTAACAAATGAATTCAATGAACGGTGGATCATCATCTCATCTATGTATATATATAAAATCAATGACATTTTCTTTGTAATTTTATAATCCACCAAAACTGTGTAGCATTAGATTGGCAGTGAAAAACTTATTTCTAAATTTAATTGAAGCTACGGTCTTAACTGGTAAATCAAGAGGAGAAGTTTGTTTGATACCGCGTATCCCTATGATCCCAACTGATATGCCATTTGAGTTGAAACGATTAAAATATCCTGTGCGTTTATCATTTGCTATGTTCATCAACAAAGCCCAAGGACAAACATTTCACGTTTGTGGTCTGAATTTGGAGGAACCATGTTTTTCAAATGGTCAACTTTATGTTGCCTGTTCGAGAGTCGGTTTGTTTATATTTTTGGCGAATACGTCGCAATATTATTTTAGTCCACAATTTACGGATGATGATAGTGATTTTATCGACCGATTTCGGTCATGGCGACTTCTCTAATTCCTAGTCAGCTCGTCGGTCATGTGCGTGAAGGTGGCTTATACTGCCATTCTTAATCTGAGAATGCTCGCGCGCACTAAGTGCACGTAAGTATTCCGTTCACGTAATGGTACTGAATGGCTGCGAGTTGGCGGGCTTTCACCTCGTCATGTTTAGCATCGAGGTCTGCTTTGGTCTACTCCTCGAAATCGCTTACGCGCCTCTGATAGATTAATAAATATTAGGATAATTCGATGAAGGTCTGCAGGTCTCTTTTTGTTTATGCCGCGAGCGCAACTTTATTTCCAACTAGCTTTCCGACCGCGGCTTCGCCCGCCTGGAGTTCGGTTATATCGCGCTTTTTAGATTTCCCTCGGGAACATCAATTTTTTCCGGGATAAAAGGTAGCCTATGTTCTTTCTCAGGGTCTAAAGATTGTCTGTGCCAAGTTTCATCAAAATCGGTTGAGAGGTTTAAGCGGGAAAGCGTAACAGACAGACAGACAGAGTTACTTTCGCATTTATAATATTAGTATGGATTTGACTTTTTGACTCCGGTGAAGTAGCGAAGTTTACCAACTCGAAGGCATAAGTCGTAACAGCTCAGAAGTCAAAAACCCCATGTTTTGAGGAAACAGAGTAGGATAGGATGTATAAGATCATCATCATCGACCTTTTATTTATCGTCCCACTACTGGGCACAGGTCTCCTCTCATACAGAGAAAGATACAGAGATAGTTTGTCCTATAATTCCATTACCACACCCTACTGGCGTTCTGATGAACTAGCCCCACATTGTAACGGGGGACTATGTGGTTAAAGTACACTGGATTTTAGAGAACAGATTAGACGACATTAGAGAACAGATAAGGCGTCACTCCATGTAAAATCCTGGCATTTAAAGACGTCCAGTTACACTCGAAGCTGATACGATTGTAGAGAGAGATTTCTAGGCTGCTACTGCCAAGCTTTTATTGTAAAAAAACCATGTAATCTGTAAAATGGTCTGGACACTCTCCAATGAGCATCATCACCATCATCATCATTTCAGCCGAAATACGTCCACAGCTGGACATAGGCCTCCCCCAAGGTTCTCCACGACGACCGGTCCTGCGCCTCCCGCATCCAGCGGTTTCCCGCGACCTTCACCAGGTCGTCGGTCCACCTTGTCGGGAGTCTTCTCACGCTGCGTCTTCCGGTGCATGGTCGCCACTCGATAACCCGTCGGCCCCATCGGGAAATAAGCATGATAGTTTACAATTAATTCATATTATTTGGAACATCTAGCGCAATGGCTGATCCTTTCCTTTTGAACTTTCATAATTTACTAACACTAATCTGGTTACTTAACAGTAATACCGAAATAACTATTAATCGCTACATTAATGTTCTGTAAATCCATCCGAGCAATAATTCACAGGACTATGTATACGAACTTAGGCTGTATACGCGCTTGCGGTTGGTCCGCACGATAACTTGCGGTGGACCGCGACACGACCCACAGTGCGTGGCCAGCCTAAACGTTATACATTTAATATAACAAGGATTGTTATAATGTGAATTGTGATTGTATCAGCGTCGTGGTATTTCAAGCTAAATTGAAGTAAAAGCTCGTTTTTCTAGCTTTAACTATGTTTTGTTTTAACAATATAATGTTAAGGCAAGTTTGAGGGAAAATTTGATTAACAAAAGTCTCCCTTTTTGCTACGATCTAAATAAAAGCGCTGAGTTTTACGGAGTTCTGACGGGAAAGCTAAGATGAGTGTCACACGCATTTTTCATTGGACTTTTAAAATTATTCATAATGTCGTTTACTAAATAAAAGCGCGTGATTTATGTAGTAAAAAGTGCATTCAGTAAATAATTCATAAAGAACATTGAAATATCGCAGCATAGTGGCCACATCACATCATGACTTTGCCTTAAACCTTCCTCATAGACGATTCACGCGGCCGTCTTTTTCAACTGTCATTGGCGATATCCTCCATTAAAGTGATATATTATTTTTAAAGAATTTCTTTCATTTGTTACACGTGTTATTGTCAAAATTGTGGTATCTATTCCACAGAGGCCATTGAGCAACAGTTGAGGTTGAATCTCTTCTTGAAAAAAGAAGAGGAAGAAATTAAAGTTCTGTGCTATACATAATTGGACGTATAATAAATTGTCAATGTTATTATAGGTATCTGAAGTCGTGAAAAAAAAACAGGGAAAGACTGCGTCTGGTGACGAAACCCATCACGGGTGACCACTTCCACACAATAGGCATCAGTGTCTTTGGTTTTTATATTTTCGTTATTTTTCATCGACTTCCGAAATTCGATATTATTACTCTGCTGTATTTTTTTTTTGGAAGTCCATTTTTTTTTTAAAAAAAAAACAAGGTTATTTTTTATAGTAGTTTTAATTGTGGAAAGGACTGATGTCTAACTGCATCTGGTTGGACTGGATACTGAACTCAAAGTAGTTGGGAAAAGGCTAGCAAGCAAACGACGTCATAATGTTTACTTGAATTTTTACCCGTAATTTTGGTATAAAAACCAAACTAATGCAAATGCTTTGAAAACATTTGTATAGGATTAAACTGAAAGTATATCTTACACATAAAAAATCGGATAGTGTTGAGTTCATAGATTTAATATTTCATTGCTACGCAAGTTAAAGTATTCGTCAATATGACGTGCATATACTTAATACAAATTTAAGACTTATACGATTTCCTTATAGATAAAGTGAAGGTGTTGTCACACAAAGAAAGTAACACGAGTTCGAAAACAAAATAACAAAAATCATGAAAAACTTGTCAACCAGTCAAAAGTATTGTAGTAAATACTTACAAAAAATATAAGTACATTCGAATTGAGAATCTCCTCTTTTTCTGAAATTGTTGGAATAATTAACATCAATTGATATGTGATTTCTAAACGGAACGTTTAGTTCTATTTCATGTCAAGCTGCGGCGTTTGTATGCTTGTTCTTTTTTTGAATTTGAAAACGGCTCTGTAGTCTGTATCTTGTCATTACTTTCAGTGGCTAATAAACGTTGTTAAAAGGGGACTCTAGTGGCGTTTTCTCCATACAAACGTATTCCGCTGTTTTCTTCATGGATAACGCTTTTAGAGCAATGTATTTTGTTCTACAATTTCACACCTTGGTTATACGTGCCCCTGTTATTTTATTTTTTCGAAAACTTAATTAATAAAAGAAATATGATGTTTCAAAATCCCGAAAAATATCCCATTTTTACCGCGATGTTCAGATGACTATTACAGAAATGTGATAAGTTTTTGACAAAAAAGAAAATAATAGAGGCATATGTTTACTCATCTTCTGAATTTTGATATGAAAATAATTGAGATCTGTCGTGTTTTGAAAAAGAAAACAGCGGAATACGAAACATCTTTTGGTCAACTTTTTTGTAGGTAAAATCAGCTTGAGTTGTAACTGTCCCTTTCGCACTTTACGGGGAAAGGTTGAAAGGGGCGCGACGGCAATATTTTCCTCAAATACCTATTTCTAAAATTACTCGGCACTAGAGCCCACTCTTAATCTTTAATTTAAATTTCTATATCTGTACCGGAAGACGCAGCATAAGGAGGCCTGGTGAAGGTCGTGGGAAGCCGATGGATGCGGCCAGCAAAAGACAGGTCATTGTGGAAAGCTTTGAAGGAGGCCTTTGTTCAGCAGTGGACCTCTATAGGCTGAAGAACAAGAAGAAGTAGAAGAAGGAATCTATCTAATCTACCATAAGAAATCGTTAAAAAAATAAACATTAACAAAAACAATATTCACCAATAAGGAGCACTTTTAAATTACATTTCTCTTAATAAGCCCAGCCAAATTAATGTGTCTGAAAGGATTCTTTCATGTCTTTCGGGTTTGAAATTCAAGCGGTGTTAGATTTCAAAGCCAAAACTTTAGCTAAACAAAGAAACGACTTTTGAATGTACTTTAGATGTCAAAGTAAAAGCGAAATAGGCTGAAAATTATATTCAAATTTATAGGTACTAATACCTAACTAACTGAAGATTTAGAAAATTAACCTTCTTTGCTAGGTATTACAGACGTTTTAAGTAAAATTTCATTAAAAAGGTACCTAAAATTCTGGTTAATAAAAGCTTTGTTAAATCTGTCATGAACAGTTTGCCGCATGTCAGTAATAATAAAACCAGTGTAATTAGGCCTCTTTTTGATAGGGGCAAAGGGTAAATGGGATCTATTACTAAGACTTCACTGTCTGTTAGTGACTAGGCTAATAGGTCTCATGACGTAACTCAGGTCTCAGGAACCGTGATTGCTTGACAGTTGAAATTTTACAGGAGATGTATTTTTGTTGCCTCCGCGAGTATAAGGACAAATACTCAAAATAGAATAGAATATATTTTTTTAAGTGGGGTTCCTTTTCGACATTTTAAGTGACGTTGCGTGGCAGCAGGCACATGCTTAAAAAATTCACGGAATGTTAACTTGTATATTCACTTGAAAAATGAACATCTTCATCTCAGCGTTTAATCCCGGTTGCATGCGTTGAACCCCGGGGTCCGCTTTCCTGCTTATTCGCCTCCATTTCGCACTATCTTTAGCATTTTGTGGACGATTGTTACAACGTCAAGCCAGCACTTCTTTGCGCAAGGAAGACCCTCGCTTGAAAAATAAATAATGAAATTAAAATAAAACAAATATTTAAGTGTGGCTCCCAAACTATGTGATTTTTATAAAAACAGAACACATAGTGCGTGAGTCCGATTTTAGGCCAGCTCAAAGCCTAGGTATGTACATGAGTTAGACTGTGTTTATTATTTTGTGTTATTTGCTTTTCATAATGGAATAGTTAATATTCTATTTTATGAATTTATTTTACGTCAAATTCCGCAAAGTACCAGGCCCGGGTCGACAGTGCCTTGTGTTTCACGGGTGCCTCAAAGAGATGTCACACAGTGACGCGGCCTTGGAAAGCATCGGTTCTTGTAGACCCCGTGTCCACTGGCGCCTTGTGTTCCACCAAAGAGATGTCACACAGTGACCCTGGAACTGATCGGTCTTGTGGACCCCATGTCCACAAGGACCGATGCTTTCCAGGGTCGTGAGTTGTTCGAAAGAGATACCGTGGCTACTGCACGGTTCTGGCGGACAGGTAAGTAACGTAACACGGGTGGGTTTTAGTCAGTAAAATCTCACACGCCCTTCCGCTGCCCAGAGCGGGAGATATCATTTGATGACTTCTCTTTAAAAAAACGTGGTACGAAAATCTGATTAGGTTTGTAGTGTCGATGTGGCTAGAAACCGTACAAGATAGGCAGGTTTGTACGGAAAGTTGCTTTGGAATACAGGAGAGACTAAAAAAAGAAAAACTGATTTTTGGCTGGGTGATATTATTTAGACTGGCTTTAATTACTTGGGTCTGGAACATATGTATCTGCCTGTAGGGTATGTAGAAGTGCCCTGTACTCTAAAAAAGTGTGATGTTTGAAATAAGTAGAAACTTCTTAAGCTTTTAATATGGCCGTCAGTTACTAAGTACGTGCAAGTTTTACGTGTAATATTTTCGTGTCCAAATTATTTTTTTTATATTTTTCGTCCACAATTTTCCGCATGCTGAGGGTTTATTAAAAATCGTGACGCACGAAACTGTGTTGTCGTCACGTGAGGCGGGGAAATCCATTACCAGCAAATGTGGTTTGGATTTTTGGATTAAATGAGAAGAGTTAGCGGTACTGTTATGACTACGCCGGCTTTTTGCTGAAGGAAACTAACGCCTCCGATTTAATCTTTTAAGATCTAACGATTTTAAAGAATTTCTCTTACTTAAATTAGCTCGCAAATAATAATACATAAATCGACATATTTTATGAATACTTATATTTCATTACAGTTGTGTAATTCACGTACTTATCCACTTCACCGTAAATATTATGCCAATATGTATGCTTAAGTGGATAAGTGCCAAAATATAACAGTCAATAAATATGTTGGTACATGTATTACAATATTTGCGGGCTATTTTGTGCAATTGTGTTTTGAATGATGAGTGATTGTATTAACAGGAATATGTGAAATGTAGGATGTAGAAAAAGTATATCTAAGTATATCTTCAACCATTTGAGCTGAAATTTTATACGCACATTCAGTTTGAATGACAATGCACGGTTAACTGTCGCGATATTTACTTGTTTAGGTAAACAAGTTAATTAAATAACTTGATGGGATTCATTTAAACTTTTAAAATATTCAAAGTAAGTAAATACGAGTACTTAAAACTCGCGACAACCTTTTTTATCATACAAATTATGAAATGACGTTGATATTAAAAGTTGAAGAGTTTCTTTTTTTTTTTTTTCTTATTAGGGCATTTTAATAAAAGTTCGGTTTTTAAAAAGGTTTTTGTCACTTTTATCCCTTGAAAGTTTTAATAAAGGACTTTGTTTGTGGAGACTCTGCTCGTTCCTTTCTTGCGTTTAATTATAATAATTTAGGAAGACTAAAGTGTCAGTTATCTATTTTTAAGGGGTATGTGTAAAATGGTGTTTATACAAATTTATTCTTTGTGTATGCGAAATACGAAACACGTGTCCAGTATTTATAAGTAAAGAGAGTCTATGTACAAAATTCCAAAAATATATCATGAATATTCACAAAGTTATGAATGAGCTTGTAATCTTACCTTATTATCCCAATAAAAATATGGTCAACGCTCCGTTCACCCGCCCGAGCCTGCAGCGACGTCTTCCGTTCATGTTAATAATTTCTGTTTGTTTGTTTGTAATTGATAGTGATAACATTTTCCGTCACACTTGCAGACTTTGGACTATCGTAACGATCAAGTATAGACATATATTATGATATTATGTATTTTACTCGTGATATCAGCTGTCAGTGGTAAAATAAAATGTAGTATAATTAACTTAAAACATAATAATTTTACTTGGAACGTATTGCACCCCTGCACAGAGAGGCGGGGGAGGGGTTGACTTACTGTGCGCACGCGCCTGTTACTATGATCTACCGTGAACTTTGTTGAGCACTCGGTAACTACACTGTATCAATTTCTAAATGTATTTGGGAAAAAATATGAAAATAGAACATGGTGTTAAAATTATTGAAATCGTTTCAATTGCTTATTCTAAACAAACTATTATTCAGGTGCATTCACATTGTGGATCGGAAAGGGTATATATACAAGGACTAGCTACGATTGATGATATCAAACGATTAACCTACTGACAGCTCATATTAAACTCGCATTTATCGGTGAGAATTTTGCAAAAACAATCGGGCGATGTTGCGTTATCATCATTAAATACGTTTATTTCTAAACAAATCTATCGCAATGAAACCACTATCTAACCATTTTCAATTCCTATAATCAGAAATTTCAAAAACATATCTATTCAAGTGTACGGCACTTGACAACTGCCCGATGAGACTGTGTGAAATGAAACAACGTTCTTCAAAGCGAGTACTAAAAAAAAATTATTTTTCTGTAACCTATATATAATGATCACGGAGAATCTCGACACCGCGATTCAGAAAACGGTACAACGCCATCTGTCGAGCTTGATAGAAAACCGCGATCGAACACCAAGTTCCTAAAGTTCATTAAACAATACACTCGCTACCTCTCATGAATTATAACATCATTTAACACGCCGAACACGGATTGAAACTGGTAACAAAATTCGCCTTGGGACCGGGAGCATCGCCTAACTAAAGTACGTATGGAGTTAAGCCTCTGTAATAGTTTCTACGTTTTATCTTCCACCAAGTTTTCTGTTTGGAAATGTTCGTGTTTTTAGATTGTTAGCCAAGGTTTTATTGCTGAATCTAGCCACAAGAATGTATAGGCCATGTTGTGGTTGTTTCAGTAAGAACACTGGAGTAAGGAACCTGACCGAAAGTGACTTGTTTTGGATGAATTCAAGACTGATCTTTTTAATGTTATGTTTGTGTGTTGTGTATGTTTATATAGGCGTATATGTATACATGTTTGAGCAAATAAATATATCTTATCGTCTGTTTATTTAGGGAGCTTTTCACCCTAGGTTTTTGCGGCGATCTATTTAAGAGAATTCATTGGTTTCTTACGATTTTGTGATTAATTGTTCTCTCAATGATTTGACAGATCAAACATTCTGGGCATATGCTGCCTAAAGTATACGATGTATAACTAAATTAATGCATACTATGAAATTAGTCATTATATCATAATTTTAATATAGGAAATATTTTCCCAAAATTAAAACCTTTCTTGTTAGGTACCATCAATATCATCAATCTTTTTTATCGTCCCACTGCTGGGCATAGGTCTTCTCTCATACAGAGAAGGATTGAGCGTAATTACCAGGCTTGCTCAATGCGGGTTGGCGATTTCAGACTTAAAGTCCAGGTTTCCTCAAGATGTTTTCCTTCACCTTGTAATCACTCCAAGATTTACTTAGAAAGTACATATAACTTTAGAAAAGTTACATTGGGACTTGTTTGACCTGGAATCGAATTTGCACACTCATACTTGATAGGCTGGTGTTTTAACCACTAGGCCACCACGACTTCACACACACTTCACACTACACCCTTAAACATGTGCAACTGTGTGCGTATGCGATTTTGTAATGTGACCACATCACCCATTCTGTCTCCCAATCAGTAACACTACACTCCTATATCAGTTCCAGGGGTATTTCATACGGAGACAGCTTCTAATGCTATACAAAGCACAAATCCGGTCATTTGTGGAGTAGTGTGGCCACTTATTAGTTGGTGCTGCAAAATGTCACCTAGCAGCTTTAGACTCAGTGTAAAACGTGCAAAGAGGCTAATTGACAAGATTAGACTAGCCAGCCTTTCGGTATAGGAGTGATTCCTGGGTAAAAAAAATGATTCTATTTAGTTCGTCATTCAGAGTATAGAAAAATATTGGATACGCGTATTTTATTTTATCAAATCAATAAAAATTGACAAATATAAAAGACATCAAAGATCAGGAGTGGAAGCTGCTCGTTGCTAAAAAGTATAGCAAGGAGTGATGTCACACGAGTTTTGTCACTGTATCGTTTTCATTTTTTGTTTATATGAAAAAAGAAAAAAATACGTGTCTAGTTTTTTTTAGAAATCTGACTCACAGATAAGATTCTATAGGATACAGTTTAGAGAGATTTGGTCTAACTGCAATGCTTCGATGTCGCCTTTGGGTTGTGGAGGTCAGACGGCAGTCGCTTCACGGAAAATGTCAAAGTTTAGCCATATCAGCAGTTGGACTGGTAAAGCGGACCCCAGACTCCAAAGCTGAAAAGGCTTCGGATACGACTGGGATTAACGCTGGGATGATGATGATGATGACAGTTTAGAGAGATTTATTGCGCCATCGCCTTTCTATGCTTGGGCTCAACGTACTACGGGTCATCTACTCTTACGTTGTTGATACTGCTATGATTCGGATGAAGCATTTCGCCTCGTCTTTCATACCACGTATATCGAACGACTCGATCAAATTGCTTGCAGCGTTTTTTCGGTCTGATTACAATTTAAAGGCTAAAGTGAATAGGCTCTTAATAAACTAGTGCACTTTATATCATTGCTTAAAAAGCCGATTTATGTATTGAAATGTAATGCGTCAACTGTATGATTCACAATACAATTAGAGAAAAAAAATATTTGTAATAACTAATCTGCTGCGCTGCGTGTCGCGGGTTAGATTGTCACACGGACCAAATATTTGTATTATGGCCTACAATTAGATTTTCCGGGTCTGGCTGTTTGTGTATGTAACTTTATATGTTTGTAAACTAACCCAAGATACAAGAAAAATTCCTGCGACGAAACAACGTTTCTTAAAAAAAATATTGTCAGACATTAAATCATGACAATTGCGTATCGGACTGTTTCCTCAGGTTTTGGTCATTCAAAACACAATACATCTAAAACTATGCCAATAGTCTTGCCATAAATAAACACAGCAACCTATTTCCATTGGTACACAATGTGTTACCATTCCAACGTAGGCACGCATAGCGAACTCCGTCATTGATACAGCAATTATACGCCTTGGTGAATACATTATAGATTCTGTCAGTACATGTGTATTGCGCTCTTACTGCCTGCCAAGCCTTTTCCCACCGATGTTTAAGTCAGCTCCTAGTTTAACTGTCGAAGATCTACAAATGTCAGCCGGGGCCAACAGCAACTGACCTTTAAATGCTGTGCTGTAGATAATCTGTGGGATCAAGTAAAATAGAAAAAAAAAATACACTCGCTATTTATTTCTAACAAGACCAGTAACGCCATCTAGTGGCAGAACCTGCGAAGTTATTTTTAATTGGGGAAACTGTATGAATGAAAATGAACTAAAGTAGCTTTTGCACGGGATTAGTCTGCATGGACTTCAAAATTAACCAGGAAGAGACAAAAAATTGTTATAAGTATGTGTTAATTCAGATTACATAGAACACTCGAACGTGTTTCAAAATTTTGTACAACTAGTATTTCTATAAATTATCCTAAGCTGTACTGTTCGTGTCAGAAATGGGTCATAATTACATACATAGTCAAACTGATAAGTTTGGAATAATGACTTCTTGTTTATCATTACAAACATCGGGCTATTGTTTGATGAAATTAGGCAGACCTGAAGAGGTAGCAGATACATAGCGTTCTGCTTGGGCTGATACCAGTGGAGGTTACGGTGAATGTACGATGATGTATAATAGGGATAGAATTTATGCCCATGGAAACAAATATCAAGATATTTCCCAGTTTTTTTTTTTTTTTTACTCTGGTCAGTTAAATGAGAAACTTTTGCACAGAGAGGACATTCATATCTAGTAAAAATAAACTTCTAGTTTGATATAGCTAGCACGCCTAACTAAATACTGCGACAAGTTATATTTATTTTGTAAACATGTGCCTTTTAAAATTAATATGAGTTAGCTACTAGGTACATGTTTTACAATTTATGGCACTAGAGAATGAATATAAATATAAAAACAAAGAAGGAATTAAAATTGACAAATTTTAAATTAAAAATTATAAATACGATGTCAAAATTTAATTAAAAATTACGCAATCAAGATTTACATTCAATTCAAAATTTAAATTTAAATTAAGAATTCATCCACGCTGTCATAGCACTTGTCAAGGAATAACCCCTGAAGGGAGTTTTTGAATTGGTGTAGAGGTATACATTTATTAATATCGGGTATTTTATTAAAAATAATTGGAGCAATACAATTGAAATTCTTTTTCAATAAAGCAGCTTTTTTTCAGTACCAAATTAATATAAAGAATTCTCTTAATTAACAGACAAATGTTATTACAATATAACTGACTTTTTAAATAACGCTGTTTGACATTATTAATAATATATTGTAACAATTTATAATCAATTTACTTTACTTACTTATCAATGTCTATGTCTGATTATTATGTACATATTAGAGTATAAGTAACTTTAGTAATTATTTTGTAATTTTAAATTCGTAAATGTCATAAATTTGTTCACCTACTGGGTGTGACATGTACGAATTGAATTGTGATATCCATGTGTACACACTTGATTCGCATCTAAGTTATCAAGTGACTAAGGATTCAATTAATGAGCTGTTTTCGTATTTCCTTATAATAATTATGTAGGGGTTCTGTGCCAACAGTCAGAACATAATTTATACCCTACATATGCATTATTATGCACCAAATATTTGGTAATAATTTTTGAAAATATCGCCTACCTTTCCTCCCTCCACTTGACCCCCACGTGACCCTTTGGCTTAAAATCAGCCACGTATGAAATTAAAACTCACAAATACACGGTACAACAAAACACAATTTAGGGGACAGGACAGGGGAATTTTGTCATTACCGTGGTTTTTATTATTACCCTGGCACAGTAAATAAACTTTATAATGGACTTTTGTTACAGCTGTAATAAAAGGTCAATTCAGTTTGCGCGACTCAAAGTCTTTGATGGTTGCAATTAATGTTTTCAGGAGCATCCTTCAGGCATATTGTGCGAATCCTCTTAGATTAAAATAAGCGAAATCGGAGAGTTTGTTTTAAGCTTCCAGAGGAAGTGGTAATGAATTTTCTTAGTAATTGCGTATCACAGTTTTATTAGGACTTTCATTTTGACAGTTTCATTTATCATCATTTTTTTTTAAATAATTTTAAACTAGTGCTTGACTGCAATCTCGCCTGATGGTAAGCAGTGATGCAATCGTTGATGGTAAAGCGCACTAGTTTATTAAGCCTATTCGCTTAAAAAACTTAGGAATAGTAAGGATAACGGCAGTTGAGCGAGGTGATGCAATGTTAAACCCAAGACCAATAAGACCAAACGATGCTGCGCTAGATTGATCTGGAGACTCTCCACGACCAAACTCCCGACACAACAACATTTGGTGCATCGTACCCGCCACACATCGCAACACAACTACTCAGACCTGTACTCCGTACGGCTTCACCAGACATCATGCCGGAACACGACGAATCGCTTGGCGGCAAGACTTTGTCTGGTGGGTGGTAACTTCTGCCGGCAGCCGATGTTATGCCAACCACTGAGAAAATCATTGCATGATGCGTTAATTACTTTGTTGTACAAAAGGTATTATCGGAATTTATAGATTAGCAATCATATATGAAATTGATTCTGAATTTAATTATTAATATCTCACGTAATTTAATAATATGTAATATTGATTCAGAATTTGATTAATAGTACCTTAAGTAATTTAATTATATAAGAAATTTAATCAGATTTTGATTTAAGTGTCTTATGTAATTAATATTGTACGAGTATTACGTAATTTCAGTACAATAATACAAATATATAATACAGCATAACAATCGTTTAAATCAATTGAAAATATTTTTTCTCCTATTAAACCTAGACAAATAGTTACCTAGTTTTTCAATGGAATGTGCTTCCTCTTAATATCAAGACGGTCACCGTTTGTTATGTATTGTAGCGTAAATTTAAAGTGAATTAAAAAAAAAACGCCTGTATCAATTCTCCCTTGAAATTGTATATTATAGTAAATAGTATGCTTGTATATAACCTATTTATGTTTTTGCTTACATATTTTTGTTAATTTATTTTCTACCCTTATCCTCTGACCACAGCACCGACAATTTAATCTCTTCACTACCCTTTGTTGCCTGGTAGAAAATGCCTAAGGCATTCAGTCCTGCTTTGTAACTTTTTTTATGAAAGGTTAAAATAAATACAAGGTTTGTAAACCTTTTAGGTTACTAACCTCTTTATTTTACCCTAATACAAAGAAGCGATATCCATTTCGATTTTCTGTGCAGACGTATCCCTTGTCAAATACAGGTCTATTTTTTATTTGTATAATATATCAAAGAAGGTACATCAAAGGCATTGTTTGTTGTTGTGATAAACATTTATTGCTGTAAATTATATTTCTGAAGGAAATTTGAAACAGAAGCCGTCCAAGTGCAAATCGGACATGTGCGCTAAGTAACGGAATACTTAGCGCACAAGTCCGATTTGCACTTGGACTCGTGCGCTAAGTATTCCGTTACTTAGCGCACACCATTATCTGTACAAAAGGCTCGTAGTCAGAAAGAAGGCTGAGTCTGGCAACCGCACTTATCAAGGAGTATCATATTACCCAGTAAATGGATTGAGGAGGTCAGATCAGGCAGCCGCTCCTTGTAAAATACAGGGACAAGATACGAGGGTGCAAGATGGCAGAGCGCCCTCACGCCTCTAGCTACCGCAGGAAACGCCCTGGTTGGGAGACAACATCGGACTCCCGGCCATCGTAGGCACGGGATTGCGGGCGGCGAGTAGTAGGTAGCTCGCCGCCCGGGAAGGACCAGGCCCGGATCGACGGTGCGTTGTATTTCATGCGCGCCTCAACGACATCAGCACACAGTGACGGGGTCCACGAAGACCGATGCCTTCTGGCTCAGGGTTACGGGCTGGTTAAAAAAGAAACCGTGTCCCTGGCGCACAGGTAAGTGAAGAAACACGGGTGCATTTTATTCAGTAAAAGTCTGACACACCCTTCCTCTCCGCCCCGATCAGGAGACGTCACTTGATGATTTCTCATAAAAGTTTAAATATAAGCAAAACCCATGAAAAGACAGGCTTACTATCGCCGATCTCAGTGGTATCAAAAACTTTCTACATCTTTCCATTTACTTCTTAAATCACAGCAAAAATATATCAAAGCCATCAAGCAACTAAATAATCGATGTTAAAAGTTTCTGTGTTAAGCTTTTACGTAGTACCAGAAACTTTTGCCATACTTGGCCAACATATTTTCCTGGTCACGATTTAAGCCAAATATTACGTCATAGTAGATAACCGTTTTTCTACGAAACTTCTCCACGGGATAAGGAAAAAAGAAATCGTTGTCATAAGTGATTTGTGTCTATGTTTTTTTTTTGGGATTATTGTTTGGGGTCAAAGTATTTGACCGTGTTGGTAGTTTGTATTCATTATTGGTCGACAAGTTTATCTTGTGTCCGGAAAACATTCCCGGGCCAGTGAGTGGCTTCGTTGATAATAGCCGCTAATTCTTCTTTCCAAATCGATGGTATGCTTTTAGGTAAGTAATTGGTTCTCGTAGGAATATTCATTGCAGCTTCATTGGATCTTCAAAGGACACGCATGGGACACTCTACCAAGTAGATTATGGTATATGTCGAACGAGCGGTCCAATAGTCACTACACAACGAAACTTAGATCCGTCGAACATCCAAAAACACTAGTTACATGCAAAATTCATTTTCAAGAACATCTTTGTCCGTCAGATTTCAAAACTCTACTAACACAAGGCCGAAATTCATGACCCTCACAAGTTCAAAATTATTTTATATCTAAGGATATAGTAGGACAATGGGGCAAAAGATAAAACCATATAGAAACAGCTAAATCCGATACAAAGTCCGCGTCTGAAAATTCTGTACACGTACTAAACGCGCGTTAAATTCGAAGCCTGTAAAGTATAGTCGAATAGTCGCCCTCTTAACTACTTTATCACCCCAAGGTCACTCACACACCATAAAACAATAAGGTCTACGTGTAAGGACAGACAGCTGTGCTATTGGGGTGTTTGTTCCGCCACTTCTTATTTCCAGCGTAAGCACTAGGAAGTGGCCAAGGGCGGGCGTTTTGGGGGACTGTCTTATGAAATACTGACGTTCAGAAAGTGCTGATTCTCAGCTTAATTTCGATTAATGACTTTTGATTTCATTTTATGGTACAACAAGAAAGTTTCAACTTTAGTCAGCTTGTTTTCAGACCAGTGGGACTTGCCCCTTTTACGTAGGTGGATAAGAGTACAGACCCACTTTAATTAATTTATTACTAACTCTAGGCTAAGCTGTACTTGTACTAACACTGTTATGGATATTTGTGTATTTTATACGAAATATAACTTTTGAATTTTAATGTAAAATTTATCCCGTTTCAGCAATTTTTTGAAAGAAAAAAGTAATTTTTTGATAAGAGATAAATCTTTTTGGGAAAATTCTGTCTTCTCCGTTTTAATAAAGTAGGTACATACACGAAACATTTTAGAGAAAACGTGTCTGCAAAGAAATTTTAAGTTTTATTACTCTCTATAAGTGTTGCGAGTACCATGTCGCGTATTGTATGACATTGCAACTGATAAGTGTTTGGTATATTATTAAGCTACTTTATATACTGTTTCAAATTACCGTTATAATATTATTAACCCATAGTTATTTCAAGATTAACATATTGAAATATATAATTTATTTTAATAGTTATTTAAGTTGACTTCAGAGGGCACTATTGAAAAACTAATACAAATGTTTGAATTTGCAGCGTAATCTGAACTTTATCTAAACTAGAGATAACACTTATGATACTTTTTATCCCAATATTACCACAGGATCTAACCTTACGCGGGTTGACCGCGGGGAGCAGCTACTTAATAATAATAATATATTTAGTTCGAAACTAGATGAATTTGGCGTTTGTTATCTAACTACTCTGAGAAAAAACATCTAAGCCACCTCAGAGACCACAGTCTCTTTAAAATCTAGACATAATTACGCTTAAATCATTATGAACCAACAAAAAAAAAAAAAAAAAAACTAAAACAATCTTAACATGCACAATAAGTAAAACAAAATTAAACCCTTTCACCACTCTTCTCCTACTTGGCCCCGCTGTGAGGTTGAGTTCATCTTTCCATGTGTCATTATCATCCATCTCACCGCTATCAAGAGATTACAATTCACCTGAGTGCCCGAAGAAAGTGGTATTCTATCAGCAATATCGATGAGGGAAGAGTCAAAAACGTATTGAATTGAGCTAACAAACGATATTGTGGTGTTTACAAACGATTTGTATGCGATTGATACTTATCTTGCCCCTCTGAAGGCCATCTATATCATTCCATAAATATGATTAATCTAGTCGCAGTAGTGACGACTTATGGAATTGAGACGTGATTGCTAACAATGAGCCTTATAAGAAAGCTCAAGGCCATTCAAAGGGCAATGGAGAGGGCTACGCTTGGGGTTTCACTGCGTGATCAAATCAGGAAAGAGGAGATCCGCAGAAGAACGAGAGTAACCGACATAGCCCGAAGAATTGCAACACTAAATTGGCAGTGGGCCGGGGCAGATTTCCCGTAGGACGCAGGGCGACCAATCACCGGAAGACTCAGCGTGGGTAGGCCTCCGACAAGGTGGACCGACAACCTGGTGAAGGTCGCGGGAAACCGCTGGATGTGGGAGGTGCAGGACCGGTTGCCATGGAAATCCTTGGGGGAGGCCTATGTCCAGCAATGGACGTCTTTCGGCTGAAATGATGAATGATGATGATGAGTCACAGTCTCATCTCGGCGACAAATAAATGCCAAAATGTTACCACTTTGACATTTGTATGTCATGTTACCACCCACCAGACAAAGTCTTGCATCATCATCATAAACTATCGCGCTTTACCATTAACGATTACATCACTGCTTACCATCAGGCGAGATTGCGGTAAAGCACAGAAAGCAAAGACAAAAATGCGTAGAAATTCGAATTATTTTTTAATACATTGAGACTGATTGAACTTTCATAAAATTAGCAGAATTAGGTTTTTGGTCTGAAGTAAAGTTTTGACATTAAATAATCGTTTTATATTGATTTTCAAATAAGTGATTTTCAGATAAAAATAGATGGAAATAAAATGTGAAATTTTGTTTCCATCTATTTTTATCGCATTGTTCATGGCCAAAGTAGTTTTTGTAATTTAAAACATCATTCATCTGATAGAATGTGCTATAAACAAAGAGGCTCACGACTCGCTACTGTCACGACTGAAATTCAATACATTCCATGTGGGTCTGATGTAAAGCATTTTATGAATACCGAAATCGGAGGCGTTTAATAGTAAGTGTTCGTTAGTGATATTTGCTGAAAATATTTGTCTACTTTAAGGGGTACTTGTTTATAAGGTTAAAGGTTTAAAAATGTGTGAAATAGTTTGTTATAAGGTATCTATGATATGGCTAAGTTGTCCATATTTAAACAAAGGAGTCTAGACAATACTCTCCAAGTCGGGTGACAACATCGAACTCCGGACGCGGGCTTCCGATAAGAATCAGGACCAGGTCGACATCATATTGTATTCTACGCGCGCCTTAACGCGATATTAGTACACAGTGATAGGATCCAAAAGGACCGATGCTTGCCAGGGCCACAAGTCTTTCGAAAGACATACCGTGGGCACTGGTGCACAGGCGAGTGAAAGAACGGGTGAGTTTTGATCAGTTAAAATCAACTAAGTATCATTAAACTTTTCCTGCCTCTCATCATAATCCCAGTGTTAATCCCAGTCGCATCCGAAGCCTTTTCAGCTTTGGAGTCTGGGGTTCGCTTTACCAGTCCAACTGCTGATATGGCTAAACTTCGACATTTTTCATGAAGCGACTGCCGTCTGACCTCCACAACCCGAAGGCAACACGGAAGCATTGCAGTTAGACCAATTGTAGGACTTTTGAGGGCCCCAACAACCCGTAACGACTGCCACTAGATGTTCGTAGGGCAACCGGGACCAACGGCTTAACGTGCTTTCCGAGGCACGACCAGACCAGTACAAATATTCATATTCATGCATACAAATACTTGCACTGTGCGGGGATCGAACCCGCGCCACCTTGCGCAGCGGCCGCGTCCGCTACCGCTACGCCACGGAGGCTGTCAACTTTTCCTGCCTCTATCCCAATTAATTTAGGATCGGTCGGAATGTGTTTCTTTTCTCTCTATAAGACCCCCTTCTCGAGAATTTCACTTCATTTCTAACCATAATATTCAGGTAATTGATCATTGAACTAATATAGTCATTCTAGTTTTATCTCTTCAAAAATACCCGAGTAAGTAGAATTCGAAAATGGTCGCAAGCTTTGTCAGCCAGGCGACACGAGGAAAAACCAAAATGCCGCCCAGTGAACCGAATGTAACATTAACTTTTCTTGCGAAATTGATGATCTCCTGAGATTTAGGGTCATCAGCTGTTACGCTACATTGACCCGAGGCCACAAATTAATTTACTGACTTGGAAAATACAGCGCTTTTGTTTCAACTGTAAGATATATTGGGCAAATGGACGAAGGCCTCTTTCTATTGAAATAATAGAGAGAAAAATTACTTGGCCTCTCTTTGAATGCCAACTCAGTTTCATTCATTTCGAAAATATTCCAGATACTTCAAAGATTATTTTGATCTTATTTCTTTCATGGTGCCAGATACGGCATTTCTACTGGTTTAAAAATAACTCTTTTTGTAAGTTATTTTTACTTCGTTCCCGTTACTCTTTTTAACTTTAGTTAAAATAATTCTTGTATATCTGAACAGCATAAATTCAGCCGAAATATTTAATCAAAACGCTATCCAAACGATAGTGCTTTGATTAAACCTTTAGGCTTACCTATGTTATATTAATTAAACGGTAATGTGTAACATGTGACAAGAGCAGAAAGAAGACGATGATGAATGAATCACAGCGGAAAAAGTAGAGAAGAGAATAGAATAGCGTAGTATAGAAGAGTGTAGTAAGACTTTCTTATGGTCCCTTATTGAACTAAAATCTTAAAAGTAGGTATGTAGGTAGAGATAGATAGATGGTGGGTGGGCGGCTTTCACGCAAAACTACTAAGCGGAATATTATGAAATTTGGCACACAGATATAGATTTATCATCATTCATCATCATCACTTGAGCCGAAAGACGTCCACTGCTTAACATATACCTCCCCAAGGATCTGCATGACGACCGATCCTGCGCCTCCCGCATCGAGCGCTTTCCTGCGACCTTCACCAGGTCGTCGGTCCACCTTGTCGGGGTCTAATCACGCTGCGTCTTCCGGTGCATGGTCGCCACTCGAGAACCCGTCGGCCTCATCGAGAATCGGTCCTACGAGCAATGTGCCCGGCCCACTACCACTTAAGTGTTGCAATTCTTCGGGCTATGTCGGTTACTCTCGTTCTTTTGCTGATCTCCTCATTTCTGATTTGATTATACGCTGAAGAATTTATAATATTGTTATTATTACTAAGGAGAGAATTTATACTATTTTCTTTATTTCAAGATTTCCACGGTATCGAAAATTATGCGAGACGCAACTAATATTTCATTAAAAAATGAATGACAATGTCGGTGCTGAATGAAAACATCATGAGGAAACCGGTATGCCCTAGAGCCAACAATTTGAAGACATCTGACATCCAACTAGATGTCAGATGTGTGATAGAGCAGGTAATAAATTTGCTGCGAGCTATGCTTATCGTCTCACAGAGAGGAAGGCGTTTCCCAGCAATGGATCACAAGCTGATTATGCTTCATAATTTACTTTAAAATTTTGAGCGAGTTTCCTAGTGAGGGGGCTATGTGTTGTATTTTTTTAAATAATAAAGATAGTAAGACAGGTAGACAGACAGACGAACAGTGGGGTCTTAATACTAGGCTCCCGTCACGTATTATTTTGTAATTTACATACATTCTTATTATATTACTACAGTACTATTACTATTGTATACTATTGCTTTGCAATGCCTCGCTAAATAATCAATGTGTTCATTTACATTTTTTCTCGGTGGTAGGCAACAACATCAGCCGCCGGCATAAGTTACCACCCACCAGACAAAGTCTTGCCGCCAAGCGATTCGTCGTGTTCCGGCATGATGTCTGGTGAAGCCGTACGGAGGACGGGTCTGAGCAGTTGTGTTGCGATGTGTACCGGGTACGATGTGCCTAATGTTGTTCTGTCGGGAGTTTGGTTGTGGAGGGTTTCCAGATCATCCTCTGGCGCAGCATCGTTGGTCGTGTTGTTGGGTTAAACAATGCATCACCTCGCCCAACTGCCGTCTTCCTTCCTATTCACTCAGTTTTTTTGAGTGAATAGGCTTAATAAACTAGTGCGTTTTACCATCAACGATTGCATCACTGCTTACCATCAGGCGGGATTGCAGTCAAGCACTAGTTTATAAGTAATAAAAAAAAATATATCATTAATATTCTGATAAATATTTTTGTGTTCCCATAAATTTCTTAATACTGTACTGTTGTACTGTGTACTGTTGTGTCCTAGATTTTTACGTACTACTTTTATTGTTAATTTATTGCGAAATAAAAAAAAATACAATAAGCACTTTTACGCCTGAAGCACAGGTTCTACCTAGTTCAGGCAAATTATACATCAGTGCTACTTAGAGTTAAGAAAATTATTGTAAAAATTATGTACATTATTATTATTCCCGAATTCGCCATTATCCCGAGAGCTTCTGCGCTTTCATACACATCCACGTTGGAATGTGTGGTTACGCACACATTCACGCTTGATAACCACAAGTTAAGCGACGTGCTTAAAAATACTACATACCAGACACAAACCATATTATTTTTAAATAGTATAATAAAATACCATAAACTTCATGAAAATAGCGTCTCATTTTAACTACAATACACACTGACCGTCGCCGGCGGTAATTAAAATACGTATTGTTTTAAAACCGTCGTTGGTTAACTCGCTTTGTGTCTGCTAATGGCTTTCGTGATGTCAGAGCGAGATTGGTCCGTTTTTCGTAGTATCACTAATGAAGTGGCGTATTGGTGGTTTTATTCTGGGTAGTGCTAATCAGGATAGGGGAGGTCAATTACCCGTAAATCTCACTAATGCCAGGACATTAACGTCACGCTTGTGTTTTCGGAAAGTATTGGCAAATACATATTATTATATACATAGTAGACTAAATCTACATTTTGAATGAACTATCTAAAGAGGCAGTACCAATGTAACTTTTCTAAGTAATAAATACTTTCTAAGTATATCTTAGACACAAGGTGAAGGAAAACATCTCAAGGAAACCTGGACTTTAACTCTGAAATCCCCAACCCGCATTGAGCAAGCGTGGTGATTACGTTGAAATGAAATCGTTTATCAAGCAATCGTTCTTTAACTAGATAGAGCTGGCATTTCCTAAATGACTACCTCTGAGAAGAAATAGCCGAAACAAACTCAGGGATCACCGTCTTTTTTCAAGTCCAGACATTAAAAATAAAAACGTTTCCAATAATTTACGTGATTAAAAAAAAAACAGTGTTTAAAATGTCATAATTATGCATATTGCTTAATAAAAATCCTTAGCAGAGCGAGAAGCCCAATCCCAAATTTTATTGTCTTTTAAATAATCAATGATTTTATAATACCCTTTCTTGCGAAGTTTGGCCTTTCTATAGCTTTTAAATCGTTTAATGGGTAAGTGTCGAATGTCCACGCTCAATTCTTCTCTGTATGAGAGGAGACCTGTGCTTCGGTGGGTTATTGATTTGTTTAAAATAAATGCTTTCATTTAATTTTTTTTTATTGAAAGATTATTTCATGAAATATTTATTATATTAGTTCAACATACAACAAGTGAGCTGAAAATTGCAATAAACATAAGGAAATTTGAATTTCACGGCCTACCTCTTAAGAATGCCATTTTCATGGGAGGTTACATCTCGACAAGATAAATGGATATGGAAGAGGGTCACATTATAATGATACCTTTCCGAAAGAATGCCGAGTCACGATGAGTTGAATAAAACGTATTTAGAGCAATGGTATTTTTTTTTTTAGATTATAAACTAATGCTTGACCGCAAACCCGCCTGATGGTAAGCAGTGATGCGATCGTTAATGGTACAGCGCGCTAGTTTATTAAACGCCTATTCACTCCAGCCTTGTAGACACTTAAATTGTAGTCCGATGGAAACATCGCTGTTGGCAAATTGATCCAGTCCCTCGATGCACGCGGTAGAAAAAACGAGGCGAAACGCTGCGTTCGGATCGTTGTTGTGTCAACAACGGGGTGGAAACTCATCGTATGACGGGTCGTCCGATGATGGAACGGAGATGGGGAATCATTGGCAGCCATAGTTCTCTTCCTTTTGAGTCATGCTTCCCTACAACTGGGACAATAACATCATCATCTGACTAGTTTTTTCTCCAATATCTTGGGGTTGGCTTCCAGTCTGACCGGATTCAGCTGAATACCAGTATTTTCCACGGAGCGACTCTCTATGTGACCTCCAACAACTCAACATGTCGTACGGCATTCTGTTGTGGGGAAATGCCGCCGATATTCAAACAATATTTGTTTTGCAGAAACGAGCTGTTCGTGCAATTTATAAATTAAGTCCGAGACACTCTCTCAGAGAAAAATTTAAAGAGATTAATGTACTGACCGTGCCGTCTCAATATATTTATGAAAATCTTTTGTATGCTCATAAAAATATAAAATTGTTTAAAAAATACAGTGATGTCCATGATATAAATACTAGGAACAGGCACAAATTTATTGTACCTACAACAAGACTCAAGAAAATAGGTGGCTCTTTCAGATGCCAATGTATACATTTTTACAATGGACTTCCAGAGGTGGTTCAAGATCTGAGCCTGAATAAATTCAAATCCTTCATTAAACGTAAGTTGTGTCAGAAAGCATTTTATAGTGTGAAGGATTATATTGAGGACAAAAGGCTTGGGCTTGAGCTGCGTCCGATTTCTATACAATGATTGTTCTTTGATTTTTCCTCTTGTAGTTTTAATATGTAATTGTTTATGTTATTTAGTCAAAGCCTGTATTACACACTATGTAGCCAAGCATATTGTACGTTACGGAATTGTATCGCTGACAGAGGTGTTCGGCACTTGTGCAGCTGCAGCTGCACAGGAGTTAAACTTTCCACAGATTCGGGAACACTGTTGGAGCTGCTGAACCTTGGACAAAACTTTCTTAGCATTGTGTAGATTCAATTTCTTAGTATTGTATAATTGCATGGCAAACGTGTGAGCACAATGTACGAATGTGCTGTAAGGCATTTATTTGTTGGGTTAGTCTTTTTATTGACTTAATTGTGCTCTGGCTGTTGAGAGTATGTCATGCTCACTCAAATGTCTCGCTGATGGTGGCGTGTGTTTTGGGTCATTGGGTTCCCTTCGATATGGTTGAGCTGAATGATGCTGATCCATACGTCATGTTCGTGAACGGACGCCGTCGGAGGGGACTGGTCATCTCTTAGCTGCCACGGCGTATTTTAATTTCTGAATTGATTTTTGTATGTTTTCCATAATGGACGCTCTCAGCGTACAATATATTTCTGCATCGTTCTCACGCGGTTGATTTCAACATGAATGATGTAATCAAATATTTGTAACAATAGCTTAAAAATTTAAAAGAGTGTCCATGGAGTTTCTTGCCCGTTCTTCTCCATAGGTACCTACTCTTTGGAATGGGCGACTAGCTTCATCTTATTGACTGACCGACCTTCTGACAATTCAAAAGTGCCTGTAACTGGTTTATTTGAAATAAATGATTTGATTTGATTTGATTTGATTTGTCCAAAAACGGTCGAAGACGTACTGAGTCCTGTAACACCTAGCAAGGAAGTCAGGGCTTCAAATTAAGTGTAACTCCTTTTTATGTCATTAAAACTTTATTATTATTATTGCTAACCCGATGCCAGACGCTTCACTTTTTGTATATATGTACGGATGATAAAAAACATCAATTGAAAGGTAGTTAGATAGATTCAACGATGTTAGATGTAAATAGTACATTTTAGACTATCTACATTACTTCTGCCTCCTTTCCCTTAGTATTCCATCCAAAGGTTGTCTGTAAAAGATCGCTCCTATCGATAAGACCGTCCATTGTGACACTCTTTGTAAAATCTTATATGTATACTTCTTCTCAATCTATAGAGGTCCACTGCTGGACAGAGGCTTCCCCAAGGCTTTCATTCCATTGGACGGCATTGCCATAATCCTCACGCTTGGCAGGCGGGTTGGGGATCGCAGTGATTTCATATTCCACAGGAAAAGCGCAGCTGCCCGCTTCCCTGGTGAGAGTTTCTTTAGTCGGCTCTTACGACACTAACGGGAGGATATGAGGTGGTACTATCCTATGCCCGGTATCACACGGAATATGACACGAGATATGTATTAATGTTCTGTAATTTATATGGTATACATAATAAAGACTATTCTATTCTATTATATATTGACACTCGATAGCTCTCATTCCCTGCATTGATCGTTAAAATTAAATGAAATGAACAAATGAACGCCTATTTTGTTGGGATTCCGTTGTAGTCGTGTGAATGTGGTTTGAAATATAAATTGAATGAATGTTTCACGCTAGGGAAGGCGCGATTGTCCGGAAAACTTTAGACGGTCAACTATGTTACAAACCAGCTGACTGGCAATTCTTTTATGACATGAGACGAGAATAAAGCCTGTGGCAAAATGAAAAAGAAATCATAGAATTTATTTTATTTATTTGATAACCTTATTTCCTATTAATAATGACGAACACGAAAGTTTTTAAAGGTTGATGGATATTTGTTACACTTTTACGTTAAATACTACTAATTTTACGGTTTGAATGACATTTGGCTTAATATATAATAATGGTTAATAATTTATATTAACCAGGGTAAAAACTAGGATTACCATACTGATGTTAATACTGGTTATAATATATGCTGGTCATCAGTACATACATAGTATAAAACGAAGTCGCTTTCTCTACCCTTATGCCCTTATGTATGCTTAGTTCATTAAAAACAAAACAACGGATTTGGAAGCGGGTTTGTTAATAGATAGGGCGATTGAAGAGAAAAGTTTGTATGTATAATAACGTCCCTTAAACAGTGGAGAAATACTTTTTATTTTTGAGGTTTTTAATGTGATGTTGTAGACAATAACATTTTTTCCGCTTACATTGCAAACGCAGGCTGAGCCCTACGAGATTTATCAAAATAATGTAGTAAGTATTGTACACATTGAAAAGATCTACAGAAAACTCTCCAGTGGTATATGTCTAGCTCTTATGGATATCCCACAATAATATTTTTTGTCATTTCCTTTTTTCCACCATTAATGGCAAATTTTTGGAGCGCTTTTAACCTTATCCAATGAAATACCTTAAATACATTGTTGATTTAATACAGATCTATACCGCCCTTCACAGTAAATGATTTAAATGAATATTTTCGAAAATATTACAGATTTAAAAATTGCGGGACATAGCGTTTGCAGCGGTACCGACCGGCCAGGGCGCCGGGCCGCTATATTTTTACCCGACTACGGCAAAGCAAAAGGAGGGTTATGATTTTGACAGGCTATGTATGTATGTATGTATGTATGTATGTATGTATGTATGTATGTATGTATGTTCATCTGTTCATCTGTTCCCTCGTAACTTCTAAACTACTTATCAGAATTCGACAAATGACATATTATTAGAAGCGTCTTAATTGTCCGCTGGTTATAGGCTATATGGGGTTTCACAAAATCTACTGTGGCGCCCTCTAGCGGACAAAATATACAGAGTAAAAAAATAAAGTTAAGATAAATAGGCCGTGATTGGTATCATTTGAAAGCGCTTTACTTGTACATTTTGAATATATATATATATTGCTAGCATTTACTTGCGACTTTACCTGTATTCATGGGCTGGTTGCATATAATTCACATATTTTCGTTCATAGCTTCTTTACTACTTATCAGAATAAGACCACTGTAGTATCATTAGAAGGGCCTTGATATTCTGTTAGTTATGAGCTATAAAGCTTGTCACCAAATTTAGTATTGCGCCATCTAGCGGACAAAAAGTTCTATGTTAATATAAAATTAAAATAAATATACCGTGTTTGGTATCACGTGAAAGAGCTACACGAGTACTTTATGCTTGTACATAATTACAAGAATGCTTTAATGATGTTAAATATGAGCGATAAGAGTAAAGCGCGGATCACTGGAACTGTGAATCGCTTTATGCAATGCAGAGCAGTGTGAACATTAATAGAATATGTAATATTGTAATGCACTAATGAAACCGATATAAGCTGGGAGTAACTCCACGCGGTGAAGGCGGAAATAGTTTGATAACTGGCTTTTAATAAAAATGTCCTCTGCACTATATGCCTTCGGGCTTATGTATATACAGGATGTATCTGACATCGTAACGCAAACTTCGCGAAAAGGCTACACCGCATGCCACTAATAAAATTATGATAGTCATTTATGTCGTTAATGAGCGGTTACAGAATTCACAGTGTTTAAAGAAAAAGGTCAGCTCGGGCTTTGAACGTTGCAAGCGTCCGCCGTGCGGGCATAGAATAAAGAGGGGAAGTAGGTTATCTGCGACCCAATCCGCGATTTAATTGCCTACTGTCTTAGGGTTGACGACTGTCCGCGCTTCGTCGGTTACGGTTGTCGCCCAAACCGCTAACAAATATTTATAGACTAAGAGATTTGCTTAGTATTTAGTTTACATATACTAGTCAGTTTTTTTTTTGTAATTTTTATTTTTATTTTTGTACACATAAAGAACCATATTTATTTTTATTTTTAATTAATACAAATATAAATAATACAAACATAACATCTATTGAATCACACATTTAATACAAAATTACAAATTAGCTACAGAAAAATACCTACTTTCTTCGGTTTCGACTATTACGAAACGCGTTGTTATTAAACTTTAATGTGTAATATATATCCGTATCCTTGTAAATAACTTTTAGAAATATAATTTGAAAAATATAAGTCTTTTATTTGTTCATAAATAGACATACCAACTTTACAGTTTATGTGATCATTTTTTAAAAGCTAATGTGCCGAAAAGCCGTGACGCGCGGACCTCGTTCCGTGCTAGCCGCGACTAGCGCAGTCATAGGCACTCTAATATTGTGTTTAGGTGTGCGTGCGGCGACGCATAGATACTATGGCGCAAACATACAAGCCGCGCGCGGTCCGTTTGTATGAAGATAACGTACTTCCCTCTCTTTATTCTATGGTGCGGGTTTGTAGGTATGACGTTGATCCCTGATGTGAACTCTATTAAATCAGCAGATAAGACAGTTTTTGCGCTTTTTATGTAATTAGCGAATTAATTAATTTTTACTTTAAAATCTTATTGGGTTATAAAAGTATAGCAATTATGAACGTTCTAAAGTGAAAAAAACTACATATATATTTTTTTAAATCATGAAAAAGCCGACGAAAAATTCCACCACTGGGGGGTTCAGAATCATGTACTGGATTCATGATACTCGTTTGTGCGTCGATGTCAGATACACCCTTTATGTGCGTTTAGATGTAATATGTCAAGTACCTAGTTTTTAGTTCACCAGTTTCACTTTTGTTAATATTATGCGCCACAAATTTACTTTAACACCAAAATAGTACAAATAATAAAAAGTAAAAAAAACTAAAACCCAACTACGACAAAAAACGACGCTGAAAAAGTATAAAACAAGATTTTCAGAATACTGAACTGAACAAAGTTGCTAATGTAGTTGCAAGTAAATAGACACAGTAGTAATGTCATACAATACTATTCTGAAGTATGCAATATTCACTATGTAGAGATAAATTTTCAGGTTTGGAAAGGCGTAGTCACACGTTGTCAAGGTGCTACGGTAGGTAGGTATATGTAATGTGTGACTACGCCTTTCCAAACATGAAAATTTATCTCTACATAGTGAATATTGCATACTTCAGAATAGTATTGTATGACATTACTACTGTGTCCATTTACTTGCAACTATATTAGCAACTTTGTTCAGTTCAGTATTCTGAAAATCTTGTTTTATACTTTTTCAGCGTCGTTTTTTGTCGTAGTTGGGTTTTAGTTTTTTTTACTTTTTTTATATTCAACGTTCACAGTTTTTCTGTAGTGTAATTAGTATCAGAATTGCACCCCTGCGAAGCCGGGTGTAATATACTACACTGTTGTTGTCACGGGATCAAAATGTTTGCAAGTTTAACTGCGGAGCGCTGCTTGCTAAAAATAGAAGACTAATTTAAAAAAATAGAAACAAAATCCGTTTACTCCAATTAAGCTGAGAATCAGCACTTTTTGAACATCAATATTACATACATAACATAGTAAATATAACCCTCGAAAAGTAACGTAAGTCCTCTAAACACCCGCCCTTCGTCGTTTTCAAGTGTTTTCGCTAGGCACAGAGTGGCGGAACAAATTCCCTTGAAACACAGCAGTGTGATTAGGAAAAAAAAGCTGACTTTATACAACACCTTGCATGTAAAGTAACTAAAATATCAGAGCATTAAATTCAATTATTTACTATTATATCAGTTAGTCACGCCAAAATATAAACATTAAAAATAGTGTAAGCAAATACTTATTACCTAAATAAAAGCCTCCGTGCATAGAGGGCGTGACAGCTTTCATATTTATGCACTGTAAAAATGAACAATAATATGAACTCATATAAACTGTCAGTAAGCCACAATTGTAATTGTAAAATACAAGGGACTGTCTTATGTAATATGGACGTTCAAAAAAAGTAAAAACTATAACAAAATTGAAGTGTAAGAGAAAAACGATCGTTACCGAGATAGCCCAAAGAATTACGACACTTAAGAGGGGACTGTAGTGTCGAGGAATTTGTAAAATAGGTATTTATAGAAACTATTGTCGTCGCGTTGCTTCCAACCTCTCCCGCTAAAGTACGAAAAGGACAGTTGCAGCTCAGGCTGACTTTACCTACAAAAATGTTGACCAAAAGAGCTACGTATTCCGCTGTTTTCTTATTCAAAACACGAAAGATCTCAATTATTTTAAATTTACAGAAAAATTATATCTATACTTCTATTATTTTCTTTTCTGTCAAAAACTTATCACGTTTGTCTAATAGTCATCTAAACATCACGGTAAAAATGGGTTATTTTTCGCGATTTTAAAGTGTCGTATTTCTTTTTATCCGACTACGGCAAAGCAAAACGAGGGTTATGATTTTGAGAGACTATGTATGTATGTATGTATGTGTGTATGTATGTTTGTATGTATGTATGTACATATGTATGTTCATCTGTTCCCTCGTAACTTCTAAACTACATAACAGAATTCGACAAATGACATATCATTAGAAGCGTCTTAATTGTCCGCTGGTTATAGGCTATATGGGGTTTCACAAAATCTAATGTGGCACCCTCTAGCGGACAAAACTTACACAGTAAAAAAATAATGTTAAGATAAATATGGCGTGTTTGGTATCATCTCCGTTCCACCATCGGGCGACCCGTCGTACGGCGACTTTCCACCCTTACGTTGTTGACACCACTACGATCTGGACGAAGTGTTTCGTTTCTTCTTTTATACCGCGTACATCGAGGGACTGGAACAATTTGCCGGCGGCTGTGTTTCCGTCACACTACAATTTGAGTGTCTAGAGTGAATATGCTCTTAATAAACTAGCGCGCGTTGAAACAAACAAACTCTTCAGCTTTATATATTAGTATAGATAAAAAAAAGACTTTTGATTTTATTTGATTTGAATTGTATCATCATCATCAATATCAACCTTTTATCCTCCCACTGCGGGGCACAGGTCTTCTCTCATACAGAGAAGGATTGAGCGTAATCACCACGCTTGCTCAATGTGGGTTGGCGCTTTCAGACAAGTGCAGGTTTCCTCAAGATGTTTTCATTGACCTTTTAATCAGGCATTGGTGTCCAAGATATACTTCAAGTAGGTACATATAACTTAGAAAAGCTACATTGGTACTTGTCTGAACTGGAATCGAACCCGCGCACTCATACTTGAGAGACTGGTGTTTTAACTACTAGGCCACCAAACCTTTTTTGAACTGTATAGCAAAGGCTAACTATCACGCAGATATACTATATACAGTTTCTAATTGTAAAATATCAATATCAGCTTTTAATAAGTTTCTAATTCAATTAGTAAGTTGCCTTAACAAATAACTTCAGGACCGCACACACTAGCCGCAATTACAAGTTGTAGAAGTTAGGTTGCTGAGGTGAAGCTTGAAATAATTAAGTTAGAATATATTTCCATGAGACTTAAGCGCTGGACCGATCGGCGTGGAGATCCTTGGGGGGCCTATGTCCAGCAGTGGACGTCTTTCGACTGAAATGATGATGATATTTCTATCTTGATATTTACCATGGTATCCCTCTAATTTTAATGAGAACTGAATTATTAAAATTATGATACATACAGTTTAGGTCGGCACCGGTTGTCGCTGAAAACCAGCGCTGGACTCTGTTTTGCATAGGGTCACAGCATAATGCTGAGCGATAGCCGTTTTGCGTGGATGTGACTTTTACGTCATGTTTACCGCAAATAAACGTATTTTCTTTCTTTTTATATAACACTAGCTTTCCGCTCGCGGCTTCGCCCGCGTGGAGTTTGGTTATATCGCGCTTTTTAGATTTCACTCGGGTATATCAAATTTTTCCGGGATAAAAGGTAGCCTATGTTCTTTCTCAGGGTCTAAAGATTATCTGTGCCAAATTTCATAAAATCGGTGGAGAGGTTTAAGCGAGAAAGCGTAACAGACAGACAGACAGACAGACAGACCGACAGACAGACAGACAGAGTTACTTTCGCATTTATAATATTAGTATGGACTGTGATTTTTGAAAAAATTTGCATGAAAAAAACCAACACACAAAAGTGCTAGCAACGATTAATAATATTGCAACATATTGCGACAAAAATGTAAACAAATATTAGTTTATCCATACTAATATTATAAATGCGAAAGTAACTCTGTCTGTCTGTCTGTCTGTCTGTCTGTCTGTTACGCTTTCCCGCTTAAACCTCTCAACCGATTTTGATGAAATTTGGCACAGACAATCTATGGACCCTGAGAAAGAACATAGGCTACCTTTTATCCCGGAAAAATATGATGTTCCCGAGGGAAATCAAAAAAGCGCGATATAACCGAACTCCACGCGGGCGAAGCCGCGGGCGGAAAGCTAGTAGAAAAATAAATTTCATTCCTATACAATGCCTCTAAATTAATCATTCATTAATTATTATATTACAGGCTGAATTAACACTTTTTGAAAGTCAAAATTACTCCAGATTTTACCCAAAATGTTCGCTCTACTACGCTGTCATATCAACTCGCTAACTTTGCAAGCGATGTTGTCAGTGACTCCGGTAAATCCAGATAATTTTATTTATAGTCTTATCCTTCAGAAGTTGTAAAAGCTTTAGTGTGTAAAACTGGCTCCTTAGCTGGCTAACGGATTTTTTGTGGACCAATCCACCAACCATACTGACCGTTTCCACCTCTCGACAACGTGTACAGGGCGAATATTAAGTAACCACATTAAACAGTACAGTTACGAAAAGTTGTTTTAAGTCTGTTAAAATAATGAAATAAACAATTTGACCAATAACAGAAAAATAAAACAAATTCACAAAATAGGTTTAATGTTGTTAGAAATAAAAGTTTACACGAATTGAATGTTATTCGTGTTCCCACAGGGTGCAGCGATGTGTGCCGGTTACGATGCGCCAAATGTTGTTGTATCAGGATTTTGATCGTGGAGGGTCTGGTTTATTAAGAACCTATTCAATCTAGCCTTGAAGACACTCAAATTGTATGCCGACAGAACCACCGCAGCTTGCAAATTGTTTCAGTCCCTCGATGTGCGCGGTATAAAAGACGAGGCGAAACGCTTCGTCCGGATCGTAGTGGTGTCAACAACGTAAAGGTGAAAACTCGATGTACGACCGGTCGTCCGAAGATGCGACGGAGAAGGAGGAATTTAATCATAATATCTTAGAACCGAAAATTTGAAGACATCTGACATCTGTCATTTCGAGCTGGGCCCCTCCGTGGTGTACTATGACACACTCCTTATCACCAAGAGTGAACCATGTTTCAGTAGTAGGAACAATACAGGATGATTACAGACTAAGTAAACATATATCTTTGCCTCATCATCATCATCATCACTGCGTTAATCCCAGTCGCATCCGAAGCCTTTTCAGCTTTGGAGTCTGGGGTCCGCTTTACCAGTTCAACTGCTGAAATGGCTAAACTTCGACATTTTCCGTGAAGCGAATGCCGTCTGACCTCCACAACCCGAAGGCGACATCGAAGCATTGCAGTTAGACCAATTGTTGGACTTTTGAGGGCTCCAACAACCCGTAACGACTGCCACTAGATGTTTGTATGACAACCGGGACCAACGGCTTAACGTGCTTTCCGAGGTACGACCAGACCAGTGCAAGTATTCATATTCATGCATACAAATACTTGCACGGTGCGGGGATCGAACCCGCGCCACCTTACGCAGCGGCCGCCTCCGCTACCGCTACGCCACGGAGGCTGTCAAACATATTATGTCTATGCCTATTTCTACCAAAACAGACTTGAATAATATCAACTCTGTTTTAGTAGAAATAGTTCACCTTGTAGAAGTAATCGAAGATAAAATTGAATTAATGAGATGTTAATTTTTATGATAAACTAACGTCCACGCGTGGAGTTAGTTATTTGAACATGTTATTTTAACCCCAAAATATACAGCATACATTTTAAATTTTTGTTATGCTCCGCTTCTGTTGGTCGCAGCGTGATGTTATAGCTTAAAGCCTTGCTGGATTAATGGGCTATCCAATCCAAAAATAATTTTTCAAATCAGTCCAGAAGTTCCTGAGATTACCCCGTTCAAACAAACAAACTCTTCAGCTTTATATATTAGTATAGAATTTAATGAATTCAGAAAAATACAAACTGATTATCATTCTAGAGAAGTAACTAACGTCTGACCTAATTTCTACCTTCTAGTACGTGTGCCCGAAAAGTTTTTCGCACGGCATAATTCACGATGCCAGGTTTAACAACGGAATAAATTTTGGAAAACTTCCACAAGATTGTACTTAGTCCCCGCTTCGTAATTCACGAATACATTTTCTTTTTTCTTATTACTTTGTATAAATCTATAGTTCTATTATTTACCCATCTTTGTATAATAAATTATACAAAGGGAGGTAAATAATGGACTTCCATCAACGTTAAGTAGACTGAAAATAGTCTCCCACAAGGTTTTCAAATATTCATGATTAATCGAACACAGTGACATTTTCATAAAATTGTTGACAAACCAAATTGTGATTTGAGTAGGGACCTCTCTAAGGTAAATTTCGTCAAAAAACTGAGGGTTTGAAACCAATGTATACATAGTAAAACTGTAGAAGACATCGCATTATACAGCACTCACATTGCTATAAAACTGTGCAGTACTCCAAAGTTGTAGCTTAAAATGAACCTTATTTTGTAGGAGTTAAAGTTACCGTTCTATAAACTTACATTAGTAAAGTGACTTTTCTCGGTGGTAGGCAACAACATCAGCCGCCGGCATAAGTTACCACCCACCAGACAAAGTCATGCTGACAAGCGATTCGTCGTGTTCCGGCATGGTGTCTGGTGAAGCCGTACGGTGGACGGGTCTGAGCAGTTGTGTTGCGATGTGTGCCGGGTACGATGCGCCAAATGTTGTTGTGTCGGGAGTTTGGTCGTGGAGGGTCTCCAGATCAATCCTCTGGCGCAGCATCGTTGGTCGTGTTGTTGGGTTCAACATTGCATCACCTCGCTCAACTGCCGTCTTCCTTCCTATTCACTCAGTTTTTTTGATTGAATAGGCTTAATAAGCTAGTACGCTTTACCATCAATGATTGCATCACTGCTTACCATCAGGCGGGATTGCAGTCAAGCACTAGTTTATAATTATTAAAAAAAAAAAAAAGTTTACATGTATGGAAAATGTGTTGCCAAACATGTACAACACCGCCGCTGGCACATTGTTCCAGTCCCTTGATGTACGCCGTATAAACGACGAGGCGAAACGCTTCGTCCGGATCGTAGTGCTGTCAACAAAGTAAGGGTGGATACTCGCCGTATGTCGGTCGTCCGATGACGGAACGGAGATGGGGAAATTAATTCATGCAATTCCCGCGCACACTCTCCAAAATGCATCCTATAGAACACGGACAGGCTGGCTAGTCTACGCTTTGGAGACCATTTTGAACTAAATGTGGGTCGCCTATTAGCCTCTTCGCATGCCTCTCTACCGAATCCGGAGTTGTCAAGTGGCATTTTGCAGCATCAGCCCAAATGTGGCTACAGTACTCCACACATTGTTGAATTATTTTGTATGAAAAGTAAAATCTAGTTTAAAAATTATTCATATATTGCAAGTTGATTCTTTGATATGGTCTCATTCATACCTAGAGTTGTGAGATGAAAAACACATTGTCTTGTACATACATCACATATCAACAATTATACTTTTTTTTTATACGAAAACAGAATAATCAACTGAATCGGTTCCAATCATTTTTACACCATGTTACATTTTTTCCCAAATACATTTAAAAACTGTTGCGCTGTGGTTACCGAGCAAACAACACAGTTCAATACAGATCAGTGGTACTAGATGCGTGGCCACGTGTATCGGGTTTAGCATACACAAAAAATAACGTCGTATATTTAGACTCGTATCCATACTAATATTATAAATGCGAAAGTAACTCTATCTGTCTATCTGCCTGTCTATCTGATACGCTTGCACGCTTAAACCTCTCAACCGATTTTGATGAAATTTGGCACGGACAATCTTTAGACCCTGAGAAAGGACAAAGGCTACCTTTTTGAAAAATTTGATATTCCGGAGGGAAATCTTAAAAGCGCGATATAACCGAAAACTACGCGGGCGAAGCCGCGGGCGGGAAGCTAGTAGATTATAATCAAGAAAAAGCGAATATAAGAAAGTCTTTCGTAATCATATAATATTGATTAGACTGCGTCATAAAGAAAAAAGGACCTGGTAAAAGTTTTAGAACGTCAACTTCTTTCAGCATACACCTACCGATAGCGTTACAAATAACACCATTATTGCTACACAACATGTGATTTTATGCGTGAGGGATGCACATAAAATATTGTACGCTGTACAGTCATGAGCGTAAGAATATATTTTGTGGCATTGTATTTTGTTTTCTATAAAATTGATATTATATTGATACTGTTATGCAGGGGCATTAGTGGTGGCCTAGTGGTTAAAACACCAGCCTCTCAAGTATGAGTGTGCGGGTTCGATTCCAGGTCAGGCAAATAGCTATGTAACTTTTCTAAGTTATACATATAACGTACACAAAGTACATACGTACACATACGTTGATAGCCTCCGTGGCGTAGCGGTAGCGGACGCGGCCGCTGCGCAGGGTGGCGCGGGTTCGATCCCCGCACAGTGCAAGTATTTGTATGCATGAATATGAATATTTGCACTGGTCTGGTCGTGCCTCGGAAAGCACGTTAAGCCGTTGGTTCCGGTTGCCATACGAACATCTAGTGGCAGTCGTTACGGGTTGTTGGAGCCCTCAAAAGTCCAACAATTGGTCTAGCTGCAATGCTTCGATGTCGCCTTCGGGTTGTGGAGGTCAGACGGCAGTCGCTTCACGGAAAATGTCGAAGTTTAGCCATATCAGTAGTTGGACTGGTAAAAAGCGGACCCCAGACTCCAGGCTGAAAAAGGCTTCGGATGCGACTGGGATTAACGCTGGGATGATGATGAAAGTACATACGTACACACTTTCTAAGTATATCTTGGACACCAATATTATAAGGTGAAGGAAAACATCTTGAGGAAACCTGGAATTTAAGTCTGAAATCGCCAACCCGTGTTGAGCAAGCGTGGTGGTTACGTTCAATCCTGCTTTGTATGAGAGGAGACGTGTGCCTAGCAGTGGGATGATAAAAAGGTTGCTTATGACGCAGGGGCTCGTGGCTAAGTAATGAAGAAACAAAGAAAATATTCGGCATTTATTCGGCACAGACTTTAAGGCACACATTTAAAATAAACATGCATCAAGTGGCAATAAATAAAATTAAAATAAAAAGTAAAAACCCCGATGTAAAAAATAGCAGTAAAGTGTGCCTCGCGGCTGCCCCAAAAGTACCAGTTCAGCTAAAATGCCACACAACTAGTGATTGACGGTGGACGTGTTAGATAAAGGATGGCGACGAATATTTTTATAAATAGTGTGAACAAAAAAAAAAAAAAAAAAACAAACGCACAGGTCGATACGCCAGGTTACGCTGCCCATGTTGTGATGTATTAGTTTCTTTACTTCCATTGTACAAAGTATGTTTTCCTATCTGAACAGACAGCTGTGCTGCTGGGAAGTTTGTTCAGCCACTTCTTCTTCCCAGCGAAGGCCAGGAAGTGGCGAAAGCCCAGGTTTCGGGGTACTGTTTAATGTCATATTGACGTTCAAAAAGTGCTGATTCTCAGGCTAATTTAAATAAATGACTTGTGATTTTGACTTGATGTTCGATTCTTTTGACATTTATAATGTGTTTTTATAAATAATAGGTTGGCAACTTACTAATTGTGGATACAGGAGTACAAATGTAAAATACATTTTTTTTATTTTTGTCAATACAGCTGACAAACAGTAAAAAAGGTTTTTGATCGGTTACGTAGTTTTCGTTTGGCCTTCGTTGAAAAATGGAAAATCAAGAGGAACATTTCGTTATATTTTGCTTTTACATTTCCGCAAAGGGAAAAACGCATCGTAGGCTCATAAAAAGTTATGTGCTGTTTATGGTGACGAAGCTATAAAAGAACGGCAATGTCAAAATTGATTTATCAAATTTCGTTCTTGTGGTTTATCACTCATAGATGAAAAATGCTCTGGAGGTCTAGTTGAAGTAGAATTAGAAAGCAATAATCGATACGGATCGACACAGTACAATACGTGAGATTACAGAGAAACTTTATGTATCACATACATGCATTAAAAATCACATAAAACGACTTGGAAATGTTCAAAAACTCGATACACGAGTTCCTCACGAACTAAAAGAAATGCATTTAACGCAACGCATTAGCATCTGTGATTTGCTAAAGAAACGTAATGAAATAAAATGATCCATTTTTCAAATGATTGATAACTGGCGATCTAAAATGGGTTATTTAGAACAATACCAAACGAAAAAGATCGTGGAGCAGGCCAGGTGGACCCACTCAAACGACATCAAAATCTGATAATCATCAAAAGAAGGTTTTGTTATCAGTTTGGTGGAATTACAAAGAAGTTGTCTACTTTGAACTCTTACCATCCAACCGAACGATCAATTCAGATGTCTATAGTAAACAATTAATGAAATTAAATAATGTAGTTGCAGAAAATCGCCCTGAATTGACAAATCGAAAAAGTTATTTTATTCCATCATGACATTGCAAGGCCACACATATCTTTGGTTCACTTGGCAATAATTATTGGAGTTTGGTTGGGATGTCTTCGTTTTTTTTATCATTTTAAACTAATGCTTGACGGCAATCTCGTCTAATGGTAAGCAGTGAGGCGACGTTGATGGTAATGTGCTTTATAGTTTATGAAGAGCCTATTTACTCAAAAAAAAAAAACTGAGTGATTGATCTGGAGATTCTACACGACCAAACTCCCAACGCAACAACATTTGGCGCATCGTACCCAGCTCACATCGCAACACAACTGCTCAGACCCGTCCACTGTACGGCTTCACCAGACATCATGCCGGAACACGACGGTGTTTTGTCACATATGTCGTATAGTCCTGACCTTGCACCATCTGATTACTTTTTGTATCGGTCTTTACAAAACTCCTTGAATGATGAAAATTTCAATAATGATGAAGATGTCAAATGGTACCTGATTCAATTTTTTGCTAATAAAAATCAGAAGTTTTTTGTTTAGAAGTTGGGTGGTAGGATTATGATGCTGCCTGAAACATGGCAAAGGGGACCAAAATGGGTAATACATTACAGAACTAAGGTCTTTAGTTCCATGAGCAAATTCTTTTTGAATAAAAAAAAAACTACGTAATCACTTAATCGTCAACCCAAATATGATACACGATTTTTCATCTTTTCATATGACCACTCAATAGTAAGTTCCGTTTTTAAATCCCCAGAAGTGCAGGTGTATGGAAATTTGGGCACTCCGCAACATATGGGGGTCATTATAACTTTTACACAGTTAAATTTGAAACTGTTTGAAAAAATTGTTTTCGTTTTTCGCTCAATAAACTGTATTGCGACTGTACCTACATTTCAACCCTGCAATGCTGGCGATGTCTTAAAGACCGTGCGTGCCTCTAATTATGTGCGTGTCCCTGACTAGTTATAAATACTTTGCGAAAAGGGTTACATACTACAATTTCTTCTAAGTAGTTTTATTGTTTAATAATAGCACTAAATTGGATAATTACTGTTATTCCGAAGTCGATTCAATCTGTTTTGTGTGTAAAGAGCTGTTATTACAGAAATGGCGCTTGAAGTTATTTCATATTGATACCATAGATGACGATGATGATTTATAATTTTTTTTTTCTACTAACCTATATTATCCCAATTTTGTGCAAGGGTCTGTCTCATATTATTCAATTTTTCTTTGTGCTATGTCTTCTCCGTCCTTTTGATTAAAAATAAGTCCATGTCTTTACGTTAAAATTCTAATTGTCAATGGAGATTTTGATATTATGTTCAACTAGTTATGTTCGGTGGTTTTATCCACATAAGTTTAAATCAACTAGCCATGTCGGGATAAGAAGTAGCTTATATGTTAAGCCAAGTTTCAAACCTTATGTGTGCCAAATTTAATCGACATCGGCCTAGGCGTTAAGGCGTTAGGAAGTAACAAACATTCTAATTACTAATTACAACTTTCACTATTTATAACTTACGCCTTTTAATATCTGTCTAATGAGAACCGCTGTGAGCTACGCAATCACTCAAATTAGGGCATCATTTGAGCGTGAGTGAGATTCATAACTATATACCGATATATAATAAAACTCTTTGATAAATAGCAGACTCACAACGTATTAATACTAGGACTTCATCTAGCGTGTCTAAAGTAGTTGCATCAAGATCTTTAACAATCACAAATGATATGATAATATAAAACCAACTAAGGATTGATACCTCTCTGCATTAAACAGAATACTTAGAAAAACAAAAAGAAGAGACACAAAAGAAATAAAGAAAACGTCTAATTAAAAATAAACAATAACAAAGTAGGAGCAATAAGTCGTCTTAAGAACTGGCCGTAAAAAGAAGGCTAGTTAATTAGGACCTTCTTCGATGAGCTATCTTGAAAAAGCCTGGCTTTAAAAGGTAGATACAACTCCATTTGAGCGAAGAAGAATAAATTACAGACGAAAATGTCTGGGAATTGAAGTATTTAGAACTACGAGTATGCCAAGTTTTGCGATGACGGAGGAAAAGTTGATGAATAGCGATTGTAGACTTTTAGTTTAAAGCCAAAATGGAAACAAATGATTGAATAGTGTCTAATCATATTTAACTCCTTTGATTTTGGTATTTTATTTTGAACATTACAACAAAGGCCTCTTCTTGTGGGTCGAACTTTACCGCGCGTGCTGTATGATCTCAAATATTTCTTCGAAGCATGCCGCATGATGTTTTCTTTCATTCTTTTGGGAAAAACGGTAAATAAATAATTTAAATAATGTAAAATTCCTGTCTTGGTCAAACCTACGACCTACAAAACCTAAATTTCAGCCCGTTACCACTGGGTCATCAATGCAGAACCTCACCTAAACATATTACACGATGGTGCAAAAAAAAGTAGCAGACATTGTTGAACAAAAATTGGCATCAATTTTAAATCCATTATTTTTTTGCGTTGGAACTCAAATATTATTTATTTTATAACTAAAGTAAACACTCCCCGTGTTTACTTTAGTTAATGGTTTTAAAAGTGAGAATTTAAACATCAAATTTATGTATTTAGGGATCAAACACATCACTTTTATGATTACGTATCGTGGGTTAAAAACTAGAGTAGCGTAAGTGCAAAAAAAAAATACCAAAATACCAATTAATTTTACCATTTGCGTTTTTAATTTCCATATTTTTATGTGCCGAAAAACTGGATCGACATAGTCTATATTGCTTATAGCACAAGAATAACGTTTATACAGAAAAGAATTTTGTTTTTTACCAAAATAAAGTGGTTTCTACTTAAAATAATGTTGACACATAATAAAATAATTTTAAGTTAAGTGCATCTTTTTCTTTCCATTTCGTTAAGAAAAGGATAGAATATATCATTTTAGTTGAATCTGTCAAATTAAAATACTCCATAGACAGTTTAGACGCGATTATAAAAATGGCGACTAAAAATACGCCAGTTTACGTCTGGAGCGCTCTAATTTGACAGGTCTAAACTGAAATTTTATCTTCTGTCCCTTTCTTAATGAAACATATAGAAAAAGATACACTGAACTTAAATTTAATTTAGTTTGTGAACAGGAGAATCGAGGCCATTATTTTGTCAAAAAAGTTACAAGCACAACGACCGTAACCCGATTTACAGAGCAAATAGTTCACACAGTACATTCTCGACATTATGACAAGCTTTTGAGATATGTTTTTCACTGAAATGAGACTACTACTAGATTTTGAACGTTTTAAATTACAAGCTTTGGACTTCTCTTTTATTCCAATCCGTCAGAATAGATACTTCAAATGTACTAAGAAGCTATCAGTAGCTAAAATGGAGCTAGCAACTTTGCATACTGATTCGAGAATAAAGGAAAACAGTGGATCAATCTCTTATCGTCTCGCGCAATTTGTTTAAGTCAACTGAGTGGAAAGGGTTAGGAATATACTGTCGTACTTGCGAACTCGAATTGTGTCATTTTCGAGATTGTAACTGTCAGGAGGTAAAATGTATTTGGCAATTTGACATACAGATAGCTATTGACATATAGAAAATTATTGACATACAGATAATTATTGACACAGATAATCATTGCCATACAGATAATTATTGACATACAGATAATTATGGACACAGATAATTATTGACACAAATAATTATTGCCATACAGATAATTATTGCCATACAGATAATTATTGACATACAGATAATTATTGACACAAATAATTATTGCCATACAGATAATTATTGACATACAGATAATTATTGACACAAATAATTATTGCCATACAGATAATTATTGACATACAGATAATTATTAACACAGATAATTTTTGACATAAAGATAATTCTACTACTTATAATATAAGAGCAAAAGTTTGTGAGTATGGATGGATGTTTGTTATTCTTTCACGCAAAAACTAAATCACGAATTTTGATGATATTTGGCACACTGATAGTTTATAACCAAGGATAACACATACGATACTTCTTATTCTGATATTCTTGTGGGGTCGGAATTTACGCGAGTTAAACTGCCGGTCGCTGCTAGAGAATGTACGTTTGTTATCCTTACACGCAAAACTCTTTCACGGATTTAGATGAAACTAGCCCACACAGAAGTTTATGATTATAAACTACTTGTGTGGGCTAAGTTCATCCTATTCCTGGTTAGGAATAACAAACAGGATATTTTATCCCGCTATTCCTGCGGGATCAAAACTTAACGCGGCTGAAAATGCGGGGTAAAATCAAAAGATTATCCATCATATTCATCGTCATCAAACACGTACTCTGTAGAAGATGGCAAAGAAAATGAAGAGATGGAAGACGATAGAAAGAAAGAGTCGTAGAAAGTTGATGAATGACCAGTGATCCACACAAGGGCTATATCGAGAAAGCTGGAAATCACGAAGAAAAGCCTTTGATGTAAGCCTACAGTAACTGTGAGTCTTCATTATTTGAGTTTTGCTTTAGTATCTTTAAATTAATTTGCTTTCTTTGTTTATGAAGAAGAATTTGTTTGTTCAATGTTGAATTTCCTTACAAAATTATATTAATTATGATACAGAAATTCACTGCCTCTTCACTCTATTTCAACACGTGGATTGGTACTAAGAACTTAATAAATGATTCAAGTCTGAAATTTTCAGAAGTACAAACAATTATTTGAAATAGAGTTAAGTGAAGTTACGAGGGTTGTTAAACATAGGAGTATTTGAAATTGTATCTTCAAAACAGTTGAAATTAGGAAGTTTTTAATGATAAAATTCCAAAGTAGAACAGACAAATTTACTTCGAACCTGTAACACAGACGTTATTGTCTAGTAATTAAGCCGACGTTCTCGCATAATTATTTACATTACGTACCAAATTAAAAGCAAAAATAGAAAATCCAATTAAAGACATAGATATACTGTTCCATATAATTAATACATGATCTTTTACATGGGCATATTACACGAAAGGTTCATCTCACACATTTGCCTTCCAACTGACTCTGCTGGGTTTACCGAAAAACAGGCTACCAATACCTAGAAATTTCTTAATCGACTAAACCAGATGGGTCGACAGAGTATAACCTAGCCACGTGGACTCGGTTAGCGACAGTGGAACTATCGAGTTAAATCACCAGCACTATGGAAGGCATTTTCCGAATTCATGGCTTTAGAAGAAACTTAATTGTGGTGGATGCAGAAGCAAGTAGAAATTTATAGAGGAATTATTGATACGACAAAGAAGTCAAACAAAGGAATCATCTTTTGAAAGAAGTTGTTATACAGTAAAAACTATTATACCAAGACCAGTTCGAAGACTACAAGTTTAATCAAAGTACTTCAGAATCAACACTTTTCCCTCTCAGTTGAAACTGTATTAATCTGCCTAACTTTTTCCGAATTGTGTTAAGTTCCCGTCCACTCGACCTGCTTAGACTCGACCCGAAGAATAATACCAGATGTTTTACTAACAATTCACTGCCATTTGTACAGCCAGGCAAAGTGATATTTTAATTTTATATAACTTATTTCATATAAAATATTTGATATTTGACTGTTCATTCTAAAAATACTCATTTGACCTAGTAGGTAATCCGTTTGTCAAATTTGCGATTACATAAAATTATTCATTTTGTATTGCTTTGCTTTATTAACTTTGAACTGCATTTAAGATGTGTATTATGAATGTTAATTGATGATATTTGAGTTTTCCTGATAATAATCATCATCTCAGCGTTAATCCCAGTCGCATTCGAAGCTTTTCAGCTTTGAAATCAAGGGTCCACTTTACCAGTCTAACAGCTCATTTGGCTAAACTTAGATATTTTCTGACTTCCTCAACCCAAAGGCGATATCGAAGCGTAGCAGTTAGACTAATAGTTGGACTTTTGAGGGCTCCAACGACCCGTAATAACTGCCACTAGATGTTCGTATGGGAGCCGGGACCAACGGCTTAACGTGCTTTCCGGGACACGATCAAAATTCACATTAATGCATATAAATCACCTGCGGCTCCTCGTGCAGCGTCGGTATTCACTACCGCTACGCCACGGAGGCTGTCGAGTTTTCCTGATAATATACCTACTTATTACACCATCAAAAAGGTGGCTGGTAGTGGCTGGCGGAGAACTGCTCAGGGTCTAGCTTGTTGGCGTGCCATGGAAGATATGCCTATGTCTAGCAGTGGACGAGTAGAGGCTGATGATGATGATGATGATATCATTATCTTTATCATCCGCCTAGCTTTTTCGCATGTAAGTTGGAGTCGGATTCTGGTCTAACGGGATTTTAGCTGAATATCAGTATTTTACTTGGACAGACCGCCTTTCTGACCTCCGCAACCCAATTGCTGGGTATTACGATACCCCTTGCTAAGACTGGTGGTCAGACTTTCGGACTTCTGGCGACCCGTTATTACTATCAAAGCTCTACACATGATACCCGGGACCAACGGCTTAACGTGCTTTCCGAGGCACGGAGGGGCCTTGATATATAAAAATGGTCCATCCATAAAACAACCGCGGCAAGCAGAGTTTAACCTGATCGATCGACCTGTACTGCGGTTATTCTTTTGACCACGAGCTCCTCATAATTTATCAATTGGTAGTAAAACATCTACTATTATTATTCGGGTCGAGTCTTAAGCAGGTCGAGTGGGTGCCGATCTATATTAGGGTCAGGTTGCCGTCTAACCGATTGAGGTTCGTACCCCACAGGGGGTGCCTTACCGTGATGGCGCTTAGTTTCTAGATGCCCCTAACTGGTTGCTTTATATTCATTTAGGCCAGAGTCGACGGCGCGTCGTGTTTCACGCGCGCCTCAAAGAGATCTCAGCACATCGCGATGGGGTCATTAGAAAAGAAGGGAGAAGTCATTTGATGATTTCCCATCCAAAAAAAGGCAGTCACAGGATAGTCCAGCTAAGTCACGACCGTTACGAGATGCCGTAATGAAAAAAAAAACCTAATCATGTACAAGCAGAGCAACTGCTGTGTCTCCACAACTCCAGACCCTGTCATAGGTCCTACGAAAGTATGCCAGGACCAAACAATTACAACAACACCACCAAGTGTTTTCTGAAACACTGAAGAATCTGCATATATAATGAGGGTTACCCTCCCAATAACTAACCGCGGCAAAAGTTGCTTAACCTTCGATAGACCGACGATTTTTCATCGCAAATAAAAAAAGGATGCTATTATTTAGTCCCGGGCCCAATTCAAATTACGTTCGAAATATCTAGAAACAACCTTCAAAGATCATTATTAATGAAAACATACAAAATCCAATAACATTTTCATTTAACCAATTTTCAATTGAAACCGCGGTGCCGATACCAAAACTGGAATCCGATACTATAAAAACAGCAAAATACTTTTGGGGTCGATGTGTTCGTTTTTGGATGGAGCTCGGGTGTTCCTAAAGGGGCACTATCTGGCCCAGTTAAATTTTCTACTGTTATGGGACGACGAGCAATAAGTATGGTGACCAATTTAAGAACATAGGGAACTAGTGCTGTAGGATATAGTTTCACATTTCTGAGAAACTGATGTAATGAATTTATAGAAAACAAACAATTCATTTATCAAAATAAGTTTCATTCCATAATATCCATCGATTTCTTACAAAACTTCAACTATATCCTTCACTCTCTACGATCACCTTTTTTGACTATGCATCTTGTGTACAGTCAACACCATCAAAAACAGACGCACGTACAAAGACGTATCATCATCATCATCAACCTTTTTATCGTCCTACTGCTGGGCACAGGTCTCCTCTCATACAGAGAAGGATTGAACGTAATCACCACGCTTGCTCAATGCGGGTTGGCGATTTCAAACTGGGCAGAAGTATCAGCTACCGAAATTTAAAATAACTACAAAGTATTAACTCTTAAGAGGACTCTAGTGTCGAGGAATCTGGAAAATAGGTATTTGAAGAAACTATTGTCGTCGCGCTGCTTCCAATCTGTCCCGGTAAAGTGCGAAAAGGACGACGGAGAAGGGAGTTGTAGCTCAGGCTGATTTTATCTACAAAAACGTTGACCAAAAAACGTTTCGTATTCCGCTGTTTTCTTTTTCAAAACACGACAGATCTCAATTATTTTTATATCAATATTTAGAGGAATAGTATACCTATGCTTTTATTATTACCGTTTTTGTCAAAAACTTACAACGTTTGTCTAATAGTCATCTGAACATCACGGTAAAAATGGGTTATGGTTAAAATCAAATGATGGGGGTACGTATAATCACAGTTTGTATAGAGAAAGCACTACTAGAGTTCCCTCTTAAGAGTGTCTTGAAAGATCTACTTATTGAAATCACAGAGTATTTGCTGCTCTCGGAGGAGTAATTAAAATTTTTGTAAAAGAACATTTAACATAAAAAAAAAACAAAAGTAATTTACTAAGAATCATCACTTATTGAACGTCAGTATTACACAAAACAGTCAAAACAACCACCCTACGCCAGTTCCTAGTGCTTTCACTAAGAAGAAGTTTTATCACGACTATCACAATGAATACAAGATCATCATCATCATCATCATCCCAGCGTTAATCCCAGTCGCAACCGAAGCCTTTTTCAGCTTTGGAGTCTGGGGTCCGCTTTACCAGTCCAACTGCTGATATGGCTAAACTTCGACATTTTCCGTGAAGCGACTGCCGTTTGACCTCCACAACCCGAAGGCGACATCGAAGCATTACAGTTAGACCAATTGTTGGATTTTTGAGGGCTCCAATAACCCGTAACGACTGCCACTAGATGTTCGTATGGCAACCGGGACCAACGGCTTAACGTGCTTTCCGAGGCACGACCAAACCAGCGCAAATATTCATATTCATGCATACAAATACTTGCACTGTGCGGGGATCGAACCCGCGCCACCTTGCGCAGCGGCCGCGTCCGCTACCGCTACGCCACGGAGGCTGTCACAATGAATACAAGATGGCTGTATATAATATGTAGACACGTGCCGATATCTGCGTACTTTGGTTATAGAGCCGGTCTCCTGTACCTATTTTTTTCATTAGAGGCAATAGGTGGGTTGATGGTTGTCGTGTTTCGATATTTTGCGCCAGACAAATGAATTTTTGGGCTACGGAGGGAAACGCGTTTAAAGAAAGAAAAAAGAAATGCGTTTATTTTCAGCGCAGCGCAACGCAGTTTAGCCTTGGCGTTGCGTTTGAGAAATTGATTTAAATACAAAGAATCTTTTGGGTTATCATGTTCAATAGTACAGCAGTTATTTAAAATCAATATCACTATTAAATTATTTACTAAAAACATACAATTTTATATTACTAAAAATGGATAAACGTGTTTTTTTTTTAAAAAAAAAGGTCATGGAAGAAAACCAAATAATTTGTCGACATGAAATAATATTTGTACACAATATTATTTTTGGATAGATTGTTAACATTCTGGTCTTCTTTGAATTAACTTTTAGGTATGACATAATATTTGCTACACATAAGAATATACAATAGAAGTAAAATTAGTTTATTTGTCAGAAAATAAAAACAAAATCATCTAAAATCATGCACTGCAATCAGCACAAAGCACAACTAGCTGAGGATGAATGCGACAAAAAGGCTTCTACGCATCATAATGCTGTGTTATAGGGGACCCAAAGCAAGACAGGTGAAATGAATGACGGTAATGAACATGAGAATCAAACTAAGTATATTAATGAAATGAAATATACTTAGTTTGATTCTTTATTTTCACATGCTATTTGCCTTTCCATTAAGTTTGCTCATAGAAAATAGCTAATTGCTTTTAAATGTATGCTTTTGTATAAATATAGCGTTTTAACGTGAAAGCTTTACAAACAAATATTCACGCTAAAACGACTGAACGGAATTAGATGAAATTTGGTCCCAGATAGCTAGAGAGGTGAAAATTTCAAATGTGATATATTTCTCTTGCCATACTATTAAATACCAAAAACAGGTGATTTTTTTGCAAAGTTATTAGTTATACCCTTCTTTTGAGAGTCTGACTCATATTAGCGCGCGGTATTATTGTCCTGATATGTTCACGGAATCCAAACTAATATAACAGAATAACGACGCGCAGACTAGACTTTCATATTACTTCATCACCATCAGCCTGTACTCGTCCACTACTGGACATAGGGCTCCTTCATGGCACGCCAACAAGCTCGATCCTGAGCTGTTCTCCGCCAGCCACTACCAGCCACCTTTTTGATGTCGTCGCTCCATCTCGCTCAAGGGCGTCCTACGCTACGTTTGCCGAGACGCGGTCTCCACTCGAGGACTAATTTACCCCAACGGTTGTCGGTCCTGCGTCATATGTGACCAGCCCATGGCCACTTCAGCTTGCTAATCCTCTCAGCTATGTCGATAATTACTTACCTAACAATAACTTTAGATATAGTACTGAGTATGTTTATACGACTACTAGACTATTTTTAGAGAGAAACACAATCCTTTAATAGTATATTAAAGGATTGTGTTGTGTGTGTGAAGGGTTAATACAATAAACGTTTAATAGAATATTTTTAGAGAGAATAACAATCCGTTATTTCCCATAATATAATTATAATGAAGACGAAAATAGATAATACCTAAAAATACCTACGAAAATACCTAATATTAATAGATTAAGTGTTTTCGTATTTCTACCTACAATTATGCCAAAAATATACCGAACAAAATTTTTGCACCTATAAGCAATAACAGTCCTTCACTTTGCTGTCCTCTTCGGATTAAGCCTTATTTTTAGGCTATTAATCTTTGCCCTAAAATACGATCCTTAATTAAATTAGCCTTTAATCCTACAACCAAAAAGTTCTTACTTTAATTTCAAGTTTCTGACTGTTTCAGTACATCTTTCGTAAGTTTATGTTCAACGATCGAGACGCCATTTCTGATCTAAGGAAATTTAAGCTGTATATTTCGGGTACATTTTGTAATTTTTAATTCCATTCCTGATTTTAATTGTGCTCTAAAAGCGGTAAATAAAAAACATCGTGGCAAAACTGGCATTGAAATCAAAAGTCAATTAATTGATTATTAAAATCAGGCTGAGGGTCGGCACTTTACATAAGGCAGTCCCCTAAAATACCCGATTTTGACCACTACCACTAGGTAGTGATCAAAATCGGGTATTTTAGGGGACTGCGAAAAAAAAACACTAAAACACTAGCACAAGCACAAGCATTAGCAACACTAACTAAGCAAGCACTAGCTTTCGCTGGGGTGAAGAAATGGCGCAACAAACTCTTCAACGGCTCAGTCTGTTCAGTTAGAACCAAAAGTTTCTTGAATCTAGAGTCCCACAGTCCTTATCATGATCATCCTCAACCTTTTTATCGTCCCACTGTTGTGCACCTGGGCCTCCTCTCATACAGAGAATCATTGAGCGTAATCACCACGCTTGCTCAATGCGGGTTGGCGATTTCAGATTTTAAAGTCCGAGTTTCCTCAAGACGCTTTCCTTCACCTTGTCATCAGTAATTGTTGTCCTAAATACACATAGAAAGTAGATATAACATAGAAAAGTTATACTGGTACTTGCCTGAACTGGAATACCGTACACTCAATAGACATGGTGGTTAAAACACCACCCTCTAGAAAGCACAGTGGCTGGGACCAGCCACTGTAGAGACTTTGTAGAGGGTGGTGTCTAAGCCACCATGTCTATTGAGTGTGCGGGTTCGATTCCAGGTCAGGCAAGTACCAGTGTAACTTTTCTAAGTTTTCTAAGAGGCTGGTGTTTTAACCACTAAACCACCATGTCTATTGAGTCTTCAGTCCTCTCTAGAGGCCTAGAATTTCAACAAAGTAACATCTCAAAGACATGTGACATATTGAAACCCATACTGGGACATATCCTGTAGTAGGAACAATATACCTTATGTCGATGGCATAAGGTTACAATGTTACGAAAGGTGAAATGTTACGATGCACCTTATGTCAATGGCATAAAGTGGATTCGTAACAATAATAAAGGTAGTGGTACCACAAAATCCATACTAATATTATAAATGCGAAAGTATCTCTGTCTGTCTGTCCGGCATTCATGCCAAAACTACTGAACCGATAGTAATGAAATTTTGTACACAGATTGTCTAGGGCCTGAGAAAGGACATAGGCTTTAAAACATCCCGCTATGATCAATAGGAGCAGAGCAGGAACAAAAAATGTTGCGAAAACGGGAGCAAACGCGGACGTACATATTGCTCCCATTATTTTAACAGGCGCTTATTTTATATCAACTGAGCTTTTTCGGTTCGAAACTTACGCGGGTGAAACTGCGGGGCACAGCTAGTTCTTGATAAAGTTTAAGTAGTAGTAGAAGGGCTCATGGCTAAGGAATAACAGCCGCATAGGTCGATCGATCAGGTTAGGCTACACTTGCCGCGGTTGGTCTGTGGATGGGTGAATAATTGAATATATTTTTTTATACCGAGACCCCTTCTTCACAAACTGCAAGAGGGTCGCCAACGCTGGTACGGCCACGTCTTACGGAAACCGGAATGTTACGTAGGTCACAAATGGCTTGCTATGGCGCCTCCGCCGGGCCGGTAAAAGCGGGGTAGACCAAAGAAGTGCTTGCTTGATGTTGTAAGAGATGACATGCGCGCCAACAATCTCACAATACAGGATGCTAAAGATAGCGCTAAATGGAGGAAATTGAGCAAGAAAGCGGATCCAGGGCCCCATCATGAAAGCCGCGATAAACGCTAAGATGATGCAACCGCGATAAACGCTAAGATGATGATGATGATCCCTTCTTGCCTCGGAAAGCACGCTAAGCCGTTGGCAGCCAGGATGCCATTTTTAGAAGCTTGACCAGTGTTACCAAGGGATATCGTATTACCCAGTAACTGGGTGGTGGAGGTCAGATAGGCAGTCGCGCCATGTAAAATACTGGTATTCAGCTAAATCCGGATAGATTGACAGCTGACCCCAGCGTAGTTGTGAAAAGGCTTGGTGGATGGTAATTATGGAGATATAAGTATAATTATCGGGAAAACTCAAATTAGCATTTGAATTGAAACATCTATTTTAATTGCAAATCATTTTCCCTATTTCGAATGGTCGGAAATTCCTCACGTTTCTACATTTACACTGTCCTCCATTTAATAGACCTCTTTATTTTGAGGTTCCTGCTCGGGCCCATTCCTTTTAAGTTTTTATGACCGTTTTATATAGGTTTTTGATTGCTTCTGGGCCCGCGTTAATTTATTCTTTATTGCGCCACTTTGAGTTTTCGTTTTAAGAGCGAAATTAAAATATTTTCTGTAATGACACGTGCTGGACAGGGATCGATAGACCCCAGTGGTCTTACATAAAATTCTGACTTTATAATTTTTCTTTTAGGCTAGAGAGTTGTAACTAAACATGTAGCGCTAGCGCGTCGTGGTAGCGTAGTGGTTAAAACACCAGACTCTTAAGTATGAGTGTGCGGTTTCGATTCCTGGTCAGGCAAGTACCAATGTAACTTTTTTAAGTGATATGTAAGTATATCTTAGACACCAATGACTGATTAAAAGGTGAAGGAAAACATCTTGAGGAAACCTGGATTTTAAGTCTGAAATCACCAACCCGCATTGAGCTAGCGTGGTGATTACGCTCAATCCTTTTCTGTATGAGAGGAGACTTGTGCCCAGCAGCGGGACGATAAAAAGATTGATGATGATGTAGCGCTGGCGCTCTTCTTGCATGGCCGCAGCATGATATTGAACGACAACCCATAGGGATGTAATGCAAGTTTCCCTGAATCGTTACTATTTGTTAAAATAAAAATAAATAAATAAGCCATTTATTTCTTGCTTTTACATATTACAAGTTTTAAATGCGGTATAAAAGTATCTATAACTATATAAGAAAAAAGGATAATATATGTATATGGTTAGTAAGTCTAATTGTAGCAAATACTTAAATGTTAGTTTTGTTAGTTTTTAATTTAACTTTTTACAAAAAGAAAAACACGTTGTTTCTATAGCAATAGAATTAATCAGCAAGAACCCCGTTTTGGGTAAAGGCCTCCTCCAAAGATGCCCATACATCCCTATCTCTTGCTAAGAGAGTCCAGTTTGGGCCGGCTGTACGTCTGAGATCATCTTCCCATCTCGTTAGTGGTCTACCTCGGCTTCTCTTGCCCGTCGGTCCCTTCCACGATGTCACTCTCGCGGTCCATCTATTAACTTCATATCTCGCGATATGACCAGCCCATTTCCATTTCAGTTGTAGTGCATGCGTTAGAGCGTCGGTCGCTTTGGTAGTTTTTCTTATTTTAGTATGCCTTACTTTATCTACCTTCCTTATGCTGAGCATGCTTCTCTCTAACCCTCTTTGACAGGTACTAATTTTTTGTGTTGCTCTAGAGGTGAACCTCCACGTCTGACACCCATATGTCAAACATGGTAAAAGGCTCGAATTCATGACTTTTGTCTTGATGTCAATCGGCCAATTACTTTTAAATATTTCTTTATGTTTCCAATATTTATTCCACGTGGATTGTACTCTTCTTTCTATTTCCAATATGTCGCTGTATTTGTCAAAACTTATCAATTTTCCCAAGTAAATGTATTTCTCGACGTGTTCTAGTGGCTCTCCATTGATAATTATGGGTTTTTTCCAGCTGTCGTTGGTCATTACCTTGGTTTTTGTTAGGTTCATCTCTAGTCCCACCTTAGTACTGACTTCGTGTAGAGACTCTATCATGTGTTGCATCTGGCCGGCCGTCTCAGACAGGAGGACTAGGTCGTCTGCGAACCTGAGATGACTTAAATAGTTACCTTTTATATAGAGTCCTAGTTTGTGCCAATCCAGCTTACTAATTATATTTTCCAGGATTGATATAAATAGTATGGGAAAAAGAGGGTCTCCCTGTCTTACTCCTCTTTTTATAGGAAAAGACGGGCCGATTGTCTCGAGTTTGATCCTACCTTTATTGTTATTGTATATACTTTGAATAGCTTTTATATATACTTCCTCCACTCCTTGCTCTGCCAAGCTTTCCCATATGCTATTGTGTGATTGTGTATTTGTTAAAATATGTTTTTTGTAATTTTTTGCGCCATGTTTACCACAATTTTTTTTTTATAATTTAAATCAGAAGAATGCCTAAAATTAAGTAAGAGTGTGCGGGGCACATGATCGTAGTACCGATGCCCGATGGGGCAGTAAGGTTCTGGTGTGGCGGCCGCGTACCAGAAGACGCAGCGTAGGGAGGCCCCCAACAAGGTGGACCGATGACTCGATGAAGGTCGCAGGAAGCCAATAGATGCGGGCAGCATAAGACCGGTCATTATGAAAACCTTGGAGAGGGCTTTGTCCAGCAGTGGACCTCTATAGGCTGAAGAAGAAGAAGAATCAAAAAGGACTAAATGTATGGTTTGTGGCATTATTCAGATAGATAGATGGAATACACTTCAGGTGACTCTTCTGCTTTCTATTTAGATTCTTATTTTAAAACAGTAAGTAATTCCTATTCATACTTCATACTATACGAGTAAGTTTAATAGTGTGCAATATTTTTTTTAAAATAATTATAAACTAGTCCTTGACTGCAATCCCGCCTGATGGTAAGCAGTGATACAATCGTTGATGGTAAAGCGCACAAGTTTATTAAGTCTATTCACTTAAAAAACTAAGGAATAGGAAGGATGACGGCAGTTGAGCGAGGTGATTCAATGTTAAACCCAAGACCAACACGACCAAACGAAGATGCGCTAGAGGGAGATTGATCTGGAGACTCTCCACGACCAAACTCCCGACACAACAACATTTGGCGCATCGTACGCGCCACACATCGAATCACAACTGCTCAGACCCGTCCTCCGTACGGCTTCACCAGACATCATGCCGGAACACGACGAATCGCTTGGCGGCAAGACCTTGTCTGGTGGGTGGTAACTTCTGCCGGCAGCCGATGTTATGGCCTACCACCGAGAAAATATATGTAGTATATAATAGTATATTGTTGTGTCTGTAAATAAACTATTAGGTACCATGAGGTTAACATACCCGTACCTATGGATAATAAGATCTTATTAATAAAGAAAACTAAAACAATATTCTTTCTTTGGGCCCATGAAAACCCATTATCATTATACTCAGGTTTCATCCAAAAAATACGCTAGATCTTCTGATTAACATAAAGCTACATATAAATTGATTGACGTCAGAAAGGTCGTAATGCATAATCTTTTATGTATCAACTACAAAGGAAGAATGTAACATTGCCCTTTAAATAAAGCCTTGTTACGCTTTCCTTTTACCGTTTGTTGTCATCGCTAACAACGTTTTAATATCAAAAAATAAAATAATAAAAATGAAATAAATGTCATTCATTCAAATTAAGCTGTGCCTTTTGAGCGTCATTATTTATTTATTTTATTTCGAAGAAGATTAATTACAGATTAAAAACCAATAGCTCAAAGAATCATACGTATATATTTATTATTTAACTAGCTTTCCGCCCGCGGCTTCGCCCGCGTGGAGTTCGGTTATATCGCGCTTTTTAGATTTCCCTCCGGAACATCAAATTTTTCCGGGATAAAAGGTAGCCTATGTCCTTTCTCAGGGTCTAAAGATTATCTGTGCCCAATGTCATCAAAATCGGTTCAGTAGTTTTGGCGTGAAAGCCGGACAGACAGAGATACTTTCGCATTTTTAGTATTAGTATGGATTTAATTAATATGTTTTATTTCAAAAGTTTACAAAATAAAACCAATGTCATAAAGCTTCATAAGTACGTATATGTACAGTCAAGACCAAAAGTCGAGTTGCAATCTCACAAAACTATGGCCAAGCAATACTAGTTGTAGTTACGACCTTCTTCTATAATAAAGTTTGATACACACTTATACACTTGCTGCCCGCTTATGATTGTTAGGTACTACTTACTAATTTCAACGTCTATAGTAAGTGTTTCAATGGCCTAACAGTTTTCGCCTTGATAGGCGTTCAAGGTGGTTCGAGTTCAAATCTAATAACTTGCAAAAATATTTTTTAAATGTTTATTGGTGAGTTATGAATGCTGACAACAAAAATATCTAAAAATACCGATCTGTAACTTAAAGATGATACTTTCTTTTAAGATTTTTTCTATATTAGAGTCATTATAAAAAGATGACGGTAGACTTAAAAGAATCTGACTCACTACTTCACAAAAAATATTCCGGTACCTACAATAACTATTATTAGCTACAATAACTCAAATAATATTACTTAGCTGTTGTTGGTTGGTGAACATATAGTTACCAGTTTGTGTTATTACTTTTACTTCTTTAATCAATATGCAGGCATATGCAGCAATATATCTCAAATATCATATGAAACCGGCTTTTGTGGAAGTTGTTTTTATTATTATTTGTGTTAAGGTGCAAACTAATCGCTTGTTAAGTGTGTAATAAAATTGTTATTGTTTTAGAGAAATACTGTAAGCCGTTGGAGGTCAAGGTCAAGAGGTTGGAGGACGAAGGTAGCTGTCGAGACAAGTGAAACGAAACGACAATATTTACCGTTGAATAAACTTTTAAATCGTGCGAAGAAGATAGGTTGCATTTGTGGTTTAAAAATAAATTGGCGAGGCTGGTGGAGTCTTATCGAGCTAAACAAAAAAAAACTATTTATAACAAAAACAGTGCAGAAGTGTCCTACAGAGTGTTTTAAATATATACCAATAAATATCTAAATAACGAACTCTAAACCATCTCTAAAGTAATTTAGCTAAGTGACAGTAATATGTTCGGTTGGCTTAATGGCTAACAGATGTCGCCTTTTGCAATTTCAATACAAATTACTTTTGGTAAATTATAAAAACAATAATTTCGGAATTCGATAAGAAATAAGTTCGTTTAATTTTGAACTAAGAAAGCGCTTGAAGATTATAATCTCATGCCATCAAACTCCGAAAAAAGTCACTACAAGATGGCAGCATTAGTAGGTACCTATACACGCAAAAAAATTATAAATGTAATAATGTAATAAGCACTATTATGTGTTCTAAGTATAGATTATTTTATGATTGCAATAATATTCAGGTTAAGCTTCAATCCTCTTTTCTTTAAGAAAATGAATAATTAAGCTATAACCTCTTTAATCATAATATACGTATAATATTATAATTTTCATATCTAACAACCAAAAATGTTTTTTGTATTTTTTACCATAACAATATCATAAGTTTGTCAAGGATTACTTTTATATAAAATATTACAATGCTGCCGTGTCAACGTTTGTTTCATTTGTTAGTATAAGTATATCTATACCGAATAATATATAACTTTATAATATATTGCATTATAATATGCTTATTGTTTTATTTTTATATATTTTTTATTATATTACCCCTATAGTAAACTAAAACATATAATAAAACCCTTTTTTGGGATAAATATTCAATAAATTTTCCTATTTGTTTAAATATTATTTGCAAACATTTTTACTTTAAAATACAAATCAATTATCATAATTTTAAATTATATGAAACAACAAAAAGAGTTGCCTATAATAAGGATCGAACCCACAATCGTTCGCTTTTGATAGCACCATTGTAAAGTGCGGCCGCTAACTCAACTTCAAATGAAGTAACGAAATTTTGCATTACTTTAAAGAAAGACGAAGACTGCGATAAAAAAATAATGCGGTAGTGTGCGTGGCCGGTTTAGCGCAGGCGACAGTAGTCTTTAAGGTGGAAATGGACTTCTACAGCTGATAGTACATATATTATTTCTGTTTTATACATCCCGTTTTCCCTTATACGCAACCAAACTTGACATACCAGATATCAAAATGCACAGAATTTATCGGAGATCCTACCTTGCGTAGTTTACATTCATGAATATCGTTAATTTTTCCAGAAAGTTATTTTATAAAATGTCGGGTACGCGACGCCCACCCTGAGTGCGCGCTCGCATAATAATTGTATTAAAATTTGCTTCGATACAATACGAAAAAAGAAACGAATAAAAAAAGTACATACAAGTACTAAAATTTGTAAAGATAAGCCGTCTTATGCTCGATAGACCATTGCAAAACCAGTCCCCATTATGATCCCTAGGAAGACTATTGACATTAAATACATTTCTTATTGAGAAAACATTCCTCCTATAATTAGTCATCGCGCAAAGTACTTTTAACGTAAACCCAAGAGAATTGTGATTACATAAAAGACGTTTCCCAAAAACTCCCACCTTTCACAGGTTCCTAATGCCTTAGCTGCTAAAAGAAGAGGCGCAACAAACTCCAAGCACAACTGCCTGCTAAGTTAGAGGAACTTGTTTCTATAAAATAACCTTCACCAAGTCAGTCCTTTTTTTGTTCCGGGTTGGAAAATCCTCATGGATATCCGCCATCCAGGGGTGGGCGACGGGGACTGTCAGACTCCTACTGACTAAAAACCACCCCGTTGTTTCATCTCTCACGTGCGCACGGGGCCGCGGGAGTCCAGATTCATCCGCGGCCCCAAACTCTCGTACTGGCCCGGTCTGTCCGGGCCTCGTCTCCTGCACGAGGTAGTAAGGTGTTAAACTACCCCGTACGTCGCCTCAGAGGCGCTTACCGACACTCCTGCGCACCTTCGGCTCGGTTCCAAACACAGCCTTATCGAAATAACAATACTGCTTAAAACTTCGAAACCAATAAGACAGAAGACCATCATTTCGCACGTATAACACAAACCGTACAAACCCTTACTCCGCAAATCCGACACATTTATCATGTCAGGCCTAAAGCAAGGAATTCTATTATCCTCGAAGACATACGTTCATTTGATTACGCCCAATTGAAAATCAGCGGAACACACGTTTCAATTTCCGATGTAAGAAATCATCGTCAAATGTTCCATGCGACGATTGAACGTGGAAAATGCGTTCGACTTTGTAATATAATTTTGTGAAGGAGAACTTGACAGAGCTTTACTGAATGTCCATCAAGGTTTTAAATTAAAAGAGGTAATTAATTTAAGCAATTACTCCCAGCGTATCGATGGCAAATAAATTTTTTGTGAAAATTCGTAAATATGTAGCTGTCACATGCCCTTTATGTCTGGAGTATTTTAATTACATAGCAATTTTTCTTATATGGCCATTCAATTTCATTTTTTTTTGGCTTGAATATAGTTTTCATTGTATTTTTTGTATATTGGCGTGGCTAGCTGACATATTAATGGCAAGTAATTTAATCAAATATTATCCCCCTTATTCATAAACGCTTCTTAAAATTAACTAGTGATTAGCGATTTTTAACCATGTTGTTGTGTCGGGAGTTTGGTCGTGGAGAGTCTCCAGATCAATCTCCCTCTGGCGCAGCATCGTTGGTCGTGTTGGTCTTGGGTTTAACATTGCATCACCTCGCTCAACTGCCGTCATCCTTCCTATTCCTAATTTTTTTTAAGTGGTTAGGCTTAATAAACTAGTGCGCTTCACCATCAACGATTGTATCGCTGCTTACCATCAGGCGGGATTGCAGTCAAGCACTAGTTTATAAATATAAAAAAAAAATATGTATGTTTAAAGAATCGCTAATCACTAGTTAACGTTAAGCAGCGTTTATGATGGTATGTGTTTTGAAATGCTAATTAGCTACTATTGTGTACACAATCAAGTATTTTCTAACTGAACAGACAGCTGTGCTGCTGAGGAGTTTGTTACACCACTTCTATCAAGCTAAAGACTAGAAAGTGATGAAAAGCGGGCTATTTGGAAAATAGAATAGAATAGTCTTTATTATGTACACCATATACATTACAGAATATAAACATAAAGAATTTATTTATTTTGATGACGATTTTGATTTCGAATTTAAATAAAACAATAAATATCTTTTGCCTAAAATTGAATCACTTGAACTGCGTAAAAAAGTTCAAGGTGACATTGACGGCACTGACAAAAAAACTCTGAGCGGTGGTAACCATAAGCATACTTTTTTTTTTTGGAAAGAGTGTAAGTTAAAGTAGGTATTTTCATCCAAAAGTGATATATATATACGAACAATTTTAAAGCTACAGAAGAAAAACGGCAAACAAACAAAAATATGTCGATTTTCTCAGGCAGAAAATTGTTGATAATGGTTCCGTTATATATTACACAGCTTAAGACATCTCAAGGGAAATTTATATAATAATTCTTAATAGCAATGAACGCATGATAGATTCTCGTGGTACAACGTGTTACGCACAAATTTTCCTTAATCGGGTATTCCTAACAATAAATTCGGGCCGTAGACCCAAGCTTTGCAGGGGATATTCTTCTTTATCCGTTGGTGTCATAAGAAACAAGTTAGGGATTACTTGAAGCGGATTGGTGGATGATATAAATACGGTATAAGATGCTGGTAGAACTAAACAATACTGTGTATCTCTTTTAATTTAATTAGTAACCCGTCCCTGCTTTATGCGACTTGATAAGTATCATTCATCATCGGGTTGGCGATTTCAGACTTATAAAGTTCAGGTTTCCTCAGGATGTTTTCCTTCACATTCAGTCTTTGGTGTCCAAGATATACTTGGAAAGTACACATAACTTTAGAAAAGTTACATTGGTACCTGCCTGACCTGGAATCGAACCCGCACACTCATACTTGAGAGGCTGGTGTTTTAACCACTAGGCCACCACGACTTAACGACAAGTTAAGTATACAATATAAATAATAAATAAAAAACGTTTATTTGCACCTTAAAGTAAAGAAACACACAAAACAATTGTTTTACAATAAAAATAGACCTAAGGTAAGTAAAGTTGTATTTTAGAGTTGCAACCAATACCTAAGCTAATATAACTTAATATCTTGTAATTATAGGTATCAGCGCCCACCTTCGGAAACAATTGTAGCCAAATGATCAAAATAACATATACACTATGTACTTTACTTATTTGAATAATTTTCATTGCCTAGATGAGTTTAGGTTATAATTACATGGATGTTAGATACAAGGCAATAATTAATACTAGTGTTTAGGTGCAAAACTAGAAACCATCAAAACAAAATTAAGATTAAAAAATAAAATAAATAAACGGTATCTGCTAGTGCCTACTGTACAGACATAGAATAAAGAGAGGGAAGTACGTTATCTTCATACAAACGGACCGCGCGCGGCTTGTATGTGTGCGCCATAGTATCTATGCGTCGCCGCACGCACACCTAAACACAATATTAGAGTGCCTATGACTGCGCTAGTCGCGGCTAGCACGGAAGGAGGTTCGCGCGTCACGGCTTTTCGGCACATTAGCTTTTAAAAAATGATCACATAAACTGCAAAGTTGGTATGTCTATTTATGAACAAATAAAAGACTTATATTGTTCAAATTATATTTCTAAAAGTTATTTACAAGGATACGGATATATTACACATTAAAGTTTAATAACAACGCGTTTCGTAATAGTCGAAACCGAAGAAAGTAGGTATTTTTCTGTAGCTAATTTGTAATTTTGTATTAAATGTGTGATTCAATAGATGTTATGTTTGTATTATTTATATTTGTATTAATTAAAAATAAAAATAAATATGGTTCTTTATGTGTACAAAACTAAAAATAAAAATTACAAAAAAAAAACTGACTAGTATATGTAAACTAAATACTAAGCAAATAATTTAAACATAAGCTCTTAGTCTATAAATATTTGTTAGCGGTTTGGGCGACAACCGTAACCGACGAAGCGCGGACAGTTGTCAACCCTAAGACAGTAGGCAATTAAATCGCGGATTGGGTCGCAGATAACCTACTTCCCCTCTTTATTCTATGGTACAGATGTGCATGTAAGTGTATGTGTGTTTTGTGTGGATGTGTCATGTTTGTGTTTGAGTGATATGTGTGTGTGTGCGCACGAGTGTTTGTATTTTTGTGAGGGTGTGTGTGTGTTTTGTGAGGGTGTATGATGTTTGTGTGTGGATAGCGTGTGTGACATAAGATATTCACTTACAGCCAGTATAAACAAGGGATCAACCAGGTGGCTATTGCCCACCTTGTCCTGCCATACCCACTGTAATTTGATAATCGTCAATAGATCAATTTCAAATAGTAAGCGTGGCTTTTCTTGCCGTCTCCTCTCCATAGAAAAACGACTAATTGGGACCGTGCACCCAGTCACAGACATATCACCATAACACATGTTGGTTTATGTGAAATAGAATATATAAATTTTATATTTTTTTTTTATTATTAAAAAAACCCTATGCAGCTATGCTAAATAGTTTTTCGGTTTCATCATAGGTTAGGGAAAGAAGCCAAGTGATTACACTCTGCTTGCACTCACTTTTTGACATGGAGAAAATGTGCAACTGCTTATTTGCCATGTTAAATAGTTTTGGGCCAAGGAACATGTTGAATTTTTGAGCAAAAGATGTTCTGCATGGAACTGATCTCAACAGGTCGAAACGTCTTCTCCTTGTAATATCTTTTTCGGACAGTACACTTAACTGGACACACGAATGCTGTCTCATAATTAAAGCTAATACAAACAGTTTGCGTACGGTTAGTACCTCACATTCCCTGTACAGTTCAATAGTAGAAAAATACCTGGGCTTAAAATAACTGACCTTCAGTAAGGCCCTTTGAGCTCTTTCAGCAATTATATTATGCGTTTTAGCGGCACCGCCCCAACAGGTAATACAATAGGTTATAACCGAATGACACAAAGAATAATAAATCATTTTCATAATATTAGCATTTGTCGAATATCTTATCTGCTTGAATATATATATAAGTTTTCTTATTCTGTGTGAGAGATTAATTAAATGATTTTTAAAATTAAGTTGTCTGTCAAATATAAGTCCTAAATATTTAATGTATTCAACAGAAGACAGAGACGGACAAGAGCAATTTATAGATTCACCATGGCAAATGTGGGAGGTTATACGATGCGTTGATCGTAGCAATTCATTTGTATTTCGAATAGAAAATGGGGTATATTTGGTTTTTTCGGTATTAAGAGAGAGGTAGTTTTGAGCAAGCCAATTTGTAACCGTGTTGTAGCCATTTTGTGCGTTTCGGAAAGTCTCACTCCAAGTATCACCGTGGAATGTTAGGGTAGTATCATCTGCATACGAAATTATTTTGCAGTTTTCAATATTAAGTAGTGTAAGGTTATTTAAATATATAAGGAACAACGTTGGACCTAAGATACTACCCTGTGGCACTCCATGGATAACAGGTAAGGCATCGCTCGTGTATTTGCCAATTTTCACCTTTTGTGTTCTTCCAGACAAATAATCAGACAATAATTTGAGTTGATTTCCACGGACTCCGAGTTGATACAGCTTGTTTATTAGGGTAGGAATAGAAACCGTGTCAAACGCCTTCGCCAGATCGAGAAATATAGTAAGGCATTTCTTTTTATCATCAATGGTTTTGACAATATGTTCAGTAAAGTCATTTAATGCATCTTCCGTGGACTTGAATGTACGGAAACCAAATTGATTATTAGAGAGTAGCTTATATTTTTCCAAATAATTTATAAGTCTTTTATTAATTAGCCTTTCAAGGATTTTTGATAAAGAGGTCAGAATTGAAATAGGTCGATAGTTAGTGACACGGCTTCTATCTCCACCCTTAAAAATAGGTCTTACTATAGACCGCTTAAGTGATTCAGGAAAAATACCCATTTGCAAACACATATTAAAGATATGCGTGAGTGGGGCTATTATGTTATTTTTTATCAATTTAAGTATGTCTGCTGAGATTCCATCGTCACCTGCAGCACAGTTACTTTTCAGACCAGTAATTGTTTTTTCAATTTCATCTTCATCAGTGTCAAGAAGAACAAATGAATTACAAGTTAATGACGAATGTCTATGCGTCTCCTCTGAAGGGGATAACGCATTATTAACAAAAATAAATGGAATAATTGATGGCGAATAAGTTATCGTAGTTTAAAAGATCTAGTTTTGACACTGGCAGACACGATAAGTGATTTTGCTTAGTATATTTTCTTTCTTTTTTAAAAACGTTGACCCACACTAGGAATTTCTCCTGTATCATGGGTACGCATTTAAAATCACATACACAAACATAGTAAGAGTCTGACTGCAATGCTTAGATATCGCCTTCGGGTTGTGGAGGTCAGACGTCAGTCGCTTCACGGAAAATATCGAAGTTAAGCCAAAATCATCATATTGACAGGTAAAACGAACCGCAGACTCCAAAGCTGAAAAGCTTCGGATGCGACTGTGATTAACGCTGAGATGATGATGATGATGATGACACAGACATAGTAAGAGGCGACTAAGGGAACTCTTACCAGGGAAGCCGGCAGCAGCGCTTGTCCTGTGGAATATCAAATTAGTGCGATCTCCAACCCGTCTGCCAAGCATGCGGATTATGGCCTTGACTCATACAGCCTTGGGGGAGGCCTTGGTCCAGCAATGGACCTCTATAGGCTGAAGAAGCTAAAGAAGAAGACACAAACAGCCAGACCTGTAGGCCATACAAATATTTGTTCCGTGGGGAAATCGAACTCGCAACACGCAGCGCACCAACCGTGTCGTCATTATTAATAATATCTGCGAGTACATTATGTATATACCCGTAGATATTTATCTGTATAGCTATAAATGTACGAGAATACAATAAAGTTTGGTTTATGCTACAACTTGAAACGTTATTCAATAGTGCTAGTCACTCTGAAATCAATTCAATTATCATTAAAATAAAGTTGATATTTGCTTAACTTGAAATAGGGTGGCAGTCGGCAGCATTGCGTACATTTGCGGTAGATTCATTTTTTTTAATATACATTATAAACTAGTGTTTGACCGCAATCCCGCCTGATGATAAGTAGTGATGCAGTCGTTGATGATAAAGCGCGCTAGTTTATTAAGAGCCTATTCACTCTAGTCTTGACGACACTCAAATTGTAGTCCGGCGGAAACATCCCCGGTGGAAAATTATTCCAGTCCTTTGATGAACGCGGTATAAAAGACGAGGCGAAACGCTCCGTTCGGATCGTCGTGGTGTCAACAACGTAAGGGTGGAAACTCGCCATAAAACTGGTCGTCCGATGATAGAACGGAGATGGGGGAATTAAATCATGCAATTCCCTCGCAGACTCTCCAAAATGCATCCTATAAAGCACCGACAGGCTGGCTACTCTTCGCTTGTGCTTCATGCTTTGGAGACCGTTTTGAGCTAAATCTGGGTCGCCAATTAGTCTCTTCACATGCCTCTCCTTCATATTAAATAAATATGTTATCATCGTATTAACAATTGTCGCTAGCTCCGATATACCTCTATGATTTTCTCAATTATGCTAAAGACGTAGTGTCACAGTTACCCTGCTCAACAAACATCGATTTTAGAAGTTTTCTCGAGTTACTTTGAAAGAGGTTCCTCCTACTTCACATCCTAATGAAATACCACCAAAGTCTTTAAATATAAGTGCAGAAGCTATTTCATTCCATGTTATCATCATCAACCTTTTTATCGTCCCACTGCTGGACACAGGTCTCCTCTCATACAGAGAAGGATTGAGCGTAATCACCACGCTTGCTTAATGCGGGTTGGCGATTTTAGATTTATAGTCCAAGTTTCCTCAAGATGTTTTCTTTTACCTTATAATCAGTCATTGTTGTCCAAGATATACTTAGAAAGTACATATAACTTAGAAAAGTTACATTGGTACTTGCCTGGCCTGGAATCGAACCCGCACACTCATACTTGAGAGGCTGGTGTTTTAACCACTAGGCCACCACGACTTCTCCATTCTTCATTCCATGTTATAGCGAAAGAAAACTCAATACGTTCGCTAATGTTCAGAACCTAAGCCTGTCAAATAACTCTGTAGGGCTGAGAATTGGTAATGCCTACACATCTATCCTTTTTACGCAAAGCTTTTTAGAAAACGGAGGTAAATACTGATTTATACCCTCGACTGTCACCGACACATTTATTTGTTTGAGAAAATCTTTACGTATATACCTTATCACTTTGCGGTCTTATATATTACTTACTTTTGTCAGAGTCGAGTTCCAAAAAACACATATGAAAACGTTTACCGTAAAAAATACACATGTGCGATGGTAACCAGTCCAATGGTGTTGGACTTTATCAATCTCTTTTAACCTAACATCAATATTTACTTAGGAGAGCCCATGTCCAGCAGTAGACTTCATTTGGCTTAGACGATGATGATGATGATGATTAATATTTATCTTAACTAATTTAAAAAGCTAAAAGATTTGATTTTTTGACCACCAGCCAGATAAACTCTAGCCGCCAAGCGATTCGTCGTGTTCCGGCATGATGTCCGATGAAGCCATACGGTGGACGGGTCTGAGCAGTTGTGTTACGATGTGTGCCAATTAGAATGCGCCAAATGTTGTTGTCCCGGGAGTTTGGTCGTGGAGGGTCTCCAGATCTATCTCCCTCTGGCGCAGCATCGTTGGTCGTACTGTTGTGTGCTTTAACATTGGATCACCTCGTTCACCTGCCATCTTCCTTCCTATTCACTCAGTTATTTTTGAGTGAATAGGCTCTTAATAAACTAACGCGCTTTACCATTAACGATTGCTTCACTGCTTATCATGAGGCGGGATTGTTGTCAAGCACTAGTGTACAATGATAAAATAAATAAATAAATAGTTATACTTTAACGCAGAACTCTGGAACAGATCTGGACATAGGAGATTTTTTATCGCAATATTTCCACGTTATCGAGACTTATACGGGTGAAATCGATGGGGCGTAGCTAGTATATATAAATATACATAAATGGGGTCGGCACCAGTAATATGTGAACATATCGATACCGCAGTATATTGGGGTATGTATATCGAATGCGTGCTACCACAACATCGCGTTTTAATATACACCTAAAACCTATAACCGTTCCGAAAAACTAACATTAACTTTTATAGGTGTTTTATAGTTTAGCTTTTATTTTACCGACTTTTCTGGTCACGGATCGACCGTAAACGGTACAATACTGCAAAAGGCTCAAGGGAAAATAAAACTAAAAGATTTTCAAGAAATCCTAAATTAGATTTGTTTCTAAGGGTAGCGTAAAGGCCGCATCTAGCTCTTGGTTATCTTAGTGCTGAAGCGAATCATAAAGTTGCTACGGTAAGTATAAAGTTGCTACGATTATTATACGTAGTATAAGGATAGGAAAGGAGTCGTGAACATGAAGATTGATTTTATGAAGTGTTTAGAGTTCGAGTTTGATTTTAGGTGTGCAATTTGCTGGCGTATGACGTCACTGAAATGTTTTTTATCCAACTAATCTGATGTGTTCACGACAGCCGCCACTGTGGCCTTTATTCAACAGCCATCGACAGTAATTCTTCAGGAAATTGTACTTAGAATATCCTGGCGAAGAATATAGTAGCAAATGTTTGCGCTTATAACTTCTAAGCTATAAAGATCTGAAGTAAATTTTTCAATGAATTAATAGATAGACAAAAAGTGCTATCAATCAAGATTCTCTTGATAAGGACAGAAATCTTGTTGCAAAATCGAATCCTTGTAAATGTAAATTCTTTTTATAGAAGTTTCTAGCGTTATCTGCAACACAGAATGCGAATGTTGCTTTATAAAGACGTCATGCTAATTTTACATCTCGCAAACGAGATTTACCGCACAACTAGTTAATAGTCATAGCTTGGCTCTGCAGGTACCCTAAGGAGAACTTATATCTTATATTTAGTGTCAGAGCTCATTAAAAATTCGAAAACACTCTGTTACTCTAGTGGTAAAACTGTATAATGTTTTTTGCTTCATCTATACTAATATATGACGAGGAAAACCGTCAGGAAGGCGGGGCCGAAGTTCCGGATAGTTGAGGTGTCTTCTCATCCGCATGAGCATCCATCATGGGCGGTATTTTCGAGAAAACTTTGGATAATAACTATACTGTGATGTTCGATTTTTATTATTTTAACTGTACAGATACTTAGATCACTTCAACATTAAGTGATTACAATGATAATCTCAGATTAATACAGATAAGAGCCACTGAGTTTGAGTATGACCAACCAACTCGATCGAAGCTTGAGCAAAGACTGCCCAGCGCCAACGGTCGATCGCGATGTCAAGTGCAACTCCAGTCGATGTTACCATTCGTTCCATGGTGTTACCCGCTCTTAATAAAAATCATAATTTATCCGAATACCGACCAATTAATTGCCTTCAAAAAATAGTACAGTAATTTACGGTCAATTGATACTGATACGATAAAACAGATCAGAATATTCAAAATTAACCAGTCACGCGCCGTCATATATAAAGCTGAAGAGTTTGTTTGTTTGGACAGGCTAATCTCAGGAACTACGGGTCCGATTTAAACAATTCTTTTTGCGTTGGGTAGCCCATTGATCCAGGAATGCTTTGGACTATATAACATCACGCTTTGACTTATAGCAGCAGAGCATAACAAAATTTAAAATGTATGCCGTATATTTTGGGGTTAAAATAAAATGTTCAAATAACTAACTCCACGCGAACGAAGTCGCTGGCGGCAGCTAGTTAAGTAATAAAACAACTTTTTTTCTTTCTTTTTGCTTGCTATTTGCTTTTTTTTGGCTGCTCAACTACTACTGTTAAGAATCGTTACATGTATGTTCTTACCAGACCTAATACTTTTCGCATAGGAGATCTGAAGTATCTATGTTTTGGCCGTGTTTGTCAATCGATCGATGCCTAATGCAGTAAACGAGTTCTAAGGTGATAACCGCGTAATGACAAGCTTATTTTGGCCCAGTTACATGGACCGATGAACTTAAGAAGTTAATTAGGATGGACTGGATCAATTACTGAAAACGGTGGACAGGGTATTGTGAGCAGCTTGGAAAATGGCTATCTTCAGCAGCATTATTCCGTTTCTGTGACTCTTTGCGTTCAGCGGCCCTTCGCTGATTAGTAAATATCATGTCGGCTTATAACCCTTGGCACAAGATTTACATCTCTTTTCAGAGCCTATATTTCTGTTCCTGATAAATAGTCAATAGGATGTTTTCAATACACTAGTGCCTCTTGTGGGAGTGTATTCTTTGGCAGAATGAAAGCAATATTATGTTGGATAGTGTACAAGTTACATCCGGAGTTGTTTATTATACGGACCTTGTTGAAACTAGAACTAATTTCCGTGCGTTCAGGCGCTTTTGCCATACCTATTATTGGAATCAATTGTAACAGCAAATACCTACTTAGGACCCATTAACTTGATCAAATGTTATTCCGTGGTGCTTGGCAATCTGGGCTTCTCCCAGTTGCAATAATGTCCCTTTGTGCCGATTGGCCTAGTTCTATTCTGTCTCCTGCTTATTATGGAGGGAAGTGGAAAAAATATCTTTTTTCTTACTCCTCCGCTATTCTTTTCTGATTAATTTCGTTGCGGGACCCAAGACAGTTGAAACGTTTCTCCGGGACTCGTCGAGCTTCATTGCTCGGCGTTTTTCTGGCGGTCTCCACTGTTGATTCTGGCTTTCAGGAGTTGCAGTGGGTTGGGAACAGTGTGGCGGGTTTTGTCCCATTTAAAAAAAAAAACACTAGTGCCAAGTAGTTTAGGTACAAGACAAGCGTACAAAAGGCACAATATATTGCGCGCACCATTTAAATATAGATCTCTATATCAGAGTTGGTTGTTTTTGATAGCTTGGTGACCAGGGCTTCTCCAAAATTCGATTAGCTAAATACGTTACAGCCTGGCAAGCGTACAACAGTGTTAAATGCATTATTGCTTTACTTAAATCAGAAAGCCCTTGATTCTCGTCCGTAAAATATTTAAAATCAAATCGCTCTCTCATTTCAGCGACAATCAAAGTCAAATATTTGTCAAAAATGTGAAAAATTCTGGTATTTAAAACATTCCTATTCTGATCTGAGTCAAATCAGAAGAGGAACGTTTATAATAACAGAATTTCTTCTTTGATAAGATGGTACACAAATGGAAGCCATTACAATATTTAAAACACACCTAAATTTATAGATATTATAAAAATTATAATTCATTTATAATTCTACATCTAGAAGTCTAGTAAGATACTAAAGAAAATATATTTTTAAAGGTTTTATTATCCAGATGAGATAGTAAGAATAGGTATTCTTCGCTGCAGCTACTGCAAAACGGTATTAGGAGAATGTCCTCAACTTTCATTAAGATTTTTTCTAATACTCCATATTTTAATTTTTTGGTGCCCCACTGTTGGGCAAAGACTCCCACCTGTTCCTTTTTAAACCTCCCTGTCTTATGATATTTCTGACCATGTTGGCCCACGAACGTTACCAGATCGTCACACCACTTTCGCCGTGGTCTACCGAAGAATAACGATCTTTCACCCTTTCTAATTTACATAAATCGGATAGTATTTCTGTCTTACCAAGTGTACAAAAAACAAAAAAATAAAAAGTAGAAGAATAATTTCCTATAGGTACAATCAAGAAAAATACAAATAGGCGTAGCGGTCCGAATTTTCGTAGTTTTTCTCAAAGTTACATTATCAAATTATGATAGTATTCGAAAATGCATGTGCATATTTTTACCCGACTACGGCAAAGCAAAAGGAGGGTTATGATTTTGACAGGCTATGTATGTATGTATGTATGTATGTATGTATGTATGTATGTATGTATGTATGTATGTATGTATGTATGTATGTATGTATGTATGTATGTATGTATGTTCATCTGTTCCCTCGTAACTTCTAAACTACTTATTCGAATTCGATAAATGACATATCATTAGAAGCGTCTTAATTGTCCGCTGGTTATAGGCTATATGGAGTTTCACAAAATCTAATGTGGCGCCCTCTAGCGGACAAAATATACAGAGTAAAAAAAAAAAGTTAAGATAAATATGCCGTGTTTGGTATCATTTGAAAGGGCTTTACTTGTACATTTTGAATATATATATATTACTAGCATTTGCTTGTGACTTTACCTGTATTCATGGGCTGATTGCATATAATTCACATCTTTTCGTTCATAGATAGCTTCTTTACTACTTATCAGAATAAGACCACTGCGGAACCATTAGAAGGGCCTTGATATTCTGTTGGTTATGAGCTATAAAGCTTGTCACCAAATTTAGTATTACGCCCTCTAGCGGACAAAAAGTTCTATGTTAATATAAAATTAAAATAAATATACCGTATTTGGTATCATCCGAAAGAGCTTCACGAGTACTTTATGTTTGTACATAATCCCTAGTAATGCTTCGTAGAAAATTGAATGTAAACCAGGGTTTGGTAAACGGAGCGATGGGAGTGGTGAAGGCCTTCGAATTGCCTGCTCTTCGGCGCGATCAGTTGGAACAGGAGAACAGCCAAGCGCTGTTCTCATACAATTTGACGACGCATCCATAAAAGCAAATATTAACGGACTTATCAAAATCGAGCCTTGCCTCACTGAATTTGACGGCTTGAGGGGTTCTGGGCAAATTCAGCGTAAAATGCTCCCGCTGATTCTTTCTTGGGGTTGTACTGTACATAAATTACAAGGTTGTACTCTAGATAAAAAAGTTACAGATCTAGGAAAGTCATTGTTTGCTAAAGGACAGGCCTATGTCGCTCTCAGTAGAGTTAAAACCATAGAGGGATTATTTATAAGTGCATTGGATCATAATAAATTACTTAAAAATCCACATGACAGTCGATCGTTAGCAGAATTAGATAGATTAAGAAATCTTCCCAGGTCCTCTTAATATATGTTTTTTTTAATAATTATAAACTAGCGCTTGACTGCAATCCCGCCTGATGGTAAGCAGTGACGCAATCGTTGATGGTAAAGCGCACTAGTTTATTAAGCCTATTCACTTAAAAAAACTTAGGAATAGCAAGGATGACGGCAGTTGAGCCAGGTGATGCAATGTTAAACCCAAGACCAACACGACCAACGATGCTGCGCCAGAGGGAGATTGATCTGGAGACTCTCCACGACCAAACTCCCGACACAACAATATTTGGCGCATCGTACTCGCCACACAACGCAACACAACTGGTCAGACGCGTCCTCCCTACAGCTTCACCAGACATCATGCTGGAACACGACGAATCGCTTAGCGGCAAGACTTCGTCTGGTGGGTGGTAACTTCTGCCGGCAGCCGATGTTTTGGCCTACCACCGTTAGAAAACCATCCAATCTATTTATACTAACGACCTCATCTACTAATTCATGACCCATTCGGTGCCATCGACGCAAATGTGCGTCGCTACTACGAAAAACCGGGAGCTTCATACGCGGAAACCGTTGCTATACGCGCTACGATCCAAAAGCTACGAAATAGTAAAATAGGACATCTCTACATATTACTATACGCCGATACATAAGTCAAAAGAGATGTCGTATGTTAACTACCTAGTTTTTAGTTCGTCAATTTAACTTTTGTTAATATTATGCGCCACAAATACACTTTAACACCAAAATAGTACAAATAATAAAAAGTAAAAAAACTAAAACCCAACTACGACAAAAAACGACGCTGAAAAAGTATAAAACAAGATTTTCAGAATACTGAACTGAACAAAGTTGCTAATGTAGTTGCAAGTAAATGGACACAGTAGACTCTACCAAGATGCCTTCGTTGTAAATTGACAATAATGTCTTACAATACTATTCTGAAGTATGCAATATTCACTATGTAGAGATAAATTTTCATGTTTGGAAAGGCGTAGTCACACGTTACATATACCTACCTACCGTAGCACTTTGATAACGTGTGACTGCGGTTTTCCAAACATGAAAATTTATCTCTACATAGTGAATATTGCATACTTCAATAGTATTGTAAGACATTATTGTCAATTTACAACGAAGGCATCTTGGTAGAGTCTACTGTGTCCATTTACTTGCAACTACATTAGCAACTTTGTTCAGTTCAGTATTCTGAAAATCTTGTTTTATACTTTTTCAGCGTCGTTTTTTGTCGTAGTTGGGTTTTAGTTTTTTTACTTTTTTTAATGCTTTAACGTAGATATGCAATTTAGAACTTCGTTTTCAGTGAGTAGTGTATGAAAGGTGAGAATCAAAACAGCAAGGCTTCCTGCGGTAAAAAGTCTTCTACATAAAAGAGTAGAAAAATCATGAAATTAATTTTAGAGTTCGTCAGTAAACTATCAAGTATGTTATTTTAATATTCCTATAAATTTACTTTTGTACACAGATTTCGTTGACATTTATTTAATGATGCAAAAGTTGTTTATATTCACTCGATGGCTAGTCATGTGAACTTTACAGACTGTCGATTAATTTAAGCATTCCACTTGACAAAACAAATAATAAAATCGTCATAAAAATTACGTTCAAACCGGTCAAAAATTATTGCCAGTAAGCAAAAAAAATTCGATGGACTTCTATTTTTCACGTAACAAAATCTACACAACAATATACTTTTTCAAATGAAGCTTTTAGAAACATTCAAAAATCTGTATCAAATGTAAAAATAATCAAATTACTTACATTTACAGTGTCTCGTACTATCGCGGGAACGAACAAATCACTCGAACACACAATATTGACACAACACACAAATTTAAACACACTGAATCAATTGGAAAACACTGCACTAGACTGCACTCCGTCCGCCCGTCAACATACGATCACCGTGTCTGTATTTTGGCAATTTTTTCTTTACGCACGTGTTTTGTAAAGGATCGCGCCGAACCGAGGCTCGCAAACGTTCGGGGGATACTGAAACGTGCGGGCCGGGCCGTACTCTCGGTTACATCTGTCTCTTTCTAGCGTGTCAGTTTGGAGGTTACTTGCGTATTTCCTCTCGCTCCTACGCCCTGAAAGTGTACGGAGAGTACTCGTAATACGTATAGGTCAATATGAAAGCTCCTCGGGTGCTGGAAGCTGCAGCTAGGGTGGTTGTGTTAAGGGATTTTGTGAGGATATGTCAAGTTATGTCATAGAAGGATTTGAGATTCGGGGATTTGATTTTTGATTAGAATCCGCGTTTCGTAGTTCCGTACAATATTTTGTGTGTGTTTTATATGTTTTTTTATTAAGATTTTTATAGTGATGTTTATTAAAAGCGACAGGTTGTATGAATAACATAATTATTCTAACACCAAAATTCAGGTCATATAAGACGAGCTATACTATTTTTTTTTATCTATCAAACTAGTACTTTAATATTTTATCAACGTGATCACAAATATGAAAATCATAGAAAGATTTTGTTTTGTAATGATTATAAACTAGTGCTTGTCCACAACCCCGCTTGATGGTGAGTAGCGATGCAATCGTAGATGGTAAAGCGCGCTAGTTGAGCGAGTTGATGCAATGTTAAACCCAACAACAAGACCAGCGATGCTGCGTCAGAGGGAGATTGAACTCCACTTCAATCACCCTCTGTAGGTTTAGTTGTGGAGGGTCTCCACACCCTCCACAAACAAACTCCCAACACAACAATATTTGGCGCATCGTACCCGATACACATCGCAACACAACTGCTCAGACCCGTCCTTCGTAGGACATCACCAGATATCATGCCGGAACACTACAAATCGCTTGGCGGCAAGACTTTTTCTGGTAGCTGGGGTGTGTATTTTCACAAACTCAGTAACTTCCTATAATAAATCAAATACTTCACAATATATTTATAAAACTAAACTAATATTAACATTGATTGAACGCTTCGACTTTCCCAAAACTCCTACATACATTTACTCGGTGGTAGGCCATAACATCAGCTGCCGGCAGAAGTTACCACCCACCAGACAAAGTCTTGCCGCCAAGCGATTCGCGTGTTCCGGCATGATGTCTGGTGAAGCCGTACGGAGGACGGGTTTGACCAGTTGTGTTGCGATGTGTGGCGGGTACGATCTCCCTCTAGCGCAGCATCATTTAGTCGTGTTGGTCTTGGGTTTAACATTGCATCACCTCGCTCAACTGCCGTCACCCTTCCTATTCCTAAGTTTTTTAAGTGAATAGGCTTAATAACCTAGTGCGCTTTACCATTAACGATTGCATCACTGTTTACCATCAGGCGGGATTGCAGTCAAGCACTAGTTTATAATTATAAAAAAAAAAAAACATTCATGGCCTCTACACACAAACACAAAGTCCCACAATTACCACTGAACGTGCCCACCCTACTCAATCCGGCTCGTATCAACGACTATACGCATGCGCACAACAAACATCACCGAGGAAGGTTCGTCACACACCCCTAAAAATTAATTATTCCAACACTAAACTGTAACAGTTACTTTGATAAATTTTTATTTATGTTCTTTGGCGGTTTTTTATTATTTTTTCGATAAATATTAATTTAACGTAACATCGCAATTTTTTAGACCAAATAATAACAGCCGCACAGGTCGATCGATCAGGTTAAGCTACGCTTGCCGCGGTTGCGCTGTGGATGGGTGACCATGTTTACATGCCGAGATCCCTCCGTGCTTCGGGAAGCACGTTAAGCCGTTGGTCCCAGCTGTCATTTTTACATCTTTGACAGTAGTTACGGGTCGTCAGAAGCTCGAAAATCTGACCACCAGTCTTACCAAGGGGTACCATATTACCCAATAACTGGGTTGTGGAGGTAAGATAAGGCAGTTGCTCCATGTAAAATACTAGTTAATTTGCTTAGACTGGAAGCTGAAATTACTAGGCAGATGATGATCGCGATTGTGTTTCCTGTTAGGATAGGCAGAGGTATGTCATCATAAATATATATCCAGACATCAGTTTGGTTAAAGAATTTCGTTATGTGAAACCCTAATTAGGAGATTGAATCCCGGAACCCTCGTTTACGCGGACTTGTGATCCCTAGAGCGTATCCTATTGGTTAATCCAGAATTTACCTGACCATAACTTGATACATTGAAGACTGACCACTAATTTACTGTATGTTGGCTATTTTAGAAACTCAAGTTTCATCGCTACATTTTGTTTGCTGAAAGAAGTTAAACTTTAATTTGTTCTTTGAACGACATTGACAAAATTTTCAAATCTGACTTTGAAATAGATTACCAGTCAATTCAATTAAATTATATCAGTCTAGTAAGTTTATTACTCTCGTAGCTAAGATAATCTTATTAGCTGAGTAATAAACAGTAAGTACAGGACAAAATCTCCTTTGCAAGACCCTGGAGTCCTTTTTTTATACATGAAATGACATCTCCCGCTCTGGGCGGAGCGGAAGGGCGTGTCAGACTTTTACTAATTAAAACCCATCCGTGTTCCTTCATTTGCCTGTACCAGAGACCACGGTTTTCCTTGAGGATCTTGTCACTGTGTGCTGGCATCTCTTTGAAGCGCACCTAGAACACCATGCGCCGTCGACTCGGGTCTGGGCGGTGAGCTGCTTACTGCTTGCCGCCCGTAAGACCGTTTCCAGGATGGCCGGGAGTTGGATATTATCTCCCGTATTGTAACGAAGCATTGAGTTATCTATACGATACAGCAACTGGTGGGATCCTGGTGGGGGCCTTATCCCACCAGTGTTTAGGTTGCTGTACTTCCACTGCCAAAGTTCTAGGACAACTAACAAGCATTTTGTAGCTTCTACGGGAAAGAGATAAGAGGTCATAAAGCACTTCTCAATCTCCAAACTATATCATGATCATTTGACGGCGTCAGCATTCCTAAAGTCACCTCAAGACATACCTTAAATAATGACCTAAATACCTCAAGGTATTAGAACGTTCAATAAATTGTTTCTCACCCTGTAAAGGCAAATCTAAAGACTCTTTTAGGCTAATGAAAACAAAATTGGACCAGATGATCTCTTAGACAAAGTTAATTCATTATTGTTATTTTGCCTTTCCTTCACCATCTTTTGGTGGCGGAGGCGTTCCAGTGTTGCAAAGTTGTTGTTTTTTTTTAATATTTTGCCCTTTTAATTACGTGGAAGTGTTGCGGAGAATGTTCAAGTTGATTATAAATAATTAATTTGGGTCGGATGCCTTGTTATTTGGATGGTATTGATTCTAGGGTGTTTTCGTTTGGAATTCAAATTATTTTATAGGATGATGTTTTCTATTTAGTAAGATTCTCATTGTCATAAGGGGGTCTTGTCTAAAATAATGATAGCCGTTGGTCTCGGCTGTTATTTTTAGAAATTTGACATTCGTTACAAGTCGTCAGAAGTCTGAAAGTCTGACTGGTGTTTTACCAAGGTGTATCGTATTACCCAGTAACTCGATTGTGGAGGTTAGATAGGCAGTCGTTTCATGTAAAATACTGGTATTCAGCTGATTCTGATCAGACTAGTAGCCGACCTTATCATAGTTGGGAATAGACTAGGCAGGTGTTTGTCATCATGTTTGTGATCATTTATTTTCGTTTTGTTCTTCAGTCTGAAGTAGTTGACCTTTGTTTTTTCTAAGCAACGATCATTAATATAGAATACTGTAAGGAGTAGCACGACAACCTCCGTGGCGTAGCGGTAGCGGACGCGGCCGCTGCGTAAGGTGGCGCGGGTACGATCCCCGCACAGTGCAAGTATTTGTATGCATGAATATGAATATTTGCACTGGTCTGGTCATGCCCCGGAAAGCACGTTCAGCCGTTGGTCCCGGTTGCCATACGAACATCTAGTGGCAGTCGTTACGGGTTGTTGGAGCCCTCAAAAGTCCAACAATTGGTCTAACTGCAATGCTTCGATGTCGCCTTCGGGTTGTGGAGGTCAGATGGCAGTCGCTTCACGGAAAATGTCGAAGTTTAGCCATATCAGCAGTTGGACTGGTAAAGCGGACACATTAACTTAAAAGTCTGTATACAGATATTGCGAGCCCCGCCTCGTAAACTAGGGTCCTGTATCTTAAGCCTTAACCTTAACCTTAGTATTGAACACTGTCTGTGTTCAATACTAAGGTTACTTATAAAAGGATTAATACATTTAACTGTGCGCCACTTATTGCTCTTGTCAACATTCAGATTTAAGTTTACAAAACAAATACAATAATATAATAAGTGAAAAAGTAAAAAAAATAATGTATTATGAATAGGTGAAAAGTTAGTGAATGAGAGTAGTGAGTGTAGGTAAGGTGTTTATTTAAAGCAAGAGCAAAGTAAAACCACAGTATAAAAATCATACAGTAGGTCGACGCCTTTGATCTCGTGTAAACTGCCGACATCGTCTTGACAGACTACGCATCGGCCAGGGTTGTCACAAATAAACAATATTTATGAAATTAGTTATTTATTGCAGAACAACATCGATAGCTGTATTATATTTAATTAATTTGCTATTTTTATTAAGGAACAACCCGAGACAGATTTAAGTTATTTAGATGGCATTTTCGTAACCAGCACCCCAATTGACCTCAGAATTAACACCCATATCATATTAATATACATTTAAATTGGCGTCCGCCATCTTGGATTTCAGAAAGGATAGCTTTTTCGTAACAAGCACCACAATTATATTTACTTAAATGACACCCATATTAAATTATAAAAAAAATTACGTCCGCCATTTAGGATGTCAAAAAGGATGGCTACTTCGTTACAACCACCCCAGTTATATGCAAAATTGACACTCATATCAAATTATAATACAAACAAATAAAAAAACAAACACGGTTGTGCCGAAACGTTGACAGCCGGTTCAAGCACCTGAAACAGAGAGAGCATTCGAACACGGTACGCGGTCAGGTTGTTTCCTCCCTCTCTAGCCCCATAGTATGAGCGTATGACAATTTCATTAATGGATTGTGTCCATCTCATGCGCTGCACCGGGAGCTGGGACCCTGTCAGAAGCCGATGGGCTTCGAGGTCCTAAGCGGTCCGGCGGCCGGCGTCCTCCCCGTCGGCGAGCAGGTGGTGGCGTCGTCGGCAGAGAGAAGTACTCGTCGCTCGAGCTAGACGCAACTGCCGCGGCCGAGATCGTCACAGCACTTACAGTGGCGCTGCAGACCGGCGGCGGCGAGGCGGAGCTGAGCAACGAGTCCGGAGCCCTTAATGATAGATACCGAGCTACGAACATCGTTTTGTTCGCAGCTCGGGTGCCGCTTACCCGCGTCTCGTCCCTCACACCCCGCACGATTGCTCTGTCTAGACATCTTCGTCGGATGACTGTATGATTTTTAGACTGTGGTAAAACTGTATGTGTTAGGCAATGTATTTCAGCAATGACTGTGTTTAGAAAAAGCATTCTATTCTATCCTATTTCAAGTGTCAGTGAATTTTATTAATTTAAATTTTATTTAATTATATTATAACATGGTTATTTTGTTTTAATTTGTTATTTTCAATGATTTTCCACTTCTGAATCTTATAATACATTATATAAAACTAAAAACAGAGTCCTTCCAAGTTACCAAAGTGTTACTACATTTTTTTTAAAAGGAATACTTCAGAGGACAAATTAATTCATTGCGATAAACGAAGTAACTTGTTTCTACCAACTGCGTCCTCTTGATATCAGGACAGCCACCAGTCGGATCCTATTTAAGCGAAAATTGCAAAGTTATTTTCGAAACAAATAGCGTAGTTATATCAACACCTCTCTGCCTTGATTTAGTACGGTATATAATATAAATATATCTTGACAGCCTCCGTGGCGTAGCGGTAGCTAACGCGGCCGTTGGGCAAGGAGGCGCGGGTTCGATCCCCGCACAGTGCAAATATTTGTATGCAAGAATATGAATATTTGCACTGGTCTGGTCGAGCCTCAGCAAGCACGTTAAGCCGTTGGTCCCGGTTGCCATACGAACATCTAGTGGTAGTCGTTACGGGTTGTTGCAGCCCTCAAAAGTCCAACAATTAGTCTAGCTGCAATGCTTCGATGTCGCCTTCGGGTTGTGGAGGTCAGACGGCAGTCGCTTCACGGAAAATGTCGAAGTTTAGCCATATCAGCAGTTAGACTGGTAAAGCGGACCTCAGACTCCAAAGCTACAGAAGCTTCGGATGCGACTGGGATGAGCGCTGAGATGATGATGATGATGATGATATCTTGGTAATGTTATGTTTACATGCTTTTTATTAGCTTCGCTTGTATGTTCGCTTACTTGCTTATTTGTTTGTTTGTCCGTCTCTAACTCTTTGGACTACGAGTGAGCGGCTCATTACTGTAAAAAAGTTTGGTAAAAACAAATGAGCACCACTTAAGCGTTCGTGTTATCAGTAGGTATATTATTTAAAAAAAGAATAACGAACTAAAAAGTAGAAAATAAATATAGTTTAAAAAACTAAAAAAGACATGCTTTTAAAGAAACTCACTTGGCGCTTTGTGCCATAATTTTTTGTATATTAAGCGCCTCATGCTTTTATCTCATTTCTACTAGTATTGTTTATATACTATTGTCATAAATTAAATTTTAAAATTATTTTTAGCTTTTTAGTTTGATTTTCTTTAAAAGCATGTTTATTTTTAGATTTTCAAACTATATTTATTGTATTTGTGAAACTAGATTGAAGAGGTTTTTTGTGTTTACCGACAAGGCTATCTACAGCGGGGCCTGGAGACGTGAGTGCGCTGGTATTCCCGCTCCCGCACGCGCTCCGCCTCCTCCATTGCTAGCATCACTGTTTCGCAAAAGAAGGTGACGGCTTACCATGCACAGACATATCATGGACCAAGGCTGGATGCGAAAGATCGCCGCCGTTTGCCGCCACTAGGACACAAAGGTGCTCTACCCAAACCGGGTAGACCTCCACCGTATACTCCACCGTGTCCTCAGGGCGATCCCCACAGTGGTGATCTCTTCACCACCCTTGGTTGACTGGTAGAGAACACCTAAGGTAAAAAGTTCCGCTTTGTACGTTTTTTGCATAAGTTTAAATAAATGAATGCTTGGTAAAATACTAAAGTACCAAACAATGATATTTGTAATTGCCAAAATCCTTTCCTTATTATAGCATAGAATATTCCTAGTGAGATACAGGCCTCTTCTCCGTGAGACGGAGCGTGTCTATGCACCATACGCGCCCAATACGAGCCCTATGTGAGTTAGTAGATGTCATTTGTTTTCAAATATTTGGTTCTAGGACATGCCGGTTTCCCCACAATGTTTTCCTTAACCATTTTGAGAGTAATGGTGATGAATAATCATCATCATCATCATCTCAGCGTTTATCCCAGTTGTATCCATAGCTTTTCAGTTTTGGATTCTGGGGTCTGCTTTACCAGTCTAACTGCTGATTTTGGCTGAACTTCGATATTTTCCGTAAAGCGACTGCCGTCTGACCTCCACAACCCGAAGGCGATATCTAAGCATTGCAGTTAGACCAATTGTTAGACTTTTGAGGGCTCCAACAACCCGTAACCACTGCCATTAGATGTTCGCATGGCAACCGGGACCAACGGCTTAACGTGCTTTCCAAGGCACGACCAGACCAGTGCAAATATTCATATTCATACATACAAATATTTGCACTGTGCGGGGATCGAACCCACGCCTCCTTGTGCAACGATCGCGTTCGCTACCGCTACGCCACGGAGGCTGTCATGTCAATGGTGATGAATGATGTACATACATAAAGTTAAGTGGCCATCCAGTTTACGACCTACGACAGACGACTCGTAAGTTTGTACCCGCTACGGCTAGGCCACTATTGCTCTAAATAGTCAATTGTGCCATATCAATCTATCGATATTAATAATTCAAGTATCTGCTAATGACTTATAATTAATATTATCTTTTGCTACGAGTCTCTCTAGATTCGCGTCTGTTTGTGAAGATAATACCAATGAGTCTCTTGAATAACGATTTCTGAAGGCCAAAATTATAATAAGCTTACAAAGGTCTTGTTGGCCCGGGAGGCCTAAAAATTAAGGTTCATCTTTTAGATCCCGAGGTTGTTTGATGTATACCGAATCGCAATTATAAAGTTTATTTATTGTCTAAAGATAATGTTGAATATTCCAAATACCAATTAAGTTGAGTTATTTTTTGTTTATGAGCCGTTATTGCAGTTAAATAAGCAAACTTCATTTATTCTTCTTCTTCTTCAGCCTATAGAGGTCCACTGCTGGAAAAAGGATTTCCCCAAGGCTTTCCAAAATGACTGGTCTTGTATCCATCGGCTTCCCGCGATCTTCACCAGGTCATGGGTCTACATTGTTGGGGCCTCCTTACGCTGCGTCTTCCGGTACGTGGCAGCCACTCCAGAAATTTCACATAACAAGATCATATTCATACATCCATCCGTCGTTCTTCTCTACACTTTTTTTTTTAATTATCATAAGCTAGTGCTTGACTACAATCCCGCCTGATGGTAAGCAGTGATGCAATCGTTGATGGCAAAGCGCACTAGTTTATTAAACCTATTCACTTAAAAAACTTAAGAATAGGAAGGATGACGGCAGTTTAGCGAGGTGATGCAATGTTAAACCCAAGACCAACACGACCAAATGATGCTGCGCTAGAGGGAGATTGATCTGGAGACTCTCCGCGACCTAACTCCCGACACAACAACATTTGGCGCATCGTACCCGCCACTCATCGCACCACAACTGCTCAGAGCCGTCCTCCGTACGGCTTCACCAGACATCATGCCGGAACACGACGAATCGCTTGGCGGCAAGACTTTGTCTGGTGGGTGGTAACTTATTAGCGGCTGATGTTGTTGCCTACCACCGAGAAAATACTTACACTTGGCTCATCTTCATAGCATTTTCCTTACAATGTCTCCAAAGCCTGGAGAACAAGCGAAGAGTAGCCAGCCTATCGGTATTCTATAGGATGCATTTTGATGCAGTTCGCGGAAATTGCATGTCTTTATTTCCTCATCTCCGATCCATCATCGGTCGACTGTACGGCGAGTACGATGTGTCGTCAGATGATGAGTCCACCCTTACGTTGTTGACACCACTACGATCCGGACGAAGCGTTTCGCCTCCTCTTTTACACGGCGTAGATCGAGGGACTGAAACAATTTGCGAGCACCGGTGTTTCCGTCTGACTACAATTTGAGTGTCTTCAAGGCTAGAGTGAAAAAGCTTTTAATAAAATAGCATTGTACGCTTTACCAGCAATGATAGCATCACTGCTTAGCATCAGGCGGGATTGCGGTCAAGCACTAGTTTATAATTATACTAGCGACCCGCCCCGGCTTCGCACGGGTGCAATGCCGATACTAAATTTTATAGACTACAGAAAAAACTGTGGTCGTATTATATAAAAAAAAAAATACATTAACAACGTGTTAGATAAATATATTCCATTAAACATCATCGTTGGCTATCATTGGGGGGGCAATCGCGCTAAAATAATAATTCTACCAAAACAGAAGTGCATCGCAACCAAACTAAAACTTTAATTACCTATGTTTCGTATCGTGCTAGCTTTTTATTTAACTAAACCTTTTGATTTAACCACAACTGGAACACAGTTAGAACGTAACTAAATTAAAAAGTTGATACAAAGCTAACTTTTTCTGTGCCATTTCTCAAACTTACGTGTTAACGATTGGATTTATTTAGTTTTAATTTTTATATCTGCCGAAATATATCACTCATACATTGATTTTACTTCAATCGAAGTTAAAACTTTAGCGCGATACGAAATGGGATCGAAACTAAACTACAACTTTAACTGGATTAGATAAGAACAAGAGTTTAACTCATACCTCCATAGGCCTCATACGAAGGCTCAGAGTCACACAAAGGGTGATGGAAAGAACTATGCTCGGAGTTTCTCTGCGCGAACGAATCAAAAATTTGGAGATCCGCAGAAGAACCAAAGTCACCGACATAGCTCTTCGAGTCACTAAATTTAAGTGGCAGTGGGCAGGGCACATTGCTCGTAGAACCGATGGCCGATGGGGCAGTAAGGTTCTGGAGTGGCGGTCACGTACCGGAAAACGCAGCGTAGGGAGGCTCCCAATAAGGTGGACCGATGACCTGGTGAAAGTCATGGGAAGCCGATGGATGCGGGCAGCACAAGACCGGTCATTGTGGAAAGCCTTGGGGGAGGCCTTTGTCCAGCAGTGGACCTCTATAGGCTGAAGAAGAAGAGTTTAACTTGTACTGCTTTATTTAGCGTGATGGCCCCCTGCGACTATCATTGATGTTAACATACAAGGTGTGTGCGGCCATTCAGCAGCGCATACACGGCTTGAGAACGTAACTTGAGCGATGAACCCGCGCGTCAGTTATTCCATAGTCATAAGCAGATAATATAAAACGTAAATGGTTTATGAAAAAATCGTTCTACGCAAACACATGTAGACGTCATTTTAATCGAGAGATCGATCACGTCACAAATGAATCATTGTTGCGAGTATAATTAAAACACGCAGCTCCGTCCAATCACGGTAACCATCATCTATCATGTTCGGGCGTCGATCGATCTACTGATTTTATTTATTATTATACAATACATGGCGGGTTTTGAGAGGAAAATCATAATTTTCTTTGGTAGAAAAACGGTTTGTGTAAAAGTGTTTTGGAGGGCTTTTTGTGTAATAATTACTGTATGAATTGATGTTTACTCTGTAGGCTTAGGGTATCTACGCTTTGCGGCGGTAATCTCTTGGATGGTTGTATGTTAAGTTGGTTTCGTTTTGCATCTTCTTCTTCTTCAGCCTATAGATGTCCACTGCTGGACAAAGGCCTCCCCCAAGGCTTTCCACGCTGACTGGTCTTGTGCTGCCCGCATCCATCGGCTTCCTGCGACCTTCACCAGGTCATCGGTCCACCTTGTTGGGGGCCTCCCTACGCTGCGTCTTCCAGTACGTGGTCGCCACTCCAGAACCTTACTGCCCCATCGGCCATCGGTTCTACGAGCAATGTGCCCTGCACACTGCCACTCAAGTTTAGTGACTCGAAGAGCTATGTCGGTGACTTTGGTTCTTCTGCGGATCGGATTGATTCGTTCGCGCAGAGAAACTCCGAGCATAGTTCTTTCCATCGCCCTTTGCGTGACTTCGTATGAGGCCTATGGAGGTATGAGTTAAACTCTTGTTCTTATCTAATCCAGTTAAAGTTATGGTTTAGTTTCGATCTTCTGCGGATCTCCTCATTTCTGATTCGATCACGCAGAGAAACTCCTAGCATAGCTCTTTCCATTGCCCTTTGTGTGACTCTGAGCCTTCGTATGAGGCCCATTGTGAACGACCACGTTTCAGTTCCGTAAGTCATCACTGGCAACACACACTGGTCAAAGACTTTAGTCTTGAGACACTGTGGTATCTTGGACGACGAGAAGATGTAGCGTAGCTTCCCGAACGCTGCCCAACCGAGCTGGATTCGCCGAGACACCTCTTTCTCTAAGTTGGACCTACCTAGTTAGACTGTTTGTCCCAGGTATACATACTCGTCAACAACTTCGAGTGCAGAGCAATCAACTAAAATTGGAGTGGGTGCGACATGAGTGTTCGACATGATCTTCGTCTTATCCATGTTCATTTTTAGACCCACTTGTTGGGAAGCTCTGCTGAGGTCATTGAGCATTTTGCCCAAGTCTTCCAGGGTCTCAGCCATGACCACGATATCATCTGCGAAACGGAGATTAGTGATGTACTCGCCGTTGATGTTGATGCCAAGTCCTTTCCAGTCCAGGAGCTTGAAGACATCTTCCAACGCAGCAGTGAACAATTTAGGAGATATGACATCTCCTTGTCTCACTCCACGCTGCAATTGGATCGGTTTCGAGTCCTGATCCTGGAGACGGACTGACATGGTGGCGTTTTTGTACAAACACTTTATCACCTCAATGTATCGATGGTCAATTTGGCACCGCTGGAGAGACTAGCACCGCCCAAGTCTCAATCGAATCGAAGGCCTTCTCATAGTCCACAAACGCCAAGCATAGTGGTTTGTTATACTCCTCGGACTTCTGTATAACTTGCCGCAGCGTATGAATGTGGTCTATGGTGCTAAAGCCTTTTCGGAAGCCTGCTTGTTCGGGAGGCTGGAAGTCGTCGAACCTGCGAGCGAGACGATTCGTGATGACCCTAGAAAACAGCTTGTAGACATGGCTCAAGAGGGATATCGGTCTGTAGTTTTTCAGGAGGGTATTGTCACCTTTTTTGAAAAACAAAATCACCACGCTCCTGTGCCACGCCTTAGGCGTTTCGCCTTTAAGAATGACGGAATTTAATTAAATTCGTTTTGCATGATTAAGACAAAATTGTTTCATAACCAACTATGTCAAACCGGACGCTTCCTTAATGTTGCTACTATATAAAACGTAGGTCATTGTTGAGGATGATATTCTCGTAGTTTTTATATCCTGTTTTTATATTTTATATTCCTGTTTGTGTTTGTTAAAACTGTTCTCTCTCCATTTAAACTTACATTTTTTTTTGTTTTTATTATTATTACATTTTGGTTTTTATTATGTACCGGTACGGTGTCAGTTGTGAATGTTTGTGCCGGCTGTCACTGAAAACCAGCGCTGGACTCTGATTTTTCATAGGGTCGCAGCATAATCCTGAGCAACAGCCGGTTTGAGTGGATGTGACGCATGTTCCCACAACTATTTTCACTCAACTGTTTTTATAAACTCAAATGTCGCTAATGAGACGCAACTACTTTTTCTATTGTTACCAAAATAATAAAACTTATTTTTAGACTTTGAAAAAATAGTGTGCATACTCACAAATGGCACGCGTCAACAACAAAGGCTTCTGCAGCTGTTATCACTCATTGACGGCCACTGTCAAAGACAATGGCTCTTGCGGCTGTCATCGTTCACTGATGGTCGCCGTCAACGCTTCTATAGCATGTCATTCGTATAAGCGTACGATGCTCGATAGCACCACTGGTTCGCGTAAACGAAAAACATAACTACAGGCGCCGACGCGACGACAGTAACAGTTACATCTGCCGTTGACGCGTGCAGCTCATGCGTAAGCGCAATTACAGCGAAGTTTGGAAGATGCGATAATTCCGATATTGATTCTTAAGTGCAATAAATTGGCCAATGCATCAAAATCAACATCATCATCCACGACGTCCACTGCTGGACATAGGCCTCGCACAAGGCAACCGGTCCTGCATCTCCCTCATCTAGGGGTATCCCGCGACCTTCACCAGGTCATCGGTCTACCTTGCCGGGCTTGTCCACGCTATGGTTTCCGGTGCGTGGTCGCACTTCGAAAACTCGGCGGCCACATCGGGAATCGACCCTAAGGGCAATCTGCCCAGCCCACTGCCACTTAAGAGCTAATGCATCAACAATGATAAGGATTCCCTTGCTCACAAACTCATCATCATCTCAGCGTTAATCCCAGTCGCATCCGAAGCTTTTTTAGCTTTGAAGTCTGGGGTCCGCTTTACCAGTCTATCTGCTGATTTTGGCTAAACTTCGATATTTTCCATGAAGCGACTGCCGTCTGACCTCCATATCCCGAAGGCGATATCGAAGCATTGCAGCTAGACCAATTGTTAGACTTTTGAGGGCTCCAACAACCCGTAACGACTGCCATTAGATGTTCGTATGGCAACCGGGACCAACAGCTTAACGTGCTTTCCGAGGCACGACCAGACCAGTGCAAATATTCATATTCATGCATACAAATATTTGCACTGTGCGGAGATCGAACCCGCGCTTCCTTGCGCAACGACCGCGTTCGCTACCGCTACGCCACGGACGCTGTCCCTTGCTCACAAACTAAACTGTATTAAAATTCAGTGCACTTTTTCCTTCCATCATACTTTCCTTGTTTTAAACCTAATGATTTTCAAACACAAACACAAGGTTCTATCATCTGTCTTATTACCTCGTCACAGAAGGATAAAGGCAATATTCACCTCATTTAAATTAATATAATAAACAGCGCGTCTTTAAGAGAGATTGATTTGAAGGGTACTTTGTCAAATGTAGGTGAGATTCTGCAGACTGGTTGTAACGTCCTTGATGAGTTCAAAATGTTTATTATTATTGTTGTTTCTTATGATTGAACTCATAAACGAACTACTAGGAGCCGTTCAGCTTTGTTATCAATTAGTTTTTGCCCGCGGCTGTATTCGTGTGGAGGCCGGGAATTATCTCACAGAAATGTGTTACCGAGATTGAAATTACATTTAGTGATATAATATTTAACTGTCTGTGTACAAAACTTTAACAAAATCCTATTAAAACATATTACTAATGATTGTAATACTGAGAGTATTTCACAACCCAATTATTACTGGGATGGGAAATATCTAAGTATATCACTGCATCTTATAAAAAAAAGTCACTTTCCCTTTCCCTATTTCCCTTTGAAATGAATTATATCTTTAAAACTACGCAACGGATTTTGATGCCGTTTTTTCAATAGATAGAGTGATAAAGAGAAACGTTTCTATGTATAATAACATCCATTAAATTGTGCAGAAGTACTATTATTTTTGAGGTTTCTAATCATCATCCTCACAGCGTTAATCCCAGTCGCATCCGTAGCTTTTCAGCTTTGGGGTCTGGAGTCCGCTTTACCAGTCTAACTGCTGATTTTTGGCTAAACTTCGACATTTTCCATGAAGCGACTGCCGTCTGACCTCCACAACCCGAAGGCGATATCAAAGCAATGCAGTTAGACCAATTTAGAGATCAATTGTTAGACTTTTGAGGGCTCCAACAACCCGTAACGACTGCCACTAGATGTTCGTTTGGCAACCGGGTCCAACGGCTTAACGTGCTTTCCGAGGCACGACCAGACCAGTGTAAATATTCATATTCATGCATACAAAAATTTGCACTGTGCGGGGATCGAACCCGCGCCTCCTTGCACAACGGCCGCGTTCGCTACCGCTACGCCACGGAGGCTGTCATGTCAATGGTGATGAATGATGTACATACATAAAGTTAAGTGGCCATCCAGTTTAGGACCTACGACAGACGACTCCTAAGTTTGTACCCGCTACGGCTGAGGTTTCTAATGTCGTATATAATTATATTTTTTCAGCGTTTGCAGTGAACCCTTCGAGATTTATCAAAATAATGTGCTAAATAGTGTACTAATGTATCTATTAAATATTGTATAAGAAAAGTCTGCGATGGTATATGGTCTGGTATGGTATATGGTATGGTCTCTTGTAGATATCCCACAATAACATTTTTTTTTTGTCAGTTATTTTTTACGACAAATACCGGCAAATTTTTGAAGCGGTTTTAACCAATACAGCATTAATCCTTATCCCATTTAATACCTTAAACATATTGTTGATTCAATATCTCTATCGCCCTTTACAGCATATGATTTAAATGAATATTTTCGAGGATTTAACACATTTAACAGTTGCGGGGTGTAGCGTTTATGGCGGCACCGACCGGCCGGGGCGGGACGGGAGCAGCGGGTATCTGTGTTTTTTAAACAACATTTACAGTTTTTCTGTACTTATTGTATTTAGTATCAGCATTGCATCCTTGTGCAGCCGGGGCGGATCGCTAGTCTATTGTTATATAACGAATTAGCGACTATTATTTCAAAATCATACATTGATTTTTTTATAATGTTTCTTTCAACTTTGTTTTTTCTGTAATAATAATGTATCATTTATTTTAGACATACATCCATAGGTCGAAACAAATTTAAAATCCCGCCTGATGGTAAGCAGTACTGCAATGGTAGATGGTAAAGCGCGCTAATTTATTAAGACCCTATTCAATAAAAAAAAAAAAAAAAACTGAGTGAATAGGAAGTAAGACGGCAGTTGAGCGAGGTGATGCAATATTAAACCAAACAACACGACCAACTATGCTGCGCCAGAGGGAGATTGATCTGGAGACCCTCCACGACCAAACTTTCGACACAACAACATTTGACGTATCGTACGCGACACACATGGCAACATAACTACTCAGACCCGTCCGCTTCATCTCGTTAATAGTATACCCTAATAGTAATACGATACCCTTAGCAAGACTGGTGACCAGATTTTCGGGCTTCAGACGATTCGAAACGACTGTAAAAGATCTACTAAAGACAGCCGAGACCAACGGATAACGTGCTATGCTAGGCACGAAGGGATTTCGGCATGTGTTGATAGATGGTCACCTACGCAGACCAACTGTGGCAAGCGTAGCTTAACCTGATCGGTCGACCTATGCGGCTGTTATTATTTAGCAACGAGGCCCTAGAAGAGTTGTGACAATGTATGTATTTTATGAAATTTTAATATTATTTTTGGGATATAATATTTACTATATTAACATTTTACAGAAATCGAATCAGTGAACGATTCTGAACATACTGCTTTCGTAATCTGAATTAATTCACTTACACATTCTTCTTATAATTATACTAGCTATCCGACCGTGGCTTCGCCCGCGTGGAATTCGGTTATATCGCGCTTTTTAGATTTCCCTCGGGAATATCAATTTATTTGTCAATAAAAGGTAGCCTATGGTAATTTGGCACAGACAATTTTTAGACCCTGAGACCTTTCACAGGGTCTAAAGATTGTCTGTGCCAAATTTCATCAAAATCGGTTGAGAGGTTTAAGCGGGAAAGCGTAACAGACAGACAGACAGAGCTTTACTTTCGCATTTATAATATTAGTATGGATAATATGGATTAAGTATTGTATATTATAGCTCCATAATTAGCAATATCGGCGTAACCCGTTGACCTGGAATAATTAATTAATGTAGTAGATATTACAGTGCACTTTGGTCTCACGCGGTGGCCGGGTGTACTCGAACATTTAATAACATTTTTACAATAAGAATAGTATATGAGTTGGTAAATCAATAGTGGTCACTATAAATATTTGTTTCTCCTAAAAACACCGACACCTTGTCGATAATCGAAATATGTCGAGTTACGTACTCGACATATTTTTGGTCCTTCGAGCCGAATCTGAACGAGCGACCTATGCATATAAAACTTTGTATTGTTAGTTTCATTTTGGAAGATTGAACTAAAATGAGATTACTAATTAAGAAAGACATGCTGTAAAGTACTAACAAAGGCATGATGCAAGAAGCGCCAGAACACTTTAAGCATCCTTTCAAGCTGTACATAGATCAGTACACGGTAGTCTCGCGTTCCATTATTTCAACAAAACACCAAATTAAGCATCATCTTATCTCAAGTTACTTTACGATGTTACAAACGAAACAGCTCTTATCATTGAAAATTCAACGCCACGATAATATTTTGGTAAATAAAACGGAGAATGATTTAATTTCGGAGCTAACGGCGCGGAATACTAATTTTCTTACGAGAAGGTATAAACGAGCTACATTGATGCTGTAAGTTATGAGGGCCAAGAGTTACGGTGCTCTTCTTTAGTACTTGTTTGGAATTAAAATTTTTGAGGAAGAAAATTTTCTATGTTGCTGGAAGAATTTGAGTTTTTGGCGCTCGAACAGACTCACTCTGAAAGCCACCTTTTGTGTTTAAACACGTTCAAAATCCAATCGCTATGTCAGCGACAATCAATGTCTAAAACTTGTCAATAATGATTAAATTTAAAAAAGAAAAAATAATGCATTGCTCCACCCGTGAAATTCTTTTGTATCATGGGTGCGTTTAAAAATATATTATAAACTCCCATACACAAACAGCAGGACCCGGAAGAATAATATAATTCGTTTAGTCATAAAAATATATTTTGTTCCGTGTGGTGATCAGACCCGCAACACCCAGCGCAGTAATCAATGGCTTAACCACTGCGCCAACCATGCCAAAAACAAATACAGGAATTTTCAAAAGATTGAGACTAGAATTAGACTGCGAATGTTCTTAATATTTCGAGAATTGCTCCTCAGGTGGCTATTGATTCAAAGTTTGTTTTTGAAGAGATTGCAGATAGCGATAGGGCTGCTTTTGTTATTTTTTTTTAATGGCATAGGTACGATAAATAATAAGTATTCGATTGTGGCCCAGAGCATCTAATGCGCTACTCAATAGCCAAACATTTTTTTTTTGCATAATTATTAACTAGGATGGTAGTGGTATGGTCGTCTCGTCGTCCAAGATACCACAGTGTCTCAAGACTAAAGTCTTTGATGTCTTTGATGACTTACGGATCTGAAACGTGGTCGCTCAAAATGGGCCTCATACGAAGGCTCAGAGTCACACAAAGGACAATGAAAAGAGCTATGCTCGGAGTTTCTCTGCGTGAGCGATTCAGAAATGAGGAGATCCTCAGAAGAACCAAAGTCACCGACATAGCTCTGCGAGTCGCTAAATTTAAGTGGCAGTGGGCAGGGCACATTGCTCGTGGAATCGATGGGCGATGGGGCAGTAAGGTTCTGGAGTGGCGGCTACGTACTGGAAGACGCAGCGTAGGGAGGCCCCCAACAAGGTGGACCGATGACCTGGTGAAGATCGCGGGAAGCCGATGGATGCGGGCAAGGCAAGACCGGTCAGCGTGGAAAGCCTTGGGGGAAGCCATTGTCCAGCAGTGGACATCTATAGGCTGAAGAAAAAGGATGGTAGTGGTAAGCAATGATGCAATCATTCATGGTGAAGCACGTTAATTTATTAAGATCCTATTCAATCTTGTCTTGAAGACATTTAAGTTAGATATAATTATAAGTTCAATTTTTTCAATTAAAAAAACATCATCTAGGGTGTAACAAAATTATTGAATTTTATGACTTAGTTAACCAACTTAACGCCTAATCAGTCACTTCAATTGAGTTTATCAATTGGATAATCTGCTAAAAACGTCCCCAAAATCGACGAAATATAGTTTCTGATTTATCACTGACCTACTAAAATAAGGTTGTGACCGAAATCCACTCTACTCTAAAACTGCTTCCTGTCCCTCATGTAATTCGCAAAGAATTGGAGCAATTTAGGTGTGTAGCCAATTTTCGCTAACGTTGATAATAAGACATCTTTATCAACCAGGTCAAACGCCTTCGTAATATTAAAGTAGGCACCAATATACATAGGTGTATAGGCGTACCGAAGGAAAGCTGATGGATGCGGGCAGGACAAGACCGGTCATCGTGGCAAAGGCCTCCCCTAAAGTTTTCCTTGGTGTAGGCCTTGGTTAAGGCTGAATTGCAGACTTAAACACCAGCTTTGCTAGTATCTTTAATAGAATAGTAACAGGAAGTTTCAAATGACGAAATTTAACAGTCTATCAGTTAAAAAGTTGAAACCAGTTACTCATTTTAAAACGTAGAACTCTTTGAACAATCCGTGAAGGCTTCCTGATCCAATCTGCAGTTCATGCTGAATTTCATGGTATGTAATTCGTCTATTGTCTTGGATCAAACTTTTCACTGCTAGCACGTTTTCTTTTGTAGCAGCCGTCAAAGGTGACCACTTGTATTTTATAAATTAAGAAATAGTAAAAAAAATACATGGGAACAGCACTTTAGTCGGTGCTAGGCTATAATATCGGCTGCCGGCAGAAGTTACCACCCACCAGACAAAATCTTGCCACCAAGCAATTCCTCGTGTTCCGGCATGATGTCTGGTGAAGCCGTACGGAGGACGGGTCTGAGTAGTAGTGTTGCGATGTGTGCCGGGTACGATGCGCCAAAAGTTGTTGTGTCGGGAGTTTGGTTGTGGATGGTCTCCAGATCAATCGCCCTTTGGCGCAGCATCGTTGGCAGTATTGTTGCGTTTAACATTGCATCCCCTCACTCATCTGGCGGCTTCCTTCCTAATCACTATTTTTTTAAAGTGTTTTTTTATACTAGCGCGCTTTACCATCAACGATTGCATCACTGCTTACCATCAGGAGGGATTGTGATCAAGTACTAGTTTATAATTATTAAAAAAATCAAAAAAAGACTAACTGTAAATTCAATATTAAAATAATAAACTTGGCTATGTTATTAGAAAAAAATAAATCAAAAGAACTTACAACATAAATACATTTAAAATAATAACAGAACAAATTAAAATCAAATACCTCCAATTACTACTTCTGTTAGACAACTCCAAATATTCCAACCCTAAATATCGCAACTAAATATTAGTTAAGAGTTGGGATATTTAAATTTGTTCACGATAACAAACCTTAATTAAATTCAATAAGACTTTTCGAGAATTCACCTTTATTACTAGCGACAAATATTGTGAATCTGGTTTTATTTTCCTATAAAGCTACTTGTTATTCCGGTCGGTCGCATGATTCCAAGAGACCCTGTAATTAGATCCCGTAAGTAGCATTGACTTTGATTGTCAATTGTTCATTTTGATATAATATTACGTACAGTTTCTTAGAAATATTGTTGGTACTTCGTATTGGGTTTGGCCACCTGTGGATGATCTGCCTACAATTTTTATTTAGGTGTTTAAACCAAATATTAATGTTTATAATACCTAATCTCCTCTACAACGAAGCTACCACTAATTTCCAAAATCGAATCTCAATTTTAATTTGAGGAATTTTTGAAAATGGAACTGCACACAAATTGCGTAACACACTATTACTGTCAATTAGAATCATTATGAAGCATGTCGCTATACCATTGCTCCATATGTTAAAAAAGGGGTCTGTTTAACAACGTGAATAACGCAATGAATGTTGTTGAAAAATCAAAAGGCAACCCATTGCTACTGATACTGTATTGCGCAATGAGTCTGCTGGTTTTTGTTTGATAATAAAATACGATTGTGTGCGGTAACCATGGCGCAAAAACAAATACAAAAGAAAAAGAAATAGTTGGGCGGAAACATGCATTACATCCAAGCAAAACGCCTTTCGCTCAGCATTTTGCTGGCTTCTATGCAAGACAGAGTCCAAGCGCTGATTTTCAGCGACAGCCAGCGCTTATTTAATGACGCCGTCCGGAGACCGACGGGGCTAAACCTCTTCTACGATTATATAATATACATATAATTGAAAGATATAAGAAACTAATATTATTACGTGCAGTTTCTTAGAAAATTTGTTGGTCCTCCGTATTAGATTTGGCCATCTGTGGATGACCTACAACTTTTATTTAGCTATTTAAACCAAATATTATTAATTTATAATAATATCTACTACAATAACGCTACCACTAATTTCCTTATACTCAACCATGCAACATAAAATATGACCCAAAAATCCAGTAACACCAAGAAAAAAAAATATCTGAAAAAACAAAAGTCATTCACATCTGTGACGCAAACAAACTGTCCTACTTCTTTTGGCTCAAAGTGTAGCTTTGAATGGATAGCCAAGTTGTAAAGCTCAACACGATATGCTGTTTTCTGATACAAACTCGTATCTACTGAATCAAACTTTAGAAATACTTGCTGTGTCATTCATATTTTGTTAGTGTTTGTGGCCAGCCTAAAATTGGTTGTCCATTCTATTAAAATCTTAAAGAGTTTAACATTAATGACAATTTTCAGTCTTCGTCTATTCTTCATTCAGAACAAAATTATACAGTTTAACACACCTTTACTACAGTTTGTTCAAGCGATTTTGGCTTTTATTCCGTAAACATAAGGAAGGCATTATAAGAAAAAAAAGTTGTTAAAATGCCAACTAATTACTGCAGCTAGCATTCGTCATGCCACCAGCGTAATAAAATTCAAAATTATTTGAATAATCATAAAAAGGTTTGTTTAAATTTCGAATCTTATTCCGAAAATAAGAAAAAAAATAGTGTAAGTTTTAACATCGAGTCTTTTACAGCTGATTTGACACATTCTATGTTCCACTGTGGTATGTAATAGGCTAAGCCAGTATGGACAGGTCCCTCCTTAGCTTTTGGAGTCTCGTTTTTACGACAAAACTAGAATTTTGTGAACGTACTGTTGTCACAGCCTTACCTAGGTTATTTGGAATGTTGAATTCAAATTTTATTGCGTTTACTAAAGTTGTGAACCGATTCACTTAGATTTATATTTTCTGAATTACGAACCGTAAAAAGTTGTTTTCACTACCCATTTAAATAAAAATCAACGACGTTCCCGACTTCCTGATTTCCGCGAGAAGAATAGACAATTTGAATAGAGAATCAGTTATTCAGCCCTGAAAAAGTTGTACGTTTTTTGTCACCTGCCAGCGTCTTCTTTTCGGTTATTCGTTTTGTTACTCTAATTCTATATTTAAAAAGTAAAAATTTGACATTAATAAAATCAGCGAAGGACAACATCTGCCGATCATAGTAGCAATTTTTGTATTATTAAGAATGTTCACAGTTTTGTCTGAGCTTTAATCTTTTGATAAGTTTCTTGATAAGTTTTTAAATAATAGGTATATAGGTAAACTAGCTTTCCACCCGCGGCTTCGCCCGCGTGGAGTTCGGTTATATCGCGCTTTTTAGATTTCCCTCGGGAAAATCACATTTTTCCGGGATAAAAGGTAGCCTATGTCCTTTCTCAGGGTCTAAAGATTGTCTGTGCCAAATTTCATTAAAATCGCTTGAGAGGTTTAAGCGGGAAAGCGCAACAGACAGACAGACAGAGTTACTTTCGCATTTATAATATTAGTATGGATAAATTACAACTTTACACAATAAATCCAAAAATTATGAATTTATAAATGAATAACTGTATTAAGTAATTTTCTTTTGTAAATTTAGTATAGTACTGATTTGTTGCATGCTATATTCTAATACAAGGAATGTAACAAAAGTGTAATATGTTATATTTGAGAATAAAAGGCTTTCTTTTTATTATTATTGGTAAGTTTTTAACTTTTTTTTTTAAATTATAAACTAGTGCTTGACCGCAAGATGGTAAGCAGTGATGTAATCGTTGATGGTAAAGCGCGCTAGTTTATTAAGCCCAATCTCTTAATAAAAACTTAGTGAATAGGAAGGAAGACGGCAGTTGAGCGAGGTGGTGCAATGTTAAACCCAACAACACGACCAACGATGCTGCGGCAGAGGGAGATTTATCTTTTTTTTTAATAATTATTAACTAGCGCTTGACTGCAATCCCGCCTGATGGTAAGCAGTGATGTAATCGTTGATGGTAAAGCGCGCTAGTTTATTAAGCCCAATCTCTTAATAAAAACTTAGTGAATAGGAAGGAAGACGGCAGTTGAGCGAGGTGGTGCAATGTTAAACCCAACAACACGACCAACGATGCTGCGGCAGAGGGAGATTTATCTTTTTTTTTAATAATTATTAACTAGCGCTTGACTGCAATCCCGCCTGATGGTAAGCAGTGATGTAATCGTTGATGGTAAAGCGCGCTAGTTTATTAAGCCCAATCTCTTAATAAAAACTTAGTGAATAGGAAGGAAGACGGCAGTTGAGCGAGGTGGTGCAATGTTAAACCCAACAACACGACCAACGATGCTGCGGCAGAGGGAGATTTATCTTTTTTTTTAATAATTATTAACTAGCGCTTGACTGCAATCCCGCCTGATGGTAAGCAGTGATGTAATCGTTGATGGTAAAGCGCGCTAGTTTATTAAGCCCAATCTCTTAATAAAAACTTAGTGAATAGGAAGGAAGACGGCAGTTGAGCGAGGTGGTGCAATGTTAAACCCAACAACACGACCAACGATGCTGCGGCAGAGGGAGATTTATCTTTTTTTTTAATAATTATTAACTAGCGCTTGACTGCAATCCCGCCTGATGGTAAGCAGTGATGTAATCGTTGATGGTAAAGCGCGCTAGTTTATTAAGCCCATCTCTTAATAAAAACTTAGTGAATAGGAAGGAAGACGGCAGTTGAGCGAGGTGGTGCAATGTTAAACCCAACAACACGACCAACGATGCTGCGGCAGAGGGAGATTTATCTTTTTTTTTAATAATTATTAACTAGCGCTTGACTGCAATCCCGCCTGATGGTAAGCAGTGATGTAATCGTTGATGGTAAAGCGCGCTAGTTTATTAAGCCCAATCTCTTAATAAAAACTTAGTGAATAGGAAGGAAGACGGCAGTTGAGCGAGGTGGTGCAATGTTAAACCCAACAACACGACCAACGATGCTGCGGCAGAGGGAGATTTATCTTTTTTTTTAATAATTATTAACTAGCGCTTGACTGCAATCCCGCCTGATGGTAAGCAGTGATGTAATCGTTGATGGTAAAGCGCGCTAGTTTATTAAGCCCAATCTCTTAATAAAAACTTAGTGAATAGGAAGGAAGACGGCAGTTGAGCGAGGTGGTGCAATGTTAAACCCAACAACACGACCAACGATGCTGCGCCAGAGGGAGATAGATGTAGAGACACTACACGACCAAACGACACAACATTTGGCACATCGTACCCGGCACACATCCCGACACAACTGCTCAGAGCCGTCCTCCGTACGACTTAACCAGACATCATGCCGGAACACAGCGAATCGCTTGGCGGTAATACTTTGTCTGGTGGGTGGTAACTTCTACCGGCAGCCGATGTTATGGCATACCACCGAGAATGTTACCGAGATGAGTCTGCGACTAGATTTTGAAATAACAAAGGCATAGCATAATCAGCCTCTGTTGCCACAGGTGGGACACAGGCATCCTCTCGATGAGAGGGAGTAAGTCGTAATCTGTCACGCTGGCCCAGTGTGGGTTGGTAGATGTCACATGTCTCCGAAGTTTTTAGCTTTAGGACATGCCGGTTTCCTCACAAAGTTTTCCTTCACCGTTTTGAGAGCAGTGGTGATGAAATAAATCACACAAAGTAAAGCGCCTGATGGGGTTCAAACTACGACTTATAACTTGTAAGTCTACCGCTGCTCTCAGATGGAATTCACAGCTCACTTTAAGCTCGCTTCACTTAAATTAAGATGTTTTTAGGGAATAATTCATGTAGATGTGAGTCGTTAATTATGTTTATTATGTAAATAATTAACATATTCCTAAGTCTGGAATTACTAACATCTCTTAGACAAGGTTGCTGCTCAACGCCCGTGCATTCTTTGTATGAGAAGAGTTCATTGCCTTGCTGTAATTATCACTACATATAATACAGTAGTATAAAACAAAGACACTTTCTTTGTCCCTGTATCCCTATGTATCCTTAAATCTTTAAAACTCCGTAACGGGTTTTGATGAGGTTTAATAGATAGCGTAATTGAAGAGGAAGGTTTATATGTATAATAACATCCATTAAATAGTGGAGCAATACTGTTATTTTTGAAGTTTCTAATGTGATGTCGTAAATAGTTACATTTTTTCCGCTTACATTGCAAACTCACGCTGAACCCTACGAGGTATAACAAAATAATGTACTAAGTACACATTGAAAAAGGTCTACAGAAAACTCCACGATGGTATAATCTATCTCTTATAGATACAATTTTACAATAACATTTTTTGTCATTTATGTACATTTTAACACAAATAGTGGCTAATTTTCGAATCTATTTTAAGCAATATAGCATTAATCCTTATCCAATTAAATACGTTAAATAAATTGCTGTTTTAATATAGCTATGATCCTTTACAACACGTTTTCTTTTATTTTTTCAACTTATAAACTAGCGCTTGACCGCAATCCCACACATGACACACACACACATGCCACACATGGTTAAAATGAATATTTTCCAAGATGTTACTTATTGTTAAATTGCGGGACGTAGCGTTTGCGGTAGTACCATTAACCACTAAGGTAATAATAACAATTTCATGATTGACCCAAACAACCCTCAAAATATTATCTCCCCTTGTGTAACTTCTAAATACCATGCCTCTATACTAATTTCCGTATCGGGTCTTCCTCCCCGTATCGATCTTATTTCCCATCATAGTCCTTATTCCGCTGTAGGGAAATTCGTTAGTAAAATCGGTAAGGAAAAAATTATCATGAATAAATTGTCCAAAGTAATTTCCCGGAGGTAAGGCGATTTTGATGCAAGGTTAGTTAGGACCCCAAGGGTCTTTGAAAGTGAACGGAGATTTTTGAGAATGACATTTAATTTCGGTAGTTTAATATGGTATTTCGGTAGTATAACCTTGCCGCTTTGTCTCTGTAGAGAATGAACACATAATTCTTTAATCTTATATAACATAATATTTAAAGCTAGTTAAGAAGGTAATGCATGTATTAGAAGACTCCGCTGTTCCACAGCAAGTCAATTTTTTGTATTTTTCACTACCTTAGATGTTATTTTTTTTTCTTTTTATAAGACTATCTCACTCAGTAGCACCTCAGTATCTAACTTTATCTGAAAATCAGATATTGACGGCACGGTTGTGGTTAAGAGATTAACTGCTCCGCTGCGTGTCGGGGATCCGATTCCCGTAAGGAACAAATATTTCTTTGGCCTAAGAGTGCCAGGTCTGGCTGTTTGTGTATGTCAGTTTAACCCGGCGAGGCTGTAGTGGCAAAATGTAACTATGAATACGTCGTGGGGTTTGACATACCCACTTATCAAATTGGCCATAAATATCATAATATCGATAAATTAAGTTCTAATCTTATGTTTTGTGATATTAATATAAACAATAAACAGTTTTAATGAAAAAGCTTTAGTATTTTAATATTTTTTTACTATTATTTAGGAAAATAAAAGAAACTGAGTTCTTTTAATCAAAAATAGGCATTATTTTCATAAACCTCTAAAGTAAACAAAAACAAAATTTTGCTTTAAACAACAACTACTAAATTAAGGAAAAAACATCAGTCTTAGAACTCCCGGCTACCGTAGGCGCGGGCTCGCGGGCAGTCCGTTAAGGACCAGGCCCGGGTCGACGGCTCGTTGTGTTTCACGCGCGCCTCAAAGAGATGTCAGCGCATCGTGACAGGGTCCGCGAAGGCCGATGCCTGGGTCATGATTGCGGGTTGCTCAAAATATAAACAGTGGCCCATAGGCAAGCGAAGAAACAGGGTGGGTTTTAGTCAGTAAAAGTCTGACACTCTCCGCCCAGAGCGGAAGAGCACATTTGATGATTTCTCATCCACACCAAAAAAAAAAAGCCCTAACGACTTGTTACCCAACCTGACTACGACCAGAATGATATGGCACCCTTCGTGCGACAATTCAACTGGAATTAGGCCGGTGATTTTACCAAAACAATCTATGGTTTACATCTTTCACAGAACATGACATCTGAATCCGTTGATCAAGATAACAATAATAATATTATCCATAACTTCGCATTGGTCCCTCAGAAATACGGACACGACAGGGAGTGAGGGCTGAATACAAATCAGGCGTGATCCTCAAGAGCTTAGATTTACTGGATTTTAAAATGATCTCTACTTATCGGGTGTTTTTTTATTATGAGGTTCAGAATAGCAGTGATAAGTTAAATCGATATTACAATACATAAAATCACTTCAGTATGCAATTGCAACGAAAACTGAATTAACATATTGTATTTTTGTATTTTGCTTTCGAACTATTTGTTTGATTCAAAGCGATTTACTTTACGACTTAGTACTAAGCCGTATACATACAACAGTGATGATGATCATCTCAGCGTTAATCCCAGTCGCATCCGAAGCTTTCCAGTCTAGGGTCCGCTTTACCAGTCTAACTGCTGATTTTGGCTAAACTTCGATATTTTCCGTGAAGCGACTGCCGTCTGACCTCCACAGCCCGAAGGCGATATTAAAGCATTGCAGTTAGACCAATTGTTGGACTTTTTGAGGACTCCAACAACCCGTAACAACTGCTATTAGATGTTCGTATGGCAACCGGGACCAATGGCTTAACGTGCTTTCCGAGGCACGACCAGACCAGTGCAAATATTCATATTCATGCATACAAATATATGCACTGCGCGGGGATTGAACCCGCACCTCCTTGCGCAGTGGCCGCGTTCGTTACCACGACGCCACGAAGGCTGACAAATTAACATCATACATGTTTTGCTTACATGTGTGTCAACTCATTTGCCAAACATGTAAACTAATGTAAGTTTATAGAACGGTAACTTTAACTTCTACAAAATAAGGTTCATTTTAAGCTACAATTTCAGCGCACTGCGCACTTTTACTATCGGTAGTATCATCAGTGTTAGGGCTATATTTCACCGGGTCACCATGGTGGCGCAACCAGTCGCCGCTACCAACAAAATGTATACAGCTCTAATAGAGACTTTGTTTGATATTATGGTTGATTATTCCCTTCGATATGAAGTGCGTCACGAGGCGCGACTGGGACTGGGAAATTTGCACATACATTCGGAAGGAGTACGGTACGGTAGGAACCAAGAATGGGACTTACGGCAATGTCCAGCAATGCACCCTTTAAATGGTGGTTGATGCCTCCACACGAATGTCCACTATGTTCACTTTCACTTTTGTTGTCGGACGCAAGGTTTAATTACGGATTTATATGATTTTATGTTTCAAGCGGTCGACCGGTACGATGATAGTTTATGCTGATGTTGGTTGATTGATGATTGTCATAGAGGTTACTTGCCCTCTATATATGGTGGTGACCAGAGACAAGTTGGTTGTTGTTTTTTTGTAAGTTCCTCTGGCATAGGCTCTAGACCTTGTGAGCCAGTTATGTATGGAATTAGGAGGTAGATGGGAAAGAATCGGCAAATTTGAATGTGCTTGATGTTAAAATGATTTCATGCGTTAATAGAGTTACTCACCTGGTGTCCGTTTGGTTGCGCAACCAATATGGCGGCGCCATCAACTCGGACATGTGCACAGAATGTTACTGGTTGCGCCGCCACTTATTAACATAGCGCTAAATGGTGTCCCACTCACTCGGCCGCCATTCCGGTCGCCAGTGACGCCTCCACCTCATTGCATGCAGCACGTGTACACTGCTATGTTGTGTTTTTAACTCCTTATTTTAATATTTTAGTTGTTTTTTAATTACATGCGGTGGATAATATTTCGATACAGAAAGGTTTATTATCGAAATGCAATTCAATTTATTTCTTAAAGCGATCGGCTAATAAGGATGAACCCACCACTGTTTCTTTTTCTCTTAAACTCCCTTTTCCTACGTTATGCGTACATACAGCAGTAGTACTGGATCTCTTCAATCTTGTTCTTCTTCAGTCCATTTTAATACTGTCTCACTGTGGTGTGGCGACTCTGGTGTCTAGTTTGGTAGCTTACGGATACCACGGTTACGCAACTGGTTGCACTGCCATGGTGTAGTTACGTGCTATGCTAGTACGTAGTTATGCAATCGTTGATGGTAAAGCGCACAAGTTTATTAAGCCTATTCACTTAAAAATCTTAGTGAGTAGGAAGGAAGGCGGCAGTTGAGCGAGGTGATGCAATGTTAAACCCAACAACACGACCAACGATGCTGCTCCAGAGGGAGATTAATCTGGACTTCTCACGAGATTTCTCAAGCCAGCGGAGTTATGCGGCCTAGAATGCCCTTAAGAAATACTTTTAAGGCTTTTAATGCTACCCCGCTCATCTGTGACCGGCAAAAATAGATTTTCTATTACCTACACCGTAATTGCGTAAAACTCTATGACTATCAATTGGAACCACTTTGAAGCATATTGCTGATCCATTGCTTTAAATGTTTATAAAAACTTTTTTACAAAAAAACAACCGACTTCCAAACACACAACTACAAAGTGAAAAATAACTAATTTCGGAAGTCGGTGTCTTTGGTTTTGTATATTCGTTTTTTAACACCGACTTCCGAAATTAGTTATTTTTAACCGACTTCAAAAAGGAGGAGGTTACTCAATTCGACCGTATATATGCTTCTTTTTTTTTTTTTTTTTTTTGTTTGTTCGCGCATAACTTCGTCGTTTATGAACCGATTTTGATAATTCTTTTTCCGTTGAAAAGAAGACGTTCCCAAGGTGGTCCCATGATAAGGATATCAGGGTTTGATGGTGGAAGACCAGAGAAAACAAGGGTAACTTTCAAAAATTGCAGGGGCGACTAGTGCATTTCTTAGCATTTTCATTAAGTATTTTAAAGCACTACAATTTAATAAAGGTCTGGAGTAGATCTGATGATGGAGCCGGGAGACAGTCGAAGGAACTCCTCAACAATTCACAGCAACTATCTTGTGTTTGGGCTCGATTAATTTGTATTGATAAGAACTTTACACCTAGATGGGTTGTGACTGTCATAAGAGAGCTGATGTTGAAGACAAAGCCCAGTTCCGGGAACTCCTCGACGGTTTACAGTAGCTACTTTGTGGTTGGACTTCATTCATTTATAATGATGAGACCTTTGCACCCATTGGGTTAAAATAATATTCTACAGTAAAGTTGATGATGAAGACCATAGACAGTTGAGGGAATATTTACGGGTATTTACATGAAAGTAAACAAAATTACGTCGTTTCCCAACTGTATTTGCATCAGCTTCCAGTCTGGTCGGATGCAACTGAATACTTTTAACAACTAAAAAGTGTAAAATAAAAACTTTTTAACAAAAAAACAACCGACTTCCAAAAACCACTACAAAGTGAAAAATAACTAATTTCGGAAGTCGGTGTCAAAAAAACGAATATACAAAACTAAAGACACCGACTTCCGAAATTAGTTATTTTTCACTTTGTAGTGGTTTTTGGAAGTCGGTTGTTTTTTTGTTAAAAAGTTTTTTTCACTTTGTAGTTGTATGTTTGGAAGTCGGTTGTTTTTTTGTAAAAAAGTTTTTATTTTACACTTTTTAGTTGTTTAAAGTACTATGTATTCAGTTGCATCCAGTCAGACTGGAAGCTGACGCAAATATAGTTGGGAAACGACGTAATTTTGTTTATTTTAATTTTTACTGCATAGGCAGTTGAGGGAATACTTACGGGGTCTTCATCATCAAATTTACTGCAGACCATTATTTTAACCCAATGGGTGGGTGCAAAGGTCTCATCAATATAAATGAATGAAGTCCAACCACAAAGTAGCTACTGTAAACCGCTGAGAAGTTCCCGGAACTGGCCTTTGTCTTCATCATCAGAGCTCTTATGACAGTCACAACCCATCTAGGTGTAAAGTTCTTATCAATACAAATTAATCGAGCCCAAACACAAGGTAGCTGCTGTGAATTGTTGAGGAGTTCCTTCGACTGTCTCCCGGCTCCATCATCAGATCTACTCCAGACCTTTATTAAATTGTAGTGCTTTAAAATACTTAATGAAAATGCTAAGAAATGCACTAGTCGCCCCTGCAATTTTTGAAAGTTCCCCTTGTTTTCTCTGGTCTTCCACCATCAAACCCTGATATCCTTATCATGGGACCACCTTGGGAATGTCTTCTTTCCAACAAAAAAAGAATTATCAAAATCGGTTCATAAACGACGAAGTTATGCGCGAACAAACATAAAAAAAAAAAAAAAAATAAACATATATACGGTCGAATTGAGTAACCTCCTCCTTTTTGAAGTCGGTTAAAAAATATGTCTGCTCAAAAACATAAATAACGCAATGAATGTTGTTGAACTATCAAAACGAAACCCATTATTACTGATAGGCTGTCTGTTGTTTGGCAGTCGACTTGTCAAGTCATTAAGAGATTTTATTCCGAAACTTGGCTATATTATTCTCAGTATTTCCCTGTAAGTAAGATAATTTTAATGACGAACCTTGTAAAGGATTTTGTTCTTTGTAATAAAGTATAATTTTACTAAAATTACCTGTAAAGGATACGCAACCCATTATTATGCCTCTTGTTATAACATTGTTATTATGTACAGTGAGCGTAGAGAAATTTGAGAAGCTTCATACCTAATAGGAAATCTAAAACCTATAATGATTAATACGTTGTAGGAAGGATTATCAAATATTACAGGATATTTGTGGCACTCAATCGGCGATAATAGTTTACGAAACATTATTTTCCTTCTTCTTCTCCTCAGCCTGGAGATAGAGGTCCACTGCTGGACCAAATCCTGCCCAAGGATTTTCACGATTACCGGTCTTGTGCTGCGCGCTTCCTTCGGCTTCTACCACCGTCGTGTCATGTCGTGTCGTCGTCCTTCGTCCACCTTATCGGGGGCCCCCCTACGCTGCGTACTCCGGTCATCGGTTCTACGAGCAATGTACCCCGCCCACTGCCACTTAATTTTAGCGACTCGGAGAGCTATGTCGGTGACTTTGGTTATTCTGCGGATCTCTTCATTTTTGATTCGATTGCGCAGAGAAACTCCAAGCATAGCTCTTTCCATCGCCCTTTGTGTGACTTTGAGCCTTTTTATGAGGCGCATTGTGGGCGATCACGTTTCAGTTCCGTAAGTCATTACTAGCAACACACACTGGTCAGAGACTTTAGTCTTGAGACACTGTGGTATCTTGTAGTATTTTCATTAAAGATAATCCTTACTAATATTATAAATAGCATCTATATTATCTCTCGGTGGTAGGCAACAACATCAGCCGCCGGCATAAGTTACCACCCACCAGACACAGTCTTGCCGCCAAGCGATTCGTCGGGTTCCGGCATGATGTCTGGTGAAGCCGTACGGAGGACGGGTCTGAGCAGTTGTGTTGCGATGTGTACCGGGTACGATGTGCCTAATGTTGTTGTGTCGGAAGTTTGGTCGTGGAGGGTCTCCAGATCATCCTCTGGTGCAGCATCGTTGGTCGTGTTGTTGGGTTAAACATTGCATCACCTCGCTCAACTGCCGTCTTCCTTCCCATTCACTCAGTTTTTTTGAGTGAATAGGCTTAATAAGCTAGTGCGTTTTACCTTCAACGATTGCATCACTGCTTACCATCAGGCGGGATGGTAGTCAAGCATTAGTTTATAAATAATAATAAAAAAAATAATAAATGGGAAAGTGAGTTCGTGTCTTTGTTCAGCTTTCACGCCGTAACTATTGAACGGATTGCTTTGAAATTTTGCAGACGTAAAATTAGAAGTCCGGGTTAAATAACAGGCTTCTTTTTGTCCCCGAAAAATTTGATATTCTCGCGGGAAATCTAAAAAGCGCGATATAACCGAACTCCACGCGGGCGAAGCCGCGGGCGGAAAGCTAGTGAATCATAAAAATTAATAAATTGCTTTTTATACTTAAGGTATACACCAAAAGCGCGTAATAAGCTAATAATCCCACTAATAATATAGGTAAAGCGAAAGTTTGTGAGGATGTATGTATGAATGAATGTACATTGTGTTTGGATAGATGTTTTTACTTTTTCAAGCAAAAACCACTACACAGATTTGGATGAAATTTGATTCATAACAGGATACTTTTTGTCTTAATATTCCCATGGGATCAAAATTTTGGCGAGTGAAACCGAGGGGCGTACCTAATTTAATATAATTATGTTTTGTACAAGCTGCACCCGCAGTCTCACCTGGTTTTGTATAAATAAGTAGCCAGAAATCTGGAGATGGACATAGTCTACTAATCATCCTGCATCATAGATAAAATCACGAGCTGCAGAATGCGGAATCATCATCATCATCATCAGCCTCTACTCGTCCACTGCTGGAGACAGGCCTCTTCCATCGCACGCCAACAAGCTCGATCCTGGGCAGTTCTACGCTAGCCACTACCAGCCACCTGTTTGATGTCGTCGCTCCATCTCGCCCAAAGGCACCCTACGCTACGTTTGCCGAGACGCGGTCTCCACTCGAGGACTCGTTTACCCCAACGGTTGTCGGTCCTGCGGCATATGTGACCAGCCCATTGCCACTTCAGCTTGCTAATCCTCTCAACTATGTCGATGTCTTTGGTCCTCTGTCGGATCACCTCATTCCTGATGCGGAACATTGATTATTAATAATAATTAAATCAACCCCCGTCTCTGTTAGAACAAGGCATCGCAGAACATTTAATCTAACAGCAAATTGAATTCCATCTTCAAATTCGGAAAAAAAAAAAGAAAATAGCACTTGTTACTCCAAAAAGTATCCACTTATAAAGGTATACGCGTTCCCAAGACCCATTTTCCCTTTACTCTGGTTGCCAATTGAAGGGACAGTGATGTCCTAAACAAACACTAAGGAATACTGAGGTAATCAAATCACTGCAAATGTTTAGTGTAAGTACAGTCCTTTTTGTGAGGACCAAAAATGTATACGTAGGTCAAAATGTTTAGTTGAATGTGCGACTAAATCTTTGAAAGTTCTAAGGGCGTTAAGGGCTATTTTGCGTACATAGTTTTGTGAAGCATGTAAAACTGGGGTAAAATAATAATTCTGCTGTTGCTTGGAACCTGTCAAAGGGCTATGGAACGAAGTATATTGGGTGTCAAACTCACAAAGCGCATTTAAAACTCCGTAATTCTAAAGACGCTAGACGCTTAAGTAAAATGAGGTTGGCCATATCAGAGCAGCTATTACAGAACAAAGTTATCATTTAGTGAATGCCAATGTCAGAAAGAGATGTCGTGATGAGCTTGATCCTTTCTTAAAGAACCGGCCTACAGTCACAGTAGAAAGATGGAAGTACCTTGGTTCTGCAGTGGAACAACACAGGCATATAAAAAAAATATGTTGCTTAATGTTCCGTCAAGTCGTAAAAACCGTGAGAGCGAGAAGCGGATCGTTAGTCAATAAATAATCCAAAGACAACATTAAGTCTCAAATTCATTAAAAAGTCACTTACAAAGGCAGAAAATCAGAACTCAAAACTCGACAGCTACACACACTCATTAAGCCCAAAGTTCACCAACAACATAATTTGTTTGTGAATTACTTTCCAGGGCAAACATTGAGTCGTTTGAATCGCAATAATGTTGCTCTGCTACTCTTTATTACACACGGTATTACCCGCGGGAGGGTAGTACTACAAGTAATTCTGGGGCGGTGAGAGTGTGGAGAAGTTGAGTGTTTTTGGGATCTGGAGATTGTTTGATTTGTTTTTGAGCTTTCTTCTACCGGAATGAAATGAAATGGTTTATTCTGTAAATAGAATATCGTAATCACTTTACCATTGTCATTCAAGTTGAAATCCGTAAAAAGGAAGCTAGATGGAATCGACATTTCCCATCTGACGTCTTCTGAGAATAAACTCAAGGTTCAAACTCCTGGGCAAGGGTTGCGGTTTGGTTGAAAGAGAAACCGTGGTCTTAGCGTACAGAAAAGTGAAGGAATACGTCTGGGTTTTGGGTACTAAAAGTCTAACATGCCCGCTCCGCCCAGAGCAGGAAAGGTAATTTGATATTTTCCATCCACACCAAAACAGAGGTTCATATTTTTACAAAATTCAGACATTTTTACATAATATTTTAATTATAATATAACATACACACCAATGACTGATTAAAAGGGGAAGGAAAACATATTGAGGAAACCTGGACTTTAAGTCTGAAATCGTCAACCCCCATTGAGCAAGCGTGGTGATTACGCTAAATCCTTCTCTGTATGAGAGGAAACCTGTGCCAGCAGAGACGATAAAAAGGTTGAAGATGATGATGATACACACACACATACCCACACATTTTCAAATTCAATTTAATTTATTCTTGGTTAAATGTTCTAAAAGATCTTATAATAATCTTATCACTATAATATTCCAATACAGTGTACAATATCGTCGCATGGAGATTTCGGATGTCATTCGTGGATCTTTGAGACTCGTTACGGGTAGTCAGCCCAAAAGTCTGACCACAAGTCCTGCCAAGAGGTACCGTATTATCCAGTAACTAGGTTATGAGGGTCGGATAGGCAGTCTCCTCATGAAAAAATCTGGTTTTCAGGTGTATCTGGTTAGACTGGAAGCTGACCCCTTCATCATCAACAACAACCTTTTTATCGTCCCACTGCTGCGCACAGGTCTCCTCTCATAAAAATAAGGATTGAGCGTAATCACCACGCTTGCTCAATGACCCCAACATAGTTGCAGGGAAAAGGCTAAGCCAATGATAATTACTTATATGAAGCTGAAAAGATCATGAAGATATCTGTAATGTTCTTTTGAGAAAAGAAATACATAGGTTGTTATTCTTTCTTGTGTTTAAAAACAATAAACCAATTAGGACATACAAAGATACGTAACATCATTAAAGCAACAGATGGCTTACCCCAAGCTCTTGCATTAAAGTAGAAGTGGGCTGGACACAGCACGCTTAGAAGATCTATTTTGGACAAAAATTGTGACAGAATGGAGGGGGCGAGTGGGAAAAAGAAAAAGAGGGAGACCTTGTAACAGATGGGAAGATGAAATGAATAATATTGTTATATGAAAAGCTCTTGTTCCAACATAAAACTTACAAACAGCGATAATAAAATATATGACTTTTTCTCTTTAAATACTAACATTTTCTGTATGTAATAAAAAGCTTTTTATTTTGATTAATACACAAGTTTAAGTAGCCCTTTGCAGTTAGTGCAACCATTTGTCAGTAATCGTGTAACTCAATTCATAAATATGCTATTCCAAATCAAACAGATCTAAAACAAAAGATTATGCCTCAAAAGGTTAAGGCTTCATGTACGCTGTATTAAAACTTAAACAAAGACTAAATAGACAAAACTCCAGTAGGCATTTAGACCTCATTTAAATAATCCACGTCTCTCATCCCAGACGTGACTTATGTAAGTCTAGACGAACGGCAGTTTTAGAACATTATAGAAGTTTTGAAGATTAATTGATATCCTCTCAAATAAACTTTGACGTTTCTACTATAAATTTGTTTACTGATGCGCAGAGGACCGTCAAAATATCAGTGAAATTAAGATCATAGTTTTAGAAAAGCAGATATAAATTAAGGAAAGTCTCGTCTGTTGAGGGTTGAGGTATGTTGAGGACACGCCAGTTTCCTCAAGGTGTTTGTATTCACTGTTTTGTGAGCAGCAGTGATAGAATGAAATAATCAAAGTCCGCAATGTCCAAAGACAAAAGTCTTCGACCAGTGTGTGTTGTCAGTACTGACATATGGAACTGAGACGTGGTCGCTAACAATGGGCCTTATAAGAAAGGTCTAGGTCATTCAAAGGCAATGGAGAGAGCTTGGGATTTCACTGCATGATCAAATCAGAAATGAAGAGATCCGCAGAAGAACGAGAGTAACCGACATAGTCTGAATAATTGCAACACTTAAGTGACAGTGGGCCGGGCACATTGCCCGTAGCACCGATGCCTGATGGAGCCGACGCGTTCTCGAGTGGCGACCACGCACCAGAAGACGCAGCGTGGGTAGGCACCCGACTGCCTAGTGAAGGTCGCCGGAAACTGCTGGATTCGGGACTGATCATCGTGGAGATCCTTAGGGGAGGTCTAAGTCCAGCAGTGGACTGAGACCGCTGAAATGATGATGATGATGAATCAAAGGAAAGTATCTGTCTGGATTTTGGACTCACAATCTATAAACCGTAAGTTGCGGCATTACTCCATTTATTGCCCTTATCCCAATTAATTTATTGTCGAAGCAACATGTATCTTTTCATCCTTACTTCTGTATCAGTTGCTACCTCGGTAATCAGCTCCATACTAGCTATATCGTATTTCATATAATTTGTCTGCCATTGCTTTGATTTTCCTCTACTTCTAACCATTTACATCTATACTCAAAGCTTTTCATGACGCCATTTTCCTCTCTCCCTCTCTTTCAATTTGAAGACAGTAATTATTTTTAAATCGGCCAATATAGCTAAAGAAGTATATGTTTTGAATTATGGCTCTATCAAAGTTTTGTTTCGACATTAATCGAGGATACATTTAAAATGACTGTGCTGTGTCGAGCCTAAAGGGGAAATTGTCGACTCCGCGTGTTCAAGATTAATTTCTGTTGTTAAGAATTCTGATGTAAATTGTGACTGCTTGATGTATTACGTCAGCGTTTAGTCTTAGTTTCATCGTGAAGTAATTTAGTTTAAGAAATATTTTCATTGAGCAAGTGGGGGAGACAGTTGGTTCTTGAAAGATAATCACTAATTATTTAGTTTTATCTAATATCGGATGAATTGTAACGTCACAACAAAGAAAGAAAACCTATGTTTGTGGTAAATATGATACAAAAAATTACAATAACACAAAAAAGTAAGAAATGATTGACGGAAACACTCGTTACATCCTCGAAAAACAGTTGTGGATTGTACTCAAAAACAATAATATCTATAACTGACCTAGATGTCAAAAAAAAAAACTCGAAAGTGCTTGACACCACGTCCTCTATAATGGGCAAGTTTTTGTCTTATGAGCCGTACATTTGCTATATAAAATTTCATGTTCTGTCCCCAGTAACTATTTTAAAAATAAACCGCAACAGAATATACCTGCAGTTTTAAGAGAACAATGTATTTCCTAATCTACCTCTAACTGTCATGTTTCCGCTTACAAGGTGACTTCTCAAAATAATTCCTAATTATCATAACGTTTGAATGAGCCCTCTCCACTCTGAAACCCCAAATGTTCATATCACTGTGCGCTAACACAACAAACGACGCCTCAGATTGCACAGTTTATTTCATCTGAGTCGACAAGTCATGTCATATTTACACTCGCCTATGTGAGGTGAGAAATGAGGAGTGGTGCCTATTGTAGAGATTATTATGACCAATAAGGAACAATGTTGTGTAGGAGCTGTCCATATGGTTGGGACCAAGTATTTTAAGACCCGCCGTACAAATAGAACTAAAAAGGTCTTGGACTACACTCTCGAGCTCATGGAGGACAGACATCAGCTGATTTTGCGTTCGTCAAGTGATGCTTGCAGATACCGGCAGCTCAACAAGCGGAATTCAAAGTCTCTGAAGCGCGACCTACGTCGGTATAATATCCAACGTATAACGGAGGCTATAGAGTAAAACAGAGGCTCCAAAGTTTTCGCAAGAGATCTGGCTATTGGGCATAGCCGGCTAAGCAAACTGAAGACTGACGACGGTAGTATCATCGACCTTAAAAAAATGTGATTAATCTTGCTATCCATGAAATCATGACCTTCGCCAAGAATCTTGTATCTGTCAATAACCTAACCTTTTAGTGTATATTTTTGATAACGCTAAGCACAATTTTTGCTTCTATACAAACCATATCCCATTTGTATAATTAATTTTGTGACTAGACAAACATTTCACATGATTTGGTCAATTTTTTTACATAGCTGATTGCTAAGTTTAATCCTCTTTTATGCAGAGCAAAGAGTTTACGTCTTCTTTTCTTGGCGATACTGCTCTTTTTTGTTATTTTATTTATTATATAGTTTTATATTTCAGCTAGGTAGGTACGTTAATTGAGGCATCAGTAGCAGTTTCAGGTCATGCGTGTGGTTCTTCTGTCCTTATTGTCCGTCGATCTACACAAAAAGAAGGAGCACGTCGTTTTTTAAGGAACTAAGTAGTTTCCTGCTAATGAAAAGTAACGAAAACGTGGTCCCACTTATAAAACTGATTGCAAAAATACTTAAATGTATACTGTTTCACCTTATTTATCAATGCTTATCTACGCTTATGAGAATTTGTCGGTAACAGAGAAGCCATACCCAGGCAGCTCAGCCAAATGCGAACAGGCGAGAATACCGCGTTGATAGAATTCTTTATACCTCTCCATGAGGCCCTATTTTGAATTACTCTAGATATTACGCTCTCGCGGCATAATGTGGTGTTATACCGGTGTTATACTGGTGTATATACGATATTTATATCGCTAAGATGTTTAATAATATCTGATATTAACTTGTTTTATGGCTGCGATCCTGTTTTATGATTGCGAGATGGGTGAAGACATAAAACTAATTGGATGTGGTTTGAAATGAGACGGGGTGAAGAATATGTTGTTGTTGAGTTTCTGAGCTTGCTGGATTAAATAAAAGAAAAACACGGACCGTAAAATTTTTCGTACTTGGAATGAATTTATCTCAAGAACAAACTAAACGTTGTAGTTAAAATTTATGTTCTATATTGCAACTGCAAATGTAGGTACATAAGTTGGTCGACTATTACTCGTAAAGTTGTGAAGCCGCTGTATTTAGCAGTAATAACTATTTTCTTTTATCATCTTTAGTATAAAGTAGTAGAGGGATTTGTGGCTAAATAATGACGTTAAGCTATGCTTACTTCGGTTGATTTGCGGATGGGACTATCTTTACATACCAAGACCCCTCCGTGTCTTGGAAACCACATTAAGCCGTTGGTCCCGGATGTCTTCTTCTTCTTCTTTTTTCAAGGTGAGATTCAATCTCAACTCTTGATCAATGGCCTCTGTGGAATAGATACCACAATTTTGCCAATAACACGTGTAACAAATTATAAAAATTCTTTGAAAATATTATTTCAGAATAATGGCGGATATCGCCAATGACTGTTGAAAAAGACGGAGGGAGGTTTGAGGCAAAGTCATGATGTGGTCACTATGCTGCGATATTTCAATGTTCTTTATGAATTATTTACTGGATGCACTTTTTAACACATAAATCACGCGCTATTATTTAGTAAACGACACTATAAATAATTTTAAAAAACCAATGAAAAATGCGCGTGACACTCATCTTAGCTTTCCCGTTAAAAGTCCGTCCCGAGTGTCATTTGTGGATCTTTGATCGTCACGTCATTAGGAATTGTCAAAAACCCGTAAGTTTGACCAACAGTATAAACAAAGAGTATCCTATTTCCTAATAACTTAATTGTGCAGGTTCGAATGTCGGACCAGTCTTAACAAGGGGTATAGTATTACCCAGTAACTGGGTTGTAGAGGTCAGATAGGCAATCGACAGAACATCATCATCATCATCACCCCAGCGTTAATCCCAGTCGCATCCGAAGCCTTTTCAGCTTTGGAGTCTGGGGTCCGCTTTACCAGTCCAACTGCTGATATGGCTAAACTTCGACATTTTCCGTGAAGCGACTGCCGTCTGACCTCCACAACCCGAAGGCGACATCGAAGCATTGCAGTTAGACCAATTGTTGGATTTTTGAGGGCTCCAACAACCCGTAACGACTGCCACTAGATGTTCGTATGGCAACCGGGACCAACGGCTTAACGTGCTTTCCGAGGCACGACCAGACCAGTGCAAATATTCATATTCATGCATACAAATACTTGCACTGTGCGGGGATTGAACCCGCGCCACCTTGCGCAGCGGCCGCGTCCGCTACCGCTACGCCACGGAGGCTGTCAGACAAAATACTGGTATTCTGCTGAAACCGGTTAGATAGGAAACCAACCCCAAGAAAAGGTCGGGATCCGGGAAAAGGCAGGAAGATGATGATGATTAACATAGAGTACATCGTCATCATCATCATCATTTCAGCCGAAAGACGTCCACTACTGAACATAGGCCTCCCCCAAAGATCTCCACCATGACCGGTCCTGCGCCTCTCGTATCCATCGGAAGACACAGCCTGGTCGGGGACCTACCTCCGACAAGGTAGACCGACGACATGGTGAAGGTCAGTCCAAAACCCCTGGATGCGGGAGGCGCAGTAGTATACATAACATATAATAATATACATTTAAGTTACTACCCACCAGACAAAATCTTGCCGCCAAGCGATTCGTCGTGTTCCGGCATGATGTCTAGTGAAGCCGTACGGAGGACGGGTCTGAGCAGTTGTGTTGCGATGTGTGCCGGGTACGATGTGCCTAATGTTGTTGTGTCGGGAGTTTGGTCATGGAGCGTCTCCAGATCAATCACCCTCTGGGCCAGCATCGTTGGTAGTGTTGTTGGGTTTTTTTTTATTATTATTATTTTATTGCATCACCTCGCTCAACTGCCGTCTTCCTTCCTATTCACTCAGTTTTTTTGAGTGAATAGGCTTAATAAGCTAGTGCGCTTTACCATCAACGATTGCATCACTGCTTACCATCAGGCGGGATTGCAGTCAAGCACTAGTTTATAACATAAAAAAAAAAAAAAACATAACGAAGTATAATTATATATGTACAGACTACATCAGGTCAAGCTAACCGAAACTGTCAAATATTCCCAATCAATTTTGAACCCTAATGGTTCAGAGATAACGTGGAAAATCTAATAAAGAAATCTAACTTATTGTAGTAGCTTGATGTGTACTATAGTACTATATCACCGTGAATTTTTCACTTAACCAAAAACAACCATATATAGCTGGCGGGCTTGGGTTTACCAAAAAAAGTAAAGTTTAATATTTCACGAAGAAAAAAATAAATATAAATAAAGCTGTAATGAACCTGATATCCCAAGTATAAACTTTTTTTTTAAATCAAGCCTACCCAATGGTACAACATGAGGTAGACCAAATAAAATAAAAACAACCCTTCATTACTTGAACAGGAATGCCCTAAACATATTGTTTTTCAGTATTTTATTTTAATATTTTGCCGGCGTGATTAATGCCGAATTAACACTTTTTGTACCAAGAGTCTCTGAGCTGTAGATGGAATAACTGATATACATGACTAAACTATAAGGGTTCCGTGTTGACAAGGGACCCTAATTAATACAAAATATAACTTGGTAAGTAGCAGAAAGAGTATGTACGGGTTCTGAAGTTTCAACCCACCCAAGGTGAGATTTTGTATTTATATTACTTGTGGAGGCTCTTACTTGGATTGATCAAAACAATATCCATTTACACACGCCACCATTTACGATAAATAAATTGTTTATGTGTGTATTACTTGCATGTAACAAAACAAAATACTCCACTGATCATATAAATTTTAGATGTATGATGTATGATGATGTCACTTAAAGTCTTTGAACAGTGTGTGTTGCCAGAGATGACTTACGGAACTGAAACGTGGTCACTTACAATGGGCCTCATATGAAGGATCAGAGTCACACAAAGGGCGATGGAAAGAGCTATGCTCGGCGTTTCTCTGAGCGATTGAATCAAAAATGAGAGATCCGTTGAAGACCCAAAGTCACCGACAGCTCTTCGAGTCGCTAAAATTAAGTGGCAGTGGGCAGGGCACATTGCTCGTAGAACCGATGGCCGATGGGGCAGTAAGGTTCTGGAGTGGCGGCCACGTACCGGAAGACGCAGCGTAGGGAGGCCCAAGGTGGAATGATAACCCTGAAGCTCGCGGTAAGCCAATAGATGCGGGTCATCGTGGGAAGCCTTGGGGGAGGCCTTTGTCCAGCAGTGGAGCTCTATAGGCTGAAGAAGAAGAAAATATTTTAGATGTAAGAAAACAGAAGTACGTCCATCATTTACCGTATAAATTTTATGTATTCATCATCATCATCATCAATCTTTTTATCGTTCCACTGCTGGGCACAGGTCTCCTGTCATACAGAGAAGGATTGAGCGTAATCACCATACTTGCTCAATGCCGGTTGACGATTTCAGAATTGAAGTCCAGGTTTCCTCAAGATGTTTTCCTTCACCTTGTAATTAGTCATTGGTGTCCAAGATATTTTATTGTATTTGTCGTCCTCCGTGGCGCAGCGGTCAACACGCCTGCCGTCATGGAGGCCCCGGGTACGATCCCCGGCCAGGTCATGATGGAAAACGATCTTTTCCTGATTGGCCTGGGTCTTGGATGTTTATTTATATATGTATCTATTATATAATATAGTATTTTGTTTAGTTAGTATCCCATAACACAAGTCTTGAACTTACTTTGGGGCTAGCTCAATCTGTGTCATTTGTCCGTATATATTTATTTATATGCTTAGAAAATAAATATAATATTAGAAAAGTTAAATTATTTGGATCAGGTTTATACTACCCAAATTTTTATTAAATTATGCGTTTTGTTTATATAAAAGAATGATTTAGGCCTGTCCACGAGTTCCAGGTGCTTTATAAAATAGAAAATGGTCAATGGATGCGCGGGTTCGATCCTCGCGCAGTGCAAATATTTTTATGCATGAACAAGAATATTTGCACTGGTCTGGTCGTGCCTCGGAAAGCACGTTAAGCCGTTAGTCCCGGTTGTCATTTATGAACATCTAGTGGCAGCCGTTACGGGTTGTTGTAGCCCTCAAAAAGTCTAACAATTGGTCTATCTGCTATGCTTCGATATTGTCTTCGGGTTGTGGAGGTCAGACTGCAGTCACTTCACGGATAAAATCGAAGTTTAGCCAAATGAGCAGTTAGACTGGTAAAGCGAAATCCGGACTCCAAAGCTGAAAAAGCTTCGGATGCGACTGGGATTAACGCTGAGATGACGATGATGGTCAATAAATCGAAGCATATTTAAGTCCACGTAAACTTATATGCTCACAATCACACAATAATATATGTCATGCCTTAAAAGGTGAACAACCAAATACCTTTGCTTGATCTCGTTCGTAAAATCTAATTTAATGTACACCTCTAAGCAAATTTTGCCGCAAAAGAGCGTTGCCTTCACATCTTATTAACAATATTATTATTCCACTTACTTATTCACTGCTGTAATGCAGAAAAATAAAACGAAATTATAAAAAGCGTCCTGAATTAAAATGCACAATTCATATCCAGAGAAGAACCGAGGGCAGGATAAACAAAATCTCGTTAAGATGTCCAATGCTCCTTGCGCAGGATGAAAATTACTTTTTGTTTTTAAGAAATTTTATTTGTAAGCTGCTTTTTCAAGCTTAGAAAATGCTGATGTGGTTTTGAGCGTTAGTATTGTTATGTTTCTACTGGTTTCCGTCTAGGTGTTACTGTTATTGTTGTTGCATCATTACACTACTGGGTAGAGGTCCCTCATGACTTCTAGATCATACGATTAAGGCCTAAAGTAAAACACTGGTCGTTTGTTTTGTTGAAATCGTCTTGCTATCATTTACGGAGTCTACTGTGATGCTTTATCGCTTTGTCAGGTATCCATGTGATGGTTTATTTAGCCTGTGACCTACTACCTACTGGCCATAGCGCAGACGTGGCCAGCGCAGTTTCACTTCAGCGTAGTGGCTTTTGAACAACGGCAATAATCTATGTTTCTTTTACGTCTAGGAATATTGTGTGCTAGTCCAATATTACTTAGAAACATAGCCTAGATCCCTATTTTAGATGATGGAATATCATTAGGTGACCTCTCCCCCTCTGGGCGGAGCAGAAGGGCGTGCCAGACTTTTACTGACTAAAACCCACACGTGTTCCTTCACCTAGGTAGCGTGGCCCTGGCATTTGGTGCCAGGGAAACGCTACCTCTTTCTAACAACGCGCAACCCTGGAAGGCATCGGTCTCATGGACCCCGTTTCGATGTGCTGACGTCTCTTACCCTAGATCCCTTGCATATTTTTCTAGTTGGCTTTCTGTTTCTTCTGGAAATAAGACGAAAAATAAAGTTTAATGATATAACAAGGTTACTAAATAAAATTATCCACGAGACATTTATATATAAAAAGAAAAGTAAGCCCTCCTTTTATTTTAGTCTATTGCGCGACTTTTGTGTAGGAATTACGATTCACTTGTGAGTAATTGTTTGGGGAAAATAATTTTCGTTCTATATTTACCTAATGGTCCTTTTTGAGACCACTGCCTCTAAGCACCTTAAAAGTTAAAAATAATAAAAAAAATGTCTTTGGTCATACCGCGGCTGTCAAGTGTCAAAGATAATTTTAAATGGAACGCTTTCAAAAAAGTTTACAAGGGGAAATCAGAAGAAATTGTTATTTCCACCAGAAAAAACAAAAGACTGCGGTAGCCTCTAATCTTTGAGGACGTTTCGCTTACCTACGTTATAACAAGAAAGTTATGGAATGGCATTTTTTCTACCCATTTCTGCTCCAGAAATTCGTCTATGCTTGGCTTCTTAAATAGATTTTTGTGGACAATTTTTTCTTAACCACGTCGGTTTTTTCGTCCTTAAGTCAAAGACTTGCAGACCTTTACTCTAAAATCAATCAATAATCAACTCGACATATTTCTACTTTATTGCTTCGGGAATACAACATAAATCCATTTCCTCCAATCACGTCCAACAGCCACAGAATAACAAGTGGGTAGATATCATTTATTTTTCTGTCACTCTAAAAATTAAAATGAACATATACAATATGTAAAGAAAATCCTGTCCGATCCGTGAAGGTGTTGTTAGGTATAGATAATTGATTCTACTAATGCCGACAAAGCCGGGCTAAACTTAATAAAAAAATCTCCTAAAAAAATAAATATTATTTCGCAAAAATAGGTAACATAATACATGTGCGGTAGGCAGCCCATGCGCGGCTGACGGGGGGCAGGGCACTCGGCACGTGGTCGCATCGCTTATAATAATAACGTCAAAATGGTGTTGTCGAAAGAAGATTATTTCAAAATTCATTAGTATTGTTACTGTGATGATTACGTAAAATTTTCTATTATATTTGGTCAAGTGTTACCTTAGAGTTAGAGTACCTAACCTTTATTATCCTTATGGGTCAGACAGGGTTTTCTTTACATATTGTATAGTGTATATATGTAATAATTTAGCTAAAAATATGGTTTGTATTTTCTAGCTTAAGCCAATTTCCTATAAAAGGTCAGTGTACAGATGGTAGTATCATCAACCAATTAACCTTGAACGTTATTGCTTTTGCGATAAAGTTGGGAAGCTATTGATGAAATTTGACAGATGGTAGTAGCTCGATGTTCTGGCGTATGTACGGATGACAGCAGGTCAAGCTACCCCAAACTACCAAATATTCGCAATCAACCTTCAGCCTTAATGCTTTAGGGATAAAGTTGAAAATCTATTAAAGAAATCTGACAGACTGTAGTAGCTTGATGTGCTGTTATCTATACATAAATAGAATATCATATTTTTTTTTAAACCACAAACAATATTTATAAAAAAATATTTCATTATCTTAACCGGGGTAATTGCGTGATGCACAATTTGTTTTTTTTTTTTTAATTATAATTTAGTGCTTGACCGCAATCCCGCCTGATGGTAAGCAGTGATGCAATCGTTGATGGTAAAGCGTCCTAATTTATTAAGAGCCTGTTCACTTTAGCCTTAAATAGTCCGACGGAGACACCGCTTCTGGCAAATTGTTCCAGTTCCTCGATGTACGATGTAAAGAGGAGGCGAAACGCTTCGTCCGGATCGTAGTGCTGTTAACAATCAGTAGCAATGGTTTTCATTTTGACATGTCAAGAATATTCATTGAGTTATTTATGTTGTCGAGAACTTAAGAAGTAATGGCTTGGCTATGTCCTTCATAATGACTCAGCTTGAGTTTGATAGCTTGTTACACACATGGGTATTGTTTCTAAAATCCGCACAAGTTCTAATCAGAAATGTACAATTTAATTATAATAATAGCTAAGCCCCGAGATTTCATCCGTATAGGTTTAGAGCCCGTGGAGATATTGGGTTTAAAACTATCCTCCATAATTATAATACTGGTATTAAACCATCAGTGTGCCAAACTTTATCCAAATCCGATCAGTAGATTTTCCAAACGGCAAACGTAGCGTAGGACGCCCTTGGAAGAGTTGGAGCGACGACATTAAAAAGGTGGCTGGTAGTCATGGCTGGCGGATAACTGCTCAGTATCGAGCTTGTTGGCGTGCCATGGAAGAGACCCATGTCCAGCAGTGGACGAGTAGAGGCTGATGATTTTTTTTTTTTTTTTATAAACTAGTACTTGACTGCAATCCCGCCTGATGGTAAGCAGTGATGCAATCATTGATGGTAAAACGCACTAGCTTATTAAGCCTATTCACTCAAAAAAACTGAGTGAATAGGAAGGAAGACGGCAGTTGAGCGAGGTGATGCAATGTTTAACCCAACAACACGACCTACGATGCTGCGCCAGAGGATGATCTGGAGACCCTCCGCGACCAAACTCCCGACATAGCAACATTAGGCACATCGTACCCGGCACACATCGCAACACAACTGCTCAGACCCGTCCTCCGTACGGCTTCACCAGACATCGTGCCGGAACACGACGAATCGCTTGGCGGCAAGACTTTGTCTGGTAGGTGGTAACTTATGCCGGCTGATGTTGTTGCCTACCACCGAAAAAATGATGATGATAATGAGATTTTACATGAAAGAGTAAAATCAAAGCTTTTATTTGAAGTAAACGAATTACAGGCACTATTAAGTTGTCAAAGATATAGAATATGCTTTATTATGTACAGAACATAAATATAAAATTTTCACAAAAGGTGACACAATGGGCGGTCTTAGCGCTAAGAGCGATCTTTTACAGACAAACTTTGGATGGAATACTAAGGGGAAGGACAGAAAAATAATGTAGGTAGTCAATAATGTACTGTTTACATACATTAAACAATAAATATAAATGAATAGTGTAATATACTAGTTTAAATCAATATGTACTTATCTACTTAATAAACATCATACAAGAGCAAATTAAAAATTATGATATGTTTAAAGAGAGAGGAAGTGCTTTTTATCATAGTTTTCAAAGCAGCGTTAACACCCCTGCTGGCCTTAAATGCCTTGAAGACACCCTGAGGACATGGTAGAGTATACGGTGGAGGCGACCACCTCCTTCTGCGAAGCAGTGATACTGGCAAATAAGAAGTAACAGCGCGTGAGGCAGCAGGAATCCCAGCGCCCTCACGCCACTAGTCGCCGCTGGAGACGCCTGTTTTTTTTTTGTTGTGATGGGAAATCATCAAATGACTTCTCCCGCTCTGGACGGAGCGGAAGGGCGTGTCAGACTTTTACTGACTAAAACCCACCCGTGTTTCTTCACTTGCCTGTACTACAGCCAGGGCCACGGTTTCTTGTTTAACCAACCCGCAACCCTGACCCAGGAGGCATCGGTCTTCGTGGACCCCGTCACGACGTGCTGACATCTCTTTGAGGCGCGCGTGAAACACGACGCGCCGTCGACTCGGGCCTGGTCCTTACCGAGCGGCGAGCTGCCCACTGCTCACCGCCCGCAGGCCCGCGCCTACTGTGGCTGGGATTTTAATGTCATCTCCCGACCAGGGCGTCTCCTGCGGCGGCTAGTGGCGCCGCTGGAGACGCCTTTGTTTTAAAAACATATACATTGGCATTTGAATTTATTTCTGATAAATTATATCAATAAGTATAATGTTAGCAAAAGTAAAGCTTAAGCTTTATGTTAGTAATTAATTAACTAAAGTGTGTTTGGACTATTATCCACCTACTAAGAGAAAACAATTCTTATTCAGGATGCCATTGAGGGAGGAGAGCAAGCACGCCATCAGAGAAGCGCAACTTTTCCGCATGATCGCTCGTCCTCTCGACATGCGTCTCCACGAACATCCCTAACGGGCTACAGCGCCACGGCAACCCCAAGAGTAACTTGAATGCGTCTAAAAGATCAGTGCAGTGTTCCGGATCCCATAGTGGAGAAGTTTGCTGAGAATACCTTGGACAAATCACAGCACATAACACATTCAACACAGCAATGGCATCAGTAATTGAACGATCCCTTGTAAAACCGAACTGTCTGCAGCTTAGTAATGTATGTTTAATAAAAAAAATGTTTTTGGTGTACAGAAAGGGGTCCTAATTTTGTGGGGTCTGATGTACGAGCTAAACCCATCCAATTCACTATTAATATGCCAAGTAGTTTCAAACATATTACTGCTTTTATTAATGTTTGAAGGCAAATAACAACATTTTTTAGATCATTTTGAATGTTTTTTAACATACAAATTAAATTCATAAGTTTTAACATAAGTTCTCTCATTGTAAAATTCATAAACTCATGTTCTTTGAAATATTATCTACTCCTACCAGTAGGTGTTATTGTTGTAGGCTCCTAAACTAGGCTTACAAGATTGTAAGACGGAAACAGACTTAAAATTTTATTACAACATCCTGAAATCCCTAATAAATTTACATTGAAATCACCGCAAATGATAATGGCCTTGTTTGAATTACAAATCCTGTGTAACACTTCATCCATTATCTTTTCAAAGCAGTCATACAATTCTGAAGGGGGCCTGTGCACACTTAATACAACAAAGCTTTCCATTTCTATAGAGGCAATTTCAACTGTAGGTACTCTCAACAGATAGGCTCACAATATCGTTACAATTTTTAGATTTGCGCCTGTTTCATACTCATATTAATAAGCCATCAAATACAGCATTTATTCTGCTGAACTAACTAACAAACTTCTTCTTCTTCTATAGAGGTCCACTGCTGGACAACCCCCACAAGGTTTTCCACAATGACAGGTCTTCTGCTACCCGCATCCATCAGTTTCCCGTGACCTTTACCAGGTCATTAATCCACCTTGTTTGGGGCCTCCAGCTGCGTCTTCGGGTACGTGACCGCCACTTTACTACATTACTGCATTATAGCCGACAACCAAGGTGATTCTAGAGAGTTCGTTTATTCAAAGAATATCAATACCAGTAATTAATGTTCGTAAATAATTGAACCTCTAAATGCATGAATATCTTGATGCACCAAGTTGATAATGTCTATTTTTGACTCTAAATTCCTTCTCGAGTTGTTCTTGTAATTCTGCACATTATAGGTAACGGTTGCCTTTATAGTTTTAGTTTCTAATTCAATTGATTAATAATGTTACTTACTGAGTCCAAATTATTGGCAGAATTATTTATAATGTCATTGCGTTGCTCAAAAGAATCTAGTTGTGCAGTTAAATTTTTGGCTGATAAAGAAAAAAAATGTGATAACGAACAATTTTAATATTACTAGTGGCCGCCCGCAAGTTCGTTCGCGTGAATTTAGTTATCTGAACATTTTATTTTAACTCCAAAAGAGTCGAGTTCTATAGATACATTATTACACTTCTAGATCGTAATATACATACATTTTGAATTTCTGATTTACTACTCTCCTATTGGGTGCAACGTGATATTATATAGCCTAAAGTCTTCCTGGATTAATGAGCTATCCAACGCAATAAGATTTTTCAAATCTGATAAGTAGTTCCTGAGATTAGCGCGTACAAACAAACATACAAACTCTTTAGCATTCAATTATATATGAAATTTTATCTGCACCTTTATCTGATGCGGCCAAGAAGTTGTATAGTTTCGTAAGTCTTCGTTTTGTCAAATCTTAAAACAATAAAAAAAAATATTAGTATAGATTATATATTAGTATAGATTGTTAGAAAGATATAATATACATAAAAGTGTTATATTATCTTTTGGCAAAAAAAGGCTTCCTTAAGTAAATGATTACTTAAATATTTTTTAATGTCAATCAAATGGAATATAATTTATTATTAAATTTCAAGTTATGCATATTAAAATCAAATCTTATTCTATTTTCATCCTGTGGCAAACTGTTTCTGTAAGAGAATAAATAAATATAATTAATAACACAACGTTTTTAAAACAACACAAAAGCTAATAAAAGTTTATCCTGAAATTAGTAATAATTAATTATTAATCCATGGGCAAAGTTTGATTTTATAATTTCTTTCATAATATGAAACAATGAACAACCAGGCATACAGTGATTTAATATTTAGTGTAAGTAAATAACAAATCCAATCCAATGGTAAAAAGCGACGATACGACGGACTTGATGCCACAAAGCCTTCTGTTCCAATCAACCCTTATTTTTCTTCTAATGAATCCTATACCTAACATCATTGACGGTATAGGCACCCAAAAAGTATTCCGCGCCGAATCAAACCCGAAATATGAGCCAATAAAAACTCCATTGTATGAACGTTTTTCTGAAACTACAACAATTTCGTACAACCCTAGCGTCGGACATTGATTGATGTTCACAGTTGTTAACAGCGTACTGCGATCTTTTCGATAGGGTTGTTACTTCAGCGCTTTTTTTTTGAGATTGTTTCGCTTTTTTCTTCTGAGCGAGGAAATTGCATGCATGACAGTTTTTGTATGGTGAAGTGCTTCTTACAAATACATTATACAAATTGTGCGGGGAAAAATAAATCGTTTCTGTGACGTTATTTTTGTGGTTTCATTTTCTTAGATATTGTCTGTGCGATTTAAGGCTCTTTCACTGAACATTCATATAAGATATAGCATATTAAATTTCATTATCAATTTTAACACTATTTCGAAACATATTTTAATACATTTACATTTAAACAAGCTTGTAAAATAGAAGATAATAAATATAAAAATATATGAATACATCCTACAGGAGTGACACGTTTTTAATAATATTCTTAGCAAAAAATTCTAAATACGTAATTATACAATAATAAATTATTATGCATGTGTGCATGACAGGAATTGAAAACCTCACAAAACTCAACTAATTCCTTTGAATGTTTAATTCATAATATAAAACAGCAAGCTCATTTTCTATGTATTCCCACGATACTATTATTTACTTAGGACCTCGAGCGCTTTAACACCGTTATAAAACAAACATGAGTTCCAATAGAGGTTTCAGTGGTTTTAAATCTAAAGTGCTGGCAAATTAATCGAATTCCATGGAGTAGAAATTTATCCACGGAAAATTCCTAGAGATTTTTCCTCTACATACACTTTGAGCTTTGAGGCGGAATTTTGGGTTCTTTTATTACCTAGCGACGCCGTGACGAGCTGTTTACTGCCTCACCCTCTAACAACTTACGTGGGAATCTACAAAATATTACGGTACATATCTTTGCTTTCTTTGTTTACTTCTAAAACGACGTGTCTTATGACAGATCTGCCTTATATTATGAGATAATATAATCATTCTATCTCGTGTTTCCAGATGAAATATTTAGTGTTACTTTATTTGCATTTATGTGAGATCTGAAGAGTAAGTCTGAAATGCGGCGAGATTTTTCTTTATTAGATGTTGTTTGCCTCTAGATTTGTAAAACAAGATAATAAGTTTGCTGAGATATACTTAAAGAGAATGACTGTATGTAATTTAATATAGAGTAATCATTGCCTAGGTTTTGGAGGGTGAATTATTAAGTCCTTTCTCCCCTTAGTACTTAGATGGCATATCTTATTTCCTTCGCCTGTAAATGATGCTAATCCTGGACTTATTTGTTTACAACTACAAATACCTCTCATATTTCATTTTAGGATGGAGTCTGACGCCTGTAATTCCCAAACTTAAGAAAAGTTTGCATAAAACACACCCAGATTTAGCCAACTATATTTTAGCTCTATTAATAGGTGACAAAACTATTGGTATTAAAAGTACACAAATCCAGACTGGGCTGCTATGGGAAATTCCTCGAACAATTTATTACCTTTTTGTGTGACCTGAAAATCTAAATTGGGACTACAAGCTCATGGAACAAAGAAAATAGAGTATACTTTTTTTCTTAAGCGAAGTTGTCCCACTGCGAGGTTATAGGGTAGCAAAGTCGTTTGTTTCGAAGTGAAAAAGCTAAATAAGTAGTGGCAAAAGCCCACGCAAATCGGCTCGAAGGTACCTAAATCCATTTTCCTCAATAGACTTATAACACGCGTAGGAAGAAAAAGAACGGATAGAATGTTTAGTTTTTACAAAAGTGCGGTATTTGCAATAGCGCATTGAGACAACAAAATTATGAAGTTCAATATGTTTGATGCTAGCTGAATTAATTTGCGACTAAATTAAAAGTTATTATGCAAAATTCATTTAAAAAAATAATGATACGTCTCACTGGAATACGTTTTATATATTTCTTTATTTTATCGAATTCATCCATTATTATCTTTAACTAAGCATATTAACTTACGCTCAAAATATTAGAGGTGGGGGCGAGTGGTGTTATCTTCCACGCAGAACTAGTTGAGTTGCAATATGTCACTGGTAGACGCAGACGGTAGACGCAGCGTAGGGAGACCCCCAACAAGGTGGACCGATGACCTGGTGAAGGTCGCGGGAAGCCGATGGATGCGGGCAGCACAAGACCGGTCATCGTGGAAAGCCTTGGGGGAGGCCTTTGTCCAGCAGTGGACATCTATAGGCTGAGGAAGAAGAAGAGAAGATGTCACTGGTCTCCGAATTGAACATGCTTCCTCATGATCTTTTCCTTCGCTGTTTTGAAGGCAGTAGTGGAACCTACAACCTAAAACTTCTAAGTTATGGCCTTCATCACTGGGCCACCACTGCTGAGTTTCGGGAATTCCATTCTACGGAGTGAATTGAAAAAATAAAAACATTATTTCTAAGAATGCAGTGACCCGAACCGGTAAAGGTTTGAAATATATTAAATCATGGGGTTTATTGCTCGTACCTTCTTTGTATGAGAAAAAATAAATGAAAATATAAGTGCCGTGTTATACAGAGAGGTTTTTTTTATTTCATTATAAACTATCGCTTTACCGCAATCCCGCCTGATAATAAGCAGAGACGCAATCGTTGATGGAAAAGCGCACTAGTTTAATAAGAGCCTATTCACTCTAGCCTTGCAAGACACTCAAATTGTAGTCCGACGGAAACACCGCCGCTGGCAAATTGTTCCAGTCCCTCGATGTACGCGTTATAAAGGAAGAGGCGAAATGCTTCGTCCGGATCGTAGTGGTGTTAACAACGTAAGGGTGGAAACTCGCCGTACGACGGGTCGTCCGACGGCGGAACGGAGATGGGGGAATTAAATCATGCAATTCCCTCGCACACTCACCAAAATGCATCCTGTGTGATAATTAAACATCAATTGTGTAATTCAAAACAATTTTTACATCTGTATCCATTGGCTCCACATCGTAATTGCCAAAATAATATTATCACCTGTTCCATAAGTCACTCCAACACTTACTCGACCCAAATAAATTAGATGGTTGATTATATTTTCACGAGTGCCATTGTTGTAAACTCCTTAGTTAGGCAAATGAAATATTTTTTGAATGATCTTTTTTTATTATATTTGCGTAATGTCTCCTGTCTCTCAAAGGTAAAGAATAAGAATATAAAGGTACGTGTTTGTGTTTCCAATTTTCTTCAAGTGGTTGGATGACTCTTTACATTACACATGGCTGGTCTATTTTTAGCCCAAAGAATCAGCATTTCCATCCAACGTGGTAAAACTCATTTGGGCACTTATCCCATTGACAAGGATGTGGACGAATTTTTGATGATATTTTTTAAATATGTTTATAAGTGTAGATATTTTAATGCTGGCTAGTTTATTTCAAATATAAAATAATGATCTAATCATATTATATTATTACAAGCTGTTGCCCGCGACTTCGTCCGCGTAGGCTTCAATTTATAGCAGGCGGTGGTTCCCGTTTCTGGGGGAATGCCAAGATAAATGCCTACATTACTGCAAGGTTTCAAACATCCTCACAAATTTTCGCGTTTATATTATTAGTAGGATTGTAAAGATACATAAGGTCTAACGTTAATTTCACCGGGTTTAAAGATTTAGCAAAGGAAAGAAACATCAAATATCATACTTCTAATTATTTTGCGTTGGTTGGTGTTTGGGATATGTTTAGGATATTATGAAATAAGGGGTAAAACTTATTACGCTTAATAAAATATGAGCACATTTAAGTACGGTTTTATAAACAACTTTTTTGTTTTGCTGTCTTTTGCCAAAATATTAAGGTTTTCTGGATTTGATACACGTGAGCATGCCACATAGAGTTGCCCATGAGAAAAACATGTTGTTTCTAAATGAACTCCGTCAACTTTAAGCGTCTGTCGACTTTGTTATTGATAAAGCAAATGCTGCTTTCAGAAGGAACTGTACTCTTTTAAATTGTAATGGCAAATCAGTTTATGGAATACGGGGAATCAAGACATTTTGTCCTTTTGCCATTCCAGCCATGATTGTAGCCTTTACGATGTTGTGACTCAAATGTGTTATTTGTAACCGAGTACCATTACACAGCTTTGGAGCGTCCAGATTCCTTATTAATAGGACTGGAACACCAACTTTTATTATCAACTTATGGGATGGCACTCCTGATAATTCTAAAGAGTTGAGAAATTCTATAGGGTATGATGTAACTTGTTCAGTGTCCGTAATATTGTCCACTGAGAGGTATTCGATAACATTTCCCTAAACGTTTAACATGATTTGTGCCGGCGCCAAAATTGCCCTTTCGCATAGCCATTCTCGGTTGGCCATATTTGTTTGAAGATCCCGATAGAATTATTTAATAGGTCATCTGAGCTATCCACAATTTGACAGAACTCGCGACTCTCTCTAATCATGCCGTTACTGTCAGTTGGCATGTGATTTACTCCGATTTTTAAAAGAGTAGCTGCATGTTGCATATACCCGGCTTAAGAATCGTGATGAACTTGCCCTCGCATATTCGTGGTGAGACAATACTTTTTCACCCGAACCCATAATGCGGATGTTTTCAAAGAGGCATTTATTTCATCTGCCGGCGGCATATTCCTAGTAATCGCCGGAAGGGTCTGTCTAAATTCACCAGCTAAAAATACCACCATCCCTCCCATGATATCTTGGTTGCCTTTGATGTCCCCCATTGTGCGATCTAGTGCTTCAATTGCCCTTTTGTGGAATATCATCACATTCATCCCAAACTAACAACTTACACTGCTGTAACATTCTTCCGCCCTCACTACTTTTACTAATATTGCATTTCCTCATGAGCACTTAGTTACCATTGAACTTATCAATGGTAACTGAGCGCGCTGTTCGTCCCGTTCTGAAAAAAATTAAAAAGAGCTCAGTTGATATAAGCGCCTGTTAAAATAATGGAAGCTATATGTACGTCTGCGTTAGCCTCCGTTTTCGCAACATTTTTTGTTACTGCTCTGCTCCTATAGGTCATAGCGGGATGTTATAATCGGACCAGTAGTTCCTGAGATTAGCGCGTACAAACAAACAAACAAACTCTTCAGCTTTATGTATGTATTAGTATAGATAGATATTTTTTGTTAGGTATATTTTTCACTTAATTTCTTGTAACGCACTGAGTTACAGTTATATTAAGACTCATACATACTGTTACGGGCTAGGGGTATTAAAATACCGGTTAAGGGTTACGAAGTTTATTGGCAGCGAAAGTACAGTCGATCTTAGGCAATGACAAGTAGAATGTAGCTGACGTTGCACCGAAGTCTTTCCGTATGTCCACGAAGTCCGTGTCGTAATCACACAATAACACTACAGATGTTATGTCACGTAGTACTCAAAGTTCTCCTTACAGTTGTAGCAGTAGGCATTCTCAAAGATCGCTTTTTAACTGTCGCTTGTTTTCGTATCGCTAGTCGAATGCGGACTGACTTTGCGCCGGCGTCACGGTGCGGTGCGGTTGCGGCGCGTCAGCTGATCGAACATTCCAGATTCGTCTAGACGTAATAATAATAGCGCATAACTTCGAGTACACTATATCTCGAGACCTAGGTATTACAAAGGTACAATATAAAACGCATCGCCTCGGGTGGCCTATAGAATGGTACAGGTTCAATTTGTCAACAAAGTGTCAACATGGAAATTTCCAGAAAATCGTCCCCGTTAAAGTACCTATATGTACCTACTGAACCTACTCGAAATTATGCGCTATTATTATTGATTACTATGGCATCTCGTAGTTGACCTTGAGAGGCCGTGACTACTTAACCGTACTATCTTGTGACTGCCTTAAGTGAATTTAAAGCCACCAGCTAGGGGCATCTAAAAACTAAGTGACAACACGCTAAGGGCACCCGTGTGCGGTAGGAACCTCGGCTTAGGGCGTCGCTGGAGACCAACGGAGACTAACATTGGAGAGAGAACAGCAAGAGATGGCTGGACCGTAATTTTTGTTACATTCCTCTATATGGTTTAGTTGAAACGAATGTTGAGTGACGGCATGGTTGGCGTAGTGGTTGAATAATTGACTGCTGCGCTGCGTATCGCAGGTTCGATTCCCGCATCCAACACATATTTGTGTGACCTACAAGTAGTTGTTCCGGGTCTGGTTGTTTGTGTATGTGAGTTTATATGTTTGTAAACGCACCCACGATACAGGAGAAATTTCTAGTGTCAAGCAACGTTTAAAAAAAAATGCTTTGAATAATTGACTTTGACTTTGTTATAATTGGTAGGCGGTTATTGGATGTACAGACAACAGCATATCAGGCCACTACAATCTGCCAATTTTATTGATAAAGCATTAAGGCTCAAAGTTGATTGTGAATATTTGACAGTTTCAGGTAGCTTGACCTGCTTTCGTCTGTAGCGAAACGACATCGTTTAGTAGCCATTTTTCTAAGAAAAATATATCCTACGTAGAACTACGACGTTTAAAACCTTCACGTGCCCGACATTTAACATTTAAATTGCTTGAGACCACGAAAACAGCGTTATGCATCTCGAGGGAGGCAGCATACGTGTTGGGCAAGAGAAACCGTACATTTTACAGGTATGGAGACCACAGGTATGTAAGATTAAAGCATTAAAGTTTATATTTTCCAGATATAATGCTGGTGCTGATATATTCGGTACAAAGTTACAAATAATTAATTCTGTCTTACATAACCAGCCTATAATGTTCGCACTCGTGGGATACAAGCCTCCTCTCGGTGAATGGGAGTGGGCCGTAATCTACCACGCGGGCCCAGTGCGGTACATGTCACATGTCTTTGAAGTTCTTGCCTCTAGGAAATGGAAGTTTTCTTACGATGTTTTCCTTGGCAGTTTTGAGAGCAGTGGTGATGAAATAACTTACACAAAGTAAAGCGCCTGATGGGGTTGGAGTACAACTTATAAGTCGCCGCCGATAGCACTAGGGTACCTTATTTATTCATCTTCTTCGTCTTAGCCTATAGTGGTTCACTGCTGGACAAAGGCCTCCCCCAATACTTTACATAATGACCGGAGTTGTGCTGCACGCATCCATCGGTTTCCCGCGACCTTCACCAGATCATCTGTCCACCTTGTTGCGGGCCTCCCTAGGTTGCGTCTTCAGGAAAGTGGCCTCCACTACAGAATCTTATTGCCCCATCGGCCATCGGCTCTACGTGCAATGTGCACCGCCCACTGCCACTTAATTATAGCGATTCAAAGAGCTATATATTTCTGATTTGACCCCGCAGAGAAACTCTGAGGATAGCTCTTTCCATTACCCTTTTTGTGACCTTAAGCCTTCGTATGAGGCCCATTGTGAGCGGCCTGGTTACAGTCCCTTATGTCATCACTGGCCACACACACTGGTCAAAGACTTTAGTTTTGAGACACTGTGGTATCTTGGACTACAAGAAGATATAGCGTAGCTTCTCGAATGCAGGTTTGTCTTGCCCTTGGTGATTACCCAGGACTGGGTACAAGTAAAGTTCAGATAGGCTGTCGTTCTGGTACTCAGTCGCGTCTGGACTGGAAGCTCACTCCAATATAGTCAGAAAAAGCCTGGCTTATTTAGAAATAGTTACCGTTATAATCATGCCATGTGTATGATAATACTTGATGCAGCATCAGGCCAACTTAACAAAATAAATATATTATGAACTATTCATCTTCTTGAAATCTCTTAGTACCGATCAAAAATGGCCTTTATAATAACGTACATAATTTAACTGATTCCACAAAATAATGCTTGTCACAAAGCTCAATAGATGGCGTTGTATGATTCTTGTTTCGCGCGTTTTGTACGGTTCGTTACACAAGCCAGTGCAAGACTTATGTCCGATACTTAGATACTTTTATTGTAATAAAGACAGATATATATTGAAAATTAATTATGTTAGGAAAAATAATATGTAATCTATAGATACATTCATTATGAAAAACATTTTTACTTTACCTTAATAGGAATAAATTCCGTTTTTAAGGGCTGCATTCTAACCTTTTACTCAATCTAATAAAAATATTTGCCCAAGTGAAACGTATGTTTTGACTGTGATTGTCGCTGACACGAGATTGTAACGAAATTTTGTTTGACCATTGAGTTTCTTGCCCGTTCTTCCACATAGAGACCTATTATTTGGAATGGGTGACTAGCTACATCTTATTGATTGACCGAACCTTTGATAATTTAAAAGTATACAGGTACTTTTAAATTATCTTGGTTATATTTGGGTATAATTGGTTACTTGAAATAAATGCTTCGATGTTTTTGACGTGACAACGTATTATAATTCGAGGAGGAGCTGGCAGCATGCACGAAAAAAATGACTCATGTGGCGTTACCTCACTCCGAGGCGTTTCATTTAAGTCTTGAAGTGCAAGCGAGAGCGCGGAATGAGCGACAAAGAGGCACAATCGGTGTCTGCGTTCAGCAACGTTCGACATCTGTCTCTCTCCAACTTGAGTGAGCGATGCGTCCGCGTGGACAGCTGCTATACAATAATACATTGACGTGTTTTCGCCAAATATGAAGTGCAGTGAAAATTGAATGTGGTATCAATTGTTTATAGCAACGATAATTGCGGCGATAAAGATTTGTTAAATGCAACCATTCCGTCAGTATTTTCTTATGACGTTGGTTGTCACTTCAAATATCATCAGTGAACCGACTTTATAGACAACCGACTCTGTTTTTTTTAAATTATTACTTTTAAACGAGAGTTCACTTCAAAATTTTTGTTTTTTGTCAAGTCAGTTACTATGACTGCAAATATAAATATAAGTGCACGACACTTTGCGTCCTGGGAGTGCTCACAATTAAACAATTATTTAAACTAAATTAAAGAATTTTCCCAACCGTGTATTCAAATAGTTATTTTCTGATTACAGTGCTTTTACATTCCCGTGTTTTCCCCAAGTTACGGTAAAGCGACGGGTGTGGACTACTGCAAAATGGTTCGGGTCAGCACGATGAGTCTAACAAGCTTGTAGCAATCCATATACGAGCGTGAAAATTGTAATATAACGAAAATGTTTGAAAAAAAGCCTTCTAAATCAAAATTGTACCAAATCTATCCTAACGGAAAACGAGTCTGAGCACTTGTGTTGCAATGTGTGCCGGGTACGATGCGCCAAATGTTGTTGTGTAGGGAGTTTGGCCGTGGAGAGTCTCCAGATCAATCTCCCTCTGGCGCAGCATCGTTGGTCGTGTTGCTGGGTTTAACATTGCATCACCTCGCTCAACTGTCGTTTTCCTTCCTATTCACTCTGTTTTTTTTTTTTTTTTGTGTGTGAATAGGCTCTTGATAAACTAGCGCGCTTTAACATTAACGATTGCATCACTGCTTACCATCAGGCGAGATTGCAGTCAAGCACTCGTTCACACGGTTCAGTGAGGGTAGACGCCAAATGAAATTTGTCGATCGGCACGAGCCCAAATGAAACCCGAATCATCTTCCAGTCAAACGAGAAACTGCTGAGTGCCAGAATTTTACCTAAAGGGTCTGACTATCTGACCTTCACAACCCGGTTACTGGGTAATAAGAAACCCTATAGTAAAACTGGTTGTTAGATTTTCGGGCTTCTGACGACCTGAAACTATTACCATGTATTGATAAATGACAATCGATGACCAGCTTAATATTGTTAGGAATGCACCTTATGTCGATGGCATAAGGTTAAATATCGCGTGACATGCAGTGCGTAACTTTTAAGCCCGAGACCACGAGACCTAGACATTGTTGAGGTCCCGTATAAAAACGCATTGCTAGACCTAGACTTCGTGGACGTAAGGGAAGACTTCGGTGCCACATCAGCTACATTCTACTTGTCATTGCCTACGATTGACTGTACCTTCGTTGCCAATAAACTCCGCAACCCTTAACCGGCATTTTAGTACCCCTTGCCCGTAACAATATGTTTTTGAGGCACGGAGAAACATATACCTCTCTATTTATAAACCTTGCTTAAGGTTAACTAGTGATTAGCGATTGTTTAACTATACATTCTTGACGTTTTAACGTCACTTAACTTACATCATCTTTTATGAATAAACACCATAAGTCTTTACGGGGTTTATTCATAAACGATGATTAAACTTAGGTGACGTGCAAACGTCAAAAAATTATGGTTAAACAGTTGCGAATCGTTAGTTAACTTTAAGCAGAGTTTATTAATAAAGGGGAAAGAGTATTATCACCCATCGACGGACCTACAGCGGCAAGTGAAGCTTAACCTAATCAATCGATCCCTTCAGCAGTACCTAATTACTCAGCAGCAAGCCACGAATGAAATCTGAATATGTGTAGTAAATCAGTTTGATCCGCTGTCGGCTTTGTTGTTCAAACACTGCCGGATTGAATGTGCCCATACAAACAAGTACTTAACACCCCTTATATGGGAGAATGGAGGAGCAAGACAGAATGAGCCGACCCCAAGTAAAATGGATGGGAGCAGGAAGAAAGATAATAATTTTATTCCATAACATCACGCCTGTTATAACTGAAGGGATAGTCAGAGAGACATTAGCGCACCCACATTTTGCCTGTTTTATTTCAGTTCATGATCTAATACGTGGAACTAATAAGGAGCGAGCCCATTGCCATCATTTGAAGGCAATTGAATTTGTTTGCCTAGTTGGCCAAACAAATATAGACTCTAGGCGGCTTTAAAAATTCCAGATGGGTAAATTACGCACACCACGTACACTTTCATTTCCTACATTTTATACTAAAAACTAAAAGCCGAATATAATATTCTGTAAAAATGTCTACTAGTCCTGTTTCTCTCCTTCTTCTTTAAGAAAAGGAACATTTTTTTACAAACTCATTAATTATACGTCAGTAATTTTAAACATTCGATCTAAAACATACCGTACCTAAGTCATTTTCATCTACCAAGCCTTTTCTTTTATGTTGGAGTCCAAAGGGATGGGGCAAAAATTTTGTATTTTACGTGAAGTGTAGTTACTTCACGTAAAATACAAAATTTTACAGGTAACAGAATACTTATTGGTAAGCATCTGGTCAGACTATTGAACTTCTCCCTCTACGTAACGACTGCCACACATCTATACAATATGTAAAGAAAACCCTGTCCGATCCGTAAAGGTATTGTTAGGTATCGATAACTGATTCTACTAATGCCTATAAAGCCGTGTTAAACTTAAAATAAAAATCCCCCTAAAAATAAATAATATTTCGCAAAATGAGGTAACTTAATAAATCTGTGGTAGGCAATATATACGCGGGCGAAGAGGGCAGAGCGCGCGGGACGTGGTCACATCGCTCATAATAATACCGTCGAAAATGATGTTGTCACTTTTTTTTAATTACAAATCTTGGGGAAGCTGAAATGAATTCGCGGAAAAACAAAATTATTTAAAATTTATTAGTATGGTTACCTATGTTGATTATGTATAATTTCATATTTTATTTGGTCATTACCTGTTTACCTAACCTTTATTATCGTTATGGGTCGGACGGGGTTTTCTTTACATATTGTTGTTTAAGACAGCTGAAATAAACGTCTTAACTTGATTTTCAAAACAGGAGGATTCTCGGTATGTCTGAGTCGTTTAGAAGAATCTATTTTACAATATATGTATTAACGAAGGCCTGTCATGCGGCCGTCTCATTATATTTGTCAATATGAATCAACTGACACTATCTATCCGTATATTATATTCATTACTATTATTTATCTGATATACTTGTGGGGCGAGGCCCTCGAGAGAAATGGGGAAGCGATTGCTGTCTCCCTTGATGTCTCGAAGGCCTTCGACCGGGTATGGCACGCTGGCCTTTTGAGTAAGCTTCCAGCGTACGGCGATTCCCCTAGTCTGACTGGGTGGGTAAAAGACTTCCTGACTGAACGGTCCCTCTGAGTTGTTGTCGACGGATGCTCATCTAAGCCCTTGTCGCCTAATGCCGGTGTTCCTCAGGGGTCTGTTCTCTCTGCAACTCTGTTCCTGTTGCATATTAACTATCTGCTGAGGCCATGGTAGAGCGAACGAGTGTTGCAATACAGGCAGTCTCCGAATGGGGCAATGCCAATCTTGTAGCATTCAATGCCGCCAAAACACAGGCGTGACTTTTAACCGCCAAAAGGAGCCCGCTCACCTTGGCTCCTGCTTTTCGAAATGTATCCTTGGAGTGTACCGACCGCCTTAAGCTTTTGGGAGTTGAGATTTCCTTAAACCTTAACTTTGGGCCGTTCATTGAGTCAAGGTTGAGGTCAAGGTGGCTGCCAGAAAACTTGGCGTTATCTCAAAGGTCCGGCAGTACTTCACACCAGGGCAGATTCCAAACTTGTACAAAGCACAGGTCGGTTCGTGTGTGGAGTACTGCAGCCACATTTGGGCTGGTGCTGTTAAGTGTCATCTGGCCACTTTGGATTCAGTGGAGAGGCGTGCGAAGAGGCTAATTGGTAATCCTGATTTCATATGGCCTCCAAAGCCTAGAGCACAGGCGTAGAGTAGCCAACCTTTCAGTATTCTATAGGATGCATTTTGGGGAGTGTGTGAGGGAATTGCATGATTTAATTCCCCCATCTCCGTTCCACCATCGGACGACCCGTCGTACGGCGAGTTTCTACCCCAACTTTGTTAACACCACTACGATCTGGACGAAGCGTTTCGCCTACTCCTTTATACCTGGGAGGGACTGGTTTTCTGGCGGCAGTGTTTCCGTCGAACTGCAATTTGAGTGTCTTCTAGGCTAGAGTGAATAGGCTCTTAATAAACTATTGCGCTTTGCCATCAACGATTGCGTCACTGCTTACCATTGAGCGGGATTGCGGTCAAGCGCAAGTTTATAATTTATAAAAATAAAAATGTAAGTATACAATGTGTAACATAAAGGGTATATACATAACAAGGGCATAGCATCTTTACACAATATCAATCGATATTGGAAGGGTTTTTTAGTCCTATTTCTTTATTTTAGGAAGTTATAAGGAAAACCACCGCCTGTCATAGGCTACTGCCATACTAGGCGCACAGATTTATTGAAGATATTTATCGGATTTTGCCAAGTATTGTGACGTGTAACGAGTAGTTAATAACGTATGTAGTGTAGTGCCACGTTCGTTATGATTTGATTTTAAGAAACACACGAAACCGAAAATTTGGTATCAATTTTTTAAGTATTTTATTTCGAGTTGAAACCCTTCCCATATCGTTTGATATCATCTAAAGATGCCATGCCCTTGGTATGTATATACCCTTTATGTTACACGTTGTATATTAAATTTAAGTATGCATACACTCAGCACGTTGCAGTGTATAACTGATTGACATCCGTCATCTCACATGTCAGGTTCAGTTGAAACCTAGCGTCAGGTTCTAGTTGTTTACGTCAGGGTGTCACTATTGTGTGGATCGCTCTGAGGACACGGTGGAGTACATGGTAGAGGTCTACCGGGCTTGGGTAGAGCACCGCCGTGTCCTCGTAGCGGCGATCGGCGGCGATCTCTAGCGTCCGAAACTGGTCCATGCCATGGTCCGGAGCGAGATTGCATGACAGTCCGTCCGACCTTCTTCTGCGAAGCAGTAATACTGGCAAAGGAGCAGACGGAGCGCGTGAGGCAGCGGGAATCCCAGAGCCCTTACGCCACTAGCCCGCGCAGGAGACGCCCTGGTCGGATGACAACATCTAATTCCCAGCCACCGTAGGCCTGGGCCTGTGGGTGTTGAGCAGTGGGTAGCTCGCCGCCCGATAAGGACCAGGCACGAGTCGACGGTACATTGTGTTACACGCGCGCCCCGAAGAGATGTCAGCACATCGTGACGGGCTCGACGAAGCCGATGCCTCCTGGGTCAGGGTTGTGGGTTGGTTCAAAAAGAAACCGTGGCTCTGGCGCATAGGCAAGTAAAAGAAACACAGGTGGGTTTTAGTCAGTAAAAGTCTAACTTATTTTTGCTGAACTGGGAGGTTTTGGTGCAGCCAGCCGCATGCACATTTTTCTGCTAATTTCTTATATCAGACTTTTTTCTTTTTGATGATTATTTGTTGTATGTATCTGGTGTATAATGTGTCTTTTAGTCTATACTGTGCCTTTTTGATGCGGCCGCGAGACACTCTGTGATGGTATTTTTACATCGGGATTTTTACTTTCTATTCCATTTTTAATTATTCTAATTGGTGTATGTTCATTTTAGATGTATTATGTGTCTTTACGTCTGTGCTGAATAAATTTATTTTCTTTCTTTCTTTCTTTATATCATAAATGGTCGTTCACGGACGCACCTTTGCCCGCGGGACTTTTTCAATTCGCTCGGCTGTTATTATTTACCAAAAGCCCCTCTGAATTAGATGATACCAAAAATAAATAGCTATTCAATATAAAATTCTTCTCACTCCCGGTTGTCCCGGTACATTCAGGCACACAAGTGTTGAGCCCGCTTTCTTCGCCTATAATCGAATCTCTTTGTTGTAGCAAAAAAATCCTGACTCAATTTCGGAGGAAAGCTTTGAAGTTTAATTTGAGTTTATTTTTTTCTTCGCACACATACGGCGTTTGAAGATTTTTCTTTTAACTTTGCCTAAAAATCTTCTTTGAGTGATTCATTGTGATCCTTTTATTGCAGAATATTAATTATGGTTTGAAGTTTAATTAAATAAAGTACATTCTGTGCCTTTATTTTGCCTTTTTTTTTACTAAAAGTGAAATTACTCTTGTACCGGCTACACTTTGGTTTTTTTTAACATCACAGCACCTTAGGCTAAGGTGTCCTAGAACAGTGGACCGCATATCTTTTAAGAATGATGACAAGGGGAGAGACTAGTTATGCGGATGAAATGGTACTGCTGAGCGCTTCCATGAGTGGTCTGTCTATGTTGCTGAACGTCTGCGAGCGTTACGCGCCGGATCATGGTTTGTTCCTTTCAGCACCCTAATTGCCAAACACACTTTTACTATCAGTTGGAATCATTTCGAAGCATATTGCTAATCCATTACTCCATGTGTTCGATAATGTGTCTGCTTAACAACGTAAATAACGCAATGAATATTGTTGAACTGTCAAAATGAAACCCATTGCTACTGTTGGTGTGTTGCGGAATTACCCTGCAGGTCAGGATGCGTATATCACGGATACTGTGACATAAAAATCTTTCGTTTGACACACATTTACGCAGTGACTTTTGACTTGATTGTCACAGAAACCCTGTACATACAAACTCGTTTTGCATCCTCCTCAAATTCAAGGTGGTTATATATATATGTTATTTTTTCTTTATGCGAAACCTGAATACAGTTTGATCAAAATAAGCAACTGAATCGAGTCTTACATTTTTATTATTTTAAGTTATATTTTCCCCTACATAAACTTAGAAATTGTTACAGTGTGGTTACCTAGCACACAATTCAGCTGACGTTAGATCCATGCGTTAGATCATAGGCGCGTGAGACTCCCGCACCGCGTCGCTGCAGTCGCGGTAGGGCGTGCGGTGCGTTAACCATATTTTTGTAGGGACAACCAGGTAAGATAACAAGCTCATAACTTTGTGGTTTTTCATGATATCTTTTTGAAATTTTATACATAAGTAGTTTTTTTTTACTTAAAAATACTGAACACGTGTTTCGCGTTTCGCATATACAGAAAATAACGTCGTATAGTATGCTACTGATTTTCGAAACGAGTCAATTATACAGTGGATCAAGAATTAAAAAAAATCCAGTGTTTATCTTTTCCTCAGACTACAATTTAATTGTCCCCAAGGCCAGAGTCCCGGGATTGCATCTCATCTCATGGATATGCAATCCCGCCCGTCCCTAAAAAAACACATAATATACATAAACATACAAATGAGAAGATTTTTCTAATTTTCTTGCTAGTAAATAATTGCTAAAGATAAGTGCGCAGTCATTACTCTTCTAGGAAACCAAAATCTTTCTGTCATATAAACAATAAGACCATTACGAAGGTTTATTGCAGAGAAAACTTCTTTAGCATCGATTAAATGAAAAAGCGACAGAAAAAAAGACAAACACATAAATTCATGATATTGAACGTGGGAGGAAATGAGAGAGGAAGCATTATACAGTTTTTTTATCCACTGGTTTGTAATTTTATTTTAGTTCATACTTCAGTTACCAAAAGAATCTTGTATCATTTACCGAAATCTTCCAAGTCTGAATCTATGTAATATATACTACATCGAACTTGGTATTTCCCGAAATTTAATATTCTTCTCATTATTTTGAAATATATTTTTGAAGGTTTCCTTCTACCACGTGTTCTCACATATTCTCGTCTTCTAGACAAGTATTTTTATAACCTACACACTACATTTCGTATAACTTCGATCTGCCTAACCTTTACTCAACTTTATTATGATTAACTTCCATTATAACCGATAGCAGGTGAGTGTTAGTAGTATACATGGAACGACTACCTTTCTAACTTACACAACCGAGTTACTGAATAACACGATAAGCCTTAATAAAACTAGTTTTCAGACTTATGGGCTTCTGACTAGTCGTGTTTGTATAGTAATGCTGACTGCGTCTTATGACGTAGAAAGGAACACTGCTCAAAATCAAAATTAAAAGTCAAATTAAAATAGGCTGAGAATCAGCACTTTTTGAATTTTGAACGTCAATATTACATAAAACAATCCCCCAAAACGCCCACCCATCGACACTTTCTAGTGCTTTAGCTGGGAAGAAGAAGTATCGGAACAAACTCCCCAGCAGCACAGCTATCTGTTCATTAAAAAACACATGACTTTATACAATACTGTGTAGGTACAGTAATGAACACAAGAAAAAACAACAACACTTAAATTATTTATCATATGCCAGCTAGCCACGCCTAAATACCAGCAAAGAAAAAACAAAATATCATTAAAATGGAAATGGAAATGCTCGCTGCATGCTGGCATGCAGGGCTTACATGGAGGCTGATGAAACCATTGCACTTGTGCTCTTCGGGTGTACAGGCATCACCCAAATTAGGTCAGCAACCCGCGACGTACCCAAATCTTACACGGACATTCTCGACAAGCCAGGAGATTTAGTAGACTTCTTGGGGGAGGTGGGCTGGTTGGGATAACCACCAACACTCACCACGGCCAAAGCATAATGTTTCACCTAAAGGACAAAACTGCGGAAACCAAACCCGTAAAATAGAAGATAGATGAACAATTTGTATAATTACGTGAATCTAGAATTAACACAAGGTGGATAAATAGCTAACAAGACTTAGTCTATGAAGATTTTTATTAAATAACGTTATTTTAGTGTGTGCGAAGTTTGTGGTTGCAAAAGCAAATGCTATATAAATGCCTCCAACTCAAATGAAGACTTAAGAGGAGACTCTACTGCCGAGGAATTTGGAAAATAGGTATTTGAAGAAACTGTTGTCGTGGCGCTGCTTCCAACCTCTCCCGGTAAAGTGCGAAAAGGATAGTTGCAGCTTAGGCTGATTTTACCTACAAAAACGTTGACCAAAAGACGTTTCGTTTTCCGCTGTTTTCTTTTTCAAAACACGACAGATCTCCAATATTTTTATATCAAAATTTAGAAGAAAAGTATACATTTTTTTTTCTTTTTTTCAAAAACTTAGCACGTTTGTGTAATAGTCATCTGAACATCACGGTAAAAATGGGTTATTTTTCGCGATTTTGAAGTATTGTGTTTCTTTTATGAATTAAGTTTCGGAAAAAAACAAACGATAGGGGCACGTATAATCACGGTGTTAAATTATAGAAAAAAAATGATTGCTCTAAAAGCATTATCCACGAAGAAAACAGCGGAATGCGTTTGTATAGAGAAAGCACCACTAGAGTTTCCTCTTAAGACTCTATGGAATTCCGTATAAGAAGCTTATATGATTAATTTTCTTAGAGGGCTATGTTTTGTGCAGTCACTCACATTGTTTGGCTTTTCATCAATTATTTTACAAGCAATTTTAGACTTTTGGTAACTGTGTAAGGGTTTGTTTTGGCAATAGTTTTAAATATACCTAGTAGTATTTGTGTAGACGGGTGTTCATTTCAGCAACGTTTAATTAGTTAGGTAAGTAACCAATTAAATGATTGTATGAGAGGCTTGAAATGTACATAATAAAAAGCAAAGAAAGAAGCTTCTTTAGGCAATAAAGACTGATTTACACGGTGCAACTTAATTATCTATGGCACACAAAAATTGTTGCAATAAATGACTTGCATCGTCTAAATGGTTTATAAACAATGCAACTTGTATTGTTGCTTCAACTTAATTGAAGCCATAGGCAATTAAATTGCACCATGTAAATCAGCCTTACACCCAGATAATTGACTGCTATAAACGAGAGATAAAAACTGTCTTTATTAGTATCTTTAGTAGGCACCTACAGAAATTTGTGATAAGCACTATAAGCTAATCGTGTAACTGAGAGTCTGCTTAAGGTAGCAGCGTGTTACGAGTTCAGTGGGGTGCCCTGATGCGAGAGATCAGTTATTTGTCATCTTATGACATCTACCACCACCCCCGCCCCACGCAGCTACTTCAGGCATTGTCTCAGTTGGGCACGCCACAATAGCGGCGGTAAGTCCCCTCTTTGAGGAGTGGCTAGAGAGGCGCCAGGGCACCCTCACCTTCCGCCTGGCGCAGGTCCTCACCGGACACGGTTGTTTCGGGAGGTTCCTGTTCCGTATAAGGCGGGAGGAAACGCCAGGGTGTCACCATTGTGTGGATCGCCCTGAGGACACGGTGGAGCATACGGTGGAGGTCTGCCCGGCTTGGGTAGAGCACCGCCGTGTCCTCGTAGCGGCGATCGGCGGTGATCTCTCGCGTCCGACCCTGGTCCAGGCCATGGTCCGGAGCGAGAGTGCATGGCAGGCCGTCACCTCCTTCTGCGAAGCAGTAATGCTGGCAAAGGAGGAGGCGGAGCGCGTGAGGCAACGGGAATCCCAGCGCCCTCACGCCACTAGCCACCGCAGGAGACGCCCTGGTCGGGAGATGACACCAAACTCCCAGCCACCGTAGGCGCGGGCCGGCGGGCGGTGAGCAATGGGCAGCTCGCCGCCCGGTAAGGACCAGGCCCGAGTCGACGGCGCGTCGTGTTTCACGCGCGCCTCAAAGAGATGTCAGCACATCGCGACGGGGTCCACGATGACCGATGCCTCCTGGGTCAGGGTTGCGGGTTGGTTAAACAAGAATCCGTGGCCTTGGCCGTCCCACAGGCAAGTGAAGAAACACGGGTGGGTTTTAGTCAGTAAAAGTCTGACACGCCTTTCCGCTCCGCCCAGAGCGGAAGAAGTCATTTGATGATTTCCCATCCTAACAAAAAAAAAAAAAAAGGCATTGTCTCAGTTAAGCAGTTAGCCTATAGTTTGCAAGGTGTTGTGACGTAGCATTTATCATGCTCCTTTGTACAGCTATTTATCGGCCAAATTAATAACAGAACAGAATCAGCCTAAAACGTTCCTACAGTCGGGACACAAGCCTCGGTGAGAGGGAGTGGGCCGTAATGTACCACGCTGACCCAGTGCGGGTTGGTGGATGTCACAATATGTCTTCGAAGTTTTGGCTCTAGGGCATGTCTATTTATTCACGATGTTTTCCTTCACCGTTTTGAGAGCAGCGGTGATGAAATAATTTACACAAAGTAAGCACCTGATGGGGTACGAACCTACGACCTACAACTTGTCTTTGTTGTAAACCTAGTCGTGGCAGATACCATCAGGCCGCCGCTACTCAAACTAATGTCGCAATCAATATTATTATATATATATATATATATATATATATATATATATATATATATATATAATATTAATTTTAGTACGAGAAGAAGTAAGAAAGTAGAAGTCTGTGTAAAGATTTTCGGCCAATTTATGTTTCTTTTTTTTTTATATAAATTACAAACTAGCGCTTGACTGCAATCCCGCCTGATGGTATGCAGTGATGTAATCGTTGATGGTAAAGCGCGCTTAAGCCTACTCACTCAAAAGAACTGAGTAAATAGGAAGGAAGACGGCAGTTGAGCGCGGTGATGCAATGTTAAACCCAACAACACGACCAACGATGCTGCGCCAGAAGGAGATTGATCTGGAGGCCCTCCACAACCAAACTCCCGACACAACAACATTTCACGCATCTTACCCGGCACGTACATCGCAACACAACTGCTCAGACCCGTCCTCCGTACGGCTTCACCAGACATCATGCCGGAACACGATGAATCGCTTGGCGGCATGGCTTTGTCTGTTGATGTTTCGAACAAATAAGGTTCAAGTTTGGACATTTTTATGCCCCTGGCTGGAGGCTTTAAATTAATTTAAGGCAGAGGCAAAACGTTGCTAATGTAATCATAGGTGGTAGCATAAACGCTGAATTTAGTACAAGGTAGGTACCAAATCCAATGTATATGCTACCACCTATGTTTTATTTTTGAAGTCAGAACTAGCGACTTAGGGACCCGTAGTGTAATGTGACCCTCACTAAACCAGAGGATTAGCATGACCTGAACCATACATCATCAGCAGTTTATTCTACCAGCTCGTAACGTGAGCGAGTACCTCAAAACTCTCAGGAAGCCCGAGGGTTTAACACTTTACCATCACATTTTTCCTATCTACTAACTGGCTTACTAAATAAACAAACTACTCCTGCAATATAATCAAACTTTTTTAATTTAACCAAACTACCAGTGTACTTTATTTTTAAACTTTTTAACTCAACCTAGAGTCTTGTGACTTGCAAGCTTCTTACTAGCCGTATGTGTGTAGCAAGCACGCCACGTGTACGCGACGTGTTCACCGCTTGCGAGTTAGACTAGCGTGTGTACAATATTTATGTATTTACAACATTATTTTTTCCAGTATTCCAGTAGTCCAGTATTTTTAAATAAAGAATCTATGTACAAAATTTCAAAAAGTTATCATGAAAGCACAGGTCCGTTCGTGTGTGGGGTACTGCAGCCACATTTGGGCTAGTGCTGCCAAGTGTCACCTGGCCACTTTGGATTCAGTGGAGAGACGTGCAAAGAGGCTGATTGGTGACCCTGATCTAACTCGAGTTGGTCTCCAAAGCCTAGAGCACAGGCGTAGAGTAGCCAGCCTTTCGGTGTTCTATAGAATGCATTTCGGGGAGTGTGCGAGGGAATTGCATGATTTAATTCCCCCATCTCCGTTCCACCAGCGGACGACCCGTCGTACGGCTGGTTTCCACCTTTACGTTGTTAGCACCACTACGATCCGGACGAAGCGTTTCGCCTCCTCCTTTATACCGCGTACATCGAGGGACTGGAACAATTTGCCAGCGGCGGTGTTTCCGTCGGACTACAATTTGAGTGTCTTCAAGGCTAGAGTGAATAGGCTCTTAATAAACTAGTGCGCTTTACCATCACCGATTGCGTTACTGCTTACCATCAGGCAGGATTGCGATCAAGCGCTGGTTTATAATATGTAAAAAAAAAAAAAATGAAAAACTACAAAGTTCTGAGCTTGTTATCCTACTTGGTTATCCCAACAAAAATATCCTCTCATATATATAGACATCTGTCGTGAGCTGTAGCGCTCGACAAGTACTATGATCTACCGTAAGCTGCGTGGTGCGCTCGGTAACCACACTGCAACAATTTCTTATTTATGTGTTTGGGAAAAAATGTAACATGGTGGAAAAATTTCCTATAAAGAAAAATTACGTTGTATAATTTATTGTATACCAAAAACATACATTCAACAATATAAAATATACAATAGCACCATAAAATATTGTGTTAACACGGTGAGCATATGGCGTAGTCGCAGCAATCTTGCTTCAAGCCCACGGACAGCTCGTTCACCAATCGCTAAGAGCATACTGGCAGGTATGGTATGCCTAGTGAATTCGTGGTGGCCTAATTATTAAAACACCAGCCTCTCAAGTATGAGTGCGGGTTCAATTCCAGATCAGGCAAGTGCCAATGTAAATCTTGGACACCAATGACTGATTACAAGGTGAAGAAGTATCAAACATCTTGAGGAAACCTGGACTTTAAGTCCGAAATCGCCAACCCTCATTGAGCAAGCGTGGTGATAACGCTCAATCCATCTCTATATGAGCGGAGACCTGTGCTCAGCAGTGGGACGATAAATATGTTAATAATGATACTGGCAGGTTGGTAGTGTTGTCAAAACCGAGACTACTTTTATAAACATCTAAAAAGCAAAATAATTCAATGTCAATGTCTCAACAAACCAGTTAAAAACTACGCAAAGAGTTCTAATTCCACTTAGCAGTGCAAATTTAAGGAGAGCTAGCAAAAAAGAGCTAAATATTAATTAGCAACGTGGTCACGAAATGCATTAAAAAGATCGGGGAGATTAAATAAAGTTAAATGAAAGGCACGTTTCGAGAATTTGTTTCTACTTTATGATTGTTTCGCTGACAGCATGAATGTTAATTTCATTCGGTATTTAATGACTAATTGGTTTTTTAGAGTTACTTTTTTACAAATGTGGACCAACAGCATTTAATATTGTTGCTTATGGAATACAGACCAATATTAATACGCCACACGGGCACAATGCGGATTGGTAGATGTCATATATCTTATATTTTTTTATTTTATATTTTTTGCTTCTAGGACATGATACATATACACATACATATAACATAGCGCCAGCATTTCGCTGATTGGTTGGGCAGAGATGTATTATTGAAGTACGCCCACATTTGACAGCTCAATGTCTGGATTTTTGGATATCTGCCTAGCGTCTCAGTATTCACAGGTATGATATTCATCATCATCATTCATCATTTCAGCCGAAAGACGACCACTGCTGGACATAGGCCTTCCACAAAGATCTCCAAGACGACCGGTACTGCGCCTCCCGCATTCAGCGGTTTCCCGCGACCTTCACCAGGTCGTCGGTTCACCTATCCGCAGAAGAACGAAAGTAACCAAAATAGCCCGAAGAATTGCAATGCTTAAGTTTAAGTGGCAATGGACTGGGCACATTGTCTGCACTAGTACTGTCTAGTCTGCGCTGTAGTATGGCACTGGGTTCTCCAGCGGCGACTACGCACCGGAAGGCGAAGTAATTTATGTGACCTACCCTAATGTCACCACCACCATCACCTTTGGTATTGTTCGTCGAATCGTTGAGCTACTTAAGTTTTGAGTTGAGCTGCACGATTTCTGACACATGTGTGCACTGACTGAATGGTCCAACTCAACCTGTGTGGTTCTTTCTTCAAAAGATCATTTCAGACATCGATTCCACATGGTATTCAAATAATCCGAACAAGATTATGTCTGGACTTAAAAAAAACTATGACCTCCGAGTTTGTTTCGACCTTTCTTCTTGGAGTACCTAGTCAGACAGGAAACGCCGAACTCATCTAGTTAAATGTAAGAAGAGGAAAAGAGAAGAAATTGACTCGTAAAAGTGTTTATACAAACCTAGCTCTATATACAGAGTGCTGACAATACGACAATAAATGAAAACACCGAACAATGCTGGTTCATAGGAATAATACAAAACCATAGAAAAAAAGCTAGCATCAATAAAAAAAAAATGAAAATTTCAAGCAAACGAAATCGCATAAAATTGCAAACGCAATAGAAAATCCTTTAAAAATATTGGTTCACTGACCTCCGATCGGCGACAGCGCGATCTTGTATCGACTTGTTTTAATTTGGTCATTAAAGTTTGGTACCGCAGGATGCGGCGGTCATTAACCTGAAAGCGCTTCCTTATCTACATGTACATCATGTAGAAAATGTGAAAAATGAAAAATAATTTCTTATGACTAAACTAATGGACATATTTACATGATTTTTTATGGGTAGACTGAGAACGTGTTGAGGTACACGTTGTTTAATTTATTGTCGTATTGTCAGCACCACTCTGTATACAATATGTAAAGAAAACCCTGTCCGACCGATAAGGACAATAAAGGTAAGGTGTGTAACATGACCAAATATAATATAAAATTTTACGTAATCATCATAGTAACATTACTAATGAATTTTAAACTAATCTTTTTTTCCCGCGAATTAATTCCAACTTCCCCGAATTTCGGTAATTTTTAAAAAAGCGACAACACCGTTTTGACGGTGCGCTTATGCGATTCGACCACGCGTCACGTGCCCTGCCCCCCGCCGCCCGCGGAAGGGTGTCCTACCGCACATGTATTAAGTTACCTCTTTTTGCAAAATAATATTTATTTTTTTAGGGGGATTTTTTTTAACTTTTGTCCGGCTTCGTCGGCATTAGTAGAATCAGTTATCGATTCCTAACAATATCTTCACGGATCGGACAGGGTTTTCTTTACATATTGTATATAATATATCTATATGTTTGAAAAATGTGTCTGCTTAACAAGGTAAATCAAGCAACGAATGCCGTTGAAGTATCAAATTGAGACCCATTGCTACTGATAGTGTGTTACGCAATTACCCTGCAGATCTGCCAATTTCAGTCGAATTACCTACAACTTACTACTGATCGATCGACCTTTACAGCTATTAGTATTTAGTCACAGGCCCTTACGAACATTCTAGACCAGACAGGCTTAAATTTAGTTGGGAGTTGTCTCAAATCAAATACTATTTGAAACAATATTCAGCATAATTTTATCTGCTTACTTTACTGGTACTCCTCAGTTAAAATAAACATTACTCTGAGTTCGAGAAAATGGTGGTTCACAAGTGCACTATAACTTCTTGCTTACATGAACGGTGTGCATTAAAGTATGTTTGGGGGTAATAATACTTTTATCGTGCGAACAGGCAGCGCTTACTTTGTAGGAAGTTTGACACTTGGAATCTTTGGATTGGATAGGAAGTAAAAAGGATTTGTTATTAGGTGTACAAATAAGTTTCCGCCGTATAACAAAAGATGTTGAAATTTTCAGATGTAAATTGTGATATCATAAGTTTGGACATCTGTTACTAACATACACTTAGAGTATTAGTGACTCTGTGTCAGTATCACATATTTATTTTTAAGCAAAAATCTCAAGTTTTGTGCCAAATAATCGTAATTTGCGGGAACTTTTCTTACTTCTTAATTTGAAGAAATCTGGAGCTGAGGTCCATCGATTGCTTGTAGCAAAAGCTTATGGTGAAGCTGCTTCAAGAGAGAGAAATTGCCGTAAGTGGCTTTGAAAGTTTAGAAACTGTGAAGACAAAGAACGTAGTGGAAGACCGAAATCGTACGAAGACATGGAATTAGAAGTATTATTGGAGGGAAATAGATGGAAGAGGAAAAACGCGCCCATTACTACTCCAGATATGACAAAATTATTCTCGTGATAATGCTTATGCGCATGTTCAAAAACCGGCCAAGTGCGTGTTGGACTCACGCACAAAGGGTTCCGTACCATTGATTTATGAAATTAAAAGATTTAAGTTATTTGTATGAAAGATTACGCGGTACTAAGCGATTTGCGAGGTATTAAAAAAAACTACTTACTAGATCTCGTTCAAAACAATTTTCGTTGGTAGTTTTTATAGTAATGTATATTTTTCATTTTTTAATTTTAGAAGTTAGAGGGGGGCGGGGACCAATTTTTTTCCACTTTGGAAGCGTCTGTCACGCAAACTATTCGGTTTAGAAAAAAAAATATTTTAGAAACCTCGACATAATTTTTGAAGACCTATCCTTATATACCCCACACGTATGTGTTTGATGAAAAAAAAATTTTTGAGTTTCAGTTCTAAGTATGGGGAGCCCCCAATATTTGTTATTATTTTTTTATTCTTGCATCAAAATCATAATGCAACCCGCATTATGATTTTGATGCAAGATACAGAATACATCTACCTACCAAGTTTCAATAGTATAGCTCTTATAGTTTCGGAAAAAAATGTACATACGGACGGACAGACGGACTGACAGACATGACAAATCTATAAGGGTTCCTTTTTTTACTATTTGGCTACGGAACCCTAAAAACGGCGGAAACTTATTCAAAATTAAGCCCATAGCGACTGATAGTACGTTACGTAATTACCCAGCAGGTCGATGGATCGGGTTAAGCTACGTTTACCGCGGTTGGTCTGTCGATGGGTGATCATTTTACTTACCGTGTGTCTTCTAAATGAACTGATAGCTGCCTTGCCGGGGAATATGTTGTGCTACTTCTTCACAGCGAAAGCACTGAATGTGTTTTCTCGGTGGTAGGCTATAATATCGGCTGCCGGCAGAAGTTACCACCCACCAGACAAAGCCTTGCCGCCAAGTGATTCGTTGTGTTCCGGCATGATGTCTGGTGATGCCGTACGGAGTACGGGTCTGAACGACGTGTGCGATGTGTGCCTGGTACGATACGCCAAATGTTATTGTGTTGGGAGTTTGATTGTGGACGGTCTCCAGATTAATCTCCCTCTGGCGCAGCATCGTTGTTCGTGTTGTTAGGTTTAACATTGCATCACCTCGCTCAACTGCGGTCTTCCTTCCTACTCACTAAGATTTTTAAGTGACTAGGCTTAATAAACTTGCCCGCTTTACCATCAACGAATGCATCACTGCTTACCATCAGGCCGGATTGCAGTCAAGCACTAGTCTTTAACCATAAAACAAAATGTCATGAAGGATGAGCGTTTTTCCGGACACTGTCTTTTACAGTTTTTTGTATAAATAGTGCTAATTCTCAGTCTGATTTGAATAAATGACTTTTGATTTAGATTTTTTTCCAATTACTTTTTTTAACTTTATTTTTTATATAAAATGATTATATAAAGTGACGATTACTATTTTAAAACGCCCTTATGTGTAATATTGACAACGGCGCATTTCTATAGATTTAAATATAAATCATTGATGCAAGAAAATGAATTGCTCGTATTTCATTTAAACTTTATATAAATTTTATATCTTCAAAATTATGCAGTTTTAGACCACTAACCTAATCAAGGGCTTGTTGTGCTATTTATACTTATGTAACCCCATATTTTTTTTATTACCAGTTTAATTGGAACAAATGACTTTTGAATTAGATTGATTACTATCTAACTGGGACCCTTGCATCTACTATGAGACACATTTCATCTAAATTCTGGGTAGCACGTAGAAGTAAATTATACTTACGTTGGCAGCTTATGATAGTAGTTATAGTTATTATATTTGGAACTGATTCATTATAGTAAGTAACGATCAATATTGCTAAGTCCCGTGTGATACCGAGCTTAGAATAGCACTACCATCCCATATCCTCCCGTGGGTGTCGTAAGAGGACACTTAGGGAACTCTTACCAGGGAAGCGGGCAGCAGCGATTCTTCTGTGGAATATCAAATTAATGTGATCGCCAACCTGCCTGCCAAGCGTGGGGATAATGGCAAACCCTCCCAATGTAAAGAAAGTCTTGGGGGAGGCCTTTGTCCAGTAGTGGACCTCTATAGGCTGAAGAAAAAGAAGAAGACAACATTGTTTTCCACGCAGGCAGAATCTAGTAAATCCAACACGCTTTCAAAAGTTAACGCGGATTTTCTTCAATGGTTTTGAATAAGAAGGTACTTAGATATTTTTCTAACTTTCGACCATCCTATTTACTTATTCCCACAGGCAAATGAAGAAACACGGGTGGGTTTTAGTCAGTAAAAATCTGACACGCCCTTCCGCTCCGCCCAGAGCGGGAGAAGTCATTTGATGATTTCCCATCCCAACAAAAAAAAAAAAGCGCCACAATCATTGTTCAAACACTATCTACTTTAGCTTATTGCGGAAAATAATAGATAATTGCTTTTTATGTTAATAAAATCACAGTTTTATGAAAACTTTTTTTTTTTTTTAATAATTACAGGTTTATCCAAACATTTAGTACGGTAATGGACTTAATGGTCTTTGGAGATAGCATGCCACAGAGGGGATAATAATAAACTTCTGCTGAATCCTGTGAATCGGTATTTTTATGTAAATAAGACTTATACAAGAAATAAAAGTACAAGCCTGTACAATGTAGTATAACAGTAATAGTTTTTAATATAAAGTATTATTTGCGCGTTTTTTAGCGTTTTGCTTGAAGCGTTTGAAAAGAAAATCACATTTTAAACCTTTCATATTTCCTTCATTTTAGTTTCTTTTTATTCCTTTCTCAGCTATTTTGGGTCAAAATTCAGTCTCACCATATTTAGCCGAATATAAATATTATAAACGGAGGTCTGTCTGCCTCTTTGACCTCCACAACTCAGTCACTGAGTAATTAGATACAAGAGGTATCTAATTACTCAGTGATAGGACTGCTTGACAGGTTTAGAGGTATGAAGAACAGGGTGTAAAGTTCACTCATCCTCCATAAAAAGGGAGTATCCTCTGACAAAACAGGTGTTGTGTCTGGCGGACACTTGCCTACCGGTTGATGTTGGGAAGTTGTGTAAATGCTAGTTGCATGGTAAACTCTGCTTGTGAGATGTAGAATGAGTGTGACGTAAGTATACCGGATTGTTTTGTATGTGGTGTTTGTACCGCTACATCAAGCTTTTGAGATTCTGACTACCCGAAACGACTGTCAAACTTAGAGCAATGGTTTAACGTATATTCCGAGGCGTCTTTTTATGTTGAAGAAGCTTTAACTGAAGCGTTTAACACACCCCCCCCCCCCCTCATACAACATTATTTTTTGTTTATGTGAAACCCGACAAACGTGTCCAGTATTTTTAAGTAATGAAAAACGGAGGGAGGCCCCCAACAAGGTGTGGACCGATGACCTGGTGAAGGTCGCAGGAACCCGATGGATGCGGGCAGCACAAGACCGGTCAGCGTGGAAAGCCTTGGGGGAGGCCTTTGTCCAGCAGTGGACATCTATAGGCTGAAGAAGAAGAAGAAGAAGAAAAACAACAAAGTTATGAGCTTATTATCCTACATGATAGTCCCAACAAAAATATGGTCAAAGCTCCGTTCGGCTGGGAGAGCGCAATCCGGTCTCTAGTGTCAGCTGTGGCCCGCGCATTTCGATGATCTATCGTTATCGCTCTGCAATAATTTTAAAATATATTTGGGAAAATATATAACTTGGTGTAAAAATGTTTGGATTCGATTCAGATGCTTATTCTGAACAAGCCATAGAATAGAATACTCTTTATTATGTACACCATATAGATTACAAAAACATAAATATAAAAATTTTACAAAGGGTGACACAATGGGCGGTCTTATCGCTAAGAGCGATCTTTTACAGACAACCTTTCCATATTATTTTTCTTTATTAGTTTTTTATATTTTCTTTTTTCTATATTCAAGTTTCGCATAAACAAAAAATGCAAAAACAAATTAATGCATTTAAAAACAGAGATAGTTGTTGATATAGTCATAGTTGTGTTGGTAGCTAAGGCAATTGTGCCCATGGGGCACTCTCTTTTCTTTTTTTTTTGTCATCTATGGAGGCTTTTACGAAGACTACAATGGCTACAATAACAATTCTTTTTCCCGAAATCAGACACCGTCATTATTCTTCCACACGCTAGCCCCCACATGGAAATAAATCTATTCATCAACATACAGAAATAAATTCCGCCACACACAAAGTTATCTGCATTGTCCAGCGACTATCAATTAATTTTCTTTGCGTAACAATAGGAAGACGTATCGGCTAGCCTCTCAGTAGACTTGTATTGATGGCACTATATTATATGAAGCTGGTAAGATCGTAAAAATATAGTTTGCGGCGATTTTTTTTTATAATTATTAACTAGTGCATGCGAGATTGCGGTCAACGCAATCTCGCATGGTAAGCAGTGATGCAATCGTTGATGGTAAAGCTCGTTAGTTTATTCAGAGCCTATTCACTCAAAAATCTGGGTGAATAGGAAGTATGATGGCAGTTGAGCGAGGTAATGCAATGTTAAACTCAACAACGCGATCAATAATATTGCGCCAGAGAGAGATTTGAGTGAATAGGCTTAATAAACTAGCACGATTTACCATCAACAATTGCATCTCTGTTTAGCATCATTCGGGATTGCGGTCAAATACTAATTTATAATCATTAAAAAAAAAACATTCGTTCCGATTTGCGAAGATATTAAAAAAAATGTAATAAAAAAAATATAAAGGTATAGTGTAGCATGATCTTATTATTAATCTTTTGTTGTCACGAATTCCGAAAGTACGTTACGGTTCCCTAACCAGCTCAATATCAGTAGTGTAGTTCTGGAACCAACTTTTAGTACACAATCACTACATATTATAAAACAAAGTCGCTTTTTCTTTCCCTATGTCCCTTTGTATGATCAAATTTTTAAAACTACGCAACAGATTTGATGCGGTTTTTTTTGCAATAGATAGAGTAGTCAAAGAGAAAAATTTATATGTATAATACTGTCCATTATATTGTGGAGAAATACATACTATTATTTTTGAGGTTTCTAATGTGATGTCGTAAATAATTACACTTTTTCCGCACTTGCAGTGAAATATAGGCTGAACCCTACGAGATTTATCATAATAATGTACTAAATATTGTACACATTGAAAAGGTCTATAAAAAAGTCCGCGATGGTATATGTCTATCCCTTATGGATATCCCAAAATAACCTTTTTTTTTCATTTACTTTTTACAACAAATACCGGCTAATTTTCGAAGCTGTTTTGACCAATTTCATATAGATCTATATAGCTCTTTACAGCCAATAATTCAAATGAATATTTTCGAAGATATTACAGATTTAAAAATAGCAGCGGGAGCGGCGTGCCGCGGTTTTGTATACAACGTTCACAGTTTTACTGTAACTGGTGTATTTAGTATCAGCATTGCACCCGTGCGAATCTGGGACGAGTCGCTAGTGAAATATAAAAGAATAAAATACTCTTCATTACATATACCATATACAATATGTAAAGAAAACCCTGTCCGATCCGTGAATGTATTGTTAGGTATCGATAACTGATTCTAATAATGCCTACAAAGACAGGCAAAACTTAAAAAAAAAACCCCTAAAAAAATAAATATTATTTCGCAAAAAGAGGTAACTTAATACATGTGCTGTAAGCAACCCCATCTGCGGGCGGCGGGGGGCAGGGCACGTGGCACCTGTAACGTGGTCGCGTCGCTATTCGCTTATAATAAAATCGGTGTTGTCACTTTTTTAAAAATTACCAGATTTCGGGGAAATTGTAATTAATTCCCGGGAAAAAAGGATTATTTCAAAATTCATTAGTATTGTTACTATGATGATTATGTAAAATTTTATATTATATTTGGTGAAGTGTTTACCTAACCTTTATTATCCTTACGGGTCGGACAGGGTTTTCTTTACATAAAGTATATTACAGAACAAATATGAAGATTTTACAAAGTGTTGCACTATAGGTGGTCTTATGGCCAATAAAGACTCTTTGAGATGAAGTAAGCATGGAGTGGGCTGCCATTCCAACTAAAGGTAAGGGACTTTTGAAAGCTTCATCATCATCATCAACCTTTTCATCGTCCCACTGCTGGTCCACACACACACAGGTCTCCTCTCATACAGAGAAGGATTAAGCGTAATCACCACGCTTGCTCAATGCGGGTTAGCGATTTCAGACTTAAAGTTCAGGTTGAAAGCTTACTCTAGTCTAACTTTTTATGGAAGAATTTTTACAAAATAGCTTGGCTGTAGGTACTTAGCTGGTTATAAGCTACTTTACACTTCAAGAGTCAAAACAATCTACTTCCACAGATCTTAAGAAGCAATCGGCATTTCATTACGTCTCAGCAACAAAGAGACAAGTCCTCATTTTTACATCGCCTTGTCAAAACATCAACAAACTCGTTACCTTCGTTTTTTATATTAATCTGGCGACAATCAGTGAGATGTTTTTCTTCACAGCCAGAGATGAACCATGATTATTCCAGTACTCTTTTTTTATAATTATAAACTAGTGCTTGACTGCAACCCCGCCGGATGGTAAGCAGTGATGCAATCATTGATGGTAAAGCGCGCTAGTTGACTCAAAAAAACTAAGTGAAAAGGAAAGAAGATGGCAGTTGAGCGCGGTGATGCAATGTTAAACTCAACAATACAACCAACGATGCTGCGCCAGAGGGAGATTGATCTGGAGACCCTCCACGACCAAACTCTCAACACATCAACATTTGGCGCATCGTACCCGGCACACATCGGAACACAAGTGCTCAGACCCGTCCTCCGTACGGCTCCGCCAAACATCATGCCGAAACACGACGAATCCCTTGGCGGCATGATTTTGTCTGGTGGGTGGTAACTTCTGCCGATGTCATGCCCCACCACCAATATTGGAAGGTATTCAATTCAAAATAAAGTACTGTATAAATTGTCAGCCGATTTTTACTTTTATACGTGTCTTAAATTCAGATCATAATCTGTCTCTCTTGTCATTCTGCGCTAGTATCGTAGTTTTTTTCAAGCGGATTTTTTCCTCATAACTTCCGAACTGTAGAGATGGGATTAAAAAACACTTTCAATATCGTTTATAAATTTTATCTACTCTCATATCAAAAAATTAAAAATATAAAACTAAAAAGGAGTTTATATTGACGTACTTTACCAATAGTATGTCGAAAGGAAATTAGAAAATTAAATTATAACGTTATTTCTCTAACAAAATAATGTTATAATAATTTTGTTTTTCATTACCGTACAGATTACAAACCATAAACAGCACTATTTCATTTTTTATCTGTGGCTGCGCGCGCTTTGGCGCGTGCGCGGTGATGCAGAGTGCAGAATTTTGGCGCCAAATACGTTTCTTTGCATTGGAAGTCGTTGTTGACATAATTAATTATTATTGTTTCTTAAAATGTCAAGTGACAGTGAAGAAAATTTGACGCCGACCGATATTTTAGAGGCTGCGACAGCAGTCAGTCTTAATTTACTACCAATTAAATCAAGAAAATTATACGGTAAAATGTTATCAAGATTTTTTAACATGGAAAATGAATAAAAGTGCTACTTCGTTCTCAGAAAATGTTCTATTGGCATGTTTTCAAGAACTGTCTGAAAGTTTTAAAAAGTATTCAATGCTAAAGAGTACTTTAAACATATATAACCAAGTTGATATATCGAGATTTGCAAAATTGATTGCATTTTTGAAAAGAAAATCTCAAGGATTTAAAGGGAAGAAAGCGAAAACGTTTACACCCGGACATTTAAATACATTCCTAAATAAAGCTCCTGGACGCGAATATCTTTTAACGAAGGTACTTATTTATAAATAAATATTTGGATTTTAGTTATATTAAAGTGAAATTGTATTAGCGCGTTTCTTGTTCTTGCTTGTATTCTAAATTTTTATTTTCATTTGTTCCAGACTGCACTTATTTTCGGTATTATGGGTGCCTGTCGGAGACAAGCACTCTACATTTTGCAATTTCAGGATGTGGAAGTTTACGAAAATACAATATTATCTAGTACCAATTCGTAATACAAAAAATAAACAAGACCGCTCGTTTAGTTTTACAGGAAAATGCTATGACATATGTAAAGAATACATGAATCTACGGCCCGCTTCTTGTAAAAATGCCTGTTTCTTTTTAAATTACCAACGTGGAAAATGCACGCAACAGAGAGTTGGCATCAACAAATTTGGAAGTTTAGGCAAAACTATAGCCGATTGATCTATAACTTCCATGTTCAGAGCAGTATACTGGACATTGCCTAAGACGCACTTTTACGACCGTACTTATTGACGCCGGTGGGGATATCACTACGCTAATGCGCCACTGTGGTTGGAAAGCGACAGCCGTGGCAGAAAGCTATACACGCTGGAATTTTAATGGTTGTTTTCCCGCGGCAGAACGATTTGCTTTAAGGAGTACTTTCGATGAATAGAGTAAAAAACAAAAATGTTTGTATTATAAAATAATTAAAATAGTAAAACCATAATAAGCTCCCGTGCGTTTTTTTATCACTATGTTAAATCTGCCATTTCAAGTTTCTAATATTTAATTTCATGATGAAACGATTGTATTACTAAGACAAAACCGTTTCGCTGCGGGAAAACAACCATTAAAATTCCACGCTGTATAGACGAATCCATGACAAACAAAATATTGGTGTCTAACTCAATTCTAAACGCCGTAGAAAATAATAGAAATGAAATCAATATTAATGTACCAGTTGCACTGACACCAAGTGCGAGTGCGTCTATCGCCAACGCAACACAATTCCATATTCAGTTTCATAATTGTAATATACAAAATGTTAACACTCACCAATAAATAAACTGTATCAATCTCTATCTTTTATTTCATATAATTATTCAATACAATGTATGAGATTAGATAAAGTAGTGTATGAAACTGTAGGGGGAGACGGGGTACATTGATACAAGGGGCACATAGATACAGTCAATATTCGTCGAAAACAAAACGCGTTAGAAGAGCCATCCGCCACCCATAAGGAGTTATATAGTAAAGCCTACACGCACACTAGCGCAGAGCAACGTTCACTCGACGACTAGCGACTACCACGTAAAAAACTGTTTCTGATGTTCCCAACAAAATTTTCGTACTTTTCTTTCGGATGTAATTCTTCTAATTTATTTAGTGTTACCTGTGTTATATTAAGACATTTGGTAAGTACATATCTGTCATCACATTAAATAGAGTTATATTATTTAATTATTTATTGCTTTAATTTTTATAAAATGTTGATTTCGATTGTAGTAGGCAGGGGCACATAGATACAAGTGGTCTTGGGGCACATTGATACCCCAATATTTTGTTGAATATACATATATGTGAGACTTAGGTAATATATTTTATTTTCTTTATAGAAAAATGGTTTGAACATTTAAACGCAAAATGAATAGAAGTTCCATCAATGAAATTTCCATGGCTTCTGCGATATCTGATGTGCTGTAAGAAAAATTATCAATAGCAAAAGCAGCGAATAAATATAATTTAAAAAAATCAATAAATAAAGGTCAGAAAAATCAATAAAACTTGTTTAATTTATAGGAATATTTCTATGAACCAAAGTACCAGTGTATGTACTAATGTACCCCGCATGTGGGGTACATTGATACAAATTTAATTTTTTAGTAAATAGGCTCTAATACGTTTTGTGATTAAATCTATCGGTTAATTTGAATGTAACTATTTAACTGAATATATATCGAATACATTATGGTTATTAAATTGGATGTAGCTATCATTAGATCGTTTTTTATTGGGTCTAAGTAAAAACCGTATCAAGGTGCCCCACTTCCCCCTACATAATTAGGTATTACACACTCTTGTGATATAATATCCCTCATTATGTAACAGTTTCATAAACTACTATATCAGTACCTACTACCTCACTAAACAATGCTATTTTAAGCTTCGTTCACATTCTTAGTTGGTTTTTAAACTTATATTTTTAAACCATAGATTTCGTTGTTTAAATTCTCTCTAAAAATGCTGTTAAGTAAAATTCGAGCGTTCAAACAAAAAATGCAAAGACGAAAAAATTTTAAGCAAAAATTCTGAACAAAATTTAAATTTTATATCGAACCAAGAAAAACACCAAGTGGTGGAATTTTCAGAGAAACCTTAAATTATGCGTTAATGCACTTATAAATAGCCCTAAATAGATTATATGAATATTTTCTCCTTTGTACCTATCAACAAACACATAAAATATATCGAGATATAGGTATATACGTATCATGTTTCTAATTATCATCAGACATACATGCATTAGTGTGGACGCATTGTGGGTAGTTCTGTTTTTTTTTTTTTTTTATAAATTGTAAACTAGCGCTTGACCGCAATCCCGCCTGATGGTGAGCAGTGATGCGATCGCTGATGGTAAAGCGCGCTAGTTTATTAAAAGCCTATTCACTCTAGCCTTGAAGACACTCAAATTATATTCCGACGGAAACACCGCCGCAGGCAAGTTGTTCCAGTCCCTTGATGTAAGCGGTATAAAGGAGGAGGCGAAACGCTTCGTCCGGATCGTAGTGGAATTAACAACGTAAGGGTGGAAACTCGCCGTACGACGGGTCGTCCGATGGTGGAACGGAGATGGGGGAATTAAATCATGCAATTCCCTCGCACACTCCCTAAAATGCATCCTATAGAACACCGAAAGGCTGGCTACTCTACGCCTGTGCTCTAGGCTTTGGAGACCGTCTCGAACATATATATATAAAGGTTGGTTATAGCATAATATAATCACGGTTAACAGTTTAAATAAGATTATTGTATATGTACTATTCAGACAAACTAGTGAATTACACACTGTAGGTACACAAATTACCGATACGGGTAACGCGAAAGAGTTTCTAAGAATATGTGGGTCGTTCGAAGTCCAATATTTCAATGAAAACCTGCTCACACGGCACTTGGAAGCGTATAGCTTGCCTCCACCATCACGAACTGAAGCTTAACTTTGTTAAGCGTCACTAGATGGCGTTGGTGTTCAGAAAACTCAAGGGAATGGTTCCGACATTTCAAGGTGTTTATCGAGACTGTAAGGATTATCGGCACAATGATCGCCAAGTCCACATCTCACACGTCGACAACCTCGTGCGTTAAGTCGTGATACTTCATTTGTTTATATTTATTACTCCCTGAAAAAAATTAACTTCATGAATTCAATGTCCCTAATCTGAAATTGGCACCCATCATAGGGTAGTTGACTAAAAAAAACTACTTAAACCATCAGTCAGATTTCCAAAAAAAACTAGACACGTATTTTTCCTTTTTTCATATAAACAAAAAATGAAGACGATGCAGTGCGTTGAAAACTCGTGTGACGTCACTCCTTGCTACACTTTTTATCTTTGATGCCTTTTATATTTTTGAATCTTTATTGATTTGTTAAAACAAGTTATACGTATCCAATATTTTTCTATAATCTGAATGACGGACTAAATAGAATCATTTTTTTTACCCAAGAAACATCCTTGCTGAAAAGGTGTGTACAAATCGGTTGTCATATTACACTGGTAGCCGATTTCAACAAAAGTAATTAGGGAAAAGCCAAGCAGGTGATAACACAAAGTGTAACTGAAATAATTGGACACCTTTGGAAAAGAAATTTTTGGAACAGCCCTGAAATCTGAAAATTAAAATTCCCTGTTCCATTCTAGCGTCAAAAGACATAAAAAATGTATGAAGCGGTTGTTTTTTTTTCACTTTGATAAAATTTTCTGACGGATCTGTTCTATGTAATTAATTTAAACAGTCCACTCCCTCCCTACGGCCATACGTCATACCATCGGTCCGGTTCAACACCCTCCTGATGTGTCCCTACTTGTAAGCAGCGGCGACACCGCTCTGTTCGCATTATATGCTTCAATGAAACTATGCACTGAAACGAGTCACTTGCACAATATTCTGTAGTTTATCATATTAAATAGGTTATGTTGCATTTTAATGAGTGATGTCGTCGTTTCTTATGCGGTTGTTTAAGTGGTGTTTAAAACGCAAAAATACTTCTAATATATTTTGATAAGTTTTTGAATTTGGTTCGTCGCCTAGGTGAGACTGCGACTAGATTTCGGACGTTTTAAAATAGTAGTATGAGATTTGGCCTTCAGACCCTAAGTCTGGTTTCCTAGATCGTTCAACTTAAAAAGACTACGATTAATCTTCGTATTTAGTATTTACTCAATTGTAGTCAAGAATAGAACATCATCGGTCGTGTTATTGGATATACTATTGCAACACCTCGCTCAAGTGCCGACTTCCTTCCTATTCACTCAGTTTTTTTGAGTGAATAGGCTATGAATAATCTAGCTTGCTTTACCACAAGGCATAAACGATTGCATCACTGCTTACCATCAGGCCGGATTTCTCCCGCCAGAGGGAGATTGATCTGGAGACCCTCCAGGACTCCAGGACCAAACTACCGACACTACGATATTTGGCGCATCGTATGCAGCACACATATAATGAATAGGGACATACTCGTGCGGTTTACCATCAAAGAACGCATCTCTGCTTACATAATAAACAAGTGCTGGAGTTCACACACTAGTTTATAATTATAAAAAAAAGATAGTAAGCTAGTGTTAGTAAGCTAGCTTGCTAGTAATTCTAACTTAATATAATCAGAGAGAGCTTTATTTCTAGGACAGTAAGCTAGCGGATCAAACTTGGATAGTTTAATAATAGCTATTTTTGAACTAGTAACCATTATAATTAGAACTAGTAGCCATTGATTTTACTATCCTGCCTTGTGAGCTAGTTTTATCTAGCCAGCAAAACTCGTGTTCGACTTTTGTGAATGCAGTTCATTTCACATAACGTGCGTATATTGGCACTAGGTTATAATTATCTGGTGTAAACAAAATGTGCCAAGCCAGGACTTCTCCTGGCTTCTTCTGTCCTGGCTTGGCACATTTTGGCGAAGGTGATATATCAAAGTTCTAACTTGGCTTTGCTACATTAAAATATTTCTCCTCGTAGTTTAACTAAATGAAACCAAACTTAAGTCTTACACTATGCAGCCAAGTATAATATAAAAGTGGGGGATTACGTCGTTGATAAAAATGCTTGGCTAAATGCTAGTTCTGCTACACAAGAACCCATAAAGTAAATGATGTAACTTTTGAAAATGCTGTTGGAGATGCTAAAGATTTGATAATCTTTATCTGTATTTTTTACATTCAATATCTGAGTATTACAGTGTAATTGATTGACATAGGGACCCGTGACTTTTGAGTGTATACAACGTTATTTTTTACATTTAATATCTGAGTATTACAGTGTAATTGATTGACATAGGGACCCGTGATTTTTGAGTGTATACAACGTTATTTTTTGTATATGTGAAACCTGAATATAGTTTGCTCAGAATAAGCAACTGAATCGATTCCAATCATTTTTACACCATGCTATATTTTTTCCCAAATACATAGGTATTGTTGCAGTGTGAAAGCACATTAAGCCGTTGGTCCTGGTTTTCATTTTTGTATCTTTGAAGGTCGCTGCTGGTTGTCAAAAATCTGAAGATCTAATAACCAGCCCCTCCAGGGGGTATGTTGCGCAACAATTGTGTTGTGTAAGACAAATATATAGGCTGAAGAAGATGAAGAAGAAAACTGCTTTCTTCTTCTTCTTCAGTCCATACGAGGTCCACTGCTGGACAAAGGCCTCCACCAAGGCTTTTCACGATGACCGGTCTTGTGCTGCCCGCGACCTTCACCAGGTCGTCGGTCCACCTTGTTAGGGACCCTCCGCTGCGTCTTCGGTACGTGGCCGCCACTCCAAAACCTTACTGCCCCATCGGCCAGCAGTTCTACAAGCAATGTGCTTTTTCTAGTACTAAAGCACTAACAATGGGATGTCCTCAGGGTTCAGTTGTCGGTCCTTATTTATGGAATTTAGGTTTTGATGATTTCCTCGCGATCCCGCTTCCTTCCTTCCATCCTCACTTACTGGTTACGCGGACGATGGCCTACTGCTCATTCAGTCAAGTACCCGAGCTGGACTTGAGAACTTGGCCAATACTTGCCTAAATCTAATATCTCAGTGGGGTGATCGTAACCGCCTAGCGTTTGCGCCGCATAAAACCTATCAACTTCTACTAAAAGGTAATCTTAAATCATTGCCTACCATTAAATTTAATAACGTTCCCGTTAAAAAACAGCAATCCGTGTGCTACCTTGGTATGGTCTTAGAAAAGAATTATTCATTTATCGAACATATAAAAATAGTTGGCGAAAAAGCTAAAAGGAACTTTTATGCCCTAACTAGAATATCCAAAGCAACTTGGGGTCTATCATTCCTAACTTCAAAAACTATATATGGAGCTACCTACTTAGGATGTATGTGCTACGGTGCTCCTGTTTGGGCCGATAGGGCCAGCATAGGGGCGGCGCGACGTAAACTGCTTCAAAGCCAACGTTTGGCATTGATATTTTTATGCAAGGCATATAGAACAGTCAGTACTGAAGCCTTAGCCGTTCTGGCAGGTGTACTTCCAGTCGATCTTGAAGTACAGCGACGTGCTTCAATGTACTACTCCGCGAGGGAGGAGGCCACAGGCACTAACTTTGTTACACAACGCGACCTCAATAGAATTTCTAGAATATTTAAACCTCAGACTGACGTCTGGGAGGACCTATTATAGGAATGGCAAAGTAGGTGGGATAATTCCATCAAGGGCCGGCACCTCCATCTGTTCTTTCCATCCGTTGGCAATCGGCGGGCTAATACATGGCTGGAGGTTGACCACTGCATTGCCTAATTTCTCACAGGTCATGCAACTTTAAAAGTAAACTGTGTTCTTTAAAACTTGTTCCTTCGCATTTGTGTCAATGTTCTACATCGAACTGTGAATTTGAACAGTCCGCACATCACATCTTGTGGGAGTGTATTCTTTGGCAGAATGAACGCAATATTATGTTGGATAGTGTAGAAGTTACATTCGGAGTTGTTTATTATACGGACCTTGTAGAATTGTAACAGCACAAACCTACTTAGGACCCATTAACTTAATCAAATTTTATTCCGTGGTGCTTGGCAATCTGGGCTTCTCCCAGTTGCAATAATGTCCCTTTGTGCCGATTGGCCTAGTTCTTTTCTGTCTCCTACTTGTTATGGAGGGAAGTGGAAAAAATATCTTTTTTCTTACTCCTCCGCTATTCTTTTCTGATCAATTTCGTTGCGGGACCCAAGACAGTTGAATCGTTTCTCCGGGACTCGTCGAGCTTCATTTATCGGCGTTTTTCTGGCGGTCTCCACTGTTGATTCTGGCTTTCAGGAGTTGCAGTGGGTTGGGAACAGTGTGGCGGGTTTTGTCCCATAAAAAAAAGCAATGTGCTTTGTCATAATATATACACGGAATTTTTAATTTAACACGTATATGCATTGTTATTTATTAAATTAGTTATACTAATTCTTGGAGAACGAAGGCCCTAACGTTCTTGGAATAAGGTTTTTTTTTGTTGTGTAAACATTAACTATCCTAATAATCTATCCATGCATTTCCATTCCCCATCCTTGTTGCGTCAACGACGACAAAAATAAACTTGGCTGTATGGCGTGCTATGCCTTCGCCTGGTCCTTTTGGGCGAACGGAAGAAAAAGAAGTAGTACGAAAAAAGATGGCGATCTCAGCGCATCGACACCGCGTGTACTCTAAATAAAATCGAATATCTGACTTCCTAAGAGCTTCGCTGGCCTAATAAACCCTCAGTGTCCATATTGGTGATGTGTCTGTGCTTGACGAGTGTAGGCAGTGAGCAAGCAGCATCAAGTCCACGAAGAAGGAGTAAACTAACCGACTGGCGCCTGACTCGTCGTTAGTAACTTCGTTCCTGTCCAACTTAATCCAGGTTAGTGCTTTGCATGTTTGTTTCCCTGCTTTGAGACCCTGGGGTTGATAGGAGAATGCAGCGACTCTTCCAGGAAGCGTCAACATTAATTATGGTGCCTCCTGTGAGGAATCTTCCTCGCGTAATTATTTCAAAATTACCTACTATCGGAAACTAAATCTTTCCATTCTCGTTATTACGTTAAATACGTAATCCCAATTATAATTTATTCGTATACTTACCTACTTAAGGCAATTTCAATTTGCCTTTCAAGTTCTAAGTTTCTAAATAAAACCTAGGTCATGTCATGATGCCTAGTTATTGTTTCTTATTTGAGACCGATTGACTATTCAATCGTACATTCATACCTCGTTAATTCCCTTGTAATAGGCTGCATTTATTTGTATTGGATAACAAATTGCATAAATTACTTATAAAAAAACGTGAGTTCGAAGTTTCTCGAATTTGGTACCGAAGTACCTACAATCGTAGTATTTGTCTCCGGCGGGAGACGGACTAGCTTTGACCTACCTCAAAGTCAAAACTTATATTCTAACAAATAACCTTGAGACGTGTGTGCGTGCATTGCTGCCAACCGGCTTACGTTCTTTCCGTTTTACCTACTTTTATAACTTTTATCTTTTTGAGTTAATTATGAGCGAAGTGGAATTAATAACCGCTATTAAAAGGCGGGAATATGAGTTTACAAGTATGCAGATACTTTACGATTTAGCCAATACAGTTAAAGAAACTAAAACTAAATTTGCAGCTTTTCGAGCTAGGTATAAAAAGATTGATGAAATTCGTAATAGATTTTTAGAATGCAACGAGGATGTTAACCGGTTGCAATTAAAGCTTAAACCTTCGTTTGTTATCGATCATAAAGTATTACTGTCATTCGATGAATTGTATTACTGTGTTATCGAGTTTGCGGATTCTCTCGATGCGAGCGCGGGTAGCGACTGTCGCCCGGAATTAGGTCAAGGTCACGTGCGTTCGCAGGTGAAGTTACCGAAACTAGAACTCCCAAAGTTTGATGGTAATCTAGAGAAGTGGCAAACATTTAAAGATAGTTATACAGCACTTGTTCATAATAATAGTTCATTGTCCGACACTGAAAAATTTCACTATTTGCTGTCATGTTTATCTGGCTATGCACTGACATTAGCCAAGGGCGTGCCTGTGACATCGGCAAATTATTTAGTGGTTTTTGCAACTTTACTGGACAGATATGACAACAAGCGTATTCTTGCAACAGCTTATTTAGATAAAATAATTAAAATTAATCCCATACAAAAACCATCATTATCTAACTTATCTGAGTTATCTAACACACTTTATGAATGCGTTAGTGCCTTGCGCGGTTTGTGTATTGATGATTTATGCGAATTTATTTTATTCTACATTGCGTCTAGGCCTTTAGATACAGAAACAAAAAAAAAGGATTGAATTACAAAACACTGAAGAAATTCCGAAATTTAATAACTTCATTACTTACTTACAAAATTACATAAAAGTATTGGAAGTTAGCCAACCAGTTAATATTTCATCATCAAATTCTACAAGTAAACAAAATCGGCCTAATACAAATAAAGATTATTTATCGCGTCAACCAAATTCATCTCTAATTTCTTCCAACAATAATAATAAAGTTAATCAGTTTGTTTGTGTGTGTTGTAATGAAAATCATTCAATCTACCGTTGTAGTAAATTGCATTCTATGAATATTACACAGCGACAACAATTAGTTAAAGATTTAAAATTATGTCAAAACTGCTTAAGGCCGGGTCACACTGTTACCGATTGTAAATCTAAGTCAATATGTTTCATTTGTAATGCAAAGCATAATACTTTGTTACATGAAGAGCATCAGAGTTTACTGTCTCATACTAGTGAACTGGATTCATCCCAGCATCCCGATATGAACACTACTCTAACTGGTGCTACCCAGTCAAACATTTCGAATCAACCTATTAGCAAAAAAATCCTGGGTACAGCAGTAGTTCGTGTGAAGCGAGCGGATGGTTCGTGGCAGTATGTCCGCGCAATTATTGACAGTGGCTCGATGGATTCATTCATTACAAGTAGCTGTGCGCGACAATTAGGTTTACATATCAAGAAATGTAAATTAAATGTAAGTGGCATCGGTCAAAATTATGGGTGTAGCATTCAAGGTCACACCTTCGGTTCAATAAGACCTCGATTGAGTGACACTCCTCAGTTTGACATTCAATTAGTGGTTCTACCTAAAATCACATCCATGATTCCTTCGATGTCGTTGCCGACAATCGTCAAGGATAAGTTTACACATCTAGATCTCGCCGACCAGGACTTTGATAAATCCGGTCCGATCGATCTGTTGTTAGGAGTAGACTATTTTGACCAGATATATACTGGCTCACGTTTCAGTCCAGGCCCGGGCTTTCCATGCGCACTCTCTAGTGTATTCGGCTGGGTGATAAGTGGTCAGTTTCTTCAAAACGTGGTAGCTAAAACTCCGGCTACACCCGTTACGCTCCTCGTCGCGCCTTCTAGTGCGCTCGACGGGATCGTTCAACGGTTTCGGGAGTCCGAGGAGCCGCCGAAATGTAAAATTTCCGGCCCCGAAGATGAAAAATGCGAACAAAAATATAAAGAAGGCCCGCATCGCACCTCCGATGGGCGTTATGTTGTCCCAATTATGCTTAAAGATGATGCTCCAGCCTTAGGAAAATCATATCAACAAGCGTTTAATCGTTTTCTAAATTGGAAAAAAAGACTTGCTAGTCAAAATAGGTCAATTTTAACTTATTGAGAAATAATATTTTAAAACCAAAGCATATTTTAAGAGGATAATAACAATTTATTTATTATATATTCTGAAATTGTGATAATAGGACAAAATTATTTAACAATTATTATTATACAATTATTGAATTAAATTCATAAAAGTTTTATGACGGAAGACAACTATTTACTTAATGTTTTATGTCATGTTATAAGTACGAGATCTATCAGTAATAAAATAATAATCAATGTAATCATGACCAGTTTGTTAATAGTCCAGTCGATCGCGACTGCTAGTCCAGTCGATCGCGACTGCTAGTCCAGTCGATCGCGACTGCTAGTCCAGTCGATCGCGACTGCTAGTCCAGTCGATCGCTACTGCTAGTCCAGTCGATCGCGACTGCTAGTCCAGTCGATCGCGACTGCTAGTCCAGTCGATCGCGACTGCTAGTCCAGTCGATCGCGACTGCTAGTCCAGTCGATCGCGACTGCTAGTCCAGTCGATCGCGACTGCTAGTCCAGTCGATAGCGACTGCTAGTCCAGTCGATCGCGACTGCTAGTCCAGTCGATCGCGACTGCTAGTCCAGTCGATCGCGACTGCTAGTCCAGTCGATCGCGACTGCTAGTCCAGTTGATCACGACTGCTAGTCCAGTCGATCGTGACTGCTAGTCCAATCGATCGCGACTGCTAGTCCAGCCGATTGCGACTGCTAGTCCAGTCGATCTTAAAACTACACTGTTGAACTTAATGTCTAAACATTATTCATTTACAAAAATTAAAAGAATGATAGCATGGTGTAATCGTTCTGTTTCTAACTCTAAAACGGCCAGGCAAGACCGACATCTCTCTCCTCTTAGTGGTGCTGAGCTTGAAAAGGCAACGAAAGTGCTGGTTAAATTCCGTCAAGATAATTACATGACTTCGGAAGTTGACCGGGTGCGTAAAAACGAACCTAATACTCCGCCGATGTTTTGGAAAATGGCTCGTATCGTGCAAGTGCATGCAGGTTCAGACCAGGTAGTTAGAGTCGTTACTCTCCAAACTGCTAACGGAAAGACGTTTCGTAGGCCGGTGGTAAAGGTTTGTCCCTTACCAAATAATGAGTTTATTTTCCTTTTATATACCTAACTAGAGTATAAGTACACACTGTCTTTAGGTTATTTAAAATAAACCACCAATTATTTACACTTATTAACTAGATTTTTATGCATTTCTTCGGCAGTAGCTCATAGTCCAGCTATTGCTGATTTCACTCTTAATTTTTCGCATTCTTCTTGAAACCCTTGTGGATTTCAGGTGGGGGGAAATGTGTGAACATTAACTCTCCTAATAATTTATCCATACATTTCCATTATCCATCCTTGTTGCGTCAACGACGATAAAAATAAACTTGGCTGTATGGCGTGCTATGCCTTCGCCTGGTCCATTTGGGCGAACGGAAGAAAAAGAAGTAGTACGAAAAAAGATGGCGATCTCAGCGCATCGACACCGCGTGTACTCTAAATAAAATCGAATATCTGACTTCCTAAGAGCTTCGCTGGCCTAATAAACCCTCAGTGTCCATATTGGTGATGTGTCTGTGCTTGACGAGTGTAGGCAGTGAGCAAGCAGCATCAAGTCCACGAAGAAGGAGTAAACTAACCGACTGGCGCCTGACTCGTCGTTAGTAACTTCGTTCCTGTCCAACTTAATCCAGGTTAGTGCTTTGCATGTTTGTTTCCCTGCTTTGAGACCCTGGGGTTGATAGGAGAATGCAGCGACTCTTCCAGGAAGCGTCAACATTTGTATTCAATTATTTAATCTATATGAATACAAGCAAAACTGCGCTTTCAAAATTCTGTGCAATCAACAGGGTTAACAAGACAATAATTTCCGTAGTTTTAATTATTTTTGGGATAAAAAATTACCTATAATAAAAATGTTATAAACCGATTCAGTAAACGATTATGAACAAACTACTTTCAGGAAGTGCGTTAGATAATTTACATGTTGTATATACACATATCAAATGTTAGGTAAGGTTTCGTACAAAATTGTATACAATTCAAAATAAATTTATGGATTCTTACGCTAAGAACCGTTTACATGAATGTAGAATATATTGAGATGTAGATTCTTCTTTCTTCACATTCGCTACCAAAATTGTATTTCGGTTTTATCGGCAGTGAACTAGATATTATATTCCGGATATTCCGTGGACTGTGAAATTATTGGCCGAAGATAAAACGACCGATTTGTAAGGAAATGTAAGGCTGTTTTTCCTAGTTTTCCTTATGGATACATACAGGTCAGTTTCCAAAACTCAAACGATTTCATTTTTCGAATTGACCAATTACAAGCACTTTTGAATTATCAAGGCATCGGTCGTCGGTCAAGGTATATAACGATGGGAAAACGTCAGGAAACCGTGCCGAAGTTCCGGATAGTTGAGGTGTCTTCTCATCCCATGAGCAGTGATCGTGTTTGGTATTTCGAGAAAACATTGAACAATAACTTTAGGTTGATATTCGATTCTTATTATTTTAACTGTACAGACACTTATATCACTTTAATATTAAGGGATTACAATTATAATCTGAGATTAAAACAGATAAGAACCACAGGGTTTGAGTATGACCAATACACACCATCGAAGCTTGAGCACCGCTCGCTATGGCAACTCTCTTAATAAAAAAATCATAATTTATCCGAATACCGACCGATTCAAAAACATAGTAGAGTATTTTATGGAAAATTGATACTGATACGAAACAGATCACAATATTCCAAATTAACCAGTCACGCGCCGGTTTATATTTAAAAGCGTATCAGGTATTTAAAGAGAAGGACTAAACAGATACGTTAATTTTCTTAAATGCTAAAAATTGTGACTAGTTCAGTAAAATAAACTAGTGTCGGCTTTAAACTGCGTTGAAACTTCGATAGACCAGCAGATGAAACGCCGCAAATGGAACTGGATCGGCTCCGAAGGGATCTTGAACATATACCAAGGCAAACCCTAGATTGGAATCCCTAAGGAAAGCGTAAACTTGGCCGCCCTAAGCAGACCTGGCGGCGTACGGTCATCGCAGAAACGAAGAACACAGGGAAGACCTGGAGGGAAATAAAACGCGAAACTCAAGAACGAACGGTATGGCGGCGCACTGGAACCCTCTGCCCTATCTAGGGGACACAAGAACTTAAGTCCATTAAATAAAATTGATATAAAACAAGTTACATTAACAAAATCATAATCCTCCTTTTGCTTTGCCGTAGTCGGGTAAAAAGGCTCCTCTCTCAGCAAAATGCTTCGATATTTAAAAAGTAAATGTATAGTGTGTATTTGTAGCTCTGGTATTCCATATGTATATAAATACATTTATATGAAAGGATCTTCATTACTGTTTCACGCAAAAATTAATGAACGGATTTGTAAGAAATTTGACACAAGGATAACATGACTAGGAATAATATACAGGATACTTTCTATTTCGATATTTCAACGGGATCAAAACTCATGCTGATGAAACGGCAGCGGGGCTTAGATTGTAACATGATACATTAAATACCTATGTTTCTATTCTTAGAACGTTATTAAGAAATCAAGTTCTAAGGCCTCTGCCTTGAATCTTGTGGGCAGCGGGGCGGCGGTAGCGATGGCGCTGGAACGGCAGGATCTTATCCTTAAAATCAAACGGATCGAAAACAGCGGCGTGGCAGCAGGGCGGTGGCGGGCAGCGACCAGTGTACTTTAAGTCTAAGCTTATTTTGCCCACAATAAATCGAGCGTTAGGAATAGGTTGAATCAAAAAAATGTTGCCGCCATTATTCAGATATTTCTTTCGCGAATAAAAGCAAGTATCTCGTCGACACAATCGTAAACACTACTCTACTCGGCTATAGTGACGCGCGATCTGCCCCCTAGTTTCGAGAACGGGTCTTCGATGCCCGCCGCGCCACCGCCCTGCTGCATGCAAGATTCGAGACAGAGGGCGCCTAAGAGTAATATTGTAAACACCCATGCCATCTGTGAAGCAGATTAATCCTAATACAGCCATCATACTTTGAAAAATGACTGTATTATTTCTAAGATATAATTATACTGCATTAGACGGGCGGTTTCACCTTCATAAATTTCGATCCCGTGAGAATATCAAGATAAAAAGTATTCTGTATGTTTTGTGCGCCAAAAACAAAGTCTTGCCGCCAAGCGATTCATCGGATTCCGGCATGATATCTGGTGAAGCCGTACAGGGGACGTGTCTGAGCTGTTGTGTTGCGATGTGTGTGTAACGGGTACGATGAGCCAAATGTTTCTATATCGGGAGTTTGGTCGTGGACGATCTCCAGATCAATCTCCCTCTGACGCAGCATCGTTGGTCGTGTTGTTGGCATTGCATCACCTCGCTCAACTGCCTTCTTCCGTCCTATTCGCTCTTTTTTTTTTTTTTGAGTGAATAGGCTCTTAGTAAACTAGAGCGATTTACCATCAGGCGGGATTGTAGTCAAGCACTAGTTTTTAATTATAAAAGAAAGTAAAAGAACCACGTTTAATAGTTTTTATGTGAAAAAGTAAGAAAAATCCATCGATAAATCCGTTGCAAGTTCAACCGGTCACGTTTAGGTATAATACCACTACGACTTTTCCAATTTTTATTGCTGAATAAATTGTTATAAATACCCTTAGTTATTATTTAAATATTTATGCTCGTATCTAGGAACTTTTTAAATATTATTTGTTGAATTGGACATTTTCTTTTACGTATAAAGAAACTCGTGGTTACAGTAACCGATCAGGGTGTGTTTGCTATTGAAAAACGTTAGAAGTTTCCTGTGATGTTGACCAGCCTTTTGCAAGAAGCTATAAGTAATTCCTGGAAAAAATTCTCAGAGATGTAGGAGAGTTTGATACATGGCAATAACTACCCTTTGATATTTAGCAAAGGAAAAGAGTTAGTGCTGGTTACAAATTACATTTCCTTTTTTTTTCTCTTTATTTACGTTACCCGATATTATTATCTCAAACATTTTTTACAATCACAACTTGAGTGAAATGACGTCTTCCTCGTACGCTCGTCTCATTATAGACCACATCCATCGCTCATCCATCATTCAATTAGGTATGATTGGGGTCAAAAGCGGACGCATCAGAAAAAAGGAGGCGAGGACCCGAACGTCAGGAACGAATACCTATAGTTAAAGATATTTATTTTTTTGGAAAACGGAATACGATTATTCACTTAGAATGAGATACATTGGTAATATACGTAAAAATGTTTCATAGTATGAGATGCTTAATAGGGAACTCTAGTGGCTTTCCAGTAGCCTTCTCTATACAAACGTATTCTGCTGTTTTCTTCGTGGATAATGCTTTTAGGGCAATTTTTTTTCTACAATTTTACCCCATGATCTTACGTGATGTTCAGATGACTATTAGACAAACGTGATAAGTTTTTGACAAAAAAGAAAATAATAGAAGCATAGCTATACTTTTCCTGTAAATCCATACTAATATTATAAATGCGAAAGTAACTCTGTCTGTCTGTCTGTCTGTCTGTCTCTCTGTCTGTCTGTCTGTCTGTCTGTCTGTCTGTTACGCTTTCCCGCCTAAACCTCTCAACCGATTTTGATGAAATTTGGCACAGACATTCTTTAGACCCTGAGAAAGAACATAGGCTACCTTTTATCCCGGAAAAATTTGATGTTCCCGAGGGAAATTTAAAAAGCGCGATATAACCGAACACCACGCGGGCGAAGCCGCGGGCGGAAAGCTAGTGTTGATATAAAAATAATTGAGATCTGTCGTGTTTTGAAAAAAAAAACAGCGGAATACGAAACGTCTTTTGGTCAACGTTTGTGTAGGTAAAATCAGCCTGAGCTGCAACTGTGCTTTTCACGCTTTACCGGGAGAGGTTGGAAGCAGCGCGACGGCAATAGTTTCTTCAAATACCTATTTTCTAAATTCCTCGGCACTACCCCCCGGTAAATAGTCTGAAAAAAATGCACGCATTTGTTTCAGCAATCCTATGTAATTACTGACCAAAATATTTTATTTAAATCTTAACCGTAGTGTCATATAATGAAAGAAAAGCACTTTGATCATTTTGCTCTAGTCTTTAACTCTTAGTTTCTATTATAAAATGTCAGGAAATACATAATCGAATAATTTTGTATCAAACAAACTTTGTTGCTGATCGTAAAATATTGTTACTTTTTTTTGTGATTGAAGTGAGAAAGGCATTGGTATTATTCATGATACTCGATTCGTGATACTCTCACGTACACAGATTCGTATATAATGAAGAGACAAGGAGAGAGTGAGAGTGTTAATTTAAAATAGAGCCATCTAGTACGAGTTTCAAGAAGCTCTCAGTGTTATCACCATCTCAGATTTCCATTTTGATCTTGCTATCAGCTGCAGCAATTTCAAAACAACGACAATTTATTACACTCAATATTTTAGAATAATTTGGAAACGCAGTCGCCGTTTTGGATTTTCACTTTGAAATCACTATTATTTTCATCGCCCTCACAAAACATGAAAACTCCCCTCGGTGGTAGGCAACAACATCAGCCGCCGGCATAAGTTACCACCCACCAGACAAAGTCTTGCCGCCAAGCGATTCGTCGTGTTCCGGCATGATGTCTGGTGAAGCCGTACGGAGAACGGGTCTGAGCAGTTGTGTTGCGATGTGTGCCGGGTACGATGTGCCCAATGTTGTTGTGTCGGGGGTTTGGTCGTGAAGGCTCTCCAGATCATCCTCTGGCGCAGCATCGTTGGTCGTGTTGTTGGGTTAAACATTGCATCACCTCGCTCAACTGCCGTCTTCCTTCCTATTCACTCAGTTTTTTTGAGTGAATAGGCTTAATAAGCCAGTGTGCTTTACCATCAACGATTGCATCACTGCTTACCATCAGGCGGGATTGCAGTCAAGCACTAGTTTATAACTATTAAAAAAAAAAAAACTAAATAAAAAAAAGGAAATCGCATCAAGATATGAAAGATTAGAGACAACTTCTAAGACTTCTACCACAAGCCACGTTAAAGACTTATTTTTAACACCACTCCGTACCATTATCTTTAAAAACGGCAAAAAATCACGTTTGTTGTATGGGAGGACCACTTAATTTTTTTTTTTATTTGTAGTATCTGTTGTTATAGAGGCAACAGAAATGCATAATCTCTGAAAAATCAACTGTCTAGCTATTACGGTTCATGAGATACAGTCTGGTATCAGACGGACGGACAGCGAAGTCTCATGAATAGGGTTCTGTTTTACCTTTTAGGTACGGAACCCTAAAAAATCATCTTCCGGTTGGGCCCGCTTCAGTAAGTGATGGTCGACAACTAGACTTTCCGCGTCGGTCAGTGCTATTGGTGCTTTACGAGTGTTTTTGATCCATTCATACATGCCGTAAGGTAGTGCTATCAAATTAAATCCTATATTCGTTGTCCCGGGTGGCCCTCTAATTACGCCAAACTTTAATGGTTTTTGAAAAACTTAAAGGACTTAGAAAAAAAAAAACAACAATTACTTATGAGAGAAAATTTTTGCGCGAAATTGGAAAGGATTTTAACTAGCTGTAGATTTCTCCGGGCTAATGAGGATAAAGAAGTAAATTGTGTAGGATTGTGAGTATGGATGTTAAAAGTAATATCTAAAACTACTCATCTGATATTAAAAATTCTTTCACTTATGGTAAGCTGGGTTATAGAAGAGTAACTTCACTAATATTCTAAATCCACAAGTGAGTGTGTTTGTGTGTGCCATGGTATTTGTGTATATGTAATGTTGCGTGAGTGTGTAGTTGAAACATATTTAGCGAAAAGTGGGTATACAAAATAAACTCATTTTTTAAACGTATCTCTAAAACTTTGTTGGAGTTAAAATCTTTTCGCTCATTATCAAATATAAGTAATAATCAAAGTAAAAATAATAACTCTTCCCATTTTTTCTAACGAAATAGGTAGGTAACATCAATTAGCGACATGAAAAGAGAATACTGAAAGTAATCAAAATCATACATGAAAGTAGACAAAACATTCAACATACAGAAAAGATTTTTCTAACAAACAACTTAAATTTACCAAAAAAATTCTGTGAAACGAAAACACAGTTTCAATTTTACTCTGTAAAAAAGTGGAATTCAATTTCTCAATACAGTTAAATTAAAAGTCAATGAGGCCAATCAAACTAACAAATTACTGTGGTTTGGACGTGAAAGAAAAACACCAACGTCGCCTGTATACCAAAGTTTGCTAAAGTTACCAAAGTCATTTCGAGTCAACGAGTAAAGTCACTGAAGGTGATAGGTTTCGAGCGGTTATAATTATTTGACTTGAACAGGTTTTTCTTCATTAATTTCACATTTTTGTGTTAGTTTTTGATTGTGCGCCACCAACGAAACATGGGTTCTTTAAACTATTAAAGAACCCAAGTTTCGTACGTTAAGCATTAAACTTGGTGGTTTCAACCAGACAGGTTTATTTACGGCACTTAACTGTAGATTAAGTTAATAAATAATCTTGGAAGTTTGATTTGTTTATTTATTTATTTTATTATTTATGTACACACAATAAAATACATAAGGATAAGACAAAATTAAGATCTAATTATAAAGATGCTGCTTATTTCTTAAGAAATTTCTTCCAGCAGACCTGCGAAGGGAGAAGTTAATCTGTTCCTTTTTTCTGTTTGGGATGGGAAATCATCAAATGACCTCTCCCGCTATGGGCGGAGCGGAAGGCATGTCAGACTTTTATTTACTAAAACCCACTTGTGTTCCTTCACTTGCCTGTAAGCCAGGGCCACGGTTTCTACCAGGGCCAAGTTGATCTTTTCCGTATATTTGAATCAATACTTTGACAATTGCACGAAGTATTTGAATTTAGGCTGTCAATATTCTTAAAAATAAATTTCCCTGTCTCCATACCAATGAGACTTTTTGTTATTCTTGGTTGGACTCAGGCTCCAAATAAATATTTGGAATTTTGTGGCATCCACCAAGCCATGCTGGGGCCGTGTTTTACAGGGCCCCAGTGCGGCCGTGTACAGGCCTACTCCATGACCTACACCCTCTCACAAAAATGAGGTTTGTGTCCCAAAAGTAAGAACATTTTATGCTTCATGCAATAAGAAACTACATGGCAGTGACCAATACTCAATTCTTTGAGTGAAGAAGCCTACCACTGGTCCACAACTTGAACCTAAATCAAAATAAAATGCTGTGTAAACAAAATCTAAACCGATTTCCTCTGCAGTAAAATGGTGCCAAATACACTACAAATCATTCCGGACAAAAACCCGGTCAAGTGCATTTCATAAATTATAGTGAAGATGTGCTGGAAGATAAAATGCAGACTGCTTGAAAAATTATTTTGTTCTGATTTATAGTCTTGCATTTTATTATGATTTCACTGTGTATGTTAAGATTTCAGAAGTATTTGAACGTTCAAAGTGTGATAAAGATCTGTTTTTGTCTGACGCTGGAACAATGATGGTTCCAACACTAGTAACCCAGCAGAAGACCAATAATTTCGGTAATTAAAAAGGTTTAGAGTCACAATTTCGTCTCAACAACAATGCGCTAGTGCACTTTACCATCAACGATTGAATCATTGCTTACCTTCATCATTAGGTGGAATCGCGGCCAAGCACTAGTTAAAACTAGTTAGTAAAAAGTTTTGATGATCGCAGCTTGTAGATGATGAAGGGAATTTTCGACAAGTTGAGACGGAGTTCTAGCAATTACGGGAGTTGCATCCTGGTTTTAATTTCTTTTATGGAAAAAGAAACCTACCTAAAACCTTTGCCAAGCATTGGAATCATGCTATTTCTATGCTATGCCAAATTATGCTTATATTTATGATTATTATCATATAATACGAACACAGGACACTAGTATTCAGATGAGAAACAGAAAGATTTTATAAAAAGGTAAGTTAGTTTTCTGAATAAAGCGATGACGAATCGACGATGCCTTTATACTAATTTATTTGGGGTCCTTTTTTTTCGGTCGGAGTTCTTTAATAGGAACCCGACGTCTGGGGAGGTTCCTCTTAAAATACCAATTTCGGAACCACCCCTATGAAACGCCTGTGAAGGCATTTCTCTGGGGAGACTGTAAAGGGGCCTCCCTTAGGCCTCGCTGTACACGGCGTGTGTGTACACACCACTGTGCTTTGTCTTCCCTGGAGTCACTTGATGGGTGCACTATACAGATTCTAGTCGCATAATTGTCAATTTGTCGGTGGTAGGCCACAATAACGGCTACCGGCAGAAGTAACCACCCAGCAGAGAAAATATTGGCGCCAAGCGATTCGTCGTGTTCCGGCATGATATCTGGTGAAGCCGTACGGCCGATGGGTCTGAGCAGTTGTCTTGCGATGTGCGTCGCGTACGTTGCGCCATATGTTGCTGTGTCAGGAGTTTGGTTGTGGAGGGTCTCTAGATCAATCTCCCTCTGGCGCAGCATTGTTGGTCTTGTTTTTGGGTTTAACATTTTATCAAATCGCTTAACTGCCGTACCGAACCAAACGATTGCATTACCTATTGCTTACCATCAGGCGGGATGGCAGTCAAACACTAGTTTATTATTACTATGTACAATAGATGTCGTGGTGGTCTAGTGGTTAAGACACCAAGGTTCGATTCCAGGTCAGGCAAGTACCAATGTAACTTTTCTAAAGTTATATGTACTTTCTAAATATATCTTGGACACCAATGACTGAAGGTGAAAGAAAACATCTTGAGGAAGCCTGGACTTTGAGTCCGAAATCGCCAACCCGCATTGAGCAAGCGTGGTGATTACGCTCAACCCTACTCTGTATGAGAGGAGGAGACCTGTGCCCAGCAGTGGGACAATAAAAAGGTTGTTGATGACAATAAAGTACGGTGTTGCAGGGAGAAGACTGTTGCTACTAATCGTACCTACACAAGTCATCATCAGCAACGTACACCAATCTTAGTAGCCATCTGCCAACATCAATTCAGTCCTCATTCTTCCTCTAAACTCTGTTGTTTTAGGCTTATTGCCAATACCCAAGACTCGAAGCTATAGTATGTCGTTACTTCACAGGCATGACGTATAATAATATAATAATAATAATAATAAAGCTTTATTTGAAATTTCTTACAATAGTGTTACTTAAGAGCTAATATTTTAGGTGCTATGATTAGTGTGTGACTTTATTGTAAGAACCCCCTTCGGGTGAAAGCCTCCTCCAAGGTATTCCATCTCTCTTTATCTAGAGCAGTGTTCAGCCAACTTTGACCAGCTATCGCTACTATATCGTCGACCCATCTGGTGCTTGGGCGGCCTCTAGCTCTGGTGCCCTGCGGCCCGTTCCATCTTACCGACCGTAAGGTCCATCTGTCGTCTGTGTAACGTGCCAAATGGCCGGCCCACTTCCATTTTCTTTTTAAAGCAAAGGTTGACGCGTCGGTTACTTGTGTCATGTTACGGATATCTGCATTCCTAATTCTGTCTTTCAGTTTTATATTAAGGCAACTTCTTTCCATTTTTCTTTGTGTGGTTTGTATCTTTCTAATTGCTTTTAAATTGTACGCCCAAGACTAACTAACTAAAGGCATGACGTATATGCAACTCATATTTCGCCATCGGAAAACGGGTGACTATCCATTAAGATTATTCCTCTTCGTACGGTGAATCGACATTGCCGATATTCCTACGTTCGGCACATTTAGCACAGAAAACTATTGGGTCAGGCGACATTTGGCTCAGATCCAAGGTACAATCTTGTAGCGTTTTCTTTTTTGCTACATTGTAAAGTAACAGAGCATAACCGATTTAGCAATAAATGGGAATGGGGTTGCTTCGTTGTTTTTTGGTATGTTGTCGTAAGAATGGTGATTTAAAAGTGCGAATAAACACTCAAATGCTGTAGCGAATTGTAAGCCATGTACTGCAAAAAGCCTTTTCTAAGAAAGAAAAAATATTAAACATTACTCTCTTGGCCTCTTAATGAGCCTGTGAGGTTCCCAATGCAGGGACACTCTTAGTGGAAGTCTCAGTAAAAGAGTCATAATCGACGACGCGGCGCCAGTGTAAATTGGTAGAAGCCTTATTAAAATTATCTTCGACTCACAGTCTACGAATTTTTGGTTCTAATACTTGCCGGTGTTCCCGCGATACTTTCCTTTACCTTTTTAATTTCCGTTACCCTCATTTACTTATTTATTTTATTATTTATGTACATACAGTAAAATGCACAAGAATAAAATTAAGATCTTAGTAAAAACTTGTTGTTTATTTCTTAAGAAATCTCTTCTAGCAGACTTGCGAAAGGAGAAGTAAGACAAAAAATAAAGTACCTCACTTATAAGTATCATATTTGTGGTCGCCGCAGCGTTTCTTCTTCCATGCTTCTTTATTAATCATCAAATTTATTAAAGTGTAGGCTCTTTCACACAATATTAGAATATATAAATATATGAACTATTAGCATATCGTCATGATGCGGGTGAGGCGCAGCGTGGTACCGTCTCGGCTCAGGATGACACCAGTGATATGCGATTTATCAACTATATTATTACCTGTAGCTTCACCTACAACACTACATGGGAACAAGGCGTCATACTGACGTCACGAAAATCCTGCATCTCGCAAGCAGAGATTACTGTGCAACTAGCATGCATACAAGTTCATGACATCAACCGATGGACAAGTGCCCGCCAGACAACCAGTCTGGTCGGAGGATCCTCCCTTTTCCCGTCACTGAAGTGTATGTGGTATACACGCTGTTGCATTATGATGCAACAGCGTGTATGCCTCCCCATTACTATATATTATTATCATCATCCCAGCGTTAATCCCAGTCGCATCCGAAACCTTTTCAGCTTTGGAGTCTGGGGTTCGTCTTACCTGTCCAACTGCTGATATGGCTAAACTTCGACATTTTCTATGAAGCGACTGCCGTCTGACCTCCACAACCCGAAGGCGACATCGAAGCATTGCAGTTAGACAAATTGTAGGACTTTTGAGGGCTCCAACAACCCGTAACGACTGCCACTAGATGTTCGTATGGCAACCGGGACCAACGGCTTAACGTGCTTTCCGAGGCACGACCAGACCAGTACAAATATTCATATTCATGCATACAAATACTTGCACTGTGCGGGGATCGAACCGCGCCACCTTGCGCAGCGGCCGCGTCCGCTACCGCTACGCCACGGAGGCTGTCATTACTATATATTATATTATATTATATTATATTATATTATATTATATTATATTATGTTATATTATATTATATTATATTATATTATATTATATTATATTATATTATATTATATTATATTATATTATATTATATTATATTATATTATATTATATTATATTATATTATATTATATTATATTATATTATATTATATTATATTATATAAATGCATATATATTATATACTTAGACCTTATACAACGTGTAACATAAAGGGTATATACATAGCAAAGGCATGGCATCTTTACATGATATCAAATGATATTGGAAGGGTTTTTTAATTCTATCTCTTTATGTTAGGAAGTTATGAGGAAAAACACCGCCTGTGATAGGCTGCTATCATACTAGTCGAACTGAGATATTGAAGACATTTATCGGATTTTGGCAAGTAACGTGACCGGTAACGAATAGTTATTAACGTATGTAGTGTGCTGCCACGTTTGTTATGATTTTATTTTAAGAAACACACGAAACCGAAAATTTGGTACCAATTTTTTGAGTATTTTATTTTCAGTTGAAACCCTTCCGATATCGTTTGATATCATCTAAAGATGCCATGCCCTTGGTATGTATACCTATGCCCTTTTTGTTACACGTTGTATATAAGAAGAAGACTAGAGATAGAAGTTCTTAGATCTTATACACATATTTATGTATATATTTTATTTACAATAGACATTATTTACCAATCTTCTTATTCTTCCTTTCGTTCTTGACAGTACGGTCGTGGTCACTATGACTGAATTCGAGACGTTGATGTAGCTTACAGCCCGATCTTTCTTCATCTGTCCTTGTTGGATGACAGTCTGGAGCATTCATTAACAGGTCCGCCCACTGCCGACTTGATTTGGTCGGTCCACCGTATCGGTGACCTTCCACAAGGTCTGTTCCCCTCTACTCTGCCCTGGACGACCAAACGTTCTTTGGAGTTTTTTTGTACGCCTTGACACGTGACGGAAAAAACCGAGTATACCTATGGGACTGTACTAATTCTGAAAGACGCTGTTTGATGCTTAGTTCTTGGAGTATAGAAACGTTCGTTCTAAACTCGGGCCATGGTTTCTAAGCATTCTTCTCCAACACCCCATTTTTAGAGCGTCTATCTTTTTCTTTTACAGTTCTCGTAACGTACACGTTCCAAAGGCATAGAAAAAAAAAATTGAAAATATTAGTGCTTGGACGAGCCTGATCTTAGTGGCTTTTGTTATGACGTGATTCTTCTTACTTCTTCTTCTTCTGGGAGATTGATCTGGAGATCCTCTAAACTCCCGACACAACAACATTTGATGCATCGTACCCGGCACACATCGCAACACGTACGGGTAGTAGGCTTAAATAAATTTAGCATGACTCGACATAAAAGTCCGTATGACGTCAGAAATTATCGACTATTCATTTCCACCATATTCTCACCAAATATAACATAACCGAATTCCGTTACAAGCAATAAAAGCTGTGTGGTGACGTCATTCGGGTACGTCATAGTACAAACAGCAGCACAGCAGGTGTTCTTTCATTACCCAATGAACGTCACAATGTAATCGTATTAGTTGGGTCCACAGACACGAGTGTGTATACATAAAGAAACTCGTCATTTTTATCCTTAGATGAGGATTATTGTAAGTTTAATACAGCAAAAGTTTAGTTTTGAAATATAACTTTTTCTTATTTCAGATCACAAAATATGTATGACACAGTGGAGCATACCGTCGAGGTTTGACCGGCTTGGGCGGAGTACCGCCGCCCCACGCGGGTCGACGGCACGTTGTATTTTACGTGCGCCTCAAAGAGATGCTTACATCATCTTGTACATCTCTATTGAGGCGCACGTCACAACATCGTAATAAGGTCTACGAAGATCGATGCCTGGACCAGGGCTGCGGGTTGCTTAAAAGAGAAACCATGACCCTGGCGAACAGATAAGTGAAGGAACTCGGGTGGATTTTAGTTAGTAAAACTCTGACACAGGTCATTTGATGAATTCCCAGCCACGTCAAAAAAAGACCACAATTATGTAACAAGTAACTAACTGGTGTAAAACTTTTTACAGTTAAAATAGCAAAACTGATGGTGCACGGACAGGAAAGGTAACATTAGACATTATTTTTAATAAAAGTTTAAAACACTGTAAGGAGAAAGGAACATTTTAAAGTAAATTGTTCTATCAGTTGTACAGGTTGTTCATTTTACAAAGAAAAGCTAGAAAACTGAATTTTAAAAGATTACTTTGTGCAACAACTAGAATACAAAACTGTTAAGCACTATTTTGTCTTTTTCAGTGATTAAACAGGTGGTAAAGAATAATCCTCTTTAGAATCCCGAAAGCCAATTAACAAAAGTAAAACGTTCAAAATTTTGTGGTAGTCTTATATTGGAGATAAATGAATGTCAAAAACTTGTTAATAATTTAGAATCGTTCTTATTATTCGATAACGGCTTTTAAGATCTAAAACCGCCAACCCGTTACCAGCTGCAGTTCTTATTCTTTTTCTTCAGCCTGTAGAGGTCCACTGCTGGACAAAGGCCTCCCCAAAGGATTTCCACGAGGGAGCGTATGGAAGCCCCCAATAAGGTGGACCGATGACCTGGTAAAGGTCGCGGGAAGTCGATGGAAGCCGATAGTTACCGACGTCGATTCCCTTGTTCAAAAACTAAACTCAAAAATTAAAAAGACAAAGTTACATATTACTCTTCAAAACCTGGAGTACAAGCATAGGGTAGGGCATTCAGTGTTCTATTATGATGCATTTTAGAAAGCGTGCGCGGGAATTACTTGACATAATTTCGACATTACCGTTCCATCATCGGAAGACCTATCATACGGTGACGGAAGACGTATCACTTAAGTCTGTTGACACCGCTACGATGCGGACGAAAGGTTCGTCTCGTCTTTTATACCGCGTACATTGAAGTAAAAATCAAATCAATCGTCGAATCCAACTCGGCTGGGCTGCTTTCGGGAAGCTACGTAGAATCTTCTCGTCCGATATACCGCAGTGTCTCAAGACAAAAGTCATCGACCAGTGTGTGTTGCCAGTGATGACATATGGAATTGAAACGTAGTCGCTAAGAATGTGCCTTATAAGAAGGCTTAAGGTCTCTCAAAGAGCAATGGAGAGGGCTATGCTTGGGGTTTCACTGCCCGATCGAATCAGGAACGAGGAGATCCGCAGAAGAACGAGAGTAACCGACATAGCCCGAAGAATTGTAACACTAAAGTAACAGTGGGCCGGGCATATTGCCCGTAGGATCGACGCCCGATGGGGCCGACGGGTTCTCTAGTGGTGACTACGCACCGGAAGATGCAGCGTGGGTAGGCCCCCGACAAGGTGGACCGACGATCTGGTGAAGGGCGCAGAATATGACATTGAAGGAATGGGACAATTTTCCTACGGCGATCTTCCTCTCACACTATATACAATCCTATACTAGTACTTTAACATCAACGATTCCATCCTTGCTTCTTAATAGTATGAAAAAGTTTGGTCCTGTTTAGGCTTAACGTCTACAATTAGTTTACTAACACCTCCTAATGTGTTTTGCATCTATCGTTTTGACTACCGGCGTTTTTTGTTAATATAAATAAGGCAACTTTAACATCTTACCCCACTTACAAATCTCAGAACCTCTGTAGGTACTTGCAACAACCTTTTTTTTATTAAAATTGTAATTCGCATTTTATGGGAGTTTTACTTTAATTGGCACCAGTATATCATTAAAGATATAACAGGTCCTGTCAAACAAAGATAGTTCATGTATATTGTATAGTTTAGAAATGATTTAAAAGTTGGCTACTAAAAATACGTCAATATACATACGTCGGGCTCTAACTAATTTTTCAGGACAAAAAATCTTCCAAGGAGACTTCCAAGGAAGTCGGTGTCTTTGGTTTTTGTATACTCCTTTTTGACACCGACTTCCAAAATTAGTTTCCCTTGTAGTCCTTGATTTCTCTAGTATTCCATCATACGATCCTCACCTAGTGACAAAAAAAATATTTTGCAAATCGGTCCGTCTTAAAGTAATCGGTGAACATACATAAAAAAAAAGATTCCGACGCATTGAGAACCTCCTCCTTTTTTAAGTCGGTTAAAATTTAATATTTATCTTCCGTCCCTTTCGTAATGAAATAGAAAGAAAAAGATGCACTTATCTTAAATTTAGTTAAGTGCGTGAACGAAAGGTTTGGTGCCATTGTCCAGTTGATGCTCACCTCCAAGGACAAACATCTTACTCCGTGGTTTCATCATCATCATCAACCTTTTTTATCGTCCCACTGCTGGGCACAGGTCTCCTCTCATACAGAGAAGGATTGAGCGTAATCACCACGCTTGCTCAATGCGGGTTGGCGATTTCAGACTTAAAGTCCAGGTTTCCTCAAGATGTTTTCCTTCACCTTCAGTCATTGGTGTCCAAGATATACTTAGAAAGTACATATAACTTTAGAAAAGTTACATTGGTACTTGCCTGACCTGGAATCGAACCCGCACACTCATACTTGAGAGGCTGGTGTTTTAATCACTAGGCCACCACGACATACTCCGTGGTTTGGAAAAGGGTTAATATACCTAGGATAATATGCCACCTATACGTTACTGAGCTATTTATTTTACAGCTTACCACCGCCTGTGGTCTGGAACAGTGCCAAGGTGATTAATCTTGCTATCTCTTAGCGATGTCATTCAGAAAAACAAAACTTAGCAATAAGTTCAAAAATATCAGCCATTTTTCATAGTTACTTCTTCTCCTAGACATTTTGGGTACTGTTTTCGAGATTTGGGGATACCTTTAAAGCTGAATGTATAGTAAGCACATAATGTTTTGTGTTTTGTGTGATGTAAGCATACAACTTGATTTGGAGAAGGTATTTACATAACAAGGTCACGGCTTCTGTGGATTATGTCAAATCGATATCTTAATTCGCAAATCTGCGCTAACGCCACATTTAGTAAAAAATATTAATTTTGTTTATCTCCTAAAAACACGGTAGGTATTTAATTAATAGATACCTATTAAAAGATTCTACATTATCAAAAATACTGGCGTACGATGTTATCTAACAACGATATTTTAGATTGATGAATAAATAATGTGTATATAATATAAATTTGTGATGTATAAATAATGTACAGTTTTAAGCAACTCCTGAACAAAATTGCTTATTATAGAGTTAGCTGATTTGCGATTTAAGGTATCGAAATTATATTGGAAGGGTTTGAACTCAAATATATTACGCTACTTCTACTAAGGTTGGTATCTTAGTAGTAGTATTATAAGTAATTTTCAGTTTCTCGGGTTTCCTATATTAAAATCATAACAATCGGAGGTATCACAGCACTACACAGGTCAATAACTACACGTTACACATCGCATTACTTGCCAATATCACGATAAAACCCTCCCGTAATTCTGCGGTGTTCTCTCTCATAACTTTACAAAATATTGGGATTTATTTTTACACAATGATTGAAGTTAAGTGATGTGTAAATGCCAAAACTGTATGGTTATATAGTTGTTCAACACTACTAAACTTTGAGCAATGTTCATGAATGAAAGGGGTACTTAGATAGGCGAGACACGATTGATCGACTGAGCGATCGACTGCTGCCCTGCGTGTCGTGGGTTCGATTCCCGCACGGAACAAATATTTGTATGGCCTACAATTAGTTTTTCCGGGTCTGGTTGTTTCTTTACGTAACTTATGTTTGTAAACGCAACCATGATAAAGGAGAAATTCCTAGTGTGGGACAACGATTATTTAAAAAAAAAGAAACCTCCGTCTTCCAGTCTCATCAGATGTAATTAGATACCCGGCAGCGTCTGTCTGACATCCATAACTCAGTTTTTGGGTACCTAGGGTAAACAGGTTGCATAGTTTTTCCATTAAGCAGTATCAAACACCCATCCATTTAAACTTTTATATTTAAAATGGTAGTAGGATTAATATTTTACAACTAGAAAACTTGGGAAAAATATATTTGCCTTGAAATATATTTGACCCTTTTTTTTTTTTGTTTGGGATAGGAAATCATTAAAAGACCTCTCCCGCTCTGGGCGGAGAGGAAGGGCGTGTTAGACTTATACGGACTAAAACTCACCCGTGTTCCTTCTCTTGCCTATGCGCCAGGGCCACGGTTTCTTTTTTAAAGAACCCGCAACCCGGACCCACGAGTCATCGGTCTTCGTGGACCCCGTCACAATGTGCTGACATATCTTTGAGGCGCGCGTGAAAGACAACGCTCCGTAGACTCCGGCCTGGTCATTACCGGGCGACGAGCTGCCCACTGCTCACCGTCCAAAAGCCTGCGCCTATAATAGTGGCCGGGAGTTCTATGTTGTCTCCCGACCAGGTTGATCTTTGAGCCTAACCTTTCAATCGAATAATAACAAAATTTAAACGATTAAAAGCAATAAAGTCAAAACTTTTTAGCTAGAAGAAGCACAACATTGTTGTAACAATTCCTTCAATAATATGTACAGTTAATAGCAATAGTTTGCAATACATCAAAAGATTTCGCTGAAACCTGCGCTGTACCGTTGAGGGGCTGATTCGAAAAGTTTACACTCGGGTCTCGACGATTTAACGGTGATTCTTAAGTATTTTTCTCCCCTACTATTGGAAAAGTGCCTTGTTTTAAATACACAAAGTAACGTTTTATTTTAGATTCTGTAATAATGTAACTCTGACAAGTTAAGTAAAGTGAGCTTAGAGAGTATTTTAAAAAAAGAAAATATTTTTCTTTCTTTTCTTTTTTATTTATTTTTGATTCGTAGATGGAGGTTATCAAAATAAATTAATTGAACACAAGCAAAATATGTATTATTTGAAAAAGGAACAGTAAACCTATTTTTTTTTTTTTTGTATAAATTATAAACTACTTAGTGCTTGACCGCAATCCTGCAGTTATCAAATAAAAACATACTAAATTTATTATACATGTATATATAATTTTATTATTATTTTAGCAATCGCGACAATCTAGGAATCGCGCATGGTGGGGCGACTCTGATGCGCACGGTGCGGTTTTTACTTTTGATTTTCGAAATCCTAAAATACCTAAACTAGGACGTTACGCTCAGCAGTAGCTTGTGGCCACTGGACCGAGGTAAGAAGATAAAGATATACCATGAAAAGTAAATAGTATATTAGCTACCTTACATAAAACACTTTATAATCAACATAAACAGACGCCAGCTCATCAAGCTACTCCACATCTACTACATCCTAACAGATTTCTTTAATAGATTTTCAACTTTATCGCTAAAGGATAAGGTTCAAGGTTGATTGGGAAGGTTATACAGTTGCGGATTGTTTGATGTGCTAATCATTTATACATCTCCCATAACAAAGTCTCGACGCCTCGTAACTATCTTATCGAGAACGGATAGTAAGGTATTACTCGTCCGTAACTAATGGGTAAAGATGTTACAACTTTGATTAACTCTAAGTTTTTGATAACATTAGTAATTTGTACTATTTTGTTGGGAATACTTTGTTATGATTTTCCTTTGTGTTGACAGCCTCCGTGGCGTAGCGGTAGCGGACGCGGCCGCTGCGCAGGGTGGCGCGGGTTCGATCCCCGCACAGTGCAAGTATTTGTATGCATGAACATGAATATTTGCACTGGTCTGGTCGTGCCTCGGAAAGCACGTTAAGCCGTTGGTCCCGGTTGCCATACGAACATCTAGTGGCAGTCGTTACGGGTAGTTGGAGCCCTCAAAAGTCCAACAATTGGTCTAACTGTAATGCTTCGATGTTGCCTTCGGGTTGTGGAGGTCAGACGGCAGTCGCTTCACGGAAAATGTCGAAGTTTAGCCATATCAGCAGTTGGACTGGTAAAGCGGACCCCAGACTCCAAAGCTGAAAAGGCTTCGGATGCGACTGGGAATAACGCTGGGATGATGATGATGACTTTGTTATGATTTTCCAAGTGCAGGTATTGGTTTCTTTACGACTTTTTCCTTCTCCTTCGGTACACTAAAAAGGAACATAAATCACCAAAACCACCAGCCATCACCAATCAATCAGCGCAGGGCCTCTGACATGCATAAGGTCGCAGTAAAATGCTGAGCGACAGCCGATTTCCATGAATGTCACGCATGTTTCCCCCAGCAATTTTTTATTTGTGTTTTGTTCTTTTTGCGTCATGTTTAACGCAAATAAACGTATTTCTTTCTTTGTTATACATTTTGTTTATTGAAATAATAAACATAATTGCTACTAAACAGACCTAATTAAGTACCTTCACAATGTGGGAATAACATAACCTGCTTGTGTTTTATTTCTCTGCCTAATTATTTATTTCTAGCGGCGGCCTGCGACTTCGTTCGCGTGGAGTTAGCTGTTTGAACATTTAATTTTAACGGCAAAATATACAGCATACGTTTTAAATTTTTGTTATGCTCCGCCCCTGTTGGTCGCAGCGTGATGTTATATAGCCTTCCGGGATGAATGAGCTATCCAACGCAAAAAGTATTTTTGAAATTGGACCCGTAGTTCCTGAGATTAGCGCGTTCAAACAAACAAACAAACTCTTCTGCTTTACTTATAATTATATTAGTATATAGATTAGTATAGATTTATTTTATAATTATAAACTAGTGCTCGATCGCAATTCCGCCTGGTGGTAAGCAGTGATGCAATCTTTGATGGTAAAGCTCGCTATTTATTAAGAGCCTATTCACTCAAAAAAGAATAAAAAATTGAGTGAACAGGAAGGAAGACGACAGTTGAGTGAGGTGATGTAATGTTAAACCCAACAACACAACCAACGATGCTGCACCAGAGGGAGATTGATCTGGAGACCCTCCACGATCAAACTCCCGACACAACAACATTTGGCGCGTCGTACCTGGCACACATCGCAACACCTTTTCCTCTGTACGGCTTCACCAGACATCATGCCAGAACGCGAATTCTTCGCGAAATGCTAAAGAAGAAAAAAATGCTATTTATTAATATTTGTCTATGTTTTTTTTATAATAATTATAAACTAGTGCTTGACTGCAATCCCGCCTGCTGGGGTAAGCAGTGATGCAATCGTTGATGGTAAAGCGCACTAGTTTATTAAGCCTATTCACTTAAAAAACTTAGGAATAGGAAGGATGACGGCAGTTGAGCGAGGTAATGCAAACTAAAGATATTTTTCCATATCAAACATCTTTCTGCTTCAGGCGCTTTTCCTTAAGCATATGCATAATATTTTACTCCCCTACTGGAAGGCAGGTATCCCAAAATTCACCAATTGAGCCCAGTGGTGATTGGATGGTGTCACATATTTCTTAGCAAGAACATAATAATTTAATTATAATTAAACTTCGTTTGTGTTTCACATTGACGTTATTTAATGACAGCCTCATTAGCGTAGTAGGTAGTAGCGAACGCGGCCGCTCCGCAAAGAGGCGCGGGTTCGATCCCCGCACAGTGCAAATATTTGTATACATGAATATGAATATTTGCACTGGTCTGATCGTTCCTCTGAAAGCACGTTAAGCCGTTGGTCCGGGTTGCCATACGAACATCTTATGGTAGTCGTTACGGGTTGTTGGAGCCGTCAAAAGTCCAACAATTGGTCTAACTGCAATGCTTCGATATTGCCTTCCGGTTGTGGAGATCAGACGGCAGTCGCTTCACGGAAAATATCGAAGTTTAGCCACAATCAGAATTTAAAAAAGCTTCGAATGTGACTGAAATTAAACGCTCAGATGATGATAATGATGATTGACGTTATTTAATTTTAAACAAATATTAACTATATTTTAATAGTAATTGATTCCCGAGTGACTAGCACTATTGGAAAGTTAATAAAATGTTTGAAATTGTAGTGTAAACTGTATACTATTGTGTAGAAATTAAAGTTAATTATTCACTAGCAGCACTCCCACGGTTTTACCCGCGTAAGTTTTGATCGTATGAAAATATAAAGATACAAATATCCTATGTAATATTCCTGGTTATCCATACTAATATTATAAATGCGAAAGTAACTCTGTCTGTCTGTCTGTCTGTCTGTTACGCTTTCCCGCCTAAACCTCTCAACCGATTTTGATGAAATTTGGCACAGACAATCTTTAGACCCTGAGAAAGAACATAGGCTACCTTTTATCCCGGAAACATTTGATGTTCCCGAGGGAAATCTAAAAAGCGCGATATAACCGAACTCCACGCGGGCGAAGCCGCGGGCGGAAAGCTAGTATCCTATATAATATTCCTGATTATACACTATATGTGTGATACAAATATCCTATGTAATATTCCTGGTTAACTATACTAATATTATAAATGCGAAAGTAACTCTGTCTGTCTGTCTGTCTGTCTGTTACGCTTTCCCGCCTAAACCTCTCAACCGATTTTGATGAAATTTGGCACAGACAATCTTTAGACCCTGAGAAAGAACATAGGCTACCTTTTATCCCGGAAACATTTGATGTTCCCGAGGGAAATCTAAAAAGCGCGATATAACCGAACTCCACGCGGGCGAAGCCGCGGGCGGAAAGCTAGTATCCTATATAATATTCCTGATTATACACTATATGTGTGATACAAATATCCTATGTAATATTCCTGGTTAACTATACTAATATTATAAATGCGAAAGTAACTCTGTCTGTCTGTCTGTTACGCTTTCCCGCTTAAACCTCTCAACCGATTTTGATGAAATTTGGCACAGGCAATCTTTAGACCCTGAGAAAGAGCATAGGCTACCTTTTATCGTGGAAAAATTTGATATTCCCGAGGGAAACCTAAAAACCGCGATATAACCGAACTCCACGCGGGCGAAGCCGCGGGCGGAAAACTAGTAAACTATATGTGTGATACAAATATCCTATGTAATATTCCTGGTTATAAACTATATGTGTGCCAATCTTGATCCAAATCTGTTCAGTCGGTTTTACATGAAAATGGAACAAAGAAACTCACACTTATTATACTAATAAGTATGTACTTATCTATTATGTTTATTGGAGAATGTGCTAAATATTATTTTAACTATACGCCCAATATTTTCCACCGACATTATAGGATTAATCAGTAGATAAAGGTAATAATCAACACTGCAAAATTAAATGCCTGTATGTCTGTTAAAGAGTTTAAAAAAAAAAATGACGCAGTGACAGAAGACATATGAGTGGAATACCTCGACAAAACGGTCTTTAATTAAGCCAAATCAAGTGTGACGTATCATAATTATCAGTACTATGTTGCAAGCAGGGTTGTAACGGAGCTTCGCTTCCGCCTCCGTTACTGCGGAAATTGCCCAAGAAATCGTACCTTCGGCTCCGCCTCCGATTCCGCACAATTTTTTCAGAGTTATAACGGAGGTTGATTTACGTATTTATAAAACAATAACGCGCAAGCTGCGACGCTCGACGGCAGTGCGCGAAATGGTCAAAAACCAAATAGTGCGAGGCGAGAATGCGGCAAACACAATTTACCTCTTCTTAATTTTAATTAATAGAACGCAATGTTTTTTTACTAAGTTTACTACTATAAATGTACGTATTTAAAATGAAAATTTTGTTTTAATTAACCATTTTTTTTCTATATCCACTTTCACCTCTAACTGTAACTAACGAGGTGAAACTAGTCGCCTCCGCATCAGCCTTCGCCTCCGCTAACAAGGCCTCCGTTACGACCCTAGTTGTAACTGTTATATGAAATTCTAAGAATGCAGGGCACGAATTCTCTTAGAACTATGTCGAAAATTGATGTCAGTCTGATAGATTCAATATTCCATTCATGTTATCTCTTCTTCTTCAGCCTACAGAGGTCCACTGCTGGACAAAAGCCTCCCCTAAGGCTTTCCGCAATGACAGGTCTTGTGCTGCCCGTCGAAAGTTATATATGGTTAATAGACAAATTAGAGCAAGTTGCTTTTTCAACGAACATATAAGACATCAATCTTTCGAAATGACTCAGATTATGGTTTTAACGGTATCACTCAAGGAAGGACGTGACCTGGGTAGCTAGAAACAAACATAAGTAAGAAAGATGAAAAAAAGATAAGTTAGTGTAATCCATGGTAGGGGTAAAAAAACTCATTAAATATCGATTGCAACTTTCGAGTGTATTGAAAAATTCTGTTGTTTCATCAAAACACAGGGCCGTTCACACGGAAACCCTTTATTTTTAAACTTCGTCCCATGAATTTAAATTAAGGTCCCGAGTTTAGGATGTTGATGTATGGACATTCGGGATTGATATTATATACGTGTGGGATACTCACGAATTTTGCCTCAGGGGGAATGGTAGAAGTGAGAATGGTGATTTTAAAATTTTGCGTGTTTATTTATGTTCCATAAGTAGGTATCTGGGTTCCATTTTAATTATGTTTGTGGAATGCATTGCCAGAACGAATAAAACGCGCGGAGTTGTATAGGTATTCGAAAGACTCGTGAACAAAAAATACTTGTCATTGTGATCTTGTTGAACTACTTTTTGCCAAATTTCTTTGCTTGCCTAATACAATCAGTATGTATGTATAATTTTGGATATTCACGTATCTGTATATGTATTGAAGTGTATTGTTTGTTTAATATTTGCACCTACGAAAGTCCCATTTAAAGTCCAGGAAAATCTCTATCCATTGTAGGGTTTCCTGGAAGAGATTGCAATAGCCATAAGGCCGCCCATTGTATATTATATAGTGTTGAATGTATGTACACTAAAGTATAAATAAATTTAAAAATGTCAATTTCATTCTTTCAAAATTCCTGCACTTATTAGCTTCAAAAGTAATTAGTTAATTAATAAGTATATTGTTTATGTTGTATATTTTTTTTCTTTCACGAATAATATCGAAGATTAGCCAAAACAGACTGGTAAAGCGGACCCCAGACCCAAAACTGAAAAAAGTTCGGATACGACTGGGATTAACGCTGAGATATGATTATGCTTTTTTTTATAAATACAAACTAGTGTATTTCCACGATCCCGACTGATGGTAAGCAGTGATGCAATCGTTGATGGTAAAGCGCGCTAGTTTATTAATAGATTATTCGCTCGAGCCTTGAAAGACACTTGAATTGTAGTCAGACGAAAACACCGCCGCTGGAAAATTGTTGCAGTGTTTGGATATACGCTGTATAAAAAAGATAAGGCGAAACGATTCGTCCGGATCATAGAGATGTCAACAACGTAAGGGTCGTCGGATGATGGAACGGTGATTTGGGAATTAAGTCATGCAATTCCCTTGCACACTCTCCGAAATGCATGCTATAGAACACTAGCACTACTAACAGGCTGGCCACTCTTCGCCTCCAGACTTTAGAGACCCTTTTGAATCAAATCTGGGAAACAATGATTGATGATAAATGATTCCATGTTTCTTATCTATACACTTTTGTAGAGCTTTTAATTCACTTACACTTAAACTTTACTTTTTAGTTCACTTAATTTTATTTTCTTGAATGATTAGGCAGTGAGTTTCACTATAGTATATACTGATGAATATAGGGTTAAAAGCAAACACAACACTTAGATCAAAAGCAATCTTAACATCTCTCTCATCACATCGACGGCCATTTGCAGAGAAAATAAAACGTCACATACGTCAAACACAAAATAACATATATGTATACATGTAGACTTGGCAGATTGACTTGCACGTGACTACGTTGTATTGGTTTATCAGAGCGCTCCAAAAAATCCACAAATTGACAGTTATGCGTAAAAGTTTCATGCAATACGGGGAGAGCATATACTGTAGGCGTTTAAGCTTAGTGGGGGTATCAAAAACCACTGGTATTCTTAAAAAAAAAATTGTTATAATGTCTTCACCTATTTCTAACTAAAATATTCACTCACATTCATAACAAAAAGTAAAAAAAAACAACTATTTGTTACCGTATTCTAAATAAGCTTGGGTTTTCGAATGCATCCCGCGCTACCTTGAAGCCGGCCTGGAGTGAGTAAGGTCGCCTGCGGCTGACAACGTCTATAATACCATCACCCGGGCACAATTTCAAAATTCTAGCTCCAATTGAGAAATTTCTGAATAGACTGGAAGCCGACCCAACATAGTTAGGAAAGGCTAGGCAGATGATGACTGAGAAATTTATGATGGAATTAATGGCACTTTTTCAGAACCTTATGTTCAATAGTAACGCTTGTGAATGTTTTACTAATGGGCAGTCTCGAATGTAATCAGCGCAAGAATAGACCGCCTCGAATGTAACCACAAAGACTTTTTAACATAGCAGAGGATAATTCCCGTAATTTTAAGAATGTTCACAATCTGACATCAATCTCAATTTGTCAAAAAATTCTAAAATTTCACTACATCTTTCAAAAGTTCGACATTCAAATGTCACCAAGAAGAGATTAGATTTTGAACGTTTTTATTACGAGAAAATGGCCTCATGTACTCAAGACAAATCCGCCTTCTAAACTGGTCAATACAAAGCCTCTAGTACAATTGGCATACAATCATTTTCAAAATAAATAAATAAACTTTATGTGGTCAAGGAAGCTGATGACATCTTTATAGTGTAACCATTCCCAATATCGCGGTTATAAATTATAACCATAAAAATAGTTTGAGACATATAATGAGGAAGGAACGAAGTAGGGTGGCTATGTCGGAGGGTAGGGATATGAATGGTGTAGATATGGAGCACGGTTACCAAGATTTGAGACAAAATTCATCGAGACCCGGATAGAAAACTGAACCTTCTAAGATTTTCTGACGGAGGCATCATCATTATCAAAACTAAATCCAAATATTTTTAACGGGCGCAAATCAACATGGGTACTTGTGAAATGTCAGAAGCTGGATGCACGGTACCAATTGTTAGTTTTCTATGGAGAAGAGCCGACGATGAACTCCACAAAATTCCTCATTGTCATCATTTCAGGCGAAAGACGTCCACTGGTGGACATACGCCTCCCCCAAGCACCTTGACTTTGATCGGTTTCGTGCTTCTCGCATCCAACGAGCGCCTGCGGCTTTGACAAGGTCGGCGGTATACTTTGTGAGAGGTCTTCCAAGACTATGTTTTTAGTGCGAGTGCCCCTACTTCTCCTTTCGACTCCATCAGCCATCTGTTCTCATCGGAATGATGACACTATGCCTCGATCGGAAATTATCAAAGATACACTTTTAGGTCCAAGGAAGGCCAGACGATATACTGAATTTAACAGAATTTTTAATTTAGACTACATGCCTTATTTGTGTAAGTTTTTGAATTGCATTCTCATGTATCAAAAATCCTTCAAAAGCACAATATGCCACAGTCACCCGAAAATAACAAGTCTTTACGATCAGTTCAATCGTCTAACTTCGGAAAACTTCGTGTGCTATTTACGAGCGACCAATAAAACCGCTTAGATGATAGTAAAATCTATTTTAATGGCATGTGCAAGAGTGCTGATGGCTCAACAGGGAAGGTAACATGGTATTATGTGAGCAATGTTTTTTTTTTAATAATAACAGGCGCTACACCAAGGATTGATGCTGTATCGTGTGTGCGTTTCATCATCATCATCATCATCAGTATTTCAGCCGAAATACATACACTATTAGTAATAGGCCTCCCCCAAGGATCTTCACGACGACCGATCCTGCGCCTCCCGCATTCACCTTGTCGCGGACCTACCCACGCTGCGTCTTTCAATTACCCTTCTTCTAGACAAAAATTTAAAGTTCAAGACTCTATTAAGACCAAGTCTTTACCACCTTTATTTCAAAACTGTACCCTCAAAGTGTGACAGAATAACGGGGCACTCCAGTCTCTGTATCATGCAAATGAGTAGGCTCCGAACGTCTTTTACTAACGATATTAATCACGACGACGCTTTATGACTATTCAAATTGAACTCAATCTAGAGGCTTAGAACTGTAGTACGATGGTATCAAGTTTCTACTATGAAATTAGTTGATTTTCGGATGATTTATCTACATGAAATGGTATATGTTTGAGGTGTGATTTTAAATTGATGTCACGTATCAATTGGAAATATGAAGGCTATCAAATCAATGTGTTGCGTTTTAGAATTTTAGTACAAATTACCATTAATTTAAAAATGGTCTTATTTAAATGGTCTTTTTTAAACGAATGGTGTTCCTTCTGCAATGGCCGCTGCAAGAGAGGGGAACATTTTGACAGCTGCTATCGTCTTCTTTTTCAAGGTGAGATTCAACCTCAACCCTTGAACAATGGCCTCTGTGGAATAGATACCACAATTTTCCCAATAACACGTGTAACAAATTATATAAATTCCGTGAATTTTATTTCATTATAATGGCGGATATCGCCAATGACAGTTGAAAAAGACGGCCGTGTGAACCGTCATGCAAAAAGTGATGACTTTACCTCAAACTTCCCTCATAGATGGTTCACGCGGCCGTCTTTTTTTAAAGAATAGCAGCATAGTGGCCACATCATGATGTGTTTGATGTGACTATCTTGCGATATTTCAATGTTCTTTATGAATTATTTACTGAATGAATTGATTAAATCACGCGCTTTTATTTAGTAAACGGCACTGTAAATAATTTTAAAAGCCCAATGAAAAATGTGTGTGACACACATCTTAGCTTTCCCGTCAAAAAACGCACAGCCGACAGCTGCTTTTTTTACAGCGCACGTTATGACGCACCGTTACGTCGATGTCACAATTGTCAAGTGACATTGACGTTAAGCCGACAATATTGAGGCGGTGACACAAACGAATTTGTCAAAGACTAAGTGAACAGAACTAAAGCTGTTGTTAGAATAATATTTCTAATGTTTTCAATTAAACTTATAAATTCATATTAAATAGAAAGTGTTTTTTGTTTTTTCCCAGTCACTAAACCTATACTAATAAAACAGTAAATTTATAAAATTTAAAAATAATATACAACTTGTATGCGTAATCTATGTCTTTATCATCATCATCATCATCACAGCGTTAATCCCAGTCGCATCCAAAGCCTTTTCAGCTTTGAAGTCTGGGGTCCGCTTTACCAGTCCAACTGCTGAAATGGTTAAACTTCGACATTTTCCGTGAAGCGACTGCCGTCTGACCTCCAAAACCCTAAGGCGACATCTAAGCATTGCAGTTAGACCAATTGTTGGACTTTTGAGGGCTCCAACAACCCGTAACGACTGCCACTAGATGTTTGTTTGGCAACCGAGACCAACGGCTTAACGTGCTCTCCGAGGCACGACCAGACCAGTGCAAGTATTCATATTCATGCATACAAATACTTGCACTGTGCGGGGATCGAACCCGCGCCACCTTGCGCAGCGGCCGCGTCCGCTACCGCTACGCCACGGAGGCTGTCAATCTATGTCTTTATGTATTGTATTATTGCTAGTTTTTTATTATTATTTCATATTGTAGTTGTTTAGTTTAATGAAAGTATACAACTACAACAAAGTTAAATTAAATATTGTTAAATAAATGAAAAATAAAATTTGAACAAAGTTGGAAGTTCAGTTGGTCTCAAGATTTGAATGAGCGTTCCCGATGTGGTACGGAGTTTAACTGGATCAGAGACCATAATTATTCCCGCACAGTGCAAATATTTGTATGCATTAATATGAATATTTGCACTGGTCTGATCGTGCCTCGGAAAGCACGTTAAGCCGTTGGTCCCGGTTGCCATACGAACATCTAGTGGCAGTCGTTACGAGTTGTTGGAGCCCTCAAAAGTCTAACAATTGGTCTAACTGCAATGCTTAGATATCGCCTTCGGGTTGTGGAGGTCAGACGGCAGTCGCTTCACGGAAAATATCGAAGTTTAGCCAAACTCTGCAGTTAGACTGGTAAAGCGGGCCCCAGACTCCAAAGCTGGAAAAGCTTCGGATGCGACTGGGATTAACGCTGAGATGATGATGAGAGATCATAATTATTATAGTAATTTTATTAGGTAATACTTGCGTGTATGGCCAACAATGTTTGAAATAAAAAGAGTAACTAATTGTTAATAATAATAGTTAATTCAGTATTTTACGTCATTCAACAATACATAATTAAACAGTAATACATTAATAACAGCATGCAAAAATCTCATTACCCATTCGAAACGCCAAATGAAAATATTTTGTGACAAACTCTCATTGTAATTAAAATTGCAAATTCAATGAACACTCCGTTCAGAAATTAATTTTGAATCAATAATGAAATTCTTTTTTATATTACGGTTCATTGAGTACAAAGCCAAGATGGCTGCCAGGAAACTTGGCGTTATTGTAAAGGTCCCGCGGTACTTCACACCAGGACAGTTTCTAATCCATACTAATATTATAAATGCGAAAGTAACTCTGTCTGTCTGTCTGTCGGTCTGTCTGTCTGTTACGCTTTCCCGCTTAAACCTCTTAACCGATTTTGATGAAATTTGGCACAGACAATCTTTAGTGCCTGAGAAAGAACATAGGCTACCTTTTATCCCGGAAAATTTGATATTCCCGAGGGAAATCTAAAAAGCGTGATATAACCGAACTCCACGCGGGCGAAGCCGCGGGCGGAAAGCTAGTGTTATATAAAGCGTAGGTCCGTTCGTATGTGGAGTACTGAAGCCACATTTGGGCTGGTGCTGCAAAATACCACCTGACAACTTTTCATTCCGTGGATTGGACTGGATTTGGATTCGGATTCGGTGGAGAGAGGTGCGAAGAGGTTCATTGGCGACGGTCTCCAAGGCTGGAGCACAGACATATAGTAGCCAGACTGTTGGTATTCTATAGGATGCATTAAGTTCACATATATTTTACGCCGAGTATCCACCCTGGAAAAATTTGCCTGCAGCGGTCTTTTCGCCTGAATGTAATTTAAGTGACTTCAAAGCTAGAGTTAACAGACTTTTAATAAACTAGCGCGCTGTACCATTAACGATTGCTTCACCACTTAAACTACATCATCAAGCGGAGTCGCGGTCAAGCACTAGTTTAAAAAGAGGATAAAAACCTGCCAGTCCTTGCCATGTTACATACAACTATAGTCCACTATTAAGAAAGAAAGAAATAAAAATAAAGAAAGGAAGGAAAGAAAAAAAGAAAGGAAGAAGAAATAAAGAAAGATTAGTTATTTTTTCCGCACAAACCAAACGCACATTACAAATAAATATAATAAAACCGGCCAAGTGCGTGTCGGACTCATGCACAAAGGGCTCCGTACCATTGATTTATGAAATTAAAGGATTTAAGTTATTTGTATCAAAGATTAATAAAAATATGAATAAAATAATAACTCATAATAAAAGGTTAACGATTTACAAGGTATTAAAAAAAAAAACTACTTACTAGATCTCGTTCAAAACAATTTTCGTTGGTAGTTTTTATAGTAATGTACATCACATGCTTTTTTTTTAATTTTTCGGTTTCTTATTTTAGAAGTTAGACGGCGAGGACCAACTTTTTACCAATGTGGAAGCGTCTGTTACGCGAACTATTCGGTCTAGAAAAAAAAAATTTAAAACCAACCTCAATATCATTTTTGAAGACCTATCCATAGATACTCCACACGTGTGTGTTTGATGAAAATTAAAAAAAAAAGTAAAAAAGTATCGGGAGCCCCAATATTTATTATTAATTTTGCATTAAAATCGGTTCACAGAATACATCTACCTACCAAGTTTCACCAGTTTATCTCTTACAGTTTCGGAAAAAAAAAATGGTGTGACATACGGACGGACAGACGGACAGACAGACATGACGAATCTATAAGGGTTCCGTTTTTTGCCATTTGGCTACAGAACCCTAAAAAGAGACATAAAAAATAATAAAGTCAAAGGTCTCGTACTCAAATAGGAAAACATATAAACTATGTTGACTTGATGATAAAGCCAGTGTCATAGACAACACATATCATTTGACAATTGACATTAGAATATCCGTCTGTCATTCGTGATGCGCCCACGACTATAGATATGTATAGGAAGTGCCAATGAAATCCTAAATCTATGCCCACGACACTGGCAGATGACAACAAACCAAAACAACAATAAAAAAACATCCTAATTTTATGTTTTTAATTACCAATCCACTTTTGACATTAGCAGAATGGTTGACATCGATTTAACTTGCCATACATAAAAATAGAATTGAACAATCAAACAAATACAAAAATATAATTTCAGAGTGGAGAAAATAACTAATTGTGTTACAAAATAAATAACTGCTGCCATTAATCAATCTGCTATAAATACCCTGATTTCTAGAAGCACCATTTGCCCTAATAGTGTACTTAAAGTCATATTTAACTATTTCATTTATTAACTAAAATTGCTTGAATAACACGATTTATTACTGTCGCTCCTTTAGACGCTGTTAAGCTTAGTGCACATTGAATATATTAAAGCCACGGAGCTAGTTAGCTTGAGGCTTTCAATAAAAGCATGAATCCCGCTAATGGTATAATTTGTAATAAACAATAAACTTTTACTCTTGATGAATAATAGTATTGAAGTAATTGAAGTTTATGAGCGTGGATCCACGCGAGATACAATGGCTTTTAAATTGTGTCTGTAGTTACGGCACTCAACCCGTTACAACACTTCAAGAAGACGATTAGATATAAAGGGTATATGAAGGTTCTGAGAAAGAAAAACTGAATCCTTATAAAATGACTTCGTTGTCCACCTATCAATGCACTTTTCTAGGAACACACTAGGAATTACTCCTGTATCCTGGGTGCGTTTACAAACATTTAAACTCACATATCTTCTTCTTCTTCTTCAGCCTATAGATGTCCACTGCTGGACAAAGGCCTCCCCCAAGGCTTTCCAGGCTGACCGGTCTTGTGCTGCCTGCATCCATCGACTTCCCGCAACCTTCACCAGGTCATCGGTCCACCTTGTTGGGGGCCTCCCTACGCTGCGTCTTCCAGTACGCGGCCGACACTCCAGAACCTTACTGCCCCATCGGCCATCGGTTCTACGAGCAATGTGTCCTGCCCACTGCCACTTAAGTTTAGCGACTCGAAAAGCTATGTCGGTGACTTTGGTTCTTCTGCGGATCTTCTCATTTCTGATTGGATCACGCAGAGAAACACCGAGCATAGCTCTTTCTATTGCCCTTTGTGTGACTCTGAGCCTTCGTAAACTCACATATACAAACAACCAGACCCGGAACAACTATCTGTAGGCCATACAGATATTTTTTCCGTCCGGAATCTGAACTCGCGATACGCAGCGCAGCAGTCGATCGCTAAACCACTGCGCCAATCGTGTAGTGTATGTGTGTTTTTAGTTTAATAAATTCAACACGTCAGCGTGATGTTGGTATTTATTTCAGATTAACCCCATTTTTGGATTGAATATCAGAGGGAAAATTTTCCTGATTTATAGAAGAACTACATTTCGGCGACAAACAAATTTCAAAGTTATCAAAATGTAGGGAAACAAGTAGTATGTTTTGACAGGTTGAGACCGATTTCATAGAACAGTTTTTTTCTTCTGGATGGGAAATTATCAAATGATTTCTCCCGTTCTGAGCGGAGCGGAAGGACGTGTCAGACTTTTACTGACTAAAAGCCACCCATGTTTATTCACTTGCCTGTGCGCTAGGGCCACGGTTTCTTTTTTAACCAACCCGCAACCCTGACCCAGGAGGCATAGGTCTTCCTGGACCCCTCATGATGTGCTAACATCTCGTTGAGACGCGCGTGAAACACAACACGCCGCCGACCCGAGCCTGGTCCCTACCGGGCGCAAGTCCACGCCCACATACGTTGGCCGGGAGTTCAATGTTGTCTCCCGACCAGGCGCCCTAGTCTGCTATTTTTAAAGTTGTAGCGTAAACAACACTACGATTCTGTACCATCTCCTTCTACAAACTAAGGTGAAGTAAGCGTAGAGAAAGCTGCCATTCTGACTAATGCTAGGTACACTATTGACATCTCACTCTTGGGTCACTTTATCTTACAGAATCGATCAGCTGATCTACAGTTCATCATCGTCATTTCAGCCTAAAGACGTCCACGGCTGGACATATTAGGCCTTCCCCAAGGATTTCCACGACGGTCGGTCCTGCACCTCCCGCATCCAGCGATTTCCCGCGACCTTCACTAGGTCGTCGGTGCACCTTTTCGGAGGCTTCCCCACGTTGAGTCTTGCGGTGCGTGGTCCCCACTCGAGAACCCGACGGCCCTATCGGGCATCAGTCCTTCGGGCAATGTGCCCGGCCCACTGCCACTTTAGTGTCGCAATTCTTCGGGTTATGTCGGTTACTTATTTTAAAGTAGGAGTAAAAGTTATTTTTCCGTAACCTTATATTTCTTTACATTTTTGGCAATTAAGCCGCTATTGCGGATTATAACCTGGTAAGAGTCTGTGTCGTCTCCTCACCTCGGCTTCTTTGACGGCACCATCTAGCCTCTAAACCTAGTGTGGATAAATCCATTTTTCTCGGTGGTAGGCCAAAACATCGGCAGCCAGCAGAAGTTACCACCTACCAGACAAAGTCATTCCGCCAAGCCATTAGTCGAGTTCGGTCGTGGAGAGTCTCCAAATCAATCTCCTTCTGGCGCAATTGTTCGTGTTGTTGGGTTTAACTTTGCTTCATCTCACACAACTGCCGTCTTCCTTGCTATTCACTCAGTTAATTTTTTAATAACATGACATAATTTTCCACATACTTTTTAACACACACACACACTAACACACACACACACACATACTACACACACATTAATTTGGTGTCTATTACTTTTTACACCGTAATATATATTGTAAAAAACTTATTTGTAGTTCATTGTTGTATATAACAACAATATGTATATCTACAAATTGATTAAATCTACCCATTACCTTGTTTTCTGAATTAGGACTAAAAGCATACTTAAGAAAAGTGTTAGTAAATATTGAAAGTAAACATAAAAATAGACATTTTCATAGCCTGTATTATATTATTAATCTAGGTATCCTAATCTTGATATATCAAGTTCTTTAGGCTAAACAACAATAGGCATAGACACGTATTAAAAAGGGTTTAAGTTTTTGTGGTTGTATATTAAAGTTTAAAAACACTCAACTAAAACGTAAAACATTTGCTAAAACGCAAAATGATTATGTAAAACGAAATTGGGGGCTATATTTGTCGAATGCAACCAGAAAGTTGAGTAACAATCGATATGTTACAAATTAGAATGAAATGCACCACCCAGGCTGCAAGAAAGATGATTAGGTAGTTAACTAATCGAGAACTGAAAACCACTTGAATTAGTTATTTTTTTATTTGACAGCAAACCCGCGTGATGGTAAGCAGTGATGCAATCATTGATGGTAAAGCGCGCTAGTTTATTAAGCCTCTCCACTCAAAAAAAACAGAGTGTATATGTAGGAAGACGGCAGTTGAGTGCAATGTTAAACGCAAAAACACGACCAACGATGCTACCCCAGAGGGAGATTGATCAGGAGACGCTCCAGGACCAAACTCCCGACACAACAATATTTGGTGCATCGTACTCGGCACACATCGCAACACAACTGCGCAGACCCGTCATCCGTACGGCTTCATGAGACATCATGCTGAAACACGATGAATCGCTTGGCGGCAAGACTTTGTCTGGTGACTTCTTCCGGCAGCCCATGTTATGGCCTACCACCGAGAACCCTATATAAAGATTGGCAACATTAAGCACACTGATATGGATAAAATAATGTTAGTTGGTCCATAGTAATATTTCTCATATCTATTGCCAAAACTTAGCACAACGGTGGGAACATCAAAACAAAAAAATACTAATACAATAACCATATAAATCCTTTGCCATTGGTGCCGGCTGTCTTTTGTGGAACTTTGATAGTTATTAAGGGTAGTCAGAGCACAAAAGTCTGTCTGTCTTAGGCCGGGTTTTCACTGACGCGGAGCGGGGCGGAGATGGGCTTAGCATAGCGGTGCCGAATTGACCAATCACTATGCTCGAAATCTCCACTCCGCTGCAATTGAAACAGCATGAGCGGCAGCAGAGCTGAGCAGATATTCATAATAAAAACACAACGAGACGATGCGGTGGGGAATACACGGGCATTGGGGTGCAGAGCGGACGACAGCTGGACGGTACTGTGCTGAGGACAGCGGGGTGGTACGGAGTCTTTCTGAGAGATTGAGTGAAACTAAGCGCAAAAATGGGCGATTCCAAAATTATGCTCCGCTCCATTCCTCTCCACTCCATTCCGCTTCAGTGAAAGCACTGACCACTTTTCACCGCTCATCACCGCATCTCTCTGCGCAGCTTCGCGTTAGTGGAAACACTAACCATTTTTCACCGCTCTTCACCGCTCCTCTCCGCCTAGCTCCGTGTCAGTGGCTACGCGGCCTTACTGTGACATCGTGTTGACCAGTAATTGGTGTGTGGAGGTCAGCAGGGTAATTGCGTAACTGAATGTGAATAGGAATGGGTTTCACTTTGAAAGTCCGATGACATGGCGGTGTTTACGTTATGGAGCAGATACATTGTTGAACATAAGGAACAATGGATCAGCAATTTACTTCAAAACCATTCGAGTGTAATGATGTGTGGAATTAGGGTGCAGATTTGAGATTTAGCAGTGTTAAGTCTACCTAATTAGCCTGTATTGTTCCTACTGTTGGGGCACAGGCCTCCTCTCAATGAGAGGGAGTGTACCATCATCTACCACTCTGGCCCAGTGCGGGTTGGTAGATGTCACATGTCTTCGAAGTTTTGCCTCTAGAACATTTGCGTTTCCTCACGATGTTTTCCTTCACCGTTTTGAGAGCAGTGGTGATTAAATAATTTACACAAAGTAAAGCGCTTGATGGGGTTCGAACTTACGACATACAACTTGTAAATTGCTGCTGATATAATTAGGCTACCACTGCTCCCGCTCTCCACCTCCGTGTTCAATGCAATTGAATAATTCAATTGGGTTGTGTCCTAAAATATAATTTAATGTCCATCAGATAGATTTATAAAAAATATTGAACTTGTATTTTTTATTTTTTCTTTCATTCATATACTTAGGAAGATATATCGATTTAAAATGTCGCATGACGTCACGCCGTGGTACAAAATATACCACGGCGTGACGTAATTAGCCCCCACTCCGTAACTTCAATACGCTATATCTCAGTGGATTTTGGTAATTTTGACAAAATAAAAAATACGGGTCTTATTTTTTTATTATCTATAAGGCGGACTAATTATTTCTTTGATTTTCATACTTTGAATACATCCCTATTGTATCCAGTGAAAATAAAGAACGAACTAGCCGAGCATAATTTAAGAATAATTTAATTTAAGAAAGACGTACCCTATCCAGCTGATGACGGTAATAAATTTTAAGATTTTTTAACATGAACGTTTTGAAGACATGATCCTATCATGATGTCTTGAAAAAACTGTCTTAAATACCTAAACTGTCCAACACACATATTTTTTGTTACTATTTTTTACTTTATATTTATGTACGTCGTTCATGTAGAATAAAATATTTAATTTGCCTGCTTATTAATTGTTGAATCCATGAAATAAAACCACAACCTTTATATGTATTACGTTGTCCATATTAAATTTTAACGTTATTGTTGGCACACACACAAAAAATTTAGTTCATTTTGTGTATGTAGACAACTAAATTTAGGTAAAGTGCATCTTCCCATTTCATTAAGAAAAAGACAGAAGATCAATATTAGTTTCTTCTTAAATTCTTCCAGTGGCTCTTAAAACCTGTAGGTTGGCCGTCAGCTTCTTGTACTCGGTCTTGTCAACCTCAACTCGGAACAATTTTTCAACGGCAGTAATGCCGGTCCACTCCCTGATGTCTCGCAGCCACGATTTTCTCTTTCGTCCAGCGCGCCTCTTCCCTTCTACCTTGCCCATCATAATCAGTCGGAGTAGCGCATATCTATCGTATCGGAGCACGTGGCCGTGGTCCTATTTTGCGTTTTTTTATGGTGGGCAACTTTTAGTCCTTTGAATCATTATTAATTTGTATTTCGAACTTTATTGAGTTTAAGTCAAAGTTCTTAATACAAAAGTGACAAGTTAGTAACAAACTATGCTGTCATTTCCTTGCATTTTTATACAGAGTGGTGCTGATAATTATGACAATAAATAAAAACACGCAAAAAATAAATCCAAAACCATAGAAAAAAAAACCTAGCATCGAAAACAAAAATATGAAAATTTTAAACCAACTAAATCGTATCAAACTAAAATTGGAAATGGAACATCCTTTAAAATATTGGTTCACTGACCTCCTATTGGCGACAGCGCGCTCCTGTATCGACTTGCGTTTTTCGTGCCATTATTATTAAAGTTTAGTACCGCTGGATGCGGCGGTCATCAACCTGTAAGCGCTTCCTTATCAACATAAATAATGTAGAATATAGGAAAAATGGATAATAATATCCTGTGGCTAAACTAATGGATATATTTATATGATTTTTATGTGTAGACTGAGAATGTGTTGAGGGACACATGTTTAATTTATTGTCGTATTGTCATCACCACTTTGTATAATGAACTGCATTTGTATTATGGTTAGGTGCATAATTAAATAACCATTTTGGTGGTTTAAACCTGATCTAAATAAAATCCATGTTTTGTAATAAGGTTATCTAAATTTGAAGTAATGTAATGTATATACATAATTATATTGTTCTTTTTTTTCGGTGTGAGAGGCAGCGGGATTAAGCCTGCTTTAGTTCGTGACTATGATTTATTGCCAAACTTGACTTCAAATCTAGTTCCCAGCGTCGGTTCTACATTAATGTCATTGTTATTCACAATAACAGTCAAAGTATTAGAGTTTCTATTGGTAAAAAGGCAAAGGTCATACCAGGGACACAATATTAACAGGAATGGATTTTGTTTAGGGCATCTATCGCTGAATTTTACTTACTTTTTACGCAAAGAGGGGTAAAGGTAAAGGTAGGTAGACCTAAAATCAGGATTTAAAAAAAGCAAACAATGTATTTTATTTCGGACCTATCCGCGTAGTCCATTTGTTTTGTATACATACGACTTAAATACTTGTGTTGGTACTAACATCTACCTGAAAATCAAAAAACGCTATTCTTTACTATGCTACATTGGCATGTATTCATATGACAGCCTCCGTGTCGTAGCGGTAGCAGACGCGGCCGCTGCGCAAGGTGTCGCGGGTTCGATCTCCGCACAGTGGAAGTATTTGTATGCATGAATATGAATAATTGCACTGGTCTGGTCGTGCCTCGGAAAACACGTTAAGCCGTTGGTCCCGGTTGCCATACGAACATCTAGTGGCAGTCGTTACGGGTTGTTGCAGCCCTCAAAAGTCCAACAATTGGTCTAACTGCAATGCTTCGATATCGCCTTCGGGTTGTAGAGGTCAGACGGCAGTCGCTTCACGGAAAATGTCGAAGTTTAGCCATATCAGCAGTTGGACTGATAAAGCGGACCCCAGACTCCAAAAGCTGAAAAGGTTTCGGATGCGACTGGGATTAACGCTGTGATGATGATGATGATGATGCTTGGCATGTACGCTTATCTATGCTCGAGTATGGGGCTATGTCACCTATCAGCTATAGTTTTCAGGAATGAAGGTGTTGGCGCTGGCGCGTAACCTCGAAGCTTGTGCTTAAGCTCCGCCACTCCTCGGCAATCTCGTCAACACCGTCGTTTCTTTCTGGATGGGTAATCATCAAATGCCCACTCCCGCTCATCATCATCATCATCAACCTTTTACCGTCCCACTGCTGGGCACAGGTCTCCTCTCATACAGAGAAGGATTGAGCGTAATCACCACGCTTGCTCAATGCGGGTTAGCGATTTCAGACTTAAAGTCCAGGTTTCCTCAAGATGTTTTCCTTCACCTTCAGTCATTGGTGTCCAAGATATACTTAGAAAGTACATATAACTTTAGAAAAGTTACATTGGTACTTGCCTGACCTGGAATCGAACCCGCGCACTCATACTTGAGAGGCTGGTGTTTTAACCACTAGGCCACCACGACTCCCGCTCTGGGCGTGACTAAAACCCACCCGCGTTTCTTCACTTGCCTATGCGCTAGGGCCACGGTTTCTTTTTTAACAAACCCGCAACCCTGACCGTGGAGGCATCGGTCTTCGTGGACCCCATCACAATGTGCTAACACCTCTTTGAGGTGCGCGTGAAACACAACAAGCATTACTGTATTGTACGTGAATAGTGCTGTATGCTTACTGTGTGTACTGACCAACAGACTGCATGTATAGAACGACTGACAGTATGCTGTAAATAGTGTAGTTTTAATTTCAGTTGAGGAATTGGTAAATCTACGAGCCGACATGTCGCAGTGAAGAGCTAATGCCCAGCGCTCACGTTCAACATCTAGATAGTCTTCTAGGTTCGACCACGTCACGTACTAATGAACCGACTATGGATGAAATACCTATCAACGGGATCCTAATCATAATTAAGGACATTTTTTACTAGTCTTTATTTCTGTCTTAAAATATTTTCTTTTATCGTACAAACTTATTTTTTAAATGAAGGTGTGGATTCAAGCTTTCTTGCTAAATCCTGATTATCATCATCATCATCCTGAACTTTTTTATCGTCCGCTGCTGGGCACAAGTCTCCTTTCATACAAGGAAATATTGAGCGTAATCACCATGCTTGCTCAATAAGTACGGGTTGCGATTTCAGACTTCAAATCCAGATTTCCTCAAGATGTTTTCCTTCACCTTTTAATCATTTATTGGTGTCCTACATATATGTACTTAGAAAGTACATATAACTCAGAAAAGTTACATTGGTACTTGCCTGGCCTGGAATCGAACCTGCACACTTATACTTGAATACTTGAGAGGCTGGTGTTTTAGCCACTAGACCACCATGTTTTTAAATACCGAAAGTCAGATTCAACGTCAAACTTCAAAAACATCTTCGGAAAACAAAATTATAGAAGTCTGCACATATGTAGGTACATATTTCGACTCACTGCCTACTAACTCACCTAATGCTACCCTCATTATACCTTCCCAGATTTCTAAAAGACCTATAATATAAAACACAAGGAGGCTTCAGAGACCGTAACAAGGTGACCTTGGTCCCTGACTAAGTTGAAGTTATTACGGCCAGAACTAGTCCCGACTTCACCAGAACATTTTTTTTTATAAAACCGTTATCCCACACTCGGAATTTCTCCTGTATCGTAGGTGCGTTTACAAATATACACAAACAACCAGACCCAGACCAACCACTTGTAGGTCATACAAATATCATACATTGAAGAAAAAGAGTATCCAGTTCTTACCTTAACATCACCATGTCAGAGTTAATCCCAGTTGCATCCGAAGCTTTTCAGCTTTGGAGTCTGGGGTCCGCTTTATCAGTCTAACTGCTGATTTTGGTTAAACTTCGATATTTTCCTTGAAGCACGAAGACGGCAGTCCGTCTGACCTCCACAACCCGAAGGCGATATCGAAGCATTGCAGTTAGAATAATTGTTGGACTTTTGAGGGCTCCAACGACCCGTAACGACTAACGATTTTCGTATTGCAACCGGAACCAACCGGGCTTCACCTTTTAACGTGCTTTCCGAGGCACGACCAGACCCGGTACAAATATTCATATTCATACAAATATTTGCACTGCACGTAGATAGAACCCGCTCATCCTTGCCGCGTTCGCTACCGCTACATTACGGTGTTTAAAGAGGAAAGTTCATATGTTAATAATATCCGTTAAATTGTAGAGAAATACTATTATTTTTGAGGTTTCTAATGTGACGTCGAATAATTACATTTTTTCCGCGTTTGCAGTGAAACGCAGGCTGAAGCCTACGAGATTTATCAAAATAATATTGTACTAAATATTGCATACGATGAAAAGGTCTACAAAAAAGTCTGCGAGGGTATATTTCTATCTCTTAAGGATATCCCCATTTTTTTGTCATTTACTTTTTTACAAATAAAGGCTAATTTTCGAAGCGATTTTAACCAATACAGCATTAATCCTTATCCAATTTAGTACCTTAAATACATTGTTAATTTAATATAGATGTATATCGCCCGTTACAGTATATGATTTAAATGTATAGTTTCGAAGATATTACAGATTTAAAAGTCGCGTTAGCAGTGGTACACGGCGCAGCGTTTGCGACGGTTTTTACAACGTTCACACTTTTTCTGTAGTGTATTTAGTATCAGCATTGTACCCGTGCGAAGTCGGGGTGGATCGCTAGTAATATGTAAAATTGCCCCACTGATTATTCCCCTTAATAAAACCTTATTAAGAGGAATAATCAGTGGGGCAATTTTCGCAATTATAAGGCCATTCACAGTCTGGTCTCAGACCCAATTTGACTAAAATACCTCTATTTTTATATTACTTTGTACGTTTTGAACTAGTTTATTGACATGATTTGTTTGCCTGAAACCATACATTGAACCTTTCACTTGTAAATGACGAGGATTGACCTTCTGTTAGTTAGTGAATGAGGGTAGCGTTATTTATCTTGTTTCTCCGAAATAGACATAAAGTTCGTCGTTCGGTAGGTATTTTAGACACTCTTAGTACTTGTGTACATATGAGTAGCGTGTCTTATGTATGACCTTAAATATTCCTATTTTTTTTGTATCAATGATGCTCTTTTTGAATGACTTATATTTATTAATTTCCATGAAAATAAATTAGACATTTGTTTTCCTTTAAATAATATAAATTTAAAACATTATTTTGGGGAGATTGTAGGTGGCCCTGTTAATTAATAATTAGTGTGTAGTCAGCTCGCCACCCGGTAACGACCAGGCCACGAAGATCGATGCCTCCGGGGTCAGGGTTGCGGGTTGGTTAAAAATGAAACCGTGGCCCTGGCCTACAAGCAAGTGGAGAAACACGGGTGGGTTTTAGTCAGTAAAAGTCTGACATGCCCATCCACTCCGCCCAGAGCGGGAGAGCCCAATTCCCATCCAGAACAAAAGGTAGTGGGTAGGGCAGGTGTATATCCTACTTCCTACTAATATAATTGTAACCGCTAAAGTTTGCATATACATATTTGTTCTCACGCAAAAATTACTAAATGGATTTGGATGAAATTTGTACAGACGACAGCACATCAAGCTACTACAATCTGTCAGATTTCCTTATTAGATTTTCAACTTTATCTCTAAAGCATTAAGACTCAAGGTTGGTGAACTGTCAAGTTAGGGGTAGCTTGACCTGCTGTCGTTCGTACACAGATAGATTATAACCAGGATTAAAATATGTATATGATAATTAAAGTACATGGTAGGTGGTATATAATAGGTGGATAGTATATTATAAAAAATATCTATATGATTTTCTCGGTGGTAGGCCATAACATCAGCTGCCGGCGGAAGTTACCACCCACCAGACAAAGTCTTGCCGCCAAGCCATTCGTCGTGTTCCGGCATGATGTCTGGTGAAGCCGTACAGAGGACGGGTCTGAGCAGTTGTGTTGCGATGTGTGGCGGGTACGATGCGCCAAATGTTGTTGTGTCGGGAGTTTGGTCGTGGAGAGTCTCCAGATCAATCTCCCTCTAGCGCAGCATCATTTGGTCGTGCTGGTCTTGGGTTTAACATTGCATCACCTCGCTCAACTGCCGTCATCCTTCCTATTCCTAAGTTTTTTAAGTGAATAGGCTTAATAAACTAGTGCACTTTACCATCAACGATTGCATCACTGCTTACCATCAGGCGGGATTGCAGTCAATCACTAGTTTATAATTATTAAAAAAAAATATTCCGATATTCCCACATAATCGACACTAATGCGGGTAAAACTGCGGAAATATAATATAGTAAAACGTAAATAATAATTTGTAGTAAACAGGGCATAATTTTGGGCTTACCTACTGTAATAAAAATAGATAAGTAATTGGTAGTCAATGATCTATCAATATGTTTCGTTACATCGCAAAAGCCCCATTTTTAGAAACATGAATGAGACCTCTCTCCCTGTAATTTGTATGTACACATACCTATATACAGTAATAAGTATATAATACTAGCTTTCCGCCCGCGGCTTCGCCCGCGTAAATTTCGGTTATATCGCGCTTTTTAGATTTCCCTCGGGAACATCAAATTTTTCCGGGATAAAAGGTAGCCTATGTCCTTTCTCAGGGTCTAAAGATTGTGTGCTTTCCGCCCACGTCTTCGCCTACGTGGTGTTCGGTTATATCGCGCTTTTTAGATTTCCCTCGGGAATATCAAATTTTTCCGGGATAAAAGGTAGCCTATGTTTTTTCTCATGGTCCAAAGATTGTCTGTACCAAATTTCATCAAAATCGGTTGAGAGGTTTAGGCGGGAAAGCGTAACAGACAGACAGACAGACAGACAGACAGACAGACAGACAGAGTTACTTTCGCATTTATAATATTAGTATGGATAGAAAATAGTATGTACCTAAGCTGTCATTATTTTATTTTATCATTTTCCTCTCAGCCAAAGCGCCTTCTTAGGGTTCCGTAGCCAAATGGCAAAAAACGGAACCCTTATAGATTCGTCATGTCTGTCTGTCCGTCTGTCCGTATGTCCGTCCGTATGTCACAGTCATTTTTTTCCGAAACTATAAGAGCTATACTGTTAAAACTTGGTAGGTAGTTGTAATCTGTAAACGGAATTAAGATTTTGATGCAAAAAAAAAATATAATAAATATTGGGGGCTCCCCATACTTAGAACTGAAACTCATTTTTTTTTTTTTATCAAACACATATGTGTGGGATATCTATGGAAAGGTCTTCAAAAATGATATCGAGGTTTCTAAAATATTTTTTGTCTAAACGGAATAGTTTGCGTGACAGAAGCTTCCACACTGGAAAAAAGTTGCCGCCTCCCCCCCCACTTTAACTTCTACTTCTAAAAATATAACTTACTATAAAAACTACGAAAATTATTTTGGACGAGAGCTAGTAATGAGTTTTTTTTTAATACCTCGTTAATCGTAAACCGCGTGTTACCGCGTAATCTTTCATACAAATAAATTTAATCCTTTAATTTAATAAATCAATGGTACGGAACTCTTTGTGCGTGAGTCCGACACGCACTTGGCCGGTTTTTACGACAGATACTGGCTAATTTCCGAACCAATATAGCATTAATCATGCTACAATTAAATACCTCAAATACATTGTAGGTTTAATTTAAATCTAAATGGTATTTACAGTATATGATTTAAATCAACATTTTCGATGTTAATACAAACTTATAAACTGCCGGACGTAGCATTTGCGGCGGTACCGACGGGAGCGGAGGGCCGCTATTTTTGTATATACAACGTTCACAGTTTTTCTGTAGTGTACATAATTAGGTATATAGTGTCAGCCTTGCACCCGTGCGAAACCGAGACGGGTCGCTAGTGATATTATAAATGCGAATGTTTGGGAGGACGGATGGATGTATGACTGTATTGAGTTTCGTTACTATTTCACATATAAACTACTGAATGGATTTGAGTGAAATTTTGAACTATAATCAGGATTGCAATATAAGGTTTGATCCCGATATTCTCACGGGATAGAAATTTACGTGGGTGAAATCCCGGAGCGCAAATAGTTTATATCCAGAAATAACATATTGGACACTCTAATTATATCGATACTCTTCATCATCATCTCAGCGTTAATCCCAGTCGCATCCGAAGCTTTTTCAGCTTTGGAGTCAGGGGTTCGCTTTATCAGTCTACCTGCTGATTTTGGCTAAACTTCGATGTTTTCCATGAAGCGCCTGCCATCTGCACATCCAATTAATGGACTTTTGAGGGCTCCAACAACACGTAACGACTGCCATTAGGTGTTCGTATGGCAACCAAGACCAACGGCTTAACATGCTTTCAGAGGCACGACCAGAGGACTGTAAATATTCGAATTCATGCATACAAATGTTTGCACTGCACGGGGATCGAACTTGTGCTGCGTTCACTACCGCTACGCCACGGAGGCTGTCGTTATATATCGATATTCCTACACGATCAGAATCGGATTCACGGGGGGTATCTAGTTATTAATAAAACCTTAAAGTGTTTTTTACTTACTGTAGGGCCAACTTCAAGGACCACCGTTCAAATAATAATTATAAGTTCTTGAAATTGAATATCACTTATTAAACACATTTTCATACACAAAGCGTATTGAAATGGTGTCCTTTTATTATCAACGCAACGTACCTTGCCTTATTTTATTTCGCCCTACATTTTATACCAAAAATCTTTTTACAAAAGGTCCCTTTGTTATCAAATATCACTTTTATGGACATTAAACCAGTATCAAAGAGCAAAAAAGCTCCTTTACGTTTCCACAGAAATATAAAATAATTTCGGGAATACGTGGGCATTGTCAAAGGATAGAAACTATGTGTTATATCAGGGACGGCTTCATTTGCTTAAGCCGGGCTTCTGAAGTTTTTTGTAGTTGCGAAACTAAAAGACAAACAGTCCTGGCTGGTTGTATTATACTGCAGTTGAAGTTCGTGTGGTAGGAGTTATGCTAAACTTGGTCAGGTTAATCTGTGGAGACGAGTGATGTCTTTATCATCATCAACCTTTTTTATCGTCCCACTAATGGGCACATGTATCACTCATACAAAAAACTGACGGGCGTGTCAGACTTTTACTGTCTAAAACTCACCCGTGTTTCTTCACTTGCCTATGTGCCAGGGCCACGGTTTCATTTTGAACCAACCCGCAACCATAACCCAGGAGGCAACGGTTACACTTTTGGTTTATATTGGATGACAAGAAGTCTCCATTTAAGCATAGAAATGCCTGTAATTGAAGGCTCCCCTATTCCCGTACATTATAATTACACAAGCTAGAAAAAAAGAGAAATTACAAAAACATTACTAAATGCCATTACTTCTGTGAGTACGTATATGTGTGAGCTGCGCGTGTGTGTGTATATATGCTGTGTTCATGGCTCATTGCGTGCTTGCGTGCGTGTGTGTGTGTGTGTTTGTGTGAGTTATTATAATTGTTAAGTGATTCTAAACTAGCTCTTATATTCAGTGCATAGCAGAAGATAGAGGATTAATTAGGATAGCAGAAGATAGGAGATTAATGCATCAAGGATTTTGTATACCTTTTTTGATTTTAAAAATGACCTTTATGTTACTTGTCCGTTCTTCTGCGTATAGGTAGTTGTATAACTAGAACTAACTAATGCTAAAACTTATTGCTGTCGTTGTATAATGTCTATGCTTACTGTATAGTTTGCAATCAAAATCAAAATTGTTTATTACCAATTAACCATCCATTGGTGCTTTTGAATAGTCAATGTCGGTCAGTCCAAGAAAAGTGAAGCTAACTTGCACGTTCCAAAGCGTAGATCTCTATGGAGAAGAATGTGCAAGAAACTCAATTTAAGAATGTTGTTGAACTGTCAAAATGAAACCTATTGCTACTGAGAGTGTGTTACGTAATTAGGTACCCTACAGGTTCAGCTTTCTGTTTGGTTGACTATTTGACAAGTCAAAAGTGCTTCATTAAAATTGTTGTGAGTAGATTTGAGATATATTGTACTTTTTTTTTGTTTATTTGATGCCAATAAAAAGTGAAAGGAGTTCATCAATAATGTATGATTGCTGTCATTATGTCTTTTTGGAATATCCATCAATCAAATGGAAATTTCCGACCGCGCAACAATACAGGTTTGATTACAAAAATGAATCAGTAATTACCTTTGTAATGATGATAATACGATCCGGACGAAGCGTTTCCTCCTCTTTTATACCACTTACATCGAGGGACTGGAACTTTTTGCCAGCGGCTGTGTTTCCGTCGGACTACAATTTGAGTGTCTTCAAGGCTAGAGTGAATGGGCTCTAAATGAAATAGCCCGCTTTACCATTAACGATGGCATCACTAATTTATAAATTTTAAAATAATAATAACGGGAAATGGACTTTGTTCTTTTTGGACCATGGTCATAATAATTACAATTATCGTCGTCATGTAAAAATACTTCTTTTTTAATGATTCTAAACTAGCGCTTGACTGCAAACCTGCCTGTTGGTAAGCAGTGATGCAATCGTTGATGGTAAAGCGCGCTAGTTTATTAAGCCCATTCACTTTAGACAAACTTAGTGAATAGGAAGGAAGACGGCAGTTGAGCAAGGTGGTGCAAAGTTAAACCCAACAACACGACCAACGATGCTGCGCCAGAGGGAGATTAATGTGGAAACCCTCCACGACTAAACTCCCGACGCAACAACATTTAGCGCATCGTACCCGGCACACATCGCAACACAACTGCTCCGACCCGTCCTCCGTACTTGTGACTAGTTCCCGTGACTTCGGTCGGGTAGTTGCCAGAAAAAAAAATTCTTAATTTATTATTTTTTTTAAATCAAAGTAGCCCAAAAATCAGTTTTGAAGATTAGTTGGAATGAAAAGAGAAACAAAAGAGATAGAAAGAGAGATTTTTTATAGTATTACTATTGCTCAATTGATACTTTTGACATTACAGTATTTATGAGGTTGCCAGTAACAATAAATATATATTCTTATACATTATTCAAACTGTTATTTTGACATAACGAATAGACATATAAATTTTGAAAAAAATCTTCTTTTTTCATTCGTTTTTTAAAACATTGCCAAAGAAATAAATTTACTCCTATGTCCTAAGTTATTTACTAAATAGATTTTATTTGTGTTTAAGTGATTGGATAGTTCTTAAGTAATTGGAAAGTTTTGTGGAGTTGCTTTGAATTGATTGCTTATGTTTACTTTGAACCCGGAAACAACAAAGATGTTGTTTGACCAAAGACGAAATATTATTACCAGAACTAGCCCTTTTCGGATTCACTGGATTTAATGTTATACTATAATGCCCCGAGGCCAGATGAACCGCCGACCCGTAGAAAGCTGTTGGGAACGGACATCGTGACAAGACGGGTGTAGCTTTAATTTAGAACAACAAAGCCTCCTCCAGCTTTGTTAATCTTATCCAAAAACGTAAAATTTTATACGAAAATACTAACACGATATCTCGCTTCTTATCACTACTGGGCTAGCTAGAGGTGCGACTTTAGTACACACTTAGGTACATAATTATTATTAGTTATTCGAATGGTTCTTAAAACGTTATTTTTACCCGACTACGGCAAAGCAAAAGGAGGGTTATGATTTTGACAGGCTATGTATGTATGTATGTATGTATGTATGTATGTATGTATGTTCATCTGTTCCCTCGTAACTTCTAAACTACTTATCAGAATTCGACAAATGATATATCATTAGAAGCGTCTGAATTGTCCGCTGGTTATAGGCTATATGGGGTTTCACAAAATCTACTGTGGCGCCCTCTAGCGGACAAAACATACAGAGTAAAAAAATTAAGTTAAGATAAATATGCCGTGTTTGGTATCATTTGAAAGCGCTTTACTTGTACATTTTAAATATATATATATATATTACTAGCATTTGCTTGTGACTTTACCTGTATTCATGGGCTGATTGCATATAATTCACATTTTTTCGTTCATAGCTTCTTAACTACTTGTCAGGATAAGACCACTGCAGTACCATTAGAAGAGCCTTGATATTCCGTTGGGTATGAGCTATAAAGCTTGTCACCAAATTTAGTATTGTGCCTTCTAGCGGACAAAAAGTTCTATGTTAGTATAAAATTAAAATAAATATACCGTGTTTGGTATCACTTGAAAGAGCTTCACGAGTAGTTTATGCTTCTACATAATTGCAAGAATGCTTTAATGATGTTAAATATGAGCGATAATTAGTTCAACAATTTCAATTTTCTTAATATTATGCCCCACAAATACACTTTAACACCAAAATAGTACAAATAATAAAAATAAACAAACTAAAACCCAACTACGACAAAAAACGAGGCATTCCACGAAGCGCAGCCAAACGAAGCGCAGCTAGAGGAAGCGCATCTAACGTATTCCACTAAGCACACCCGTAGCTGGGCTTCAAATAATAATATTAAAATTATTAATTTTCTATTCCACGAAGCGCACCTATGAAATATCACTCGCATAGTGCGGGGACAATGAAATAAAATATCGATAGAAGAAAATATTTATTATTTAAAAGACGAACTTAAATTTCTAACATCATTCAGTTTCGTTATAATAATGTGTGGTGTATGTGTGTGTGTGTGTGTGTGTGTGTGTGTGTTATTTGTGTGTGTGTGTGTGTGTTATTTGTGTGTGTGTGTGTGTGTGTTATTTGTGTGTGTGTGTGTGTGTGTGTGGTCATATTGACATTCTTACTATTTAAAATCACAGATTGTTTCCTAATTTCAATAAAAAGTTGGAAAAATATCAAAAACATTTTAAATATTGTTTTACATAGAGATCTATGTTGAAAATTTCTTAAAACTACCTATTAATGAATAATAAAAATACTCTACTTTAACATAAAAAAATCACAGATTGTTTACTAATTTCAATAAAAACTTGGAAAAATATCAAAAACATTTTAAAAAACGTGTGGAGACTTATTTTAAGACTACAAATTCGGCGACATGTTCCTAACGTCTACCAAGCCGCACGGGCCCGCGTGACGACGCGACGTCCATGACGACCCTTTCCCTTTCACAGAGAGGTGGTCTATGACCCAGGAGAAGGATGGTTACTTAAAGGTTGATTATACTTATGTAGGAATCTTACTACATATAGCTAAAATGGATGCCAAAACTAGAAAGTTTTAACACAACTTTTTCTATGGGAGTTGTTAAATCTGTGATTATGAGGCCTTCATCGATCGAACCTAATGAAGACGCCGCGACTTTGTCAAATCGACAAGGCATTCCACGAAGCGCAGCCAAACGAAGCGCAGCTAGAGGAAGCGCATCTAACGTATTCCACTAAGCACACCCGTAGCTGGGCTTCAAATAATAATATTAAAATTATTAATTTTCTATTCCACGAAGCGCACCTATGAAATATCACTCGCATAGTGCGGGGACAATGAAATAAAATATCGATAGAAGAAAATATTTATTATTTAAAAGACGAACTTAAATTTCTAACATCATTCAGTTTCGTTATAATAATGTGTGGTGTATGTGTGTGTGTGTGTGTGTGGGGGTGTGTGTGTGTGTGTTATTTGTGTGTGTGTGTTATTTGTGTGTGTGTGTGTGTGTGTGTGTGTGTGTGTGGTCATATTGACATTCTTACTATTTAAAATCACAGATTGTTTCACCATTCTCTATCTATAATAAATAATCATTATTTCAAAAAAAATTTTTTTTTTTATTGTTTGTCAAAAATTGCAATAATTATTCTGAAATTAGAGTAAAAATGCCTAATTCAAAGCATCAAAAACACGCTGAAATCAAAAATAAAATAATCGAAAACACAGTGAACGATTATAAAAATGGCTCAATTTCAGTTGGACATTGTCTAGAGAAATTAAGATTCTGATTAATAATAATTTATTTAATTAATAAGCATAGATACTAAATTGTCCATTTCTTCAAGATTATTTAAGAATCGAAGAAAATATTGTGATTTGTGATTTAACAATCTGTGATTCTACATAAAACTATGATATTTTTATTATTATTTAAAAGCTAAGGAAATCAACATAGATCTCATCTCTATAGGAAACTATATTTACAATGTTTATAGGTATTTGTCAGTTTTTATTGTAATTATGAAACAATCTGTGATTTTTTATGTTAAGTTGTAATGTTATAAGAAAACTTCAACATTAATCTCTATGTAAAAGAATATTTACAATGTTTTTTTTTTATATTTCTCCAAGTTTATATTGTAATTATAAAACAAACTGTGATTTTTAATGTTAAAGTAGAGTATTTTTATTATTCATTAATAGGTACTTCTAAGAAATTTTCAACATAGATCTCTATGTAAAACAATATTTAAAATGTTTTTTATATTTTTCCAAGTTTTTATTGAAATTAGTAAACAATCTGTGATTTTTTTTATGTTAGAGTATTTTTATTATTCATTAATAGGTAGTTTTAAGAAATTTTCAACATAGATCTCTATGTAAAACAATATTTAAAATGTTTTTGATATTTTTCCAAGTTTTTATTGAAATTAGTAAACAATCTGTGATTTTTTTATGTTAAAGTAGAGTATTTTTATTATTCATTAATAGGTAGTTTTAAGAAATTTTCAACATAGATCTCTATGTAAAACAATATTTAAAATGTTTTTGATATTTTTCCAACTTTTTATTGAAATTAGGAAACAATCTGTGATTTTAAATAGTAAGAATGTCAATATGACACACACACACACACACACAAATAACACACACACACACACACACACAAATAACACACACACACACACAAATAACACACACACACACACACACACACATACACCACACATTATTATAACGAAACTGAATGATGTTAGAAATTTAAGTTCGTCTTTTAAATAATAAATATTTTCTTCTATCGATATTTTATTTCATTGTCCCCGCACTATGCGAGTGATATTTCATAAGTGCGCTTCGTGGAATAGAAAATTAATAATTTTAATATTATTATTTGAAGCCCAGCTACGGGTGTGCTTAGTGGAATACGTTAGATGCGCTTCCTCTAGCTGCGCTTCGTTTGGCTGCGCTTCGTGGAATGCCTCCAAAAAACGACGCTGAAAAAGTATAAAACAAGATTTTCAGAATACTGAACTGAACAAAGTTGCTAATGTGTAAAGAGATAAATTTTCATGTTTGGAAAGGCGTAGTCACACGTTACATATACCTACCTACCGTAGCACCTTGACAACGTGTGACTACGCCTTTACGCCTTTACGCCTTTACGCCCTTACATTAGCAACTTTGTTCAGTTCAGTATTCTGAAAATCTTGTTTTATACTTTTTCAGCGTCGTTTTTTGTCGTAGTTGGGTTTTAGTTTGTTTACTTTTTATTATATGTATATGCGAAAACCGAAACACGTGTCCAGTATGTTTTTATTAAGAATTAACGTACAAAATTTCAAAAAGGTATCATAAAAAACGCAAAGTTATAAGCTTCTTATGTTACCTAGTAGTCCTAATAAATACATGCTCACTGCGCGACGCAAACGCTCGCGCATCCGCACCTGTAGTGCCGTCGTCTTGCATTCATTGATAATAATTTCTGTTTGTATTGTAATTAACTGGTGATAACATTTTCCATCACACTTGCAGGCTTACCTTCGTAACGGTCAAGTTTATGTTGATATCATTTCATACGTTATTCTCTAATGCAGCCGTAAGTGATAAAATATAGTCAATGCGGTTTGTTGCACCTTATGCCAACCACTTTAAGTTAAAATTGCAAAAACTGTGTTGAACATTACATTACTTAACCACAACAGGCTGTAGGTGCTAGTAATAACTTTCTACACTAAATCCTGGCCGGTTTAAATAGTAGATTGTTAGCCGAGGGTGGAAAGAATCAATTCCCGAGGTATTTAGACGCCCGAGCGTGGCGAGGGCGGCTATAGTCCGAGTAGGAATTGATTCTTTAACCCGTGTTAAACACTCTACTTTTCATTTCGAATATGAGGAAAATAACTATTTTTTTAATTCCGCCACAGATACATAACAGATTGGTATCCCGCTAATTTATGTCGAATTTTTAAATTTTAAATATGGAAATAACCACGTTATTGTTGCGAACATCGAATTAATAAGTAAGTACTATCGTACTTCTTAATGCTATGGTTGCAACCTATTTCGCTCAATGAAGTCTGCGCTAAGTTCACACTGGCTGTTTAGAAACTCACATTACCGCTTCATTTTTTTTTATTAGTTTTTGTTACACAAATTTCTTCACAGCTGACAGCAGTTCTATTTTTAAAGTTCATTCCGACCCTTAGGTGGAAAGTAATTTGTATGAGTTTTTCCCGCTCTAGGGAGGGAAATAGAACTTTCTACCCAACAATCAGATCAAGAAAATACTACTTTCCGAATATGAGAAATGAAAAATATTATTCATCACTATTTACAATAATTTACTTGCTCACTCCTTATAATGTTTCTATTCATTCACTGCCCTCAAACATAACTTAGTAGGTAATTGTTCGAAATGTTCCCCATTATGTCTTACTAGATTTCCGCCCGCGGTTTCGCCCACGTGGAGTTCGGTTTTTAGATTTCCCTCGGGAACATCAAATTTTTCCGGGATATAAGAAGCCTATGTTCTTTCTCAGGGTCTAAAGATTGTCTGTGTCAAATTTCATCAAAATCGGTTGAGAGGTTTAAGCGGTAAAGCGTAACAGACAGACAGACAGACAGAGTTACTTTCGCACTTATAATATTAGTATGGATGCACAGACGGGCGCTCGTCCCGCTGTGCGCACACGCCTACTGACCGCAATGATCTGCAGTGAATTGTGTTGTGCGCCTGCGTGGTAACCAAACCGAAACCGATTTTAAGAACATTTGGGAAAAATAAAACATGGTGTAAAAATGATTGGAATCTATTAGGTTGCTTATTCTGAACAATTTATAATCAGGTTTTCCGTAAACAAAAAATAACATTGTTTCAGCCACCCCTAACATTGTTGAGAATAGGCTAAGCAGATGATAATCAAATAAAGAAAGAAAATACTGTTATTCCCGAGAAAATGATTCTCGGGAATAAGGACAATTTTACACAAAAAAATAACAGATAGTTGGAGTAAATATGCGTCACATCCACGCCAAACGATTATAGCCGAGCATTCTGCTGCGACCCTTTGCATTACAGTGAAGACAACTTAAGGCTATAAAGGGCGGGTAAAAACTACTGGGTACCAACCCAGACGCCTATTATAGAGGTCCACTGCTGGACAAAAGCCTCCCCCAAGGCTTTCCACATCCATCGGTTTTCCGCAACCTTCACCAGGTCATCGGTCCACCTCATCGGGGGCATCCCTACCTTGCGTCGTCCAGTACGTGGCCGCCACTCCAGAGCATTACTGCTCTATCGATCATCAGTTCTACGTACAATGGGCCCCGATGGCACATAAGCTTAGTGACTCGACTTCAAAATCTGCTACGCATAAATTAAGACCTTATCAACTAACTTTGAAAAGATCAGACATAATTAACACATGTTGTTAAATCCAGCAGTGATCTGTCATTTAAACCCATCGCTTATTCCAGCCAGAGAGGAAAGGGTAAGCCTAATGCAAGCTGTATAGGTTTGGTTACATATACGCAAACATCTAAACAAGGCGCTCGTTACCGTGACGTCACACTGCGCAGTCGTATTTTTTCATATTTTCCCCGGAGTGCCATAATTCATGGAAAAATGGATCAGCCGCGCGACGTTCCCAGGATATAGCATAGGCTGTGTTTCTATTAGCGACCGTGATAACAACGTACTGGAAGAGATAGCTGTATAAAGTTTATGTGTTCGTTGGCCATAAACGAGTTCTCACATAAAGTAAAGAAGTAGTTGGTTATGATAGATTATTTGTGACAATTCTTTGGCAATGTGGAGGCATATGCCGTGTATATGTCGTGGTACTTGCTTGATATTTATTCTTCTTTAATTGATCTAAAAATAACAGAAATTGACGCTGATAAGTTGCGGACACGAGCTAGTTAATAATATTACTATAAGGTGACAATGGTCTTTTGTCCGACTCTGCTAGAAGAAAATAAGACCGCCCATTATGTCACCCGTTGTAAAATAATTATATTTATGTTCTGTAATTTCTATTGTGTATAAAGAGTATTCTACTCTAGTTTTTGCAGTGTTTGTCTACGTATTACTTATTCTATGAACCTTTTATGTGGGATTCTTCCCTCGAACCATCTCTAGGGCTCAATTGATTGCATCACATAAGGTGTCTATCGCCTTGTCTGGCTCGTGCGATGGTACAAAGGTACGTTTTATTTTGGAAAATCTAAATAGTCCATAGGTGTGGAGGCATGAGAAATAGGGAGTAAAGTTGTGTGGTGGCCTAGTGGTTAAAACACCAGCCTCTCAAGTATGAGTGTGCGGGTTCGATTCCAGGTCAGGCAAGTACCAATTTAACTTTTATAAGTTATATATACTTTCCAAGTATATCTTGGATACCAATGACTGATTAAAAGGTGAAGGAAAACATCTTGAGGAAACCTGGACTTTAATTCTTTAGGTCTGAAATCGCCAACCCGCATTGAGCAAGCGTAGTGATTACGCTCAATCTTTCTCTATATGAGAGGAGACCTGTGCCCAGCAGTGGGACGATAAAAATGTTGATAATGATGTGGAAACATGAGGAACAGGGTGCAAAGTTCCCTCATCCTCCATAGAAAAAAGGGAGGATCTTCCGACCGGGCGGGTGTTATGTCTGGCAGGCACTTGCCCAACGGTTGAAATTGGGAAGTTGTATGTATGTTAATTGCACGGTTAACTCTGCTTGCGAGATGTAGAACTCGTATGACGTCAGTATGACGCGTTGTTCCATGTGGCGTTTGTAGATACCGCTACAGACAAGGACGTCCAAATTCGTTGACGTTTTCATTCGAGTCTTGATTTATGGTAGACTAGTTGTGATCAGCGGTTTCACCCACATAAGATTCGATTCCGTTGAAATATCAGAATAAAAAGTATCCATACATACTTTCATACCTCCTCATTTATGAATGGATGTATGGATGAAGTTTATGAGGACAAACTTTGACTTTTATATTATTAATAGATTGACACAAATATAGGGGCAATTGCTACTTAAATCTCTTATCTCATAGATCTATCTGTATTCTGAAATCTATCCAAATTTAAAATAAGAAACCCATAAAGTGCGAGTCGGACATACGCAGTAAGGGTTCCGTAACATTTTATATAAAACTAGCGGTCGCCAGCGACTTCGTTCGCGTGGAGCTAGTTATGCTCCGTTCCTATTGGTCGCAGCGTGATATTATATTACCTAAAGCCTTCCTGGATTAATGGGCTATCCAACGCAAAAAGAATTTTTCAAATCGGACCAGTAGTTCCCGAGATTAGCGCGAACAAACAAACAAACAAACAAACATACAAACAAACTCTTCAGCTTTATATATTAGTAATATAGATTTACGTTTGTTGTATGGAGGCACACCCATCAACCAAAACAAGATGTCTGTTAATGCACATAACAATAAAATTATCAAATAATTAACAATAACAGTCCAACAATAAATAACAGTCTGACCGGCTACTGAATATTATAGTACTTTTCAAAACAAAAAAGTGTAGAATAAAAACTTTATAACAAGAAAAAAAAACGACCGTAGCGGTACCTACAACGCTACATGCGAACAATGCGTCATAATGACGTCACGCAATTCCTACAACTCGCAAGCAAATTTTACTGTGCAACTAGCACGCATACAACATGCGCATGCTCATGACATTAACCGGCGGGCTAAGTGCTCAACAGACAATCCCAGTCTAGTCGGAGGATCCACAATTTTCTACAGAGGATGAGTGAGCTTTTAACGCTGCTCCTCATACCTCCACAACTGATGGAAAATGCTTAGTGCAGAGTCTGCACTCAGTTCCTAATGCCGATATCTAAATTGGTTATTTTATGTCACTGAAACATATCCGTTCGTCTCAGATATTTATTCCGAACTCTCATCATGTTTTGAACTAGCTGCATCTCGCGGTTTCACCCACGAAGGTTTCGATATGTTGTTTTTAAATGCTCCGCTCCTATTGTTCGCAGCGTGATGTTATATAGCCTACAGCGTTCCTGAGAAATGATTTTTTTATATCGGACCAGTAGTTCCTGAGATTAGCGCGTTCAAACAAACAAACAAACTCTTCAGCTTTATTTAGTATAGATATGACAATATAGTCACTATGTGACAGATTATATACCTAACGGCCAGTACCGTTCTATAGAAACCAACCTCCAACAACTACGTCAATCACACCCAAGGCCACATCTAGCTACTGTACCTCAAACCATTCCGTGTCCATTCAGGTACAGTGCGTGATTTATTCCAACGGAGTTACCACAATATGTCACTCGGGGTACAAACGACATACCATTCGGTGCGTACTTCGATCGCTCGTTACTGCTTTGCAGGCTTTACGATTTAACTTCGACCGACTGTAAGCTAAATCTGAAGCTGTTACTTGGAGTAATGAATTGAAACCTGTGTGACTGATTTTTGTGATGCCAGAAGACTTCCAAATAGCTCAAATGCAGGACAAAATGTGCCTTGCGTGTTGGCATTTAAGTCCAGAATGGCTCTGGTCAGTTTCAGCTTTTTATTAAAAGTATCTTTTTGTTTACTATAAATCCATGATAATTATGTAAGTTGCCGAGCGGAGTTCGTGTAACGCATGTATCTTCTGGCTTAATCTGATATGTTGTGATATTTATTTCAAGTATTTTTTACATTATATCATCATCATCAACCTATTTTATCGTCCCACTGCTGGGTACAGGTCTCCTCTCATACAGAGAAGCTGTTTAGGCCGATCACTGGCAACCCTCGCGGTGCGGGGGGAGAGGTTGCGCGCCCACTACGATCGCGCGCCATCCGAAGCGCGTCATTCGAACAGAGAACTTTCGACGACTACCTCTTGTTAACGCACTACTGTATTTACTAAATTGTATATTGTAATATTTAATTAAAGTCAAGAAAATTGAAGTACATATTTGCATAATTTGTCTCCTCATCTTCACTACCTAACACACCAGAGTCCAGGCTAGGACAAAGCACTTATTAGCATTCATTATATGCAATGATTTAAAGTTTTGTTTAATCTAATTCTGAATCAGAGTCATTTAAATAAATTAGGTTGAGAATCAGCACTTTTCGAATGAACAAAGGCAGTCCCCCAAAACGTCCGCACTTTACCACTTCCTAGTGCTTTCGCTGGGAAGAAGAGGCGGAATAAACTCCTCAGCAGCAAAACCGTGTGTTTAGTTAGAAAATACTTGTTTGTCTACAATACAAGGTATTATTACTAATATTAAAAACTAGCGGCCGCTAGCGACTTCGTTCGCATGGAGTTAGTTATTCTCTGCTCCTATTGGTCGCAGCGTGATGTTATATAGCCTTTAGGCCTTCCTGGATTAATGGGCTATCCAATGCAAAAAGAGTTTTTCAAATCAGTAGTTCCTGAGATGAGCACGTTCAAACAAGCAAACAAACAAACTCTTATAGATGTGAAAGTGACTTTGTTTCTTTGTTCCGCTCTCACGCCTAAACCACTTAACTGATTTGGATGAAATTTGGTCTGAACCATTGCACGAGCCAGACGAGGCGATAGACACCTTATGTGATACAATCAATTCAGCCCTTGAGATGGTTCGAGGGAAGAATCCGACATAATAAGGTTCAGATTAAGTAATACGTAGACAAACACTGTAAAAAGTAGAATAGAACATATTATTATTATATAAATTACAGGACATATAATATATAAATACTTTACAACGGGTGACATAATGGGCGGTCTTACTTTCTTCTAGCAGAGTCGGACAAAATACCACCGTATAGTAATATTATTAACTAGCTCGTGCCCGCAACTTACCAGCGTTAATTTCTGTTATTGTTAGATCAATCAAAAAGAATAATTATCACGAAGTCATGGTGGCCTAGTGTCTGGATACCAATGACTGATCAAAATGTGAAGGAAAACATCTTGAGGAAACCTGGACTTTAAGTCTGAAATCGCCAACCCGCATTGAGCGAGCGCGGTGATTACGCTCAGTCCTTCTCTTTGTGAGAGGGGACCTGTGCCCAGCAGTGGGACGATAAAAAGGTTGATGATGATGATGATGATGATGACTTACCTCATACAGATTCTTTGGGTTACTTGAACGTTTACGCAGCACACGCAACGGCATCCTCAATTGTGAATAATTTTCCAAGTTTTTGCAACATTTTTCACTGATGCTGCGCTTCTATTGGATGTAGCCAACGAATATGTACGTTACGAAGCTGAAGTTACTACCTATAACGTTGTACGTATGTTACGAAGCCTTTCTTTTTGTTTTAGATGGGAAATTATCATCAAATGATCTCTCTAGCTTTGGGCGGATCGGAAGGGCGTGTCAGACTTTTACTGACTAAAACCCTTGTTCTTTCACTTGCCTGGGCGTCAGGGTAACGGTTTCTTTTTTAATCAACCCACAACCCTGGCCCAGGAGGCATCGGTCCTCGCTGACCCCGTCATGATGTGCTGAGATCTCTTTGACGCGCGCGTGAAACACAACGCGCCGTCGACCCGGGCCTGGTCCTTACCGGGCGGCGAGTTGCCGATCGCTCGCCGCCTGCAAGCCAGCACCTACGGTGGCCGGGAGTTCGATGTTGTCTCCCAACCAGATGTTATAAAGCCTCGGTAAATATCACTGTCATCAGTGACTATCTAATGCAAAAATTATAATAATTTCGTGAGATTGGCGCGCTTAAACCATCAAACCCTTCTGCTTTATAATATTGGGGTAGTTATCCCGTAACTTTTGCTACATTATACAATATGTAAAGAAAACCCTGTCCGATCCGTGAAGGTATTGTTAGGTATCGATAACTGATTCTACTAATGCCCACAAAGACAGGCTATACTTAAAAATAAAATCTCTCTTAAAAAAATAAATATTATTTCGCAAAAAGGGGTAACTTAATACATGTGCGATAAGCAACCCCGTTCCGCGGGTGGCGGGGGGCAGGGCGCGCGGCACCTGTGACGTGGTCGCGTCGCTATTCGCTTATAATAATACCGGTGTTGTCACTTTTTTAAAAATTACCAAATTTCGGGGAAATTGGAATTAATTCCCGGGAAAAATGGATTATTTCATAATTCATTAGTATTGTTACTATGATGATTATGTAAAATTTTATATCATATTTGGTCAAGTGTTTACCTAACCTTCATTATCCTTATGGGTCGGACAGGGTTTTCTTTACATATTGTATAAAATCCATCAAATTAACAGTTTGAAAAACGAGATGAAAAAAGTTATGGAACACCACTTTTGTTTAAGTTTTTTGTTTGAGTAGTGAATGAGGGAACTTACGAAACGGAAAATCAAAAGAATCATACGGGTCATCAACCTCACTTTTTATTTGTAACTGTCGTTGGTAAATTTAGAATGTAGTTTTTGTAGTGAATGTAACGTGTTAATTAGGAATGAATTATCTGGGAAATGTGATGTATGTATTGAGGGTAGATTAAGATTTATATTTTGCCTTTAGATTTTTGTAGGTAGTAAGTTTGTCTTTATCATCATAATAGGCCTCCCCCAAGGTTCTCCACGTCGACCGGTCCTGCGCCTCCCGCATCCAGCGGTTTCCCGCGACCTTCATCTGGTCGTCGGTCCACCTTGTCGGGGGCCTACCCACGCTAGTTTGTCTTCGAATACAAGTAATTAAGAACGGACATGTTTTAATTACTAACCCGCTAAGACAGTGCTCCCTAGTCCCACCGGATTTCTCAGAAATGAAACGGGATAACTATTTAAGAGAAAAAAAAAATGTAGACCTACACTAGGAATTTCTCCTGCGTCGTCGGTGCATTTACAAATATATAAATTAACAAACAGAAACATCCACACCCGGAACAAGTACGTGTAGGTCATACAAATATTTTTTCGGTGCGGGAATCGAACCCGCGAAATGCAACGCAGTGGTCAATAGCTTAACCACTGCGCTAACCGTGTAGTCAAACTGACTTACGGCTGTGCCGACATTTACTTGGCGATATGATATCATGATAACGCTAGGTCATCATGAGATTTTGAACAATTTCTCTTACATAAAATACATACATGATCAGCCTATAATGTTCCTACTCCTGGGATAGGTCTCCTCCCTGTGAGAGGGAGTGGGCCGTAATCTACCGCTCGAGCCGCCACATGTCTTCGAAGTTTTGCCTCTAGGACATGCCGGTTTAGTCACCATGTTTTCTTTCAACGTTTTGACAGCAGTGGTGAAGAGATATTTACACAAAGTAAAGCACCTGATAGGGTTCGAACCTACGGCCTATAACTTGTAAGTCACGGCCGATACCACTAGGCCACCACTGCTATAAAACCACTGCAGCAATTTCTGTTGTTTTAATACAAAATTGCTAAAAGTAGCTCGCTAACATTGTAGTAAGTACATATATCAACATTTATTGAATATTAATTTATGTAATTTAGGCACTTTGCCACTTAACCGCACATATTGGAATTATGTTTACGGTTAAGTGGATAAGTAGGATAGCTAAATTACATGTTTCTTTTTTAATTATTAGAAACTAGCTTTCCACCCGCGGCTTCGCTCGCGTGGTATTCGGTTATATCGCGCTTTTTAGATTTCCCTCGGGAATATCGATTTTTCCGGGATGAAAAGTACCCTGTTATTTAATCCGGACTTCTAACTTTACGTCTGCAAAATTTCAAAGCAATTGGTTCAGTAGTTACAGCGTGAAACCGGAACAAAAAACAAACGAACTCACTTTCCCATTTTCTACATTAATATTATAAAGAGGAAAGATTTGTATTTTTGGTATGTAACAAATAAACTCATAAAGTAGTGGACCGATTTTAATAATTCTTTTTTCATTAGATAGCTACATTATCACTGAGTAACAAAGGCTAATTTTATTTTGGTCACAGATAGGGTTCCGTAAGTTATTTGGGTTTTTTGAACACAAGGTTTAAAAAATCAACCAGAAAACTTACTTATTTTGCGTACGCTGCCTAAACTCTAAAAGATATAACCATCAAATGTGCAAAAGATCTTCTCAGAACTACTAATGACAGCACAGTTGTGGAGAGATACCTGCCGGATGCTCGGGCTAGTAGAGAATCAATTCGGTCCGAAAGGGAGACTATGGTAGAGCGAACGAGTGTTGCACTACAGGCAGTCTCCGAATGGGGCAATGCCAATCTTGTAGCATTTAATGCCTCCAAAACACAGGCGTGCCTTTTCATCACCATCTTGGCTCCTACTTTTCGAAATGTATCCTTGGAATGTACCGACCGCCTTCAGCTTTTGGGAGTTGAGATTTCTTCGAACCTAAACTTTGGGCGGTTCATTGAGTCCAAGGCCAATGTGGCTGCCAGGAAACTTGGCGTTATCACAAAGTTCCTTCATACCAGGGCAGCTTCTAACCTTGTACAAAGCACAGGTCCATTCGTGTGTAGAGTACTGCAGCCACATTTGGGCTGGTGCTGCTAAGTGTCACCTGGCCACTTTGGATTCAGTGAAGAGGCGTGGGAAGAGGCTGATTGGTGACCTTATTGGTGACCCTTACGTTGTTAACACCACTGCGATCCGGACGAATTGTTTCGCCTCCTCCTTTATTCCTCCTAGTTTATAATTTATAAAAAAAAAAAAACTAAACAACAGTTCTTCTCATAACTAAAACATTTTCTTAAAGATTTGAAAATGCCTAGGAGAGCCAGGTCTCAACTTACTAAACATAGTCCTCAAGCACGGGCAGCAAGAATACGTCCTATGGGGGAATCTTCACCTAAACGTTCACAACGCCTTGCTGAACAAAATCAGAGAAATTTTCAGGTACTCACACGAAAGTTGAGTGTCGAACGTACGCAACGCCTTGCACAACAAAATCTGAGAATCTTTGAGTTACGTGCACGAGAGTCGAGGCTGGAGCGTTCCCAACGTCTTCATGAACAAAATGTAGGGACCTCGACCCCTATGTAGTATAAAACAAAGTCGCTTTCTCTGTCCCTATATCCCTATATATGCTTACATCTTTAAAACTACGCAACTGATTATGATGCAATTTTTTTAAATGGAGATGAAGATAGAGTGATTCAAGAGGAAGGTTTATATGTATAATTCAAGCACCCGTGCGAAGCCGGGACGGGTCGCTAGTATAATATAAGTAAGGATTCTTGATAACCTCATGGTTACGCTAGTTTTGGTGTCGGTGCACTCTTAACCTGCAGAGTAAGCAAATTGAAGTGGAAGTGGGCTGGCCATAGTTGTCGAAGGACTGGTGATCGGTGGAGTAGACGAGTGTATCGTACATCATTAGAAGTGTAGGACGCCTAGCTGGAGTAACCCACGACTCTTAGAAAGTGACAAGAATGTGGAAGGTGGAGGACTAGGCTGTGGCAACCGTTATGCTACAGCCTTAGGGGAGGCTTCTTTTTGTTGCGATGGGAAATCATCAAATGACTTCTCCCGTTTTGGGCGGAGCGGAAGGGTGTGTCAGATTTTCACTGACTAAAGCCTACCCGTGTTTCTTCACTTGCCTGTGCGACGGCCAGGGCCACGGTTTCTTTTTTAACCAACCTGCAACCCTGACCCAGGAGGCATCGGCCTTTGTGGACTCCGTCACGATGTGCTGACATCTCTTTGAGGCGCGCGTGAAACACGACGCGCTGTCGACTCGGGCCTGGTCTTTAAGTCTCATTGATTGATTGGTACTTACACCAAAACTTCAATTCCAATCGCCTACAGAAATGTAGTAACAAGATTTAGCTCTCTAATTAAAGGAATCCGTATATATTCCATCCTCACACTTGCGAAGTGAATGACATAATTACGCACATTCAATGCTCCGTCATTAGAAACTTTACATTAGACCTTATAGAATTCAGTATTGGCAGTAATTTGACTTTTACCTGAAACGTAACTCCAGTCACAGAACCACAACATGTTCCTTTAAATATTACTAAGATTAGATATTTTAAAAGACATTTTTAAAAGCGTATTCATCCGATTTTGATTTCTATTGCGCAGGCAAAAGGATGGCATTAGCAGAAAAAAACGGCCAAGTGCGAGGCGGACTCACGTACGAAGGGTTCCGTACCATTATCTTTAAAAAAGGCAAAAAAATCACGTTTGTTGAATGGGAGTCACCCTTCAATATTTATTTTAATTTTATTATTTAATTTTAATACATAAACAAATATTCTATGAATATTTCAAGCGTCTATCTATTTCCGTTATTACGAGTAATAGGGAGCAAAAACGGCAAAAAAATCACGTTTGTTGTATGGGAGACCCTCTTAAATATTTTTTTTTTAATTTTTAGTATTTGTTATTATAGCGGCAAAAGAAGTACATAATCTCTGAAAATTTTAACTGTCTAGCTATTGCGGTTCATGAGATAAAGCCTGATGACAGACGGACAGACAGACGGACAGCGAAGTCTCATGAATAGGGTTCCATTTTACGTGTTAGGTACCCTAAAAATGTTTACATTGCCTGCTTTTTTACTGTAACTACCATTACAAAACTATTTAAGCATAGTATACTCGTACAGAAATATATAGTAGAAATAAATAAAAATAAAAAATATACACAAAAAGTAATAAATCATCAAAAAAATCCTATACGTACGCGACTAAAAGGCTCCTATCTCAGCATGTAGCTTCGAAGTTCGATATTTAAAAAATAAATGTCGCAGCATTAGTATTCTGATAGGGCCCGCTGTGACGTCAGGGGAAATTAGAGTAATAAATAAACATTGTCAGACATTTGTCATACCTATCTACAACGTAATATAAGTCAAAATCGTTTGAACGGGCTGTAAAAAAGATTTATTCTCATTGTGAATGGAGCTTAGTACTCTGGTATCGAGGGTCTTGTGGCCAAATAATAACAGCATGGGATGATCGATGGGTGAACATAGTATCTAAGCTTGCTACGAACAGATTGTGAATGGTTGATTATCTTTCACATATTGAGAAAACTCACACGTCAGATTAACAGCCGCACAGTTCGATTGATCAGGTTAAGCTACTCTCTGTCTGTGGAAAGGTTCATTATTACATACCGAGGCTTTCCGAGGCCATCCTCGGAAAAACTCGTTAAGCCGTTGGTCTCGGTTGTCATTTGTAGATCTTTGACAGATGTTAGGGGTCGTCAGAAACCCGAAAGTCTGACAATCATTCTTTCCAGGGTGTCGTAATACCGTGGCCGTTAACATCATAGCCCACTTACACGACTCTGCTCGCACCCGGCAAAAGAATATAAATCAATTGGGTTGTATCCTAAAAAACTATTGAATGTCCATCAGATAGATTTATAAAGAATATTGAACTCGTATTTTTTTTTTTTCGTCCATTCAAATACTTAGGAAGATATAATATTGATTTGAAATGAAAATATAAATCACACGGATTGAGCTAGCCCCAAAGTAAGTTCAAGACTTGTGTTATGGGATACTAACTCAACGATATTATATTTATAATAGATACATAATTATATAGATAAACATCCAAGACCCAGGTCAATTAGGAAAAGATCGTTTCCTGAATCGATCGAACCCGGGGCCTCCACGTCGCAGGCAAGCATGTTGACCCCTGTGTCACGGAGGACGTTGCAAATGTCGCATGACGTCACGCCGTGGTACCTACAAAATATACCACGGCGTGTCGTAATTAGCCCCCACTCCGTAACTTCAATACGCTATATCTCAGTAGTTTTTAGTAATTTCGACAAAATAAAAAATAGGGGTCTTAGTTTTTTTTATTGTCTATAAGACGGCCTAATTAATTTTTTGATTTTCATGCCTTAGATACATCCCTATTATGGGCTTTAAATATTGCACTTTTGATATATTTTACATTATCATCATAAATTAGTAGACAGCTCGGTTTCAGCAACATCTAATGGCAGTCGTTACGGATTGTTGGAGGCCCAAAGGTCCAACAATTGGTCTAGCTGCAATGCTTCGATATCACCTTCGGGTTGTTGAGGTCAGACGGCAGTCGCTTCACGGAAAATATCGAAGTTTAGCCAAAATCAACACTTAGACTGGTAAAGCGGACCCCAGACTCCAAAGCTGAAACGCTTCGGATGCGACTAGGATTAACGCTGGGATAATGGTGATGATTAATAGATAACTAGTTAGTACGAATCCGAATCTAAATATGATGGAATATTACTCCAATCCCATATGGGTTGTTTACCTGGTGTTCGACCAGTGTATTCACCCATCATCGCTTGTACACTTCATCGAGTTACATTAAATCAAAATCAAAAGTCATTTATTTAAATTAGCTTGAGAATCACCACTTTTTCAATGTCAATATTACATAAGATGGTTCCCCAAAACGCCCACCCATCGACACTTCCTAGCGCTTTCGCTGGGACGAAGAAGTGGCGGAACAAACTCCCCAGCAACACAGCTGTCTGTTTATTTAAAAAAACACCAAAATACCAACAAAGCAAAAGAAATATATATACATATACAACGTATAACATAAAGGGTATATACATAACAAAGGCATAGCATCTTTACATGATATCAAACGATATTGGAAGGGTTTTTTAATCCTATCTCTTTATATTAGGAAGTTATGAGGAAAAACACCGCCTGTGATAGTCTACTATCATACTAGTCGCACAGAGATATTGGAGACATTTATCGGATTTTGGCAAGTAACGTGACGGGTTACGAGTAGTTATTAACGTGTGTAGTGTGCTGCCACGTTTGTTATGATTTGATTTTAAGAAACACACGAAACCGAAAGTTTGGTACCAATTTCTTGAGTATTTTATTTTGAGTTGAAACCCTTCCGATATCGTTTGATATCATCTAAAGATGCCATGCCTTTGGTATGTATATACCCTTTTTGTTACACGTTGTATATATATATTTAAATTAAAATGTAAATAAGTAAACACTTATTACTTAAATCAAAGCCCCAGGCATAAAGGGCGTGACAGCTGATATATTTATGCATTGTAAAAAGTAAATTATATGAACTCATATAACATGTCAGTAAGCTAATTCCGGAGAAAAAACACAAACATTGTCCTCAGTCAATCAGAGCGACCAGCTATTCTTATCATTTAAACAATCATTTATGGAATAATATGCCTTTGAACAAAGCTTGGATTTAATTTGTGCTTTAAATTCATTGTAAGGTTGTAAAAAGTAATGTTATAAAAAGCTATACCAAGCCCAACAAGATTATGAACCTTTTCAAGTCGGTGAAGGGGGGAGGGGGGCATTAATATAAACAAGGCGCCTATATCATCATCATCATAACAGCGTTAATCCCGGTCACATCCGAAACCTTTTCAGCTTTGGAGTCTGGGGTCCGCTTTACCAGTCTAACTGCTGATTTTGGCTAAACTTCGACATTTTACGTGAAGCGACTGCCGTTTGACCTCCATAACCTGAAGGCGACATCGAAGCATTGCAGTTAAACCAATTGTTGGACTTTTGAGGGCTCCAACAACCCGTAACGACTGCCACTAGATGTTTGTATGGCAACCGGGACCAACGGCTTAACGTGCTTTCCGAGGCACGACCAGACCAGTGCAAGTATTCATATTCATGCATACAAATACTTGTACTGTGCGGGGATCGAAGCCGCGCCACCTTGCGCAGCGGCCGCGTCCGCTACCGCTACGCCATGGAGGCTGTCTAAGTAAACAAGGCGCCTATATCGCGCCTATAAAAATATTTTTATGACCTAGTAATTATAAAAAAACTTACATACACAAACAGTCAGACCCGGGGTTCTGACTATTTGTGTAAGTTTAAATATTTGTAAACGCACCTACGATACAGGAGAAAGTCTTAGTGTGGGGCAACGTTTATATAAAAAGAAAAAAGAAATGGAAGTCAAGAAAACTTTACAGTTTCCAAAAATATATCATGTTCCTAAAACCTCTCCTTCAGACTTCATGCTCTGATAATAACGCTTTGAAAATATCTTAAACAGGAATTTTCCACCTTTATAACTTCCGTACAAATTACTTCAGGCGCGTATCGTGTTCTCGTCATGTAAACTTTAGTAATTAGGGGCGCTTTCCGTTGCTAGGTGATCGATGCGCTGCCCTTAATATTATTTTGTATATTTTGAAGCGAAACTTACAGAAGTTTTGAAGCGCTTTATTGGCTGAAAAGGTGTGTTGTTTTGATTACGTTGAAATATTGTAATTGTTATCTTCTTGAGCGTTGATCGCAAAAATAAAACGAAAAGAAAATTACCGTTGTTTGCAATTTTTTTTTACTGTTTGCGCGCCCTGGGAGTGTACTGTCTTAACGAATAGTTAATTCTTTCAACAGGCTGTCAAAAACAAGTAACTACTTCTGCCTTGCGTTTTACTAGCGGTGGGGTAGCGATTAATACACGGAATTGCAATAGCGGAATAAAAAAAAACAGTAAATAGGAAGGAAGACGGTAGTTGAGCATGGTGATGCAATGTTAAACCCAACAACACAACCAACAATGCCGCGCCAGAGGGAGATTGATCTGGATATCCTCCACGACCAAACTCCCGACACAAGAACAATTGGCGCATCGTGCCCATCACACATCGCAACAGAACTGCTCAGACCCGTCCTCCATGCGGCTTCACTAGACATCATGCCCAAACACGACGAATCGCTTGGCGGCAAGACTTTGTCTGGTAGATGCTAACTTCTGTCGGCAGCCGATGTTATGGCCTACCACCGAGTGTCGTAGTGTCTAGTGCCAATGTTACGTCAAAGTTCATATAATAAACATCTCGTAACGTTGACACCGTTTCAAACAATGTTGTGTTTGTCTTGAGAAAAACACTAATTTCATAAATGTACAATGATGGTAAAGTTATAATTTCCAGCGACTTAAAGAAAGATACACAGCTATCGTCACTTTTTAACCGACTTCAAAAAGGAGGAGGTTACTCAATTCGACCGTATATATGCTTTTTTTTAATGTTTGTTCGCGCATAACTTCGTCATTCATGAACCGATTTTGATGGTCTGATGATGGAAGACCAGAGAAATCAAGGGGAACTTTCAAAAATCGTAGAGGCGATTAGTACATTTCTTAATATTTTCATTAAGTATTTTAAAGCACTATAATTTGATTAAGGTCAGGAGTAGATCTGATGATGGAGCCGGAAGACAATCGAAGGAACTCCTTAACAATTTACAGCAGCTACCTTGTGTTTGGGCCTTGATTAATTTGTATTCATAAGAATTTTACACCTAGATAGGTGTGACTGTCATAAGAGCTCTGATGATGAAGACAAAGGCCAGTTCCGGGAACTCTTCAACGGTTTACGGTAGCTACTTTGTGTTTGGTTTTAATTCATTTATATTGATGAGAACTTTGCATCCATTGGGTTAAAATAATGGTCTGCAGTAAATCTGATGATGAAGACCATAGGCAGTCGAGAGAATTCTTCAAAAATTACGGGTAAAAATTAAAGTGAACAAAATTACGTCGTTGCCCAACTATATTTGCGTCAGCTTCCAGTCTGACCGGATGTAACTGAATACATAGTACCTACTTTTACTACTAAAAAGTGTAAAATAAAAACTTTATTACAAAAAACACAACCGACTTTTAAAAACCACTACAAAGTGAAAAATAACTAATTTTGGAAGTCGGTGTCAAAAGCTAATATACAAAAACCAAAGACACCGACTTCCGAAATTAGTTATTTTTCACTTTGTAGTGGTTTTTAGAAGTCGGTTTTTTTTGTAATTTTTTTTTTATCAGACCACACTTTCCTAAAGCAATTGTGACCAGGCAGTGTCGACTTGCTACACTACCCGCTTACTAATATTTAATGAAATTAATGACCTATATATGTTATTTGTAATATTATATGGTCACCTTCTTCCTGCCCTTATCCCAATTTATTTGAGGTCGGCGTAATATGGCCATGCTTTTTTTGTTAAACCTCATCTCATTCTAACCATTGTTTCATTTATCATATTATATCATCATCATCATCATCAACCTTTTTATCGTCCCACTGCTGGGCACAGGTCTCCTCTCATACAGAGAAGGATTGACCGTAATCACCACGCTCAATGCGGGTTGGCGATTTCAGACTTAAAGTCTAGTTTTCCTCAAGATGTTTTCCTTCACCTTCAGTCATTGGTGTCCAATATATACTTAGAAAGTACATATAACTTTAGAAAAGTTGCATTGGTACTTGCCTGACCTGGAATCGAACCCTCATACTTGAGAGGCTGGTGTTTTAACCACTAGGCCACCACGACTTATAAAATTATAATGCCAAGGAAATAAAACCATCGCAATAGGCTAGCCATACAAGCTGTAAAACCCATGACCGTTGAGGTAGACGTATTCCTGAGTGAAGACTGTGAATTGGTAAACATTTCTGGTATACTTGTATTACTCATATTTATTGCGATATTTTATATCTAAATAGTATTGCTAATGTCTGTGTTCACGTTTAGTCCTCTTGGTTAATTAACTATCCAGTAGTGTATTGACTAAGTGGATTTGACTCTCAAGTTGACACGAACGTCCGTTTGTGAAAGTTAATAGGAGACGGTAGAATAAAAAGAGGGGTACGCGTGAACACGGGCATTCGCGTTTTGGCAGCTCATTAAATAAGTTGGAAAAATTGTAAGAGCAATGTGAATAAATATGACTATTTTGAAGAACTGTATTCTCATTTTCTGACTTGTAAAACAAACGCCCTCAGGCTAGAAGCGACACAGCACAGGCTGGCTTGCAATAGGAGAATTCCTATATCCAGCAGTAGATAACGAGCTGATAATGATAATGACAAAAACGTTAGCACAACTACGTGACTATGGACTAAAAACTGCTTCACCCTCGACAATCCAAAACTCAACAACACACCCTTGTATTCCATTTTCCGCAATTTAACTTAGCACCGATTGTTTGGCTGTTTTAACTAACCCTTCCCACGAATCCCACAGCCGCGTCCATTAATGCTGTACCGGTTAGACTGCGTAATTGCAAAACTTGGACTTGGTCTGCCAACTTGAACAGGTGGAGTAATTTGTACAAGTTAGAACTGAATTATTATGAACTCGTTTCCTGGGGAGGATTTAACTGCTGTTTAGGTTGTGGGTTGTAAGTTTCTGAGGGTTCATTTTTCGATGGATGTTTTGTAAGTGTTACTAAATAAGGACTATCATGTTGTACAGAAAGTGAGTTGCATCTGTGCACACATTTGTGTACTATAATAAGTGTCCAGTGCACTTGGCAGGCCGCCGGTTCCGAATTTCGGTCGAGATGGTGTTATTCTGGGATTTGGGAGTCAGATAGGTATTCGCTTTATCTGTTAGACTTGAATGCGGTTCAACCTAGATAGAAAAAGGATCTTCTTCTTCTTCTTCCTCAGCCTATAGATGTCCACTGCTGGACAAAGGCCTCCCCCAAGGCTTTCCACGATGACCGGATTTTATTTTTCTAGGCTTTACAATAGGATATGCTATACTGGCTATGCTCGGAGTTTCTCTGCGTGATCGAATCAGAAATGAGGAGATCCGCAGAAGAACTAAAGTCACCGACATAGCTCTTTGAGTCGCTATACTTAACTGGCAGTGGGCAGGGCACATTGCTCGTAGAACTGACGGCCGATGGGGACCGTAGACGTACGGAAGACGCAGCATAGGGAGGCCCCCAACAAGGTGAACCGATGACCTGGTGAAGTTCGCGGGAAGCCATAGACGCGGTCAGCACTAGACTGGTCAGCGTGGAAAGCTTTGGGGGAGGCCTTTGTTCAACGGTGGACATCTACATGCTGAAAAGAAGAAGAAGAAGAAAAAGTCTAACACGACCATCCAATCCGCCCAAATCGGGAAAAGCAATTTGATGATTAATTCGGTTGTTTTCAGAGTACGATTCAACAAAAGAAAATATATGTTACAAACAAATATACTAAAACTAATAATACACATCATATAAAAACTAATTAATCAAATAATAATTCAACATTTCGAAGCGAATCTCTTAGAAATGAGAACTATTTTCCGTAAAGTGTAGTGACCTGTTTGACGTTATCAAAAACTTCTGCAGTTGGTAGGAAATGCACCTTGAATATCTCATCTAATCCGTTCATTTCAACTGCTTTAGGATTATCCAGACTCTAATCAGTATCGCTAAGATCTTTCTTAGAGGGTTCTAAGACGGTGAAATCTTTCAATTCAGTACAGCTTGTTAAGGTACGTCTGTGAGCTGTTTGGACAAGTAAAGTAGTTTTATCGACAACTTTCTATAGGAGTTGCTACAAAATTAATCGAAAATCTACGTGTTCTTTTGATACCTGGGTCTTAGAACCAGTATTCAGAGGGAAACTATTTTCTACCACATAGATTAGACTATAGAAAGTATGGAATACCTTATTAAGTACGTCATATAATTTACAGAATATAAATATAAAGATTTTATAAAGGGTGACACAATAGGCGGTCTTATCGCTACAGACAATCTTTGGATGAAATACCAACGGAAAGGACAGATAAATAATGTAGACCGTAGCTTTCTATGTACTTTTTGATTGTATCTCGTAGCTGACCATTAGAGGCCGTGACTACTTAACTGGACTTCTTTCCTGTGGATGCCTTAAGTAAAATTAAACTAAAAATTAAGGCTACTACGCACTAAGGGCACCCCCTGTGGGGTGCGAACATCGGCTTAGGGCGTTTCGCCTCGTCTTTTATATTGCGTACATCGAGGGACTGGACAATGTGCCAGCGGCTGAGTTTCCGTTTGATTACAGTTTAAGTATCTGCAAGGCTAGAGTAAATAGGCTCTTAATACACTAGCGCGCTTTACCATCAATGATTGCATCACTGCTTACCATCAGGCCTCTCAATCGATTTTGATGAAATTTGGCACAGACAATCTTTAGACCCTGAGAAAGGACATAGGCTATATTTTATTGAAAAAAAAAATGATATTCCCGAGGGAAATGTAAAAAGCACGATATAACCAAATTCCACGCGGGCGAAGCTGCGGGCGGAAAGCTAGTAAAATTATAAACCAAGTACAAGAACAAACGTTTTCTCGGTGGTAGGCAACAACATCAGCCGCCGGCATAAGTTACCACCCACCAGACAAAGTCTTGCCGCCAAGCGATTTGTCGTGTTCCGGCATGATGTCTGGTGAAGCCGTACGGAGGACGGGTCTGAGCAGTTGTGTTGCGATGTGTACCGAGTACGATGTGCCTAATGTTGTTGTGTCGGGAGTTTGGTCGTGGAGGGTCTCCAGATCATCCTCTGGCGCAGCATCGTTGGTCGTGTTGTTGGGTTCAACATTGCATCACCTCGCTCAACTGCCGTCTTCCTTCCTATTCACTCAGTTTTTTTTAGTGAATAGGCTTAATAAGCTAGTGCGTTTTACCATCAACGATTGCATCACTGCTCACCATCAGGCGGGATTGCAGTCAAGCACTAGTTCATATCTAATAAAAAAAGAAAAAAAAAAAAAAAACAAAGTAAATACTTTTCAGTCAGTTTTGGCAAGAAACTATATTTATTATTCCAATATTGAAATCCATTTCAAAATTTTATCTCGATTCACCCACGCATCCCTTTTCAACTTGGCAGTAAAGCACGTTGCATAAAATTATTTACCATATAAATAAATCACATCTTATCAAGAGTTGGTAAAACAAACAATAAATCCTGTATTACAATTAAACTGCTTACTTAAATAAATTAAATTTTTTCCCAATGTAGCAAATTATAAACCTATCAAAATTGAAAGCTTTTGCATCATAATAATAAACATAGTAGCGTCTCCTACGCAATATTATAAATCATTTTTCGAACAATGGTTCCCATAATAAATGGTGTTATTTGAAGTCGTGTAACTTTCTCAGAGTTTATTAAGTGTAATTGTTTCTCTGGAATGCCTAATGATACACACTGCTTTTAAGTTCAATGTTGCTAATGCATAAATATCCCTTTCTATCTCTTTCATCCGTGGTATCTCTTTCTAACAACCCGGCAGGCCCAGGCAGCCTTCGGTTCTAACTGACCGAGTCTCTAAGACGCAAAGATGGCCCCTACCGCACGTGCTTAACGCCGTCTTCCTTTGAAAGCATTAGTTCTTCGCTGTAGGAGATGTCGACTTTCTATCTAACCTCGCTCCGTTGTGAACCACCGTCCGTCGAGAACCATCGCGATGATGTCATGATCTCAGCCACGAAGGCATGACAACGCTACACACACTGTTTGATAATATATGTCCCACGCTAAAGGCTAGTTTCCGTCAAGATCGGCCCAACATACATACAGTCTAGAAGGCTGGAAGGAACAATGATGGATATTTCAGGAGTCATGACGGTAAAGAGGCTATAACATGGTTGTAGTCTTTATGATTTACGTAAACGCCTCTGACCTTCGAAATGTGTTGAGGTCTGCTTCCAGTCTAACTAAATACAGCTGAATACCAGTATTTTACGATAGTAATAAGATACCACTTGGTAAGACTGGTGGCCTTATTGGATTTGGGCTTCTGACTCCCCGTAAGGATCGTCACAGATTCACAAATGACAACCAGAACCAACAGCTTCGGACGTTCTTTCCGAGGCACGGAGGTAGCAACCTGCCGAACTTCGTATTAATAATAATAAATAATAATAAAGCCCTTTATTTCCAAACATAACATATTACAATTTAATAAAAGATATAATCTATTTTTATTTTCGTTTTGGGTTGCCCAATTTTGAGCAAAGGCCTCCTCCATGCATTTCCATAGTTTCCTATAACAACCTATTTTATTTCCGTTTCCTATAATAAACTAGTAACTTAGAAAATAAACTAGCAACTTTTACCATGAGCGATTTTTCCATTATTATGATAGGTGAGCAAGATTTCTATACAACGCAAGACTACTTCCAGTTAATACACAGTATAAGGACAACTGTACAAAAGGTTAAGAATACAAATATCATAATATGCGCTCCGACATATAAATATGCCTACTATTAAAACATGTACAACTGGAGAGTTGAAAATTTTGTAAATTTGCTGTATCTTGACATAACGACACATGAGCATGCATACTTCCTGGACTCAAATAAAAATCTTGACTACGAAATGTTTAACAAGCGTACAGGGTTATTGAATAACTTTGGCATGAGAACCATCTTCAAAGACATAGACGATTTTATTTATGGCATCCAAAAATACGACCTACAACCATTAACAAGTGACAACATAAAAGAACAAATATCCATAAACGGAAAAGGCGTCAACCTGTTTTTTCTATGACAGCCATGCCGGGCAGACTTCCACCGTATGCTCCACCTCCTTCCTTTTGCCTCATCTTGAACAGGAATCTCATTCATTCATTTCAATTTTTTTTTTTATGTATATATTATAAGTATATATTTTGGTAATAGTATGTATGTATATTTAGCTTATTTAAGTATTTTTTTAATAATTATAGGGGCTTTTTTTTTCTTTAAATATTCTTTCAAGCTAAAGCACCTACCATCTTATCTCTTCACCACCTGGGGTTGACTGGTAGAGAATGCCTAAGGCATTAAGTCCGCCTCTGTACATGTCATGTGTGCAAAAGAATAAATAATTAAATAATAAATAATCTCCTGTATTATGCTCCTCCCTAAAATAATTAATTGTCGTTGCAATTACAAGTACGTATCGTGGCCTTGAATACATCTGTGATTATAAAAAAGTTATCATGGCATGCGAAGCACTCGTCCATTTCCAATGTGGTCGAGCACCAATTACGGTCGATTTTCAAACTTGACGGGCAGCTGAAACACAATTTATTAACGGATCGGGCTTAAATTCGCAAAACGTGACGGATTGTTTCCCTATCACCTGTGACAACAATGAAGTTATTCGAGTCCGTGACGGAAATACTTATGGAGTTTTTATTTTTCGGCCTTTGTAACACTGAATATTTTACAGTTTCAAGTTGGGAACTGCGGTACCAATTTCTATTTTCTGACATACTGGGCCGGGCTAAAGGTGCCGAAAGAAGCGATCACGTACCGAAAATTGTAAGGCTTTCTATAAGGTGGACCAAAGATCTGACTGCACGTTTAGCGCAGTGGTTAAGCTTTTGGCTGCTGCGCTGCGTGTCGCGGGTTCTAATCCCGTACGGAACAAATATTTGTATAACCTACAAGCAGTTGTTCCGGTTCTGAAAGTTTGTGTATGTGAATTTATATGTTTGTAAACGCACTCACGACACAGGAGAAATTCCTAGTGTGAGGCAAGGTTAAAAAAAAAAGAAAAAAAGAACAGCACGGGTCACAGCACAGTATCGCTGCTTGGGAGAGAATTGTGCATTTTTGGCAGCGGTCGTCTGCTGGCCGAAATTATAACGACTTTCCAAGGCAAATACGTCATTCTCTATTGACTGGCAATTTTGGATGTATTGTTCAAATCGATTATAGGAAGTACGGACCTGTGATCTACAAAGATATAGAATGAATTATTGACCATTCAATCAATATCTTTGTGAATCATAAGTCAGTACAAAATACAGGTCGTAAATAATTAAGTTGTGATTAGCCATATCCCACCCTTTTATTCCGGTTGGGAATTGGTCAAATGATCTCTCCCGCTCTTGGCGGAGCGAAAAGGCGTGTCAGACATTTACTCACTAAAACCCACCTGTGTTCCTTCACTTGCCTGTGCGCGAAAGCCACGGTATATCTTTCGAAGAACCCACAGATGGGATGTCACTGAAGACCAGCTCTGGAGCTCTGTCTTTACGCTAAAACTTCTAAACGGATTTAGATGAAATTTGGCAAAGAGATGGTTTATAACTAGGATAGGACTTAATTTGTAGACTTTTTTATTTAGCTGTTCTCACGGAATCGAAATTTATGCAGTAAAACCGTTTGTAACTAAATAATTAAGTCCGCACACATTCAAATATTCCTTCATCCATAATGATTACGTGGCAGCACTGAAAACAGCAAAAACAAACAATCAAACCCAACTAGTTTATAAAACATACCTTTAGAACACAAACAAAGTATAAATTAACAGCTTTACTCAACAAAGTATTATTGGCTTTCATAGTTTTCAATGTTGATATTTCACACCCGTATGTCCCACATAATTTTATATCCAACTTACCGCATAAATTAAACTTTTCCACAACAATTTGGAAGTTGCCAGTTTGGTTGCTGTCACCCTTACTGTGTTCTATTTAATAAATCATTATTTATCCCTTATCCCTGTGGTTTTAAGGGTTGGTATCGCGTGGCTGGTAATGATAGTATTAAGCCTCGCTAATTGATTGCTTGGAACTGTTATGCTGACGGGGACGCAGAGGTGAGAAGTACTATCGCAATTAATTTCATGGTTTCGATGACAAGTTAAAGTGTTAACAGAAAATTATGTACACCAAAGTCAGGGCAATTTTTCAAATTAATTTGTTTTACAATTTATTCATATTTTGTTTATTTATGTAGGTGCGTGTGTGTCTGACGTACGTAGCTCTTCGAGTCGCTAAAATTAAGTAGCCGTTAAGTGGGCGGGGTATATTTCTCGTAGAAGTGATGGCCGATGGGGCAGTAAGGTTCTGGAATGGCGGCCACGTACCAGAAGACGCAGCGTAGGGAGGCAACAAGGTGGACCGAGGGCCTGCTGAAGGGCGCGGGAAGCCGATGGATGCGGGCAGCACAAGACCGGTCATTGTGGAAAGCCTTGGGGGAGGCCTTTGTCGAGCAGTGGACCTCTATAGGCTGAGAAGAAGAATAAGAAAAAGTGTACCTGATATTGTCTTTTATATGTATTGTTACTTTTATATTGTTATTTATTTACGATAACTTTAAAATGTCAATTAGTATGCATATTTGTACGCCTCTGGGCAAAACATAGCAGATTTATAATATTTATCTGTAACACCTCACACTTTAACCTATGTTTACAAATAAAGATTCTGATTATTCTGTGTGTCTATGACCGTCGTTAAGGTTAGTCAAAATACCAAACATCTGACAGCCAGTCATGCCAATGGCTATCGTATTGCTCAGTGACAGAGTTGTAGAGGTAAAATGGGTCGTCATTCCGTGTAATGTGCTTGACTGCTATCCCGCCTGATGGTAAGCAGTGATGCAATCGTTGATGGTAAAGCGCGCTAGTTTATTAAGAGCCTATTCACTCTAGCCTTGAATACACTTAATTTGTAGTCAGACGGAAACACCACCGCTGGCAAATTGTTCCAGTCCGCGCCGCCCTACATACCCATTAGCGCTTAGGACAAACTAGTTTGGACTAGCCTAAACTGATTTATCCTATAGCGTATAGGCAGAAGTAGTTTAGCCTAGGCTAAACTAGTATGTCCTGAAATCGGGTTTGTTTGGCCGGTAACATATATATGACAATGTAGACAAGACATAGATAGCGGTAGTGGCCGGCCGGTCAAGCGCTCCCTGGTGGGCCTCTAGTGATCTCTTTAAGAAACTTTTTTTGCTCGACGGTCTGCTCGAATTGAGCTGGACTTATTTTGTTGTTCACCATTGGGTATCTGTATGTGGTATTTTGTAATCTGTGCTATAATATATTTATGTACTATCAAAAAATAACCTATTAGAAAATTAGTTTACATTTGTGTGATACTTTATTCAAATCGGCTAAGCGTTCTATGCAAATCATAAATATTTAAACATAAATAAACTGTTTACATTAACAGGAAGTGGGATTATTACTTGTATGAAAATCAGCTAACTTAAAGGTTGTTAACAGCTTCTTTTTTAGGTTTGAACATATCGTTACCATTTTTTTTTATTCCGGAGTAGAAACTCCTCATAGATAACCACCGCCCTGGGCCGGGGTCTGTTAGACTCCTACTTACCCCTGGACCCATTTATGGGGTTCGGATGAAGGTGTTGTCCGCCCTTCCTCGGCGCCCGGTGCGTCTTCTGCGGCCCGAGAATGTAGTTGAGATCTCCCTCTCCCGTTCCGCAGCTTCCTTCTGCGACAAACAATTTACCTAGCAAATGTTTCTTTACCTCTATTCTTTATCAAATTTGGCCCAAGTATAGAGCGATGTGTTGTTTTGTACTTTAAAGTCAACACATGTGTATAAATCTTGTAAGTTCCCACCCTGCCTCCACGCTAGACAAAGGAGCTTTAGACTTTAATAGTGTGTTATTTCCTGCTTATAACTACCAGAACTTGCAAAGATTCTATTACCGAAATCCTGCTTAAGCTGAGGCGATACTAATCAAATGACCTTGGTGTATGAATAAAACCAGCTATAAAATGCCAATGTTTGTAGGTATGTCCTAAAATGAACATCGACAAGACAATGGTAAAAAGGTATTGACTGCCTACGTAGATTTTCTTACGTACATGTAACTTTTTTTTTATTATCAGCCATTTATGTCTTACTGTGGAACAAAGAACTTCCTTACCTTATATTTATATCTTCGTCTGTTTTTGGCCAAACTTTATGAAAAAGTAAAATTAGTCCCGGAAACTCTTCTTAGGGCTACCTTATTGCCGTTTACAATCCACTGAAGTTACCATCTCTAATTAATTTGTCTAATACGAGGAAGTCGTTTTGGCCTAGTGGTTAAAACACCAGCCTCTCAAGTATGAGTGTGCGGGTTCGATTCCAGATCAGAAAAGGACCAATGTAATTTTTCTAAAGTTATATATATACTTTCTAAGTTTATGTTGGAGACAATAAACATCTTGAGGAAACCTGGACTCTATGTCTGAATTCGCACGCCAATCCTTCATTGTATGAGATTAGACCTGTGTCCAGCAGTGGTATGATAAAAAGGTTGATGATGATGATGCGAGGTGTATCTTCATTGATCCACGACATATATAAAATTTACATTTGTAGCCCTAACACTTATAAAATACTAGCCTCGCCGCGCGGTTTCACCCGCGTAAGTTTCAATCCCGTGAATATATCGAGATAAAAGTATCCTATGTGTTATTCCTGGTTATAAACTATTTGTTTGCCCATTTTTATTCAAATCTGCTCAGTAATTTAGACGTGAAAGCGGAACATATAAACAAATTCACTTTCACATTAAAAATATAAGTAAGCAATGGCCTACAGGCAAGTGAAGGAACACGGGTAGGTTTTAGTCAGTAAAAGCCTGACACGCCTTCCGCTCCGCCTGGAGCAGGCAAGGTCATTTGATGATATTCCATCCCAAAAAAAAAAAGGATTTGTTGGTCATGCGTTCCTAACTGTACAGCACGTCTCATTTCTACTCAAACGGCGGTCAATCTTCAGTCGTTAAGTTATTCTATTATATATAATTGGATCCAAAGCTTAGTCCTGTAATTGAGTGGATATATCATAATCAGATAAGACGTGATTATCAGAAACTATGATCCAATATTGTTTTATGAGCAAGTGTCATACTGATATAATGATTTGTTGTATTATATGTTCATTATTACATCACTAAATTCGGCTGATTAAATAGTAAATAAGACTTATCGATCTCGAAATTATTGTTTCAGTAAAATATTTATGTTTTAGGGTAATATCTGCTACAGACATGCGCGTATAAATAAATCAATAAAATCAAATTATTTATTTTCTAGAATATAGGTAAGCAAATAAGGTCGTGAAAAATTCAAGTTAGCCGTATGTTCTGTCCAAATTCGACATTCAAAATTTAAATGATATCAATATAATGCTACAACACATTGAGCTTTTTTATCATTATGTTGTAGTTATCAATACACACGTGTATCATACGACGTTTTTCAACATACCTACTTGTAAATAAAATAACAAAAAAAACTCATTTTATTTAGTACATAAAATTTAATAAAAGATGGCGGGAAAACGCCATTTTGTGAAGAGGTATTTTATTTTTACATTGCATTTTATAATGAGAAAATGTTAATTCAAGACGAGACTATCATGGTCTAAGATATTTTTGCCTGCTCAGTGTAACGCAATGTACTGTCAAATTGAACAAACAAACAATTAAATTTAAAAAAAATATTTATAACTCACTAGTGAGTTATAGTTTTTTTTTTTGTCACAGTTTGATTATGGGTGTTATTATGTGCCTAATTGCGGTGACCATAGAGCCACTTTATGAGCAAATGTGTTAAAAAGAACTTTACACCAAACACCACAGAGTCACAACCCATCTCGTAGTAATTTGCTGATTTCCCATCCAAAACAAAAAAAAAACCCTTAGTGAGGACATCTTTTGTTAAACGATGGAAATTTATTTGTACACCTATTAATATTTTTAGGAGTGCAATGTGGGATTTATTAGAGGTTCCATAATACATGCCTTTAGTTAGTCTCATCGTGCATGGATCACCAGGGATATAGGTACTCATGTAATGACATTCTGGCTACTAGTTTAACGAGGGACCCGCACTTGAAATTGTAACTTAATCACTCGCTACTGGGTCTAGCGGATCCGGACATAATTACGTGAATATTTCAAAATCGCTCAATGAAAGTGGTTGTAATGTTTTAATATTATAATAATATGCAAAATTTAATCAAAAAGTGAATAAAATATGAATATTGTTTTTATTCTTCTTAATTCAGTTGTTGGCGCCATCTATTGGCGTTTATAAATGGAACTGTTGCGCAGAATCTCTTAGCTAATTTCCTTTTACCCCGTAACCTACATCACGTCATGCACCCGCTGCCCGTGAGATGGCGCTGTTCGCTATTGATCGTGGAAGCGTCGAATCGTGCGTGAAAGAACACAGTTTAGTATCCATTGGAGCTCGATCCGCTAACCGCGTTTCGCATTGCTTTGCGGTGTGATCCTATCCGCTATCCGCTGTCACCGTAATAGTATCGCTTCCGCTCCCGCGAGTCGCATGGCTTTTGCTGTGTGAATCCTTTTCGCTAAACGATATAATCAAGCGATTATAAGTTATATCCAACCGCTCTTTCTTGTGGCTTCAAGAAAAGAAACCAAAGCTGTTAGCGGAGAACTTGATAACCACGTGTGTTTTGTTGAGCTTGTGCCGAACTGCGAGGGTGAAGAACCGTCGAAGACAAAGTGGACTGATCGAACTCCTACGAGACGACGGAACAGCCCGTGAAGAGAGGTAAGGTGCATGATACTCCATAACCCATTCCTAGGTTAAGAGTTTACAGCGCGACAGTGACGCCATTTTTCTTTTCAACTATTTTACAAATTATAGTCCAGATCGAAGGAAGGTATATTAAATCTCGCGAAACCACTTTGGCCCCTCCACCAGTACTCAGTACAAAAATATAAGGAATTTTGGCATAATTTTTTGACTTACCTTAGACTAACAGTTATAAATTCTGTAATGATATATTTTAAACAAAATATTTTCTACCTTAATATACTACCATAATGTATCTACTAAGACAAAATATGAATAAGATATCAAACATCATAGAAAGAAGAAAATTCAACATTCAAAATCAACAGATTCTAGATTTAAAGGAGACGGGCGAAATTGGGCCTGAACTGTACACAAATGAATTATTTATCAATAATTTTCATTTATTTTTTTGTTTTCAATCATTTATTACTAATTCTATTTTCGACAGAATAAAAAAGATAATATTTAATTAAATAATACTGACTTTCTTTACTTTCACTTTTCAACAATGTTACCAGATGAAATGCGAATCATTTATAAGTTATAATCGATAAATCAAATTATTAAAAAAAATAAAAAATAAAAGTTAATCAGTACATTTCTACAGATTCGGTTTAGAAAATCTTTTAATATAAGGTCTTAATTATATTATATATTATTAACTTAATTACAAAAACACTTATATTAAAACCTTTAATTTGGATTTTGTTGATCAAAGCACTCAAACGGACATCAATGTAAATGAAAATATATTGTCTCTAATGCCTTCTGTAACTAAAAATCCCGTCAAGGTGAGCACTAATAATTGCCATGATTTATTTCGTTCTTAAGAGTATCAGTATACTGCACCAAAACATCAGCGGCCTTCTTTCTAAGTCTGACCTATTTACAGTAGGCTTGGAAGATTTGGCAGAGACTGGAAAAACTATCGATGTGTTATGTTTTTCAGAGCATAATATGATACAGGATGATGTAGAGCATCTCCAGATCCCAAATTTTGTGCTAGCCACGCATTTTTCTCGTAACAAACGTAGGGGCGGAACTTGCATATTGGTAAAAAATAATTTAAAATATAATGTAATAAAAACGATTCAGAAATTTAATATCGCAAATGTTCTTGAGTCCTGTGCAGTTGAACTATTGGATCATAACTTAATTATATTGTGTGTTTATCGAGTACCAAAGAGTAAAGACTTTACTGCATGTATGAACACGTTTTTTGATCACTTCAACGATATCTTGTGCACTCTTACAAAACCTGTCAATAAAAAACTTGTTGTTTGTGGTGACTTTAATGTAGATATGTTAAAAAGGAATAGGCATACACTAGAGCTAGAGCAACTAATAACAGGATTCAACTTAAAGCAATCAATATTCGAGCCCACAAGACCCAATAGTGGCTCATGTATTGATAATGTTTTTCATAACATTCACGGTGCCAAATCGAACAATGTAGAACTAGGGCTGTCTGATCATAAGGCACAGATACTATGCTGTCCAGTAAAGAAGACCTGCTTGCTTGATCACTGGTTCGTGTATAAAAGAGTTTTTTCTAAACAAAATTTATTAAAGTTTAAAAATTGTCTAAGTAGACTTAAGTTCAAAGAAGTTTATGAAACTAATAACGCAAATGAAGCATTTACAATTATGCATGATTTGTTTAAATTATTCTATGATTTATGCTTTCCTATATCTAGAATAAAAATAAATACTAAAACTCGGCCGAAATGGCTCTCTCGTGGCATCAAAAAATGTAGTCAACGGAAACGGTCTCTCTTATGGAAGTATAGGTTGACTAAGAACCCGTCCGATAAGGTAAAGTTTAAAGAATATTCCGCAAGATATAGTAAAATAATTAAATTAACACAAAAATCTCAAAATAACTACTCTATTCTGCATTCCACCAATAAATCAAAAGCTATGTGGAATATAATTAATAATAACAAACATAACTTACCTCAAAACATCGCAGAACTAGTAATAAATGATAAAAGTATACGAGATCCTCAACAAATAGCAGAGGCATTCAATAATTATTATGCAGATTTGGCTCTATCGCATAATCCGAGTAATAGCTCAAAACACGGAACATGTAAAAATTCCTCTCCACACTCTTTCTTCTTAAGGCCAACTGATCCTAATGAGATTAGTTCCATCATAAAAAACCTGAGGAATACTAAATGCACAGGCTATGATGATATATGCGTGTTAGTAATAAAATATGTCAGCAATAATATCGCCCCCATTCTTAGTTACGTTATAAACTTATGTTTTGAACAAGGCACATTTCCTTCAATATTGAAAACGACAATTATCAAACCGCTTTATAAAAAAGATGCCAGGAATAACATGAAAAATTATAGACCAATAGCCCTGATTCCAGTATTGTCTAAGATAATAGAGAAGATCATATATAATAACCTGTATACTTACCTTGAAATAAATAATATATTTTGCGATGAACAAAAGGGCTTCCGGAAGAATTTGTCAATTAATTCAGCTGTTTATGACTTCTTGAGTATGATATATCCTCGAGTTGATTGTAAACAGCCAGTCTATGCTTTATTCATGGATATGACTAAAGCATTTGACTATGTTAATCATGCGATACTTTTGAGCAAGTTGGAAATATATGGAGTTAGGGGGAATGCTCTGGATTTAATTAAATCGTATCTTAATAACAGAACACAAATAACTGAAGTTAGTAGAACTTGCCGTCATACCAAAGAAGAAAAAATTTTTAGCTCCACCCCTAGAACAGTTAAGATTGGAGTTCCACAAGGCAGTGTTTTGGGACCACTCTTATTTCTTCTATATGTAAATGATTTGCCTAAATCGACAACTGATAAAATGATATTATTCGCAGATGACTGTACAGTCGTCTTCAATAATGAAAATAACTTAAATACTAGTCTTATCTCAATAATTAATTGGTTAAAATGCAATAATTTAATTATAAACCTAGAAAAAACTAAAATAATCGAATTTAAACAACGTACAAAGCAGAAACTTACCACTAAAATTGAATATGATGGAGAAGAAGTAGAATCAACCACAACAACAAAATTTCTTGGCCTACATATAGACAATAATTTAAAATGGCAAAGTCATATAGAGTTTGTCTGCAAAAAATTGTCACAAGCGTCTTATGCTCTATATATGCTGTCAAAGAAAGTTAGTCTCCCCACGTTGCTTGTGGCTTATCACGGACATGTTGCTTCTCGTTTAAGATATGGTATCATCTTTTGGGGGAATGCTACGAACTGGGAGAAGATTTTTAAATGTCAAAAAAGATGCATTCGTGCGATATGCGATCTGAAAAAAACCGAGAGCTGTAAGCAATCTTTTATAAATCTTAAAATACTTACAGCGCCATCATTGTATGTTTTCGAAATGGCCCTTTTTATCAAGAAACATCCATATTTGTTCGAAATAGTGTCAAGGTCACGCAATAGGTCAAGGCTATATACAAAATTAAATACGCAATGTAAAACCATACTTTATGAAAAAAGTACATTCGTTATGGCCCCTAAAATATTCAGCAAAATTCCCAAGGACATTAGAGACTGTAATAATATCTTTAAATTCAAAAAAAGATTATTTACATTTCTTAATGAACGTGCATTTTATTCAGTAAAGGAATTCTTAGACTTGAAATGACTCGACTGTATTATTGATGTTTGATTGAGTGCATATAAATGTGTTAACAAGTATTTATTTTTTCTTTCTTTCTTCTTTTTGCATAGTTTTTTTTTTTCTGTATATTTTAATTGTATAATGAATTTGTGTGCCTGTGAGGCAGATCACAGCAGGAACTCACTTTGTAAGACCTATGATATGTACCTGTGTATCACAAATAAACTATTTGATTTGATTTGATTTGATTTGAAACACCTTAAAACAAATTGATCAACAGATCGATTTGATAATCGATCAATCATACTTTTTTATTATACAGGCAACATAGTAAAACTCGTGACAACGTGACGTTAAACGTCAAAAATTATTCCCTTCCGGGTTTGAACTTGCCGTAGTGGATATTGTATTTTGTTGTATTTTCGTGTAGTTTTATATTATTTTGCGTCTTTGGCAACGTATTTAGGATTCTGACGGTTATTATTTTGTCGGATGATCCACGCATTTCTCACAACGGACTTTGATATCTTCCTAACTCGACTTATTTCGAAACAGCATACAATGAGTGACCGTCTTCATTGTATCATAAATAACGAGTTACGACAAATAGAAGCGGAAAGCATTCTTTCAGATAAAGAGCAATGGATTGCACCTCAAGTGGTAAGTATTTATTTAAAACGTATGTATTTAATTAAAACTTCACGTTGTGATATTTTTCGAGTAGAGTCCAACAAGGATACCTTTAAATAGGGATATTATTGAAGTAAGTTTCAATAATAATATTCCAATTTCAATATAATATATATATATCTCACTATAATGCACTTGATTTATTTGAATTCCAAGTAAGATTTACAGTTTGATTATCAATTACGGAAGATAGTTCTTTTTATATAACTTGTAAGAATTCAACAAAATCAATGAAACAATACTAAAATTGAATGACCTTATATGAAAACATCATTATAAGTACTATAATCCTAGTATCAGCATGATCTCAGTAAGAAGTGATGCAATTCTGAAAGATACAGTTTTATCACTGTTTCTATTTTGTGCAAAGAATATAAACAATGTTCTGCATCATAATTCTGTAATTATTATTTGTGGAAGCTGTAAATAATAATCTAATATTGTTGTAGGTTAATAGATCTTATCACATTTACCAAGGATGCAGAGATTTAGCTGTGAATGCCTTGGGCATAGATGAGCAACTTCCATCTCCAATGACTGGACATCTCCAAGTGTGTGTGAACTGTGGACGTTCAGTGTTGCGGGCAAGATCTCAATCATTGCTCTCTAACACTCAACGTGAAAGAAGAATTCATGCAGTCATTTCTGAATGGATATTGCCTCGGACTGTAAGTTTTTATTAGGTTTAGTTGTTTTGTATTTTATACTACCACAGGGTAATCTATGTATACTACTGTTTTTTTTTTTATTTTTTCACACTAATCTCTGAAATGTAAATTAGTGCCACATTCATGAGAAAAAATTATATGGAAAAGTTAGTGTAATATGTATATCTAGGCATTGTAAAAAAACACAACTAATTATATTGCAGCCTGTATTTCCCGAAGGTGTACATTAGAAGAGATTTGCGTTATTATTATTATTTATTTTCTTAACCTAATGCACAATACATTGAGATAAAAGCACAAAACCGTTTTCATGGTTTGTCTGTAGGAACGGAACAGACTGTGTATCAACAATAATTAATTATTACTAGCACGGACATTTAAATTAGTATCTAGCAAAGAAGTTAGGTCTTACAGAATTGCTTACAGACTACTGAGTGATGTATGTATTACTTTTTTTAGAAAGAGACTCATGATATAATTTTTTTTTCCAGATTTCAAGAGCTCGAGCTCTCATATGTCATCATTGCTGGGTGAGAGCTGATAGAAATGCTCATCATTTTATGACTGGATCATCTGGATCTTCAGCAGCAGTAGATTTCACAAGTGAATATGATGGTACAACTTTGCAGTCAACTTCACAGTCTACCACCAACGTAGCTGTGTCACAGGGCACTCAACAGTTTACCCCCAGGATAAATACATTTATAATACTAGGTTATAGAACTTACCTACCATCATCATTGCCGGAGGGTGAATGGCAGCATTCCTGATTAGAAGCTAATAAATCAAGGGCCGTCACCATATGCGTACGGGTTGTTGAAGTGGTGAACAGAAGGCTTAAGAGAGCTTTTAAATTATTTAGACAAGATTATTTTAATACTGCTTCAAAACAATTAATGACTGATTTTAAGGCTGCCTTACTATTAAATGCTTTTCAGTCTCCCATTACAAATCGTGTTGGTGCTGAAGATATTTTACAAATAATCAATGACAATATGAACAGAGAAAAAGATTTAGGTTATTATGTCATTCAAAATAATATAAACCGATGTAGGGCTGATTTTTCAAGAATAAATGTTCAAAATGATAACTTAAATGATTTTCCACAGCTCACACAGTGATTTAATAAAAGTATCTTTAGGTATTTACCAAATTAAACAGCCTAGGTTATATTATGGTGAGCAGTGCTCACCATAATATGACCTAGCCGTGTGTGTGTGTGCTCACTGAGCATATACGAGAAGATGGTAGATCTGAAACAGAAGTGTGTCGAAATATGGACAGTAACCTACTAAGAGAACTGTCAACATACACTCATTCTTGCTGGCTATTGAGAGGTCGAATTAAATCAAGACATGTTAGTTCAAAAACATAATTTTACTTATATTTTAGTTGACAGTTCTTTTAATGGAGAGTGGCTATAAAACAATATTACTGTAATTTCTCGGTCTAAGGTAAACGGATTGGTATTTTGGCGTAACTACTGGTATATAATAAATAATTTCATTGTTGTTGTGTTTTCTTGTCTTCATTACTATACCTACATAGTATTGTATAAAGTCAAGTTTTTTTTTAAATGAACAGACAGCTGTGTTGCTGGAGAGTTTGTTCCGCTGCTTCTTTCCAGCGAAAGCACTAGGAAGTGTCGATGGGTGGGCGTTTTGGGGGACTGTCTTATGTAATAACGATGTTCAAAAAGTGCTGATGCTCAGGCTATTTTAAATAAATTATTTTTTGATTCTTTTTTTGTTTAACCCGCATACCAGCGCCTATGATGGCCGGGAGTTCGATATTGTCTCCCGACCAGGGCGTCTTTTGCTTCGGCTAGAGGCGTGTGGGCGCTGGGAGTCCTGCTCTCTCACGAGCTTCGCTTCCTTTGCCAGCATTAATTGTATATGATGAATTGGATGATTAATAAATCGATATAAGATAAATGTGATTTTTATTCTTGCTTACTCTTTTCTATAATTAGATTGTAAATGGTTTTCCTAATTCTTTTTAACCTTCTTTGTAACATTTAATATGCAGTTAAGCGCCGCCAGCCCTTTGGAAACCACACTCATGATTTGTTAATGTCATAAAAATACATTCTGATAAAATCTAGTCTACAAAAAAGTCTGAATAATTACTTAAATATACCTTATGAGCGCTGACAGCTTGTAGAAAACTTATAAAAAAGCAAATGAGGTTAGTTTTGTGCAAGCTAATAATACCCTATTTCTTTTTTCTCCCATTCTGCCATTCTAAATAAAGTTTTATTTTTTAAATAGTAATAATATTGTAATGATTTAATGCAATAATCGTGGCTGTCCAATCAGGCCCAACTTTGTATGAACTTTCGCCCGTCTCCTTTTTGGGATAAACTCACTTTCCAACAGGTCTACACATTTTTTCATAAATCTAAATTGTAATAGTTTACACAAATCTGTTTCATATGTTCTCTAAAAACTGGTGTATTACATTTTACCCAAAAATTCCTTGGTTTCCCTATCTTTCAGTTACATAGACCGCATCATACTTTTCGTCCATTTGTTGGTAGAGGTGCGTTAGATGCTGCAGTTGGTTCCTACGTCTGGTATAATTGATTATATTTCGGATACGGATTTTGATATGCTGTGGAATATTAGTGATAGAAATTCTTACACGTCTAGGTGTGTTTCAAGCAAAGAAAAAGCCAACGTTATGATAAAGTCTCTCTGTGTGATGTCATGTGAAGGTACTCTGGCCTTTTGAATAATAGTGTTACCAAAAAATATAACCCAAAAAAAATATCGATACCGGAAATTTCAATTGTCGTAAAGGACATTTTACCGAAAATGAGTTATATACATATTTGGAATCAGCGTCGCAAGCTCTATTGATTGGTAGTTTAAAAAAAAATCTATCTTTAAAAAAAAGTCCCTTACGACCTGGCTTTCCAATATCTCTAGCGCGATTATTTTTACTATTTGGGGTGTATCGTAAAAATACTTACCAATACGGGGCGTAAAGTCATGTTTCAATTATTTTAGAGGTCGTAAATCCTCATTTTTTTACGTTCATTTTAACTTTTTATACGACTACTATACTCAATAGTTAGTTTTACAAATTTAATTGTCAAATAATTACCACTCCAACTTATTTGACCATTTGTTGACTAAAATAGAAGAAAAATTATGTTTGACCGAAATTTGCAATCGTTGCCCAATGCAATGGTTAGAACCATTGAAGTTAACTACGGATCAAAAAACGGGCCTACGTTTCATAATAATGAAAGACTGAAAACACTGGTCAGTTAATTAATAATTTAGAATATAAATTTTTTGTGATCTCTTGAGGACAAATATTGTTATTATTTTGGTTATTTTGACTTTATTATTATGTTCAAGTCTGTTCTGTTGTTTGAGTTTCATTAAAAATTGTTAAACAAGAGTAATTTGTTTACTGATTATTAAAAATAAACAGTATGTTTATCATTTATTACTAATATGAAATTTAAAAAGCTAAAGTCACTTTACATTTACTTTTTTCCATCAGGTATTTTGTTTTTTATAGTAATATGTTTATTTTTGACTTTAGTTTTATTAATGAACGATTTCTTCAAATAATCTAAGACTGTTCTAATAATTATTGTTTGAGTTTCAATAACAACAATTTAAAAAATTAGTAAGTAAATAATTTTATTAGCTGATTACTTACTCTAAAACTGAGTTCATTTTAGCAGCACAACAATTACTGGTGATTAAAAAGTTGCATTAAATTTAATTTAAATATTGAGTTCCTATTAGAGTAACTATTGTAATACTTTACTATTTATTTGAATAATAAATAAAACATAATAAAAATACATTTTGTTTCACTTGATTGTACTAGGTAGGTACCTATTGTAGGTATTTCTATTTAGAGCTTTCGGTTTTTTGTCCTTTTACCACCTTAGTTTTTGATTTAAATGACTTATACTACCCACTGATGATCAAAAATAGTTCTTTACGACATAGCTGACTTTATCAATACCAATTTTTCGTGGCTGTAAAGTACTTCAGTTGAATTTTTTTGGGCTGTAAAGGACTCTCATTTTGGTAATTAATTAAGTTTGGTTTATTTTGTTAATTTATATGGATAGCACACGAGAAAATAGTTAAGGTTTCTTTTGACATCATGAACATAGCACTTTGTTTGAAAAAGATATAAGTAAAAAACAATTTCTTTTTTTGTTTTTCGGCTCTACTGTAAACTTGTGTTTTGTCCTTTACGACAATTGAAATTTCCGGTATCGATATACAAAGAGGCCATTTTTCAGTTCGTCTCAATTAGAACCTTTTATCGGCTCCACCAGTCTTTTTACCACATCACTTTTACACTTGCCGACTTGGTATGGCCCGTCGTTTTGTTGTCGAGATTAGAAGTATAATAGGTATTTGAATCACATAGGTACTGATTTAGGTGTTCTACTATTTCATGCGGTCTCAAAGACCAGTTGGCACCTATTTTCTACAAATATTAGATAGCAAAAACAGTAAACAAACAGAAATAACTATAAGAAAAAAGACTAACGTATTTAGTCGCTACCGGGTCCATTGGACCCATATGGACCTTTCACGTCCATAGCACTCATACGCAGTGCGCTAACTGACAGCTGAGATCGTAATTTACCACCTTATACTTTGGTCGAAAGGTACTCTGTTAAATACAAGGAAATGGGTCCTCTGGACCCAGTAGCGAGTCCTTAAGTGTTAATTTGGGATTGATGATTTGGGATTGTAAAATTCGTAACGTCGGCTTGGGATGCGTCGTGAACTATGGAACTTCCAATGAATTGGAAGTTGAGCTGAAACTTTTGCTCTTATTTTATAAGAATGTCCCTACTTTGGTTTGATTCTGAGGAAAATTTTGAAGATCAATTCGAACTTTTGAAGTGCAATTCGAACTTTGTCTGCAGTGAGTTTTCTTAAGATTTTCTAGCATAGGTATCTCCTTAAGTGTGTTCGTAGTCTAGTCTGTCCTTGGGATTATATTTAAATTTTACATAATCCTAATATTCTTCAATACTTAAGCCACTGAAAAGAAAATCGAGTTCTAAATCGATTCTTGGGTACGACCAGCCATCCCTTTACTTTAAGCCTCGATTATTGATTAAATCAAATTCCATTGAAACATAAAATACAAGGTGTTTATTTTATATCCCTTGACACTAGGAACGGATTCTATATGCCCTATTAAAATTAACCCCCTTTTATTTGACAATTAGTTTGCATGAAAATGAATTACTCGCACTTATCAATGAAATATAAATACATACACACGCATCTATTTTATATCTTCGTAACTATGCATTCTTAGGCGATATATTATTTTTACTCATAAAATATAAACATATACGTGTGCCATGTTCGATAAAGAATAGAGGTAAACAAACCAATTTAGGGTCATCACAACACACGTTTTACTAATCTCCTATAATTTACATGATTATTGACTTTAACATGCTAACTATTTATTAACAATTCCTATTGCAGCAAATTTCAATAAAATCACTAAAATAACATGCATATTAACTTGCTATTTTAAAAAACTATTAAAAAATCGACATCAGAAAAAGAAACATGGTTGAAATCCAGGTATTAACCACATTTTGTGGAATTCAGCCAATGAATAAAGATGAAGCAACACAATTTTAGGTAATTTATCTACTTTTCAAATCAACTGCTTAATACATGCATTATAATACTTTCAAGTATGGACTAAGTATACTAATATATGTATCAAAAATTTAACCTATTAGAGACTTAGCTTACATGTGTGTCATATTTCATTCAAATCGGTTAAACGTTCTATATATAATCATAAATATTAGAAGGCGGTAGGCTTATTAGTTGTATGAAAATCATGTATCTAGAAAAGACTGTTAATATCTTCCTTTGAGGTGTAAACAAGTCGTTGCCTAGCAACGGTTTGTTAACCTCTATGTTTTATCCAATTAAGCTTAAAAATAGTTAAAGTATATTATAAAAAAAAAACACATTATATTTAGAGACATTATCATACACTCGTTACACGATATCAACTAAAACTACAGAGCTCTTAAGTTTGAGACAGCTCTATTATAGACTAGTGGCCGCTAGTGACTTCGTTCGCGTAGAATTAGTCATGCTCAGCTCCTATTGGCAATATGTACGGCTGCGTTAGCTCCCTTTTTCGCAACATTTTTTGTTACTGCTCTGCTCCTATTGGTCATAGCGGGATGTTATATAGCCTAAAGCCTTCCTGGATTATTAGGCTATCCAACGCAAAAAGATTTTTTTTAAATCGGACCAGTAGTTCCTGAGATTAGCGCGCACAAACAAACAAACTCTTCAGCTTTATATATTAGTATAGATATAGATAAGAGTTGTTCCCAAAATAAAATTTCCTCATAACTGAGAGAATTGTCCCATTCAGTTCGGTTCATTGAGACTGACTTTCAAGTAAATTGGCGCTTTGAGTCCTTCTATTTACCCAAATAGAATTCATAAGTACTTCCCTACCTTACATAGAAAGAAAGAAAAAAAAAGGAAGAAAATTTGTTTATTCCGCACAAACAAAACAGACATTTCAAGTAAATAAGTACACTCAAAAGCCTCGTACTCAAACACCAACAATTAGAAAAAGTGTTTTCCTGATGTCACGGTCAGGGTCAAAGACCACACACATTATTTGACAATTAACATTGACAACTTACAATATATTATCCGTCTGTCATTCGTGAACTGATTTACATCCATCACCTCACTTCAGCTTCAGTTTAAAACCAGCGTCATCCACAAGTTGTCTGGTATTTGTGCTGAACTGGGCCTTTTTGGTGCTGCCGCGAAGCACATTTTATTGCAATTTTTTACATCGGAGTTTTTATTTTTATTTGATTTTTATTTGTTGCCACCTGGTGTATAGTTATTTTGGATGTTTTGTGTGTCTTTAAGTCTGTGCTGAATCAATGTATTTTCTTACTTTCTTTCTGATGCGCCCGCGGCACCGGCAGATGACAATAAATCAAATAACATAAGGATTTTATTTTGGTTGCGTGAATAAATACTACTGTTACTTGGAATGTACGTTAAGTTGTTTGGTCCTGCGTCTGATCTGATCATCATCATCATTTTAGCATGCATCTGCGGCTTTCGCGTTGGAGCCCGGAGTCCGCTAAAGCGAAACGGATTTTGCTGGTTTGGGCTCGCTTCTTCAGCCGTGTCCGCCTCTGACACGGTAGCCCTAGGGTCGCCCGGCTCCTGGGCGATGCCACTGCGCGCCGCTTTGCGGCGGCGCCCTAACTGTGACACGTGCATTTATTCTTTTCCTGTTCATAGTTTGGCTTGTTTTGCTTTTACGAGTGCGACTGCCATCTGAGCGCTCAATCCCCCCGTCCGTAAGTCAGAAGGTGCACCATCTGGCAGGTGGGGTTGACTTAGGTCCCAATGATAGTGGTGAGATCCAAAAGTACTCTGCGTTTGATCTGATCTGTTTTCTATAGTATCAGATTGCGTGCCGTCCAATCGGACTATGAGAGGGAGAGAAAAGGGAATGAAACAGACCTATGGACCTATGTAAGGGAGAGTAGGTACACTAAATATATCTGCGCACACACTTTTAGATAATAAGCCCACGCTAAAGGCTAGTTTCCGTCAAGATCGGCCCAACATACATACAGTCTAGAAGGCTGGAAGGAACAATGATGGATATTTCAGGAGTCATGACGGTAAAGAGGCTACAACATGGTTGTAGTCTTTATGATTTACGTAAAAGCCTCCTACCCAAACTCTACTCCCAAACCTTCGTAATGTGTTGAGGTCTGCTTCCAGTCTTACTAAATACAGCTGAATACCAGTATTTTACGATAGTAATAAGATACCACTTGGTAAGACTGGTGGCCTTATTGGATTTGGGCTTCTGACTCCCCGTAAGGATCGTCACAGATTCACAAATGACAACCAGAACCAACAGCTTCGGACGTTCTTTCCAAGGCACGGAGGTAGCAACCTGCCGAACTTCGTATTAATAATAATAAATAATAATAAAGCCCTTTATTTCCAAACATAACATATTACAATTTAATAAAAGATATAATCTATTTTTTTTATTTTAATTTTGGGTTGCCCAATTTTGAGCAAAGGCCTCCTCCATGCATTTCCATAGTTTCCTATCTTTAACGATCCTAGTCCAAAAGGGACCCGCGACTCGCGCGATGTCGTCGCCCCAGCGGCGGCGCGGACGACCGCGGCACCGCGGCTCGCCACGCGGCCACACCAGTCAGCATTTTTGCCACCAGTGCAGCACACGCTCGCTCGAGCGTCCGTCCTCAGAGCGCGCCGCGTGACCTGCCCAACGCCATTTTAACCTACAGGCCAAGTCTGCCACGTCTATCAGTTTGATTTTCATTCTGATTTGAGAGTTTCGGATTCTATCTCGCAGTTTCAGTCCCAACATACTTCGTTTGACGGCTCGCTGGAAGACTTGGAGTTTGGAGAGAATTTCTTTTGTTAGTGCCCAGCTCTGGCATCTGTAGAGTAGTGTGGGAGCCACAACACTTTCAAACGCTTTTTTCTTAAGGTTTATTGGAAGTTTGGATTTGAAAATGTGCTTCAATGACCAATATCTTTTCCACGCAAGTTTTATTCTACGCTCTACTTCGCCTGCAGTTTGCTCCTTGAACGTGATTCTCTGTCCTAAATATATATAATCTTCCACATACTCTATTTTTTTTATTGATATTTTGACTGGTATGTTTTCTCCGTTTGTCATAATGCGAGTTTTATCCAGATTCATAGACAGTCCACAATTTCTACTTTCTCTATCCAAAGATTGCAGCATGTATTCTAGGTGAGTGTGGTTGTCACAGATCAGTACAATGTCATCTGCGAAGCGCAAGTGGTTCAATGTTTCTCCGTTAATATTGAGCTCTACAGAATCCCATTCTAAGTTACGGAAAATGGTCTCGAGGAGAGCAGTAAAAAGGTTTGGTGATATTGGGTCGCCTTGTCTAACTCCACGTTGTACTTCGATAGATCTTCCTTTTCTTTCTAGTTTGAATTTAGCTTTACCCCTTGAATAAATTTCCTGAAGTATACTTCAGGAAATTTATTCAAGGGGTAAAGCTAAATTACAAAAAAAAGTAAAAAGTAAGTAAGTAATTTAGCTAAAGTACATAAATATATTTATGTACTTTTGTGGCACTCCTTGTTGATGTAAGGCTTTCCATAGGGCCAAATGTCCAATTGAGTCAAATGCTTTCGAGTAATCAACGAAAGCAATATAGAGCCTTTTCCCGTATTCTTCGTACTTTTCGATAATTTAAAGTAAATATATAATCGACAGTAGAGAACCTTGGGTGGAAACCAGCTTGTTCTTTAGGTTGATTGAATTCTAGAGTCGGCATAATTCTTTTAAGCAATACTTGCGTGAATACTTTGTATGTAGTCTGTAATAAACTTATAGGCCCGTAATTGCCTATGTTCTCAGGGTGTCCTTTCTTGTACAGTAGTGTAATAATTGATGTCTCCCATTCCACAGGTATTTTCTCACTTGATAAGATATTATTGAACAATTTCGTAATAATAGGGGACAGTGGTTCAATTAGAATCTTCAGAACATCATTAGTAACCCCGTCTTCTCCCGGGCTCTTTGAGGATTTAAGAGCGGAAATGACATATATACTTTCACTTTGCGTAAATATTGGCACTTCTACGTTTGTGTCATCATGTCTCATTATTGCTAAGGTATTATCAAAATCATCACTACGTCGGCATAAATCTTCGTAGAACTCTGTAGCAGTCTCTACCAGCTCTTTTCTATCAAAAGTAGTCCGTCCATCTTTGCATTTTAGAGACGGAATCCATTTTCGCACATCGTTTAGACGCTGTTGTCCCCTCTTGACTGAACTATTTAATGTGAGCTCTTCTTCAATTATTTTTAATCTTTCTGTGTGTTTCTTCCTTTTTATTTTTCTCTTAATTGTTCTATATAGCTTGGAGAGTTCCTGCTTTTCTGTTTTCGTTTTATTTTTCTTTCTTTTTAAAAATGTTCTTTGTTCTATAAGTTTAGCAATATCTAGTGGCATATATGCTTTAGGGGTTGGTTTTGCAGAGTTCTTATTTGATGCTAAGGTCACACTCTTAATAGTTCTTATGATTGAAGAGTAGGACTCCTGAATGTCAATCGTATCAGTCATAGATGTAGACATCTCAATAAATTTGTTTTTCATAGTTTCTTTTTCTAATGGTGTCAGGGCACTGACTTTACTCGAACCTTTGAAAGATTTTCTCGATTTTACTTGTGCCCCGATCGAATACTTTGCTCTTACCAGTCTATGATCGGTAGGGTATGTTGTGTTAATAATATTGACATCACTTACTCTGTTTCAGGCATTTGTTATGAAATAGACAATTTCGTTGTAGGTTTTACTATCTGGAGAGCACCAAATCCATTTTTGTTTCTGTTTCTTTTTAAAATAGGTATTCATAATATGGAACCGATGTTCTATCCAGAAGTCTATAAGTAATTTCCCTCTTCTGCTTCTTTTACTATTGTAGCCCCAAGGGCCCATAACGTCTCTGTCCTCGTGCTTGGCGTCACCAACTTTGGCATTAAAATCTCCCATTATAATTGTATTTGGGCCAGTATTGTACAGAGCTTTAGTTAATTCTACGTAGAATAATTGTATGTCTTCATCTTTCGATTTTTAAGTTGGGGAATAAACTTGGATAATATTTATGTTTGTGTCATTTATATTTATGTCGAGTCGGGCTATTCTATCTGAGATTGGTTTTAAATCCATTACGTGCATTTTCATATAGTCCTTCAACAAAAAACCAACACCGCTGTAAATCTTATTTCCTGAATACATATATATGAGATTGTTTTTTTCTAGAATTTCAAAGTCTTTTTGTCTCGTTTCTGAGAGACCTAAAATGTCCCAATTGATGTTCTTCAAAGCATGTAGCAGTTCGGTTTGTCTCGTTTCAGTCGCTAGGGATCGGACGTTAAGTGTGCATATATTAAGATATGATGTGGTGTTAATTTCGCTTTCATTGTATTTCAAGGAGGATTTTAGTCGATCACTCCCACGGAGACCAGCCGTACTGGGAGATCTTGTTATAATATTTTTATTTTCATGCTGTGTTTTGAGGATGGAGGGGGCCCGTGAATTTCATGCGTTATTAGTGTAGTTTTTTGCTTGATCTGTTATTTTATCACGTTGTTTCAGGTAAACCAGTAATTCGATTATTTCCTTTCAGTTTCTTTTTGTTGTTGTTACTGTAGGAAATTTGCGGAGGAGAATCTGAGGGTGCCCTCTTATTGTTCGGCTGCTCATTGCCGCGCTTAATTATAAGTTTGTCGTAATGTATGTAGGCTTCATTTCCTTTTCCTTTTTCAAGTTTTAGTTGCTGCTTTAACTGTTCCCTGACTTTAAGTACCTTAGTTGGAAATTCCTGTTTGATGTACATATTCGACTCTGCCAGTTCTTTTTTATTTTTTAAAACTTTTATTTTCATTCCCAGTGTTGTAAACGCGACAACTACTGGTCTTGTGTTGTTGTCCCTTTTTCCAAGTCTCCTCACTGATTCCACTTCAAATTCCTGAATACTAATATTTAGTTTTTGCTGTATTATTTGTATATTTTTTTGCGCCAACTGAAAGTATGACGTTTCACCTTCTTCTAGTCCAAAAAATATAACATTTCTTTGTCTTATTTTCTTCTCTATTTCATCGAGTCTTTTCTCTTGCTCTTGTATTTGTGAATTGAAACGCCGAAGTTCGTATTATGCTCTTAAAAAATCATCACATTATTCTTCATTATCTTCTACAGTCTATAAAAGTCCACTGCTGGACAAAGGCCTCCCCCAAGGATTTAATTGCTCTGGGGTTGCCATAATCCCCATGATTGGCAGGCGGGCTGGAGATTGCAGTAATTTTTATTCCACAGGAGAAGCGCTGCTGCCCGCTTGGTGAGAGTTCCCTTAGTCGCCTCTTACGACACCTACGGAAGGATATGGGTTGGTACTATTCTAAACTCGGTACCACACGGGCTTCATCAGATTCATTCAACGTTTATTGTGTAGTTAACAGAATCAACACACGCTCCCACATTTCCTGATCAACAAGAAAGTAACATTAACGACTCCACATTTACGCCATAAGCCCTTAATACGCAGTAAAACCATTCGCTCATTTTCTCAAGTTAATCGTAATTGTGTTAGGATACACTCCGCGTTTACATTGGTAGCTATTTTATGGCGTTTTTACGACATTTATATCCAAGGATTAAGTTAAAAGTATAATAAAATATCAGCTCTGAGACATTTTAACGTATTGCTATTTTTTACATTGTTGTTGTTGCAATATGTTATATTTATTTAAATATAATCTAACATAGGCTTGAGCCTATGTTTATGTAAGTCATCATCATCACAGCGTTAATCTCAGTCGCATCCGAAGCCTTTTCACCCTCCACAACCCAAAGGCGACATCGAAGCATTGCAGTTACACCAATTGTTGGACTTTTGAGGGCTCCAGCAACCCGTAACGGCTGCCACTAGATGTACGTATGGCAACCGGAACCAACGGCTTAACGTGCTTTCCGAGGCACGACCAGACAAGTGCAAATATTCATATTCATGCATACAAATACTTGCACTGTGCGGGGATCGAACCCACGCTACCTTGCGCAGCGGCCGCGTCCGCTACCGCTACGCCACGGAGGCTGACAAATGTATGTCCTATGTTTATGTAAGTATTTCTCAATAAGTTTGAACTTATTGAGAAATACCTACCAAATAGTAAAATCCATACTAATATTATTGATGCGAAAGTAACTCTGTCTGTCTGTCTGTCGGTCTGTCTGTCTGTCTGTCTGTCTGTCTGTCGGTCTGTCTGTCTGTCTGTCTGTCTGTCTGTCTGTCTGTCTGTCTGTCTGTCTGTCTGTTACGCTTTCCCGCTTAAACCTCTCAACCGATTTTGATGAAATTTGGCACAGACAATCTTTAGACCCTGAGAAAGAACATAGGCTACCATTTATCCCGAAAAAATCTGATGTTCCTGAGGGAAATCTAAAAAGCGCGATATAATCGAACTCCACGCGGGCGAAGCCGCGGGCGGAAAGCTAGTAATGTATAAAAATTAAACATTTACTTACGGTGAGCGTACGTGCACAGAACGCAAAAAAAAAAAGAAATAGTTTGATGAAATATGCTTTACATAAATTCAAAACGGCTATTGCTCAGTATTATGCAGCGAACCTATGCAAGACAGAGATCCAGCTAGGCGTCTTCTTCTTCTTCTTTTTTTACAGTTTATATGTTTTTATCTGCATATGAAACTGAAAATTTGGTAAATATCAATTCATTTTATTTTAGTAGAAACCAAATTCTCAGAGCATTAAATTTTCGTAGAAACCAAACGTGCCACCGCCCTAAGTAGGTAAATAACTTTCCATATTACTTGCCAATATCACGGTAAATTGATGTTTTTATTTCGATTTTAAAAAATCTGTTATTGGTATCAATACTTCTCAGAACATCCAAATTGTTGAGATATGATGAAAAAACGCTTATAATAAATAATATCTTTTAAATATAATTCAAAGAAGCCGCGCCTTCGGTATGTACTACAGAAATCGTAATAACAAGTCAACTCGAATACAATATCGACTGTATCGACTGCACGGTTAGCGCAATGGTTAAGCTATTGAAGCTATTGACTGCTCTATGCGTATCGCGGATTCGATTCCCGCACAGAACAAATATTTGTATAGCCTACAAGTAATTGCTCGGGGTCTGGCTGTTTGTGTATGTCAGTTTATATGTTTATAAACGCACCCACGATACAGGAGAAATTCCTAGAGCAGGCAACGTCTTATTTTAAAGAAAAAAAAAAAAAAAAAAAACAAAGAAAAACATATACATAATTATATCCTTTCCATTACACATTGAACATGCTTCTATTTGTTAACGTTTTTATTTGTTATATAGGTACTGGTTAACAGGATTTCAGTCCTTCGAGATTCGAGACCTTCTTCGAGACCAAATAAAATGAGTTGGAAAAAAATTATGTTTCTTACAAGCTATTTTTCTTGAAAAGGTTTCTGACGTTTCAAAAGTATGTATGTAGAAACCTACATACATACATACTTTTGAAACGTCAGAAACCTGAACTGAATTGACAGTATAAACATACTGTCTATACATTCATAAGTAACATAAATGATGAAGCAGTAACTAAGTCACTCACTGGAAAGTCTTCTTTATAAATAAGTACGATGATGCCGATTCTAAGAAACATAATTTTTAAAAATTTTGCCCATTTGTTTCGATGAATGTTCCCGAGTGGTTCCAAATGGGGTGATGAATTTAAATAAAGTTTAGGACTTGGATTAACTGCTTGAGTACTTTTTATCCCGATAATACAGTCATGTGAGATATTTTTTCGAAATATAAGCGTGCAAATATCACCCGTGTGATATCGGGCTTAGAATAATACCAACACATATACATTATGGTGACGTCGGCACAGGCTGTCGCTGAAAACCAGCGCTGGACTCTGTGTTGCATAGGGTCGCAGCATAATGCTAAGCGATAGCCGTTTTACGTGGACGTGACGCATATCAACTATTTTTATTCAACTGTTTTTGTAAACTTTTACGTCATGTTTACCGTAAATAAACGTTTTTTCTTCCTTAACATTTTTTTTTATAAATTACAAACTACCGCTTGACTGCAATCCTGCCTGATGGTAAGCAGTGATGCAATCGTTGATGATAAGGCGCGCTAGTTTATTAAATCTACTCACTCAAAGGAACTGAGTAAATAGGAAGGAAGACGGCAGTTGAGCGCGGTGATGCAATGTTAAACCCAACAACACGACCAACGATGCTGCGCCAGAGGGAGATCGATCTGGAGGCCCTCCACAACCAAACTCCAGACACAACAACATTTCGCGCATCGTACCCGGTACGTACATCGCAACACAACTGCTCAGACCCGTCCTCCGTACGGCTTTACCAGACATCATGCCGGAACACGACGAATCGCTTGGCGGCATGACTTTGTCTGGTGGGTGGGTGGTGGCCTCCCGTGGGTGTCGTAAGAGGCCACTAAGGGGCCTCTCATCAGGCCCCAAGGAAGCGGGCAGCAGCGCTTCTCCTGTGGAATATCAAATTACTGCGATCCCCAACCCGCCTGACAAGCATGTGGGGATTATGGCAAACCCCCACTAAGCAACCTGTAACCATTTCGCTGTAAAAACTTAAGCGCAACACACACAGCGGACGGGTGCGGGTCGGGCGCGGGGCGGCCGCGGGTCTTTTATGTATAATTATATGGACATTGGACAACAACACACGGAACGCGTGCGCGGATCGGGCGCGGGTCGGGTGACGTCCATATAATAAACAGAATAGACACGCCCCGACCCGCGCCCGACACGCACCCGTCCCCTGTGTGTGTTGCGCTTTAGATGAAGTGGACGCGGAATGAGCTGGTAGCGTGTGATTATTTAGAAGACAATAAAGCTTGGGACTAAGCTGCTCGCTCTGTTAAGCATTGTTATTAAACAATATGTTACAATCATGACATTTTAAGCACTGTTTTTTTTAAATCACTTAAATTATTGTAAGCATTTTCATTTTTAATGTCTGGACTTCTAAAAAGACGATGATCCCTGAGTTTGTTTCGACTTTTTCTTCTCAGAGGTAGTCAACTGGGAAATGCCGGCTCCATCTAGTTTAAAAAAAATAGGACGAGTAAAAGTGCTCAGTGATCCTACTTGCTTAATAAACGATTTCATTTCATTTAATTTCATGTCATTACAACTGCTAGGGATTGACAATATTGACAGCTAGGACGAAGCGTTTTGCCTCGTCTTTTATACAGCGCATTACACACCAAAGCTGCCGACCCGCCGACACAGCCCGCCGGCACAACCAAGCGCGGCGGCTTCTGTTGAAAGAAGAATGTCGGTAAACATCGCCCACGCATGTTGAACACCTCGGCGGCTTGCCGGCGGCTAGCGTACGCAAGCGCTCTAATTATGCCGCCGGCGGCTTTGGTGAGAAGAGCGCTTACCGCGTACATCGAGGGACTGGAACAATTTTCCAGCGATGGTGTTTCCGTCTGACTACAATTTAAATGTACAATTTTAATCTTCAAGGCTAGAGTGAATAGGCTCTTAATAAATTACCGCCCTTAATCATCAACGATCGCTTCACTGCTTATCATCAAGTGGGATTGTGTCAAACACTAGTTTATAGTTATAAAAAAAACTTTTTTGCGTTCATGTGAATATTGCGTCCATTATTTTAACCTCGGACAAATATATTAATTATATCCTTCTTTCTCTTTAAAATGTCCGTTGACCACAAATTTCAGATTTTTTAAATGTTATAATTTATAAACCAGTGCTTGTCCACTATCCCGCCTGATGGTAAGCAGTGATGGAATTGTTGATGGTAAAGCGCACAAGTTTAATAAGACTCTATTCATTCTGGCCTTGAAGATATTTTTTTTTACGTTATGATCTCGTGCTTAACCGCAGTCCTGCCTGATGCAATCATTGATGGTATGGTGCACTAGTTTATTATGAGCCTTGAAGACATTTAAATTGTAATCAGAGGAAAAGAACACCATAGGCAAAATCGCGGAATTATGTCTTGTAATACACGCAGTATAGGTTTTTTTATAAATGGTTTCGATATCCTTATGGTCTCCCATCAGTTACCCGCTGCCGTGGGGATGACAGTTGGGTTTACGTAGACTCCTAGCGGCTAAAACCACTGCGGTACCCTACCTCTATCTATGGCCGGGATACGCGATTCATATAAGCAGTCACCGCACCGAGGCAGGTCTATAAAACCATCATTAGACCTGTTCTCCTGTATGGCAGTGAGGCGTGGCCTGTGCTTGAGCGACACAAGCAGGAGCTGCGTGTCACGGAGATGAATATGCTGCGGTGGATGTGTGGAGTTACGCGGAAAGACCGCATCAGGAACTCCCGCATCCGCAGCCTTCGTGTCCGTGACATTGCAGACAAACTGCAGGAGGGTCGCTTGCTGGTACGGCCACGTCTTACGGAAACCGGCATGTTACGTGGGTAACAAATGTCTTGCCATGGCGCCTCCGCCGAACCGGAACAAGCGAGGTAGACCAAAGAAGTGCTGGCTTGGCGTTGTAAGAGATGACATGCGTGATGATCGTGCGAAATGGAGGAGAATGTGCAGGAAAGCGGACCCCGGGCTCCAACGCGAAAGCCGCGGATGCAACCGGGATAAACGCTGAGATGAAGATGATGATGACCGCACCGAGGCGTATGGTACAATCAAAACCAAAAAAAAAACAAATTCAAAAGTCATTTCTTCAAATTAGGCCCAGAATCAGCACTTTTTGAATGTCAATATAACATAAGACAAACCGCCCGCCCTTCGCCACTTCCGAGTGCTTTCACTGGGAAGAAGAAGTGGCGGAAAAAACTCCCCAACAGCACAGCTGTCTGTTCATTTTAAAAAACACATGACTTTATACAATACCATGTACAGTAATGAATACAAGAAAACACACGCTAAAATAGGTACCAGCAATGCAAAAAAAAGTATCATTAAAACGGAAATGTAATTAAGTAAGAACTTATTATCTAAATAAAAGTCCCAGGTATAAGGGGCGTGACAGCTTACATATTTGTGCAATGTAAAAAATAAAATTATATGAACTCATATAACGTAAAACTACGATAGGGTATTTGAATAAGAAAAACTAGTCTCTAGTAATTAGTCCGTCAGTCAGATTTCCAAAAAATACTAGACACGTATATTTTGTTTTATCAAATCAATAAAAATATACAAATATAAAAGGCATCAAAGATCAGGAGTGGCGGCTGGTGACGTCACTGGCCACTAAAAAGTGTAGCGTGCAGTGACGTCACACGAGTTTTCAACGCGCTGTGTCGTCTTGATTTTTTGTTTATATGAAAAAAGACAAAATAAGTGTCTAGTTTTTTGGAAAACGGACTGACGGACTAATTAGTTTTTTTTAGTCAAATACCCTATTATATGAACTCATATAACGTAACACGTAAATCAGCCGCAATAATGAAATAGCGCTGCCCATGTAGCGATAAATTTGCCTATTATCATCCCGCGTTCAAACTATCAGCAGGCAATTATCTATTTCACCTCTAAATAGCCTATTGCTTGTACCGCTTTTATTCCCAGTGGTGTAATTTTGAATTTCAGTTCTAACATACATACCTGTACCTACTCACGACTTGGTTCACGTACAAATCGGATGGTGTTTATTTTTTTTATGCATTTTTTTATTTTGCGTATTAGCCATTAATGTCTTACTACTGGCTTAATGCCTCCTTACTGAAAATCATAAGTCATTTACTCAAATTAGGCTAGGAATCAGCGCTGTTTGAACCTTACCCCTTACCTTACCTTACCCCTCTCACTGTCCAGCCCCCAGATTAGGGGGCGGTTTTGCCAAGGACCAATTTTTATGAAAAGAGACCAGTATCCTAATTGCGTAACACACCAACTATCAATTGGAATCATTTTGAAGCATATTGCTCGTCCATTGCTTCATAACTTCGAAAAATTTGTTTGCTTAATAATGTAAACAACGCAATGGATGTCGTTGAACAGTCAAAATGGAAACCCGTTACAGTCAAAATGAAACCCGTTGGCGTAGCTACTGATAGTTTTTTACCCAATTACCAGTTGCATAGTTTACGCGTTAAAGCGTAACAAACTAACTTCATCATTTCTTTCTTTTAACTTCAACATTCATATTTATAACGATACTAGCTTTTCGCCCGCGGCTTCGCCCGCGTGGAGTTCGGTTATATCGCGCTTTTTAGATTTCCCTCGGGAACATCCAATTTTTCCGGGATAAAAGGTAGCCTATGTTCTTTCTCAGGGTCTAAAGATTGTCTGTGTCAAATTTCATCAAAATCGGTTGAGAGGTTTAAGCGGGAAAGCGTAACAGACAGACAGACAGACAGACAGACAGACAGACAGACAGACAGATAGACCGACAGACAGACAGACAGAGTTACTTTCGCATTTATAATATTAGTATGGATTAATAAGATGTAAATATAGATAATATTATTCATTTGGTATATTTCCCTATTGTAAGTACATATGTTATTTTGAAAGCACTGTTTAATATCATATCAGCTTTGGGTTGGCATTGTAATTAATGTTGATAAAGGTTGTGTGGAGGCATTAAGAACAGGGTGTAAAGGGAGGATCCTCCGACCTGACGGGTGTTATGCCTGGCGGGCACTTGCCCAACGGTTGATATTGGGAAGTTGTATGTATGGTAGCGGCACGGTAAACTCTGCTTGCAAGATGTAGAATTCGGGTGACGTCAGTATGACGCGTTGTTACCGTTGATACCGCGATAGAATAGAATAGAATAGAATACTCTTTATTATGTATACCATATAGATTACAGAACATAAATAAAAATATTTTACGAAGGGTGACACAATGGGCGGTCTTATCGCGTTCAGTTGCATTTTTGGGAAGAGATATATAACATTAGTTACCAATGTCTACCGCCGCCGTGTGTCGTCGTGTCGTGAACCGTGTACGAGGGAGGATTGAGCCAAAGCCATGATGTGGCTATGCTGCGATATTTCAATGTTCTTTGTGATTTTTTTACTGAATTCACTTTTTATTACAAAAAATACGCGCTTTTATTTAGTAGGTAAACGACGCTTTAAAGAATTTAAAAGTCCAATGAAAAATGAGCGTGACACTCAGCTTTCCCGCCGGGATCATAGATAAGACACATTATGTATTTGACAATAGACATTGACAATTAAAACATTGCGTTTTAAAAGTCGTCTAGCCCATGCACAAAACTTAATCTTATAATATAGGTATTTTAAAAATCTTTTCTCGCAGCGTAATCTCGGTGGTAGGCCATAACATCGGCTGCCGGCGAAGTTACCACCCACCAAAGTCTTGCCGCCAAGCGATTCGTCGTGTTTCGGCATGATGTCTGGTGAAGCCGTACGGAGGACGGGTCTGAGCAGTTGTGTTGCGATGTGTGCCGGGTACGATGTGCCAAATGTTGTTGTGTCGGAAGTTTGGTCGTGGAGAGTCTCCAGATCAATCTCCCTCTGGCGCAGCATCGTTGGTAGTGTTGTTGGGTTTAACATTGCATCACCTCGCTCAACTGCCGTCTTCCTTGCTATTCCTAAGTATTTTAAGTGAATAGGCTTAATAAACTAGTGCGCTTTATCATCAACGATTGCATCACTGCTTACCATCAGGCGGGATTGCAGTCAAGCACTAGTTTATAATAATTAAAAAAAAAAAAATCTCTCAAAACCTTTGCAATACTGCATAGTACCATAAAATGCTTCATTTATCCCGTTTCATGTGTCTTACGAACCTAAGTTTATTGACCCTCGAGTCTTTTGAACTTGTCTGCACTTGTCTGACCTTTATACTGTTAGTGGTAAATCGGTAATTGTAACGTTCATAATAGGGTCGCTTAAACTCCAGAATTGCATTGAAGGATTGAGATTTTGCAGGTAGTGCAAAAGCATTTATTTAGAAATTTTCATTTTATTTCTTTTATTTTTAGGGTTTTGTAGTCAACTAGGAATCCTTATAGTTTCGTCAAGTCTGTCTAATTGTCTGTCCATCTGCGGATAATCATAATGTAATACCTATAAATAATATAATTTGGTCAGTATTAGGTCAACAATATAATTTCTCGGTCAATAATATAATTTGGCATCAAAGTTAATATTATATAATAATAAATAAATAAAAAGTGGAAAAAATGTTTTATTAGTGTACCTCCTTCCATACCTAAGTGGAAGTGGGCCGGGCACATTGCCCGTAAGACCGATGCTGGATGGAGCCGACGGGTTCTCGAGTAGCGACCACTGGAAGACGCTGAGAGGATAAGCCTCCGACAAGGTGGACCGACGACTTGGTGAGGGTCGTGGGAAACTGTTAAATGCGGGACGCGCAGGACCTGTCATCGTAGAGATGCTCGGGGGAAACCTTGTCTAACGGTAGACGTCTTTTGACTCTACACGTAAAGTGCTGCTTGATTTTGTTTTTTACCCGACTACGGCAAAGCAAAAGGAGGGTTATGATTTTGACAGGCTATGTATGTATGTATGTATGTATGTATGTATGTATGTATGTATGTATGTATGTATGTATGTATGTATGTATGTATGTATGTATGTATGTATGTATGTATGTATGTATGTATGTTCATCTGTTCCCTCGTAACTTCTAAACTACTTATTCGAATTCGATAAATGACATATCATTAGAAGCGTCTTAATTGTCTGCTGGTTATAGGCTATATGGAGTTTCACAAAATCTAACGTGGCGCCCTCTAGCGGACAAAATATACAGAGTAAAAAAATAAAGTTAAGATAAATATGCCGTGTTTGGTATCATTTGAAAGGGCTTAACTTGTACATTTTAAATATATATATATTACTAGCATTTGCTTGTGACTTTACCTGTATTCATGGGCTGATTGCATATAATTCACATCTTTTCGTTCATAGATAGCTTCTTTACTACTTATCAGAATAAGACCACTGCAGAACCATTAGAAGGGCCTTGATATTCTGTTGGTTATGAGCTATAAAGCTTGTCACCAAATTTAGTATTACGCCCTCTAGTGGACAAAAAGTTCTATGTTAATACAAAATTAAAATAAATATACCGTATTTGGTATCATCTGAAAGAGCTTCACGAGTACTTTATGTTTGTACATAATCCCTAGTAATGCTTCGTAGAAATTTGAATGTAAGCCAGGGTTTGGTAAACGGAGCGATGGGAGTGGCGAAGGCCTTCGAATGGCGTGCTCTTCGGCGCGATCAGTTGGAACAGGAGAACAGCCAAGAGCTGTTCTCATACAATTTGACGACGCATCCATAAAAGCAGATACTAACGGACTTATCAAAATCGAGCCTTGCCTCACTGAATTTGACGGCTTGAGGGGTTCTGGGCAAATTCAGCGTAAAATGCTCCCGCTGATTCTTTCTTGGGGTTGTACTGTACATAAATTACAAGGTTGTACTCTAGATAAAAAAATTACAGATCTAGGAAAGTCATTGTTTGCTAAAGGACAGGCCTATGTCGCTCTCAGTAGAGTTAAAACCATAGAGGGATTATTTATAAGTGCCTTGGATCATAATAAATTACTTAAAAATCCACATGACAGTCGATCGTTAGCAGAATTAGATAGATTAAGAAATCTTCCCAGGTCCTCTTAATATAAGTTTTTTTTTTTAATAATTATAAACTAGCGCTTGACTGCAATCCCGCCTGATGGTAAGCAGTGACGCAATCCTTGATGCCTGCGCACTAGTTTATTAAGCCTATTCACTTAAAAAACTTAGGAATAGCAAGGATGACGGCAGTTGAGCCAGGTGATGCAATGTTGAACCAGCGCTCCTGGATGGGGTGGTGCGGTCCCTGTTTCCGCGCAGGGATCCGCACTTCACCCCACCAATGATGGGCCCGCCAAGGGGAGCGGTTCTACCGGAGGAGGAAGCTCCTCCTCCTCCGGTCTCAGAGGAGGAATTTGGCGCGGCGACTCTTCGTCTCCGCGCCAAAAAGACGGCTCCCGGCCCGGATGGTGTCCCCGCACGAGTGGTGGCCATCGCGGCTACCGAAATGGAGGGCAGGTTTCGGGACCTCTTCAGCGCGTGCTTCGCGTCGGGGAGGTTCCCGAAACCATGGCGGGAAGGCCAACTGTGCCTCCTCCGGAAGGAAGGGCGGCCGGCGGACTCCCCCTCGGCTTACCGGCCCATCGTTTTGCTCGATGAGGTCGGTAAAATGTTCGAGGGGATTATCGCCGGCCGTCTCAAGCGGCATCTGCGGAGCGTGGGACCGGACCTGTCGGACGCCCAGTTCGGATTTCGTGCTGGTCGTTCGACAGTGGACGCCCTGGCCCGTCTAAAGGGCCAGGTGACAGAGGCGGTGGGAGTGGGGGATGGAGTGTTGGCTGTGTCATTCGACATTGCCAACGCCTTCAATTCCGTCCCCCACTCCACCATTCTGGAAGCGCTCCGGTTCCACGGAGTGCCCCTGTACTTGCGGGGCCTCCTGGCCAGCTACTTGGAGGACCGTGCTGTCCTCCTCGTAGACGGGGCTGGCCAGCTCCGTCGATACGCTGTCGGAGCCGGCGTTCCGCAGGGGTCCGTTCTAGGGCCTCTTCTGTGGAACGTCGGCTATGACTGGCTCCTGCGGGGAACCCTCCTTCGAGGCACGAGTGTCATCTGCTATGCAGATGACACTCTCCTCACTTCCCGCGGGAGCACCTTCCGGGAGGCGGCCAGTTTGGCGTCGGCGGGCGGATCCTTAGTGGCGGGAAGGATCCGCCGCCTGGGCTTGAGGGTGGCGCTGCACAAAACAGAGGCCGTGTTCTTTCACGGCCCCCGGCAGCGCCCCCCGCCTGACGCCCACATTTATGTGGAGGGGGTGAGGGTCGGGGTTGAGGCCCAGATGAAATATCTGGGCCTCATCTTAGACAGCAGGTGGCGCTTCGGCCCGCACTTTAGCGGGCTGTCGTCGCGCCTGCTGAAGGCTGCGGGAGCCCTCTCATGGCTGATGCCAAACTTGGGAGGGCCCAGCATGCGGTGCCGGCGTCTATACGCCGGCATACTGCGAAGTATGGCCCTTTATGGGGCCCCGATTTGGGCGGACTCCCTCCATAGGAGGGAGAACCTCACCGCCCTTCGGTCGCCCCAAAGGGCCATCGCCCAGCGGGCATCGCGGGCCTACCGCACGGTGGGCTTCGCAGCGGCGTGCGCTCTGGCGGGCACCCCGCCTTGGGAGCTCGAGGCGTGGGTGCTCGCCAGAGTGTACGAGTGGACGGCGGGGCGCAGGGCGCTGGGCGAGCGTCCGGCCCCAGAATTGAGGGAGGCCGTCCGGCGGGAGGCGAGGGTCGCTCTTGTCCAGCAGTGGACGCAGGACCTCGCCTCCGCCGTCTTCGGCCGCCGTACCCTCGACGCCATCGGGCCGGTCCTGGAGGACTGGCTCGACAGGCGTCACGGGTTCCTCTCCTTCCGTCTGGTGCAGGTACTCTCCGGTCACGGCTGCTTCGGCAGGTACCTGCACCGGATAGGACGAGAGGAGACACCGTCGTGCCATGGTTGTGGCGCGGCGGAGGACACGGCGGAACACACCCTTGCGGTGTGCCCGTCGTGGGCCGTGCCGCGCCGCGATCTTGTCACGGCGGTTGGAGGGGACCTCTCGCTGCCCGCCATCGTCAGAGAGATGGTGGAGAGCGAGGAAGCTTGGGTGGCAATGGCCTCCTTCTGCGAGGTCGTAATGTCGCAGAAGGAGGCAGCGGAGCGCGAGCGGGAGGAGGATCCCCTCGCTCCGGCACTCCGCAGGCGGCGTAGGGGGAGGAGAAGGCGGGATTTCGCCCGCTTTCTCCCTCCCTGAGGTGAGCGGCGGGCGTGAGGCCGACGCCCGCCTTACATCGCTCACCATGCGGGAGCCACGGCCCCTCCCTAGGAGGGGCAATTGAGGGCCCGCCTTACTAGGCGGGTTTCGCCGGCGGGGGAGAGGTAGCTCAGGCTGCGCTAGTTTCCCACTCCCCCGCCACTATGGCGATGCCGGAGTGCCGCTGTGGGTTTAGTGGGTATTCCCGGCTTCGGCTGGGCGAGTCCCACACACGCCCTTCGGGGTAAGGTGCGTTAATGCATTCCCACAGCGTCAACAAAAAAAAAGGTGATGCAATGTTAAACAAGACCAACACGACCAACGATGCTGCGCTAGAGGGAGATTGATCTGGAGACTCTCCACGACCAAACTCCCGACACAACAACATTTGGCGCATCGTACTCGCCACACAACGCAACACAAAGTGCTCAGACGCGTCCTCCGTACGGCTTCACCAGACATCATGCTGGAACACGACGAATCGCTTGGCGGCAAGACTTTGTCTGGTGGTAACTTCTGCCGGCAGCCGATGTTATGGCCTACCACCGTTAGAAAATCATCCAATCTATTTATACTAACGGCCTCATCCACTAATTCATGACCCATTCGGTGCCATCGACGCAAATGTGCGTCGCTACTACGAAAAACCGGGAGCTTCATACGGGGAAACCGTTGCTATACGCGCTACGCTCCAAGCGCTACGAAATAGTAAAATAGGATATCTCTACATATTACTATACGCCGATACATAAGTCAAAAGAGATGTCGTATGTTAACTACCTAGTTTTTAGTTCGTCAATTTAACTTTTATTAATATTATGCGCCATAAATACACTTTAACACCAAAATAGTACAAATAATAAAAAGTTAAAAAACTAAAACCCAACTACGACAAAAAACGACGCTGAAAAAGTATAAAACAAGATTTTCAGAATACTGAACTGAACAAAGTTGCTAATATAGTTGCAAGTATGGTAGTATTTAGAGATAAATTTTCATGTTTGGAAAGGCGTAGTCACACGTTACATATACCTACCGTAGCACTTTCATAACGTGTGACTGCGGTTTTCCAAACATGAAAATTTATCTCTAAATAGTGAATATTGCATACTTCAGAATAGTATCGTAAGACATTATTGTCAATTTACAACGAAGGCATCTTGGTAGAGTCTACTGTGTCCATTTACTTGCAACTATATTAGCAACTTTGTTCAGTTCAGTATTCTGTAAATCTTGTTTCATACTTTTTCAGCGTCGTTTTTTGTCGTAGTTGGGTTTTAGTTTTTTAACTTTTTATTATTTAACTTTTTATTATTATTTCCACCCTTTGACGTGCGATACATTGTTGGATGGGGTTTTAAAAATGAATAGGTATTTGCTGCAATATTTTTTTGGTATTGTTAATATTTTCGGAAATAATCGCTCTAAAGGTAAAATATATATATATTCAATATATATATTCTGTTTAAAAACTATGAAAAAAATGCAGAACTTTATAAGAACTTTCTAGGAACATTATTTTGAACATGATTAGTTAAATGGTTTTTTAAAAATTATACAAAATAATTTCTGACCTAAGTTCGTAATTTAACCGGATATGTAAATAAATATACATCTATACTAATATTTAAAGCTGAAGAGTTTGTATGTTTGTTTGTTTGCTTGTTCGCGCTAATCTCAGGAACTACTGGTCCGATTTGATTTTTTTTTTGCGTTGGATAGCCCATTAATCCAGGAAGGCTTTAGGCTATATAACATCACGCTGCGACCAATAGGAGCGGAGCATAACTAACTCCACGCGAAAGAAGTCGCTGGCGGCTGCTAGTATAAAATAAAATAGCCTCGTTTCATTGAAGCTATCTTCATTCTCCTGCCGCTACTCCAATTTATATAGGGTTGGCAAAATATGTTTGTCTTTGTCCGTAAGGCGTCAGCGTAGGCAGTAGGCACCCCCTTTCCAATCATATCATCAGCTGTTCAGTCGAGTATTTTTTCTAATTTCCCAAATTAAACCCTCCAGCAACCCTTGTAGACGTCGCTCACCTGTCAAATAGTTAACAAATTGGATTCTCTGAGAGCAATGGTTGCCAGTTCGATTCCCGACGGGCGAACTTCCCGAACGGGTATTGAGTTAACTGAAGCTGGGCGATGTATTGTACGGGAACCTGATTTGGAAATTTGAGTATATGCTGGGCTCAAAGCTTGTAGAGCTGGGCTCAGTTTTGCATAGGGTCTTAGCATAATGCTGAAAATAAGCGAAAGTCGTTTTGCTTGGCATGTACAGTATATTCCTAGTTTACATAATAGCAATTGGATAACCTAGCAAGGTTAGTTTAGGATCTCAATAGTTTGTGAGCATTAATAACACTTCAAGTTTAGAGGTTTAAACTTGACTTTGCTTGGGTTTATTTTTTGTTCCGTCAAGCCGTTTTCGTAGGTACTTACTCCATTCGCGATAGTCATTATACAAAAGTTAAGAAAGTTAGTTTAAAAGGGTTTACTTTGTAATAAGAGTACAATACTGTATTTAAAAATTATAAACTATTAAATTTTAAAAATTATAAATTTAAATAACACTTTGTTTCTTCGATTTTTCGTTTATACTTATAAACTAGTGCTGGACCGCAATCCCGCCTGATGGTAAGCAGTAATGCAATCGTTGATGGTAAAGCGCGCTAGTCTATTAAGAGCCTATTCACTCAAATTAAACTGTGTGAATATTAGGTATAGGAATGAAGACGGCAGTTGAGCGACGTGATGCAATGTTAAAACCAACAACACGACCAACGATGCTGCGCCAGAGGGAGATTGATCTGGAAACCATCCACGACCAAACTCCCGATACAACAACATATGGCGCATCGTAACAGTTAAGAGTGCTTATCACTATACAAAGTTATTTTTTGTATATGCGAAACCAGAAACAAGTGTATTTATATACAAAACTAGCGGCCGCCAGCGACTTCGTTCGCGTGAAGTTAGTTATGCGCAGCTTTTATTAGTCGCAGCGTGATGTTATAATATAGCTTAAAGCCTTCCTGGATCAATAGACTATCCACGCAGAATTTTTCAAATCGGACCCGTAGTTCCTGAGATTAGTGCGTTCAAACAAACAAACTCTTCAGCTTTATATATTAGTATAGATTTCAAAAGCTATCATGAAAAATCACAATGTTATGAGCTTGTTACGTTACCCTCGCCTGCAGTGACGCGGGGCTGCGGTGGCCCTAGGACACTATGATTTGCTGTGAACTGTTGTACGCTCGGTAACCACACTGCAACACTTTTTAAAATTTATGTTGAAAAAAAAAACATAATCATCATCATCATTTCAACCGAAAGACGTCCACTGCTGGACATAGGCCTCCCCCAGGGTTCTCCACGCCGGTCCTGCGCCTCCCGCATCCAGCGGTTTCCCGCGACCTTCACCAGGTCGTCGGTCCACCTTGTCGGGAGCCTACCCACGCTACGTCTTCCGGTGCGTGGTCGCCACTCGAGAACTCGTCGGCCCCATCGGGCATCGGTCCTACGGGCAATGAGTCCAGCCCACTGACACTTTAGTGTTGCAATTCTTAAAAACATAATATGTTGTAAAAATTATTGGAATTCGTTTAGTTTCTTATTTTGAACAAACTACATATATTCGGGTTTCGTTTAAAGAAGAAATAACGTTGTATAATGAATTTAACTAAGATTTAAATAAAGTTGATATTTGTTTAACTTGAATTAATTTCAATTGGAAACATTTTGAACATTATATTTAAATTTTATTTATGTTTCCAACTAACGCTATTTCAAATTAAACAAATAACAACTTTATTATTGGCAATGAGGTTAAATAAAGTGAGTAAGTTATGAAAACGTTTGACATTGTAGCGTAAAGTGGACTTAACTATAAATTACAATTAAAGGAATATTATCGAAAATTGTAGCGAGTTTAAATAAAAGTTTATTTGTTGACATTTTCACCTTTGCGTTGATGACAACACTACGATCCGGACGAAACGTTTTGCCTCGTCTTTTATACCAATTTGCCTGTGGCGGTTTTTTCGTCTGAATACAGTTTAAATGTCTTCAAGGCAAGAGTGAATAGGCTCTTAATAAATTAGTGCGCCACCATCAATCCCATCAATTATCATCAATTAGCACAGAGGCGGAATCTCGGCCAAGCACAAGTTTATAAACTAAAAAAAAAATGGAGGTTATGTCGCAATATTACGCTTTCTTGTCTTCTAAGCTAGAACCAGTTGAAGATATTTGAAAAAAAGTTAAATAATTTAAATTAGTTTTATGTTTCAAAACAGATCTATTGCGGTCTCAATATAACCAACTTAATATTTCAAAATAAACTGGTAATTTAGAGTTACTTTTTGAATAATTTCAACTCTTTCCCCTTTTTTCATACATTTTGCACAATGACAATAGAAATAAAAGTAAAAGCTAGTATAAGAACTGCAATAGTGGCGCTCTGAGATGTTATTAGACTCAATAATATATTTTACAAAGCATTTTCTTGGAACATTAGATCTAAAGTGGTTTCTTGAGACACTCAAGGGCAATTCAAACAAAGAGGATGAACTGAGAATGTGACAGTCAATTCTGTGAAAGAAGCACTTATAACTTGAAGTCAGAAAATAATTATTATTAAATCATTTTAAATGACTGAACAAATGATAAAATAAACAAGTCCATTCGACTATATTCTACTAATATTTTAAACGTCAATGTACGACGGATATGTTTTGTTAATATTTGCAGCAAACACTATTAACAAGATTTAGAGATCAAAAAGCATTGCAGTTAAGAGCAATTGTTGGACTTTTGAGGACTCCAACAACCCATAACGAGTTCCATTAGATGTTCGTATGGCAACCGGGACCAACGGGTTAACGTGCTCTCCGAGGCACGACCAGACCAGTGCAAATAGGTATATATATTTATGTATACATACAAATATTTGCACTGCCAGGGGATCGAAAACGCGTCACCTTGCGCAGCGGCCACGTTTGCTACCGCTGCGCCACGGAGGCTGTCAAAATTTATTGCCTGCTGTATTTGAAACAACGTATTCCCTGTCGTGAGTTAGTCAAAAAAATTTAAGAACTAAATCAACGCCCTTTTTATCCATGGTCCAAGGATACTATCCAAGTGAATTGAACCTTAGCTACAATCTTCTTTTTAAATTCAAGAGGTTTACGTCAATGTGCGGAGTGTCTTTTTATTTTCTTTTTAAAGATTTTAATATAACTTCTGAGCAGCAGCATAAAGAGCTTTGATACAGTCCCTAGAATTAAATGTAGAGACTTAGTTTTTAGGGTTTCGTACCTAAAAAGTAAAACGGAACCCTATTCATGAGCCTTCGCTGTCCGTCTGTCCGTCCGTCTGTCACCAGGCTGTATCTCATGAATCGCAATAGCCAGACAGTTTAAAATTTCAGATATTATGTATTTTTCTTGCCGCTATAACAACAAAACTAAAAATAAAAAAATAAAATATTTAAGGGTGGCTTCCATACAATAAACGTGATTTTTTGCCGTTTTTTTGCTCCATATTAATAACTGAAATAGATAGACGCTTGAAATGTTCACAGTATATTTGGTTATACAAAATGTAAAGAAAATCCCGTCTGGCCCATAAGCATAATAAAGGTCAGGTAAACACATGACCAAATAAAATATGAAATTTGACATAATCATCATAGTAACAATACTAATGAATTTTGCAATATTTTTTTTTTCGCGAATTAATTCCAGCTTACCCAAAATTTGGTAGTTTTTAAAAAAGTGACAACACCTTTTTCGGCGATATTATTATGAACGATGCGACCGCGCGGCGTACCTACCCCCTTCGTCCGCGCATGTATTTCCTACTGCAAATAAATTAAGTTACCTCGCTTTTGCGAAACAATATTTTTAGGGGGATTTTTTTTTAAGTTTAGCCCGGCTTTGTAGGCATTAGTAGAATCAGTTATCGATATCTAACAATACCTTTACGGATCGAACAGGGTTTTCTTTACATATTGTATATTAAAATTAAATTAAAATACATACAACCCATACAACAAACGTGATTTTATTTCTATTTTTAAAGATAATAGTACGGAACCCTTCGTGCGCGAGTTTAACTCGCACTTGGCCGGTTTTTGTTATTTTATTTAAGAGTTGGTATTTTCACGTACTATATAAACTTATATCTATGCATATATAATTCTTAATCAGCCTTTTATGTTCCCACTTTTGAAGCACACCCCTCTTCTTGGTGAGAGGTAGCGGGCCGTAATCTATGCTGCCCTAGTTTGGATTGGTAGATGTCACATGTCCCAGAAGAAGCGCAACAAACGCCAGTACGTTTTTATTGAGCCACTTTTTCTCCGAAAATAATTTCCTAATTAAAATGATACTAACATCATCATTCTATTATACATTAGTAGGCTTGCAAAGCAGTTAACATTACAATTCATAGAACACTAGAAAATTCCTATATCGTGCGTGCGTTTACAAACAAATAACTCACATTACACAAACCACTCGAACAACTATCAATATATACCAATAAATGAATGTGTTGAAGCAAAAATATATTATAAACATTTTATTGAACAAAATTTACTTCTAAATCCATCTCCAGGCATACAGGCCGTGACAGTTTGCATATTTATACAATACTGGTTTGTAGTTGCCCAAATAAATTATATCTTAGGACTATCGAAGTTTAGAAGGCCCGAGTCGACGGAGCCTTGTGTGTTTCACGCGCGCCTCAAAGAGATGTCAGCACATCGTGACGGGGTCCACGAAGACTGATGCCTCCTGGGTCAGGGTTGCGGGTTGGTTAAACAAGAAACCGTGGCTCTAGCCATCGCACAGGCAAGTGAAGAAACACAAGTGGGGTTTAGTCAGTAAAAGTCTGACACGCCCTTCCGCTTCGCCCAGAGCGGGAGATGTCATTTGATGATTTCCCATCCCAATCGAAGTAAAATAAATACACACACACAAACACACACTCTCAAAGTTACATACAAACAAAGTGAATCCAAGCAAGAAAGTACATCTCTCTTGCCACTATCCCTGTCTGAGTCTCAAGGGGCCCAGCGTGAAGACACATACTACCAGCAATTATAAGGGAATTAATGGTGTATAACACAATTTAGGCAATTGCGAGCGTAAATCTGGCACCAGCACTTGGCTGACACAAATTTCAAGTTTGGAATCCCTCCAAATTCAATAATGGCTCATGTGGCTCTCAAGACACCAGATTATAACTTAGCCGGTTTTGGGAGTACTGTTTATGTGATATTAAATTTTGTCACATAAAAGTCTTTTCGTCAGTAGTTTGGCGAGAGAATTTGTGAAACTTCTGATAAAATATAGAAAAGGTTCAATATGTGTAAAAATAGTCCTTATCTAGACTAATATTATAAAGCTGAAGAATTTTTTGAACGCGCTATTCTCAGAAACTACTGGTCCGATTTGAAAAAAATAATTTTGCTTTGGATAGCCCATTAATCCAGAAAGGCTATACAACATCGCTGCGACCAATAGGAGCCGCTAGTTTACATATATTTTGACAAGTTTTTGTCATTTTTTTGTCACTGAGATGACATTGTGACTATATTTTTAACGTTTTACCCAATCAGCCTATAATGTTCCCACTGGTTGGACACAGGCCTTCTCTCGATGAGAAGAGTGGGCCCAGTGCGGGTTGGTAGATGTCATAGGTTTTCGAAGTTTTTGACTCTAGGGAATGGCAAACGCTGAACGTTTTAAACTACGAGAATTGATCTAAAAGTAGTTTGCTGAGCGAATTGAAATTAAATAGTTTAAATGTGGGTCTGATTCAAAGCATTTTATGAAAACCGAAATCGGAGGCAGCCAGAAAATTATGTCGTTTGATAGCGGTCGCTCAGCAGTGATTCAGCATACTGAATCTATTGGTTGTTTACTTATTTCTTAGATTATAAGTTTAAATATGTTAAATAATTGTAAATTATGGTACGATGGGGCTGACATATCCTTATTGGGATAAAAGACCCTAAATAAAATATAGATTAAAAAAAAGATAATTGGGTTTTTTTAAGTCAATCGTTATTTAATGAAATACTGCTATTGCTCCTTGTATATATAATAGGTATACCTTAACATTCAAACATAACATATATTATTGTTTGAAATATATTTACTTACTACTTTAATTGAAAAGTTTTAAATAATACCTAAACAAAGATATTTATTGATAAATAAACCATAATTTCTAAGGAATAAGGTTGGTAAATCTTTGTTGTACAGAATAAGACACCAACATTATTTGTGGTGTTTTCCCGATGAACTCCACAAAATTTTGAGTTTTTTAAGGATTTGTGGATATAGCACTATGTAGGTAATTATAATTTTTTGCCTATGAAAATATTTTTGTCTGAATTAAGTGAAGTTTTTATAATGGAAATCAACCACGAGGGGTGGTTGATCACGCTGAGTACTACATATTGATATCCATCGTTATAAAGCCCAAAATGTAGTTACATGTTTGTTTCTTTTGTATGTCACTTGTTTAAAAGTAAATTATAAACGATCTTACTTGAATTTTCCAGATGACGGCCTCCGCAAGAGAGAAAATTTTTTGACAGTTGGTTGTTGGTTGTAAATGTCACAACTGTCAAGTGACATTAATGTTATAACGACACTATATTGTGGCAGTGAAACCACTGTTCCTCTCTACCAAAGCACCTGTCAACCACCTGTCACCACGAAGCCCCACCTGCCACCAGCCACAGCTGTCACCTGTCACCTGTCTTCACTACCCTTGGTGACTGGTAGAGAATGCCTAAGGCATTGTGTCCGCCTTTGTGCCTTTTGTGTGCGAAAAGTCTAAACAAAATAAAGTGATGCTTTTTCGTCTAATTATGCTTCTATTACCGTAACACCATCGTTATCCTTGCCATAAAACAAACCAGTTCTCTTTGTAACGGCTATTCCACTCCGAAATTAAGAATTCTTCTTGAAAAATCCCAACAGGGTTCAACTAAAGCTACAATAAAATTATAAAACAAAGTACATTAAGACAGACATTCCATGAACCATGGAACGTTTAAAGGCACTGGACACTAAATAATACTTTTAAAACCGTAACGTTGGGCACAGACTACGGAAAGATATTTTTATACTTGCTGGGTCGATAAGTTGTTTGGATATAAAAATTATATAAAAATAAATAGAAGTCGTAAGAATAACTATTAGAAATGTAACGTACCTAAGGGAGCGGGAATTCCAGCGCCCTCACGCCTCTAGCTACCGCAGGAGTCGCACTGGTCGGGAGACAACATCAAACTACCGGCCACCGTAGACGTGGGCTTCCGGACGGCAAGCAGTGGACAGCTCGCCGCCTGGTATTTACCAGGCCCGGGTCGGTCGACCGGTCATTGTGTTTAACGCACGCATCAATGGCAGAATGTCAGCACATCATGACTGGGTTCACGAAGACCGATGCCTCCTGGGTCAGGGTTGCGGGTTGATTAAAAAAGAAACAACCGTGGCTCCTGGCGCGCAAGCAAATGAAGGAGCACGGTTGGGTTTTAGAAAGTCAAAAGCCTGACATGCCCTTCCGCTCCGCCCAGAGCAGGAGAGGTCATTTGATGATTTCCCATTCAGAAACAAAAAAAGGGTCGGCCACGCTCAGGCAAACTCATTGGTATTTCTCCCAATAATCCAACAAGAGTGCTCAACGTCGCTTAAGAAGTTTTCACTTCAAAAACCAACATCAATAATTTTCGACCTATTCTCAGAGCTACGAATATACATAAAAAAATATATACATGCATACAAATCGGCCAAACCGTTTCCGAGGAGCTTGGCTACAAAAACCGTGACATGAGAATTTAATAGTAGTTATCTAAACTTCATTCGGAATCAGATAAGACATGTAAAAAACTTTTTTTACAGTCAGTTTGACCGATTTTGACTTCGTGGAGAACCGTAATAAATCAGACAAGTGCTGGTGGGTACCGATACCCCTTAGCAAGATGGGTTGTTAGACTTTCAGACTTCTGATGACCCGTAATGACTGTCAAATATCATATGAATTGATACGTGAAGATGGACCGTGTACCCACGAATTAAGCCCCGCTAACACATACCACTACCATCACTAACACATATCACTACCATGGTCGGGCCTCGGATAGCACGTTAAGCCGTTGGTCCCGGTTGCCATACGAACATTTAATGGCAGTTGTTACGGGTTTTTGGAGCCCTCAAAAGTCCAACAATTGGTCTAACTGCAATGCTTCGATATCGCCTTCGGATTGTGGAGGTCAAACGACAGTCCCTTCACGGAAAATATCGAAGTTTAGCCAAAATCAGCAGTTAGACTGGTAAAGCGGCCCCAGACTCCAAAGCTGAAAAAGCTTCAGATGCGATTAGGATTAACGTTGTGATGATGATGATGATGAACACATACCACTACCACTATTAGTAAGATTATGACCATTCTAAAATTCTGCAACAGATGGTCCTCCGTCTGTGCCCCACCTTAAAAGACAACCGGCCACTAAATAATACCGTTACAACCATTAAGCCATGTAACAACTGTACGTCTCCTACCGAACAATTTATAGCTACAACCTCATGCTGCGTCAACGACTCCATGTTTTTGAATAATGTTTAGGCTATTTTGTTAAAGTTGGCAACAATATCAGTACGGGATACAAGATGCTTTAGAAGAACGATGGCTTACGGTGCAGAATATGAGTAAACAAATATTACAGCCTTACCAAGAATACTATTAAATAGGCAATTTAATTGTTTAAACCATCATGTTTCCACTGTTGAGACACAGGCCTCTACTTGGTGAGAGAGTCATTATAATCTCAGTGCTAATCCCAGTCGCATCCGAAGCTTTTTCAGCTTTGAAGTCTGGGGTCCGCTTTACCAGTCTAGCTAATGATTTTTCTTCTGCTAGAATGTTATTACTAGGCTATCTGCCCGCATTTGGCTTCCGGGTTTTAGTAAAAAGTCCCGCTACAACAGAAATACACAGTCGCGTAAGGCGAGGCGGTCGCCACTCCTGTCAAAGGGCGATGGAAAGTGGTATGCTCGGAGTTTCTCTGCGCAATCGAACCAGAAATGAAGAGATCCGGAGAAGAACCATAGTCACCGACACAGCTCTTCGAGTCGCTAAAATTAAGTAGTAGTGAGCAGGGCATATTGCTCGTAGAACCGATGGCCGATGGGGCAGTAAGGTCCTGGAGTGGCGGCCAAGTACCGGAAGACGTAGTGTAGGGAGGCCCCAACAAGGTGAACCGATGACCTGGTGAAGGTCGCGATAGGTAAAAACCTATTCTCATGCCTAAACCCTTAGCCGTTTTGGAGGAGTTCGAGGACAAACACTGTGTCAGGAGAATTTTATACATTAGGAAATTATAACTACACTATTGTTTAAAATAAAATAGTAACAACCACAATTTGAAACTAGATAACTAGAACGTTTTAAATAAAATTACATTATAGAATCACAATAATATTCCAACCCACTCATATTTTAGAACAACAAGGCATTTCGCCCACGTAATGGGCGAGCGGTTTATGCTTATTGTGCAGGTACCAAACGAGGCATGAAGATACTGTTAGTGCTACTCCGCCTTTATTAAATAACAAATTAACGTTTACACTATTCAGTTAGCTTCAGTAAATGCTAGTTTCGGGTGTAGAGCAGAATTATGTGATTTGGATTCGGTGGAGAGGAGTCCAAAGAGGCTTATTAAATACCAAAACATACAAATAACGTATACTATATTTTTCACTTCATCTTTAGTGGATGTTAGTTTTTTGATTGAGAACCAAAATGCCGCATTAACAACGTTTAGACACTACGTAGACGCCGCGTAGCTCTGAGAAAATATACAATATGTAAAGAAAACCCTGTCCGATCCGTGAAGGCATTGTTAGGTATCGATAACTGATTCTACTTATACCTACAAAGTCAGGCTAAACTAAAAAAAAAAAAATATGGTTTAGCAAAAAGAGGTAACTTAAAACATGTGCGGTATGCCATACAGGCGCGGGCGAAGAGGGGCAGGGCACGCGGCACGCGGCCGCATCGCTATTCGCTAAGAATTCTACCGTCAAAAATAATGTTGTCACTTTTTAAAAAATACCAAATTTTGGGGAAGTTGGAGTTTATTCGCGGGAAAAAAAGATTATTTCAAAATTCACTAGTATTGTTACTATGATGATTATATAAAATTTCATATTTTATTTGGTCATGTATTTACCTAACCTTTATTATCCTTACGGGTCGGACAGGGTTTTCTTAACATATTGTATAGGCTATGCTTGCATCAGCGCACAGTGATTATGTGAGAAAAATTTCAAAGGCAGCTTGGCCCAAATAATGAGCGAACGGTTTATGCTTATTGCACAGAGATGCGCAAAAACAAACCAAGCTATACATTTCTACTACAAACTTACTGTAATCTGGCGGTAAATAAACGATGTGTGTCAGTATCATTGCTATTTCTTTGTTCTGCGTAAGTTACGACCCTAAAGAAATATTGGGTATAAAAATGTACTCCCAATCGAGCCAAATTTCATTCAAATCTAAAAATACAAAATATATTTTCTCTTTAAAAACGTTTAGAAAAAGTTCACGGTAAAAACTTAAGTGAAAAACTAAAAAATAAATCGGGTTGGCCTCATAGACACCATGTAGACACTTCGTTGATACGCTAATAGATTGCAATTGTTGTTAAATTATTTTTATAGACTACAATCTTCTTCTTCTTCAGACTATTAAGGTCCACTGCTGGAGAAAGACATCCCCTAAGACTTTCATTACATTGGGGCGGTTTGAAATAATCCCCACGCTTGCACGCTTCCCTTATGAGAGTTCCCTTAGTCGCCTCTTACGACACCCATGGGAGGGTGAACGGAGAACGGGTCTCAGCAGTTGTGTTGCGATGTGTGCCGGGTACGATGTGCCCAATGTTGTTGTGTCGGGAGTTTGGTCGTGAAGGCTCTCCAGATCATCCTCTGGCGCAGCATCGTTGGTCGTGTTGTTGGGTTAAACATTGCATCACCTCGCTCAACTGCCGTCTTCCTTCCTATTCACTCAGTTTTTTTGGGTGAATAGGCTTAATAAGCTAGTGTGCTTTACCATCAACGATTGCATCACTGCTTACCATCAGGCGGGATTGCAGTCAAGCACTAGTTTATAACTATTAAAAAAAAAAAAAAAAGTTATGGGTTGGTAGTGTTGGTACTATTCTAAGCCCGGTATCACACGGTGTAAGTTGACTACAATAGTGATGTGCAAATAATTTGTGCTACAAATGGACGTCTAAATGTATTTTCCGAACCTAGTATTAATTTTGTTTTAAAATAAAAACCAGCTATTAGAAAACATTAACCAACTTTCCATCAAGAATATCGAGTATCTAATAAAAAAATATTCAAATTCATGTCTCCGTTAATTCATTATATTACTGACAAAATACGTTGTCATGTTTCATATTAAAAAAAAAAACCACAGCCATCTCCGTTACGCGAGAAAATGATTGATTGTGATACACGAATGAATCTCATGCCTTCGTAGTGATCCAGCACGTCAAGTTACAACGTCAAATTCTTCATTAGCTTTCAACTTTATCGCTAAAGCATTAAGGTTCAAGGTTGAATGGGAAAATTAGACAGTTTCGGATAACTCGATGTGCTAGCTTTCTGTACTAAAGACATAGGAGTGTAGTGATCGGGTTTTTTAATCGGCTGCATAAATATTTCTAACAGTCTATCTATCTATGAATCAATAATTACCTATCCTAAAAAAGGATCCCGTTTTATCTTGACAGAAAGTCATCCGAAAAAAGCAGTAAGTTCCTCAACCAAACACGGAATAAACATGTATGAGAAAACTTCTCTTTTTTGACAACTTTCAAAAAACGCAGACTTATATATAAACAATTTCCCTAAATATCTACAACATTGTCTCCGTGACTATACATAATATTCTTATAATTCTATGGGATATATCACGTTTCATTTGCTCAGCAAACGGTTAAGCCTAACAAACCAATTATTGGGGGGTTTCTGTGACCGCTCAGCCGTTATCAACATGTAGGGATTAACAAATTTCTTTGGGATATGTGTTTAGGGCTCCGTACTCAACGTAAAGACTTAACTCTCCGTCTGACTCTCACCAGGCAGTGTCTCATGTACCGTAATAGTTACATAGTTGAAATTGTACGTAACCAGGTAAGTATTATCCATACTAATATTATAAATGCGAAAGTATCTCTGTCTATCTGTCTGTCTGTGTCCGGCTTTCACGCCAAAACTACTGAACCGATTGTAATCAAATTTGGTACACAGATAGTCTAGAGCCGGAGAAAGGACATAGGCTATACAACATCCCGCTATGACCAACAGGAGCAGAGCAGGAACAAAAAATGTTGCGGAAACGGGAGCATACGCGGACGTACTACATTTTGCTCCCATTGTTTTAACAGGCGCTTATTTTATATCAACTGAGCTAATTCGGCTAGAAGCATACGCGGGTGAAACCGCGGGGCAGCGCTAGTATAAAATAAATGACTACCTATCCATTCCCCAGTCTGGTACTAGCGCTCGCTGAAACAGTCGTTTTATTTACCTGACTCATCACCCCAAACGTACACAGTAGGTACACTTACATCTGGTGACCCCGACCTGACGCGACATACAGTGGACAGTGGGCGTCTTTCGGCTGAAATGATGATGATAGATGATGATGAATATTGGCCGCTATAACAACAAATACTAAAATAAATATTAAAGTGGGGCTTCCATGCAGGAAACGTGAAAAGAAAGGTTTTTAAAAGTATTTAATGTTGTTCAAAACTTATGCATAAGATTTATGTTAGTTTAGTTTATTAATTTATTTACACGACATGGTTGGTGCAATGGCCGAGCGACCGACTGCGGCGGTGCATGTCGTGGGTTCGATTCCCGCACGGTACAAATATTTGTATGGCCTACAGGTAGTTGTTTCGGGTCTTGTTGTTTCTGTGTGTAAATGCACCCACGATACAGGAGTAATTCCTAGGGTGGAGCAATAATGCAACAAAAAAAAAATTGATCTGCGGAAATTTGATCACATATCTGACTTTCGTATAAAGGTTAAGTGGCTTCCTATATTTTTTCGCCGGAATTTTCATATCTTATTTCAGCTCTACAATATTTTCTTTAATCTTAAAACCCCTCTTATCTTAAAGAATGTTTCAAATAGATTCGTGATATACATAATAGATATCTGTCATCGGAAAACATGCTTCTAGAGATACCGATGCATTCCACTAGTTTCTGTGATGAATCCTTTATTGTATAAGCATTTCGGTTATGGAATGACTTGCCCCGTCTGTACGGCAGCGTGCTCAAATTCTGTCCACTTTTAAAACTGTGATAAAAAGAATTTTCTCTCTCTTTTAACATATCATTATATTTTATTTACAGCTCTTATCTGACATTTATATTTAACTAGATTTCCGCCCGCGGCTTCGCCCGCGTGGAATTCGGTTACATCGCTCTTTTTAGATTTGCCTCGGTAATAACATATTTTTTTTCAATAAAATGTAGCCTATGTCCTTTCTCAGGGTCTAAAAATTGTATGTGCCAAATTTAATCAAAATCAGTTGGGAGGTTTAAGCGGGAAAGCGTAACAGATAGACAGACAGACATAGTTACTTTCGCATTTATAATATTAGTATGGATTAGATGTATATATTTATTTAAACTAATATGATATTTATGTAGTAAAGTATAGTATGGTATTTATTGTACAATCTGTGTAAATGGTATACTATAGTCTACCTATATTATTTCTCTCCCTTTAGTATTCCATCCAAAGGTTGTCTATAAAAGATCACTCTTAGCGACAAGACCGACCATCGTGTAACCCTTTGTAAAATCTTTATATTTATAATCTGTAATTTAAATGGTGTACGTAATCTATAAAATAGAATAGAATACTCCGTAGTATTCTATTCTATTTTATATATAATAGTACCCGGCATTCACTTACAACAATTGCTGTCGGTAATTGTCGGTGGCTAAAACGATTTCTTTGCACTGTTAATCATGTGATTCATAGTGAATTTTGTTTTTGTAACGAAAAAGAAAGAAATCCAAACACATTTCTACTTTTCACTAACCTAACATTTTTTTCCCTGTGTGCAAAATCCTCATAGATGTGCTGGGGTGGTAGGCGAGGTCTATCAGAGTAGCATACTTAAAACTAGCCCGGCCTTCCATCTCACACCTACGCCTCCCACTCATCATCATCATCTCAGCGTTAATCCCTGTCGCATCAGTAGCTTTTCAGCTTTGGAGTCTGGGGTCCGCTTTACCAGTCTAACTGCTGATTTTAGCTAAACTTCGATATATGCCATGAAGCGACTGCCGTCTGACATCCACAACCCGAAGGCGATATCTAAGCATTGCAGTTAGACCAAATGTTAGACTTTTGTGGGTTCCAACAACCCGTAACGACTGCCACTACTTAGATGTTTGTATGGCAACCGGGACCAACAGCTTAATGCTGCGGCAAACAGCGTGCTTTCCGAGGCACGACTAGACCAGTGCAAATATTCATATTCATGCATACAAATATTTGCACTGTGCGGGGATCGAAACCAGGCCTCCTTGCGCAACGGCCGGCTGTCAACCTACGCCACCCACTAAGTCTACCTAATTTTCTACCAAAATCAAATAATCATAACATTACTTTTCGTAACGAAAATAATTTCATCCATCTTCTCAATCTTAGATCGAAGTAAATATAATTAATTTTCCTTTGATAGTCCTAATGATGTCCCGCTAGAGATATGCAATGAATGGGATCCCGATTAAGGCTTCAACAACGAGCGTCTTAATTAAATATTCCCTCAATACTAAAACTTAAATTATGCAAACAAATTTTGTGATAACAAGTTTTTAGATACATATTTCCTGTTTTTTTTTATTATTTCACTTGCTATGATACTAAACTAAGTATAATATGTCTTATCAAGACTTAACGACAATACAGCAAGGTACTGTAGTTGTTTCTTATCATATAAATAAATGCTACCATGGCTATGTACAACAGAAATGGATAAATAAAATATTTGAAAGACATCCGCGTAAATGACACGTAAAACTTTTATCTTTGCTTTCTTGTTATTTTGGCGTGGGTAGCTGGCATGTGGTAAATAATTTTATTTTATTTTCTGTTCATTACTATACATATTATTATATAAAGTCATGTTTTTTTTTTAATGAAGAGACAGCAGTACTGCTGGAAAGTTTGTTCTGCCACTTCTTCCCAGCGAAAGCACTAGGAAGTAGCGAAGGGAGGGCGTTTTGGGGGGGGCTGTCTTATGTCGTATTGGCAATATAAGAAAGTGCTGATTCATGCAATCTAATTTTAATAAATGACTTTTGATTTATAAACCTATATCTATACTAATATATAAAGGAGAAGAGTTAGTTTATTTGTGTGAACGCACTAATCTCAGGAACTACTTGCCCGATTTTTTTCTTGCCATTTTTGCCATAGCCCATTAATCCAGAAAACCAGGCTATAAAACATCACGCTGCGACCATAAGAAACGAAAAATATAAAAAAAAACCTATCGAAACCTACGCGGGTGAAACCGCGGGACGCAGCTAGTGGGAAAGCACAGAAAAAAAAAACAATAACACATACAAAAATAAAACACAACATCGTATCAGTACTGTAATCCTTGAAAATTCACTCGGAGGTACATGTACACGTAAACTAACAGTACATTAAGAATAATTGAAAGTAAGAATTAATTTATATTGAATTCTATATCACCACAGTACAACAACTAGTTCCCTTTAGACAATCCGTAGCAAGTTTGTCAACGAGGCGCTCGGAGCAACCTGGCATGCATTCTCCTCCGCGTTTCCTGCATCTTGTCTCCTTCTGCGATACTGAAACGTAAAAGACAAATGAAAGCAAAAAGTAGCAGGAATTGAGAGTTTTCTACAAGGATCATGCCATTGCACAACAGTTTTTACAGACGGTTTTGTGAAATAGAGGGGCTCTGGGCTAAATTATAACAGCCACAAATCGATCAGCCATAATATACCACCGGTTTCCGGCAAAAGTTACCAAAGCTCGCATCGCTTTCGCGATTCTTAAGCGATTCGTCGTGATCATAATGTCCGGTGAAGCCGTACGGAGGTCGGGTCAGAGCGGTTGTGTTACGATGTGTGCCGGGTACGACGCACCAAATGTTGTTATGTCGGAAGTTTCGTCGTGGAGGATCTCCAGATCAATCTCCTTCTGACGCAGCATCGTTGGTCGTGTTGTTGGGTTTAACATTGCATCACCTCGCTCAACTGCCGTCTTACTTCCTTCACTAAGTTTTTTAAGTGAATAGGCTTAATAAACTGTCGCGCATTACCATCCTTGCTTACCATCAAGCAGGATTGCGGTTAAGTACCAGTTTATAACTATAAAAATAGCGCAATCCTGACCCAAGAGGCATCGGTCATCGTGGACCCCGTCACGATGTGCTGACATATCTTTGAGGCGCGCGTGAAACTCTCCTCTCATACAGAGAAGCATTGAGTGTAATCACCACGCTTGCGCAATGCGGGTTAGCGATTTCAGATTTAAAGTGCAAGTTTCCTCAAGATGTTTTCCTTCACCTTGTAATCAGTCATTAGTATGCAACATATACATAACTAATACTATTATTATAGTAAAAAAAAGTAAAAGTAAATGACAAAATAAATGTTATTTTGGCATACAAAATCAGACAAAGAGACAGACATATAAATTCGCGGACTTTTTTGTAGACCTTTTCAATGTATACAATATTTAGTACATTCTTTTGATAAATCTCGTAGGGCCTGCATTTCTACTGTAAACGCGAAAAAAATATAATTATTTACGACATTACATTGGAAACCTTAAAAATAATAGTATTTCTTCACAACTTAGTGGCTGTTATTTAACATATAAACCTTCCTCTTTAATCACTCTATTTATTAATAAAACCGCATCAAAATCCGTTGCGTAGTTTTGAAGATTTAATCATACAAAAGGACATAGGGAAAGAAAAAGTGACTCTGTTTTATAATATGTAGTGAAGTCTTAAGATTAACATACTTATATTATAGTCATGCTGTCTCAGGTTCTAAGATTTGTTTAATAACGTAAAGGCAAACTTCTAGCGTTCTAGCTTCGATGAAACGAAAAGAGGACAATAAAATTGTACGAGCGATAGCAGGTCAAGTTACCCGAGACTATCAAACATTCACAATCAACCTTGAGTCTTAGTGCTTTAGCCATAAAGTTGGAAATGTAATAAAAAAAATACAGACGCTAGTAGCTTGATGTGCTGTTTCCTGTACATTCGTCTCATTATCTTTAGACTTAATTTTTTGTAGGTTTCTCTTTTACCACGGGTAAATTGCAAACATGACTTTTCTTTAACTTACTTCCATAACAGCACTCTACTCCCTTATATCTCTGAAAAAGACATAATCCCTTTTGTTCTGTCAGAGCTCCTGGCTTACAATCAGTTGCTATAGTACATGTGCCTCCTCGCGACAAACACAGGCGTTCATTGAAGATGGAATCTATCACTCGTACTGAAACAACAAAAAATTATGCTGCTTTAAATTAAATTAGCTAGCAAAACTCCTGCAGACATACATGGGGTGCTGTGATGTGACGATAAACAAAACAAGATAAAACAAAAAGGAAGTTTGATTATTTTTTGTGAAGTCATGAATGGTACAAATAATATTTGTATTGTAAAAAAAGCATCAAACATTTGTGTAGTCTATTTAAATATCAGTTTAGATGTTTAAACACTATACAAAAACAAACACTTACAAATTTGAAACATAAAGGCAATATATTGCCCTCTACTATGAAGCCACGCTAGACTTCATGAAATATTTCCAACCGGAGTCGCGCCGCGCTTTGGTATAGGTCCTAGGTAACCAAACTATTTTGTTCAATTAGTACAAATATGTTGGCTCCTTTTTCTTTTTTGTTCAATTTATTCTAATCTTAGGAGAGTTACATCATCATCACCAACCTTTTCTATCGTCCCACTGCTGGGTACAGGTTTCCTCTCATACAGAGAAGGATTGAGCTTAATCATCACGCTTGCTTAATGCGGTCTGGCGATTTCAGACTTACAGTCCAGGTTTCCTCAAAATGTTTTCCTTCACATTGTAATCAGTCATTGGTGGCCAAGATATACTTAGAAAGTACATATAACTTATAAAAGTTATATTGGTACTGACCTGGAATCGAACCCGCACACTCATACTTGAGAGGCTGGTGTGGTGAGGCCAACACGACTTGCAGGAGAGTTACAGAGACTTAATTAATATCTGTTTCTCATTGATCTTCGAAATTATTTTTTTTTAAATACTCAATAAATTCTTTTCACATCTATATCTATACTAATATATAAAGCTGAAGAGTTTGTTTGTATGTTTGTTTGTTTGCTTGTTTGTTCCGATTAGAAAAATTCTTTTTGCGTTGGATAGCCCTTTAATCCTGGAAGGCTTAAGGCTATATAACATCACGCTGCGACCAATAGAAGCGGAGCATAACTAACTTCACGCGAACGAAGTCGCTGGCGGCCGCTAGTTAAATATAAAGCGTTTATTTGAAGTCGCTATTAGTATAATAAATCAAAAAACTAATAATAAACTATCATTTTTTTTTCCGAACAAAATAAATAGTTTATTTGGTATAAAATAATAGCCCGTTGGTATTAAAGCATACGCGCAGCCCGAGGGTAGGTACTTATCAACAATTGAACACAAACTTCATATAGTTTTTGTTAAACTGTTGACATCGTTTTGTTACCAAATAATCACAAATTAAGTTTAACATTCCCATGTTTTGCTTTAAACCGTTGCCCCACACTAGAAATTTCTCCTGTGCCGTGGGTGCGTTTATAAACATATAAATTCACATCCACAAACATCCAGACCTGGAACAACTACTTGTAGGTCATAAACATGATTGTTCCATGCAAGAATCGAACCCACGACACGCAGCACAACTGTCAATACCTTAACCACTGCGCTGACCGTGCAGTCATACTCATTGTTAAATACTAACTCGAAAAAAGGTCTCACGTCAATTTTTTTCATTGTGCATGTTTAGAATAAATAATGTAGAATACGTGGTTTCAATTGAAGTGATAACGTCAACGTAGCCAGCCTTTCGGTCTTCTATAGGATGCATTGTGGTGAGTGTGCGAGGGAATTGCATGATTTAATTCCCCCATCTCCATTTCACCATCGGACGACCCGTAGTACGGCGAATTTCCACCGTAACGTTGTTAACACTACTACGATCCGGACGCTGCGTTACGCTTTTTCTTTCATACCGCGTACATCGAGAGACTGGAACAATTTGCCAGCGGCGGTGTTTCCGTCACACTACAATTTGAGCGTCTTCAAGGCTAGAGTGAATAGGCTCTTAATAAACTAGCGCGCTTTACCATCAACGATCGCCACTGCTTACCAGCAGGCGGGATTGCGGTCAAGCGCTAGTTTATAATTTATAAAAAAAAAAAACCAATACTCACAATCATCATCAAAATCAGCCTTTACAATTCCTAGAACACACAGGACAACTAATAACTTGCTGATAAACATCATTGTACCTAGTTCGTTATGCACGACCGCACTCTTGCTTATGCCGACATGGAATGAGCCAACGGCAATTCAAGCATTTCTTTTAATAACACAAACTCCGCAATTATTTACCTACATAATCCACGTTCCTGCTGCCCGTTAAGATAGGCAGTGCGAGGCATTGCTTTGCCTGCTACGGTGAATTTGCATGGTTTGTCCGCCAGCTGCAGCCTGTTGCTCGCTATTCCATTGTGTCAAGGGATATAGCATTTGATTCATCATCAACCTTTTTACCTTCCCACTGCTGGGCACAGGCCTCTTCTCATACAGAGAAGGATTGAGCGTAATCACCACGCTTGCTCAATGCGGGTTGACCATTTCAGACTGTCCAGGTTTCCTCAAGATGTTTTCCTTCACCTTTTAATCAGTCATTGGTGTCCAAGATATACTTAGAAAGTAAATGTTACGAAGAAAAGTGACATTGGTACTTGTGACCGGGAACCCGCACACTCATACTTGAGAGGCTGGTGTTTTAACCACTAGGCCACCACGAATATGAGCATTTCATTAACAAAGCAAAAAGAAAGGGTCCCGTAGAGGCAGCGAGAGCCACTCCTGCGCCATATCTTGGAACTAACTGACAGCTCGACAGACCGGTCACTAGACTGGACTGGCATTCTCCCCCTCCAACACCACAGGTGTCATCAAATTTGCAATTAGACCTGTGAAAAAACAGGCCGTGTGACCACAGCATTAGTTTCTGTAATTAATGGTAAAAAACGGAACCCTTAACCGTAGATTAGTCATGTCTGTCTGACCGTCTGTCCGTCCGTATGCCACAGCCATTTTTTTTCCGAAACTATAAGAGCTATACTGTTGAAACTTGGTAGGTAGATGTATTCTGTGAACAGCATTAAGATTTTGTTGCAAAAATAAAAAAATAATAATAACTATTGGGGGCTCCCCATACTAAGAACTGACACTCAAAACTTTTTTTTCATCAAACACATACGTGTGGGGTATCTATGGATAGGTCTTCAAAAATGATATCGAGGTTTCTAATTTTTTTTTTTTTCTTAACCGAATAGTTTGCGTGACGGACGCTTACAAATGGGGAAGAAAACTGACAAATCTCGCCACTAGAGGCGCTGATATCGTTTGACCCAAATAAACTGTCAAAACCCATGTAATTTGTTCGAATTCACGTTATTTATAAAAAATATGCCGCGTTGTGTAGCAATTTGTTGAAATAATAATGGAAATCACTCTTTCCCTAACGATACCTATGCATTTCAATTTAGAAAAGAATATATAAATAGATTTCTCTTGAGATTATGTTGATGTCTCTATAGCTTTCTGGGGGCGGTAAATCAATTTTCTTTCTTGAATTTATTGTTCTTGAGGAAGTAAAGAAGTCAAAATTTCGGTCATACGATTCAAGTCTGGATAATAATTTTAGGTTAATAGGGTTGAAACTTTCAAAATGTGGCAATAATAAGTACATTAATATTTACTTAAATTTAACTAAAGAAACATTAAACCTAATACAAAATTAATGTAACTTAAAACACTAATAAGTCTGCATTCAGTTTAAAGTCTGGGCATTGTTATTTGCCTGGTAATTAAATCAGATTTTCGTCCTTTTACTGAAGCTCCTCTAGACTTTTAACTCCTTTTTTAACTTGAAACAGTCCATGTACAATACATTACTCTGCTTTACCTAAAAAAAACTCGTCAAACACAAAAAAAAACTCAACATAAAACGTGATACGACTGACAGCTAATTGTTATGAGTCAAACGCCATCAGCGACATTTGCAAATGGCTTTGCGTTTTCTTCCCCATTGGAAAAAAGTGCCCACCCCCCTCCCCCCTCTAACTTTTAAAATAAGAAAATGAAAAATCTAAATAAACATATGATGTACATTACTATAAAAACTACCAACGAAAATTGTTTTGAACGAGATCTAGTAAGTATTTTTTTTAATACTTCTTAAATCGTAAACCGCTTATTACCGCGTAATCTTTCATAAAAATAACTTAAATCCTTTAATTTCATAAACCAATGGCACAGAATCCTTTGTGCGTGAGTTTGACACGCACTTGGCCGGTTTTTTAGTGACTTCCTATCTTCCCTAGTGTTTTATGTTTATTTACTAACATTTCTTTAATAGGTACTTTCATGTTTAGATAATGTTTAATTTAATTTATTTTTATGTATAAATAAATTGCGCAAATACTGGCAGGGTGACGTAAGCACCAGCATGGTATAATCAACACTTATGTACAGTCAAGACCAAAAGTCGAGTTGCAATCTCACAAAACTATGACCAAGCAATACTAGTTGTAGTTACGACCTTCTTCTATAATAAAGTTTGATACACACTCGCACACTTTGACAACTTGCTGCCCGCTTATGATTGTTAGCTACTACTTACTAATTTCAACGGTCACAGTAAGTGTTTCAATGGCCTAGCGGTTTTCACCTTGATAGGCGTACAAGGTGGTTCGAGTTCAAATCTAATAACTTACAAAATATTTTTTAAATGTTTATTGGTGAGTTATGAATGCTGACAACAAAAATATCTAAAAATACCGATCTGCAACTTAAAGATGATACTTTCTTTTAAGATTTTTTCTATATTAGAGTCATTATAAAAAGATGACGGTACACTTGGAAAGAATCTGAATCACTACTTCACAAAAAATATTCCGCTACCTACAATAACTATTATTAGCTACAATAACTCAAATAATATTACTTATGATAGCTGCTGTTGGTTGATGAACATATAGTTACCAGTTTGTGTTATTAGTTTTACTTTTTTAATCAATATGCAGGATTATGCAGCAATATATCGCAAATATCATATGAAACCGGCTTTTGTGTAAGTTGTTTTTATTATTATTTGTGTAAGGTGCAAACCAATCGCTTGTTGCCAGTGTGTAATAAAATTGTTATTGTTGTAGAGAAATACTGTAAGCCGTTGGAGGTTAAGGTCAAGAGGTTGGAGGACGAAGGTAGCTGTCGAGACAAGTGAAACGAAACGACAATATTTACCGTTGAATAAACTTTAGAATCGTGCGAAGAAGGGAGGTTGCATTTGTGGCTTAAAAATAAACTGGCTAGACTGGTGGAGTCTTATCGACAGTAGTCATTAAGGTGGGAATGGACTTCTACAGCTGATAGTACCTACTCGGTGTATGTACGTAATGGCGGTGCCAGAATTAGGACCGTAATAAACGTGGTTGAATGACATTTAGTTAGCTGATTTCAGCTAGCACACGAGGATATTACGCCATTGTCGTATTGCATATTAATTACTTATTAAAAAACTGCCCAACTAAATGTAACTGGACAGGACATGTGTGCTGATAAACTTTGGGCCCAAATAACAAAGAACAAATAATATAATATCGGCTGCCGGCAGAAGTTACCACCCACCAGACAAAGTCTTGCCGCCAAGCGATTCGTCGTGTTCCGGCATGATGTCTGGTGAAGCCGTACGGAGGACTGGTCTGACCAGTTGTATTGCGATGTGTGCCGGATAGGATGCGGCAAATGTTATTGTGTCTCGAGTTTGATCCTGGAGGGTGTCCAGATTAATCTCCCTCTGGCGCAGCATCGTTGGTCGTGTTGTTGGGTTTAACATAGCATCAACTCGCTCAACTGCCATCTTCCTTCCAACTCACTAAGATTTTAAAGTGAATAGGCTTAATAAACTTGCGCACTTTACCATCAACGATTTCATCACTGCTTACCATCAGGCGGGATTGCAGTCAAGCACTAGTTTATAATTATTAATAAAAAACCGGCCAAATGCGAGTCGGACTCGCACACCGAGGGTTCCGCCGTACAAACGTAGCGGTTTACAATTTATGACGTACTAGTTTTATATATAAAAAAAAAGTTTATATAAAATATATTCAGCTATTGCCCGGTAGTCGGCCAGTGTGGTCTATGTTGCCAGATCCGATTTAATACCCTAGTATAGTTCAAATCGGGTAAATAAATATTGAAAAGTAAATAAATTAAGTGAAACTTCTACTGACTGTGTGAAAGCAGAACTGCCTCCTGGGAAGAAAACTTCTTGTCACGTAGATAATTGTCCAAATCACGACAAAAATGGTAGTCTGCTAGAGCAAGACTTTTAATAATACGTACGCCATTATCTTTAAAAACATCAAAAAAATCACGGTTATTGTATGGGAGCCCGCCTTCAGTATTTATTTTATTTTAATTTGAATATATAACCTAATATTCCGTGAACATTTTAAGCGTCTATCTGTTTCCGTTATTAATTTGGAGCAAAAAACGGCAATAATTCACGTTTGTTGTATGGGAGCCCCCTTAAATATTTTATTATTTTTATTCTTAGTACTTGTTGTTATAGCGGCAACAGAAATACTAACACAATCTCTGGAAATTACAACTGTCTCGCTATTACGGTTTATGAGATACAGCCTGGTGACAGACGGACAGACGAACAGAGAAGTCTCATGAATAGGGTTCGTTTTACCTTATAGGTACGGAATCCTCAAAATCACAAAGTAGCTCGCAATCATTGTACTACATATATGTACCTACATATTTTATGAATATATTTCATTATAAATAAGTTATGTAATCTATGTACTTATCCACTTAACCGTAAATTTTATCCCAATTTTTACGGTTAAGTAGTAAAGTACTGAAATTAATAACTTACTATTTCATTTCTAATACAAGGTACCGATTCATTTTTTTTTTAACCGACTTCAAAAAGGAGGAGGTTACTCAATTCGACCGTATATATGCTTTTTTTTATGTTTGTTCGCGCATAACTTCGTCGTTTATGAACCGATTTTGATAATTCTTTTTCTCTTGGAAAGAAGACGTTCCCAAGGTGGTCCCATGATAAGGATATCAGGATTTGATGGTGGAAGACCAGAGAAAACAAGGGGAACTTTAAAAAATTGCAGGGGCGACAAGTGCATTTCTTAGCATTTCATTAAGTATTTTAAAGAACTACAATTTAATAAAGGTCTGGAGTAGATCTGATGATGGAGCCGGGAGACAGTCGAAGGAACTCCTCAGCAATTCACAGCAGCTACCTTGTGTTTGGACTCGATTAATTTGTATTGATAAGAACTTTACACCTAGATGAGTTGTGACTGTCATAAGAGCTCTGATGATGAAGACAAAGGCCAGTTCCGGGAACTCCTCAACGGTTAACAGTAGCTACTCTGTGGTTGGACTTTATTCATTTATATTGATGAGACCTTTGCACCCATTGGGTTAAAATAATGGTCTGCAGTAAATTTGATGATGAAGACCATAGGCAGTTGAGGGAATACTTACGGGTAAAAATTAAAGTAAACAAAATTACCTACGTCGTTTCCCAACTATATTGGCGCCAGCTTCCAGTCTGACGGATGCAACTGAATACATAGTATTTTTAACAACTAAAAAGTGTAAAATAAAAACTTTTTTACAAAAAAATAACCGACTTCCAAAAACCACTACAAAGTGAAAAATAACTAATTTCGGAAGTCGGTGTCAAAAAGGAATATACAAAACCAAAGACACCGACTTCCGAAATTAGTTATTTTTCACTTTGTAGTGGTTTTTGGAAGTCGGTTATTTTTTTGTAAAAAAGTTTTTTTTAAATTTGGTCGACAAGTCTTTCCAAAGTAGATAACTTCTCTTTTAAAATGCATTGAGCATAATTTCGACGAATGAGACGGAAGCCAATTTTCTTCTCTACGGTCTATCTGGACAAATCGTATCCACTTTTTCCCTACAACATTATTTTTATTCGGAAACCAAAAATAACAAAAACCTAGATAAATGAATAGTAATTGTTCATTCAATTTTGTTTATTAATATGATATGATTATGTTTAAATAGAGTTTATAATAAATAAACTTGAAATATAGTAATATTTTAAGTTTATTTAGCTATATTTTAAATGTCAATAAAATACAACAAAATGTATTCATCTTAATAAGTATTATCGATAACTAAATCGATAAACAACATTACTACATCTCTACAAGAAAATAGTAAAACTACTCAACAATAGAGGGCGCTTATTACAATAATGGAAAATTTTCTAAAACTATTTAAGATTTTTTTAAAATTTGAATTGCAGACGAAATATAAATAATTCATAGAAAAACATTCCGAAGTTAGGTCCAGTCGTTTTACTATAATGAGATGTACAGTAACACAAAGCGCAACATGCCATATTTCCTTAGAAAATGTTTATTCTTGGTGGACACAAATTACGTCCTGACGCGCAGACTAGACTGAGCGACTTTTAACCAAGTCGATAAAAGTATTGGCTTACGATTTTGTTCGTGATGTCCTGTCTATTGTAAATATAATTTTAATGTCTTTGCTTGTAGGTTTTGATTCCCTAGCGTGTGACGGAAATTCGTCTAAGGTGTCACACTGTGTATAAATGTCATACGGTGTCGCTGACTTTTTTGTAGGTAAGGTCTACAATACTGTAGTTCATTATTTTGATCTGTCTCATAGGGTTCAGCCAGCATTTGCAATGTAAGCTCAAAAAATGGGTTTATTTTGCGACATGTGTTAGAAACCTCAAAAATAACAGTACTTCTCCACTATTTAAGGGATGTTATTATACATATAAACCTTCCTCTTGAATCACTCTATCTATTAAAAAAAACCGCATCAAAATCCGTTGCGCAGTTTCAAAGATTTAAGCACACAAAGGGACATAGGGGCAGAGAAAGCGACTTTGTTTTATACTATGTAGTGATTACATTTACCAAAATATTTAGATTGAATGACGATTGTATTGTCTTTGTTTTGGTTTAACTAGTTACTGTGCCTAAAAATTTTTAAAGGTTTCGGGTTTTTCTGTTAGGTTACCTTAAGCTATTGTTTCATACCAAAATTCAAGATTCAATGTCAGCGGCAAGTAGTCTTTAAGTTTTGATTCCGTTGCGAGTAGTGGCGAATTTCAAAATATGCGGTATGATTATAGGTAAGTACCTACCTCAGCGTTTTGAATTTTTGCGTCGATTTAGAATTTTTCACAGTTTATAGGCAATTAGATTAAGAAGTGAATTTCAACTTTAATATCTCTACGCGTTCATGTGAAAAAGGGTAGGTAGTAAGTTTACAATTATTAAAAAAATATTTCATGTCATGTAAGCAAAAATAATATTTTAATATTTTATGTAACTTCAAATTTATCATTTTCACAATTTTTCCTTTATCTTTCTGTACTATATAACGGTGTTTCGTGCCGAGTTTCAAGATTCCGAGTTCACGGGAAGTACCTTGTAGGTTTTGATTCCTAACGTGTGACGGAAATTCGGCTAAGGTGTCGGTATAAACTGCTGTATCATTTGATCGCTTTAACTTAGAAATTTGATTTTTTCACTGCTTAAAGGGACAATAGACCTAGCTATTTGTTATAAATTTCAATTTGAAACCTTTATTCGTTCGTGAGAAATAAGGTAGTAAGTTTCATTTTATTAAAATATTTTTATTATATTATATACCTAACTAAAAAAATGTGATTTTCGCAATTTTTCCTATATTTGCATTATATGACAATGCTTCATGCCAAATTTCAAGATTCTGAGTTTACGGGAAGTATCCTGTAGGTTTTGATTCCTTTGCGAGTGTCGAAAATTTGTTGAAAATATCGAATAATCGGCTGTATCTTTTGATTGGCTTGGCTTAAAAGTTTGATATTATCACAGCTTTAAGGGACTATAGACCTGAGTATTTAATGTGAATTTCAGCTTGATAAGTCCACGCGTTCTTGAGATAAAGGGTCTTGACAGACAGACAGACAGACAGACAGACAGACAGACAGACAGACGGACAACAAAGTGATCCTATAAGGGTTCCGTTTTTTCCTTTTGAGGTACGGAACCCTAAAAACAACACATAAGGGGCGGGAAAAGTCCTAATAGGCTGATAGAGCGATAGGTTTAAAGGCAAAAAGGTTTTTATGTATTCTGAGTTAAAAAAAAAAAAAACAAATGTATTCTAATTATAAAGTCTTAGAAATACTTAATATAGTTTTTCTTTAGTATATTTCAAAACTCTTAAGAGTTGGACCTAGGTCTTCCTGTGGTCCACGCGAGAAAAAGTACTTAAAACAGTATGATAGTATCATCACAGTACTTATATACTAAAAAGTACGCAAAAAGGTATAAATAGTATAAAAGAAAACCTAATTTCTAAAATTCTGCTGGTGACATAATCAGAGTAAACTAAAATTGATGAATAAATGTTTAATCTATTAAATTATTTACTAGCGGCCGCCAGCGACTTCGTTCGCGTGGTGTTAGTTATGATCTGCTTCTATTGGTCGCAACGTGATGTTATATAGCCTAGAGCCTTTCTGGATTAAAGGGCTATGCAACGAAAAAAAAATGGACCAGTAGTTTCTGAGATTAGCGCGTTCAAATAAACAAACAAACTCTTCAGCTTTATATATTAGTATAGATTTATTACTGTGATTGCTCGTGACCTCTCATATAGAGAAGGATTGCGGGTTGGCGATTACAGAATTAAAGTCTAGGTTTCCTCAAGATGGTTTTCCTTCACCTTGTAATCAGTCATTGGTATCCAAGATATACTTAGAAAGTACATATAACTTAGAAAAGTTACTTAGTTACTAAGTTGGTTAGTTAGTTAGAAAACTGATACGTGTACACGATGGTGGCCAGGTGACATTTAGCAGCACTAGCCTAACTGTGGCTGCAGAACTCCACACACGAACGGACCTGTCCTTTGTACATCATTAGAAGCTGCCTTGGTGTGAAGCACTGCCGGACCTTTGTGATAACGTCAAGTTTCCTGGCAGCCACCTTAGCCTTGGACTCAATGAACCGCCCAAAGTTTAGGTTCGAGGAAATCTCAACTCCCAAAAGCTGAAGGCGGTCGGTACACTCCAAGGATTCATTTCGAAAAGTAGGAGCCAAGGTGAACGGGCTCCTAAATGTTGTTGTGTCGGGAGTTTGGTCGTGGAGAGTCCAGATCGATCTCCCTCTGGCATCACATAGCACATCGTTAGTCGTGTTGTTGAGTTAAACATCGCATCACCTCCCTTAACTGCTGTCTTCCTTCACTCAGTTTTTTGAGTGAACAGGCTCTTAATAAACTAGTGCGCTTTATCATCAACGATTGCATCACTGCTTACCATTAGGCAGGACTGCGGTCAAGCACTTGTTTATAATTATAAATTAAAAAAGTCCGACACCACATTTCGCTCTGCCTAGAGCGGGAGAGATCATTCGATAATTGCCTATCCTTAAAAAGAATCCCGTTTTTATCTTGACAAAAAGTGACTTCAAAAAGCAGTAAGTTCATCAACCAAACACTAAATAAACATGTATAATAGCATGAGAAAACTTGTCTTTTTTGACAACCTTCAAAAAACGCAGACTTATAAAAACAATTTCCCTAAATATCTCCGACATTGTCTCCGTGACTATACATAATATTCTTATAATTCCATGGGATATATCACGTTTCGTTTGCTCAGCAAACGGTTAAGCCTAACAAACCAATTATTGGGGGGTTTCTGTGACCGCTCAGCCGTTATCAACATGTAGGGATTAACAATTTTCTTTGGGATATGTGTTTAGGGCTCCGTACTCAACGTAAATATTTCACTCTCCGTCTGACTCTCACCAGGCAGTGTCTCATGTGCCGTAATAGTTACACAGTTGAAATTGTACGTAAGCAGATAAGTATTATGTAAAATAAATTACTACCTATCCATTATAAAATCCAAAATATTTGATCTGCCCAAATCTGATCATATATCTCAATTTCTAACAAAGCTTATGTGGCTTCCTATACGTCTTCTCCGGAATTCTCATATCTTATTTCAGCTCTACAACATTTTTTAGGGTTCTGTACCTCAAAAGAAAAAAAACGGAACCCTTATAGTATCACTTTGTTGTCCGTCTGTATGTCTGTCAAGACCCTTTATCTCAAGAACGCGTGGACGTATCAAGCTGAAATTCACATAAAATACTCAGGTCTATTGTCCCTTTAATCTGTGAAAATATCTGTGAAAAATCAAACTTCTAAGTTAACGCGATCAAAAGATACAGCAGTTTATACCGACACCTTAGACGAATATCCGTCACACGCTAGGCAATCAAAACCTACAAGGTTCTTCCCATGAACTCAGAATCTTGAAATTCGCCACGAAGCAACGTTATATTGTACAGACAGATAAAGGAAAAATTGCGAAAATGATAAATTTGAAGTTACATAAAATATTAAAATATTATTTTTGCTTACATGACATAAAATATTTTCAATCAGATTTCTGAATGATGACTATAAAATGTTGTAAATAAATAACTGTAATAAAAGAACATTTAAAAAGTACTGGCGTACTATTTTAGTTAGGTATATTATAAAATAAAAAAATTCTCTCACGAAATTACCATAACTATGATTGTTCTAAACTGAACGATTTGCGCGAGAGTCACTTCCAAAGTATTAATAAAAAATAAAATAAAATTTATTAAGACACATTTTGTTGAAAGCATAAGCACAACAGAGTAAGACAAAAGGCAAGAAAAGAAACATGTCGTGCAATGTAGCAACTCTAGATCCCACACTAGGATACCCTGTGTCGTAGGATCTAGTTACTTCAATGTTGTAGACACCTTATATGTGCGAGTGGTTGCTTACACTAAACAATATTTAAACTTTTAAAGTACGTACTAGAGAAAACATGCAAAACATGACAGAAAACATGTAAGAATTTTGTGGAGTGTAATGTAGTGCAGTTTGCATGTACGGACGACAGCAGGTCAAGCCACCCCAAACCGCCAGATTTTCCCAACCAACCCTGAGCCTTAATGCTTTAGAGATAAAGTTGAAAATCTAACAAGGAAATCCGACAGACCGTAGCAACCCGATGTGCTGTCGTCCGTACAAATGTGTGTGTAATGTGTGTGTTAAAGGGATGTGTTTGGGAGAAGTGTTGCACCTGGTTGAGCATTTGGAAGAGAAAACAATGCATGAGAGTAAGGAAAGATTCAGTCCGTGCATAGTCTTGAGCTGAAAGCCACTTCGTGACTTTAACTCTACAAGTACGCTTTGTACAACCAGCTATGTCAAGGATTTTATGCGTTTCCTGATAAATAAATAGGCCCAAGAATCTTGGAGCTCTTTGAGCGAATTTAGTGCGAGTTGCGGGCGCTTTCCATCTCTTTTGTCTGCACGTTTTGCTAGATAAGGAATGGGTTTGAGGTGCTTGTCGGTGGAAGAGTAACAAGATAGATAAAATGTAAAGTTGTCTTATCCTGAGAACCTCACATTCTTGGTACAACTTGTCAGTGGGATACCGATAGGGCCTTCCATAAGCGACCTTTAAGATGCTCCTTTGTGCTCGTTCAAGTTTCATATTAAAATGTGTACCCTCTCTGTAAGTTCCAATATTTTGGAACTTACAGAGAGGGTACACATTTTAATATTATCTTATTAGATAATATTAAAACTAAAAAAAATGTATGATGTGCATTACGCATTACCATGCAATTGGTTTGAACGATATCTAGTAAGTAATTTAATTTAATACTTCATAAATTGTAAACCGCTACGTTTGTACGGCGGAACCCTCGGAGTGCGAGTCCGACTCGCACTAGGCCGGTTTTTTTTTTAAATGCTTATACCCCTCTTATCTTAAAGAATGTTTTAAATAGTTTCGTTACCTACATAATAGATATCTGTCATCGGAAAACCTGATACTAGAGATGCCGATGCCTTCTAATAGTTTCTGTGATAAATACATTATTGTACAGGCATTTCGGTTATGGAATGACTTGCGCCTGTCCGTACGGCGTGCTCAAACACCGACCACTTTTAAAACTGTGATAAAAAGCATTTTCTCTCTCTTTAAACATATCATTATATTTAATTTGCAGCTCTTGTCTGACATTTATATTTAACTAGCTTTCCGCCCGCGGCTTCGCCCGCGTGGAATTCGGTTATATCGCACTTTTTAGATTTCCCTCGGGAATAACATTGTTTTTCAATATAAGGTAGCCTATGTCCTTTCTCAGGGTCTAAAGATTGTCTGGGCCAAATTTCATCAAAATCGGTTGAGAGGTGTAAGTGGGAAAGCGTAAAATACAGACAGACAGAGTTACTTTCGCATTTATAATTTTAGCATGGATTAGATGTATATATTTATTTAAACTAATATGATATTTATGTAGTATAGTTAGTATGGTATTATTTTATTGTATTATTCTGTGTAAATGGTACACTGTAGTCTACCTATATTATTTCTTTCTCCTTCCCTTAAGTATTCCATCCAAAGTTTGTCTATAAAAGATCACTCTTAGCGACAAGACCGTCCATTGTGTTACCCTTTGTAAATTCTTTATATTTATGATCTGTAATTTATATGGTGTACGTAATCTATAAAGAAGAATAGAATACTCCATAGCATTCTATTCTATTTTATAGATAATGGTACCCGAAATTCACTTAAAACAATTGCTGTCGGTAATTGTCGGTGGCTAAAACGATTTGTTTGCAGTGTTAATCATGTGATTCATAGTGACTTTTGTTTTTGTAACGATAAAGAAAGAAATCCAAACACATTCCTACTTTTCACTAACCTAATACTTTTTTTCCCTCTGTGAAATATCCTCATAGATGTCCTGGGGTGGTGGGCGAAGTCTATCAAAGTAACAGACTAAAAACTAGCCCGGTGTTCCATCTCACACCTACGCCACCCACTCATCATCATCATCTCAGCGTTAATCCCAGTCGCATCCGTAGCTTTTCAGCTTTGGAGTCTGGGGTCCGCTTTACCAGTCTAACTGCTAATTTTGGCTAAACTTCCATATTTTCCATGAAACGACTGCCGTCTGACCTCCATAACCCGAAGGCGATATCTAAGCACTGCAGTCAGACTTTTGAGGGCTCCAACAACCCGTAACGACTGCCACTACTTAGATGTTTGTATGGCAACCGGGACCAATGGCTTAACGTGCTTTCCGAGGCACGACCAGACCAGTGCAAATATTCATATTCATGCATACAAATATTTGCACTGTGTGGGGATCGAACCCGCGCCTCCTTGGGCAACGGCCACATTCGCTACCGCTACGCCATGGAGGCGGTCAACCTACGCCACCCACTAAGTCTACCTAACTTTCTACCAAAATTAAATAATCATAACATTACTAAAATAATTTCATCCGTCTTCTCAATCTTAGATCGAAGTAAATATAATTAATTTTCCTTTGATAGTCCTAATGACGTCCCGCTAGAGATATGCAATGAATGGGGTCCCGATTAAGGCTTTAACAACGAGCGTCTTAATTAAATATTCTCTCAATACTAAAAGTTAATTAAATTATGCAAACAAATTTTGTGGTAACAAGTTTATAGATACGTATTTCCTGTTTTTTTTTTATTATTTCAGTTGTTGTCATACTAAACTAAGTATGTATGTCTTATTATGACTTAACAATATAATACAGGAAGGTACTGTTGTTGTTTCTTATCATATAAATAAATGCTACCATGGCTATGTACAATAGAAATGAATAAATAACATATTTGAAAGACATTCGCGTAAATGCGACGTAAAATTTATTTTTCATGCTTTGCTTGGTATTTTGTCGTGGCTAGCTGGGATGTGGTAAATAATTAAATTTTATTTGGTGTTCATTACTATAGGTAATTTTTTTTAATAATTATAAACTAATGCTTGACTGCAATCCCGCCTGATGGTAAGCAGTGATGCAAGCGTTGATGGTAAAGGGAACCAGTTTATTAAGCCTAATCACTTAAAAAAACCTAGGAATAGGAAGGATGACGGCAGTTGAGCGAGGTGATGCAATGTATAACACAAGACCAATACGACCAAACGATGCTGCGCTAGAGAGAGATTGATGTGGAGACGACTAAACTCCCGACACAACAACATTTGGCGCATCGTACCCGCCACACATCACTACGCAACTGCTCAGACTCGTCCTCTGTATGGCTTCACCAGACTTCATGCCGGAACACGACGAATCGCTTGGCGGCAAGACTTTGTCTGTTTATACATACTGTTATACAACACCATTTTTTTTCTTCTTTTTCTAGTCATGTTTTTTTTTTAATGAACTAACAGCTGCACTTCTTGGGAGTTTGTTCCGCCACTTGTTCCCAGCGAAAGCACTAGGAAGTGGCGAAGGGCGGGCGTTTTGGGGGGGCTGTCTTATGTAATATTGAGGTTCAGAAAGTGCTGATTGCCAGTCCAATTTGAATAAATGACTTTTGATTTAGTAACCTATATGGAAAATAAAGCACAAAAAAAAAATAATTACACATACAATAATAAAACACAACATCTTGTCAGTATACTATAATCCTCGACAATTCACTCGGAGGTAGTACATGTATGTACACATATACCAACAGTACATTAAAAATAATTGAAAGTAAGATATAATTTATATTGAATTCTATATCACCAAAATACAACATCTAGTTCCCTTTAGACAATCCGTAGCAAGTTTGTCAACGAGGCGCTCGGAGCAACCTGGCATGCATTCTCCTCCACGTTTCCTGCATCTTGTCTCCTTCTGCGATACTGAAACGTAAAAGAAAGCAAAAAGTAGCACTGAGAGTTTTCTACAAGGATCTTAATACGGCGTCGGTTAAATTACATTGACCTGGACACCATTGCACAACAGTTTTCACCAATAGTTTTGTGAAATAGAGGGACTCTGGGCTAAATGATAACAGCCACAAATCGATCAGTCATATTATCGGCTGCCGGCAAAAGTTACCACCCACCAGTCTTCTCGTTCGTTTCTATAAAAAAAGGTTGAAGATGGTGATAATGAATGAGAGATGAGTAACAAAAAATATATTATACAATCTAGAGAGGATATGGGTGACATCTTTTTTCTCTGTTCTGTTGATTTCAGACTTAAGAGGAAGTCTGAAAGTGGCACCGGTAGCTGAAAAGTTGTGTGGAAATCGGTTGTCATGGTACGGGCATGTGTTACGGAGAACTGAGGAGAATGTCGTGAGGAGAGTCTTAATTATGAATGTTGATGGCTATAAGAGTAGGGGAAGACCAAAGAAACGATGGATGGAATGTGTGAAGGATGATATGGCTAAGAAGGGGGTGACTGCCGAGATGGTTTCTGATAGGGATGCATGGAAGAAAAAGACATGTTGCGCCGACCCCAAATAAATTGGGATAAGGGCAGGAGAATGATGTTGATTTCAGACTTAAAATCCAGGTTTCCTCAAGATGTTTCCTTCACCTTGTAATCAGTCATCGGTGTCCAAGAAATACGTAGAATAACTTAGAAAAGTTACATTGCTTTGGCAATTGACCTAGAATCGAATCCGCACACTCATACTTGAGAGGCTGTCATTATTACTAATTATTAAAAACCTAAAAGTTTATTAATTTAGCACACATGTGGTATACAACATTATTATTTGTTTATACGAAACCCGAAACACGTGTCCAGTATTTTTATTTTATAGAATTTATGAACAAAATTTTAAAAAGATGTCATGAAAAACCTAAAAAAGCTTGTTCTACCCTACTTGGCTTTTCCGACAAAAATATGGTCCACGCTCCGGTCGAGCGGGCGAACGGCGAGCGTCAGCTGTTGGTCGTGCGATGATCTACCTTAAGCTACGTTTCGCGCTCGGTAAACACACTGCAACAATTTCTAAATGTATTTGAGAAAAATATAACATGATGTAAAAATGATTGGAATCGTTTCAGTTGCTAATTCTGAAAAACTATATTCATGTTTCGAATAAACAAAAACTAACGTTGTATAACCAGGATTAACATATAGAGTAGTTTGATCAGGATCGAAACTTATGCGGGTGAAACCAGTTATCAGCGGCTAGTATACAATAAAAGTCATGTTGTGTCAGGTTCTAGGGTTTGTTTCATAAAGTATGGGCAAACTTCTAACATTCTAGCGTCGATAAAACGAAAAGATGGTAGTAAAATTGTATGGACGACAGCGGGACGGGGTCGTCTCCTTCTGCGAAGCAGTAATGCAAGCAAAGGAGACGGCCGAGTGGGAGAGGCATAGAGTTCTCACCCTTCCCGACGACGGCGCAGGGGTCGCCGTCCAGGGCCGAGGCCGACGTACTGCCTCCATGATAATGGCCGAGGGGCGAAGGACCCGGGGAATCCAACGTCCGTCATAAGGCCTGCCGGGGGTACTGTAGTATTGGGTGTATCGACCCCGGAAAAGCAGGTGACGAATGTATAAATGGTTTTTAGCCGGTAAGAATCCGGCACACCCCTCCGCGTCCCGGAGCGGAGGAAAGTCCATGAGGATTTTTCCACCTCCGAAAAAAAAAAGACTAAGCTACCCGAAACTGTCAAACAATCAACCTTGAGCCTAAATGCTTTAGTCATAAAGTTAAAAATGTAACAAAGAAATCTGACAGTTTGTAGTAGCTCGATGTGCAGTAGCTTGAAGGTTTCTCTTCTACCACGTGTGATTTGCATACATGACTTTTCTATAAGTTATAAACTTACTTCCATAACAGCACTCTACTCCCATGAATCTCTGTGAAGGACATAGTCCCTTTTGTTCTATCAGAGCTCCTGGCTTACAATCAGTTGCTATAGTACATGTGCCTCCTTGCGACAAGCACTCGCGTTCATTCCGAATGGAATCTATCACTCGTACTGAAACAATGAAAAAAAAAAATAGTCTGCTTTAAATAAATACATTAATATACATATATGGACAAATCACTCAGATTGAGCTAGCCCCAAAGTAAGTTCGAGACTTGTGTTATGGGATGTTAACTAAACGATACTATATTTACCTATAATAGATACATATATGTATAGATAAACATCCAAGACCCAGGCCAATCAGGAAAAGATCGTTTTTCCATCATGACCTGGCCGGGGATCGAACCCGGGGCCTCCACGTCGCAGGCAGACGTGTTGACCGCTGCGCCACGGAGGACGACAAATTAAATTACCTAGCAAAACTCCTGAAGACGCACATGATGTGCTGTAACGTGACGATAACCAAAACAAGATAAAACGAAAAAGAATTTTGATTATTTTTTGTAAAGTCATCAACGGTACAAATAATATTTGTATTATAAAAAAAATATTAAACGTTTGTATAGTCTATTGAAACATCAGTTTAAAAAATATGTTTTTTTTTTTGCCGTATCTATATTTTACGGACGAGAAGAGTTTAGATGTTTAAACACTATACAAACACAAACATTACAAATTTGAAATATAAAGGCAATATAATATTGCCCTCTACTTTGAAACCACGCTAGACTTCATGAAATATTTCCAACCGGAGTCGCGCCGCGCTTTGGAATAGGTCCTAGGTAACCAAACTATTTTGTTCAATTAGTACAAATATGTTGGCTCCTTTTTCTTTTTTGTTCAATTTATTCTAATCTTAGGAGAGTTACATCATCATCATCACCTTTTTATCGTCCCACTGCTGGGCACAGGTTTCCTCTCATACAGAGAAAGAGTAAGCTTTTGGGAGTTGAGATTTCCTCGAATCTAAACTTTGGGCGGTTCATTGAGTCCAAGGCCAAGGTGGCTGCCCGAAAATTTGGCGTCATCGCAAAGGTCCGGCGATACTTCACACCGGGGCAGCTTCTGATGTTGTACAAAGCACAGGTCCGTTCGTGTGTGGAGTACTACAGCCGCATTTGGGCTGGTGCTGCGAAATGTCACCTGGCTACTTTGGATTCAGTGGAGAGGCGTGCGAAGAGGCTAATTGGTGACCCTGATTTAACTCGAGACGGTCTCCAAAGCCTAGAGCACAGGCGTAGAGTAGCCAGCCTTTCGGTGTTCTATAGGATGCATTTTGGGGAGTGTACGAGGGAATTGCATGATTTAATTCTCCCGTCTCCGTTCCACCATAGGACGACCCGTCGTACGGCGAGTTTCCACCCTTACGTTGTTAACACTACTACGATCCGGATGAAGCGTTTCGCCTCCTCCTTTATACCGCGTACATCGAGGGACTGGAACAGCTTGCCGGCGGCGGTGTTTCCGTCGGACTACAATTTGAATCTGAGTGTTTTCAAGGCTAGAGTGTATAGGCTAATAATAAACTAGCGCGCTTTACCATCAACGATCGCATCACTGCTTACCATCAGGCGGGATTGCGGTCAAGCACTGGTTTATAATATATAAAAAAAAAGAAAAAATCACCCCGTTGCTCAATGCGGGTGGAGATTTCAGACTTTCAGTCCAGGTTTCCTCAAGATGTTTTCCTTCACCTTGTAATCAGTCATTGGTGTCCAAGATATACTTGATATAAGTACTTAGAAAGTACAAATAACTTATAGAAGTTACATTGGTACTGACCTGGAATCGAACTCGCACACTCATACTTGAGAGGCTGATGTCTTAACCACTAGGCCAACACGACTTGCAGGTGAGTTACATAGACTTAATTAATATCTGTTTCACATTGCTCTTCGAAATTAATTTACTCTTAAATCTACTTTAAAAAATTCTCGTGTCGCGGTGTTTGTGGTTAAAGTCCTCCGAAACGGCTTTCCTGATTCTCATGAAATTTTGTGTGCATATTGGGTAGGTCTGAGAATCGGACAACATCTATTTTTTATCCCCCTAAATGTTAAGGGTAACCCACCCCTATTTTTTTATTTAGTACTATATCGCCCTTTACAGCACATGCTTTAAATAAATAGTTTCGAACATATTACAAATTTAAAAATTGTGGGGCGTCGCATTTGCGACGGCGGTACCAGCCGGTTGGTCGGCGGGCCGCTATGTTTTGTATACAACGTTAACAGTTTTTTTTGTAATGTATTTAGTATCAGCATTGCACCCGTGCGAAGCCGGGCGGGTTGCTAGTACTCTATAAATTTTTACTTTCATATTAAATGTACAACGCTTACTCGAAGTCGTTATTAGCCTAATAAAAAAAAAAAATATAAAATAACTTACACAAAATTAATAGTGTATTTGGTTTGAAATAATAGCCCGTTGATATTAAAGCACACTCACGGGCCGAGGGTACTTATCAACAATTTAACACAAACTTCATAAAGTATTTGTTAAACTGTTGGCATCGTATTGTTGCCAAATTATCAATAATTTAGTTTAACATTGTTAAAAACTAACTCAAAAAAAGGTCTCACGACTATAATGTTACTAGCCCCGCACGATGATATTGCGATCGGCGGCCATCTTGGTGACGTAGTCGACCTCGCACCGTCAGTACCGTTCGCAAGTTCAGTCCGCGCTTACCCACTTACGCACATCGAATATTTTTGTTAGTTTTTTGTTTTTGTTATCCTGTTTTATTGTTGTTCTTGAGTTTTGTTGTTTAGTTTTGTTAGCTGTTACTCGTTAAAATGAGTAAGAAATTAATTCACAATCGTGCTCGTGAAATTATAATTAAAGTGGACAATTATTTTGTTAAAGAAAAAGAGGACTGTAAGTTAGTTCTTGAAAGTATAAACCGTGCTTTAAAAAGTACTTCGGACACTACTGAGGACATTTTAATACCGAAGCAACAGCTAAACCAAAGTCACGGAGCGTGTGGCATGTGCCACAGGCGTTGCAAAAAATACTGTGACTAAATTGCGACGAGAGCATGAGTCGGCAACAGCCAGTGGCAGCAAAATGAGAACTCCTACTAAAGGAAAAAGACAAAAGAAGGAATATTTCGACGGGTTTTCCGTAACAGCTTTAAGAAATATTATACATTCAATGTATACGGTGAGGAGAGAAATACCCACAATGCGCAAAATCTTGGCGGCTTCAAAATTAGACCTTAATTATACCAATAGTGAAACTACATTAAGAAAAATAATTAAATGTGATTTAGGCTACCAATTTAAACGATGCTACCAAAAAAGACTGGCTCTAATTGAAAGACCCCAAATTCAAGCGTGGAGGGCTAGATATTTATGACGTATGAAAGAAAATGACTCGCTTGCTAATAACAAAAGACCCGTTATTTATCTCGACGAAACGTGGATACACGCACACTACACGGTAAAAAATGTTGGCAAACAGCAACCGATGTCGGAGTGAGACGGAACGACAGCCCCGGCCGCCGATGGATAATAGTTCACGCGGGAAGTGAAAGCGGTTTTGTTGACAATGCCCTTTTAATGTTTAAAGCAGACACCAAAACGGGCGATTACCATGATCAAATGAATGTTGAGAATTTCACCAAGTGGCTTACAGAAAAATTAGTACCCAACATACCACGCAACTCCATAATTGTGATGGACAACGCCCCTTATCACAGTAGGGAAGAGAATAGGCCACCAAGTATGAACAATAAAAAACAGTTGATGGTTGAGTGGCTACAAGCTCACAACATCGACTTTCCCAACGACAGTACAAAACCTGAACTGTAATTATTAATTAAACGGCACAGACCGCCGAAAAATTATAAAATTGTCAATTTATTAGCTGCCAATGGCCATGAGGTCGTTAGATTACCACCCTACAACTGCGACCTCAACCCCATTGAGTACATCTGGAACCTGGTAAAGATGAGGGTGTCAGAAAAAAATGTGGAGCAGTTGGAAAGTCGCATTGAAGCTCTGACATTGGAGGCGTTGGCGTCAATAACTCCAGATGACTGGCGAAAGGAAGTCAATCATGTTAAACGGCTTGAAGAGGAATATTGGAAAAAAGATCGAATAACTGACGAGTTATTTATCATAAATACGGCAGACGACAGTGAATCGGAAACGACAGACACAGAAAGCCGTTCTGATTCGGAAGACTGTATGAGTGGAATTGAATAAATAGGGTAAGATTATATTGAATTATATATAAAAAAAATTTTACATACTATCCTGGTGTTATTTGGTACTCTGGTTTAATTCCCGCTCACAAATTAACAGAAATGTAGTTAGCAAAAGTTAATAAACATGTAAGAAAGATATACGAATAAGTATATTTTTCTTACGTCTACAAGAATTATTTCCTTGAATTTTTAATAATGAAAGTTTATTTGTCAGAATATGGATGAGTAGGTATGTGTATGTATAATAAAATTATAAAATACAAATAAATCCTTAACCCGAAAGAATGTTAAATGCAAAATTAATAAACTATAATTTTGCATTTAACATTCTTTTGCTAGCTGTCCTTTCGTGTGACAGATGACGTCACAAAGCTGTTATTGTGACAAGGTTCCGTCGCAATATCATCGTGCGGGGCTTATAACTGTTATGAATTATTTTCGTTGTGTATGTTTAAAATACATAACGTAGAATACGTGGTTTCAATTGAAGTGATAACGCCAATGCCAGACTATGAAAAAGGAACAAAAAAAAAAAATAAAAAAAAACTGAATAAACTAATACTCACAATCATGATTATAAAAACCCTTTACGATTCCTAGAACACACAGGACAACTAATAACTTGCTGATAAACATCATTATACCTATTTCGTTATGCACGACCGCACTCTCGCTGATACCGACATAGAATGAACCAATGGCATTTCAACCATTTCTTTTAATAACACACGCTTCGCAATTATTTACCTATATAATCCACGTTCCCGCAGCCCGTTAAGATAGGCAGTGTGCGGCATTGCTTTGCCTGCCACGGTGAATTTGCATGGTTTGACCGCCTGCTGCAGCCTGTAGCTTGCTATTCCAATGTGTCAAGGGATATAACATTTGATTCATCATCAACCTTTTTTCATCATCAACCCGTCGACCTCCGTGGCGCAGCGGTCAACATGCCTGCCTGCGACGTGGATGCCCCGGGTTCGATCCCCGGTCAGGTCATGATGGAAAACGATGTTTTCCTGATTGGCCTGGGTCATGGATGTTTATCTATATAATATGTATCTATTATAAATATAGTATCGTTGAGTTAGTATCCCATAACACAAGTCTCGAGCTTACTTTGGGGCTAGCTCAATCTGTATGAATTGTCCGTATATATTTATTTATTTATTTTACCTTCCCACTGTTGGGCACAGATCTCCTCGCATACACAGAAGGATTGAGCGTAATCACCACGCTTGCTCAATGCCGGTTGATGATTTCAGACTTGTCCAGGTTTCCTCAAGATGTTTTTCTTCACCTTTTAATCAGTCATTGGTGTCCAAGATATACTTAGAAAGTAAATGTAACGAAGAAAAGTGATATTGGTACTTGTGACCGCGAACCCGCACACTCATACTTGAGAGGCTGGTGTTTTAACCACTAGGCCACCACGACTACGAGCCTTTAATTAACAAATCAAAAATAAAGGGTCCCGTAGAGGCAGCGAGAGCCACTCCTGCGCCATATCTTGGAATTAACTGACAGCTCGTCAGACTGGACACTAGACTAAACTGGTATTTTCCTCCTCCAACACCACAGGCGTCATCAAATTTGCAATTAGACCTGTGAAAAGCAGGCCGTGTGACGGCAGCATTAGTTTCCTTAATTACCTAATTTAGAGTTAAATTTAATTGTTTTTAGTGACTTCCTATCTTTTCTAGTGTTTTATGTTTATTTACTAAAATTTCTTTAATAGCTACTTTTATGTTTAGATATGGTTTAATTTAATTTATTTTTATGTATAAATAAATTGCGCAAATACTGGCAGGGTGACGTAAGCACCAGCGTCGTATAATCAACACTTAAGGACCTACTCGGTAATCGCGGTGGCAGAATTAGGTCCGTGATAAATGTGGTTGAATGACATTTAGTTAGCTAATTTCAGCTAGCACACGAGGATATTACGTCGTTGTCTTATTGCATGTTAATTACTTATTAAAAACTGCCCAAATGTAACAGGGCAGGACATGTGTGCTGATAAACTTTGGGCCCAAATAACACAGAACTAATAATATAATATCGGCTGCCGGCAGAAGTTACCACCCACCAGACAAAGTCTTGCCTCCAAGCGATTCGTCGTGTTCCGGCATGATGTCTGGTGATGCCGTACGGAGGACGGGTCTTACCAGTTGTATTGCGCTGTGTGCCGGGTATAAAGCGACAAATGTTATTCTGTCGCGAGTTTGATCCTGGAGGGTGTCCAGATTAATCTCCCTCTGGCGCATAATCGTTGGTCATGTTGTTAGGTTTAACATTGTATTACCTTGCTCAACTATCGTCTTCCTTCCAACTCACGAAGATTTTTAAGTGAACAGGCTTAATAAACTTGCGCACTTTACCATCAACGATTACATCACTGCTTACCATCAGGCGATAGTGAGGTGGGGTCGCGGCAGTCCACGCAAGAAATGGTGGAACGAGCAGGATAAGTTCTTTCCAACCTGAAATTTTGCCAGGAGAGGGACAGGGTACGCTAGAATAAAAATAATAATAAACAGTATGTTAACTAAGAACATCGGGAGGAAACCGGCATGTCCTGAAGCCAAAAACTTCGAAGGCTTGTGACATCTACCAACCCGCACTGGGCCAGGCATGGTAGCCTACACCTAGCACTACCTCTCACAGAGAGGAGCCTGTATCCCAATAGTGGGAACATTATAGTGGTCTAATGCCCACAAGCCTGAAAATCAGTTTTGCCCAGGGTCTTACATGTTAACTTGGTTATGGAGATCAGAAAGGGAGTAGCTCCGTATAATAAATAGTTCCGGTTATTTTATTTATTGGCCTATCTGCGATAGGGATGTTTCCTGGGTAAAAAATGATTCTATTTAGTCCGTCATTAAGATTATAGAAAAATATTGGATACGTATATTTTGTTTTATCAAATCAATAAAAATTGACAAATATAAAAGGCATCAAAGATCAGGAGTGGGGCTCGTAACGTCACTCGTTGCTAAAAAGTGTAGCAAGGAGTAACGTCCCACGAGTTTTTAACGCACTGTATCATATAAGAAAAAATATGTGTCTAGATTTTTTTTTAAATCTGACTGACTGTTGTTATACTATTACTTAACAATTAATACAAGCAAATGCGATAGACACAGCATGCTTGCATGCAAGTTAGATTGAAGGTTGATCCCAACATATCTGTCATTGAAGCGGTGTAAAGATTTAATTTTGTGAAAAAGGTCAATGTAATTTAAAATTAGTAAAACAAAATGTTTACAAAAAAACCGTTGCTTTTTCACCACTTACAGGTATTTTTAAGTTAAATATTTCGGCACCCGTGTAAATAATTTTCATGTATGTTCCAAATATTATTTGAATATAATAATAATAATAATAATAATAATAATAATAATAATATTTATTTATTTGAAAGAGGATACAAACATATTTTACAAACAAAGATAGGCTAGTTTTAAGCACAAAAGAGTTAAGCATCTGTAACCGAACTAGGCAAGGCCTGTATTTCAGCTATCAGCGCCAATCCCCTCGGATAATATTACGTTTATCGTAGCCATTTATATTATTTTTTACAAGATGTGTGTTACGTTTATATCAGTATTATACAAAATTTAATATAATATGTAGAGTATTGAATACATGTCCTCTCAGTGTGTGGAATGATGTGTGACTGTGTGAGTGGAGAGAGGGTGTGTGTATGTGTGAGGTGTGCGTGAATATGTATATTCCTTGAGAAAGTTACCGTTTGGAAGTTTCGAGTGAGTTTTGTAAATTTCAATCAGACAACTTCATTATATTGTGATCATTGAGCTATATGCAGTAGAAGTTCAGTATCTTCATAATTTAGTTTTTGTAAATATTTAGAGACCTTTTTTTTACATTCAGTTTTAGTGAGTGGGTATATATTTAAAATCCTGTTTATTTTATTATAAAGGAAAGGTCCAATAAAGTTCGCGAAGCGTCGGATAAATTTATTTTTGAAAAGAGTCAAGCTGCTACATACTAGGTCTGCTCTTCGTTTTTGGAGATTACGTGGGTCATATACCTGTATGCTATGTTGTAACAGAATCATACTCAAAATAAATAACTGTCTAACAGTCAAGACTCCACAGAGCTGATACAGTTTAGCAGTAGGAAAGTATATGGGTTTAAATTGGCTCACCTTAAGTATTGCTCGTTGAGCAATCTCTAAAGGTTTTATTGCAGTCTTTACCGCACCTCCCCAAGATGTTATACAATACGAAAGAAGTGACTGACAAAGTGCGTAGTATATTTGTTTTATCAACTCAGGATCTGCAACGTGCCTTAGGTTTTTAAAAATATATACGAGTTTTCTTATCCTACCGCTCAGCAGTCGTATGTGCTCCTTGAAATTGAGATTGCTATCAATTGTAACGCCAAGATATTTAATATTTGGCACACGATCCAGTGAGTGGCAAGCACATTTTTCTCCATATTGACACTCATGCGCTATGATATTTTGACTGGAGTCACTGCTTGCTTTGCTCAACTTTACACTCCTTATACCAAAACAGATATATTTGGTTTTTTCTACATTTAATGTAAGGATGTTTCTCTGGAGCCACCCTCCAACGACATTAAAACCCAACTGGGCAACACCAAAAACCTCATCCCATGTATCACCGGCAAAAAAGAGAGCAGTATCATCTGCGAAGGATATGATATTACCTTGGGTAAGTTTAAGACCTGTGAGATCGTTTATATAAACGAGGAATAATGTAGGTCCCAGTATGCTGCCCTGTGGTACTCCGTGAGTGATAGTGCGACAATAACTCTTATACTTATCAACTCGAACAGATTGAGAGCGCCCTGATAAGTAGCTTGCTAGGAGTTTGTGCTGTGTACCTCTTATACCCAGCTTCTCGAGCTTGTCCAATAGAAGTGAGACAGAAATCGTGTCAAAAGCCTTGGCCAGATCTAAAAAGATAGTAAGGCATTTTTTCTTTTTATCTAAATTTGAAGTAATGTTGTCTATTAACTTATTAACGGCTTGTTCTGTGGACTTGCCTTGCCGAAATCCATATTGGTTAACAGAAAGCAAATTGTTTTTCTCTAAATAATTTATAAGTCTTGTGTTTATAATTTTTTCCAGTATTTTCGATAGTGATGGTAAAATAGATATGGGCCGATAGTTCTCGACACGCCCTCTGTCTCCATTCTTATGTATTGGGCATACTTCTGCTTTTTTTAGGGCATCCGGAAACACTCCATTGTGAAGGCAATCATTGAATATTTTCGTTAGGAGTGGAACAAGCAAATCTTTAAAAGTTTTAAGAAAAGTGGTGCTAATATTGTCCCAACCACTTGCACAATCGGATTTTAGAGCTAAGATAAGACGTTCTACTTCATCATTTGAAGTATCTGTTAAGACAAATGAGTTAACGACACTTGTGAGGATATTGGGTATTGGTGCGATGTTTGAATTTCGCGCATTTTTTTGGTAAATCTTTTCAGCCAATGAACTCCCTACGTTTGCAAAGTAATCATTTACTTCGTTAAGTGCAGCCTGTGGAGAGGTTGATATTGTCAGCAATTCTTTTGCATGGTTTATTTTTTTAGATGTGTTTGTGATCTCTTTTATTGCTTTCCACAGTTTTTTGTTGTCTTTGTTTGCAGACTTGAGTAAGTTTCGTTCAAATGATTGTTTTACTTTTTTTAGTATCGTATTGCAGAAATTTCTATAGCGTGTGTAAGTTAGTTTTAAGATGTCATTTTCCGGAGATGTTTTTAATTTTTTGTGTAATTTGTCTCTGTTTTTGATACATCGTAACAACCCTTGCGTTATCCAGGGCTTTATGATTCTATGACGTTTGGGCAGAGCAGTTTGGCTGGTGTTATTAGTAATGGCGGATTGTAGATGTTGGATGAGGTAATTAATGGACAAATTTGGATCAGCAGTCTGGTAAATTGGGCCAAAATCGATTTCCATGATGTCTCGTCCCAAACCTATGTTGTCAACTTTTGTTATTGAAGTTACTGCCAAATTACGCGATTTCCTAAAATTCATGCTCACTATGACCGGGTAATGATCTGTTAATGTTGTATGTGGAACGATAGTGTTGATTGAGTAGTTAGATTTTATTAGAGCATGATCCAAACAAGTGTTGCTTCCACTACGTGTAACCAAAGTATGAGCAGGTAATAGACCATGTAGGGCTGCCAATGTTAGATAGCGCTCCCCGCCCATGTTTATTTTTTTAGGGTTTATGTCTATATTTATATCCCCTATGACAATAATGTGTTCAAGGGCTGATAATGTTTGTAGCACTTTATCTAGTGATGATAGAAATACTTCTATATTTTTATAGGATGGAGAGCGATACAAGGCAATTATAGCAATGCGGTTGTCAATTACAGCCACCAGGCAATTGCATTCCTGTACGTCAGGCTCATCTATAGTTAGGCTAAGGTTTTCATCGTAGTAAATTACCACGCCATCATTTTTCTTAGGGTTAGTTTTAGTTCCAACATGGCCATATCCCGCAAGGTTTGGTATAACTGAGGCGCAGGACAGCCAACATTCCGTCAGTACAATTATATCACATTTTAGTTTCATTCTCGCTAATAGAACTTCTAAATCCGGAAAATTACAGCCGATGCTGCGTATGTTTTGCGTTAGTATGAGCAGGTGATGTTCAAAGGGTACAGTAACTATTTTATGGCACTCGTCGATGTCTGCTGCTTGTGATTGCGATACCGATACTCCATCGATGTCCTCAGATAAATCCATTAGCGCATTGAATTTAAGGGAAAGGGACAATTTAGAAGTGAATTGTAATCATCGCTTGAAAAATACTGCTGGAAAGCTTTATAGTATACGAGAACTTCCAAGTGGATATGACTTTTAAAATGCGCAAGGTAGTAGTGACGTATTATGGTGGTGTGTATGTAATAATGTAATGTATGGGTGATTATGTAAGGTGTATTAGTGTCTGAAGGATTGTGAAGTAGGTTTTGGTATGAGTAAGGTGTATGATATATCAGATTATTATTGATATTTCTAGTAATATTATCATATAATGAGCTCACATAAAGAATAATGGACAAGTAATTTTGGTGGGCTATACTAAAATAATTATAACAATAGCTTAATTGTTTAAAAGAGAAAAAAACATGCAATAAAAAGAAATCCAACAATTTGAGACAGATAACAAAAACAGTAAACAGTCATGTGGTGTTTCTTAGTTTATCCAGATCAGTATCATGATTTATGCGGATGTGAGCTGACATAAACAATCCCATTTGTCGTCCAACAGAACTTGTACCCGTGACTATTTTTGAACTGTCTTGCTAAAAAGTACAGCCTTTGGGTTTTGTAAGTTAGAGTTTCAGCTATGTACATTGGTTTTAATTGATATCCAGGGTTCAGATGCGTAGTGTTTAGCTTTTCTCCCTTAGCTTTTGTCTTGTTGAAGCTCTTAACCGCCTTGAGAACTTTGTCTTTCATTATAACAGTGGTCAGTTCTACGACGACTGGGTTTGAGTTGTCCTTTGATTTCAGACGGTAAACGTCTTTTATGTTGCTCTCCATATTTACATTTAAGATTTTTCCTAGCTGCACAATTTCGCTACATAATGTTTCCTTCGTCTCGCTATTTTGTCTTGGCAGGTTCCGAATTTCGATGCCAGTGCCGCGCGATTTTCTCTCCAGATTCTCGATTTTTTCCTCAAGTTCTAAAATTAAAATTTTGTCTGCTTTTCTTTCTTTCTCAAGAGAGGTAATTTTTGCCCAAAAATCGTCATATTTAGTTGACATTACTTCCATACTTGTTTTCAGTTCCTGGAATCGTTTTTCCTGCTCTTTTGAAAAGGCAGAGAACATTTCCTTGATGAGAACACTTATATCGGTTTCATCAGTATACTGTCCATCGCACTTCCTCTTCTTCCGCTCAGTAATATTTGCGTTTGAGTGAAGATCAGGCTCGGATTCCGCATGATGTAACGGCGGTTGCCTTGAAGTTGAAACATTGGACGTCTGCCTTGAGGTGGGAGGAGTACGGGTCGGTGGCATATCTACGTCGACAATCGGTGAGATGTGGTAGCAATATTTAAAATGGCGTAAGCACAAGTGCCCGCAACCAGGTTCAAATACCAGGTAGATCAAAAAGCTATATAATTTTAAATAATAATAAAAATGTAATAAGAATAAAAACAATAAAAAAAAAAGAAAAGTTAACTTGTTGATCGGCCGGATTCGAACCTGCGACACAAAGCGCAATATCAATCAAGGCGACACCTTACGCCGCTACGTCAGCTGTACTTAACTCAGTACGTCTAAATTATGCGATGCTTGTTAAAATTCATTCGAATATATTAATGACAGTCAATTTATTTTATTCAAACACCTCCACACTTTATAATGTTATAACGTATTTTTGTTCAAGGCGACACCTCAGTACGTCTAAATTATGCGATGCTTGTTAAAATTCATTCGAATATATTAATCATATCCTACATCTATGATATTAAATATTAATGACAGTCAATTTATTTTATTCAAACACCTCCACACTTTATAATGTTATAACGTATTTTTGTTTATTAATACACTTAATTGCTTTGCACTGTTATATCACTTTCACTGTTTTATTGATTGTAAGGTTGTTCACGTAACACTTCAGTTTTTAGACCATTTATTGTACCAGAAACTACTTTTATCGAAAAAAAAATTCGGGAGGTGACAACAACACGTCTGCTCGCGTCAACGTCCGGGCGGGGGGGGGCAAATAATATAGAAGTTATTGTTATATGCAAGTTAGTAATTCATATTCATATATTATTTTACTCAAGATTAGAAATAGATATTACTTTCCTATTTACGAGTACGACATTGTCCTTAATATAATTAATAATAATAATTAAGGATATTTCGTTACTAGGAAAATTTCTTATTAAATAAGGAAACATGTCTTTAATAGGAAGTTAACAGGAATAGTCTTCCGACCGATTTCAGTCACGAAGGCCAATCTCACTGGAGATTAGCCAGGTACACAGAAGGTTTTATAATGCACAAGTGCTCATAGTTGATGGGACGGTAACCCGACACGACTGGCAAAAGAAAGCTGCAGGATCAACGGTTTTACCTGATCTCTGAGTCACGGAGGGATTAAACCACCATCTTTCAAACTGCAAACTGTTACTATGAATCATAGAATACATATTGTTTAATACAGTTTTTAATTTTGTATTTGATAGTTGTTGTTTTGTTTTGTGTCATACACATCTCCGAATTTCTATTGGGCTTCTAACATGTAGCGTGCATAAAAATCACATTGCCGGACTAAAGGCTCTGATGATGTCAGAGAACACATGCAGGACAGGAGTGGGTTTTAGATGGTAGGAGTTAGGCACTGCCGAGACTGGGTCACAAATAAGGCACTCTAGGCGATCACTACTATTTCTTAATAATGGCAAAATAAAACGTTACTGTGACATTCCTAAAACAGAAAACCCTATAACCACAAGCCTTATAGACTAGCTTGTAGAAATTATGATATCATAATAACCATATAATATTGCAACTCTTTGGGCATTGGAAGTAATTGTTGGCTGCCCTGAGGATAAGATGGAGGTCTGCCTGACTTGGGTAGAGCACCGCCGTGACCTCGTGGCAGCGATCAGCAGCGATCTCTCGCGTCCGACACTGGTCCAGGCCATGATCCGGAGCGAGAGTGCATGGCAGGCCGTCTTTCTGCGAAGCAGTGATGCTGGCAAAGGAGGAGGTGGGGCGCGTGACGAAGCGGGAATCCCAGCGCCCTCACGCCTCTAGCTGCCGCACTCTCGGCTACCGTAAGCGCGGGCTTGCAGGCGGCGAGCGATCGCTCGCCGCCTGACCAGGCCCGTGTCGATGGCGCGTTGTGTGTCACGCGTGCCTCAAAGAGATGTCAGCACATCATGACGTGGTTCATGAGGACCGATGCCTCCTGGGCCAGGGTTGCGAGTTGGTTGAAAAAGAAACCGTGGCCCTGGCGCACAGGCAAGTGAAGGAACACGGGTGGGTTTTAGTCAGTAAAAGTCTGTCACACCCTTCCACTCCTCCCAAAGCGGGAGAGATCATTTGATGATTTCGCACCCAAAAAAAGGTATTGTTGGCTAAAGCAAATAGAAGCATGGTTTTTCATTCTTCATTCTAGCAAATCCCACATTGTAGGTACACAGCTCAACGATACGGAACGCGAGACAGTTTTTAGCATACGATTTTCGTACAAAGGCAAGTGAAGGAACACGGCTGGGTTTTAGTCAGGACACGCCCTGCCCCTCCGCCCAGAGTGGGAGATATCGTTTGGTGATTGCACCCGCAAAAAAAAGGCTGGACTCTGCCGAACACCACGAGATGGAGATGGCGTTCCGAATAATCAAAAAAATGAATCCTACAAAGTTATTACAGACCGCCAAAATAACAAGCTTAGCCAAAACATCGTTAATCTCTTTTAGGTACTGTGGAAATTTATTCTTTGGTGAGAAGATAACTATCGACTTTACTATCTTATTGTGTCTATATTGGACGTAACTCACTGGGTGCCCGATCGCCGCCATTAACAACAGATAATGGGCGGGAAAAGGCCTAATAGGCTGATCGAGCGATAGGTTTAAAGGCAAAAAGGTTTTTATGTATTTTTAGTTAAAAAAAAAATCAAATGTATTCTAATTCTAAAGTCTTAGAAATACTTAATATAGTTTTTCTTAAGTATATTTTAAAACTCTCAAGAGTAATATGCCTGACCTAGGTCTTCCTATGTTTCACGCGAGAAAAGGTAAAACAGTATGAATGAATATTCACAGTAGTTATATACCAAAGAGTACGCAAAAAGGTATAAATAGTATGAAAGAAAACCTGATTTCTAAAATCTTGCTGATGACATAATCAGAGTAAACCAAAATTGATGAATAACATGTGTCGTTACCCCTCGTTGTGGCCAAGCACCTTTAGCCATCCCTGATCAGTCCTGTGAGTCTGCTGGACTGGCAGTGAGTTTACCCTTCACCCTTACCTGGAAATCCTACCCCTTATCCGTCTGTTACCATAGTTCTATTGGTGCAGACATCCCGCACTTATTTATATATTTATTTATTACAAACTATATGGCAGTGCTGTAGGGCTTATAAGACTTAGGGTCGTAGGGACCGTAGGGCTTATAGGTCTTAGTTTAGGTTCTGTTAATTTGCCATATAGGCGCATGTACTACCGCTACCTTTATTAAGCAAACATGTATATTTTATTATCTATTTATAACTGTGTTTGCCCGTGACATTACGGCTCAAATCAAAATACCAGCGCTGCAACATTTTTTTTTAATTTCAGTGTCTCAGCATCATCTGCCTAGCCTTTTTCCAAGTATATTGGTGTCAGATTCCAGTCCAACCGGATGCAGCTGAGTACAAGTACTTTACATGGAGCGACTACCTGTCTGACGGCCACAACCCAGTTACTGGGTAATACGATAACCATTGGTAAGACTAGTTTTCCAATTTTGACTGATTATCAGTATCAAACCATAATAAACGCGTCATACTGATGTCAGGCGAATACTACATCTCGCAAGCAGAGTTTACTTTGCAATCAGCACGCCGTTCGCGATATCAACCGATGGGCCAATTTGCCCATCAGTTGATATCGCGAACTTGTATGTTCGCGATATCAACCGATGGGCAAAGTGACCCGACAGACAATCCCAGTTTGGTCGGAAGGTCCTCCCTTTTCTATGGAGTATGAGTGAGTGAAGTGCGTGTGGTGTGCACGATGTTCCTCATACCTCATCATCATCATCTCAGTGGTAATATCAGTCGCATCCGTAGCTTTTTCAGCTTTGGAGTCTGGAGTCCGCTTTACCAGTCTAACTGCTGATTTTGGCTAAACTTCGATATTTTCTGTGACGCGAATGCCGTCTGATCTCCACAAACTGAAGGCAATATTGAAGCATTGCAATTAGACCAATTATTCCTCATACCTATACAACACTATAGCTTCACGGACGCGATGTAGATCTTCTAGTGTCTGTGGCCTGACTGCGTTTCAGTGATCTCTTTGGAGAATCTCAGGTTTTGTCTGTGCAATTATATTGACGAAGCTATGGTTCGAATAATTATCAGAGATTTATTGGGAAAGACGGCACGGTTGGAATGCCACCGGATCAGGGGAATCAACCGGACATATTATCACCGTATATTCTCGTCTAGCCAACGGAGAGTATTTGCATAAACACAACCTAGTAGCCAGGATAATGCACAAGAAACTCGTTCTCAAATACAACCTTGAGGATTCAGAGGTACCGTACACTACAAGTACATATTATGTAAATATGTGCCCAACCCACTTTTCGAAAATGGAAATATCACAATGTACTGGGATCCATCCATCTTCATTGACAAGAGTATTGATTTTGTTGGTGGACCAATCAGAACGGCATGCAATAATTCTTGAAATGCCATCCCACATTATGAGAACCTCATGAAAATCTAGAAAGATGAACAAAGCAAGTAACTTGGCTCGCGAGGTTGTTGACAATTGGGATGTGGATTCAGCCATCATCGGTAGTCGTGACAGCTAAGAGACTCGACAAATACCTTAGGAGGCACTTGTTAGGCAGTTGGATCAGAGGCTTGATTCCGAGAGCGGTACTTCTGGACAAGGCTCGCAGTGTCAGGAGGTTCTTCTCTCGGGAGCTTTGACCGTAGCTTGGAACCTGTTTCTGATACCGGTGGGCTATTATTTATAAATCTTTTTATATTTTTTGTATTTTAAAATATAATTTATATGTGCATACAAAGAAATACTTTGTTATCTGGGCAAAAACTAGAATAACTAAGATTATAAAATCTTTCCAATTGTGTTCCTATTCTCACAGGCAGATTGTCGTCCATAAACAAGTGAATTTTCTCGTAACTTCCTTTAACGCTCGAAATGGATGAATACTAGATTCGAATTTCATATGAAATACCTCGAGCTTCTCGGTTATTGGTTGAAAAGGTTTCAAGTAGATGACAATGTATCGTGTACTTCTGGAAATAGTGACGCAACTTTCAGAGACATTGTAAAATTTGTATTAAGATTTTTCCAATGTATATCGCTTCTTTTCAGTCTGTTCAAGATTCATCATCATCATTTTAGCCGAAAGACGTCCACTGCTGGGTATAGGCCACCCCCAAGGATCTCCACGACCTTCACGAGGTCTTCGGCCCTCCTTGTTGGGGGCGTAACCACGCTGCTTCTTCCAGTGCGTGGTCGCCACTCGAAAACCCGTCGGTTCCATAGGGCATGCCAGTCCTACGGGCAATGTGCCCGGCCCACAGCCCGTTAAATGCTTTTTTAGTTTGAAGTGTGCTTTTTAGATTCGGGCTATGTCAGTTGTCGCTTACTCTGGTTCTTCTGAGACATGGTCGCTAACAATGGGCCTTATAAGAAAGCTCAAGGTCACTCAAAACTTAATGGAGAGGGCTATGCTTGGGGTTTCAATGCGTGATCAAATCAGAAATGAGGAGATCCGCAAAAGAACAACGAGTTCAACATTCGTGACTTCAAAATATCTACCGTCAGATTTCTATCGATAAAAGCATTATTTTTTTTGTTTGCTGTTTATAATCTGTACAGTCTACTGCAGTGCTATTTTTAACAAATCTCATTCTGAAAACATAGACGAAGTGAGCTGTCACATCATGAATAGATACTATTGACACTGAGAGATTTTGACAGGTTCTAAGCACGGTACGCGGTTCCTCATTAGATGCCACGTTTCAATTGTGGCAACTTAGCGTTGGGTACCATTGGTTTCTTACAGGTCTCATTTGATTTTGTGTAATGCTATTAAATTGATATTAGATGCATTTATCAGTTAGAAAAACCGATAAATCATCATTATCTCACCGTTAATATCGATATCGAGGCATTGCAGTTAGACGGTTAGATCAATTGTTGAACAGTTGAGAGCTCCAACAACCCGTAACGACTGCCATTAGATATTCGTATGGCAACCAGGACCAACGGCTTAACGTGCTTTCCGAGGCACGACCACACCAGTGCAAATGTTCATATTCATGCATACAAATATTTGCATTCGCTACCGCTACGCCACGGAGGCTGTCCGAGAAAAACCGGTAAATGTCTTTAATATAAATTTATTGGTTATTTATCGGTTTGTCCAGGTAGAGGTCTCCACTTTTTCCTTCATTATTAGGCAGTTATCTGCCTGTCTTGTGCCATCTCGGGTCATGCGTACATTACCAGATCGTACCACGGCCTTCGCTGTAGAATGCCTCAATGGAGAGTTACTCCCTCATTTCGTTCAATGAGTTGATATTTTTTTTTATTAAATTAAAAAACTAGCGCTTGACCGCAATCCCGCTTGATGGTAAGCAGTGACGCAATCGTTGATGGTAAAGCGCACTAGTTTATTAAAAGCCATATTCACTCTAGCCTTGAAGACACTCAAATTGTAGTCCGACGGAAACACCGTCGCCGGCAAGTTGTTCCAGTCCCTTGATGTACGCGATATAAAGGAGGAGGCGAAACGCTTCATCCGGATCGTAGTAGTGTTAACAACGTAAGGGTGGAAACTCGCCGTACGACGGGTCGTCCGATGGTGGAACGGAGATGGGGGAATTAAATCATGCAATTCCCTCGCACACTCCCCAAAATGCATCCTATAGAACACCGAAAGGCTGGCTACTCTACGCCTGTGCTCTAGGCTTTGGAGACCGTTTCGAGTTAAATCAGGGTCATCAATCCGCCTTTCCACCGAATCCAGAGTGGCTATATTTGCCTAGTTATACAAAAACAACGGGACGCGTCTCGTAAATGTATCCTGAGAGATTTTATTTGAGTTTTTATATTTTAAGAAATATTTTAACATAGAATAAAATAAGATAGCAAAATAAAAAATACTTCGTGACAAGTGGTAAGATAAAATCATGGAACATTTCACTAATCATTCTGTAGTCGCAATTTATTTGCTAAAATCCTAAGCACAAACAACTTTATTTCCTATACAACAAAGTCTAATTTGCGCTACAGTTTCAAACATTTATGTAACACTTTCAATATTGCTAGTCAGTCTGAAATCAACTTAATTTCCAGTTTAATAAATTTGATATTTGTCTAACATAAAATAACATCAATGTGAAACATTCGTTTGAATAGACTTTAGAATGAAACACTGTTATTTTAATGTGTCACGTACCTGTAATTAATGTCATAGGATATAAGTACAGTTACGGTAAATCTGGCGTACGTAACATACTCTCACACGTGTCTAAAAGCGGTGGCAACATCCAGTAATGGAGTCCACAGAGAGATACCGTGGCTACTGGCACACAGGCTAGAGAATAAACACGGGTGGGTTTTAGTCAGTAAAGGCCTGACACACCCTGCCGCTCCACCCAGAGCGGGAGAGGTCGTTTGATGAATAAAAGGTGTCATACGCATTTCGGCCGATATACGGCCTGGAGCAATATAAATACTAAAGATTATACAGTATGTTAACTAACAGAGGGCGTTCCCATTAACCCGAAATAGTATAGCATACATACATGCTAAAAAAAATATTTCCATTCGAAAACAAAATGTTTTAAAATTTTTTCCAATAAGAAAATATTCAATAAAAATTTTAAATTGACATGTCAAAGAAACACACTGTACACACGAACATGAAAGACGGCAAAGTCGCAATTTATTTATACATGACGACTACTATTTTGATTTAAAACAGGAGGTTTCAAATTTATTTCCAATTAGAATTTTTTTTTATTCGGATTTTTTTATGCTTATTTTTCTATGTTGATATTTTTATTTTAATCTATTAATGATATATATTAACGAGTTTAAGGGAACGCCCTCTGTTATTTAACATACTGTATAATATAGTTTTCCAGACACCAGTATTTGGAAACAAATTGAATGGATATTATTTATATATTTATTTTACGGCTAGAGATACACAATAAGACAAAAACGTGTCAAAAGTAAAAAGATAAGATAGTTATATTAAAGAAATATTTGAAATGAAATATGTATGTAGAATCACGGGCACAGAAAAAAATTAGTCAGCTGCTGCACATCTTGTGACACTAACGATTCCACTCAGCTTATTGCTGTGCTACGAGATATCCATACCACAGCGTTGATTTTCAGTGGTTACCCGAAAATGACTAACTGAAAAAATGTATTCATTCATTCATCTTCAACTTTTTATCGTGTCACTACTGGGCACAGGTCTCCTCTCATACAGAGAAGGATTGAGCGTAGTCACTACGCTTGCTGAAAGCGGGTTGGTGATTTCAGACCTAAAGTCCATTTTTCCTCAAGATGTTTTCCTTCACCTTTTTATCAGTCATTGGTGTCCAGGATATACTTAGAAAGTACATTTAACTTAGAAAAATTACATTGGTACTTGCCTGACCTGGAATCGAACCCGCACACTCATACGAGAGGCTGGTGTTTTAACCTTTAATAAATACTTAAATATCTTTTTTTTTAACGTTATAAACTAGTGCTTGACCGCGATTCGACCGCAATCCCACCTGATGGTAAGCAGTGATGCAATCATTGATGGTAAAGCGACCCGAAGCGACGCGAGGTGAATTACGAGCCACTTCCATCCACAGAAAGGAGGCTTGTACCCTGGCACTCCGTCATCATCATCACCATCCCAGCGTTAATCCTAGTCGCACCCGAAGCCTTTTCAGCTTTGGAGTCTGGGGTCCGCTTTACCAGTCCAACTGCTGATATGGCTAAACTTCGACATTTTCCGTGAAGCGACTGCCGTCTGACCTCCACAACCCGAAGGCGACATCGAAGCATTGCAGTTAGACCAATTGTTGGACTTTTGAGGGCTGCAACAACCCGTAACGACTGCCACTAGATGTTCGTATGGCAACCGGGACCAACGGCTTAACGTGCTTTCCGAGGCACGACCAGACCAGTGCAAATATTCATATTCATGCATACAAATACTTGCACTGTGCGGGGATCGAACCCGCGCCACCTTGCGCAGCGGCCGCGTCCGCTACCGCTACGCCACGGAGGCTGTCTCTGGCACTCCGTATTATGTATAAATAGGTACCTAATAAAGTAAATATTTAATAAATAATACTCAGAATAATTCAAACTTAAAACTGTTATTTCAAATTAACCAATTACACGCACTTTTAAGTTATCGACTTATTCGTCAACTCGCGAGCGTCCAAACAAAATGGCACCTTCCAATCTTACCTGTTTTTTTAACGTCAACTCGCGAGCGGGAAGTACAGTCAAATAACAGGGGAACAGACAGTCAACAAGATGAAGCTACATAGTTGTCCATTCCAAAGCGTAGCAAGTAACTCATCATCATCATTCTCCTGCCCTTATCCCAATTTATTTGGGGTCGGCGCAACATGTCTTTTTCTTCCATACATCCCTATCAGAAGCCATCTCGGCAGTCACCCTCTTCTTAGCCATATCATCCTTCACACATTCCATCCATCGTTTCTTTGGTCTTCCCCTACTCTTATAGCCATCAACATTCATAATTAAAACTCTCCTCACGACATTCTCCTCATTTCTCCGTAACACATGCCCGTACCATAACAACCGATTTCCACACAACTTTTCAGCTACCGGTGCCACTTTCAGACTTCCTCTTATGTGCTCAAAAACTAAAAAAAACTACTAACTATCAAAAATAAAAAACCATCGAATCATAATCAAAGCATTTATTTCAAATAAACCAGTTACAGGCACTTTTGAATTGTCAGAAAGTCGGTTAGTAAGTAAGGTGAAGCTAGTCGCCCATTCCAAAGAGTAGGTACCTATGGAGAAGAACGGGCAAGAAACTCCATGGATACTCTTTTAAATTATCACATTATTGATACAAAAATATTTGATTACATCATTTATGTTGAAATCAACCGTGTGAGAACGATGCAGAAATATATTGTACGCTAAGAGCGTTCATTATGAAAAACACAAAAAAAAAAAACAATTCAGAAACTAAAATACGCCGTGGCAGCTGAGAGATGACCAGTCCCCTCTGACGGCGTCCGTTCACGAACATGGCATATTGATCAGCATCATTCAGCTAACTTAATAAGGGAACCTAATGACCCAACACACACGCCACCACCAGCGAGACATTTGTGTGAGCATGACATACTCTCAATAGCCAGAGCACAGCCAAGTCAATAAAAAAAAGTCTAACCCAACAAGTAGATGCTTTACAGCAAGTACATTGTGCTCACACGTGTGCCATGCAATTATACAATACTAAGAAATTGAATCTAAGTACACAATGCAAAGATAGTTTTGCCCAAGGTTCAGCAGCTCCAACAGTGTTCCCGAATACTAAGTTTAGCTCCTGTGTAGCTGTACCAGTGCTGAATACCCCTGTCAGCGATGCAATTCCGTAACGTACAATATGCTTGCATAATGGAGAAGTTTGGGCAGAAACTCCATAAACAAATTTAAAAAAAAAAAAAAAAATAAAAAAAGTGCATGCATCACAGCATGCACTTTTTTTAAAGCCCCGTTTATTATCTGTTTTTTTTTTATTTCTTCTGTACCGTGGGTGCGTTTAAAAAACATATAAAAGTCACATACACAAACATCCAAACCCAGAACAACTACTTGTAGATCATACAAATATTTGTTCAGTGCGGGAATCGAACCCGCGACACGCAGCGCAGCAGTCAATAGCTTTACCACTGCGCTAACAAATCAAACTTTTCTTTGTTTTGCCATGTGATTTATTCCAAGATATACGGATATTATCAAGAGTTATTATTTTTACATAGTTCCTGGACCTGAATCTCTCCCCGGTCACTACCGGGACTAATCGCGTGTTTTTTTTTTTTTTCATATTATAAACCAGCGCTTGACCGTAATCCTGCCTGATGGTAAGCAGTGACGCAATCGTTGATGGTAAAGCGCACTAGTTTATTAAGAGAGCCTTGAAGACACTCAAATTGTAGTCCGACGGAAACACCGCCGCTGGCAAATTGTTCCAGTCCCTCGATGTACGCGGTATAAAGGAGGAGGCGAAACGCTTCGTCCGGATCGTAGTGGTGTTAACAACGTAAGGGTGGAAACCAGCCGTACGACGGGTCGTCCGCTGGTGGAACGGGGATGGGGGAATTAAATCATGCAATTCCCTCGCACACTCCCCGAAATGCATCCTATAGAACACCGAAAGGCTGGCTACTCTACGCCTTTGCTCTAGGCTTTGGAGACCAACTCGAGTTAGATCAGGGTCACCAATCAGCCTCTTTGCACGTCTCTCCACTGAATCCAAAGTGGCCAGGTGACACTTGGCAGCACCAGCCCAAATGTGGCTGCAGTACTCCACACACGAACGGACCTGTGCTTTGTATAACATTAGAAGCTGCCCAGGTGTGAAGTACTGCCGGACCTTTGCGATAACGCCAAGTTTCCTGGCAGCCACCTTGGCCTTGGACTCAATGAACCGCCCAAAGTTAAGGTTCGAGGAAATCTCAACTCCCAAAAGCTGAAGGCGGTCGGAACACTCCAAGGACACATTCCGAAAAGTAGGGGCCAAGGTGAACGGGCTCCTTTTGGCGGTGAAAAGACACGCCTGTGTTTTGGCGGCATTGAATGCTACAAGATTGGCATTGCCCCATTCGGAGACCGCCTGCAGTGCAACACTCGTTCGCTCAACCATGGCCTCTCTTTCGGACCGGATTGATTCCCTACTAGCCCGAGCATCCGGCAGGTATCTCTCTACAACTGTGCTGTCATCTGCATACCCATAGATACCGGGCATCAGCAGATCGTTAATATGCAGCAGGAACAGAGTTGCAGAGAAAACAGACCCCTGAGGAACCAATCAATCAATTTGACGTATTGGAACGGAAATGGGTCTTCGATATGTGTGTTTTACTGGAAGCTACAAAGGTAAAATGAAGAAAAACGTTTTGTTTTAAAACAAAAATTACAAAAGGATGCATATAAAACTATCAAAATTACATTAGAATAACCGAAATGAAACCCTTCTCCGTATAAGACGAGACCTGTGCCAAGCAATGGGATGATAAAAAGGTTGATGATGATACTGAACTGAAATCAAGTCGGTTAGAAAAACCCGTTGCCGGTGTAAGTATGTTTTGCTAAAAAATGTAGGGTTATTAACCCAATATCTTTATTGCTTTCCCTTAAGTACATATAAAGGTGGTAACAATTTTTGTGAGATCAATTATGGACCCTGTAGGGCACAGCAAAATAGGGTAACAGGAGAGAGGAAGCTCTGTTTCAATATCTTTAAATAATATAATTATATTGTAATTTAACTTAATAATAAATAAAATATATATGGAGATTATTACCATCATTTACATCATTTTACTGCGATTATGAAGGCTCAGAAAATTTCTATTAACATCCTTATATGGTCATCTTAAATTGCCACAAGGACTAAAGTACTTAGTAGTATTTTAGTCTCTATAACAATTTACAAAATTGCGTAACTCTACGGCTTAACATTTTGTGGATGGCGGTATTTCTACAATGAAAAGTAAGCTGCTTTTAGTATTTTCTATTTTTCCGGTTACTAATACACCGTTTGTCTAGTCATAGTCATAGTCATAGTCATTTATTCATTAACAAATACATGTATCTGAAATTACACAATAACAAAAGAGAAAATTAAGAATTCACATTACATTAAAATGTCAAATATTACAATTGTATATCTACACATACATAAGAATTCTGTTATAGATCGTCAACAGCATACAGACACTTATTCAACAGGAAACGTTTGAGTTGACCCTTGAATGAACTTGAGTAGATAGCGCTTTTTAAATCTAGAGGCAACTTATTAAACAATATTACCGATTGATATCTAGGACTGTGCTTTACAATATTCAAAGAAGGATGTACCTTGTAATGCTTAATGTCTTGTCTACGTGTGCGTTATCTGCTTTGTCGTTCTTCTGCTGTCTCATATTCATGTATGTATTTCGCCATGTTACATAGAAGAACAAAAACATAAATGCTTGGCACTGTAAGTATATTTAGTCGTATAAAATGTTCACGGCAACTCTCTCTTTGCGGGATACGGACTAACGTGCGAATGGCACGTTTTTGTAACACAAAAGCTCTTTTGATATTATAGTCATAACTTTTTCCCCAAAACATTATGCTATATCTGATTTTAGATTCAACCAACGCGAAATAGACCATTTTCAATTGCTTAATGTCAATTTCTGTTCTGAGTGCTCTTAAAGCATAACATGCGGAACATACCGATGCATTTATAGCATTTAATTCTGTTTTCCAATTCAGCTGTTCGTTTATATGTATGCCTAAGAATTTAACTTCCCTGACGAGGACAATTTTGTCGTTATTCATAGCCACCTCTAAATGGTCCTTATTACGGGCTGTTGTTTTAAATAAAAGTACATTGGTCTTTGCAGTGTTGATTAACAAATTGTTCATAGTGAACCATTTGTGAAAAGCATGTAATACTGAATTTACAGTCTCCGTTAATTTAGTTATGTCATTTGCTGCCACTATGGCATTTGTGTCATCCGCAAAAATTACTATCTTAATGTCAGGTATAATTGTATTCATATAATTAATTAAGTCATTAATAAACAAGATAAATAAAACAGGTCCCAATATAGATCCTTGGGGTACGCCCGTAGTCATCATTACAGTCGCTGATTTATAGATATTTTTGTAACCATTTTGTATTCTGTCAATTTCTACGAACATTTTCCTATTTTTGAGATACGAAGAGAAAAGATTCAATGCTAAGGCATTGAATCTTTTCTCTTCGTATCTAGTAGGTGATTGATGATGTGAGTACTTCTTGAGAAACTGACGCATTATGGTATAAGAGGTAAGCTCTTATACCATAATGCGTCAGTTTCTCAAGAAGTAATTCATGGTCAATAGTGTCAAATGCAGAACTTAAGTCAAGAAAAATTCCGGCAACTTTCATTTTATTATTGATTTTTTCTATAACGTCACCAAGTAAGGTATATATGGCATCGGAAGTGCCAACACCTTTTTGGTAACCGAACTGTCTTCTGTTTAATATCCTATTTACACGCAGATGAGTTAAAAGTCGATTTTTTATTATTTTTTCAAATATTTTAGACAGGACCGGTAGTAAGGAGACGGGCCTGTAGTTTTTAGGATCTGATCTACTGCCTTTTTTATATACAGGTATTACTTTTGCTACTTTAAGCTGGTCCGGGAAGATAGATTCCCCAATACATTTATTATAAAAATGACTTATAGGCTCTGCTAGTATGGATATATGTTCCTTAATTACAGATATTGGAATATCATCATAGCCACAAGAATACTTGTTCTCCATATTTCTGACCAAGGTTGAGACCTCACTTGGAGTGACAGAACCTATCGTCATTTCATCATTTGGTCTCTTTGTATACTCCTGTATAAATGCTGTAGTCTGGCTTCTGTCATCTGTCCTAGAGATACATTTATAATTAAATTGTTTAACTAAAATGTCAGATATAGTTTCTGGATTCACTATAATTTGGTCATTGATTTTGAGACGAATTACCGATTGAATCATTTTATCTTTATTTGTACATTTCCTTACTACTTTCCACACTTCCTTACTCAGGTTTTTGGAACTATTTATTTGCTCCATTACTGCACGTTTTTTAGCATTTGCTACCACCTGTCTATAGAGTCTAACATACTTAAGTTTATACATTAAGATACTTGAATCAATATTGTTACCATTACGTGTACATAGGAACCGCTTCATTTTACTTGAAGTACGAATTCCTTTAGTGATCCACTTTAAAAATCTATTTTTCTTGAGGCTTACTTTACAATCTTTTTTTTTTATAGCTATTTTGGAATACTGTATGAAATGTTTTGAGAAATGTATTTATACCCATGCAACTCCAATTTCTATCAAGAATACCCTGTACAAATTTGGCGCTATTTTTATTATTAAATACTCTTTTATTTGTGAAAATAAATGGATTCGTATTTCGCGTTAAGTTGCTTGTCAGACGCATATTTGCAAAAGTACCTCCATGACCATCGGCCAAACCATTGTGATCTACTGCACATCCCAGAATACATGAATCGTGCAAGTTTGTAATTATATTATCAATACATGAGCTACAATTATTACGAACAAAAGTAGCCGAATCGATTAGGTGCCTGAAATTATAACACTTTAGCAAATTAAGAAATTCCATGCGCTTTTTACTATCCACCAATAGGTCAATATTAAAATCCCCACATATTACAGATTTCCTATTGAATAAGTAATCAAGTAAGTTCTCCAATTTTTCTAAAAACATCAAAATTTTTATCTACAGGATTTCGATAGCAACAGCAAATATACAATCCCGTGTCAAGATCTTTTACACCACAAATTTCGAAACATTCTACTTTATAAAACTTATTTATTGCATCAATATTTTCAGTTTGTCTATCCTCATGTCCCAAAATCAAAGTGCCGCCTCTCTTTTTAATTTTTCTGGTATTGTACGAAATTAGTTTATAATTATCTATATAAAAAGAATTGCAGTGTTTTCATTCAAGAAATGCTCGCTTAAGCATATGCAGTCTAGTTTTTTTTCTATAGTATGTATATAAACTTCTAGGTCAGTCTTCTTATTACTAATTCCACAAACATTTTGATGAAATATGTTTAAATTTATTTCATCATTGGATACAATATTATTCACGAAAACATTTCGATGTTGATACAGATACTACTGGCTCTATTACTAAAGAACGCGTTGAAATTGGCTGAGTTTCAACGCTACATTTGTTAGCCTTAGCTTTATTTACCATTTTTTTAAAGTAATAGGGTATAGTACCAGGTTTTAAGTGACTTATTTCACTACCATTATGACTGTATATCAAATTTTGATCATAACAGTTGCAATCCACATTTTGAAACACATTTATGTAATTTTTTAAACCACAGAGAATAATAGTTATAGCTTTATTATTAACTTTGCCTGTATATTTAGAAAACATTTCGTGTGTGTATACTAGATCCTTATTTGTATCAAATGTATAAGTATATTCAAAAGCTTGGTTGGTAAGGTACAGAAGTCTATTGAAAGCTTCTATTCTAGTATTAAATAAATTAACATTCCGTTTTAGTTTGAAGTTAGGAGAACAAAGGATGACATTGGTATGCCTTATATTCGCAAGTTTATATTTTATGTGATTTACTAATGCATTATAATTATTTGAAACTAGGAAATCTTTTTCCCCTAAGAGAACAATGCAATAGTCATTAAAGCTGAAATTGATAACTTTATTTTCTATTGAATCCAAAAGGTCCACAATACCTGCATTTGGCATACAATAGTGACAAATTTTTGCTTTTGGAAAAGTAGTTTCAGCAATAGCTAGTACATTATTCACATTGTTATCACTAATTATACATAATTCATACGAGTTATCATCTGTAAAGCTGGATTGGTATGAAGGCTTTGTGCTTAGTGCATCACTTTGCTCAGTGGTGCAGTGGAGCTTAGTTTTTGCTTGTAATGGTGTTTCGCAATTACTGATCACATTAGGATCTTTTCCAACCATATTTGAAACTAACATCGGCGTGTTGTTGGCGGTTTCTTCACCAGGACCTTTAAAGTTTAGCTTCGTTCTAATAAGATTTTTACGCTTTATTTTAGCTGAGGACGTCTTTTGTTTTGTGCTGGTACATATGTGTGTCAACTTGTCAATTTTTAGTTTGTAGTCAGTGATTTGTTTAAGTTGAGAACTATTTTCTAAAAGCAAATTCTCTATTTCGGTTTCTGCGATTTGCAACTTTTCCTCGAGTAGATATATTCTATTTTGTAGTACTACTACATCGTCATTAGATCTCATGTACAAGTCAGGGTCGCTTTGGTTAAGGTCTTTGATTGAGGGTGTCGAAGCAAATGATCCGTACACATCCCCAACTGAAAATTCTGCTTCTACCTCCAATGACGTATTAATAGAAACAATTTGCTTAGATTTATTTCTCAGTGTTATATTATTAGTGTATGATTCATTTAACGTTGTAGGTTTAAATTTATTGGCCGTTCTTATGCCCTCGGCACAGTCATTTTTACTTTCCATCATGTTGGCATTGTTAGGTGATGAGTCCATTTTTAATATATTGCAATTTGTCCTTGTATTATAATATTTTTTCCAAAATGTATGTCGAATGTAATAACATATAAATATGAAATAAAAATGTCAAAAGAAAAAATAAAATAAAAAGCAATTCCAAAAAATATATATTCTTCCCCACCGGGGTGACAACCCGACTCGACTCTAGAGACCAGGCACGTTAGCAGTTACGCCACATGAACACTATAGAAGGTAGGCGCAAAAATCCATCAGCTGCGACTTGTATTTGTTTTGATTTAAAGATGTTCGTTAAAGTGACTCAAAGAAAAAATTTTATACGGAATCAAAGTTACTTTGATTCTTCCTATTTAGTCACTTGCACTTAGCCCACTTGCTCTAGGTAGGTTTAGTACTATTTTGCTTATAATTTCACTGTTTACACTTATTTTTATTAAGATTTATACACATTAATTTCACTTTGTTTACACTATGTTCCAACTTTTATTCTGTTTTAGTTTGTTTTAGTGTTAAATAATAATGTCACTTACACTTTAGAGGTACTGGTACGATTTGCGAGTAGTGGTATTTAAAAGCAATCAATAATTATTTTTTAAGCAATAAAGTAAAACGAGCTTAAAGTTCGCGCACCTGTTTCACGGTCTACCCGCGAATCACCAATCTGTCTATCACCAGGCTGTATCTCATGAAGCGTGATAGCTATTTGAGATTTTTCCAGATGATTGATTTCTATTGCCGCATGAAACAGAATAAATTTAATATCTATATTTAGGCTTACATTGAAAAAAAAAACGCTCATTAGTTTAACGCTCGCAAATTATTTTGATCAATATTAATAATGGCAATAGGTAAACACTTGATATATTTACACAATATGTAGCGTTATATTCACTTTAAAAATAAATAATTACTTATATGTAAGTAATAATTACTTATATGTAATAATTACTTATACACCGGCATTAGTTGTCATGGGCTCAGAAGAGCATCCGTCGACAACAACTCGGAGGGACCGTTCAGTCAGGAAGTCTTTTACCCAGCCAGTCAGGCTAGGGGAAATGCCGTACGCTGGAAGCTTACTCAAAAGGCCAGCGTGCCATACCCGGTCGAAGGCATTCGAGACATCAAGGGAGACAGCAATCGCTTCCCCATTCTTCTCGAGGGCCTCGCCCCACAAGTGAGTGGCATACACTAGTAGGTCCCCAGATGACCGATTGCGGCGAAACCCGTACTGTCGGTCACTGAGGAGATCGTTACCTTCCAGGTATGCCAAGAGGCGCGAGTTCAATACACGCTCCATAATTTTGCAAAGTACGGAGGTGATCGAAATCGGCCGATAGTTTGCAGGATCGGCACGACTACCCTTCTTGGGCACGGGCTGCACGTTAGCAAGCTTTCAGGACTTGGGCACTATACCAGTCCTAAATGAGAGGTGTTGTATGGCTCGTGCCCGTAATATCGTTTGATATAAGTGAATACGCTAATACGCTCAAGACTAGAGTGAATGGGCTCTTAATAAACTAGCGTTTTTTACCATCAATGATGTATCAATGATTGCATCATTCCTTACAATCAGGCGGAATTGCGGTCAAGCACAAGTTTATAATTATAAAAAAAAAAAAAAAAAACACTCTAAGAAGCCGAGCCCTTGATATATTATACTGTATAATACCCTTTCCGTTAGAGTTTTTCTTAATAATTTATTTCTTTACTTTTAATAAAACCAATTTTAACAAACTCCACGAAAACATTTCCCCCGATCTCAACTGTTGCCATACCATAACATTTTCAAAATCACATTAATCTTGGCAATAAAAAAATCAATTAGAGGCTCAAATGAATGACGAAGATGGATTACGGGGTCAATGGATGGTTCGACGCTAAAGTATTTTTCACCTAAGTACACCGGAATATAAATCAAGTTGACAGTATTTTATTGCGGGGAAAATATTAGTTGGACTGTGTGAAGGAAATGTTTGATTTTAGGTGGTAATTTTTTTCTCGGTGGTAGGCCATAATATCGGCTGCCGGAAGAAGTTACCACCCACCAGACAAAGTCTTGCCGCCAAGCGATTCGTCGTGTTCCGGCATGATGTCTGGTGAAGCCGTACGGAGGACGGGTCAGCAGTTGTGTTGTGATATGTGCCGGGTACGATGCGCCAAACGTTATTGTGTTGGGAGTTTGATCGTGGAGGGTCTCCAGATTAATCTCCCTCTGGCGCAGCATCGTTGGTCGTGTTGTTGGGTTTACCATTGCATCACCTCGTTCAACTGCCGTCTTCCTTCCTACTCACTAAGATTTTTAATTAAATAAGCTTAATAAACTTGTGTGCTTTACCATCAACGATTGTATCACTGCTTACCATCAGGTGGGATTGCAGTCAAGCACTAGTTTATAATTATTAAAAAAAAAAATTAGGTGGTTCATAAGTTTAAGGGTTACGTAGTGAAATGGCAAACAACGGAACCCTTATAGATTCGTCATGTCTGTCTGTCCGTCTGTCCGTCCGTATGTCACAGCCATTTTTTTCCGAAACTATAAGAGCTATACTGTTGAAACTTGGTAGGTTATGTAAATGTACCATGTAAATGTTCTATTCCAAGTAATATTATAACAATACACTATTCGGAATTAGTTAATGAACGATCGTCCATCTTACGCTTTCTAAATTCTTATTTAGAAAGCGTAAGATGGACGATCGTTCATTGTGAGGAAGGATCGTCATTCAATGGTTGTACACATCTGGCAAGGCAACAATTATGATACTGAATGACTGTGAATATTTTGCAAAGTGTCAATGACAAAGGTAAACGTCATAAAGTGTTCCCTTGATAAAAAATGCAGCAGACATAAAATTGTAATAGAAATGGTTGCCCCACATCTGGCTGAATGTAACAACGCCAAAAAGGCACCATAAAACAATCCCTTGGGACAGTCGACATAAAATGATTCCTTGGAATAGGCGCAATAAATGGACCCTTGTAATGGGCGTTATAAAATGAAGACCCTCGCGTTTAGGATGCAGCCCAGGAACGTGCGTAAGACAATGGCTGGTGAGACCCGACGCTCTCGCCCCTTCCACGGTTTGCGCCCTTGTCGTAGTATAAATAGGCCCCACGTCTGAGCTGCAGATCACATTCGTCTTCGACATCGAGAAGTCAACACAGTAAGAAGACATTCGCCATTGAGGAGTCAACAGTAACAGCTACAGAAGAAGATATTTATGTTCGAGGTTGAGGAATCAACAGCTACAGTCAAGATCAACAGTCAATAAGAAATAGGCAAGAATCAATAGTAGTATAATTTAATAAGTGACCCCGCTAATTTTGTGGAAGAATATAACAAGTAAGTCAACACACCGAAGTCTCACTTATTTCCACCAACCCAGCAACAGAGTGTGCATCAGAACGTGCAGAGTGCAACCGCGTATGTCCACTAAATGGTCCTGCATGTCTGTCACGCACAGTATCTATGGATAGATCTTCAAAAATGATATCGAGGTTCCTCAAATATTTTTTTTCTAAACTGAATAGTTTGCATGACAGACGCTTCCAAAGTGGAAAAAAGTTGCCCCCCCCCCCCTCTAACTTCTAAAATAAGAAAATGAAAAATCTAAAAAACCATATGATGTACATTACTATAACTACCAACGAAAATTGTTTTGAACAAGATCTAGTAAGTAGTTTTTTTTTAATACCTCGTAAATCGTAAACCGCTTATTACCGCGCAATCTTTCATACAAGTAACTTAAATCCTTTAATTTCATAAATCAATGGTACGGAACCCTCTGTGCGTGAGTCCGACATGCACTTGGCCGGTTTTTGCTTTAAATTTCTTATGAAGAAAGCAGAATTAGGGCGAGGAGGAACCTGTGGCTAAATACATATTATTTAATAATAGATAATATATAGTCACACATATCGATATAAGCATATAAGCGTGGTGATTACGCTCACTCCCTCTCTGAATGAGAGGAGACCTGTGCCCAGCAGTGGGACGATAAAAAGGTTGATGATGATGATGATGATGATGATGATATCGATATGTCGATCGCACAGGTTAAGCTCTGCTCAACGCGGTCGGCCTGTTGATGGTTGACCACGTTTACATACCAGCGCGGAGGGGTCTCGTATTTGTAGCTCTTCGAGTCGCTAAAATTAAGTAGCAGTGGGCGGGACACCTTGCTCGTAGAACCGATGGCCAATGGGGCAGTAAGGTTCTGGAGTGGCGGCCACGTACCGGAAGACGCGGTCATATACTTTATTAATTTTGTTATATACATTGACTAGCAACCCGCCTCGGCTTCGCATGGGTGCAATGCTGATACTAATTACACTACAGAAAAACTATGAACGTTGTATATAAAAACATGGCGGCCTGCCACTCCCGCCGCCCCGGCCGGTCGGTACCGCCACAAACGCTCGTCCCGCAATTTTCAAATATGTAATATCTTCTAAATATAACCGCATCAAAAATAAGCCATTATTTGTCAATCTGTCTATTAAAAAATCCGCATCAAAATATAGGGACGAAATAAGCGACTTTGTTTTATACTATGTAGTGATATCAATATCACCTAATAAAGTATTTGGTAATCCATACTTCCCTATTAATATTAGAAATGCGAAAGTAACTCTGTCTGGCTGTTGCGCTAAAACGGCTTAATGGATTTGGATGAAATTTGGCGTACAGATAGACATTGACTTGGCTGAGGACGCCCCCTATGAATGGGTCCAGGGGCGAGGGACATGGGGAAGTCCCCGCCCCCTATTTGTCGGACCCCGAGGCTGAGATGCGCGCTAGTTTCGGCGCGCGCCTCTGAGGCGATGCACGGGGTAGTTTAACACCCCACTACCCCGTGCAGGAGACGAGGCCCGGACAGACCGGGCCAGCACGAGAGTGTAGGGCCGTGGAAGAATTTAGACTCCCACGGTCCCACGCGCGCTCGTGATAGAAGGAGCACCGGAAGAAAAAAGGACACAGGCTGCTTTTTTTATCATAAAAAGCAGACGAAGTCGCGGACAATAGCTAGTTTATTATAAATGTTTTTAACAAAATTTTTATTCACATTAGGCCACTCATAAGTTCTTACCAAAGTTTTCTGATTTCATTGCTATTGACTATTCCGAGGGTATGAAAAGGGGTTGAAATTTAACGCTAATACGAAACTCAACCCCAAAAATTCATAACTGAATCAAATAAAATTGTTGAATTATTGGTCCTTTCTTTTTATTTTTTGTTCAGTTTTGTGAAATGTCATTGAATAATATTAAAATTTCTTTGACCTTGTCAAAACATATTTTAGACGGCACCTCAAGAGACGGTCTCTCGAGAAACCATGAAACAGAAATGAAAAATTTATTCCTTCAAAATTTCAGAATTCGTTTCGTTTTATAAAATAAAACGTCACTGTAAAATTCAGTATTATTTTACCATTTACACTTACAACCCGCAAGAGGATCATAAAACAGACCAACTTCAGATTTTAGCGACCCCTTCAGATACCCGCACTACGGCCTGCTATGAAACCTACATAAATTTATATTTGACATCAAAGAAATCGGAGTATGTTTCACGAAACCCGTAAAACATCACGTTTTCAAGGTTACTGTTCAAAGTTGATCACGTGACAAGCTATGTTTAAGGGTTCCGCTGTTATCGTGACGGGGTCCACGAAGACCGATGCCTCCTGGGTCAGGGGGTGGTAGTCAGTCTGACACGCCTCCGCTCTGCCCAGAGTGGGAGAGGTATATAGGCATAATTTGATGATATCCCACTAAAAAAAAAAAAAAAAAACAATTGGTTCCGCATTTCACGTCTCAGTATATAAGTTATAATATCGTATTTGTTTATCCGTCTGATTGTCCATCTATATGTCATATTTCATATCTATACGTTTTCGGATTACCTTACAAAAGTTTAGGGCTACGTCGTCAAACAGCTTTATATATATAAATGAAGGAAGTCGGGTGGCTTCCTATCCAAAAAAAAAGTTACCTCCGCCTCATGTAAAGTGAAGATGACTTTTTCTTTTTAGCAATAAACACCCTGAAAATTTATACCAATCAAATATTTAAATGGCGAACCTCCAACGCTCTTTATAACTGAAAAACAACTTTATTTTGTATTTAAAACCGCCCAAAAAACCTTTGTCATGCTGATGGCGTTGAATTACGAATGCGTACGTCATATACTGTCTACTGACGTCATCAAATTGCAGAACAGGCGACCACACCTCATGGAGAAAAAAGTTTTAAATAAACAAACCGCGGGTTTGCGGAAACTACTCTGCGAACATTTTGTTGGCCATGAAGTTAGCGGGAAGGGAATTTATTCGATTGGGTTTTGATTCTAGTGCACAAAAGAACAGATAGAGCAGCAGTTTCCTAATTATATCAGCTATGACTTACAAGTTGTTGGTCGTCGATTCGAAACCCGCCAAGAGATTTCATCATCGTCATCATCATTTCAGCCGAAAGATATCCACTGCTGGACAGAAGCCTCCACCAAGGATCTACACGGTGACCTGTTCTGCGGCTCCCGCATCCAGCGGTCGCCATTATAGAACCCGTCGGCTATATCAGGCATCGATCCTAGGGGCAATGTGCCTGGCCTACTGCCACTTAACTGTTGCAATTCTTCGGGTTATGTCGGTTACTCTCGTTCTTCTGCGAATCTCCTCATTTCTGATTTGAGATGAGAGATTTACTTTGTTTTAATTATTTTATCGCTACTGTTCTCAAAACGTTGAAGGAAAACGTCGTGAGGAAACGGGCATGCCCTAGAGGCAAAACTTTGAAAACATGTAACACACTCACTCCGCACCGTGCCCGCTTGGTAGATTATGACCCGGTAGGAAGTGGGCCGTAATAAAGCCGCCTATCAGCGTGAGGCACTACTTGCAAGGCACACTATGCTGTTATTTTTTATATCTGTGTTTTTACTTTCTATTTGATTTTTATTTCTTGCTGCTTGATGTATGTTTATTTTGGATATATTGTGTGTCTTTATGTCTATGCTGAATAAATGTATTTTCTTTCTTTCTTTCTTTTCGTTCTCAGCGAAAGGTACGTCAAGTTCGTAGCAGCAACTGATGGACTAAAAAATCCCAGGTGAAAATGTAATTACAGTTAATACATCGAGCTTCATAGCCCCACAGTGCACGGGGCCTAATAAAGTGGGTCGGGCAAACATTTCCAGCTAAAACTACGCTTTTTAACTAGTATTTTTAGTTGCTTTTGTAGCAGCCCTGTCTCTGGGCTTCCCTGCTTTGCAAAACTACCCGCCTTTTTTCAACTTTCACGTTTACTCAAACACCGAGAATTAGTATCTTTCTTTGTTTTACTATAAAAAGCAAATGAATGTTTGTTTTTCATAATTTTTGTGTAATTTCCTTGGTGATTTTGTTCAGATTTCAGTAAAAACTGAAGCGATTTAAGTTTTAATATTGGTCTTTAGTTCATTTGAATGTATTTTTGAGGAAATCTGAAGTAGACTGCAAAGTATTTAGAGCAAAATAATTTGTTTTAAAGCCGTGCTGCTGGAGAGCTTGTTCCATCATTTCTTCTTCCCAGAGAAGGCACTAGGAAATGACGAAAGGCGAGCGTTTTGGGGAACCACCTTGTGTAATATTGATGTTCATAAAGTGCGAATTCTCAGTTTTTCATTCAGCAATTTTTAACTTATCATCATCATCATCATCTCATCGTTAATCCCAGTAGCATCCGTAGCTTTTCAGCTTTAGAGTCTGGGGTCCGCTTTACCAGTCTAACTGCTGATTTTGACTAAACTTTGATATTTTCCGTGAAGCGACTGCCGTCTGACCTCCACAACCCGCAGGCGATATCTAAGCATTACAGTTAGACCAATTGTTAGACTTTTGAGGGCTCCAACAACCCGTAACGACTGCCACTAGATGTTCGTATGGCAACCAGGACCAACGGCTTAACGTGCTTTCCGAGGCACGACCAGACCAGTGCAAATATTCATATTCATGCATACAAATATTTGCACTGTGTGGGGATCGAACCCGCGCCTCCTTGCGCAACGGCCGCGTTCGCTACCGCTACGCCACGGAGGCTGTCACTGTTTTAATTTTTAACTTAATAACTACAATAATTGATACTTGTTTTCACTTCTTATCTGACTTATACAAAAGCCGACAGCATGTTTTAAATAGATTTATTTACGGGCCTATTTATTTACCATTCACGCCATTGAGATACAATATAAGTATATGAAACTTACACCCAACATCAATAAAGAAAAAATGCTACAAACAAATTTAATTAGTTTTAATTTGAGTCTTTTTTTTTCCGGGTGGAAAATCTTCATGGATGTCCGCCGCCCTGGGGCGGGCGACGGTGTCTGTCAGACTCTTACTGACTAAAAACCACCCGGGTGTTCCGTCTCACACCTACACCGGGGGCTGCGAGAACTAATACTGCTTCCGCAACCCCCAATTGGTGCTGGCCCACCACCGTGGGCCTCCTCTTGGGGGGGAGTGAGGTGTAGGACTCCCCCCGTGACGTCTAAGAGTGGCGCGCGTGGAACACTTTGCGCCGCCACATCGAGTCCTGATGTTTGGGGGGCGACAGATGTCTTCGAGTTTATAACCCCTGGACCCATTGCACCATGGGGCCTGGAAGAGGGCGTTATCCACCCTCCAGCGACGCACGGTACGCCTGCTGCGGGCTTAACCTTACCATTCAGAATATAACGTTTTGTTACAAAAGGTTACTTAGCACGCACGGTCGCTGTAACCTTAGATTTCCCTTCTTGACGTGTATAGCGTTTAGTTTTTATGAAAAAAAAACACGTGTTATCAACATATCTTTCTATCGAAACAAAACACTCAAAACTCTTCGACTGCCACTTTTACTTATGCCGATAAAAAGGTACCAAAAATAGAATTCAGGACAGTTATGATCTGACATTATTGTCAGAGAATCCCGAAGATTTTTATCCCAAGCCGTCCTCTATTTTTGAGGAAGATTCTGATGTATTAATTTGACGCTTGCAACCCCTCCGGCCGTTGAAGCTTAAAACATTGCTCACTGTGTTTGAATTTTCCTGTACTGGATTCTGGTATGAGATTGCGAATAAGCAAACACCCACGTGTATTTAAATTTTCTCTTTTTGTAAATAAAATAGTGGTTACGAAAAATTCGGCGAAAAGTTAGTGGTAGCTATTAAATTGAGCAATATTTGAAATTTTCAAATTCCTTTGATGTACTTGAAAAACCGGGTAGAGGCCCCGATTTTTCCACGTAAATTTTTTTACAGCTCGATCTGAATGTCTATTGAACACTATGTTCTATGTTAAAAGTTTGGTTTACGCATTTAGTCCTTCCAGTGGATCGGACACTATTAACAGGTTTTGTGAAAACCGTTGCCATAAATTGATTTGTAATTTGTTAAACAAGCAGGGTAATTGCGTAACACATTATCAGTAGCAACGGCTTCCATTTTGACAGTTCAACAGCATTCATTGCGTTATTTACGTTACTCAGCAGATGCATTTTGGAACATACGGAGCAATGGAATAGCAATAAGCTTCAAAATGATTCCAACTGATAGTAATGAAGTATTACGCAATTAGGGTGCTGAGTAGATCAATAGTGGTTTACAAATGAAACATTTAATTTCTGAGCCATTTAATGTATCCGGCTCGAAGGACCATTAAATGTGTGCTCATGCAGGACCATTTAATGGACGCATGCGGTTGCACTCTGCACGTTTTGATGCAAACTCTGTTGCTAGTTTGTGGAAATAAGAAGGTTATCTCAGCAGTTTGATTCTGTAAACACATCACCGTGAATACTTAGTTGAAGTGCTCCTGTAGTGAGTTGCCGTTCGAACTAATCCCAGGCTTCTAATGTAAGCATTTTTCCTTAACCAGAATACCTTCGTCCTCTCTCCTAATAAAACATAAAAGATCCATAAATTGATCCACCAATAAACATTGTTATAATGTGCCCACAACTGTATTACCGTGAGAGGCGCGCGTTTCCGGGCTGTTCCACATTGTAAAATGCAGTGCGCCCGCCTGATGTATCTTAGACACACTTTTTCGATCTTGATATATTTTTGCTACCTATCTTAAACAATCTTAAAATGAATATCCATTGAATCACTTGCATATCTAATAATTTTGAATTCTACTTAAATTAAATGAAAGGAGAAAATAAAAAAATGCCACCAGTACATTCATGATTTTGTTTCGTTTTTCCATAATAGATTATTCCACGGACATTGGTAAGAGTCACATGTTTATCTTTTATTACCCTAGTTTATTATTTACAATAGTTGTAAAGAACGTGCAACTGTTTTATGTGGGAATCAAAATGAATAAGTTAACTCCAAGAGGCCAATACCGTATTGCCAAAATAGTTGTTGTATACAAAATTTTAATACTTAATCGACCTAAATGTATTATTGCTGATTAGTTTTCCTCGAATGCAATTTTAGTCTAATAGAGAAACTTTTTTAGTTTGATAGCCTGTACCACATGCTTTAAAAAAATAATAATAAAAATATTGCAGATTAAATTTTAATACTTACTCCACCTAAACGTATTATTGATTAGTTTTCCTCGAATGCAGTTTTAGTACAATATAGAAAGTTGTTTTGTTTGATAGTCTGTACCACATGCTTTAAAAAAATAATAATAAAAATATTGCTGACTTAATTTTAATACTAACTCGACCTAAATGATTAGTTTTTCGCAAAAAGATATTTTAGGCTACGACAAAATGGGTGTCGTACCTATACGACACCCATTTTGTTTAAAAAAAAAAAAATAACTAAATAAATAAAAATTAAATATTCCTGAATAAACTTCAATACATATTCGACCTAAATTGACTAGTTGTTCGTGATAACAATTTAGGTCACATAGAGAATATTGTTCAGTTTGATAGTCTGTATACAACACTTTTAATAAAAACAACTAATACGTACGGTAGAAGGAAAATTGGTTAATAATAATAATAACTGGGATCGATCCATCATCACTGACAGGACTATTGTTGCCACTAAGCCTGATATAGTGATGGTGGATCGATCAGAGCGGCGTGCAATGATTGTTGACATAACCATCCCGCATGATGAGAATTTCGTGGAAGCCGAGAAAGATTTAAAACAAATCAAGTAAGATACTTGATTCACTACTCACGAGGTTGTCGCACATGTGGGAGGTGGATTCAGCAATCATTGTACCGATAGTCGTGAGAGCCCATGGCTTAATAGCCAAGAGCCTCGACCAACACCTCAGGAGGATCTCGTTAGGCAGCTGGATCAAGGGTTTGATTCAGAAAGGAGTCTGGAGTCCTGGCCGTTAGTAGCTTGGAACCTGTTCCCAATACCGGTGGGCTACTATTTTTTATATTTTTTTTATGTATTCATATATAAAATTTATAATATAAATATTTAAAAATGTAAATTATATGTATGTAAAATGAACGAAATAATAATAATAATTTGCAACCATATTTTTTAAGCAAATATTGTGAGATAGCGCCAAATATGTTTTATTTAACCTACGGTGTTGATTTAGGAGGTATATGAAATATTAAATATTATACTGGATAAGAAAGAGACCTTGTTGTTATGGGATAATAGTCCTTCGGGGCGCACGTGCTTGGCTAGCAATACGTATTGTTCTTGACACCTTTTTATGTTAGTTCAGTATTTAAAGTGAATACGCAGTTGTAGCTCGCGAAATTTCATTTTCAGGTCAGTGTCGTTTTGTATCTTGATCATAATTATCTTTTATCTTATATACATATTGTAGTTGTAGCTACATATTTGCTCTTGTATTAAGCATTTTACAATGTCTATAATATATAATCATAACAAATGCTGACTAATGTTGGAGATTATAAAAAAAAAATTCAAACTTCAACTTGCAATTTCAGAATTTTCAAAATATAAAATCGTGCGGCTTTTATGATAAAGTACCACAATTTGTAATACTTTATTCATTTTATAATATAGACTATTAACTAGCAAGTAATTTAAATATATAATAATATTTAAAGTTGAAGAGTTTGTTTGTTTGAACGCGCTAATCTCAGGCACTTCTGGTTCGATTTGAAAAATTCCTTTTGCGTTGCATAGCTCATTAATCCAGGAAGGCTTTATTTAAGCTATATAACATCACGCTGCGACCAATAGGAGCGGTGCATAACTAACTCCACGCGAAAAAAGTCGCTGGCGGCTGCTAGTATAACATAAACTACTTGGTAACTTTATAAAATAACTAGATTTCCGCCCGCGGCTTCGCTCGCGTGGAGTTCGGTTATATCGCGTTTCCAAGAGAACTCTTCAAAAATCCGGAAACAAAACTATCCTATGTTATTTCTCAAGGTCAACTCTATCTTTGTACTAAATTTCAATAAAATGAGTTCAGTGGTTTAGATGTGAAAGCGTAACAGACAGACAGACAGACAGAGTTACTTTCGCATTCAAGAAAATCTTTAATTATCCTCTTTCTTCTTTACCTTTAAAAAAATCCATGAAACACGTTGAACTTGTTTCATGGGTTTTTTTTTTTTATAAAATTCAGCTTTAATGTTCCTGTTGTGAGCTGTTGTGTCGTCCTCCGCGACGCAGCGGTCAACACGCCTGCCTACGACGTGGAGGCCCCGGGTTCGATCCCCGGCCAGGTCATGATGGAAAACGATCTTTTCCTGATTGGCCTGGGTCTTGGATGTTTATCTATATAATATGTATCTATTATAAATATAGTATCGTTGAGTTAGTATCCGATAACACAAGTCTCGAACTTACTTTGGGGCTAGCTCAATCTGTGTGATTTGTCCGTATGTATATGTGTATGTATAATGTTCCCACTCCTCGGACGCGGGCTTCCTCTCGGTGAGAGAGAGTGGGCTCAGTGCGGGTTGGTAGTTGTCACATGTCTTCGAAGTTTTGCCTCTAGAAGATACCGGTTTTCTTACGAAATTCCCTTCACCGTCTTGTGAGAAGCGGTGATGAAATAATTTACACAAAGTGCCTAACGTGCTTCGCACCTACGATCTTCCACTTGGAAGTCGCGTTTGATACCACTAGGCCATAACTGATCGTTCCACATTTTAGTTGCGATGGAAACGCTAAATAATTGACAGCTTCCGTGGCGAAGCGGTAGCAAACGCGGCCGCAGCACAAGGAGGGGCGGGTTCAAACCCCGCGCAGTGCAAATATTTCTATAAATGAATATGAATATTTACTCTGGTCTGGTCCAGCCACGGAAAAGCACGTTAAGCCGTTGGTCCCGGTTGCCATACGAACATCTAATGGCAGTCGTTACGGGTTGTTGGAGCCCTCAAAAAGTCCAACAATTGGTCTAACTGCATTACTTCGATATCTCCTTCGGGTTGTGGAGTTTAGACGGCAGTCTCTTCACGGAAAATATCGAAGTTTGGTCAAAATCAGCAGTTAGACTGGTAAAGCGGACCCCAGTCTCCAAAGCTGAAAAGCTTCGGATGAGACTGGGATTAACGCTGAGATGATGATGGTGATGGAAATGCCAAATCATTGATAGCATAAATATTTGCATCACAAAGTAAAATGCAAACAAGTTTTACACAGCTAACCAAAGACACCATCCTATCAGCTTTGGCATTCCAATCATCTTCTCAGAAAAAGATTAACACTGCACCCCGGTTAACCAAAAAAAAAAGCCGGTTTTCCAGGCTTTAAAAGATTAAGCTGCATAAAAAATGTCTCAAGGTGTTTTTCTTAAATGGAACGACCGATCCCGAAGGATTTGGCGAAGACAAACGAGTCAGATAATCTACGTCTCTAATATAGCAACTAAGTGTATTTGTATTTTTTATACATGTGTCTTTATTACTCCAGTATCGCTTATTGATTGATTGGGAACTGAGCTGGATAGGAAGATGGATGTCTGAATAAGCAGTGAATGAATGAATGATTTTTTGAATGATTTAAAAAAGAACGGAGTTTTTGAAGTATTTGAAAAAAGAATAGAATTTATTTGCCAAACGGATTATTTTTTTACTAAGCTTTCGCCTCTTTAAACATAAACGTTGTTTAAATGTAAATAGTGATTAGCGACTGTTTAAGCAAACATTTTTGATGTGAGTACGGTACCTACTGAACTTTAAACTTCGTTGATAAATAAAACCTGTCTTGTCGACCTAAAAATAAAAAAAAATAGGAGCTTAATGTATATAAATTTAAGACATAAATTTTAATAAATTGTAACGATATAAAAGACGTACAATAAACAGTTTTAAATTAAACAGTTAATTAAATCTATTTATTTTCAGGTCATAAAAGTAATTTGTTAGTACCTACACAATGTAAAGACTATTCGTATTAATAACTAGCTGCTCCGCGCGGTTTCAACCGCGTAGGTTTCGATATGTTTTTTTACTATATGCTCCGATTCTATTGGTCGCAGCGTGATATTATATAGCCTAAAGCCTTCCTGAATTAATGGGATATCCAACGCAAAAAGAATTTTTCGAATCGGACCAGTAGTTCCTGTGAATAGCGCGTACAAACAAACTTTTCAGCTTTATATATTAGTATAGATTGTTACTGTATTTTCCAATATTAATTGTTATTTACAGTCTGTAATAATTATTAGTTACAAAGGTCTAAAAACTTTATTAATTGCACAAGAAAACAATACAACATGTAATGTAATTAACGTACACCCTCAAATACACCAATTAGAATATTATGTTTTCATCATAATACATACACTGAATTTTTAATTTTACGTATTGTATATGCATTGTTATTTATTAAATTAGTCATCTTAGAAGTCTGTAGAAATAACAAGGTTAATATGACAATAAACTCTGTATTTTAAATTATTTTTGGGATAAAAAAATACCTAAATTAAAAATGATATAAAACCGATTTAGTAACCAATTCTAATAAAATATTTTCAGGAATTGCGTTAATTAATTTGCATATTGTGTAAATTGTATTTTGTTACATAAATATAACATTAATTATCTTAACATTGTTTATTAATGTGTGTTTGGTTTAGAGTTTTAGACCAAAGTCATAATAAGAAGCATTGCAAAAAAGGGATGCTGTTATCAGCCTTCCATATCTTCGTTTCTCTCTCACTCTGGAAAATGGCGAAATTAATACGTCATAATACAGCTACAGATGTGTAAAAGAAAGATAATAAACTCAAATTGAATAAACTTCAAATAAACAGGGATGATAAGTTGAAAATGGAACCTAATTAAACTAAAAATAGAACAGCTTTAACAATGACAATTTTGCGATTTCCAACTACAAAGTAAGGTAGAAGGAAAATGTTTTCGTACCTCTTTTATACCTAGCACTTTAGAGCCATTACACAGCGATAACATTCGACAGCCTCCGTGGCATAGCGGTAGCGGACGCGGCCGCTGTGCAAGGTGGCGCGGGTTCGATCCCCGCACAGTGCAAGTATTTGTATGCATGAATATGAATATTTGCACTGGTCTGGTCGTGCCTCGGAAAGCACGTTAAGCCGTTGGTCCCGGTTGCCATACGAACATCTAGTGGCAGTCGTTACGGGTTGTTGGAGCCCTCAAAAATCAATTCAACAATTGGTCTAACTGTAATGCTTCGATGTCGCCTTCGGGTTGTGGAGGTCAGACGGCAGTCGCTTCACGGAAAATGTCGAAGTTTAGCCATATCAGCAGTTGGACTGGTAAAGTTGGTTGGCTGGTAAGGTTGGTAAGTTTGTTATATGGCCAAGTCACGTTACTTGAGTTCAAAGATAAAGAACAGTGGCAATGTAATTAAAACGACTTGGAAAATTATTAATAGTGAAACGGGAAGGTCCAGTGATAGAAATACCGACTATAGCCTGTCTATTAATGACAACATAATTAAATCAGACTCGCAAGTCTCTGAGGCATTTGAAAATTTCTTTTCGGATATTCCTGTTTCAACTACTAAATCCCTAAACTCATCACCTTCTGTTGCGGAGTCTTTGCTTAAAGAAAATGTTAATGTTTGTGATTCGGAGTTTCATTTTGAACATGTTATCAGTAGAGATATAATTAAAATCTTTCACACTCTAAATGTAAAAAAGACTGCTGACCTATGGGGTCATTCAGTGGAAGTTGCTAAGTCTATTATTGATATTGTGGCACCCACTCTAGCTGTTATCTTTAATGCTTGTATTGACTGTGGAAAGTTTCCTGATCTCATGAAAAATAGTAAAATAATACCTTTGTTTAAATCTGGTAGTACATCAGACCCCACAAATTATAGACCTATTTCTGTACTACCTACCTTTACTAAAATTTTTGAGAAATTAATTTTAAACCAAATGCTAAATTTTTTTAATAAACATAAATTATTACATAGCAAACAGTTCGGTTTTACAAGGGGTCGTTCAACTACTGATGCCGGTGTTGAACTTCTAGGTCATATATATAATGCATGGGAGGATAAATGCGATGCCTTGGGCATCTTTTGTGATTTGTCCAAGGCATTCGATTGCGTTCTTCACGATACGTTAATCAGGAAACTCCGCCACTACGGGATCCGGAACTCTGCACTGGATCTTATTACATCTTACTTGAGTGGTAGGATTCAAAGCGTTGACGTTAATGGAAAAAGATCTTCCGGATCTTTAGTAACAATGGGAGTCCCACAGGGGTCAATTCTTGGTCCTTTTTTGTTCCTTATTTACATCAATGACCTGCCGTACCTAATAAAGGATAACCACGATATAGTGTTGTTTGCAGATGACACTTCACTTTTATTTAAACTGAAACGTCAGCAGCAGGTTACTGATGATGTAAATAGCGCGATCTCTAAAGTAGTCCATTGGTTTAATGTTAATAATTTACTCATAAACGAGAAAAAAACCAAATGCATTAAGTTTACTCTACCTCACGTGAGGCAGGTGGAAACTAAAGTGTTGATAAAGGGCGAAGAATTGAAATCTGACGACAGCACAGTGTTCTTGGGTATAACTCTGCATGCTAAGCTTCAATGGGGTTCACATATAGAAAAATTGTCAAAAAAGCTAAGTTCTGCTGCATACGCAGTTAGAACAATTCGTAATTTGACTGATGTTGAGACGGCCCGTTTGGCTATTTCCACAGCGTAATGTCGTACGGCATTCTGTTGTGGGGAAATGCCGCCGATATTCAAACAATATTTGTTTTGCAGAAACGAGCTGTTCGTGCAATTTATAAATTAAGTCCGAGACACTCTCTCAGAGAAAAATTTAAAGAGACTAATGTACTGACCGTGCCGTCTCAATATATTTATGAAAATCTTTTGTATGCTCATAAAAATATAAAATTGTTTAAAAAATACAGTGATGTCCATGATATAAATACTAGGAACAGGCACAAATTTGTTGTACCTACAACAAGGCTCAAGAAAATAGGTGGCTCTTTCAGATGCCAATGTATACATTTTTACAATGGACTTCCAGAGGTGGTTCAAGATCTAAGCCTGAATAAATTCAAATCCTTCATTAAACGTAAGTTGTGTCAGAAAGCATTTTATAGTGTGAAGGATTATATTGAGGACAAAAAGGCTTGGGCTTGAGCTGCGTCCGATTTCTATACAATGATTGTTCTTTGATTTTTCTTCTTGTAGTTTTAATATGTAATTGTTTATGTTATTTATTCAAAGCCTGTATTACACACTATGTAGCCAAGCATATTGTACGTTACGGAATTGTATCGCTGACAGAGGTGGTCGGCACTTGTACAGCTGCACAGGAGCTAAACTTTCCACAGATTCGGGAACACTGTTGGAGCTGCTGAACCTTGGACAAAACCATCTTAGCATTGTGTAGATTCAATTTCTTAGTGTTGTATAATTGCATGGCAAACGTGTGAGCACAATGTACGAATGTGCTGTAAGGCATTTATTTGTTGGGTTAGTCTTTTTATTGACTTAATTGTGCTCTGGCTGTTGAGAGTATGTCATGCTCACTCAAATGTCTCGCTGATGGTGGCGTGTGTTTTGGGTCATTGGGTTCCCTTCGATATAGTTGAGCTGAATGATGCTGATCCATACGTCATGTTCGTGAACGGACGCCGTCGGAGGGGACTGGTCATCTCTTAGCTGCCACGGCGTATTTTAATTTCTGAATTGATTTTTGTATGTTTTCCATAATGGACGCTTTCAGCGTACAATATATTTCTGCATCGTTCTCACGCGGTTGATTTCAACATGAATGATGTAATCAAATATTTGTAACAATAGCTTAAAAATTTAAAAGAGTGTCCATGGAGTTTCTTGCCCGTTCTTCTCCATAGGTACCTACTCTTTGGAATGGGCGACTAGCTTCATCTAATTGACTGACCGACCTTCTGACAATTCAAAAGTGCCTGTAACTGGTTTATTTGAAATAAATGATTTGATTTGATTTGAAAGCGGACCCCAGACTCCAAAGCTGAAAAGGCTTCGGATGTGACTGGGATTAACGCTGAGATGATGATGATGATAAGTTGAAAATTGAACCTAATTAAACTAATAATAGAACAGCTTTAACAATGACTATTTTGCGATTTCCAACTACAAAGTAAGGTAGAAGGAAAATGTTTTCGTACCTCTTTTATACCTAGCACTTTAGAGCCATTACACACAGGCTCCGATTAGGTACCTTGTTTACAAACTAAATTCAATTTAAGTTCAGTGCGTTATTTTCTTTCTATCATCATCATCATCATCTCAGCGTTTATCCCGGTTGCATCCGCGGCTTTCAAGTTGGAGCCCAGGGTCCACTTTCCTGCACATTCTCCTCCATTTTGCGCGTTAAAGCTAAGAGACAGAGTAAGAAGTACAAAAATTCGGAAGAATACCAAGATAAAAGATGCTCTGCGTTTTGCTAAAAGTTTAAAATGGAGGTGGGCTGGCCATGCCGCAAGATACAAGGACAATCAACATCATAAACTGGAAAGGACCATACGGTAGAAAAGGTAGGGATCGTCCAAGCGCTCGGTGGCAGGATGAGATTGTGGCCACCGCTGGAAGAGCCACCGCCAGAGACAAAGTTAAAAAGGTTAAGTAAATGGAAATTCTTTGGAGGAGGCGGTAACACTATCTGAATTCAAGCAATCGGTGGTAGGCCACAACATCAGCCGCCGGCGTAAGTTACCACCCACCAGACAAAGTCATGCCGCCAAGCGATTCATCGTGTTCCGGCATGATGTCTGGTGAAGCCGTACGGAGGACGGGTCTGAGCAGTTGTGTTGCGATGTACGTGCCGGGTACGATGCGCGAAATGTTGTTGTGTCGGGAGTTTGTTTGTGGAGGGCCTCCAGATCGATATCCCTCTGGCGCAGCATCGTTGGTCGTGTTGTTGGGTTTAACATTGCATCACCGCGCTCAACTGCCGTCTTCCTTCCTATTTACTCAGTTCTTTTGAGTGAGTAGGCTTAACAAACTAGCGCGCAACTAACAAAATACAAGTAAACAAAATACCAATATCTTGCACTAATGATTTTTTTTTATATTGATACAATGTGTAAAGAAAACCCCGTCCGACCCATAAGAATAATAAAGGTTAGGTAAACACACGACCAAATAAAATATGATATTCTACATAATCATCATAGTAATAATACCAATGAATTTTGAAATAATCTTTTTTTTTGCGAATTAATTCCAACTTCCCCAAAATTTGGTAAATTTGTAATAAGTAACAACACCATTTTTGACGGTATTATTATGAGCGAATAGCGACGCAACGGCGTGCCGCGTGCCCTGCCCCCTTACGCCCGCGCATATATTGCCTACCGCACAAGTATTAATTTACCTTCTTTTGCGAAATAATATTTTTTTAGGGGATTTTGTTTTAAGTTTAGCCCGCCTTTGTAGTAATTAGTAGAATCAGTTATCGATACCTAACAATACCTTCACGGATCGGATAGGGTTTTCTTTACATATTATACAACGTGTAACATATGTAAAGGGTATATACATAACAAAGGCATGGCATCTTTACATGATATCAAACGATATTGGAAAGGTTTTTTAATCCTATCTCTTTATGTTAGGAAATTATGAGGAAAAACACCGCCTGTGATAGGCTACTATCATACTAGTCGCACAGAGATATTGAAGACATTTATCGGATTTTGGCAAGTAACGTGACGGGTAACGAGTAGTTATTAATGTATGTAGTGTGCTGCCACGTTTGTTATGATTTGATTTTAAGAAACACACGAAACCCAAAATTTGGAACTAATTTTTTGAGTATTTTATTTTGAGTTAAAACCCTTCCGATATCGTTTGATATCATCTAAAGATGCCATGCCCTTGGTATGTATACTCGTATACCCTTTTTGTTACACGTTGTATATAGCAACGCTATTCAAAGATAACTACTAACATGTACATATACATACATACATTACAAAGTGAAAAATTACTAATTTCGGAAGTCGGTGTATTTGGTTCGTCTGTCTCCCGGCTCCATCATCAGATCTACTCCAGACCCTTGTTTAATTGTAGTGCTTTAAAATACCTAATGAACAAAACCTACAAATGCACTAGCCGTCTTCACAATTTTTGACAGATCCCCTTGATTTATCTGGTCTTCCACCATCAAACCCTGATTTCTCTTCTTTCCAACAAAAAAGGAATGATCAAACTCGGATCATAAACGACGAAGTTATCCGCGAACAGCTTAAAAAAAACTGGTCAAGTGCGTGTCGGACTCAAGCACAAAGGGTTCCGTACCACTGATTTATGAAATTAAAGGATTTAAGTTATTTGTATGAAAGATTACGCTCTCATCATCATCTCTGATCATCTCTGTGCGACTAGTATGATAGTAGCCTATCACAGGCGGTGTTTTTCCTCATAACTTCCTAACATAAAGAGATAGGATTAAAAAACCCTTCAAATATCGTTTGATATCATGTAAAGATGCCATGCCTTTCTTATGTATATACCCTTTATGTTACACGTTGTATAGAACATGAAATGTGTAAGAAATCAGTGAGGCATGTTGTATTGTGATTTTTTGAACCACACAGCATAGAATTTTATCGTTCCTTGTGCCGGTTCGCTTGAGCTGAATTATGAGGTTGTACACAGTATAGGTAGATACAGTGGTGCAAATAGATATCTACATTACGTTTTTCTTACACTAGCTTCTAATCCTATTTTAGCATTTTCATTCAAACCATAGTTTAAATAGGTTACCACAATAGAATAGTTTGAATGCGAGGTAGGGTCTAAAAATGAACATGGATAAGACAAAGATCATGTCGAACTCTCATGTCGCACCCACTCCAATTGTAGTTGGTTGCTCTGCACTCGAAGTTGTTGACGAGAATGTATACCTGGGACAAACAGTCCAACCAGGTAGGTCCAACTTCAAGAAAGAGGTGTCTCGGCGAATCCAGCTCGGTTGGGCAGCGTTCGGGAAGCTACGCTACATCTTCTCGTCGTCCAAGGTACCACAGTGTCTCAAGACTAAAGTCTTTGACCAGTGTGTGTTGCCAGTGATGACTTACGGAACTGAAACATGGTCGCTCACAATGGGCCTCATACGAAGGCTCAGAGTCACACAAAGGGCAATGGAAAGAGCTATGCTAGGAGTTTCTCTGCGTGATCGAATCAGAAATGAGGAGATCCGCAGAAGAACCAAAGACACCGACATAGCTCTGCGAGTCGCTAAACTTAAGTGGCAGTGGGCAGGGCACATTTCTCGTAGAACCGATGGCCGATGGGGCAGCAAGGTTCTGGAGTGGCGGCCACGTACTGGACGACGCAGCGTAGGGAGGCCCCCAACAAGGTGGACCGATGACCTGGTGAAGGTCGCGGGAAGCCGATGGATGCGGGCAGCACAAGACCGGTCAGCGTGAAAAGCCTTGGGGGAGGCCTTTGTCCAGCAGTGGACATCTATAGGCTGAAGAAGAAGAAGAAGAAGAGGTAGGGAAATATTTTTGCCATTAGGAATATAGGAGGTTAAATCAAATCAAATCATTTATTTCAAATAAACCAGTTACAGGCACTTTTGAATTGTCAGAAGGTCGACCACCAGCCACCAGCCACCAGCCACTCAAGTATGAGTGTGCGGGTTCGATTCCAGGTCGGGCAATGTAACTTTTCTGAGTTATATGTACTTTTTATGTATATCTTGGACACCAATGACTGATTACAAGGTGAAGGAAAACATCTTGAGGAAACTTGAACTTTAAGTCTGCATGCTGGTTGGCTAACCAGCATTGAGCAAGCGTGGTGATTACCCTCAATCCTTCTCTGTATGAGAGCAGGCCTGTGACCAGTAGTGCGACGATAAAAAGGTTGATGATGATAAAGGAGGTTCCAGTATCTGTTGTTCAAAATAAGGACAAAAAGGAAATTAATTTAAGAGGATATAAAACAGACATTGAAAAGGTGTCGCAATCATAATAATGTAAAAGGATCTCATTGAAATCCTATTTTTATCCGAATTTTAAAAATAAGAGTGGCATTGACCTCTTGCTGCTTTTTGAAGGCAGTTAAAAACGAGAAGGTTCTCATTTTGTTTTTTTTTAATGTTTATTTTTTCAGATCTTTCGATTAAATTTGATAATTCGTTTTTGTTTTAAAGGTGGTGAAAAAAGATGGTTCTATACCTACTGCCTAAAAGTGGAAAATAACTATTTTGAGAAGTCGATGGCAAAAAATAAAAAAATACTTAAGAATGTACTCACTACCCAAAATCATTATTTTTCACTTTATAGTGTTTTGTTATGGAAGTCGAATGTGTTTTTCTTTTTTTTATTATCTGTAAAACTACTCACACTGTTCTCTTTCTTTTTTCTTTCTTTTTTGGCTTCGCACGGTTTATGCATTTAGCCAATGTCACGTAATGAATTATTCATGTCGAAAAAGACGGCCGCGTGAACCGTCTTACGAGGGAGGTTTGAAACAAAGTCATGATGTGGCCACTCTACTGCGATATTTCACTGTTCATTATGAATTATTTACTAAATGCACTTTTTACTACATAAATCACGCACTTTTATTTAGTAAACAACACTATAAATAATTTTAATAGTCCAATGAAAAATGAGCGCGACACTCAGCTTGACTTTCCCGCCAAAACTCCCACACTGTTCTCAGTGTAAGTAGTTTATACAGTAGTGTAATACTACTGTGTTACACTACTTTGTAAAAGACTTCCTCTGTGTTGAAAAATATAATTATTATAGATACTTATTAATTTTTTTGATTAGATATTTTCAAGTGAGTTTAAAATACACTTCAATGCCATTTATTTGTGTAGAAGTATAAATTAGATTGCCCTACTGTTTTGTTCTCATACTGTGGACATATCACATTGTCTCCCTATAGGATTTTTTTTACCTGTGAGATTACAAATAACCGATGCGTGACAACAATTTATATTTTATAGCTCCGGAGGAATGTTTTTCTTTTTAATGATATAAGCTAGTGTTTGATCAGCTGTCCGCTTGATGATACGCAGAGATGCCATCATTGATGGTACGGCGCACGAGTATGAGCCCATTCAGTCTATGTATTGAAGGCACTTAAATAATAATCGGTTGAGAAGACCACTGCAGGCAAACTGTTCCAGTTCTTCGATTTACGCGGTTTGGTGATGTAACATTAATGATGGTAAGAAATCAACCAAAGAATGTTATATCATGAAATCTTTAGGCAAGTATCTCTGTAACATCTGAAAGGAAAAACCACCGGGATAGGTACAGACGAGAGCACATCAAGCTACAATCAGTCTAATTTCTTTATTAGATTTATTAGAGATATTAGATTTTCAACTTTATAGATCTCGTCTAAATTGTGCTACGTGCAAGCACTTTAAGCGCAAATGTGATCATCCAACTGGTGGCATGAACTGCCCGGCACGCAAGTACTCTGAAGACAATTAAATAAATTCAATAGATTATGAAGGCGCCTAAGAGCGCCATCTATGTAGTAATTAAGTAGCACATACACATTAGGTTTTAGTTTTTTTTTTTTACTTATTTCTTTATTAGTCCTAACTAACCTTAACACAGCCTTAATGACAGATTAATTGATCATTGATAATTTTTCCGTATCTGAAGTCATAGTTTGTAATTTTGATGAATGCAAAAAAAAATTCTGCCCGAAGGAAAAATGATAACCTTCCTAACCCAAAATATTCGCAGTATAAACTGTAATTTTACCAGTTTTCAATTGCTCCTATGGAACCTCGATTTATGCTGCGATATTACTGTACTAACAGAATGTTGGTTATCAAAACAAGCAGACAATTTACCAACACTAGACGGTTATACGTTACATAAATCAAACTTAAATACTAATCAAAACGATTGCATAGTTGCTTACATTAAAAATACCTTAGGCGTAATAGTAGAAGAACCTTTGTTTCCAGGGTGTAATTGCTTATTAATTAAAATTAACTCCGACGTAGTAGTTATGGCTATTTTCTGGCCACCATATCAAAACATGGATATATTTTTAGACTCGATGAGTGCTACATTAAGTAAAATATCCTATCATAAAAATATCATACTCTTAGGCGACATTAATATTAACGTAGCTTTCGGAAAAACCGAAACCTATGCACAAACTACCTGAATATCCGCACATTTTATGGACTTTTACCGGCTCATAATCACCACACTCACCAGAGTGGATTCTGCTTAGACCATATCATTATTAAACTCAACTTCGTTCGCATGAAGCTAGTTATGCTCCGCTTCTATTGGTCGCAGCGTGATGTTATGTAGCCTAAAGCCTTCCTGGATTAATGGGCTATCCAACGCAAAAATAATTTTTCTATTCGAACCAGTAGTTCCTGAAATTAGCGCGAACAAACAAACTCTTCAGCTTTATATATTAGTATAGATTCATCAGATGAAACAGTGACAACATCATTTTAGACAGTATTATTATGAGTGATGCGACCAAGTGCCGCGTGCAATGCCCCCCTTCACCCGCGCATGTATGCCTACCGTGTTGCCTATCGCACTACATATGCGATAAGTTACCTCGCTTTTTCGAAATAATATTTATTTTATTAGCCCGGCTTTGTAGGAAATATTAGAATCAGTTATCGCTACCTAACAATACCTTCACGGATCGGATAGATTTTCCTTTGCATAGTGTATAATGGCGCTAAATCCCTTGTTCACAAACTAATTTTAAGTTATATGCATCTTTTTCTTTCCATTTCGTTAAAAAAAGGATAGATGATAATATTTTAGTTTAATCCTGTCAAATTAAGGTACTCCATAGACATTTTTTTTTTTGGTTCTATTCTTTCCGTTCTTCTGAATGGAAAAGGCAAAGGCATAGTACGCCATACAGCCTAGTCTTCAGTAAATATTCTCTTGAGTAAACTTCTATTCTAACTTATCCTAATTAATCCTAACTTATCCTAGCTTATCCTAAACTTATCCTAACTAATCTAACTCCTTTCGTTTCCCGCGTTTGGACGATAAGGAGCGGTTTAGCGTAAAGACATGATGCGGCCACTATGCTACAATATTTCACTGTTCTTTTTGAATTATTCACTGAATGCACTTTTACTACATAAATCACGCGTTTTTATTTAGTAAACGACACTATAAATAATTTTAAAAGTCCAATGAAAAATGAGCGTGACACTCATCTTGACATTCCCGCCAAACCTTAATATATCCATAGACAGTTTAGACGCGGTTATAAACATGGCGACGAAAAATACGCCAGTTTACGTCAGGAGCGCATTAATTTGACAGGGCTAAATTGACATTTTATCTTCTGTCCTTTTCTTAATGAAATGGAAAGAAAAACATGCACTGAACTTAAATTTAATTTAGTTTGTGAACAAGTGAGTCGGGGACAATATCGTTGTTTTAGTCTATAAGTTTAATAACCCATTAGTAAATAAGTATTACAACTTTTAATATGCGTCATGTCGTGACAAAGTTGTTTGCACCTTAATCTAATTTATTATCTTGTATACACTTTTTATGTTTGTAGATACACATATTTAGCAAATAAATATCAATCTTATCTTACCTCATTTCATTTAGTTTAATAGTGGTTAAAACACCAGCCTCTCAAGTATGAGTGCGCGGGTTCGATTCCAGGTCAGGCAAGTACCAATGTAACTTTTCTAAAGTTATATGTACTTTCTAAGTATATCTTGGACACCAATGACTGAAGGTGAAGGAAAACATCTTGAGGAAACCTGGACTTTAAGTCTGAAAGCGCCAACCCGCAGTGAGCAAGCGTGGTGATTACGCTCAATCCTTCTCTGTATGAGAGGAGACCTGTGCCCAGCAGTGGGACGATAAAAGGTTGATGATGATGATGAATATTTTTTTTGCAATATAATATAAATAATATCGTATTAATTTAAATAATACAGTATTGGATTTTATGTATATTTCTTTGCGTCTTTTACTTTTTCCGTATAAATTGTTCTATCGCAGGTAGGTATGCCGGAAGAGATTATGAAATAAGCATCATCTCTGTACCATGTTTTTTTGCTGCTCTGTTTGCTAACAGTAATAATATTACATACATGGTAAACAAATTAGACCAAATTTAATATCACAAAATATCTGTAAAGTTTCATTAATTTCATTAAATCAATCACCCATCAAAATTAATTAGGTACAAAATAATCGTTTCCGAATCACTACCCTGACATTAATTAAACAGTTTCCAACTAATTCATATTCTGTACCATCTTGAAACAGCTTCATCTCGTCAATGAACTCGATGCATACCTATTTAATATTCAAAAGATGCGCATACAGATGAAGGATCTAAGTTTAGCTATAAAAGGGTTTCTGCGCTAAGGGAGTTTGCTTGAGAAAACTAACTCACTTGTTAGTTGCAACGATAGTTCATAAAATACGCTCTGTGGGTTTTGCTAGTTTGAGTAAGTTCTATGATCTATGTGACGGGTTTGATTTCACAATGAGAAGGTATTTTTGCCTTTTGATATAATGATACAAAACTTAACAGTATTATACATCTTTATTTCATTCCATACTAACAAAACATTTCAAGATAATTACTTCACATAGTATAAAAAGAAATATATTATACTTTGATAAATGATTGTTTAAATGAAATCGTTCGGTAATATATGGAATTTGATTGAAACTTTTCAAATATTTTGTGATATTGAATTTGGACTAATTTGTTAACCATTCATGTAATATTAATACTGTTAGTAAACAGAGCCGAAAAATTACTTTATTTATTAGGCTTATACTTGCTTAAAAATATAAGGAATAAATAGCATGCAGTTAAACCAGCAGAAGAGCTTTTCATTAAGTTCGAAACCTAAACTAGGCACAGCCTGTAGATCATCATCATCATCATCTCAGCGTTAATCCCAGTCGCATCCGAAGCCTTTTTCAGCTTTGGAGTCTGGGGTCCGCCTTTATCAGTCCAACTGCTAATGTGGCTAAACTTCGACATTTTCCGTGAAGCGACTGCCGTCTGACCTCCACAACCCGAAGGCGACATCGAAGTATTGCAGCTAGACCAATTGTTGGACTTTTGAGGGCTCCTACAACCCATAACGACTGCCACTAGATGTTCGTATGGCAACCGGGACCAACGGCTTAACGTGCTTTCCGAGGCACGACCAGACCAGTGCAAATATTCATATTCATGCATACAAATATTTGCACTGTGCGGGGATCGAACCCGCGCCTCCTTGCGCAGCGGCCGCGTCCGCTACCGCTACGCCACGGAGGCTGTCAAGGCACAGCCTGTAGATATCTTGGTAAAATCGCCAAAAGGATTTCGATAATACTTAGCGAACAGATAGTTCATAATCGGGGTTAGCACGTAATATTTTTATCTCTTTATATTACCACGGGATCGAGACAAATACAAGGCATATCTAATGATGATAAGTAAATATAACCCAATACCACCCCCACACGCACATTCACAAACACACATCCCACAAAACAAGAACCATTTCAGCACTACTGCGTTCCCCGTCTGTACCAACAAATAGATTTCAATTAGGAGGCATCTTTGTTAGAATTTACACAAAGGAAAGCGTTCGGGACCCAAAGACCGGATGATTAAGGAGACGTCGAAATACTATTACTGTGTTACGTACGAATGGAGTTGGGGTGTAAATGCTGTATGACTTCAGGACTTTGGAGTAAAGAAATCCATTGGTAGTTTTAGAAAGTTTTTTGGGGGCAATTTTAAGACTTATCAACATTTATTTATTAACAATTACAATTGCTTCTTTTATAATTATAAACTAGTGCTTGACCGCAATCCCGCCTGATGGTAAGCATTGATGGTAAAGCGCGCTAATTTATTAAGAGCGTATTCACAAAAAAAAAAAAAAAGTTGAGGGAGATGATGCACAAATATGTAAGCTGTCACGCCCTTTATGCCAGGGGCTTTTATTTAGGTTTGTAATAAGTTTTTACTTTTTACATTTCAGTGATATTTTATTTTTTGTAATAAGTTTTTACTTTTTACATTTCTGTGATATTTTATTTTTTGTAATAAGTTTTTACTTTTTACATTTCAGTGATATTTTATTTTTTGTAATAAGTTTTTACTTTTTACATTTCAGTGATATTTTATTTTTTGTAATAAGTTTTTACTTTTTACATTTCTGTGATATTTTATTTTTTGTTTTGCTTTACTGGTATTTTGGCGTGGCTAGCTGGTATATTTGTATATTTTTATTATTTTTTCTCTTGTATTACTATACCGACATAGTATTGTATAAACTATTGTGTTTTTTCTAAATGAACAGAGAGCTGTGCTGCTGGGGAGTTTCTTCCGCCACTTCTTCTTCCCAGCGAAAGCACTTAGGAAGTGTCGACGGGTGGGCGTTTTGGGGGACTGTCTTATGTAATATTGACGTTCAAAAAGTGCTGATTCTCAGCCTAGTTTGAATAAATGACTTTTGATTTTGAATGTTATCGCCATTAACACGACCAACGATGCTGTGCCATACCAAACTCCCGATACAACAACATTTGGCACATCGTACCCGGCATACATCGCAACACAACTGCTCAGTTCCGTCCTCCGTACGGCTTCACCAGACATCATGCCGGAAAATTACGGATCGCTTGGCGGCAAGACTTTGTCTGGTGGGTGATAACTTCAGGCGGCAGCCGATGTTATGGCCTACCATCGAGCAAACTTGTATAAACCTACTTACACAGAATAAATATGTAATTTATAATTTAAGTAAACGTGACAATTTCCTAATTACACTCAGAGTTATGTACGTTGTAAATAAATCTACATAATTATCATTGTTTTATTACTAAGATAAGAATTAAAACGGAAACCAAGGTAACCGTAATATTTCCGTAAAGGAATTGTAAACGGAAATGTAAACAGTTCACTATCTAAATGTTGTCGCCTGAAAATGGGATGGTAAATTAGTCATGAAACGTGATAGGAAAAGAAATACGATGTTCTATTTTAAATTTTACGTGCTTTAATTTAAGGTGTGGTTTTATTTACACATGTTCTTCGTTTTGTTTATCATATGACGGAGGGTTGTCACTTGTAACGTTTTTTACATATTTGTTTCCTTTTTGAAGCTTAGTTACTTTACGTTTCGTTTATGTATTTTTAAGTATTTCACAATTGAGTCATCATCATCATCTCAGCGTTAATCCGAGTCGCATCCGAAGCTTTTTCAGCTTTGGAGTGTGGGGTCCGCTTTACCAGTATAACTGCTGATTTTGGCTAAACTTCGATATTTTCCGTGAAGCGACTGCCGTCTTATCTCAACAACCCGAAGGCCATATCGAAGCATTACAGTTAAACCAATTGGTGGAGTTTTGAGGGCTCCAACAACCCGTAACTACTGCCATTAGATCTTCGTATGACAACCGGGACCACCGGCTTAACGTGCTTTCCGAGGCATGACCAGACCAGAGCAAATATTCATATTTTAGTTGCACTGCGCGGAGATCGAAACCGCGCCTCCTTGCGCAGCGGCCGCGTTTGCTACCGCTACGCCACCGAGGCTGTTAATCACAATAAAATATCAGGGCCAATTTTTTTTTCGCACGAAAAAATAAAGGTTCAATGGCTAAATAACAACAGCACAGGTCAATCGATCAGGTTAAGCCACGCTTGCAGCCACGGTTATTCTACGGATGGGTGACCATCTTTACCTTCCGAGACCCCTCCATGTCTTGGAAAACAGGATAGCAGTGATTGATAGCTGACTCAACTCAGTAACTGACACAACTCAGTTACACAAAAGTAATTCAGTTCATCATCATCATCAGCCTCTACTCGTGCACTGCTGGACTTAGGCCTCTTCCATGGCACGACAGCTAGCTCATTCCTGAGCAGTTCTCCGCCAGCCACTACCAGCCACCTTTTTGATGTCGTCGCTCCATCTCGCCCAACGGCGTCCTATGCTACGTTTTCCGAGACGCTCCACACGAGGACTCGTTTACCTCAACGGTTGTCAGTCCTGCGGCATATGTGACCAGCCTATTGCCACTTCAGCTTGCTAATCCTCTCAGCTATGTCGGTTCAGCTGTATCCGACCTCAACTAGTTAAATGTTGAGTGTGATATCTATTTATTAAAAAATATATTTTGCGCTTTCATAATTAGGTATCAAACATAAATTTGATTAACTAGATAAGAACTTGATGTGTATATCGCAACTTATTGTACACTATGCTTGTATTCTTATTAAGTAATAGTGTAAAAATTTTAGATAAGGCAATAACTTAAATAAAATAAAGAACTTCTTAAAAATCTTTATTCGAAAAGCCAGCTATGTATTTACGTACTAACTTAACTATGTACTAGTGACTTAATCTACCTGTCACGTTATATAGCGACCATTGAGATCAATGAGGTCAATGACCGCGACGCCATGTTAAAATACGTTTTCTAATCACATTACTCCCACATCTTTAATTCAAAAATTTATATAAAATATTTTAACGACAGGTATCGATATCTATCCTGAGTTGAAGCTGTCGCAGGAGACGCCCGCGGGGTACTTATAGACCGCGCCTATGGCGTGTCTGGTCCTTACCGCCCAGTCCTTAGACCGGGCGGTAAAGACCAGACCCGGGACGACGCGACGGCGCGTTGTGTTTCACGCGCGCCTCAAAGAGATGTCAGCATATCGTGACGGGGTCCACGCAGACCGAAGCATGGCCGAGGCTGCGGTTTTGTTAAGAGAACCGGGCTCTGGCGTACAGGCAAGTGAAGGAACACTGGAGGGTTTTAGTCAGTAAAAGTCTGACACGTCCATCTGCTCCGCCCAGAGCGAGAGAGTTCATTTGATGATTTCCTTACCACACCAAAAAAGGTCACGATAAATATTGATTTATGTTCCAATAACGAAAAAATATGGATGGAGTATCGTTTGGGTCCCTACGGAGTGATGTTTGGGATAGGGCAATGACCGCTATGGACGCAGATTTCCTTGTTCACTAACAAAATTATTAAGTAAATGCCTTTTTTTCTTTTTTTTTCTTTCTTTTTTTTTTCTTTGTATTTCATAAAGAACTACACCCTTGCCTAACGCACTCTTATTAACAATGGGAATCATTTTGAAGCAAATTGCTAAATCATTGCTCCATGTGTTCAAAAAATATGTCTCCTTAATAACGTAAATAACGCAATGAATGTTGTTTAACTGTCAAAATAAAACCCATTCCAACTAATAGTGTGTTTGTTATTAATCTGCTGGACAGCAGATCATCTTTATAGAAAGACGTCCACTGCTGAATATAGGCCTCCAATCAACGTGGAGATCCTTCTCCACGTCGATCGGTCCTGCGCCTCCCGCGTCCAGCGGGTTCACCAGGTCGTTGGTTCACGTTGTCGGCAGCCTACCCACGCTGCGTCTTCTGATGCGTGGTCGCCACACGAGAACCGGTTGGCCCTATCGGGCATCGGTCCTACGGGCAATGTGCCCGGCCCACTGACACTTTAGTGTTGCAATTCTTCGAGATATGTCGGTTACTCTCGTTCTGCTGCGGATCTTCTCATTCCTGATTTGAAGCCCCAAGCATAGCCCTCTCTATTGCCCTTTGAGTAACCTTGAGAATTCTTATAAGGCCCATTGTGACCGACCACGTCTCAGTACTATAAGTCATCACAGGCAACACACACTGGTCGAAGACTTTTGAACGACTTTTCAGAAGATTCTACGTAGCTTCCCGAAAGCAGCAGATAAATATTAGTTAATCCTGTCAAATTAGTCAACGCCTGACGTAAATTGATCTACATATCTTTAGTCGCCATATTTTAATCACGTCTAAAATGTGAAAGCTTATTACTTAATTTATCAAGACTAAATTAATTAAAAAATACTATTTTTCTTCTGGCTCTTTCTTAACATATTTTATCAACCATTACGAATTACCGGAGATTACGGATTCGACTCTATTCAAAATATTTTTGCCTGTTTCTTTGCACATATACGTTATAAAGGCACATATACGCACATATACGTGATTCGCTTGACAGCGAACCGACCTGATGGTAAGCAGTGATGCAATCGTTGATAATAAAGCGCATTAGTTTATTAAGAGCCTATTCCTACTCTAGGTTTGAAGATGTTAAATTGTTATCGGACGAGAAGCCCGCGACAGGCGAATTGTTCCAGTCCTTCGATATACCTGTGCGGTATTAAAGACGAGGCGAAAGAAACAGAAATAAAAAGATTAATTGAACTCCAATTGAGTTTGTGAACATAGGGCCATACTAAAACGTAAAGTACATTATTTTCACTTCTAGGTATATTATCATATTTTGTTAGTTCAACCTATAATTACATAATACAACTACCATCATCATTCATCACCATCATCTCATCGTTAATCCCAGTTGAATCCGAAACTTTTTTAGCTTTGGAGTCTGGGGTCCGCTTTACCAGTCTAACTGTTGGTTTTGGCTAAACTTCGATATTTTCAGCGAAGCGACTGCCGTCTGAGCTCCACAACCCGAAGGCGATATCGAAGCATTGCAGTTAGACAAATTGTTGGACTTTTGAGGGCTCCAACAACCCGTAACGACTGCTGTTAGTGTTTGTATGGCAACCGCAACCAACGGCTTCATGTGCTTTCCGAGGCACGACCAGACCTGTACAATTATTCCTAGTCATGCATACAAATATTTGTAGGTACTGTGCGGGGATCGAAACCGCGCCTCCTTGCGCAACGGCCACGTTCACTAATGCTACGCTACAGGGACTATCATTTACATAAAACAAGTACCATTAACAAATTATTTAACCCTGTCAAGGTTCTATGTTCTATGATACGGGTTCGGTTTCTCCACTTAGTCTTTCCAGTGGTCAAAGTTTTCGATAAAACCTAATCATCGTAGCCTGCTAGACTGCCTCCAGTACCTTCGTGTCCTATCCAATTGGTTTTCGAGCCCCCAATGATGTATGGCAGACCTAATCCGTAAACCCAATTCAACACGTTACCTATCTGTGGCGTTTAGATTTATAATCGTACTTAGCTTAAGTATCCCAGTTTAGGTACAAAAGGCACTAAAGGGATAAATAATGAAGGAATAAAGAAAACATGATGTCAGTTTGTTACTTAATTGTCTCAGGAGAGTTGAAGGACTTTTGTCTATAGTTAAACTCCTTTATTCTCGCATTTCCTTCCTTTCCGACGATAAAGTTAAGTGACGTGCAAACGTCAAAAATGTATGGTTAAACAATCGCTTATCACTGGTTAACTTAAAGCAACGTTTATGAATAAAGGGGAAAGTGTGCAGTGTTGCACAGCCCCACCCTAACAAATTGGCGACCGAACGCTGGACAAAAGAGTACCATACTGGCTCAACCAATTGCCTGCTGACATAAGAGGTCAGAAAACAAAGAAAATTTGCCAGAGCACTTAAAATGTTCTTACTCAGTAGTCTGTAAGCAATTTTGTAAGACCTGATATTGTTGATGTAACTTTTTTGTAATATTGTTGCATATTTAATTATTGCTGATGCACTGTTTGTTCCGCTCCCGCAGACAAACCGTGAAAACGGTTTTGCGGGGCATAGCATTTATCCCTATGTATTGTACACGTGGAGATTAAGAAAATATATAATAATAAATATCTACATACATTATTTCAATAACCTTAAAGTTGATTTCAGACTGAGTTGCTCTATTGATAAAGTTACAAAAATGTTTGAAGTGTTGCGCAATGGAGTTTTCCGTTACTTCAGACCAATATGACCCACACATTGCTCGTAGAACCGATGGCCGATGGGGCAGTAAGGTTCTGGAGTGGCGGCCACGTACTGGAAGACGCAGCGTAGGGAGACCCCCAACAAGGTGGACCGATGACCTGGTGAAGGTCGCGGGAAGCCGATGGATGCGGGCAGCACAAGACCGGTTAGCGTGGAAAGCCTTGGGGGAGGCCTTTGTCCAGCAGTGAACATCTATAGGCTGAAGAAGAAGAAGAATATGACCCAAATGCATTCGATTTTTTTTTTATACCGGAATGGGTTTTGAACCCACGGTGTTAAGCCGAGCAGGTATCAAACACAGCTGAAATAATAAGGTTAGCAAAACACTGCCACCCTATTTAATCGACGTACAAACTTTAACCTAAGAATCAGACTATGTGTCTTCAAGGCGCAAATAAATAGGATAAACTGGCGCACTTTACCATCAATGATTGTATCACTGCTTACCATCAGGCGGGATTGCGGTCAAACACTAGTTTATAACTATATAAAAAAAATCCAAAGCCTGAAGCACAGGCGAAGAGTAGCCAGCCTGTCGGTGTCCTATAGAATGGTTTTTGGAGAGTGTGCGAGGGAATTGCATGATTTATTTCTCCCATCTCCGTTCCATCATCGGACGACCCTTCGTACGTCGAGTTTCCACACAACAATCCGACGAAGCGTTTCATTTCGTCTTTTGTACCGTGTACATCTAGGGACTAGAACAATTTGCCAGCAGTGGTGTTTTCGTCGGAATACAATTTATGTGTCTCCAAGGCTACAGTAAATAGGCTTTTAATAAACTAGCGCGCTTTACCATCAACGATTGTATCACTGCTTACCATCAGGCGGGGTTGCGGTCAAGTACTAATTTAAAATTTAAAAAAAAATACACACATACAAGGTTATTCAAAAACAAATTGCTCACATTTAGACAGCGCAGAGGTATTAATTATTTTTTTTATATGAAACACCAGTTATTAACATTATTATTTCTCTTTCATAAACCTCGAAAAATATCTACGGTATGAAGTCAGAATCATTTGCAAAATTAAAAAATTGTAGTTTGCATTCGAGTGTCCCTGGTATCCTTTATAGTTAGACGTAGGTACTGTCAATCTGCAGGTTAATTGCGTAAAACACTATCAGTAGCAATGGGTTTCATTTTGACAGTTCAACAACATTCATTGCGTTATGTACATTGTTGTGCAGACACATGTTTCGAATAAACGCAACAGTGTATTACCAATATGATTCAATATAATTCCAATTGATATTAGCTGTTTATTACCCAAATAGGGTTCTGACTGATATCTACTATGAGTGGAGATTAAAAAAATGCTAAATAGATGATCTTACAACCTAATTCAAATATGAAGCGATCAAACAATATTTTTCAAACATCGAACCACTAAAGTACAAATCGTATAGATGAGCGTCAAAATGAAATTCGCTCATAAAAGAAAGAATGAGTATAAAAGATAAAAGGGGCGGGATATAAAAAGCATTCGGCCCTTCAGAATTCTGCTTTGGCGCACTGCAAAAAGAAAAAATAGGGCACAGACTAAATGATTGGTATCATTCAGATGCGAAAGTTAAACTTTTGAATAGAGGTACTCGTGATGAGTGAACAATTTACTTAACAATTTTAGTGAAACTCAATGATAATTCGTAAAATTTACTAAATATGTATATTCGCTAATGGTAATTGATTTCTAGTAACAATCGCCATATTTTTTTATTTTTTCTGAGTCGTCGTCATCTCGATTAAAACTACAATCTTAATTTTCAACTTAAGAAACTGTTTCAGTTATCTATTCTGAACAAACTGCTTTAATGATGTACATTTATTGGGTTACACATTGTAGATTAAGATAAATATTAAATACATAACCGTAGAACAAAAATAAATATCTGTCACTTCCAGTATGAGAAAAAAGCCAAATATTCAACATTTATATTAAACCTACTTTAGTGGAATGCGACCTTTTTTGGAATGCGACTTTTTTCACCTTTTTCATGGGAAATCATCAAATGAGCTCTCCCGCTCTGGGCTGAGCGGAAGGTCGTGTCAGACTTTTACTGGCTAAAACCAAACAATTTTCTATGTATTTTCTCTACGTGACCGAATCAGAAATGAGTAGATTCGTAGAAGAACTAAAGTCGCCGACATAGCCCAGCGGATTAGCTATCTGAAGTGACAATGAGCTGGACACATAGTTCGTAGAGCTAATGGCCAATGGGGCAGAAAGGCTCTTGAATGGCGACCATGTACCGGCAAGCGCAGCGTCTGAGGTCCACCGACTAGGTGGTCGCATGACCTAACCAAAGTCGCAGGCTGGCGCTGGATGCAGGCCGCGTCCAACCGTTCTTTTTGGAAATCCTTCAGGGAGGCCTATGTCCAGCAGTGGATTTCATGTGGCTGAAACAATGATGAATGATGAGATAATAAAAAAAAGAATCACATAAGGATATTTTTAACAAATGTAAAAACTATTCTTATTGGAAATGTTTTTGAGTCATGATTTTTCTGAGCCACTGGTCCTCCACTTTAGCGCCTAGCTTTACGATCACTGAAAACATCCTCCTTTAACCGACCTGTCACATCTATTCAATAAACCGACTCTATGCCGAGACGACGCGTTCGAGAACCGGCAAAAAATAACTCCCTACAAAGTGAGTTTCCAATTTGCCATCGGTTTGCGTGAGTGAACTTATTTCTTTTTTACTATTGTTAATGGCATCAGTAGCTCAGTTTTTTTTGCGATGTATTAATGGAGACCCATGTCGTTTTGAGATTTCGTTTAGGAAACGTTCTAATTGGGTTCTACGTGGACGGATTTTGTTTTGACAGAAGTATCAAAGTTATGTCTTAGAGATGTACCTTCACATATTAATTTGATCTGGTTTCGAAGCGAATATAGGATCTAGATTCTATCTACGACTTTGATCGCGTGATTTCTATGACACTCGACGGCACTGGACCTACCGATGAAATGAATAAAAGAAAAGGAATAAAGTAGATTTATTTAGCAACTACTTAATAAAGACAGGCCATACATTTTATTATTAATTCTTAATCGTAATTAATTGTTTATATTATTAATTCAAAGCCTGTATTACACACTATGTAGCCAAGCATATTGTACGTTACGGAATTGTATCGCTGACAGAGGTGTTCGGCACTTGTACAGCTGCACAGGAGCTAAACTTAGTATTCGGGAACACTGTTGGAGCTGCTGAACCTTGGACAATACTATCTTATCATTGTGTAGATTCAATTTCTTAGTATTGTATAATTGCATGGCAAACCGCTGATGGTGGCGTGTGTGTTGGGTTATTGGGTTCCCTTCAATATGGTTGAGGTGAATGATGCTGATCCATACGTCATGTTCGTGAACGGACGCCGTCAGTGGGGACTGGTCATCTCTTAGCTGCCATGGCGTATTTTAATTTCTGAATTGATTTTTGTGTGTTTTATAAGGACGCTCTCAGCGTACAATATATTTCTGCATCGTTCTCACACGGTTGATTTCAACATGAATGATGTAATCAAATATTTGTAACAATAGCTTGAAAATTTAAAAGAGTGTCCATGGAGTTTCTTGCCTGTTCTTCTCCATAGGTACCTACTCTTTGGAATGGGCGACTAGCTTCATCTTATTGACTGACCGACCTTCTGACAATTCAAAGTGCCTGTAACTGGTTTATTTGAAACAAATGATTTGATATGATTTGTTATTACATAAGAAATTAGCAGGAGAGAACTATCGTGGCTGCACTTAAAAGGCTCAGCTCAGTAAAAATGCCACACAAGCAGTGCCTTTCGCTGATTCTCAACTGAAGTGATAGGTTAACTACATACATTAATTGCGTACTACATTGAGCAGACACAATTTTCAGGCATATGGAGCAATGGATAGCAATATTCATCAAAATAAATCCAATTTTGAGTAATAGTGTGTTAAGCATTTAGATTGTTAATGTATGAGGAGACTGAAATAAAACAGCTTTGTACTGCAACTTACGAATCAGATCACCAGTTTCTAAGACTAACATTCATCATCTTTCGCCCAGCCCTTACCCCAATTTGTTTGTGATAGGTACAACAACATCATCATTATCATCATCATTTCAGCCGAAAGACGTCCACTGCTGGTCATCGGTCTCCCCCAAGGATCTCCACGATGGCCGTTCCAGCGCCTCCCGCATAAAACGGTTTCCCGTGACCTTCACTAGACCGTCGGTCCACCTTATCGGGGGCCGACCCACGCATCTTCCGGTGCGTGGTCGTCACTCCAGAACCCGTAGGCTCCATCGGGCATCGGTCCTAGAGGCAATATACCCGGCCCACAGCCACTTAAGTGTTGCAATTCTTAGGGCTATGTCGGTTACTCTCGGCACAACATGTCTTTTTAAAAAGACAGGAATTCTGAGCATATCATCATTCTTCCCCTTCTCGTAAAAGCCATCAACATTTATACTCAAAATTCTCCTCATTTCTCCATAATGCAGGCCCATACCATAACTAACGATGTCCACATAACTTATGACATTATTGCTAATAAAAGCCTTGTATAACCCCCTGAAAGGCAAAGGTCTCCTTTCTCTATTTCCACTAGGATATACAAACTCATAAATTTAACCTTTTTATAATATTGATACGAGTAAAAATGAAGGTTTGTCCCAAACTAGGATATTTCCCTATATCATGGTTGCGTGTGCAAACATAAAAACACATACACAAACGGCCATACCCGAAATAACTTGTAGGTTATATAAATATGTGTTCCGTGCGGGATTCGAAACCGCGACACGCAGGGCAGTAGTCAATCGCTTAGCTACTGTGCGAACCGTGCCATCATTAATGGTTGCTCTAACCGCAGTGGAATCATGTGTGGAATCACCGATGTAGAAAAATACTGAACTGACAAGCTAGTAAAATATATATTGAGGAACCCATATAAAAACTGACAATAATAACAGCCACAAGTAGACTCGTGAATATGTACAGAATATTTAGTAATAATATATTCACATTAATGATAAATAATTAAGTTAAAATAAAAAGAAAAAAAACAAAGAGCTATGCTCGGAGTTTCGCCGCGCGACCGAATCAGAAATGAGGAGACCCGCAGAAGAACCAAAGTCATCGACATGTAGCTCTTCCAGTCGCTAAAGTTACGTGGCAGTGGGTGGGGTAAATTACACGTAAAACCGATGGCCGATGGAGCAGTAAGCTTTTGGAGTGATCGCCGCTTACCGGAAGACGCAGGGTAGAGAGGCCCTAACAAGGTGGACCTGGTGAAGGTCGCGGGAAGTCGATGGATGTGGGCAGCACAAGAAAAATCACTGTGAAAAGCCTTGAGGGAGGCTTTTTTCCAGCAGCGGGCCTATATCGACTGAAAAAGAAGAAGAAAGTAATATTTAAAGGAAGCCTCCATAAAACAGGCGTGATTTTTTGCAATCGGCCAGTTTTCCCATTTACTTTATTGTTTCTTAAATTAAAAAAAAATATAACTAATATAACTCATTGCTCACGTCGCAAACAAGAGTCAACTGTCGGGAAAGAGTTAAATGGGGCTTACATCCACCGCAAACGGTCCGTCACTAAGTACATAATTACTATCTTTAAACAAAAGCTCTGTTGAAGAGAGCTTTGAATGAACATAAACAGAAAATATTTTTCAAAAAATACTCTTAGTCTTCTAAATCGATCCATTGTACATTTTCATGTAAAAGGTTGATGATGATGATGTAACATTTAAGCCTAAAATATTTAAGGAACATTGATCAAAGAAAAACTTTTTATGCGCCCATCATCTTCTAGCCTAGCCTTTACCTTACTAGTTGGGGAAGCTGAATACCAGCATGTTACATGGAGTAACTATCTATACGACCTCCACAACCCAGTCACTGGGTAATACAATACCCCATTCTAAAACTGGTGGTCAGACTTTCGAACTTCTGACTCCCCGTAACGACTGTCAAAGATCTACAAATGACAGCCGGTACCAACGGCTTCATTTGCATTCCGAGGCATGTAGAAGTCACATGTGTTGTTGTGTGTATGAGTGTGTGTGTGTGTATGGATGTGAAAAAACGTTGCCCTACACTAGGAATTACTCTTGAATCGTGAGAGGAGATCTGTGCCCAGCAGTGGGACGATTAAAAAAAAGGTTGTTGATGATGATGATAACTTAAAAAAAATCGGAAGTTTAAAAGACATCTGATTTTTTTTTTAAAGAATATTGTTATCTTTTATTTCAAAAAGAGCTGTCATTATAAACAATTTTTTGGTCTGGTCACATTATTTTGTGCATGAACATGTTATTATCTCCTGAATTACTGAATGAATGGACGAATTATGTTAAATACTTGTAAATCGATATAGTTGGGGCAAAGTTATGCACCAAATATCATCATCATCATCAACCTTTTTATCGTCCCACTGCTGGGCACAGATATCCTCTCATACAGAGAAGGATTGAGCGTAATCACCACGCTTGCTCAATGCGGGTTGGCAATTTCAGACTTAAAGTCCAGGTTTCCTCAAGATGTTTTCCTTCACCTTCAGTCATTGGTGTCCAAGATATACTTAGAAAGTACGTATAACTTGAGAAAAGTTACATTGGTACTTGCCTGACCTGGAATCGAACCCGCGCACTCATACTTGAGAGGCTGGTGCTTTAACCATTAGGCCACCACTACGCACACCAGTACCAAATATGATAGACATTTGTCCAAAACATTTAATTATTTGAGACATAACAAATGGAAACTACGCCGTATCATTGGCGAAGCTTCTACTCTCAGAACTCTAAGAAGAAATTCAGAAATTGGGCAAAGACATTATAGTCATTTCATAAATCAAAGAACAGTCGCTTCCAAACAACAATACTCTCTAATTTACTAGATCCTCAAACAACAGTCCAATTAGTTGATGTAAAATGTCACAGAATGAGCAATTGAGTGTACTTGAGCGGAGACATGACATCAAAGACAATTTTAACGAATTAGGAGCAAGCGGAAAACGTCCGGAGAAAAAAATTAGGTGCGGAACCAATCTAGCGTTTTTAATACTGTTGTACTGTCACACCAAAAAGTATTTTGTACCTTTTAATTTCCGTGGCTGATGATGAATATATTGATAGATACAGCGAATGTTTTTTAAATAATATATATCCTCGTCAAGTAAATAGAACAATAAATCTAGCTGTAAATTCAATTGCGATCACGTTTAGATGGATTTACTAGTTAATTGGGTGGAACTTTTAGAACAAATGCGGCTACTAAAAATAAAAATTTCGTAAAGTAACTAAAACATACTAAGCCTATCTGAAATAAGCGTTTTCTATTTTAACGAATGTTTAACTTTACTGAAGCGATTTAAATCAAAAGTCTTGAATTCAGCTGACACATGTATGAGAATATGGTTATGTATACAGCTGATGGACGGGTGGTTGAGAAGCAGCACTTTTCGATCGTCAAAATTATATAAAACAGTCCTCAAAGGCCCGCTCGCCCCTTTCGAGTGCTTTCGTATATTATAATATTCAAATAAAAGCCGATCAATTAATACGTTGCACGTATATTTTTTCTTTGTTTTATCATATTTACATATAAATTATATACTATAATATACAAACATAAAAAAGTAGTAACCCACTAGTGTTTCAAACAGGGCCCTAGCTTCCATTAAAAAAGGACAAAAGATAGTATATTAGTTTGGACCTGTCAAATTAGTCCACCCCGTGATGTAAATTGGTGTATTTTGGTCGCCATGTTTATTATCACGTCTAAACTGTCTATGGAATATCTTAATTTGACAGGATTAAACTAATATATTATTTTCTATTCTTTTTTTTCCGGCAGAATTTACCACCCACCAGACAAAGTCTTACTGCCAAGCGATTCGTCGTTTTCCGGCATGATGTCTGGTGAAGCCGTACGGAGGACGGGTCTGTGCAGTTGTGTTGCGATGTGTGCCGGGTACGATGCGCCAAATGATGTTGTGTCGGGAGTTTAGTCGTGGAAAGTCTCCAGATCAATCTCCCGCTGGGTTAAACATTGCATCACCTCGCTCAACTGCCGTATTCCTTCCTATTCACTCAGTTTTTTGAGTGAATGGGCTTATTAAACTAGCTTGCTTTACCATCAACGATTGCATCACAGCTTACCATCAGGCGGGATTGCGATCAAGCACTAGTTTATAATTATTAAAAAAAATTAGAAATAAAAAGATGCATTTAACTTAAAATAAGTTTAGTTTGAGAACAAGACAATCGGCGCCAATATAAGTAACTAGCTTTCCGCCCGCGGCTTCGCCCGCGTGGAGTTAGGTTATATCGCGCTTTTTAGATTTCCCTCGGGAACATCATATTTTTCCGGGATAAAAGGTATGTTCTTTCTCAGGGTCTAAAGATTGTCTGTGCCAAATTTCATCAAAATCGGTTGAGAGGTTTAAGCGGGAAAGCGTAACAGACAGACAGACAGACAGACAGACCGACAGACAGACAGAGTTACTTTCGCATTTATAATATTAGTATGGATAAAGTAACATGTAATACACATATTAGCACCGATTGTCCAAACGAGCTGCATTCCGCCGCTTCACCCACATAGGTTTTGACCTGTAGGTAACTATATTGGGAAAAAATTATTCTTGGTTATACACATGTAGCCTATCTATGTGCCACATTTCATCCAAATCCGTTTGGTAGTTTTAGCGTGAGAGGCTTACAAACACTCATGTTCTCATATTTGTGAGGTTGGAGATATCTCCAACCTCACAAACTTTCTGGTTTAAAATATTAATAGTATATAAGCACTTGACCTCTCGAATACCTTACAGGAAGTGTTCTCCAAAATGCCTCAATTTACCATACAAGAAGAATAATGAGCGATTCAGCATTCCTTTTCCGGTCTTAACGTCTCTTACAACTCAATTTGGGGGCACAATAGTGTGTTCACAATCTTGTTACATCACGTCATCTTGGTTCTTGGTATCATCTGTGTTACCATGTTTAACGCTTGTCCACCTCTGTGATTTGTATAGCCGAAGTGTGAAACTTTATTTACATAGTAACTGTTGAGAACAACATAAAAGGATCGTCCTACCAGGACCGATATAAAATTAAAAAGTATTAAAATGTTGTCTTTGACTTGTGTTGCCGTCCCGTTCCGTTGTGACATTGCATGATTTCTCTCTTTTTCTGCGAACCTTCAACCGAAACGCACGCGTCCATTCAATTAAGCCGAATCAAGGTCCGGCAGTACTTCACACCTGGGCAGCTTCTTATGTTGTACAAAGCACTGGTCCGTTCGTGTGTGGAGTACTGCAGGCACATTTGGTCTGGTGCTGCTAAGTGTCAGCTGGCCACTCTGGATTCGGTGGAGAGGCGTGCGATTGGTGACCCTGATTTAACTCGAGATGGTCTCCAAAGCCTAGAGCATAGGCGTAGAGTAGCCAGCCTTTCGGTGTTCTACAGGATGCATTTTGGGGAGTGTGCGAGGGAATTGCATGATTTAATTCCCCCGTCTCCGTTCCATCATCAGACGACGCGTCGTACGGCTAGTTTCCACCCTTACGTTGTTAACACCACTACGATCCGGACGAAGCGTTTCGCCTCCTCCTTTATACCGCGTGCATCGCGGGACTGGAACAATTTGCCAGCGGCGGTGTTTCCGTCGGACTACAATTTGAGTGTCTTCAAGGCTAGAGTGAATAGGATCTTAATAAACTAGTGCGCTTTACCATGAACGATTGCGTCACTGCTTACCATCAAGCGGGATTGCAAAAGGGCTACATATGTAGCCCGCGCGAGCGTTCTCGGAGTACTTTAGGGTGCGAGCACTCTAGTGCTAAGTATTTTTTTTTTTTTGTTAAGTGGTACGTCATTATTGATATAATATACGTCAGCTAGAGCTCCAAGTGCCGGACCGGTACGTGTGGAGGCGGCGACGCCCGCAACTGCTAAACGTGCCTGTGGCCAGAACCAACCTACTGGCGAAAGCACCCCTCAACACCCGTGCAATCCGTATGGTGAACGAAGTCCATGATAAACTGGACATATTTTCGTGTTCTTTGAGTGAACTTGCAAGAGTTTTATTAAATATTGTTAGTTATAGTTAAGAATTAGTGTATGTATATTAAAGTATTAGTGGATAACTGCACTGTCGCATTAGGGTAAGACCTGTAAGGACAGTTGTAAACTGATAAATAAATAAATATTGGCGGTAAGCTGACATATTATAGCAAAAAATAATAATCTTTTCATCCCACCATCTCGGAAAGAGTATTTTTAATCTTCAATATCTGACTGGAAAAGCCGTTTTTATTCTCTAGAGGATAAAGTAAATTGAATTTAGAACATCGTGTGCACTAAGTTTGTTAATTAAAAAAAAACATTAAACCTATTTACTGTTACCTCTATGGTGCCGAATATATCATACAACTTTTTTTTAATTTGTTAAAAACTCAGACTCGTAACCTTCTTGGTGTTCTTTTTTCAATTTTCTTTGTACGCGGTTCTTTACGCGGCATTTTTTCACGTCATTGTTAAACCTTATATTAAAAAAAAGAAACTTGAAAACAAATGAAAAACTAAAATGAGTGATTCTAGCGACGAGGAAGTTTGTTTGACGCCAACAGAATTGACTGAAACTGTTAATAATGCGCAAATGAGCTTTCTACCTCAACAATCACGCGAGAAGTATTTAAAACAGTACGATAATTATGTTTAACACGTGGCGACTAGCAAAAGGAGCCAAAACTTTCTCAGAAAACGTTTTGCTGGCATATTTTATAGAATTATCCGAGAACAAGAAAGCAAGCACTCTATGGAGTACGTATTCGATGCTAAAAGCAACAATAAAGATGAAAAAAGACATACATATCGATACCTATCCTAAATTAGTAGCATTTTTAAAAGAGCCTCATCTGGTCATCATCCAAAAAAATCGAAGGTTTTCACAGTATCTGATATTGAAAAGTTTCTTAACGAAGCACCCGATTCCGTATATTTGGCGGCAAAAGTAAGTCAGTTGCACATTCAGTATCTACTTAAGTACATATATTAATCTCAATTAAATAGTATATTTAGTAAATGTTGATAGGCATAATTATGCGTTCATATAAATTTTATTCATTTATCTACTACAATACTCTTTACATTGCAGGTTGTTCTTATTATTGGAATAAACGGAGCATGTCGAACTAATGAACTAACACAACTTAATGTCAAAAACATTGAGAAACATTCAGATAACTTACTATTAATTAATTTACCTAATACAAAGACAAAAAGAGACCGCAACTTTGTCATTCGCAAGGAATACGTAACGATTGTTGAGAAATATCAAGCCTTACGGCCGCCTAACACTCCAATCAATCGTTTTTTTCTACAGTATCGCAATGGAAAGTGTGTTAGACAGCCTATGGGTACTAATAAAATTGGCAGTATCCCACGAGAAATAGCAACATTTCTTGAACTTCCAGAACCCCTGTTGTACACGGGTCATTGTTTCCGACGAACTTCAGCCACACTTTTGGCTGATTCCGGAGCTGATCTCCTGTCCCTTAAGCGCCACGGAGGCTGGAAGACCAATGCAGTTGTAGAGGGATACATAGAGGATTCCATCCAAAATAAGTCTAAAATATGTGAAGGCATCGTAGGAGCCATTACACTGAAAGAGCCTCAATCGGAAACTTGGACTGACCCTTCTACATCAAAAATAAGCCGTTATGAAACACCTAACCATCTCCCTCTCTCTCCAACATTCACGCCAAGGGAATCCGATGAATCGGTACAACTATTAAGTATGACAGACAGTTTACCGAAAAACAGTACACAAGTGACTAACACCAATATTACAGTACCAAACAAAAATATTACACTCAATTTAAATAACTGTTGCAACGTTACTTTAAAATTTTCTTAATTATACTTTAGTATTATTTTATTATAATTTAAAGATTATTCTGTAATACTTACCTGTCATAATGTAGTAATTAATACCTAAACTGAAATAAAAGTGTACCTATCTTGTGATTGTAAACATTTTTTTATTGCATTTAGTCATTTCCTCGCTGAGGTGGAATGAAAAGTTACGTGTTGCACTCGAGTGCAAAGATTTTTCACCTCGTGTCCATTTGATTCCCTCGCTAACGCTCAGGATTCTAATTTTGAATCACTCGCTGCGCTCGTGATTCAATTTTAGAATCCTTCGCTTGCTCGGTCATCAAAATTGAACACGCGGTTAAAAAGCAACTTTGCATTCTTGTATAACAAATAACTATTATTATGACAAACACAAATGATTCATACATAAAAGCTATGAGCATGCTGTTTATAGATTCATGTAGATATGAAATATCTACATGAATCTATAAACAGCATGTCGCCCTGTATCCTAAAATAGGTATTAATGTATATCAGGAGACAGTCCTGTTGAAATATAATTTGATTTGATGTTTCTGTGTTTCGCAATGTTATCTGTTTTGCATGCTTAGAATCAAGTTTTTATAACTAAACAGACAGCTGTGCTGTTGGGGAGTTTGTTGCGCCATTACTTCTCCCCGGCCAAAGAGCTATTAATTTTCGTAAAATACTGTTACCCGTTTGATTGTACCCGTTTAGATCAGAAGCCTAAATCAATATACTTATGAAAAGGCTGGGCAGATGATATTTATTTTCTGTGTTTCACGAATGTTTCCCAACAAATTCAGCTACCATGTAGCTAAAGATTTTTTCAAATTAGACATTTTTGGGAAACGTTCCGTTTGCTTGTACCCGTTTAGATCAGAAGCCTAAATCAATATACTTATGAAAAGGCTGGGCAGATGATATTTATTTTCTGTGTTTCACGAATGTTTCCCAACAAATTCAGCTACCATGTAGCTAAAGATTTTTTCAAATTAGACATTTTTGGGAAACGTTTTATTGTGATCGTTGAGAGTATGTAGGTATATTGTGTTTTTCTCAATGGTAGGCCATAACATCGGCCGCCGGCAGAAGTTACCACCCGCCAGCCAAAGTATTGCCTCCAAGCAATTTATCGTGTTCCGGCATGATGTTTGATGAAGCCGTACGGAGGACGAGTCTGAACAGTTGTGTTGCGATGTGTGCCGGGTACGATGCGCCATATGTTGTTGTGTCGGGAGTTTGTTTGTGAGGGTCTCCAGATCAATCTTCCTTTGGCGCAGTATTAGATTTTTTGCGTCAAGATAAATGATAAAATAATAGATATTAACATAAATAGCGAGACGCCACCGACTGTATAATGTACAACGATTATACGTTGTGTTTTATACAAACGCGACTTTCGTAATGCAATAGAACATTTTTGATTATTATGACTGAAGCAGCTTACTGAGGCAGCTTCTTATCTTGTACAAAGCACAGGTGCGTTCGTGTGTAGAGTACTTCAGCCACTTTTGTGCTGTGGCTGCAAAATGTCACCTGGCTACTTTGGATTCAGTGGAGAGGCGTGCGTAGATGCTGATTGGCGACCCAGATTTAACTTAAAACGATCTGTCTCCAAAACCTGCAGCACAGGCGTAGAGTAGCCAGCCTTTCGGTTGTCTATAGGATGCATTTTGGTGAATGTGCTAGGGAACTGCGTGATTTAATTCCCCCGTCTCCGTTCCACCATCGGACAACCCGTCGTATGGCGTTATATAAGTTTCCACCCTTACGTTGTTAACACCACTACGATCTGGACAACGCATTTCGCCTCCTCTTTTATACCGCGTACATCGAGGAACGGGAACAATTTGCCAGTGGCGGTGTTTCCATCGGACTACAATTTGAGTGTCTTCCAGGCTAGGGTGAATAGGTAGATATGCTTGGTAAAAAAAATATGTAATTCTTTTTTTTTTGTTTCATTTATCATTAAGTTATATACATATTTAGAATCAGTGTTTAAAATTCTTCATTTTGATATCCCACTGGATATGCTTGGTAGAAATTTATTTCTTTATACCTCACAATATGGCGTCATACATCTGCCATTTTGTTTTTTTTTTTATGTTACCTATCTAGTAGCAGTTGGGCGATTAAGGCAATTCCAACGATACCTCAAATGTGGAAATACGTTCAGCGGTTCTGAGATACTAGGTAATAAAGAATAATACATACAAGATACGCGCTAAAAACGTAACCCTTCCTGGCAATCGGGTAAAAACCCGGAGAGCAGTAATGGGCTATTATAGTTAGGTATATCTGCCGTAATTACAAATTGTAAGTCTTGGTTTGAACGCTTTACAATGCGCAAATTATGTCATTACCACCGCTCTCAACCGCTCTCAGTGAAGGAAAACATCATGAGTACCTGCCGATTTGGCATGTCTTAGAGGGAAAACTTCGAAGACATGTGACGTCTACGAACTCGCACTGGGCCCGCGTGGTAGATTAGGGTCCACTCCCTATCATGGAGGCCTGTGTCCCAGGAGTGGGGTCATTATGGGCTGATTATGTATGTATGTTATGTAACTGAAACATTCGGGCGCTGTCTTGACAGGTCCACTGACATGTGTGTTAGATTGTTTCTGATATCGTGTTGTCCACGGTCATAAATAAAAAAAAAAAATGTGGAAATGATATTTAACAAATTTGAAAAAACTGTAAATTATCATCCGCCCAGCCTTTTCACAACTATGATAGGGTCAGCTTTCAGTGCAACCGGAGGAAGCTGAATACTAGGACTTTATATGAAGCGACTGCCTATCTGACTTCAGCAACCCAGATACTGGTAATACCATCCCATCTAATAAGACATTGTGGTCGTCTGGCTCCTCGTACTAGCTGTCATGGATCCCCGAAAAACAGCCGGGACCAACCGCTTAAGGTCTTATTCGAGGGACGGAAGGGAGTTCTTGGTGAAGATAACAACCCATCCACAAGCCAACCGTGATAAGCGTAGCTTAACTTGATCGATTGATCTGTGCCCACAAGATATAATATAACTAGCGGCCGTCAGCGACTTCCTTCGCGTGGAGTTAGTTATGCTCCGCTCCTATTGGTCGGAGCGTGATGTTATATAGCTTAAAGCCTTCCTAGAATAATGGGCCATCCAACACAAAAAAAAATTATCAAATCCGACCAGTAGTTCCTGAGATTAGCGAGTTCAAACAAACAAACAATCAAACAAACTCTTCAGCTTTATATTGGTATAGATTTATAATTGCTTCATTTCCTTTATACCAAAATGTTTTGTACAAAACAAACTTCAAACATCATTCCTTCAATGTTATCCTCATCAAATCTAACACCAATTGTATAATTATGTATCAAAATACAGCATACCCTTAATTATTCTAATTAGATGAGTCTACGTCATCTGTCAGCGGCTGCTAAGTCCCACGATAGGCCTTCTCAAGTGAACACAAACTTAATATTCCATAACTAAGCAGATTATGTGTACCGAAGGGGTCACAGTGTAGGGAATATGAATAGAAATCAGATGGCCCATTGAAAATTTGAATTTTATTAAAAACTACAATTTTGGCTCATATACAGTTATTGATAGGAGTGAATTGTTAGGAAGCCTATGCCTTCATGGGACTTTGTTTCTCTCTCTGTCTGTTTTTATTCTATATTTCGGAGTAGTTATCTGGTAAATGCTATTAGACTCAGACTCAGTGATGATGTTACTAAAGATATTAAATAATAAACAATATTATTATAACTAAAACTAAAATTCATTTCTTATCATTTTTGGAAAGTAATGAACTTCGTTTCGGACAGGCATTCTCCGACTGGACGTCTTACTTTAAAGCCATGATTTTATTTATAATACAACATTATAAATGCAAAAGTAACTCTGTCTGTCTATCTGTCTGTCTGTCTATCTGTCTGTCTGTCTGTCTGTTACGCTTTCTCGCTTAAACCTCTCAACTGATTTTGGTGAAATTTGGCACAGACAATCTGTATGTAGACCCTGAGAAAGGACATAGGCTAATTTTTATCCCGGAAAATTTGATATTCGCGAGGAAAATCTAAAAAGTGCGATATAACCGAATTCCAAGCGGGCGAAGCCGCGGGCGGAAAGCTAGTAGTTTTATAATCCTATTTCGCTACTATTTCATTGAGCACACAATATTGTAGTGATTTAAATGTAGATTTTCACCATAATGCTTATAAAACAAAGTATTTTACTTTTCGTGCGAATCGGTAATTGGCCTCGATTAATATCGCATCTCATTTGGATGAGGAGATCCGCAGAAGAACCTAAGTCACCGACATAGCTCTTCGAATCGCTAAAATTAGGTGGAACTGGGCGGGGCACATTGCTAGTAGAACCAATGGCCGATAGGGTAATAATCGTACCGTCTTCTCTACTCTGTGCCACGAATTTCCTCCAACTTCCGAAGGGCACTTTAATATTACTTATAATATTATTAAGAACATTATTGTATGAAACTGGAACTTCGCCTCAATAAAGCTACTCGACCCTAACACTCAAGCCGTTACGTGATAATTGGTACAGACGACAGCACATCAAGCTACTAGAATCTTTCAGATTTCCTTATTAGATTTTCAACTTTATCTCTAAAGCATTAAGGCTCAAGGTTGATTGGGAATATCTGAAAGTCTAGGGTAGCTGGACCTGCTATCGTCCGTACGTCACTCGAAATCTGAGGATCTTGCCAACAATACTTGATTGCGAGAATTCAGATTCATCGCCTTTGTCCCAGAAGGTTGTTGTGGCTTGTTTGATGTGCTTAAATGGTCCTGTATACAGATTGTACGCCATTTCTTCTTCCCAATTGTTGAAAAACAAGATTTTCGTATTTTTTTTTTTTTGTGATAAACTATCATTCTCTATACAACGTGTAACATATAGGGTATATACATAACAAAGGCATAGCATCTTTACATGATATCAAACGATATTGGAAGGGTTTTTTAATCCTATCTCTTTATGTTAGGAAGTTATGAGGAAAAACACCGTCTGTGATAGGCTACTATCATACTAGTCGCACAGAGATATTGAAGACATTTATCGGATTTTGGCAAGTAACGTGACAGGTAACGAGTAGTTATTAACGTATGTAGTGTGCTGCCGCGTTTGTTATGATTTGATTTTAAGAAACACGGAACCGAAATTCTGGTACCAATTTTTTGAGTATTTTATTTTGAGTTGAAACCCTTCCGATATCGTTTGATATCATCTAAAGATGCCATGCCCTTGGTATGTATATACCTATAGACTGTTTTATTTGTGTTGTAATTCGAAAACGTGACATTTGACCATATACTAAGGCGTCTGTTAAACTATTCATATTCATCCTATTAGTTTAAACTCTCATGCTGACAAATAAATCTAATTAAATTACATTGAATGTAATGTACACGAATAATTACTACGTTTGCCTGTAATGTATTTGCACAACCATTGACAACATCTCATACGCCCATACAAAGGGAAGTGAGAACTAGAATTAGTTCTACATAGTTCTCACCATGCTTTGTATATTTGTTCCTGCTGTATATATTTTATAGTATACTAGTGGCCGCCAGCGACTTCGTTCGCGTGGAATAAGTCATGCTCAGCTCCTATTCGCAATATTTACGGCTGCGTTAGCTCCCGTTTTCGTAACATTTATTGTTACTGCTCTGCTCCTATTGGTCATAGCGGGATGTTATATAGCCTAAGGCCTTCCTGTGTTAATAGGTTATCCAACGCAAAAAGAATTTTTCAAATCGGACCATTAGTTCCTGAGATTAGCACGCACAAACAAACAAACAAACAAACTTTTCAGCTTTATATATTAGTATAGATAAAACTTATATCGCAAACCTTTTTGAAACCGTCCCCGCCGGGCTAAAGAGGCCGAGTCGAAGCTTCCTTTAAAAATATATTAGCGCGCTCTTTTGTTTTTGATAAGAGTCATCTGACGTCCATCAACGGGGCTGTGCACCTTCGATCACTTATAAACTAGATTCACAATCAGCGTAAAAAAATAGTTGAACTGAACAAGCGCACAACGCAGCACTTGGGGGCTTCTTTCATTTGTACTGACTTTATAAGTCTGACTTTAACGCATGCGTGTAAGGATGAATTTGGATTGATGTCAGACTCGGTCGTAAAAAATAATGGCTTTTTGTACTGCCTTGTAATAAGAACTTTATACACTGCACTTAAGGCTGATTTTAAATTAATGTATATTTATTTTGACTACTTTAGACTGATTAATAGTTGTCGCCATTTTTGGTAAGAGTTTTTTTTGAGACTGTGTATCTAGTGTCTATGTGACCGATGCTGTGCACCGATAACATATTAAGTTTTACTTACTTTAATCTTCACCCAAAACTCTAACCCCCTTATTATTATTTTTTTCGACCAGATTTAAATCATCTAAATAGGTATTGAATTGTGAACCTAACCATTATAAAAATGCAGTATTTTATATTAATATGACAGCTTGTTTCGGTACTAAGCTATCACTTTTGCACTAAGGACTTTAGCTGAAGAGGGAACTCTAGTGGTGCTTTCTCCATACAAACCTATTCCGCTGTTTTCTTCGTGCATAATGCTTTTAGAGCAATTCCTTTTTTTCTACAATTTCACACCGAAATTATACGTGCCCCTATCATTTGATTTTTTCCGAAACTTAATTAATAAAAGATATAGGTACGACACTTCAAAATCGGAAAAAATAACCGATTTTTATCGTGATGTTCAGATGACTATTAGACAACGTGATAAGTTTAAGTATACTTTTCCTCTAAATTTTAATATAAAAATAATTGAGATCTGACGTGTTTTGAAAAACAGCCGAATACGAAACGTCTTTTGGTCAACTTTTTTGTAGGTAAAATCAGCCTCAGCTGCAACTGTCATTTTTGCACTTTACCGGGAAAGGTTGGAAGCAGCGCGACGGCAACAGTTTCTTCAAATACCTATTTTCCAAATTCCTTGGAACTAGAGACCCCTCTTAAAGTTCCAAATACAAATTCTGACTCAAAGGCTTTGTCTGGAACTAAAGTTAGAATTTGTTTTGTAATAAGAGGGTAGTTGTATAACGTGCATTATTATGTGAATGTTAAAAACTCTATTTTAAATGAAATGTCAAAGAGCTGTGGACTTTGTGAATAATAAATAAATAATTGTTATTAACATGAATATTTGCGTAATAACTTTTCGTCATTACCGAGACTCAGAATGGAATAAAATTGAATCATATACATTACAGAACATGAATAGGAGCAGCCCTTTTTGAGAGGGAGTGGGCAGTATTCCACGAAGCTAGCCTAGTGCGGGTTGGCGGATGTCACATACACATGTCATTGAATTTTTTAGCCGCTTTTCTCTCAATGTTTTCCTTCACCATTTTGAGAGCAGTGGTGATGAAATAATTTACACACAGCCTATGACCTACAATTCCGAGTTACGACCGCTGCTACTGTGCTAAGGCTGTCTGTAAAATATCGCTCTTAGCGATAAGACTGCCCATTGTGTCACCCTTTGTAAATCTTTTATTTATGTTCTTTAATCTATATGGTGTACATAATAACGAGTAGGTATTCTATTCTATTCTACTATTACTCTATCGGCACATAGTAGTAAATATATTTTGAAAACTGTGTGCAGTAATGAACTTGTATGGTTTATATAATATAGTTACAATATAAAATGAACAAGCTAACACAAAAAAGACATATAATGTCGTGGATCGTCGAAATTATTTGAAGTAAAGTTGCTCATTTGGTTTACGTACAAACGCTTGTGGCTTGAGGGACAAACGCTTGTGACGTTATTTTGTGATGGCGGCACATGGACAGGGTCGCTTTGGAAAGTGGGGTTCGTCGAAAGGTCAATTTGCATGGAGACGCGGACCAAGGCACTCCTCCGGGGCGAAACTGTCGGTTTGCCTATTCAAATTGTTATTGTGAAGATTGGAGGGTATATCTACACGTCGTGCTTTAATTCAAAACTACACCTGCGAAATGGATCCCGTACCACCACACCAAGATGCTGTTGACTCTACCGCTCCGCCGTCGCTGACTCCGGACATATTGTTTTACATTTTTAAATTTTAATATAAAAACATACAAAACATTCAAAGATATAAAAAAATATGTTCCACCGATGAGGGGACTAGGGTCCAAGCTACCGGTGGTTAGGGCTCCAGAGACAGGAACCTCCTCACGATGCGGGCCGTTTCGAGGAGTACTGCCTTTTGAATCAGGCCCTTGATCCAACTACCTGACGAGAGCCTCAATAGATGTTGGTCGAGAGAGTTTCTCTTTGTCAGCTTTCACGAGATTCCCGTTTTGTGGAATGGTAACATCGACAATCATTGCGAGGCGCGCTAATCGATCTATCACTACCATATGAGGCTTATTATAATTGTGTATTCTTCTCGACCTCTTAAATAACAAAGCGTCAATCATTATTCCTAGCAGATTTTGTTGAAGTTTGGACAGCCTACAACAAGGGTCCATCGGCGCGGGTGCCCACCTCAAACTACTGTCAACAGTAATTAATCTTAATTCACCTAGAGAGGGTGCCGTAGCGAATAGTTTTGATTAGGATGTGCTCCTGAAGATGGGCTCCAAAGTTTCGGAAAGTTTTAGAGACGGGTGGGTGAGTGAACCTAATCAGTAGATTAGGTGATATTTCGGGATGGTTTCAATTCACTACTCAAATTCTGAACTATTAATAATTTCAATTTTAAAATGATGTATATCGATTTAGATTTTGAAAACAATTTAATTATTTTTATATTTTGCAAACATGGATTTCATCCAAATCCGTTGAGGAGTTTTAACGTGAAACAGTAGCAAGTATCCATCCATCCAACCATATAAACTATAATATCGTATGTAAATTTCTGGTTTAAATACATTTCATTTTTTTTTTCTTTATTTATTTTTAGGGACTTTTATACAATTATTGCACATGCCAGTCCCATCAGACCTTATAATTAATAATATTAGCAAAACACAACAATAAAAAACCTACTTTATGCCGCAAAACGTAATAACACAAACTTAATTAATTTATAAGCAGCTCCAGAGGTTGGTGTCGACAATATATGATGGTACATACAAACATCGTTTACATTTAAATTTAGCTCTCTAACTAGATCCTCTCTGGCGGACTGAAATCTGACACACTCCGTCAGTAAATGTACGATATCTTCCAGAGTGCCACATACCTCACAATTGGGTGAATTAATTTTTTTCATTAGATATCCAAAATTATTCAGCGGCATGTGTCCAGATCTCAATCTGTGAGCTACAACTATAAATTCCCTAGTTAACCTAGTGTCATTAAACCACGGTATATGAGGAGGTTCCGAAACTATAGACCTGTACCATATCCCTTTATCTTTCGATCTTTGATTAAAATGCTCTTTCCAAACCTCGTGACTGATGTTTATACTTAGGTAATATTTCTATATAATTAGTTCCAATATTTTTTTCCCTTCCATCAACAATACCTAACTTCGCTAAACGGTCAGCCTCCTCATTACCCTTAATACCTACGTGTGAGGGAACCCATTGCAACTTCAGATCCATATCTCTTAAAGATAGGTAGTAAATTTTAGATAAAATTTCATAAGCTATCGGTGCACCTCTGAAACCAGAGGCGCATCGAGCTATATGTTGCAATGCACTTTTACTGTCTATACAAATTAATATTTTTCTATTATTTTCAATGGATATGCAATACGTTAGCGCTTCTGAAATTGCAAAGAGCTCCAAGGACATAACTGACATATAGTTATTTATTTTATAACAAGTATTTGTATTCCCCAAATTCGCAGGGTCATAGAAAGCAGCTCCATTACCATTAGCACTCTTAGACCCATCAGTATATATTTTATAATAATCTTGATATTTATCCGACATTTCTCTCAAAGTTTCAGTTTTAAGTGAGTTGACATCATACATATTTTTAGGATTTTTAATTGAGTCTAAATTAGTCTTTATTATATTTTGAACGTTAATACTAGTTACCCATATATCCAATGAATACATTTCTAAAATCGGGGATGACGTTATACGTTCTTCTCTGACCTTATCAAAAACACTAATAAGTAGTGGAAGCTTTTTATTTGCCCAATATCTGTTGTGTCTAAGAGCGCTAAGCTCCGACAGCTGCTTTATAATTACATTATCGGATATAGAATACGACTTTAAACAATATTTGAATGCTAACCATTTTCTTCTAACGTGCAGTGGAGGCACACAGAGCTCGCACTCCATAACGTGTATAGGTGTGCTTCTTATAAAACTCCCTACTATTCTTAGAGCTTGATTTTGGATTTTTTCTAGTTTATCAGTATTTACTTTAGCACTATTATCATATAAGAAGCACCCGTAGTTTAATCTACTCCTTATTAAAGCTACATAGAGCCTACGAAGATGAACTTGATGGACACCCCAGGCGGGACTTGTAAGTATTTTAAGTAAGTTGAGAAGCCTCTGAATTTTTCCAACTAATTCGTTGATCTGTTTACCCCAGCGCAATGTCTTATCCAACCAGATGCCCAAATATTTATAAAAACATACGTTGCTAAGTTCTCTATTACCTACTAGAAGTTGCAGTTGCTGTTGCCTATATCCCCTACTAAAAACACAATATTTCGTTTTACTTATGGATAGTTCCAGTCCTAATTGATCTAATAAAACTGTGAAAGTATTTAGAGCATTTTGTATTTTATTCTGACCTTCTGTGATATCCCTGCAAGTAAAATATAGTGCAAAATCATCTGCATATTGACATGAGTACACATCAACAATATCTCGACAAAATCTATATGTAGCTATATTGAAAAGTAACGGAGAGATGGGGTCACCTTGCGCCAAGCCATTTCGTGCATATCTGACCATATCGATTGCAGACTCGTCAGCAACTTTAAGATGTCGTTCGCTAAGAAAATTCCATAAGTATTGGCAAATGTTTTTAACAACACCCAAGCTATCAAGAACCTGCAGTAATTTTTCTATTAATATATTATTATACGCGCCTTTAATATCAAGAAAACACGCAAGAGTTGAAAGATTCTTTGTAAAGCCTATCTGAATTTTTCATTTAAATTCATTTCAATGCAAAAGCAAAGGAGGATACGTCATCACCTTAAAAAACCGAATAATATAAAAAGGTTTTTGAAAAACCTTTCCACACGGCATTATTTAGTATTTGAATTCCAGGAAAATGTTCATTCCCAATAGCATATATATTATGTAGGGTAGCCAAATAATACGGATCAGCCGGACAAAAACATGGGCCGGCCGAGTACCACTCCAGAGGGTTGAACAGTCATTGGAATGCGATTCTAACAGTTTTAGGTTGAAAAGGAAAACACTACAAAAAATGACCGAATATTTTTTATAAAAGTATATCTACGGGGAGGGTCGTGTTTGCTCAATATAATATGTTGGATAGTGTTGCACTGTTTTTGTACAGTTTCGATAACGTTTTTTTTTTTGTTTTGTATAACTTGGGTTTGTTTATTCAATTGAGAATGGAGGTAGTATTTTTTTATTTCATAGTGTAGTGTTACAGCCGATCCCAAACACATTTGGTTTTTGTACCTTCAATGATAGAAAAAGCGGAAAAGGCGAGTCGAACCTTTTATTATATAAACATGGTACCTAAACTATTTATAGATAAGTATGTTTTACTGGGATTATTTATTAGGAGGCGTCATTGGAATCTCTCATTAAATGCTGGTTAATTTAGGTGGACGGACGACAACGACCTTTATACAAAATCCTTAGCGTACTCTCCCGCACTGGGTCCACGTGGTACATATACTAACACTAGCTTTCCGCCCACGGCTTCGCCCGCGTGGAGTTCGGTTATATCGCGCTTTTTAGATTTCCCTCGGGAACATTAAATTTTTCCGGGATAAAAGGTAGCCTATGTTCTTTCTCAAGGTCTAAAGATTGTCTGTGCCAAATTTCATCAAAATCGGTTGAGAGGTTTAAGCGGGAAAGCGTAACAGACAGACAGACAGACAGAGTTACTTTCGCATTTATAATATTACTATGGATTATCTACAACCTTATTTTTTGTACATCCGAAACCCCTGTCTCATATTTTTAAGTAAAGGGTCTAGGTATAAAATTTCATAAAGATGTTATGAAAAATTACAAAATTATGAGCTTGTTATCTTACCTGCTTGTCCCAACAAGAATATGGTCAACGCTCCGTTCACCCACCCGCGCCTGCAGTGGCGCAGCATCGTCTTGGGTTTATTGATAATCATTTCTGTTTGTCTGTATTTAAGTAGTGATGACATTTTCCATCAAACTTGCTGGCTTTGGACTGTCATAACGGTCAAATGTAGGTAGATATTAATATATGTACCTTGCTCGTAAATTCAGCCGTAAAGGTTAGAATAGAATATAGTATAATTTACTTATACATGTTAATTTTACCTTAACCATTGCACCCCTGCAGCGAGGGGTGCGGGCCCTGTCATGCTGTGCGCTTGCGCCTAGTACCACGATCTGCCATAAGCTGTGCTATGTACTCGGTAACCTCACTGCAACAATTTCAAAATGTTTAAATTGGGAAAAATATAACGTGGTGTAAAAATTATTGGAATCAATGAAGTTGCTTTTTCTGAACAAACTATAAAGAAAAAGTAACGTTAGGTATATACAAACCTTTTTTTTTTTGTATTTTAAAAAAGGAATACATCTTTTGTAAAAAAATCATGACATACAGCCTGATTTTAGACAAATACAGGAGATTTATTTTGGGTTCCGTTTGGGTTACCTTTTCGGTATCTACGGGATCCTAAAAACTGGCATTGGCGCCGATTCTCTTGGCATTGCCCCATTCGGAGACTGCCTGCAGTGCAACACTTCGGTACGGCTTACGCCGAAGTGATAACACTGTTTTGTATTTTGCTCCGTTGAAATATTTAGAAAAGTGATAAAAAGTTCTCATAATAAGTGGTGCTATATATCCCCGTAAAGCTGTGTTGACGAACTATCGAGTGGTGTTTACATCTTTCCAGGACTCTTGTGCGTTCGTAAGTAATAAGCAAATTACTTTCTAAAAAAATTAAATAACGACTGCCTTGTTGCTGCGTCCCTGACCTAGGGCAACTCGCGGATCGCTCGCTGCTACACACACACATACGACGCATGAACGCCCGCTCGCTTACTGATTCAAACTCCACGATTTCAAGCTTTAAGTATATTCTTATAAGGGCTGGATTTGCTTGAAGGTGTCAATATTATTGCAGAAATAGTTTTGTTTTCTTAGAAATGGATCCGATAAATGACACCTGTGGTGGATGCCGGAATGTAATAAATAGTTTGGAGTTTTTGGATTGTTGCAAGTGTAAATCAAGATTTGATATTTATTGTGTGAACATACCAAGTAGCAACTTTTATCTTATGGACCATGCTTATAAATCCACCTGGATATGCCCCGAATGTTCCTGCAAACAGCTTAAAACCGATAATACTAATACACCTGCACGCCCGGCTATTAATGCTAGTAACCCCCGTCGATCGCCAGCTCGGAAATTAACGTCGAGCCCCAAAAGTATACCTAAAACCCATGCTAACCAAAACACTCCATCGGATGTAATGAATGTGACATTGAGGAAAAAAGCTAGTCTGCCTATGTCTACCTCGAATAGCCATGAACGCTGTTTCAACGAGGATACTTTAAGAGGTATAATTAAGGAAGAGTTGGCCGCGGCTGTCAAATCGTCTTTCAAAGATTTACTCACTGATCAATTGAAAAATATACAAGGAGAAATATCTGCATTCAAGGTTTCGTTCGGATTTTTTAATGAGCAATTCGAAGAGTTCAAAAAACGCTTTGATGAAAAAGACACCATTATTAACCAATTACGTAGTGATAACACAAACCTTCAGCAGAGTGTCATTGACCTGACCACGCGGTTGTATAACGTAGAACAAAACATGCGTGAAAGCAATGTAGAAATTAACGGTTTACCTGAAGACAAGTCTGAAAACCTTGTAGAAACCTTAAAAAACATCGCAAAGGTAACTAGTTGTGATATAGGTGACAATGACATTATGCAAATTACAAGAGTTGCGAAACTAAACAAAGACAATAATCGCCCACGGTCGGTGGTTGCTAAGCTCCGCAGCCCCCGCCAACGTGACAACCTTTTGGCTGCTGTTGGAAACTTCAACAAAAAACATCCCTCGGACAAATTGAACTCGCATCACTTAGGCATTGGTTTGGGTGCTAGCCAAGTGCCTGTGTATGTCAGTGAGCATTTATGCCCCACTGGTAAACACCTGCATGCTGCAGCACGGAGACTGGCTAAGGAGATGTCCTTTAACTTTGTCTGGATACGCAACGGCCGAATTCTTGTGCGAAAGGATATTCACTCAAAGTCGATTTACATTCGCAATCAGGATAGTTTAAAGTTAATGAAAGCTACTGTCGTTACTAATTAATTATAGCTGTATTTATTTTTGTTTTTTATAAATGTTCTTGGCGTTTTTGTATTCGTAATGCTTGATATTTATTATCAAAATGTTCGGGGAATGAGGACTAAAACTGATGATATTTACAAAAATATCCTGCTAACTAACTATGACGTAATTGCATTTACTGAAACTTGGTTAAACCCTAACGTAACTAATGGAGAGTTCGTTGACCCGCGATATGTGGTGTACCGTAGGGATAGACTGAGTTCCAAGGCATCCAAAAAAGATGGCGGTGGGGTTATGGTCGCAGTTAGTAATCAAATTAAATCTGTAAGAATGAAAAACTTGGAAAGTGATTTTGAAGATTTATGGTTGTCTATTGAGTTAAATGTTAACAATAATATCAAGAAAATAGCTATCTGTGTTATCTATATGCCACCGCCTGTTAAACTAGACAATCTACAATGCTTTTCTTGGAGACTTTAACTTGGGTTTTATTGATTGGAACATGAGTAACGACGATCTGCATCTATCGCCGTCTAATTACGACAATTCGCTGGGCTACGAATTTGTAGACTTTCTGTCAATCAATGCACTTCATCAGTTTAACTCTTTTCTAAATGCTGACTGCCGAATTTTAGATCTAGTATTGAGTAACATATCGAATGTAACAGTTACTAAGCCCAACGATCTGCTAAGCAAATTAGACTCCCACCACCCGAATATCCTAATTTCTATTCCGTTTTCTAACTTAAAACAGTTAAAAACAAAATATCGTTCAGGCTACAACTTTTTTAAAGCAGATTACACCCAAATCAAAACCTATCTTAAAAATAGAAATTGGCATGATACCTTTCATGAATGTATGGATGCTAATGAAATGGTTAACGCCTTTTACGGTATACTACAGATCGCTATTAACAATTATGTACCTAAATATGTAAGTAGAAAGTCTGAGTATCCCTCTTGGTATTCAGACTCACTTATTAGAACCCTAAGTGAAAAAGAGAAATTTAGGCAAAAATACCGTAAATACGATAATCCCCGTGATAAACTTACTTTTGAGTTACTTCGTAGTCGTTGTCATACTCTAATAAATCAATGTTACAATACATACAAATGTAAAATTGAAAACGATATTCCCAAAAACCCTAAAGCTTTCTGGAGATTTATTAAAGATAAACGTCGCGGAGAATCTTGCATACCTGCAGACATGTATATGAATGATAAGGTGGCTAACAATGGTCCAGAAATTGCTAACCTCTTTGCTGATCAATTTGTTTCGGTTTTTAATCAAAATCCAGCCACTTCTTATAACACTGCTAATGTTTTTTCTGGTATTGACTCGGTCTTAAGCACTATTAAATTAACAGAAAAACAAATTCTTAACAAGCTAAAACTCATAGATGCTTCCAAAGGTGCTGGACCTGATTGTATACCACCCTTGTTTTTAAAACGCTGCTATCATGAACTTGCCCTACCATTGCAGATTATTTTCAATTCTTCTCTTGCTGAAGGAATATTCCCTGAAGTATGGAAAAGCGCAAGAATTGTCCCGGTTTTTAAAAAAGGTAATCCTGCGAATGTTCAAAACTACCGCCCAATTTCAATATTATCGTGTTTTCCTAAAATATTCGAGTCTCTTGTCTGTCCAGTTATTACTCGCCACATTGACAGAATTATTTCACCAAGTCAGCATGGCTTTAAAGCTGGACGCAGTGTAGAAACAAACCTCGTCGAGTTTGTGTCGGATGTGACTCTAGCTCTTGACAAAAGACTAGAAGTTGATGCCGTGTACACGGACTTCAGCAGTGCGTTTGACAGGGTTGACCATTCTCTATTACTGTCCAAGTTAGAGTATAATGGCATACATGGTTCACTTCTAAACTGGTTCAAATCTTATTTGCTTCATAGATCGCAGACTCTTGTTGTTAACGGTTACGAATCCTATCCATATTATGCTGACTCAGGAGTTCCTCAGGGTTCTCATCTTGCACCCGTTTTGTTCTTATTGTTCATCAACGACATTAGCGCCCAAATCTATCATTGTAAATATCTAATGTTTGCTGACGATCTTAAAATTTATAAAATTATAACTTCAAATAAAGATACTACCCTAATTCAGGAGGATTTGGATAGAATTGAACACTGGTGCAACCTTAATCACATGAAACTTAATATACGTAAATGTAGCCATATACGTTTCTCAAGGAAAAAGCAATCCAGTGCCGTCTCATATAACATAAACGGAGTGTTATTAGAAACTGTGAATGAGGTTCGCGATCTTGGTATCACTATGGATAGTAAACTCAACTTCATAAGCCATATTGATAACATTGTTACGAAATCGGCACGGCTACTAGGATTTCTTAAGAGAAGCACTAAGGGATTTAGGCTGGTAAGAACAAAAATTGTGTTATATAACGCATTAGTCCGTAGTCACCTTGAATTTGCCAGCGTAGTGTGGAACCCGCACTACGCAGTACACTCACAAAGAATAGAAAGCATCCAAAGGGCCTTCACTAAACACCTAGCATATACCTTCGGTGGTGTATCACCCCGGTGTCCATACGAGCAACGTATTCAACACTACGCAATGACAACACTGCGCGACCGGCGACTGGTACAAGATATTATGTTTTTTTACAAATTAGTTAACAATAAATTAGATTGTATTAACTTGATTAATCAAATTGGAATAAAAGTCCCCAATAGAATACCCAGATATCCCATTACCCATTTATTCCATACTAAAGCTTCCAACACAAATATAGGAGAAAATTCACCTCTCAATAGGCTCAGCAAAGAGATAAATTGCTTGATAAAATCAAACCCAGATGTTGACATAAACCACAACACTATGAAAACCTTCAAGCGTTTTATTCTAAGTCAAAAAGCTCTTAAATAATAGTTTTGTCTGTTTGTTCCTATACATTTGCAATCTTTTTCTTGTATAATTTAAGTTATTCTGTGTATTTAATTTTGTAAGTTTCTTAGTTTAAGTTTTTTTAAGTTTTCTAATTTTAAAGTATTCTAAATTTTTGATCTCATATTTAAAATTTAATTTTAGCTTTGTATTCCTTTTTTTTTTTACTTAAGTACAAGTCTAACCTTGTTTATTTTCGTTGTATAGTTTATATCCAGTTAATATTAGTATTTACATTTATCTAGTTTAAGTTATCACTCATGTTGGTGAATGTTGGTTCACCTGTTATTGGCAACTGTATAAGCCTTTTACTCATATCTACTCTATTTGTTAATTTTTATACAGAAGCTGTTGGTGTACCTTTATTAATAAATAAAATAAATAAAAAAAAAAAAACACTCGTTCGCTCAACCATGGCCGCTCTTTCGGACCGGATTGATTCCCTACTAGCCCGAGCATCAATCAATCAACATCAATCATCAATTTTTAGTTAAGTGCATCTTCTTCTTTGTATTCCGTTAAGAAAATCAAAGAAGATAACATTTTAGTTTAATCCTGCCAAATTATACATTCTACAGACAGTCTAGACGCGATTATAAGTTATAACCATGGCGACCAAAAATAGATCAATTTACGTCACGCGACTAATTTGCCAATACCACAATACCCAGCCCCCAATCTCTCTTTCTTCTTCTTCTTATTCTTCTTCCCTTTATAACCTTGTTGACTGACTTGTTGATCTTCTTTTAAGCAAACTTTATTATCAGCTGCAAATTATGAACTATTTAGTATAGAATTAAAATAATGTAAAATCCATACTAATATTATATATGCGAAAGTAACTCTGTCTATCTGTCTGTCTGTCTGTCTGTTACGCTTTCCCGCTTAAACCTCTATACCGATTTTGATGAAATTTGGCACAGACAATCTTTAGACCCTGAGAAAGAGGATAAAAGGCTACCTTTTATCCCGGAAAAAAAATGATATTCCCGAGGGAAATCTAAAAAGCGCGATATAACCGAACTGGCGGAAGCTAGTAAAAGATAAAAATAATGTAATGTAAATATCTAACAATTAATATGCAATTAACTAAGAACAATGGTTAGTATCGGCCGCGACATACAACTGGTAGGTCGTAGGTTCGAATTCCATCAGGCGCTTTCTTTGGGGAAAAAAAAATTATCACCACTGCTCTCAAAATGGCGTAGGAAAACATAAGGAAACCGGCATATCCTAAAGCTAAAACTTTGAAGACATGTAACGTCTGCCAACCCGCACTGGGCCAGCGTGGTAGATTACAGCCTACTCCCTCTCACCGAGAGGAGGCCTGTGTCCCAACAGTGGGAACATTATATAAAGCTGATTATGGTACGTATGTAATCAGTGTACTTACATAATGTCTGACAGCCTCCGTGGCGTAGTGGGAGCGAACGCGGCCGCTGCGTAAGGAGGCACGGGTTCGATCCCTGCTCAGTGCAAATATTTGTTTGTATGCATGAATATGAATATTTGCACTGGTCTGGTGGTGCCGCGGAAAGCACGTTAAGCCGTTGATCCCGGTTGCCATACGAACATCTGATGGCAGTCGTTACGGGTTGTTGGAGCCCTCAAAAGTCCATCAATTGGTCTAACTGCAATGCTTCGATATCGCTTTCGAGTTGTGAAGGTCAAACGGCAATCGCTTCACGGAAAATATCGAAGTATAGCCAAACTCGGCAGGTGGATGGGTAAAGCGGACCCCAGATTCCTAAGCTGAAAAGCTTCGGATGCGACTGCGATTAACATTGAGATGGTGATGATGACGACGTTATCAGTAAAAAATACCCAAATAAACAGTGAGGTATTTTTTAGTAAGTAAATACTTCCTTAACCAAAACTATTCCCAAACTAAAATAAAGCCGGCGTTCGTCGAAAACTTCATCCATATTGCTACCACCTAGTACTGTACCCAAGAGGACTGGCGGTATTACATCATACCATGCTTAGCCTTTGTTCAAAGTAAAAGGCAGCCCTTGGGGCACGAGACGTGTTCGAAATTTCCTTATAAACACCATGAGCGCACGGAATTCACGAGTCGAGGGTCACTAATCTTCTTATCTACAATAACTATAATATGGGGTCGTATTAGCCCATGGCAACACGGAATAATAATAAAGAGTATACACTATACAACCAACCGCAGAAACACACATATAATATACATATAACAGGTAGATTAAAAATACGTGTAAATATACTATGTAATTATATATAACGGAGTACCATGGTCATTAGAATTCGTAGAAACTGTATTGTCTCTGACACTAGGCTCAGATGTAGCAAAAATGAATACAAGTAATTGCTTTACGTACATTTTTATCGTTCTCGCTTAACAGCGATCACAAACACAATAAAATAAACCCGAACATCTCAATTAATTACAGCAATCGTATTTACAAGATATACTAGTGCAAAACAACATATTCATCAAATTCTCGTTGACAATCTGTGTTCACAGCCGCTCAGCTTTTCCTTTATGAAAAACGTCATGGCGTCGTACAAGTCGTTAAATTGTTGTAAAAGAACAATTTGCAAGTAACTATAATTAGAGTTACAAACTATAGTTTGCTAATTTGTTTTACTATTTCTAACACTCGGTTTTTACATTGAATTAATTATTCATTGCTTAACATGTTTAAACATTTATACATGCGCCATGCTTTTTCGTTTTATCCAGAGTATTTTTATTAAAAAAATATTGATCCAAATCCATCCAGCGACATGCTTTAAAATACGTATGTCGCTTATTAATCATGAAATGAATTAACTATAGATAACTATTTTCTTAGACCTCAGTTTGGATAAACCCTCAATTATCGGTTGCTATCAAAGCAAGCGGAAATCCTAATCTGGATTTCTACCTTGAAAAGGAGCAAACTTACAACCACAAATAAATCTAAACCAATTTACAGCTAGCCAGTCATATTAACTCTGAAGTCTGAACGTAAGGTTTACCTATATTATAAAGGTTTAAGTTAGCCTTGCTCTGCACCAGTCGCGGTTCTACCTGGTCATATTAACTGCTCAGTTTGAACTTATGGTTAAAAAATTGTAAGTTTGCCTTGCGTCAACATATATACAATATATATATGACGATGTCAGCGACGGCGAAGCGATAGGGTCGTCACCATCTTGGTTGGTGGTAAGGGGTCCGTTTCGTAGGTGGTGGTTTTAATTAAAGCACGAAGTGTATATAATTATATACCGTCCAATATTGGCAATAACAATTTAAATAGGCAAACCGATAGTTTCGCCCCGGAGAAGTGCCCTGGCCTTCCAAGCGAAGTGACCGTTCGACAATGCTCACTTTCTGAAACGACGCTGTACTCGTGCCGCCATTACAAAATAATGTCAAAGCGTTTGCCCCACTACTATGTATAGTAAATGACCAACTTTTATTTAAATTATATCTTTATCCACGACATATATTATCTACCTACATCCCTTTCTTCCTGATACATTCCAACAAGTAACTCCAGACAAAAAACGTACTGCTAAAAATATCTAAAGAACAAGTTCACTCGTCCAAAAATATCTTTTCCGTCCATTAACAAAAGAGTTTTTCAGTAAACAATGTCCCTCTGATATGACATCGTATTTCGTTGGACCTCTTTCAAAACATCCATGAACAAGCAGTCATCCACCTTTCTATACCATGCTTGGTTGACTTTCGTGCCAGGATTATTGTTTCCTACTTGGACCGTTTTTGTTCTTAGGGTACCGTGAAAGGTTTCCATCTATGTAGTTCAATGTTGAGGCTATTCTCTAAGTGCTGCAAGAAAGGATGCTTAAAATAATTGGGGCCACAGAGGTTACAGGTTAGTTAAAAAAGAAACCGTGGCCGTGGCCGTCGTATAGGCAAGTGAAGAAACACGGGTGGGTCACGCGTGAGTCAGTAAAAGTCTGATACGCCTTTCCGCCCACCCAGAGCGGGAGAAGTCATTTGATAATTTCCCATCCCAACCAAAAAAAAAAGGAGAATACATTAAATTTTCATGTCACTTTCTTTTCCAGATTCTAAAACCTAGATCATTATAATTAAAAAATAAAACGTGAACATACTACTACTATATTTGTGTGTGTGCGAAAAAAATACAGTAGTACGAGAAATCCCGAAAAGCAGTTCTTTTTGCGAATATTTCAATAAATATAATTAATTTTATTTGAATTTATGTTTTAGTAAATTTCTGTGGTAAATTAAGGTTTTATAAGCTGAAATCACATGGCTATTTCGTAACTATTTACGATCTAAATTACAATATTCAAAAATAAATGGGACGAAATCTTTTAGGTCTTAATTAATTTTGTTAGTAATAATCAAAGCCACTAAATCGGAAAAAGCAATTATTTCTTAACAAAAATCAGTAAAAATATTTTACCAAAAATAAAACTAATACAGAACCATTGAAGTTAACATCAATCAAAAGTAATATTTTCTTTTAAGTGTTTTTCTTTTTCTTTAATATTGTAAAGGTCAACGTCGCTATTGCGTAATACTTCCTTAATCACTGTTAATTTCTCTTTGACCTTTATATACGTAAGGGCGACTTTCTTTACTTCTTTAGATTTACCGAGATTAAACCAATTAATTATGTCAACGTAACTTTGTTTAGTGTGGTGGTGGCCTAGTGGTCGAAACACCAGCCTCTCCTTGTATGAGTGTGCAGGTTCGATTCCAGGCCAGGCAAGTGCCAATGTAACTTATGCACTTTCTAAGCATATCTTGGACACCAATGACTGATTACAAGGTGAAGGAAAACATCTTGAGGAAACCTGGACTTTAAGTCTGAAATCGCCAACCCGCCTTGAGCAAGCGTTGTGATTATGCTCAATCCTCTTCTGTATGAAAGGAGACTTGTGCCCAGCTGTAGGACGATAAAAAGGTTGATGATGAACTTTGTTTAGCAATCATAACTCAATTTATGTTTATTTTTAATTTAGAGCTACAAAAATCTATGTTTCTGATACATACATTCAAACTGATAACGTCATTAATTATCTGACAATCATCGGCAACGTGAATTGCGTAATATGTGTTACTGGTGGTGACATGAGTGTGGGATGTAATTAAGTTTCCTTCAAAATGATTGAGCTGAATAGTGCTGATCCATACGTCATGTTCGTGAACGGGCGACATCAGTAGGTTTTGGCAAGGTAATTACATAACGCACTATCTTTGATTGCCCGTGACATCACACCAGGCCCTATCTTTCTTTCTTCTCTTTGTGCATTTAGCCAATGTCAAGTAATGAATTATTCATGTCGAAAAAGACGACCGCGTGAACCGTCTTACGAGGGAAGTTTGAGGCAAAGTCATGATGTGGCCACTTTGTTGCGATATTTCACTGTTCTTTAAGAATTATTTACTGAATGTACTTTTCACTACATAAATCGCGCACTTTCATTTAATGAACAACACTATAAATAATTTTAAAAGTCCAATAAAAAATGAGCATGACACTCAGCTTGACTTACCCGCCAAAACTTCACCAGGCCCTATCAGAATAGCAGCGCTGCGACATTTACTTTTAAATATCGAAGCATTATGCTGAGATAATAGCCTTTTAGCCTCGTCAGGGACTTTCTGATTATTGTAACTTCTTTTTACAAATAATTTGTTTTTATACTTAATTGAGTCTACTTAGTTTAGTTTTAAGATTTTCCTGCACGAGTGTCAATAAATATTTTCTTTCTTTCTATCAGTACCGATGGACAGCATTACAATGAGTTTATCAATTCAACAACATTCGTTTCGTCATTAACGCTGTCGAGCTAACATATAGTTCGTACGTATGCAGCAATGCTTTAACAATATCCTATAATATAATTTAGATTTATTATGTGTTACGCAATTAGAGTGCTGACCATTAATTAGGTGTCACAGTTTATTTTAATTCCTTATTAGTTCGTTTTTGTTTGGCTTCCCTAGCGTTCCGTTACCCTTTGGAGAAAAAAGGGGCCCCTAATACTAAGAGGACTAAGATGATCTATGATTTTGACAAAAAGACAGTTGAAATTTTCAGTTGTATTTTTGTTGACGTTATAACGACATCTTATACTCAATAAAAGATTTATTTGTTGTTTAGATAATGGTACGGTACTCTTAGTGCGCAAGTCCTACTCACACTTGAGCGCATTATTTTTTTTATTATTACAGATGCTCTTATCGAGAACCTCTTTCTAAATAGTTCTCGTATGTATTATTGCAACATGTATGACGTAACCAACATTTAGTGCTCATTTTATAAATTAAAGGGTATAATTAAAAAATAAAATGAGGGGTTATGAGGATGGGAAATCATTAAATGATCTCTCTCGAGGGGGTGCGGGGGCGGAGCGGAAGGAACATGTGTAGGTTTAATCAGTAAAAGTTTGTCATGCCCGTTACACTTTTACTGACTATACCCACCCGTGTTCCTTCACTTGCCTCTGCGCCAGGGGCTACGGTATCTCTTTCGAATATTTGTAATAAATGCTTTCAGTTTGGGTAGAAATTAAGTATCCATATCACCATCGACACTCCATATATTAGAAGGACCTTCAAACTTATATATAATCTACAATCTACTCGGCTACCTCCATATTATAATACCCATGGGGACAAAACTTTCACGTTCTACCGAGTTAAGAAAAGCCCAAAGAACCCGTCATTTGGGTTTTACTTTCAGCTACACATGGATATAGTTTTTATGAAGGATCTGTCCTTACATCCTTTCACCAAAAGATAACGACAGATTGACATTTAGCATAAAAAGTAGGGCGTTCATTGATCACTTTAAGTAATGGTTGTGATGTACTAAGCTACATCTCAGTCTAACCGGATTCCACTGAATACAACTCTTGGTAAGACTGGTGGTTGCACTTTCGGACTTCTGCCGACTGTCAACGAGCTACAAAAAACAGCTGGAACCAAAGGCTTGATGTGCTTCCTGAGGCACGGAGTGGTCTCGGTATGCAACGATGGTCAGCTATCCACGGACAAAAGCGATAGGCCATCACATCGGCTGCCGGCAGAAGTTACCACCCACCGACAAAGTCTTGTCGCCAAGCGATTCGTCGTGATGATCCGGCATGATGTCTGGTGAAGCTGTACGGAGGACGGGTCTGAGCAGTTGTTTTGCGGTGTGTGCCGGGTACTATGCATTAAATTTTGTTGTGTCGGTCGTGAAGGGTTTCCAGATCAATCTCCCTCCGGCGAAGCAACGTAGGTCCTGTTGTTAGGGTTATTATTGCATCACCTCACTCAACTGCCGTCTTCCTTCCTATTCACTGTTTTTTTTTTTTTTTTTGTGGATAGGCTCTTAATGAACTTGCGCACTTTATCATCAAGGATTGCATCACTGCTTACCAGCAGGCAAGATTGCGGTTAAGCGGTAGTTTATGATTACAAAAAAAAGCCTCGAAGTGTCTACTATAATAATGCTACAAGTTGGAATATCTGCGTTTTAATAAACGTAGATATTCCAAGTTGTAGCAATCACAGGTAGATGTCACATGTCTTCGAAATTTTGCCTCTAGGACATGCCGGTTTCCTAACAATGTATTCCTTCACCGTTTTGACAGTAAATAATGTACACAAAGGTTTCAATCTACGAACTACAACTTGTAAGTCGCGCCCAAAATCATTAGGCCATCGCAGCTCCGTCCCCTAAAATAATGAATAAGTGTGACGTAAAATAGAATGTGGCCAATTTTGCATGTATTGTAGGTATTGTTACATAAAATCGTCAAACGTTTTGCCGAAGTTAGAACTAAAATGTATTATCAGACGTTTCATTTTACGCAGTATACGAAACCGCTAATCGGTGACCCGCTGCATTGATAGATGCAAAACACTGAACGTTGTTCAGTCGTTTTACATAATAGAGGTTTTGTAAAACGGCGGATTTCCCAATCTATTTACGACCTATTTACAATCTATATACACCCATCATGATCATCATCTCAGCGTTAATCCCAGTCGCATCCGAAGCTTTTTCAGCTTTGGAGTCTGGGGTCCGCTTTACCAGTCTAACTGCTGTTTTGGGTAAATTTCGATATTTTCCGTGGAGCGACTGCCGTCTGACCTCCACAACCCGAAGGCGATATTGAAGCATTGCAGTTAGACCAATTGTTAGACTTTTGAGGGCTCTAAGAACCCGTAACGTACTTTCCGAGGTGCGACCAGACCAGTGCAAATATTCCTAGTTTATGCATACAAACATTTGCACTTTGTGGAGATCGAACCCGCACCTCCTTGCGCAGCGGCCGCATTCGCTACCGCTACGCCACGGAGGTTGTCAATTATTTACGACGTATATGTATATACGAAACAGTAATATTTCTAGTTGAAAGCACAGTTTCACAGTACGTGAAAGATTATTATACCAAACCACAACTATTGTTCAGTTCTTCAAAGTCTACGACGAGCCCACAGTATCCTGTACGAAGTTGATTATGATATTTCTCGAATACCAAGTAATCCAATGGAATACATTTGTATCTTTCCCTTTGTTTCGTAAAGATTCAAAAGCACTTTGTAGAGTTAGAGAGACGAATAATGTTCTATAGACGTGCTTGTATTAGATGTCGGGGCGTAAAGGCGTGTTCTTAGCTGAGTTACAAACTGAATATTTTGAAAACATTCGTTTGAAGCATAAAATAAGACCATAAGCACTCGTTTATAATTATAAAAAAAGAAACATAACCTATGTTTCTTTTTTTAGTGAGCAGGAATATGGGTGTTTCTTGGGTAAAAAAAAATATTCTATTTAGTCTTTCTTACGGATTATAGAAAAATATTAGATACCTATATTTTGTTTTATCAAATTAGTAAAAATTGACAAATATAAAAGGCATCATAGATCAGGAGTACGGGCTGGTGACGTCACTCGTTGCTAAAAAGTGTAGCAAGGAATGACGTCACGCGAGTTTTCAACGCACTGTATCGTCTTCATTTTTTGTTTATATCAAAAAAGGAAAAATTCGTGTGAAGTTTTTTTTTGGAAATCTGACTGACGGACTAATTAGTTTTTTTTAGTCAACTACCCTATTCCAAATAATGCTTAGTGATTGACATTATTAACACCTGATATTAATGCTACGAAAACCTTATTGCTATCCAACAACTCAGTTGTACTCAGATTGTAAAGTTTTAACAGTTTGTCAACTCTTCATGTTGCAACCCATACCAAGAAGAGATTCCAGTGTCCTACCGTCCGATCCCAATGAACGAACCAATATTCCCCCAGGTTCACAATATAAAATCACTTTTGCCCAACACGAATACTTCACAATAGGTTCACTAATCTATAAGAAAATCCACAATTAACTAAATATGCGTGATTCTAATAAGTTTAAGCTAAAGGCTGAGGTGATGAACTGGCTGCTTCAGCAAGACTATGCACAAACAGAGTCATTCTGCACAAATCTTTTGCTGCAAATCTAACTGCACAACCAATTACAGGCAAACACCACATACTAAGTGCTATTTGTAATTTTATCAATGAATGCTTATATTTTGATTACAATGGATTCGAAATAGAACTTTAGACTAATGACGTCTGACAAATGTCGATACTGAGTCAGCGTGGACGTCAACCAGGTCGCTGCGTTCGTTTACCAGTTTGCACATGCGAGGTACAAGTGAATTAGCACCAGACACTGTATGGCGAAGAGTTGACAGCCTCCATAGCGTAACGGTAGCGAACGCGGTCGCTGCGCGTGGAGGCGCGGGTTTCATCCCCGCACGGTGCAAATATTTGTATGCATGAATATTAATATTTGCACTGGTCTGGCTGTGCCTCGGAAAGCACGTTAAGCCGTTGGTCTCGGTTGCCATATGAACATCTAATGGCAGTCGTTACGGGTTATTGGAGCCCTCAAAAGTCCAACAAATGGTCTAGCTGAAATGCTTCGATATCGCCTTCGGTTTGTGGAGGTCAGACGGCAGTCGCTTCACGGAAAATGTCGAAGTTTAGCCAAAATCAGCAGTTAGACTGGTAAAGCGGACCCCAGACTCCAAAGCTGAAAAAACTTCGGATACGACTGGGATTAACGCTGAGATGGTGATGACTGTATGGCGAAGAGGTGGAGCTAAGGGTGTTATGGCTTTGCTGCGTATTACGTCCTATGCCTGTGATAATTGCCTTATACATATATTAAATATAAAACAAGCACAATACTAAAGTCGTCTGACCCCGTCCTTACGAACTCCGCTCCACTCGCGTTTGCGAAGCTATTAATCTTAGTGCAACTCCAGCACATACAGTAACTAATTGTACTGCTTCGTATTTTTTAATCAAACTACCCTCAGTTTGATCGATTTATCCTGACTTGGAGCACTATTTGCTAAAATTAAGGTACAATGGTAATTTATTGTACCTTAATTTTAGCAAATAGTGCTAGCCTCTTCTCAACCATATTGGGTTTAGCTAATGTAGCCAGATGCAACTTAATACCAGCTTTTTACGTCGAGCAAAAGTCTATCTGATCTCTGCAACCCTTACTAGGGAATACGATACCCCTTTTTTTGTTCTGGATGGGAAATCTTCAAATGACCTCTCCCGCTCTGGGCGGAGTGGAAGGGCGTGTCAGATTTTGATTTTGATTTTGATCGGTCTTCGTGGATCCCGTCATGATGCTGCCCAATTCCCCTGGTGAGAGTTCCCTTAGTCGCCTCATACGACAACCACGTGACGATGTGGGTTGGTACTATTCTAAGCCCGGTACCCCGCAGGGTAAAAAATTAAAGGGGTAAACCGGATTTAGGATACGATTATTTAGTTATTGTAAGTGATGGAGATTCTCAAACACCAAGTGCCTGTTATTTTTCTTCAGCTTTATATCAGCGTGATGCAATTAGGTTGTATCCTAAAAAATAATTTAATATCCATCAGTTAGATTTATAAAAAAATATTGGAAACGTATTTTTTATTTTTTTCTTTCATTCAAATACTTAGAAAGATATATTAATTTGAAAAGTCGCATGACGTCACGCCGTGGTACTACATATACCACGGCGTGACGTAATTAGCCCCCACTCCGTAACTTTAATACTTTATATCTCAGTAGTTTTTGGTAATTTTGACAAAATAAAAAATACAGGTCTTAATTTTTTTTATTATCTATAAGACGGACTAATTATTTTTTGATTTTCATAAATTGGATACATCCCTATTAAAATGTTGAGTTTTTCTCAATTTTTAAGACACTCTTCTCTTCTCTGTGAGAGGGGTCATATTTGACCATGCGGCGCGGGTTCGATGCCGAGGTGGTCATATTATGTCTTCGACTTTTAAACACGTCATGTCGGTTTCCCCAGTTCAACTTTTGAACATCAATGTTAACGGCTAATATTACTCATACAGCCGTAATACCCCACATATAAAAGCAGTGACTTGGAAAAAAATTCTAGAAAAGAAAAAGAAAATGTTAAGAAAACCGTGTTTACTGGAAGTTCAGAGTGTGACAGTAAATGAATTATAACTACACTTACGTGTAGGAGAAGATCTGACTGACTACAATTTAACCCTTAAGCTTAAGATGTTGAAATAAATCACCCCCCCTTCCGCTCGCGAACATGGCGGTGGCGAAAAACCAAAATCGCAATAGTTTGGACTTTTGCCTCCTATTATGTTATGGGGCACTATTTTTTATTGAAACTTTCAGGTTTTGTTGAGGAATAAACAAGGAATGCAACGTTTTTTTTATTGATTCCGAAATAAATACAACAGCTTACATGAACGAAACATTAAAATTCTCAGGTCACGAAAGCCCAGTAACAATTTCGAACACATTTTATTTACTTGCCTTTACTTTTACACCTTAAATTATATATGTATATGCTTCTTCTGATCATAAACTATGATAAAATAACAATACATACCTTTTAATCCTCAAAAATGCACCAAAAATAAGCAAAAACACAAGAGCATCGAAATTTTGGTTCACCACTTCCAAAGACAAACTTTGTACACAGTTTGTTTACTGGCTTGAGTGCAGGGTCCCGGTATTAAATTCAAGAGCGACATTCTCTCCTTTTCTTTTGCATAGACATCACATATCAAGAAAAAGACAAAACATTATTATTACTCGAGTGTCTTCAAGTGAATAGGCTGTTAATAAACTAGCGCGCTTTACCATCAACGATTGCATCACTGCGTATCATCAGGCGGGATTGTGGTCAAGCACCAGTAGTAGCCTGACACGCCCTTCCGCTCCGCCCATAGCGGGAGAGGTCATTTGATAATTTGCCGTCCAGAATAAAAAAAGGTTAAGGCTGGAACTTATCATGGTGGCCTAGTGGTTAAGACACCAGCCTCTCAAGTATGAGTGTGCGAGTTCGATTCCAGGTCAGGCAAGTACCAATGTAACTTTTCTAAAGTTATATGTACTTTCTAAGTATATCTTGGACACCAATGACTAAAGGTGAAGGAAAAACATCTTGAGGAAACCTGGACTTTATAAGTCTGAAATCGCCAATCCGCATTGAGCAAGCGTGGTGATTACGCTCAATCCTTCTCTGTATGAGAGGAGACCTGTGCCCAGCAGTGGGACTATAAAAAAGGTTGCTGATGATGATGATGATGATGAAGGCTGGAACAAAACTTAATAAATAAACAAAAGTTTTTTTTTGTTCTGTTAAGGAAGAAAAAAACAACCCTTTCAGCGCTATACAAAGCATTTGGCATAAAATAATTTGTATCAGAGTAAAGCAGAAGTAGTGTCTTAAGATTTAGTAATAATCACACTCATAAAAGACGTCTTTTGTGTCCACAATGTTATGTCGCTCCTGTGCAAACTACTTGGGATTATAATTTCCATATTACATTGTAAAATAAGACATTGTACGTAACCTCATATGTGACTAGGTTTGGATATGGTACATATTCTTATATGGTACGTATAGCTTCTTTTTTTAAATTAGCATAATTCGCAGTGCCAAGATGGCCGGAGATGGCACAAGACAGGGAGATTCGGAAAGAAAACGGGACTCAAGTGGCCTATACAAAAACAAAATGGCTCACCAGCGATTGAATACATTGATACAAAGATATGAGATAGATCCAATAAACTTATGGACTAATTTCTCACAGGTAAACTGTTTGGGCCCATCGAATTGCTCTCGCACTGATTGTAATGTTGGCTGCACTTGCCTGTGTTCCGGGTTATTGGTAAATAAGAACTCACCCGGACGTGGGCACCACCCTCCAAAGCTGTCAAAATGACAGCCTACTACTAGCTCTTCGAGCCGAACCCCGATGAGGCCACAGTTCCGCGTTCGCGAACTCCTTCCTTAAGACGTCAGGAGAGACTCCCGAACATAATTGTTGGTACATCCTAGGACTGCCGAGACGCGGTGACACTATCACAGGTGAGTTGCACTGGCATACTTTTGGTGTGAGATATTTTTGTGGGCACCCGCTGTCATTCTGGAACCTTCGAAATATATGTATATTGAACCTAAACTCTTAATACAGTCCACTTCTACCATCAAGGATTCATTATGATCCATCTAGCGCCGTCTTAAACAGTTCATAAATGACTTATTATTATTTGTCGATAAATATCGAATAAGTTCATTTGTTTTCGAGATACAATAATGTTTTCAATTATTTTCTAAATTAAAATCACTATCTAAATATTAATATTATATGCGATCAAAGTCTTAAACCGAAATAATAATCAATATACAAACACGTGTGCGTGGGAATAGCATTCGGACGACCCGTCGTACGCCGAGTATCCACTCTTTACGTTGTTGACATCACCACGATTCGGACGAAGCGTTTTGCCTCGTCATTGTTACCGCGTACATTGAGGGACTCTATAAATTGAGTGTTTTCAAGGCTAGAGAATAAATGAATAGGCTTCTTATAAACTAGCGTGCTTTTAAAAAAGATATTTTAGTCTGTCCTTTTCCAACTATCTTCAGATCGACTTCCAGTCTAATCATAAGCAGCTGAATACCAGTATTTTATGAGTATGTTGTACAGTTGCATTTGGATAGACCGTACACCGAACCTTTCTATACCTAGTACCTGAGCAACACCGTGGGAAGACTGGTTGACTGGTTGAATGGTTGACATGACTGCAATCCCGCCTGACGGTAAACAGTGATGCAATCGTAGATAGTGAAGCGCGCTAGTTTATTAAGAGCCTATTCACTTAAAAAAATCCAGTGAACAGGAAGGAAGACGGTAGCTAAGCGAGGTGATGCAATGTTAAAACCAACAACACGACCAACGATGGTGCGCCAGAGGAAGATTGCTCTAGAGACCCTCCACGACTAAAACCCCGACACAACAACATTTGGTACATCGTACCCGGCACACATCCCAACATAACTGTTCAGACCCTTCCTCCGTGCGGCTTCACCAGACATCATGCCATATTTTGCAGTTTTTAGCGGTGTGCTACGCAGTCTTAACTCCAGGAATCATGGTGGTGCTCCACCGGCTATTGGTTCATATTTATTAATAAATGTTTTAAAATTCATATCCAAATTTTCATTACTCTGAACCAGCTAACGTGTTTGCTTTACGCGACAAGTCTCGTTATTATTCAGTTCACAATCTGGGATGCTGCACTTAACTTGAGCACTTTCTAGCGCAAGACAAAATGTCGCCCTCGCTTAGTGTGGGCCCGCCAACAAAACCAGTCTGCGGGAGCCAATGGGCTTTCAGTGCTCGATATTCTATATTTAAACGTGATTTAGTGTGTTCAAATTGCGTTGAATACACAGGTTTCTTACTGTCTATAGCATTTTTAATAATGCTTTACTGCAATTTGAGTTGTATATCTGTTAGCAGGAGGTTTGAATTTGTGTGGCTTGGTGTAGACCCGTAATAATTTGCAGTAATTTAGGTTTTTATTTTATGGATTCTGATAAATTTATTCATTTGTGTCTATTAAAAAAAGTTATGCGTAAACTGATTTTTATCCGACTTTGAAGATCTTTGACAGTTGTTACGGGTCATCTTACCTAGTGGTATATGGTACTAAACTCAGTGGTTTTCTTAAAATTTTGATTTATTTATTGAGAAAGTAAAAAAAAGAGCAAAGTCGGAGCGGGTTGCTACTAAAAATAATTGACATTAAACGACACAGCATATAAGTTATGTCTCAAGAGTCAACTAACCAGCATGCTCTATGTTTAAAGACGCTAAAACTATGGACGACAAGAGACCATGGCGCATCGTAGATACACGTAAGCTGGTCCTTTGTTCTATCCCTGTCACTAGTGTGAAGATTAAGACCCACACTACATTGTAGAGCACAGCGAAAGAAATAGAAAAAAAAACTTTTGTTTCAGACGGGAGTCTATAATGTTAGTAACATTTTTACTTAACTTCTAGTGTTAGTTGGTTACATTCACTTATAATACAACATAATTTTTTGTTTATGCAAAACACGAAAATTTCAAAAAGATATGAAAAGCCACAAAGTTATGAGCTTGTTATCCTACTTAGCTGTCCCAACAAAAATATGTTCCACGCTCCGCTCAGGCGGGCGAGGGGTGCATTGACCTCTGGCGTCAGCTGTTGCGCGGGCGACACGTAACCGGTTATGTTGGCTTTACAAAGTATTACGTGAAAGCAAAAATTTAAAATGAAGAATAGTTTTCGAGAAAATTTAATTGTAACGATAGTATACTTCGTAACTGAACTTGCTTCATGTATCGAAACTGGCACTTTCGATTATATATTACTTATTGATTATACTTATCACTTTCGGTTAGGAATATATTATTAAAGTGTCACTTTCGATTAATAACTGCGTATTTTGCTTATACTTACAATCATTTTTTAATTTTAACAACAACAGACTTTACTTGAAACATCTTTATTAAGATATACAATGACGCCAATGACTGATTAAAAGGCGAAGGAAAACATCTTGAGGAAACCTGGACTTAAAGTCTGAAATCGCAAATGCACATTGAGCAAGCGTTGTGATTACGCTCAATCCTTCTCTGTACAAGAGGAGACCTGTGCCTAGCATTGGGACGATAATAAGATTGATGATGATGATCTTTATTTAAAATATATGTAGGTGTTATCGTGTATTATGAGCCTGTACTTGATCTTCTGTCGGAGACATATTGTTAGCATAACTATGACACTTATCACAGATATCCTTTTATCCAATTCACATAAAAATTTTCAATACTGGGACATATAAATTATAAACAATATATATATTTATATATAAACAATATCTACAATATAAACAATGTAGCCAACATCTTAAAACTTAAAATAATGACGTTTAAATACATTCTACATTTGAACCTAACCACCAACTCTATTCTATTCCATTTTCAAATAAAGTCACCAAACGCCATCTCCATCAAAACTCGCTCCCCAAGGGCCAACCGTCAGTACTTCCACCCTTTTATAAACATCTGTCTCGCTCGCACACAAACCAACAGTGGTGGTCATTAATCACTCTGTTCAGGTGATACAAGATGCGGGCTCCATCAGTCACCAACGATAAGGGATTACAGTCCGCAATTATGTCACGGTTGATCTATACGGGTATTCAACTGCAACTATTTCGTAATGTTACCATGATGCGAGCGCTCATTTATTTTGGAGGCCATATTGATTCGAGAATTTTCCACCATTATGTGACAGGTGGATTGCAGTTTTGACTAAACTGTGCGGTTTATTAGTAGATTCGCATGAATTTATCCGCCCGAAATGTGCGGATAGTCGTTTTTTAATTTCTATAAGAGACTTATATGAATTGGCACTTTTTGAATTTCATGTAGTTTTTTATTAATCGACTTAAAAAAAAAACAGGTTATAAATTCGACCCGTATGAATGTAAACCAAATTTCAAGTGTATGTATGTACTATGTATGTATGTTTTTGTGCGCATATTTCCGTGACTACAAGTCCGATTTAAGTAATTCTTTTTTTGTTATAGGTACTATGTATTGTTCAACTTAAGGAATTTTTAAGTTTCATCAAAACAGTTTTTTCGTATTGATGAGAACTTACACTAACATGGGTTATGGTTATGGCTATTGTTATGAGGTGAAAAATGTAACTTTCGAATTTCGACGAAGACACTGAAAAGCATGAAAAAAAACTTCAAAAAAACACTTGAAAGGAAAAAATAATTTTACTTTTGTCATGACTCTAGAAGTCGGTGTCTCGAGGTTTCTGTTGTTTAGCTCATTATTAAAATTATTTTTTCTGAATTATGTACACGTTTTATGATATTTCAGTCTTATCACTTCTGTTCGCTAGGATCATTTCTTGAGTTTCGTACACAAAGAGAAAAAGCGAGACACTAGTACCAATTATTAATATTATTATTCATTTATTTCAGGCGACGCCACTACTACCATACCATAGATTTTTATAGAATAGTACCATAGATGTTTATAGAGTAGTACACAAGAGCGCGAGTTCAACTTGCACTAGGCTGTTTTTTTTTATGTGAAACCTTCAGCATCGTTATGTTTTGATAGTCGATAAATCGAAAAAGCTACAGCAAAAAGAAACAGACATTAATTCATAAGATTGAACGTGGGACAAAATCGAGATAGGAAGCATTGTATGCGTATAGTGTTATTTATGTTGACGGTTCTCTTTGTGCTCTTTTCTGAACGCTCTCTATTCGTGTTTACCAAGGCATAGTGGGAATTTATTTGCACTGGTCTGGTCGTGCCTCGGAAAGCACGGTAAGCCGTTGGTCCTGGTTGCCATACGAACATCTAGTGGCAGTCGTTACGGGTTGTTGGAGCCCTCAAAAGTTCAACAATTGGTCTAACTGCAATGCTTCGATATCGCTTACGGGATGTGGAGGTCAGACGTCAGACGCTTCACGGAAAATATCGGAGTTTAGCTAAAATCAGCAGTTAGATTGGTAAAGCGGACTCCAGACTAAAAAGCTGAAAAAAGACTGGGATTAACACTGAAATGATGATGAGCGGGAATTTATTTGAGCTACAAAGTTTTACGTGTTGATACGTAGCTTGACATCCAAATTTTTGAAGGATTCACTTCTACCACATTTTAATTACACATAATATGCTTTTTTCCATAAATGAAAACTTGGCACATTATGCATTCAGTTACGCAATGAAACAGAAAAAAATATAGAATATAATTCCACATTTTTTGGGCGACAGTCCAATGAATTGTCTAATAAAGGGCTCAGTCTAATCAAAACCATCATCTTCTTTTCACAAAATGTGGGAAAATTCTCGAATCAAAATAGCCTGAGAAATGTGACTCAAAGAACTCTCAAATCCGTCGTCTGAACAGTCGCTGGTAACTATAGTAACGACATATTTTGAGCAATTGTTTTTCAATCAGTTGCGTGTTTGTTTCCAACTTGGTAGTAGCAAATTCGTGTTGACGGTTTACGCGTTTCAAGTGATGTTTAGGTATTGATAATTTCATTGAACAATAGCTCAGAAGAGAGATTTTTTAAATTGTTGACATATTTCTTTTACCCGAAATTAAAATGGATGCCGTGTATATGAAAATTACTAAGTTGAAGAAGAAAATATAGTAGTAATATAATCTTTCATAATGTTTTTTTTTTTTCAAATAACTTTAAATTTTATAGGTATGGATGACAGCAGGTCAAGCTACCTGAAACTGTCAAATATTCCCAATCAATCTTGACCCTGAAACGCTTTAGAGATATAGTTGAAAATCTAATAAAGAAATCTGACAGATTGTAGTAGCTAGATGTGCAGCTGTCGTCTGTACAACTATGAAAAAGTTAACTGACATGTGAAACAATGAAACAGTTAAATGGTTTTGTTTTTTTTCTGAATCATTTTGAACAAGAATGTACATTCAAACATCTGATTACAATAATAATGTAAGTGTCTTCAAGGACAGAGTGAATACGCTCTTAAAAACTAATACACTTTTCCATTAATGATTGTGTCACTGCTTTCCATAAGGTGGGATCGCGGTAAAGAATAGAATAGAATAGTTAATAGTACTAGGTAGTTAAAAAGTAAATAAATGAAAGTAAAATAAGGCTGTAAAAACCTAAAAAGGGACTTAGATATCTGAGAAGAAATAATAAAACCAGAAGATTAAAGAGATAGAAAAAAATAATATACATTAAAATTACTAAAACCAAAAATCTTTCAAAATTACCAAATCTAAACAGAATTTTGAAAACCATAAAAGCCACAGAAGAAATCGAAAATCGAAAGGAATCCAGATGCAAAACAGGCTATGTATATCGTATTGAACTAACAACAACTATACTCTATGAACTGCCAACGTTAGTGAAAATTGCTACAATTACAAATATTATTGCTTAAACTTCATGTGCATCCTATCTGAACCTCCATCATTATTGGCATACATAACAGTTGCAACGTTATTTAAAACAAACATGACTAGAATATCATTGCCTCATTCTGTGTCAGTATTAGTTGGAGTGCGGTCGTGCATACAGATATAAGTGTAATCATGTATATCAACAATACAATCATTGTCTTGTGTGTACTGGGATTTGTTACAACCAAAAAACTCAGTGATGATTGTAAGTATGAGTTTGGTTTTGTTATTACTGCTTATATTTTTATTATTTAACCGACTTTAAAAAAAGGAGGTCATCAATTCGACCCGTATGTATGAAATATTTCCATAACTGCACAGTTTTCGTATATGTTAGTCTATATCAGCGTCTGAAGATATGTGCCAAGTTTCAAGAGTGTATGTAAGTATGTTTTTATGTTTGTGCGCGCATATTTCCGGAACTACAAGTCCGATTTAAGTAATTCTTGTTTTTTTGTTGTACTAAGTATCGTGTTGTAAAGTTTTCAACTAGCAATAATCGCACCTCGGATTAACCTCATTGGTTACGATATTGCCTCTGCGCAAAAACAAGGAGCCGGACGCCCGGTGTCACCACTGCGTCGACTGCCGGGAGGACGGGAGGATATGGTGCACCATACGCTGCCAGAGTGTGCCGCTTGGGAGGAGCTGCGCCGTGTCCTCATCTCTGAAGTAGGCAGTGACTTGTCGCTGCCGGCCGTAATCAAGTCGATGGTCGGCAGCGAAGAGTCCTGGGATGCGGTGGTTTCCTTCTGCGAAACAGTTGTCTCGCAGAAGGAGGCTGCGGAAAGGGAGAGGGAGATCCCGTCCGGGCGTCGTCGGAGGGCGGATAACGCCCTCTTCCAGCCCCCCGAGTCTATCGCCCCTGGGTCCAGGGGCGATAGACTCGGGGACATCTGTCACCCCCCAAACATCAGGACCCGGGGTGGCGGCGCGAAGTGTTCCACGCGCGCTTCTCTTAGACGTCACGGGGGGAGTCCTATACCTCACTCCCCCCCCTGACCCGAGGAGGCCCACGGTGGTGGGCCAGCACCAATCGGGGGTCGCGGAAGCAGTATTAGTTCTCGCAGCCCCCGGTGTAGGTGTGAGACGGAACAACCGGGTGGTTTTTAGTCAGTAAGAGTCTGACAGACCCCGTCGCCCGCCCCAGAGCGGCGGACATCCATGAGGATTTTCCACCAGGGAAAAAAAAAAGGTATCGTGTTGTATAGGTTCAACTTAGGGAATACTGCAAGTTTAATCAAAATCGGTCCTGCAGTTTTTGAGATAGGGATTTTTTTCGTATTGACGAGAATTTATTCTAACATGGGTCATGGCTGCCACTGTTGTTATGAGATGAAGAAAAAAAAAAAAATTTTCGAATTTTGACTGAGACACTGAAAAGCAAGAAATAAAAACTTTTTACAAAAATTCGGTTTCTATTGTTTTGTAAAAAGTTTTTTTTTTTAAATATAATTATTGTTATCAACATTTTCATTTGGTTGTTAAGTTTTTTTCTAGGTAACTGACCACTTTTGTCCGTCATTCCGCGCTAAGAATTAGCCAATTAGGCACGATTGCTATCGACATAAGATATCTTTGCGTTACAAACTATTAATCTCAGTATTTTAAGTATTTGCTAATAATATACATTTGACAACTATAGCCTTAATCACTCATTGCTCACTATTTAGCTAACCATTTATGATTTAGTTAGCTCTTAATCAATGCTTAACTTTTCTTTATTCATAAACGCTAGTTCGCAGATGATTAGTAGCGAAACCAAGTAGAGGTGAAACTATGCGTTCAGTACAGATAATAATCAAAATCCCTACTAATATTGTAAATGCGAAATGAAATGAAATCGTTTATTAAGCAAGTAGGATCACTTTTACACGTCATGTTTATTTTTTATTTTATTTTTTTAACTAGATTAAGCCGGCATTTCCTAACTGACTACCTCTGAGAAGAAATAGCCGAAACAAACTCAGGGATCATCGTCTTTTTTCAAGTCCAGACATTAAAAATGAAAATGTTTACAATAATTTACCTTATAATTACGCATATTGCTTAATAACAATTAACAATGCTTAACAGAGCGAGCAGCTCAGTCCCAAGCTTTTTTGTCTTCTAAATAATCTGTGATTTTATAATACCCCTTTTTGCAAAGTTTGGCCTTTATATGGTTCTTAAATCGTTTAATGGGTAAGTTTCGAACGTCCATGGGAAGCTTGTTGTAAAAGTGTATACATTGACCCATGAACCAGTTGCCTACTCTGTGGAGACGAGTGTGATGTAAAGCAAGATTGTGTTTGTTCCTGGTATTTATATTATGAATATCGCTTATTTTCTTAAAATTCGAGATATTTTTATGAACATACATAAGATTTTCAAATATATATTGTGAAGCTACAGTCAGAATGTTCACCTCTTTGAACTTTTCTCTAAGAGATTCTCTAGGACCAAGGTTATAAATGGCTCGAACAGCCCTCTTCTGTAAAACAAAGATGGTATTGATGTCCGCACAAGTTCCCCAGAGAAGAATCCCATAAGTCATAAGACTATGAAAATAACTAAAATAAACAATTCTGGCTGTATCCACATCAGAAAGTAAGTCTGTCCGTTTTTTTTTAATATTCTTAAACTAGTGCTTGACTGCAATCCCGCCTGATGGTAAGCAGTGATGCAATCGTTGATGGTAAAGCGCACTAGTTTATTAAGCCTATTCACTTAAAAAACTTAGGAATAGGGAGGATGACGGCAGTTGAGCGAGGTGATGCAATGTTAAACCCAAGACTAACACGACCAAACGATGCTGCGCCAGAGGGAGATTAATCTGGAGACTCTCCACGACCAAACTCCCGACACAACAACATTTGGCGCATCGTACCTGGCACACATCGGAACACAACGGCTCAGACCCGTCCTCCGTACCGCTTCACCAGACATCATGCCGGAACACGACGAATCGCTTGGCGGCAAGACTTTGTCTGGTGGGTGGTAACTTCTGCCGGCAGCCGATGTTATGCCTACCACCGAGGAAACCACCGTCTGTCTCTCTGTTACGCTTTCACGTCTAAACCACTGAACTGATTTTATTGAAATTTGGTACAAAGATAGAGTTGACCTTGTGAAATAATGGATAGTTTTGATTCCGGACTTTTGAAGAGTTCTCTTGGAAACACGATATAACCGAACTCCACGCGGGCGAAGCCGAGGGCGGAAAGCAAGTAGTTCACTAAATAGGATTTTTTAGCTTGTACGATCTCCTTCATCTATTCCTCCGACGATTCAAAACTATATAACTTTTCTACGTCGTTTTGGAAGTCCAAGAAAAGGTTTTCGACATCCATATTTACGCTCATAAATATAAAATACTCGATATTATGTTTACTCAAACTTATGGTTAAGTATCTATTGTTGAGAAGGAATCTAAGTTAACAATTTCCAAGTATTATTTTTGTAGTTATTGGTCGTATTGTTGCGTGAAATTAATTTTATAACAAGGCATTGTTTTCATTTTTTATGGGAACGACTTTTTTTTTATAATTGGCCTGAACAATTCAAATTAATATCATGAAATAACTATTATGAACAACTTTTATACAACGACTATATATTATTTAATCATCCTTACTTATACAGTATGTTAAATAACAGAGGGCGTTCCCTTAAACTCGTTAATATATATCATTAATAGATTAAAACTAAAATTATCAGCATAGAAAAATAAGCATAAAAGAATCCGAATAAAAAAAAATTCTAATTGGAAATAAATTTGAAACCTCCTGTTTTAAATCAAAATAGTAGTCGTCATGTATAAATAAATTGCGACGTTGCCGTCTTTCATGTTCGCGTGTACAGTGTGTTTCTTTTACATGTCAATTTAAAATTTTTATTGAATATTTTCTTATTGGAAAAAAATTTAAAACATTTTGTTTTCGAATGGAAATATTTTTTTTAGCATGTATGTATGCTATACTATTTCGGGTTAACGGGAACGCCCTCTGTTAGTTAACATACTGTATTATAAATGGGAAAGTGAGTTTGTTTGTTTGTTTGTTCCGCTTTCACGCTGTAACTATGAATCGATAGCTTTGAAATTTTGCAGACGTAAGGTTAGAAGTCCGGATTAAATAATAGGATACTTTTTATCTAGGAAAAAAATAATATTCCCGAGGGAAATCTAAAAAGCGCGATATAATAGAAGAGAGTAGAGTGACTACCTATCTGACCTCCACAATCCAGTCACTGGCAATACGATACGCTATGGAAAAACTGATTGTAAAACTTTCAGGCTTCTGACGAAGTCTGAGTCAAAGAAGTCAGACGTGCATGCTGAGGTATTGTGCGATCTTGGTTCATTCATCTACGGACCAAAAGCGGCGAGCATAACCTAACCTGGGGACCTAGTCTGCTAATACTACGATCCGGACGAAGCGTTTCGCCTCGTCCTTTATACCGCGTACATCGAGGGACTGGAACAATTTGCTAGCGGCAGTTTTTCCGTCGGACTACAATTTGAGTGTCTTCAAGGCTAGAGTGAATAAGCTCTTAATAAACTAGCGCGCTTTACCATCAACGAATGCGTCACTGCTTACCATCAGGCGGGATTGCGGTCAAGCGCTAGTTCATGAATTATAAAAAATAATAATACTACAATAGAGTCAGAATGGTCCACAGTGTTCTCATAATGATCGATTTTGACAAGTGTCGTAATCTACTAACAAAATGGCGTCATTATGACTTTCCAGTGATCCATCACTTCTCCATATTAATAAATGTTCGAATTGAGTAGTAGTTTTTAGAAAATCGTTTCTACTATCGGGTTTTATAAAATGACAATAAGGTAATGTCATTGTATTACTATTACATTACGAGATAACTGACCGACAATTGATTAATCATTATGAATTAAGCAGATTACGTACTTTCAGCACAATGATAATGGATTCGTGATGGAATGACAATTATGTACAAAATATACATATAAAAATAGCAAACTCGGGCCCCTGATCGATCGAATCATGTCTGTTGTTTGCCAACCCCATACAGAAACCGTTTTAATTTTATTTTATTATCGCTTTTTTGTTTTTTCAACTATCAAATCACAACGATGCAAATAGGTTTTTTCTACGACCATTTGGTAATTTGCTTAATACATAACCATAAGTCATATCTCAATAGTACTCATTCCTCCCAAGTCGTGTTACAATAACCATTTCCACACCGGTAAACCGTACTAAAATGAAACTTTTTAATTTTTTTTATGGCTATGTCATCTAAAAATCAACATAATGTAATCGTTATGTTTATTTTTAGATGGTCGATCGATTTATTGCAAATACGCGCGCTTTTTGGGATAATTCCCAAAAAGCGCGCGTATTTGCGTCATGACTAAACATTGCATGTTATTAGGCTGTATGGATGAATTGCCTTTTTGTTTTTATTTATTTCAAGGTCGTAAAAAAAGTTTTATAAGCCCCTGCCGCAAACAGCTATTGTAATACTCATGCTGATCTATTCAACATTAAAATTACAAACTCGCGATCTATTGTGCCACTCAGCTTCGCTTCGTGGCACAAACTAGCACTCGTCTTACAATAGCTATCATGGCTTGACAGTGGCGCATAAATAACTATTGCTTCAAAATATGTATACAGTATGTTAACTAACAGAGGGCGTTCCCGTTAACCCGAAATAGTATAGCATACATACATGCTAAAAAAAATATTTCCATTCGAAAACAAAATGTTTTAAAATTTTTTCCAATAAGAAAATATTCAATAAAAATTTCAAATTGACATGTAAAAGAAACACACTGTACACGCGAACATGAAAGACGGCAACGTCGCAATTTATTTATACATGACGACTACTATTTTGATTTAAAACAGGAGGTTTCAAATTTATTTCCAATTAGAATTCTTTTTTATTCGGATTTTTTTATGCTTATTTTTCTATGCTGATATTTTTATTTTAATCTATTATTGATATATATTAACGAGTTTAAGGGAACGCCCTCTGTTATTTAACATACTGTATATCTCTAATAGAAACCGCTCCGCCTTCGATGCTACAATTGACTCCAAGATCTATAGTACTATTGTAGGCCTCAGTTCAAATACACTTGTGCAAGCAACAAATACGATCAATGCACTTCAGTGAATCAACATTGCCAATCATCTTGATCGAATACAAACAGGATCCATTGGTACTAGTACGTGAATCATCGATAATTATTTCACAATACTCTTCGATGACCGCCTTCAGTCATGATTGACATATTAACATTTGCTGTCCTTTTATCATTTCTTCATCGATTTTGACCTATACAACTTTGTAATAAGGTTGATGTAGAATTTTGTCCCAGTCGCAGAAGGAAGCTACGGAACGGGAGAGGGAGATCTCAACTCCCTTCCCGGGCCGCAGAAGATGCACCGGGCGCCGAGGAAGGGCGGACAACGCCCTCTTCTAGCCCCCATGAACGGGTCTAGGGGCCAGAGACATGGGGAAGTCCCCGCCCCCTATCTGATGTACCCCGAGACGCGCGCCGATACTCGCGCGCACCTCTGAGGCGTTGCACGGGGTAGTGTAACACCCCCTACCCCGTGCAGGAGACAAGGTCCGGACAGACCGGGCCAGCACTAGGGTGTGGGGCCGTGGAAGAATTTAGACTCGCGCGGCCCCACGCACGCTCGTGGTAGAAGAGACACCGGGGTGGTTTTAGTCAGTGAAAGTCTGACAGACCCCGTCGCCTATCCCAGGGCGGCAGACATCCATTGAGGATTTCCAACCCGAAAAAAAAAGTTTTTGTCACAGGTTGCATTGAGGCATTGAGTTGGTTGTGAAGGTGCTATTATGATATACATTTAGATTCTTATTTAGCAGTTTGTAATGGTAGTTTCCTTTTGCAGCGCATGTTTTTAAATATTTACTCTATCTACTGGAAAATAGTTACAGTTAAGTCCCTGCGTCCCTTAGATGGGGCAGAGGGCGTCCACAGCGCACCGCCATCTCGTTTGGTCTTCACCTTGGCTTTTTTATACGCCTATGTTCTTGCGAATGAATGCGATGACCGTTCCCCACGAGGTCTGCTTAGGTCGAACACGTTTACGCTTTTCTTGGGGATTCTAGTCTAGTGTCTATACAGGATACGGATAATAGTCATGGGCTGCGAATATTCGAGGACGTGTGACAGGAACTAAGCCTACGTGGATTCGCCACGTGGAATCGTATGGAATTCACAAGGGAGAGTCCTAAGTCCTAGTAGAACATTATAGGCTGAAGATGTATGTGTGTACACACACTATTAGACTAAAATAATATTGCGACATATACACCAATACTGTAAACTAATAAATATTTATGAGCTTATAGAAAATAACTTTAATATCTATGTACACAACAAAGGTCAGCTTACGCTACCACATCAAAAACTTTCATAACTTTTTCAACAGTGCTAGTCACTGTGAGATCAATTTAACTTCTATTATAATAAACTCGATATTTGTTTAACTTGAAATGACGTCAAATTGAACCATAAATAAGATTTCAATCATCATCATAATCCCAGTCGCATCCGAAGCCTTTTCAGCTTTGGAGTCTGGGGTCCGCTTTACCAGTCCAACTGCTGATATGGCTAAACTTCGACATTTTCCGTGAAGCGACTGCCGTCTGACCTCCACAACCCGAAGGCGACATCGAAGCATTGCAGTTAGACCAATTGTTGGACTTTTGAGGGCTTTTAACGACTGCCACTAGATGTTCGTATGGCAACTGGGACCAACGGCTTAACGTGCTTTCCGAGGCACGACCAGAGCAGTGCAAATATTCATATTCATGCATGCAAATATTGGCACTGTGCGGGGATTGAACCCGCGCCTCCTTGCGCAACGGTTGCGTTCGCTACCGCTACGCCACGGAGGCTGTCATAAATATACATAAAATTTCTATATACTTACAAAATGATCTAATGAATTATTACTCACTACCGAGACCTACGATATACAACATTATTTTTTGTTTATGGGAAACCCGAAACACGTGTCCAGTAAAGAATTAATGTACAGAATTAAGAGTTAAGAAAAGAAGTTTAAAGAATCAATATAGAAGAAAGTAAAGAATTTATGTACAAAATATCAAAAAGATCTCATGAAAAACGACACAGCTATGAGCGTGTTATCCTATTTGGCTGTCCCAACAAAAATATCGTTCACGCTGCGGGTGCACGTGCGACCGGTTCTTTGACCTCTGGCGTCAGCTGTGCGCAGTACTATGATCTATTTATTATAGGCTGCGTGGGACGCTCGGTAGTCACACTGCAACAATTTCTAACCGTATTTGGAAAAAAATATAACACAGTGTAAAAATGATTAAAATCAATTCAGTTGCTTATTCTGAACAAACTGTAGTCAGGTTTGGCATAAACAAAAAACTAACGTTGTACATATTTTTTTTAACATGTTATAAATGGTAAGCAGTAATGTAATCGTTGATGATAAGCACGCTAGTTTATTAAGAACAGTAGTAAAGTTATACTTACAATGAATATTTTTCTTATTTACAGTTAGGTTAATAGATTCCATCTATAACGAACATCCGTGCGCTGCCCAAGGAGGTGTGTGCACGATTGCAGCCGACTGCCCCACAGGTCATTTGGTGGATCAAAAAGGATTATGCCTTGAGCAACAAAGTAAAGGAGTCGAATGCTGTTATGGATGTAAGTAGAACTTTTGTTCAGTATTATATTAATTAATACTAGCAATTTCGTCTGCATAAAGTTTTCTGCCCCTGTAGAATGCTACAGGGGCAGAAAACTTCATGCAGACGAAATTACTATAAAATACTATACTACAAAGTACTATAACGGATCTACTACTACTACTATAACGTTCTAGTACTTTGTTCTCGCTTAGTATTTCTACTGTTATTTTTTTCTCTTTAATCGTCTCCGTGACGTAGTCTAGGCTGTAGCCTTCTTCAAAGATTCGGCTATGAAACGCAAAAAGATTTTTTCCAAATCCCACTGGTAGTACCGGGGTTTATCCCCTACAAGCAATAAAATAATGACATCTTTATAATGATGATGATGATGATAAATAAATATATACGGACAAATCACACAGATTGAGCTAGCCCCAAATTAAGTAGCGAGACTTGTGTTATGGGATACTAACTCAACGATACCATATTTATAATAGATACATATATAAATAAACATCTAAGACCCAGGCCAATCAGGAAAAGATCGTTTTCCATCATGACCTGGCCGGGGATCGAACCCGGGGCCTCCACGTCGCAGGCAGGCGTGTTGACCGCTGCGCCACGGAGGACGACAATAATATATTATACCTATAGATATTGAGGTAGTGTAATAGTATCAGAATTTGCTGAAATCATGTTTTCGGGGTCACCAGTATAGTGGTTTAAGGAACAGGGAAGTGATGAAGTTAAAAAGAGAGCTCCAACCAGACGGGTGTTGTATTGTTATATGTTTTGGGAGCAATATGCCGTGCCCATCGCCACTTAAGTTTGGCAAAACATCTATACCTACTTATCTACTAATATATAAAGCTGAAGAGTTTGTTTGAACGCGCTAATTTCAGAAACTACTAGTCCGATTTGAATAATTATTTTTGCGTTGGATAGCCCATTTATCCAGGAAGGCTTTAGGCTATTTATAAGATTACGCTGCAATCAAAAGGAGCGGAACATTTCTAACTACACGCGAACGAAGTCGCTGGCGGCCGCTAGTAGAAAATAATATTTAATCACCTCGGTCCTCCTGTGGATCTCTTCACTTCTGATTAGATCACGCAGGGCAACCCCAAGCTTAGTTCTCTTCACAAAATATTATCAAGGATCTATATTTTTTAGTATCGGTGAAAGAGACAAGATGCGACAAGCGTGGCGGAATGTGCGTCCGTGGTCAGGATCCCTGCAATAAAGTCGTCAGGTTTACGGAAGCTACTGACTGCCCAAAAGATACCACCTGCTGTGTCATGGTTTAATATTACTATTATGATTCTGTAAACACTTCATTGTGAAAATGTTATTCCAAATAATTGTAGGGGTTGACACCATCGAGAGCTCACGGTGAAGTTTTTACAGAATCTACTGGCTGTTGATTCTATATTGTACTGAATAAGTTTTTTGTTAAGTTCTGTTATAAAACTGGCTTATATTCTGATAAAACTGGTTTATATTTAGATAAAACAGGAGTGACCGCTTAAGGTGAAGTAATTAATAATGTCAGCTTGACGTCACTTAATACAAAGCAACATTCATATTTAGGAATGTTTTCCTTGTTGATTATTTACATAATTAATAAGTAGGTATATATTGTTGTATCATCATCAAACTTTTTGTCATCCCACTGCTGGGCACTGGTCTACCCTCCTTGTTGTATACCCAACAGTATTTTGTTTTTGTGTGTATTCTGATTAAATCTTTGTTATGATGTGCCATATTGATAAAACGAAACGACTTGTTGTAGACAATTATTGAAATGGGCTTAAAGAAAATCAGGCAGTGCTTTTTTTTTGTTTTCTATATCTTTTAATGATAACCACATGATATTTGGGTTATGGGGAATGTAAAGCAACTATGTAGGTAGGTACTAACGGTAGAGAGAATGGTGCGGTTTTGAACGGCTAACCAATGTTCGGACCAACCTTACAAGCTGTTTTGCGGCACACTGTATTCCGATGGAGATTGTATGCAATTTCTATGTATAATTGTGGACATTCTAAAGTGGCAGGTAGTTAAAAATAAAAAGGTGGTTACATTGTCATAAAATGCCATATTTTTGTGTATTTACAAATTAATTGGTGTGATCATCTTTTTATAAATATACAACGTGTAACATAAAGGGTATATACATAACAAAAGCATGGCATCTTTACATGATATCAAACGATATTGGAAGGGTTTTTTAATCCTATCTCTTTATGTTAGGAAGTTATGAGGAAAAACACCGCCTGTGATAGGCTACTATCATACTAGTCACACAGAGATATTGAAGACATTTATCGGATTTTGGCAAGTAACGTGACGGGTAACGAACAGTTATTAACGTATGTAGTGTGCTGCCACGTTTGTTATCATTTGATTTTAAGAAACACACGAAACCGAAAATTTGGTACCAATTTTTTGAGTATTTTATTTTGAGTTGAAACCCTTCCGATATCGTTTGATATCATCTAAAGATGCCATGCCCTTGGTATGTATATACCCTTTTTGTTACACGTTGTAGAAGTCTTTATTTGCCTTAAACATAGTATAATGGTGTCTCAGTTATTTAAATACAATATCTACAGGTTTTGATATATGTATTTAATGTGTATAAATTGCATATAAAAATAATAATGATGTCAAATTTGTTGTAATTAGTAATTGTATAATTCAAATTAGTAGATATATTATTAATTTATGTCAAGGAAGCCCTTAAAGTGATGGAAATTATATTCATTCAATATTTGTACAGCTTGTTTTTATTGCATTAGCACTATTTATAAAATATTTTAGTTTGTTCATCACTAGAGATTGGAAATTATGGGGCTTATATATATACCTAAACTAACACAAAATGCCGACGAAAGAGTTATGTGGATACGCCTTTTAACTAACAATTTTGTAAAATATTTTAATTTTTGTGTTTTGATAATATACAACATGTAACATAAAGGGTATATACATAACAAAGGCATGGCATCTTTACTAATATCAAACGATATTGGAAGGGTTTTTTAATGTTATCTCTTTATGTAAGGAAATTATGAGGATAAACACCGCCTGTGATAGGATACTATCATACTAGTCGCACAGAGATATTGAAGACATTTATCGGATTTTGGCATGTAACGTGACGGGTAACGAGTAGTTATAACGTATGTAGTGTGGTGCCACGTTCGTTATGATTTAATTTTAAGAAACATACGAAACCGAAAATTTGCTATCAATTTTTTGAGTATTTTATTTGAGTTGAAACCGTTCCGATATCATTTGATATCATCTAAAGATGCCATGCCCTTGGTATGTATATACCCTTTATGTTACACGTTGTATAAGTACATGAAATTTTCCTTCAAAAATGGCGAAATACCTTGTTATGTGCCATCTGGTGCTATATCTAGAAGTATTTACCTACCAAAATATATAATGCCATACATATTAATGTTTTCGTCAAATCTAGTTTAGTTATTTAAGCGGCAGAATAATCGTCCTCTATCCATCACACAACACAAATTACAAATCTCATTATCACTAAATGCCCGTTTGTTAAATGAGATAGAACTTTGAATACTCATAGCAACTGTTTTACGAGTTTCATCTGGATTTAAACTAATCGATAGTTCGATCGATACTTTTTGCCATATTGATTCTAGTAAACAACCCGTTCTCTGCTAATTTAGAACTTTGATCTCTCATTAGGTAATTGAACCTTTTTTACTTTGATGTAAATTAAGGCGAGGTAATCAATACAGAAATTACTGTCACCTTTTTTGCGTAAGACACGGGAAAAGCGTAAATGGAATACGGTTTTTTTTTACATGTTATAAACCAGCGCTTGACCGCAATCCTGCCTGATGGTAAGCAGTGACGCAATCGTTGATGGTAAAGCGCACTAGTTTATTAAGAGCCCATTCACTCTAGCCTTTAAGACACTCAAATTGTAATCCGACGGAAACACCGCCGCTGGCAAATTGTTCCAGTCCCTCGATGTACGCGGTATAAAGGAGGAGGCGAAACGCTTCGACCGGATCGTAGTGGTGTTAACAACGTAAGGGTGGAAACCAGCCGTACGACGGGTCGTCCGCTGGTGGAACGGAGATGGGGGAATTAAATCATGCAATTCCATCGCACACTCCCCGAAATGTATCCTATAGAACACCGAAAGGCTGGCTACTCTACGCCTGTGCTCTAGGCTTTGGAGACCAACTCGAGTTAGATTAGGGTCACCAATCAGCCTCTTTGCACGTCTCTCCACTGAATCCAAAGTGGCCAGGTGACACTTGGCAGCACCAGCCCAAATGTGGCTGCAGTACTCCACACACGAACGGACCTGTGCTTTGTATAACATTAGAAGCTGCCCAGGTGTGAAGTACTGCCGGACCTTTGCGATAACGCCAAGTTTCCTGGCAGCCACCTTGGCCTTGGACTCAATGAACCGCCCAAAGTTAAGGTTCGAGGAAATCTCAACTCCCAAAAGCTGAAGGCGGTCGGAACACTCCAAGGACACATTCTGAAAAGTAGGGGCCAAGGTGAACGGGCTCCTTTTGGCGGTGATAATTTGTGCATGTATTCGTTCATTTACTTCAGATTTAACTATTATTTGTTAATTAACTATATGAAAGTCTATTAGCATGTTATGTTATGTCGATGATGGATTGATCAACTGTGGTAAATACAACCTAAATCGTATGTTCATGAAGCAGAACAATGTTTGTATTAAGTTATTAAAATCTGAGTTTCCTTTTCTGTTTATTGATCCTATTTTTGTAACACCAATTTTGACTACCCCTATGCTAGACAAAGTGGCTATGGTTAGCACCCTAATTGCGTAGCACACTATTACCACAGTATAAAAATCATAGAGTAGGCCTTTGATCTCGTGTAAAATGCCGACATCGTCTAGACATTAACGCATCAGCCAGGGTTGTCACAAATAAACAATATTTATGAAAATATTTTTTTATTGCAGACCGACATCGATAGCTGTATTATATTTAATTAATTTGCTATTTTTACTAAGGGAACAATTCGAGACAGATTTGAGTTATTTAGATAGCATTTTCGTAACCAGCACCCCAATCAACCTCGGAACTCGCTGAACTCGTCGGACCACCCATATCATACTAATATACATTTAAATTGGCGTCCGCCATCTTGAATTTCAGAAAGGATAGCTTTTTCGTAAGAAGCACCACAATTATACTCTAAATTCACACTCGTATCAAATTGTAAAACAAACAAATAAAAAAACAAACACGTGTTAGCCCTTAATGATAGATACCGAGCTACGAACATCGTTTTGTTCGCAGCTCGGGTGCCGCTTACCCGCGTCTCGTCCCTCACACCCCGCACGATTGCTCTGTCTAGACGTCTTCGTCGAACGACTGTATGATTATTAGACTGTGCTATTACTAACAGTTGGAATCATTTTTTTTTTTTGAAGTTTTCGAAAATATGTCTGCTCAACAATTTAAATAACGCAATGAATGTTGTTGTACTTGACAGCCTCCGTGGCGTAGCGGTAGCGGACGCGGCCGCTGCGCAAGGTGGCGCGGGTTCGATCCCCGCACAGTGCAAGTATTTGTATCCATGAATATGAATACTGGCATTGGTCTGGTCGTGCCTCGGAAAGCACGTTAAGCCGTTGGTCCCGGTTGCCATACAAACATCTAGTGGCAGTCGTTACGGGTTGTTGGAGCCCTCAAAAGTCCAACAATTGGTCTAACTGCAACGCTTCGATGTCGCCTTAGGGTTGTGGAGGTCAGACGGCAATCGCTTCACGGAAAATGTCGAAGTTTAGCCATTTCAGCAGTTGGACTGGTAAAGCGGACCCCAGACTTCAAAGCTGAAAAGGCTTTGGATGCGACTGGGATTAACGCTGTGATGATGATGAATGAATGTTGTTGTACTGTCAAATTGAAACATTGCTACTGATAGTGTGTTACACAATTACCCTGCTGGTTAGATTAGGAGTTATCATTCGCCTGTCTGTGGATAATTTTTTTTATTAATTATTAACTAGTGCTTGACCGTAATCCCGCCTGATGGTAAGCAGTGATGTAATCGTTGATGGTAAAGCGCGCTAGTTTATTAAGAGCCTATTCACTCTAGTCTTGAAGACACTTAAATTCCTTAAGATCCTAGCAAATTTTTACTCTTGTAGTGCTGTCTGGTGACCATACAATGGTTTCGTAGCCCATATTGAATACTTTGATGACTACTTACTCGCCGCATAAGGTCAGGGTCAGGGCCACTAGCAAAGATAAGAGATAGGATTTTTTTCGTTATTGTTGAAATTTAGAGGGTCACATTTCTACATCAATTTATGCGGATATTCCTTCCAAGCGACAGTTTACTGCCATTTATCACGGCCATAAAATATCTACAAAGAGTAGAAGATTATGTACACAGACTCTCAAGAATTAATGATACCTCATTCCGATCGTCATCTCTCGAAGGCTTTGAATAATCCTTGGAAGCCGAACGGCATTTTCTAAGTAAATTCTGGAGTCATAGAAAATTAAGCCAGTCCTTTATTGACCCTTAAACTTTATGAGATAATTAAGGGGAACGGGTTGGTTAATGGTGCTTGTAGTAGCAAGCTAACTGGTATTAATGGCGTATTTTATGTTTAAAACAACTTTCAAAATGCTTCATATTTTTGTGAGTTATTTTTAGCATTGTTTACAATTTTGAAGATGGCAGAGATTGTTTTTTTTTTTAAATTATATCTGTTGTAATTTGATGCTATGATGAATGAGTATAACTGAGTTACCTTTAGTCAGTTAACTAAGTGACTAGGTTTTTTTATTTACCTTTAGGTAACCAACTGAAATGGACAAAAGGAATGAGGAATGAGGAGATCCACAGAAGAACGAGAGTAACCGACATAGCCCGAAGAATTGCAACACTATAGTGGCAGTGGGCTAGGACATTACCCGTAGGACCGATGCCCGATGGGGCCGACGGGTTCTCGAGTGGCGACCACGCGTCGGAAGACGCAGCGTGGGTTGGTCCCCGACAAGGTGGACCGACGACCTGGTGAAGGTCCGGGAAACCGCTGGATGCGGGAGGCGCAGGACCGGTCTTCGTGATATACCTTGAAGGAGGCCTATGTCCAGCAGTGGACTTCTTTCGGCTTAAATGATGATGATGATGAACCCACCATACGCAGTGTGGTACTGGGCATAGAATAGTAGCAACCCATATCCTTCCGTGGATGTCATAAGAGGCGACTAAGGCAATTCTCACCGGGGAAGCGGACAGCAGCGCTTCTCCTGTGGATCAAATTATTGCGATCCCCAACCCGCCTGCCAAGCATGGGGATTATAGCAATGGCCTCAATGGAATGAAAGCCTTGGGGGAGGCCTTTGTCCAGCAGTGGACCTCTAGAGGTTGATAAGAAGAAGAGGAACCAACCATACCGATAGAGTATAGTGTTTAAGCAGCAAAGTGCTTTGGTGTTCATCGGATCGTTGAGCTTCTTAAGTTTTTAGTTGAGCTGCGAGATTTTTGACAAATGCGTGCACTGACTGAACAGGTTCTCTAAACCTGTTTGGTGCTTTCCTCAAAATACCATATCAGACATCGATTCTAGATGGTCTTCATGATAAGAGAGACTGTGATATGATGTGCTGAGTTTGGTTTCGGCCTTTATTCTCACAGTACTTAGAAAAGTAATTGCATGATTTAATTCCCCCATCTCCGTTCCACCATCGGACGACCCGTCGTACGGCGAATTTCCATCCTTAAGTTGTTGAAACGACAACATTCCAAACGAAGCGTTTCGCCTCGTCTTTTATACCGCGTACATCGAGGGACTGGAACAATTTGCCAGCCGTGGTGTTTCCGTCGGACTAAAATTTCAGTGACTTCAAAGCTAGAGTGAATAGGCTCTCAATAAACTAGCCCGCTTTACCATCAACGATTGCATCACTGCTTACCATCAGGCGTGATTGCGGTCAAGCACTAGTTTATCCATACTAATATTATAAATGCGAAAGTAACTCTGTCTGTCTGTTACGCTTTCCCGCTTAAACCTCTCAACCGATTTTGATGAAATTTGGCACAGACAATCTTTAGACCCTGAGAAAGAACATAGGCTACCTTTTATCCCGGAAAAATTTGATGTTCCCGAGGGAAATCTAAAAAGCGCGATATAACCGAACTCCACGCGGGCGAAGCCGCGGGCGGAAAGCTAGTAATTTATAAAAAAAGGTAACGCCGAAATCGTGTAGTTTAAAAGTAATATGATTGACTTGTAAGTATTTGTACAAACCTACTTATGTATTTCATTACAGATCATTGATGGTTGGAAAAACTCTTGAAAATGTCAACAAAGAATAATTATTTATACATGTAAATTAATTAACGCAATTTCCGAAAATAGTTCGTTCAGAATCCTTTACTGAATCGGTTTATATTGTGGAGGCATGAGGAACGGTGTAAAGTTTACTCATCCTCCATAGCAAAGGGAGGATCCTCCGACCAGACGGGTGTTATGTCTGGCGGGCACTTGCCCGATGCTTGAAATTGGGAAGTTGTATGTATGCTAGTTGCATGGTGAACTCTAATTGCGAGATGTAGAATTCGTGTGACGTCAGTATGATTCGTTGTTCCATGTGGTGTTTGTAGGTACCGCTACAATATCCTTTTTAATATATTAACTAGCGCTTGACCGCAATCCTGCCTGATGGTAAGCAGTGACGCAATCGTTGATGGTAAAGCGCACTAGTTTATTAAGGCGGTCGGAACACTCCAAGGACATATTTCGAAAAGTAGGAGCCAAGGTGAACGGGCTCCTTTTGGCGGTGAAAAGACACGCCTGTATTTTGGCGGCATTGAATGCTACAAGATTGGCATTGCCCCATTCGGAGACTGCCTGCAGTGCAACACTCGTTCGCTCAACCATGGCCTCTCTTTCGGACCGGATTGATTCCCTACTAGCCCGAGCATCCGGCAGGTATCTCTCTACAACTGTGCTGTCATCTGCATACCCATAGATACCGGGCATCAGCAGATCGTTAATATGCAGCAGGAACAGAGTTGCAGAGAGAACAGACCCCTGAGGAACACCGGCATTAGTTGACATGGGCTCAGAAGAGCATCCGTCGACAACAACTCGGAGGGACCGTTCAGTCAGGAAGTCTTTTACCCAGCCAGTCAGGCTAGGGGAAATACCGTACGCTGGAAGCTTACTCAAAAGGCCAGCGTGCCATACCCGGTCGAAGGCCTTCGAGACATCAAGGGAGACAGCAATCGCTTCCCCATTCTTCTCGAGGGCTTCGCCCCACAAGTGAGTGGCATACACTAGTAGGTCCCCAGTTGACCGATTGCGGCGAAACCCGTACTGTCGATCACTGAGGAGATCGTTACCTTCCAGGTATGCCAAGAGGCGCGAGTTCAATACACGCTCCATAATTTTGCAAAGTATGGAGGTGATCGAAATCGGCCGATAGTTGGCAGGATCGGCACGACTACCCTTCTTGGGCACGGGCTGCACGTTAGCAAGCTTCCAGGACTTGGGCACTATACAGTCCTAAATGAGAGACGATACAAGCGCGTCAATACAGGAGACAACTCGGGCGCACATGCTTTAAGAACAATCGCTGGTATACCATTCGGACCACTAGCCTTACTCACGTCCAGACGACACAGTACCCTCAGAACCTCCTTGTTTCTAATGCGAACCTCAGGCATTGAAGCTCCGCAATGAGGTAAATTAGGTGGAGTAGCACTGCCAGTATCCAGACGCGAATTATGGGCAAAGAGAGAAGCAAAGAGACCTGCTTTCTCTCTCGCCGTATGAGCCAGTGTTCCATCAGGCCTAACCAGCGGAGGTAGTGAGGGCCGACAGAAGTGCCCGCGTGGAATTCGGTTATATCGCGCTTTTTAGATTTCACTGGGGAATATCATTTTTTTTTTTAATAAAAAGTAGCCTATGTTCTTTCTCAGGGTGTAAAGATTGTCTATGCCAAATTTCATCACAATCAGTTGAGAGGTTTAAGCGGGAAAGCGTAACAGACAAAAAGACAGACAGATAGAGTTACTTTCGCATTTATAATATTAGTATGGATTTTTTATCTATAAAATAATTTAAATTACGGAAATTATTGTCATATTAACCCTGTTGTTTGTACAGACTTTTAAAATCGCAGTTTTACTTGTATTCATAAAATTTAATAATTCGATACAAAATAAAGAAAAATAAACCTTATTCCATGAACGTCAAGGTCTTCGTTTTCCAAGAAATGGTATAAATAATTTAATAAATAACAATACATATAGGTATTTTAAATTATAAATTCAGTGTATGTATTATTATTATATTATAATTTTCTAATTGGGGTGTTTGATGATGTGCTTTAATTACATTACTTGTTGTATAAAATGTAATTTTCCACTTAAAAAAAAACATAACTTCTTCTAAAAATGAATTGAATATAAATTCAAAGCATTTATCTAGGATATACGAAACACATAAATTATTACAAAGAAAATACTTTGCATGTTGGTAACGACTGATCGCTTACAGAAAATCCAGTAATTGCTTTGTTAGGCTTAACAGCTTACTAAGCGAATGAAACGTGACAAATTAGAAATATTGGCATGATGTCTAGTGAAGCCCTACGGAGGACGGGTCTGAGCAGTTGTGTTGCGGTATTTGCCGGGTATGATGCGCCAAATGTTGTTGTGTCGTGGAGGGTCTCCAGATTAAGGACCAGACCCGGGTCGACGACGCGTTGTGTTTCATGCGCGCCTCAAAGAGATGTCAGCACATCGTGACAGGGTCCACGAAGACCGGTTCCTCCTGGGCCAGGGTTGCAGGGTTGGTTAAAAAAAACCATGGCCCTGGCGCATAGGCAAGTGAAGAAATACTGGTGGGTTTCAGTTAGTAAAGGTCTGATACGCCCTTCCGTTCCGTCCAGAACGGGAGAGGAATTTGATGATTACCCATCCAGAACTAAAAAAAAAAAATGGTTTCCAGATCAATCTCCCTCTGGCGCAGCATCGTGAGTCATGTTGTTTGGTTTAACACACTTAACTACCGTCTTCCTTCCTAATCAGTCAGTCCTCTCTTTTAAAACATTAGAACTTAATCTCTCTACAGTAAATTAAGTTAATAAGTATGATTGCATAAAATAGTAAATGGCCTAGATTCCATATTATATAACAAGCTGACCTAGAAAACTGGTCTCGTACTGACTAGGTTTAATATTAAAACCCTGAGGCAAACTTCCATTTATAATGTTCTAGCAATATATCATCTTACTAAGTCGAGCCTAGTCAACTCTTAGTAAAATTACATGAAATTTAATTTGAAGTTTTTTACTTGGAAACTTGGAGTACCTAATTCATCTGATTAGTTTTTTGCGGGTTCCTGATCACATAGTCTTTTCTGAATTATTAATATTAGTTTAATTCAATATAAGCGACAGCCTCCATGGCGTAGCGGTAGCGAACGCGGCCGCTGCGTAAGTAGACGCGGGTTCGATCCCCGCGCAGCGCAAATATTTTATGCATGAATATGAATGTTTGCACTGGTCTGGTCGTGCCTCGGAAAGCACGTTGAGCCGTTGGTCTCGGTTGCCTTACGAACATCTATTGGCAGTCGTTACGGATTGTTGGAGCCCTCAAAAGTCCAACAATTGGGCTAACTGCAATGGTTAGATGTCGCCTTCGGGTTGTGGAGGTCAGACGGCAGTCGTTTCATGGAAATAATCGAAGTTTAGCCAACATCAGTAGTTGGACTGGTAAAGCGGACCTCAGACTTCAAAGATGATAAAGCTTCGGATGCGACTGGGGTTAACGCTGAGATGATGATTATGATGAGTTTAATTTAATATAAGCATTAATAGGGTAAATATTAAATATAATATGATGTAGTTACATTCCGGGTTACTAATCCGGGCATCAGCCCGGAATTTGGATTTGTCCAAGGTTGGTGGCAATAGGATGGTCCACTATTAGATGGAATAATAAAAAGTAAAAAAACTAAAACCCAACTACGACAAAAACGACGCTGAAAAAGTATAAAACAAGATTTTCAGAATAGTGAACTGAACAAAGTTGCTAATGTAGTTGCAAGTAAATGGACACAGTACACTCTACCAAGATGCCTTCGTTGTAAATTGACAATAATGCCATACAATACTATTCTGAAGTATGCAATATTCACCATGTAGAGATGAATTTTCATGTTTGGAAAGGCGTAGTCACACGTTGTCAAGCTGCTACGGTAGGTAGGTATATGTAACGTGTGACTACGCCTTTCCAAACATGAAAATATATCTCTACATGGTGAATATTGCATACTTCAGAATAGTATTGTATGGCATTATTGTCAATTTGAACATACATACATACATACATACATAGCCTGTCAAAATCATAACCCTCCTTTTGCTTTGCCGTAGTCGGGTAAAAACATATACACCTTTCGTGGGTTACAAGCGTGAGATTACGGACTCTTTAAAAATATTATCGGCTGTTCATTAGCACATATAATTACGTTATAAATTTGTGCTTTATCACCAACCACTAAGCAGTGATGCCATTGTTGATGACAAAGCGCACTAGTTTATTAAAAGCACTCTAGCCTTGAATACACTTAAATTGTAACGGACGGGAAGACCGTCTTAGGCAAATTATCCCAGCCCTCCGATGTACGTGGTAAAAAAAGACGAGGCGAAACGCTTCGGCCGGTTTGTAACGGTGTCAATAACGTAAGGATGGATCTTGCCATAAGAGGGGTGGGCCGATGACGAAGTGGTGATGACGGAATTAAGTATCTCACTCTTCAAAATGCATCCTATAGAATACCGATCACATGATAGCATATAGTATCGCATAAAACGCTCAAAAAATGTAAAAAAAAATAATAAGTACTGAGATTAAAGGAAACATGTCATGTGATTAATAAGTATGCATATTAATCACATTACATGTTTCCTTTGCCAACATGATGATAAACCTATGCCACAGGGTAACAAATCTCAGTACTTAAACATTTTTTCTTTTGAGCGTTACTTTCGAGAAGATAAGTGATTGTTGCATTTACATGCAAAAATCGCTATAAAGTTTGAAATGCCGAATGGAAGTGTACAAAACGATTGTGCGCTATAACGCATACATGACAACGTGCATTTAAATGTCGAGAGGCACAATATCGCTTCGTGTTTCGGCGCAACTTTTGTTTTTCGCATTCGCCGTCCGTGTTCGAAATATTCGGAGGGCCATGTACAGTATTTTCGAGGCGATAAATGGGTCAACACTTCACTGTGTAACTTGGCATTGACATGTAACAGCGCCGCTTTTATTTTAAAGGAACTGTGCCTAATCAAAACAAATCAAAAGTCATTTATTCAAATTAGGCTGAGAATCAGCACTTTTCGAACGTTAACATTACATAAGAGAGTCCCCTAAAACGCCCGCTTTTCGCCACTTCCTAGTGTTTTCGCTGGGAAGAAGAAGTGACGGAACAAACTCCCCAGCATCACAGCTGTCTGTTCATTTAAACACAAGAAAATACAGAACATTTAATAAAATTATTTACCACTAGCTTTCCGCCCGCGGCTTCGCCCGTGTGGAGTTCGGTTATATCGCGCTTTTTAGATTTCCCTCGGGAACATCAAATTTTTCTGGGATAAAAGGTAGCCAATGTTCTTTCTTAGGGTCTAAAGATTATCTGTGCCAAATTTCATCAAAATCGGTTGAGAGGTTTAAGCGGGAAAGCGTAACAGACAGACAGACAGAGTTACTTTCGCATTTATAATATTAGTATGGATTTATGCTAAAGTTCATCAAGTGTTTTTATTCTCACCACTATGTACGCTATATAGATAAAAAGGAAAAAATAAAAGATGTTCATAAAAATACTACTAAATTAATTTTAATAAAAATGCAAGCAAGGTCAACCGGGGCAATTGCGTCTTTGGGGCAATTGCGTCTTATCGAAATTATTTTAAATCTATTTGAAAACCTACCTCTCCTGCCATCTTTACGTTATAGTTTTTTATTCAAAGTAAACAGAACAAGTGGCAGGAGAGGTAGGTTTTCAAATAGATTTAAAATAATTTCGATTAGACGCAATTGCCCCAAAGACGCAATTGCCCCGGTTGACCTCATATATAATTTATTATTTGAAACGTTTTTTAGTGAGATAACCCTTTATTAATGTAACCATGACAGTGGTTATGACGTTAGATTGGCGACTTTGACAGTTCTATTTTCCCGTTGTGTTCGTGTCGAGTGTTGATTTGAGTTGATTGTGTTGATTTAATGAACCGTATGTTCGGAATTCATGTTTTGTTTATTTTGCAGTCATATGGTAGATAATATAGATACGATAGCTTTAGATACATGACACGTCAATCAAATGTCACTGTCAAAATCTTATTTTGCATAGTGCTGACCACCATATTTATTAGTATCTAGTTGTGTTGCACTCCTTGGCCGAGTTAAATTGAATCTGTACAAAAACAAAGCCAAAATATAGGAAATAAACATTAAAAACAGTTAACTATAGTGTAACTATACGTAGCATTAAATGTACAATGTGCTGGCCCAGGCTCCATACATTTCTGAAACATCTCCTTTATCCTTAACTTCATTACTGCCGTATATCTCATAAGTTGTGGGCCGAAGGAACAACTACGTGGAGCTTTGACACAGCTAGAAGGCACCGCGGCAGAGGTGACCCAGTAGAAAAGGGCGGCACGAGCCGGACAAATCATTCTATATGGGCAGAATAAAAAGGCAGAAGAAGAAGCCATACATTATATTATGATTATACTTCAGTTTACAGCGCGAGGTGGTTCCCTTAGATTAAAAAGATCTCAGTTGATAATGAAAAAAAAAAAAAATAGGAGCAGTATGTAATAGCCCGCGTTAGCTCCCGTTTTCGCAACATTTTTATTAAAAGAGATTTGATTTTAAAAGAGTGTCCATGGAGTTTCTTGCACGTTCTTCTCCATCGAGATCTACGCTTTGGAACGTGCAATTTAGCTTCACTTTTCTTGAACTGACCGACATTGACTATTCAAAAGTACCAAGTGATGGTTAATTTGAAATAAACGATTTTGATTTTAACTTTTGCTACATTTTAAGCACTGCATACTACTACTTTCTTTTGTACTAGCAATATCTTTCAAAGATTGTGACTGAAAGTGTAAAAGGTTTGTCTACGTATTACCGAAAACCATACTTGCTACTGAAAATAAACCTGAAAATCAAAACAGTTATTTCAAATAAACAAATTATAGGCTCTTTTGAATTGTCAAAGAGTCGGTCAGTCAGTAAGATGAAGCTGGTCGCCCATACCAAAGCGTGGATGTCTATGGAGAAGAACGGCTACGCACAAAAAGACGTAGCGTGAGTAGGGGCCCGACAAGGTGGACCGACGACTTGGTGAAGGTCACGGGAAACCGGTGGATGCGTGAGGCGCAGTACCGGTCGTCGTGGAGATCCTGGGGGAGGTGTATGTCCAGCAGTGGACGTCTTTTGGCTGAAATAATGATTTGATTACATCATTCATGTTGAATTTATCAACGTGAGAACGATGTGAAAAGATGTGCACATTTAAAGCATCTCTTACAGAAAACAAAAACAATTCAGAAATAAAAATAAAAGCTGCCAAGGTTATTATTTTTATTTCTGATAAGAGATGATAAGAGATGGTCAGTTCTCACTGACGGCTCCCGTTCATGAACTTGATGTACGGATCAGCATCATTTAGGACCTAAATGATGCTGATCCGTACGTACAACCTAAATTTTAGGTCAACCATTCTATTGACTACTGGCAGGCACCGGCCTCCTTGTATATATGTTTTTTATACCTTTTTAAATTACGAGTAGTTTTTGATAGATTTGATTTTGTCTGTCAAGTTAGTCTGCCTAGTTAGCTTGCGAATACAACATTGTAATTAAAAATATACGTGTTTTCATCAGAAATAATCTCCATTACAGTCCATTCTCTCACTAGTTATCATTTGGTCCATTCTTGCCGTAATTTGACCATTCACCGACATTTTCCAGACTTATATTTTTGACATAAGTAATTATAAATTTTTATTCCATTTAGAAACATTACCTACATTATTTTACATACATATTCATCATGGTGGAAACACGTAGCAAGACAAAGGCAGACCAATCGGCTACGGAAGCTTGCCGGGTGCAGCGCGAACGACGCGATCGTTCACCGTGCAGCGCCCGGTTGGTTTCAGCCACAACTAACGACGAAGCTTCGGCACCTCCTGGTAGCTTGAGCATACAAACACCGGGCAACACCCCAAGTAGCGAACCACAACCTGGTCCCGCCGCAGAATGCTCGAATGCTCAGACTATCTCGCATAAGCAAGGGGATGCCAAAGCACCGTCGAAATCGTCCAGGGTTCCTAGCAATCAGCTGCGCAGTCCGCGCACACATTCTTCACGTTCAACTGCAACCATCCGCGCCCAAAAACTTGCTATAGAAGCAGAAGCGATGCGGCGCAAAGTGGAGCGCGAGCGTGAACTAGCACACCTGGAGGCTCAAGCCGAGCAGATGGAGCTGGAAGCAAGACTCGCCGCTCTAGAAACATCAGATAAGTCTACTTACTGTCGTAGGTCGTATATTTCCGATCATAATACTGAAAATCGCACCGCGGCTTGGGTAAATGAACAGAATGCCAACGAGGCAACAACGGCTAACGAAAACTTGCCTGGTGAGGCTGCAGCTGTCACCTTGAGTGATCCTTTAGGACTTCATCTACAGCTGGCCGCTCCCACCAACACAGCAGCTTTCAACATGGCCAATGTCTACCAGGCGTCCCATTCTAAACCTACCATAGCCGTTTTAAACAACAACCATTGTAAACCGGCCCCTGGACTGCCATCTGATCCTCCATTTTTGGACCCCATTACAAAGCTCGCTCACGAAATAAACGCCCTCTCTAACAGGCCAAAGAAACTTGAACTGATTACGTTCTCAGGTGAAGTCGCCCAATGGATGGCTTTTAAAAGTAGCTACGAGAGAACTAAATCAATTTTTTCCCCTTCAGAGAACTTAGATCGATTAAACGTCGCCGTCCGCGGACAAGCATACCAGTCCGTCGCGTCGTTAATGTGGACCAGCAGCGACCCCGACGATATCGTAAAGGCTCTAGAGCAGACATACGCTCGCCCGGAGCTCCTGGTAGCCCGCGAGATCGCCGAACTACGCAACAGTCCAAAGCTAAGTTCCCCTAATGATTTAAACAGTTTAGCTAACAAGCTACGTAATTTTATAACGACCCTGACGCTACTTAAACAAAACGAGTATTTGTCGTCGCCGGAACTCTTTCGGTGCATTTTGGTGAAGTTGAACGAGCACACTAGAGCCCGTTTTACAGACTTCGCCTCAACACACGAGCAACAAAATCGAACAAAGCTCGAACTGTTGTCACATTTCCTTTTGGATGAGGCGGACAAACAACTGAAATTTAATTTTGTTGCTGACATTGCCAAGACGCAAACTCCACCAATGCATCCGAATTTGCACCGAATTTACGCTCCAAAATTTACTCCTAAAAAGGAAACAGTGCACGTTACATTATCTAGCAAAACAACATTTGAGCGTTGCGTATTTTGCAAACAAGGGTCTCATAACATAAAAAACTGCAAGAATTTTTTAACCCTAACAATAGACGATAGATGGCGCTGGGTCCGGCAATCTAAAATATGTTATCGTTGCTTAAAGTCAAACCGGCACACGTGGAACAGTTGCCGAGCAAAACATTGTGGAGTTGATGGATGCCCTAGACGTCACCATGCGCTTCTCCACGGCACAGGGACAGTCAACGCCGAGGCTACCGCAAGACAATGCAACAGCACTCAAATTTACCCTGACGATCTCACGCATTCCGTCAGGATAAATAATCCTGCTGACAAAAACATTGAATTTTCCGACAAAGTTACGAACACTACTGATTGTTTATTTAATGCTACAGGATCTTTCCTGTCGACTTCAAAACAACGTCCCCGTGGCCTGCTGAAAGTGGTACCGGTCGTCGTCGAGGGTCCTGCCGGTGAGTTTGAGACGACAGCGCTTCTCGACGAGGGCAGCGTTTCAACATTTATCGCCGGAGAAATAGCAGCTCGCATCGGCGCGAAGCCCACTGCCAAGGAACATATTCGCATAGAAGGTGTGAGCGGTATGACCAAAGATCTAGATGTAAGTCATGTCAACTTCTATATTCGTGGGCGCAATCAATCCGATCGTTACCTGATTGAACATGCAAAAGCTATGACTCCTTTAGGACTCCGCGCACGATATCCTGATACGATTAATCTCACAGATTATGAGCACCTGTTCGATTTGTCTGATGAACTTACACGGACTAACGTTCCACCTACCGTCCTAATCGGCGCGCCTGATTGGTACTTATCTTTAAGTCGTGAAGTACGTTGTGGCAAAAAGAATGATCCTGTTGCCTCAAAGACTGCATTAGGCTGGGTACTTCACGGTGCACATTCCGTGTCATCAACGCCTATTCAATTTGTCAACCATGTCACAGAAGATTTAGACCTTCTGATAAAAAGTCAATACGACATCGATGCCTTGGGTATAACAAATAAGACTCCTTGTCAAAGCAGCGACGATCAACGAGCCGTGGATATTATCGAATCTTCTGCTCATCAGCTCGAGGACGGCCATTTCGAAGTTGGCCTTCCTTGGAAGGAGAAATTGCCGAAAACCATACCCGACAGTTATCCGCAGGCCCTGTCACGTTTTATGGCTCTTGAACGACAAATGTCAAAAGACCCAGAGTTTTCTGCAGCCTTTCAAAAATTTTTAGATGACATGATCAGCAAGGGTTACGCCGAAGAGTGCGATCCGGAGACCTATCATCAACGATTACCGACAAACATTCATTGTGTCAACACAGACGGTACAATTCGCTGGTACTTGCCAATTTTCGGAGTTTTTCACCCACAGAAAAAGAAGTTAAGAGCAGTACACGATGCAGCAGCGACTACAAAAGGCGTGAGCCTTAACAGTTTGCTTTTGCAGGGTCCCGATCTATTGTCTCCCCTTCTTGACATTTTGTTCCGCTTTAGAGAAGGTGCCGTGGCTTTAAATGGTGACATCAAGGAGATGTTTCCTCAGGTGAAGATTATCAAGAGTGACGGGGACGCTCAACGTTTTCTCTGGCGAGACAAAGATGGCCGTATTAAGGAATACAGAATGTCGTCCATGATTTTCGGTGCAGTTTCAAGCCCCTTTATCGCTCTCCATATCAAAAATAAAAATACAAAAATGCTTGAAAAGGACTACCCCGCTGCCTGTAAAGCGATCATAGATGACCATTATATGGACGATTATTTAGGAAGCCTGTCTAATATAGCTGACGCAGCCCAACTTGCCGTAGACGTCGTCACAGTACACAAGGCTTGTGGTTTCGAAATGCGGGCATGGACATCCAATTATCCAGGAGCGTTGTCACTCGTCCCAAAAAATTTCGAAGTGACGCTACTTCAGATGTTTACCTGCCTCCTTGTAGCGACATAGGTGTCTTAGGTGTTAAATGGAACCCTGGACAAGACTTACTAGGCTTTCGTGCGGTACCCCAGATAACGAAGGGCGTTTTAACCAAACGTACTCTATTATCAAATGTTATGAAAGTGTATGACCCTCTCGGACTATTGATGCCGGTTGTCATCTGGGGCCGTATTTTGATTCAGAGATTATGGCGAGCAGGGGTTGACTGGGACTCGCAATTGTCCGAACCGTACGTTACTGAGTGTGAGAACTGGTCCACCCAGCTGCGCGTCGCGGCCGACATCATAATCCCTCGCTGGTATATGACTAAGCCAGATTTGTTAGACGTTCAGCTACACGTAGTTGCCGATGGGGGCGAGCAAGCCTACGCCTGTGTTGCCTATTGGCGTTTCACTTACATTGACAACTCCGTGTCAACGATGCTCATCGGCAGCAAAGCTCGCGTCTCCCCTCTTAAACCCGTTTCAATTCCTCGTTTAGAATTGCAAGCAGCGCTTATTGCGTCTCGATTTGCGCAAACAATTTTAGGAGCTCATCGTTTTAAGCCCTCCGCAACCACCTTTTGGACAGATTCGACAACCGTCCTTAAGTGGATCCGTAGTGACGCTCGAGCCTTCAAGCCGTTCGTGGCACACAGGTTGGGAGAGATACGGGAAACCACAAATCCATCCAATTGGAGATGGATCCCTACCTCTTTCAACGTCGCAGACGACGCGACAAAACCAAAACACTTAAAATTTACTGAGAGTCACCGGTGGTTCACAGGCCCGCAGTTTCTCATTAAACCATCACACACTTGGCCGACCGAACGCACCACTGTGGAGGAAGAGAACCCACCCGATCCTGAATTAAAATCTAATCTGGTGGTTCTGCTCCTCGACGTGACATCCTCGAATTCAGTTCCCGAGCCGTCGCGTTTCAGCTCTTGGCTGCGTTTACTTCGCGCAACCGCCCGTGTTCTCCAGGGCGCACGACTGTTTCGGCTTAAACTGTCTCGACCAATAGATCTAAATTCTAAATTATATCTAGACAGCACGACGTCCCCCCACCGACTTCATGCAACAGACATCATGGAAGCGGAGAAGATGTTGGTACGTCAAGCCCAGACAGAGAGTTTTCCTGACGAATTGGTAGCCTTGCGATCTTCGAAGCCAGTGCCCAAGGACAGTCGAATTAAGAAACTCGCACCTTTAATGGACAATGAAGGTCTACTAAGATTAAACACGCGTATAAGTTCTGCGCCGGGAGTAGATGATGAGATAAAATCACCGATGATCCTCGACGGTCGCCACCACGTTTCACGACTTATAATTCTTCATGAACACATCAAAGCTTCACATCAGTTCAACGAGCTTGTTTTGAATGAACTTCGTCAAAGGTATTGGATCCTGAGGGCCAGAGGAACAATTCGAAGCGTAGCGAGCGCCTGTTTGAAGTGCAGAAGGTGGAGCCGTCAACCTACCCAACCTCAGACTGGCGATCTACCGACAGAACGTTTGGATCACCATAAAAGGCCCTTTACTCATGTAGGCCTCGATTATTTCGGACCGATCCTGGTGAGCATACACAGACGCAACGAAAAACGATACGTCGCATTGTACACATGTCTATCGACCAGAGCACTTCACTTAGAAGTTGTCAACTCGCTCTCTTCCAATAGCGCCATCATGAGCCTCCGACGTTTTATTGCTCGACGAGGATCACCCACGACTATAATTTCAGATAATGGAACAAACTTTGTCGGAGCATCCCGAGAACTACGCGCACTCCACGATGAATCGGTAATCGAGTACGCAACAAACCACAAAATCAACTGGCGATTCATTCCACCCGCATCTCCATTCATGGGTGGAGCCTGGGAGCGATTAGTGCGGACCGTAAAAACAGCGCTCAGATCTTGCCTTAATCAACCACTGAAGGAAGAAGTCTTATCTACGCTTTTACTTGAGGCCGAGGCAATAGTAAATTCTAGACCGCTCACCTACGTCGCTTCTTCTCCAGACGCACCGGAGGCCCTGACGCCATTTCACTTTATCTTGGGCTCTTCATCGGTCGTACCATGGACCTCGTCTTTGACAGATTCAGACCTAGTCCGGCAATGTGATTGGCGGAGAACTCTGCGCCTTGCAGACCAATTCTGGGCACGATGGCTACGCGAGTACCTGCCCACGCTTCGACCGAGAGGTCCCAATACCAACGCATCGAATCTTGGCGAGGGTGACGTGGTGCTAATAGCAGACCCTACCCTTCCTCGTGGCTTGTGGCCTCTAGGAAGGATAGTAAAAGTTTACATAGGACCTGACGGAGCGGTCCGTGTAGCCGACGTGCACACCAAAGGAGGCGTGCTGCGCAGACCGGTCCGTAAACTCATTGTGATGGAGGCCGCATCCCTGCCAGCAGCCACCAGTTGTTAGTGTGCCACTGGGGGTCCGGTATATTGACTACTGGCAGGCACCGGCCTCCTTGTATATATGTTTTTTATACCTTTTTAAATTACGAGTAGTTTTTGATAGATTTGATTTTGTCTGTCAAGTTAGTCTGCCTAGTTAGCTTGCGAATACAACATTGTAATTAAAAATATACGTGTTTTCATCAGAAATAATCTCCATTACAGTCCATTCTCTCACTAGTTATCACATTCGAAGGGAACTTAATGATCCAACACACACGCAACCGCAAGTAAGACATGAGTGAGCATGACACACACCCATTTTTTTAGTGTGGATGGTAAATCATCATTTTTATCCTCTCTCGCTCTGGGCGTGGGCGTGTCGGACTTTTAATAACTTAAACCCACCAATGTTTCTTCACCTGCCCGTGCGCCAGGGCCACGGGTTCCCTTTCAACCAATGCTGCAACTCTAGCCCAGGCATCGGTCTTCGTGGAACCCGTCACGATGTGCTGACATCTCTTTGAGGCGCGCGTGAAACACAACGCTCCGTTGACCCGGGCCTGGTCCTTAAAATTCTAATTATAATTTGCATTTGTAGTTTTTATAATTATATTACAAATCATGGCTATTTAGAAAGTCCAAAGTAAAGCAAGTACAAAAATGCGCTTACAAAAACCTTATCAAAGAAAAATATCAAAATATCTTCAGAGGATAACGCCTGCTGAAATTATTTTTTATCTCGAGAAATCACGAGAGGCAATATAAAGAAGCTTTTAATTAAGAATTTCAACATAAAAGAATTTGAAGAGTTAAGATGATTATCTAATTAGTTAATTATATTATCTTTCTTTGGCGCCATTTTTCTGGAGTGTATTTTTCATTTTTTACTTGGCACGCAATATTAAGGGCATAATAAATCATAATACACTAGTGATGATGCGACTATTATTCTACATACCTATAAGTAACATCTTACATACCCATTCAAACTTTCGCATTTATAATATAACTAGCGACCGCCAGCGATTTCGTTCGAGTGGAATTATTTATGCTCAGCTCCTATTGGTCGCAGCGTGATGTTAGCCTAAAGCCTTCCTGGATTAATGGGCTATACAACGCAAAAAGAATTTTTCAAATCGGACCAGTAGTTCCTGAGATTAGCGCGCACAAACAAACAAACTCTTCAGATTTTTTTTCTTCAGATTATTAGTATAGACTAGCTGTTGCCCGCGACTCCGTCCGCGTGTTGATATAAAATAAGCGTCTGTTAAAATAATGGGAGCAATATGTACGTCCGCGTTTGCCCCCGTTTTCGCAACATATTATGTTACTGCTCTGCTCCTATTGATCATAGCGGGATGTTATATAGCCTATATCCTTTCGCAGACTCTAGACTATCTGTGTACCAAATTTCATTACAATCGGTTTAGGAGTTTTGACGTGAAAGCCGGTTAGACAGACCGACAGACAGAGATACTTTTGCATTTATAATATTAGTATGGATTAAATTCGCTGTGACCCGCGTATCCACCTCTGTGAGTGTCATTCCCGTGGAACATCGGAATGTAAAATAACCAATTCTTTACCCCTAGTTATCTATAATCATCTATCTGTATGCCAAATTTTATTCAAATCCGTTTTGCCTGAAAGAGTATAAAGCATCCATCCACCCATAAAAACCATCGCGTTTATAAATAAATAGGAAAGAAGGTTTATGCTCCGTCCAATGAAATCTAGAACCTTCTTTGGGTGACCTATAATAAATAGTATTACAAGAAATTTTTATGACATCGAATCGACAATAATTGTGAACCGGCTTTCATAAGGCTGTAATTATGTATATTTTTGACTAGAATTTCCTATATCTTGTAGTAAAATTCTTTGATGAACATTGTTTTGGTAACTAATATCGTTACTTATCAAAATTAATAGCCCGTAGACGCTTATGCGTCTTCTTGAACGTGACCTTTCCTTTACACTGCAGAGGCAATGATCGAAGTATAAGCCCCGCACGATGATATTGCGACTGGCGGCCATCTTGATGACGTAGTCGAACTCGCACCGTCGGTACCGTTCGCATGTTCAGTCCGCGCTTACCCACTTACGCACATCGAATATTTTTGTTAGCTTTTTGTTTTTGTTATCCTGTTTTATTGTTGTTTTTGAGTTTTGTTGTTTAGTTTTGTTTTGTTACTCGTTAAAATGAGTAAGAAATTAATTAACAGTCGTGCTCGTGAAATTATAATTAAAGTGGACAATTATTTTGTTAAAGAGAAAGAGGACTGTAAGTTAGTTCTTGAAATTATAAACCGTGCTTTAAAAAGTGCTTCGGACACTACTGAGGAAATTTTAATACCGAAGCAACTGCTAATAGTTATTAAAAATATTTGGAAAAATTCTACGAAAGTCACGGAGCGTGTGGCATGTACCACGGGCGTTGCAAAAAATGCTGTGACGAAATTGCGACGAGGGCATGAGCCAGCAACAGCCAGCAAAATGAGAACTCCTACTAAAGGAAAACGACAAAAGAAGGAATATTTCGACGGATTTTCCTAAACAGCTTTAAGAAATATTACATTCAATGTATACGGTGAGGAGAGAAATACCCACAATGCGCAAAGTCTTGGCGGCTTCAAAGTAGACCTTAATTATACTGGTAGTGAAACTACATTAAGAAAAATAATTAAATGTGATTTAGGCTACCAATTTAAACGATGCTACCAAAAAGACTGGCTATAATTGAAAGACCCCAAATTCAAGCGTGGAGGGCTAAATATTTACGACGTATGAAAGAAAATGACTCGCTTTGTAATAACAAAAGACCCGTTATTTATTTCGACGAAACATGGATACTCGCACACTACACGATAAAAAAATGTTGGCAAACAGCAACCGATGTCGGAGTGAGACGGAACGACAGCCCTGGCCGACGATGGATTATAGTTCACGCGGGAAGTGAAAGCAGTTTTGTTGACATTTGACAATGCCCTTTTAATGTTTAAAGCAGGCACTAAAACGGGGGATTACCATGATCAAATGAATGCTGAGAATTTCACCAAGTGGCTTACTTACAGAAAAATTAGTACTCAAATTACCACGCAAATCCATAATCGTGATGGACAACGCCCCTTATCATAGTAGGGAAGAGAATAGGCCACCAAGTATGAACAATAAAAACAGTTGATGGTTGAGTGACTACAAGCTCACAACATCGACTTTCCCAACAACAGTACAAAACCTGAACTGTATTTATTAATTAAACGGCACAGACCGCCGAAAAATTATAAAATTGACAATTTATTAGCTGGCAATGGCCATGAGGTCGTTAGATTACCACCCTACAACTGCGACCTCAACCCCATTGAGTACATCTGGAACCTGGTAAAGATGAGGATCTCAGAAAAGAATGTGGAGCAGTTGGAAAGTCGCATTGAAGGTCTGACGTTGGAGGCGTTGGCGTTAATAACTCAATCAATCATGTTAAACGGCTTGAAGAGGAAATATTGGAATAAAGATCTAATAACTGACGAGTTATTTGTCATAAATACGGCAGACGACAGTGAATCGGAAACGACAGACACATAAAGCAGTTCTGATTCGGAAGACTATATGAGTGGAATTGAATAAATAGGGTAAGATTATATTGAATTATATTATATAAACATTTTTTACATACTATCCTGGTTTTAATTGTAATCTGATAGATGTAGGTAGTAATTAACACATGACTGCTACACAGTGGACTCTGATTCAATTCCCGCTCGCAAATTAACAGAAATGTAGTTAGAAAAAATTAGTATACATGTAAGAAAGATATACGAATAAGTATATTTTTTTACGTCTACAAGAATTATTTCCTTGAAAATTTTAATAATGAAAGTTTATTTGTCAGAATATGGGTGAGTAGGTATAAAGAGTGTATGTATAATAAAATTATAAAATACAAATAAACCCTTAACCCTAATATTAATTTTACGTTAAACATTGTTTTGCTAGCTGTCCTTTTGTGTGACAGATGACGTCACAAAGCTGTTATTGTGACAAGGTTCCATCGCAATATCATCGTGCGGGGCTTATAGATACCAAATTATTATTCTACTAACTGCGCCCCGCGAATTCACATGTACAAGTTTAGATAGAATGTGTAATGTATGGTAAATGTTAATATTGGTCCAATGTCCACGCCAAATTTACTAAAAATCAGTTCAGCCATTTGAGTGTGAACAAAACACAAACATACAAGCACACATACTCTCGCAAAATTAGGCCATTAAAAGGTTTATTGTGTTATTAAATTAGAATATTTGAAAAGTATCTCTGTTGTTCGATAATGGAATAAGGTACTTATCCTCGGTGATTAAAGTTTATAATCGTGTAAAGTAGCAACTAGAAACAAAAAAAAATACAAGACAACGATCAATGGAGCAGCCGGCAACGACGGATTACGCTTGAATGTTTATGTACAGACGCCAGCTCATCAAGTAGCCCAAAACTATCAAATATTTCCTTCAATCTGAACCAGCTTTAGCAATAAAGTTGAATATCTATTAAAGAACTTTGACAGGTTGTCGTAGCTTGAAGAGCTTCTAGATGTAATAAGCACCTTAGTACTATTTTAGCACATTGTACTTGATTGGTTCTAGTAATGTAAGTACTGTCAATTTATTTACGAAAAAAAGTGGAGAATGAAAGCTATTGAGATTAAATTTTAGATAGAAAAAAGTCTGAGAGCTCCATAGTAAAGAATTAGGTTACGTATGAACTATCACCAAAATTTTCCCAGATGGTCGAACCCCTAATTTTATTCAATGATATTTGAAGAAGAAAGAAATGATTTTTATATGCGGTAAATACGAAGCAAAAAAGAACATTCAGTATTGGTTGTAGTCATTATATCATTTTATTTGTAGTCTTTATAACTTTTTTACTACTGCTAATCTTACACTTCTCCATCATCTGTTATCTAAGGGCGAATTTCAACATCATCGTCAACATCATTAGCCAATAGCGGTCCACTGCTGGATATAGGTCTCTCCTATTTTACGCCATTCAACTCGATTTCCAGTAACACTCATACAGCTACTACCAACCATCTTGCGAAGATTGTCAGTCCACTAGCAACACACACACACACACACCGCGTCACACCTATTTTTTTTTTTGGGAATGGGGTAGCATTAAATGACTTCTCCTGCTCTGGGCGGAGCGGAAGGGCGTGTCAGACTTTTACTGGCTAAAACCCGCGCGTGTTTCTTCGCTTGCCTTTGCGACGGCCAGGGCCACGGTTTCTTGTTTAACCAACCCGCAACTCTGACCCTGAAGGCATCGGTCTTCGTGGACCCCGTCACGGTGTGCTGTCATCTCTTTGAGGCGCGCGTAAAACACGACGCGCCGTTGACTCGGGCCTGGTCCTTACCGGGCGGCGAACTGCCTACTGCTCACCACCCACAGGCCCACGCCTACGGTGGCTGGGAGTTAGGTGTCGTCTTCCGACCAGGGCGTCTCCTGCGGCGGCTAGTGGCGTGAGGGCGCTGGGATTCCCGTTGCCTCACGCGCTCCGCCTCCTCCTTTGCCAGCATCACTGCTTCGCAAAAGGAGGTGACGGCCTGCCATGCACTCTTGCTCCGGACCATGGCCTGGACCAGGGTCGGACGCGAGAGATCGCCGCCGATCGCCGCTACGAGGACACGGCGGTGCTCTACCCAAGCCGGGCAGACCTGCACCGTATGCTCCACCGTGTCCTCAGGGCAATCCACACAATGGTGACACCCTGGCGTTTCCTCCCGCCTAATACGGAACAGGAACCTCCTGAAACAACCGTGTTTGGTGAGGATCTGCGTCAGGCGGAAGGTGACGGCGCCGTGGCGCCTCTCTAGCAGTGGCTTTGAGGACTTAGCGCCACTATTGTGGCGTAGGGCGTCACACCTTACGTTTACCAATTTGGCGGTCTCAACTCAAGAACACGTCTACTCGAACATTAATTTCAACTATAAAATGAAATCCAGTCGTGTTCAGAAATGTTCAGGAACATTGAACATGATTGCATTACACACATGGCAGTTCAAAACATTGCTGTGTCAATATTCCTGCCAATCGATTGTATAAAATTCTCACCGAGTAAAGTTAGATAAAATGAGCTTCGAGTTATTACGTTATTTGGAAAGACAGCTCTTTACTCGCTTAGTTCAGTTTTCTACTATTCTTTTTACGGTGATATAGTTCCTAAATTTTTAGTTTTCTATGTATATATTATAAGTATATATTTTGGTAATAGTATGTATGTATATATAGCTTATTTAAGTATTTATTTAAATAGTGTTAAGAGTTTTTTTTTTCCTTATATTTTTTTCCTGCTATATCTTATCTCTTCACAACCTATGGTTGACTGGTAGAAAATATTTAAGGCATTAAGTCCTCCTCTGTACAATTTATGCGCGAAAAAATAAATAAATAGTTATGGAATCGCACTATTTTCGACATCTGTGGACAAGCAGTGTGTATATTCCTGCCGATAGATTCTATGAAAATCTCATCGTGGAAAGTCAGGTGTTGTTTTTTTCTATAAATTATAAACTAGTAGCTTGACCGCAGTCTCGCCTAATGGTAAGCAGTCATGCAATCGTTTATGGTGAAGCGCACTAGTCTATTAGGAGTCTATTCACTCTAGCCTTGAAGACACTCAAATTGTAGTCCGACGGAAACTAAAAATAAAAGAGGAGGCGAAACGTTTCGTCCAGACCGTAGTGGTGTTAATAACGTAAGGGTTGAAACTCCCCTTACGTTATTAACACCCCGTACGACGGGCCGCCCGATGGTGGAAAGTAGATGGAGACACGCACACTCACCAAAATTCATCCTATAGAACACTGAAAGGCTGGCTACTCGACGCCTGTGCTTCAGCAATAGTGACGTTAGTTTAATCCTTAGCATTGATTGGAATGATATTCCACATTGACTTGTTATAGTTTTCTCAGTGAAATAGATATAGATTCGCATTGCTAAATATTGAGACCTCTAGTACTCGTTTTCAATGTGTTCATAGATTTCAGTATCATTGATGAAATTTGCCCCTAGTAAAGGTAGGTACTCCCTCATTCTGGCAAGTCACACACCACTTTGCCCTTAACGCAATATATTATTAACGTTTTAGAATAATTGCATGTATTTTGAATTCCATCCTTCCTAATGCAATTGTTCTGTAAGAAATTTCATTCCACAGTCAATCGTAATATTAACTATGCAAATCTATTTTATGATCTTGCAATGTCGGGTGAGAAATGTTAATACCATCGTAATTCCGTTTGAGGCGTTAAAAAGTTTTTAATGGAAAGGTTGGGCTGTTCAAAAGAGTATTTTGTTCGTGGAAGTGTTATGGGAACTTTATACCCTAGGCAGTTTTATTTCGCGGGTTCGATTCCCGCACGGAACAAATATTTGTATGACCTACAAGTAGTTGTTATGGGTTTAGTTGTTTGTGTATGTGAGTTAATAATATAATGGTTGTATACGGAGGTTGTATTTTTTTTTTGGTTGCCACACTAGGAATTTCCCTTGTATCGGGGTTCGTTTACAAACATATAACAAAAACATATAAAAAAAAAACAAACCAACCAAACTTTTATGGAATATAGGTACGTTCTAAGTTGCAAAATACTAAAGATATTTTTCAGCTACTGATTCCATGCATGATGTTGTGCAGTTCGGATGCAGTCGGTGTGCAGCTCACGCGGATTCCCGCTCACGGCTAGTGGCGTGAGGGCAGCGGGAATCCCAGCGCTCTCACGCCACTAGCCGCCGAAGGATACGCCCAGGTCGGGAGACGACATCGAACTCCCAGCCACCACAGATGCAGGCCTGCGGACGGTGAGGTAAGGACCACGCTCGGGTCGACGGCGCGTTGTGTTTCACGCGTGCCTCAAAGAGATGTCAGCACATCGTGACAGGGTTCACGAAGACCGGATGATTTAAAAAGGAACCGTGGCCCTGGCCGTCGCGAGGTATTTTGGACGAGAAGCTAATACGGAGCTTCCCAAATGCTTCCCAGCCAAGTCGGATCCGTAGAAAAAACTACGTCCTTGAAGCCAAAACTATCGGTCGGGATAGATAGACATACTGATCTACAGCTTCAAGGATGGAGCTCCCAACATAAACCGGTGATGGCACTACATGGACATTCGACATTTGTTGTCTACGAAACAGCAACTACAGTTGCACGCCACGGGTTATTCGAAAGTGGTACTGTAACACCTGGCGCACAGGCAAGTGAAGAAACACGGGTGGGTTTTAATCAATAAAAGTCTGACACGCCTTTCCGCTCCGTCCAGAGCGGCAGAAGTCATTTGATGATTTCCCATCCCAACAAAAAAAAACCCTACCTGCTGCCCCCTAGGTACGCCCATGATTGCAGTTAAAATACGGTCCGTCTCTCTTTACTCTAACCAAATTCAGCTGAATACCAGTATTTTGTATGAAGCGAATGCCAATCTGACCTCCACAACCCAGTTATTGGGTAATACGATACCACTTGGTAAGACTGATTATCAGATTTCGGGTTTCTGATGACCCGTAACGACAGTCAAAGATCTACAAATGGCAGCCGGTACCAACGACTTAACATGCTTTCCGAGGTACGGAGGGTTCTCGGCATGTAAATATGGTCACCCATTCACAGACCAACCGCGGCAAGCGTAGCTTAACCTGATCGATCGACCTGTGTGGCTGTTATTATTGAGCCAGTGGCCCCTTAGTCGGTCGAATAATATTTCTAATCCGTATTTACTTGCACAAAGCAAGCATTTAGTAAAAATCTGTTATTTTGACATTAATTAAACGGATACCAAAGAAAACGACAAGGTCTTGACGCCAAGCGATTCGTCGTGTTCCGGCATGAAGTCTGGTGAAGCCGTACGGAGGGTGGGTCTGAGCAATTGTGTTGCGATGTGTGCCGGGTACGATGCGCCAAATGTTGTTGTGTCGGGAGTTTGGTCGTGGAGGGTCTCCAGATCAATCTCCCTCTGGCGCAGCATCGTTGGTCGTGTTGTTCGGATTAACATTGCATCACCTCGCTCAACTGCTATCTTCCTTCCTATTCACTTAGGTTTTCTAAGTGGATAGGTTCTAAATAAACTAGCGCGCTTTAGCATCAATGATTGCATCACTGCTTATCATCAGGCGGGATTGCAGTCAAGCACTAGTTTATAATTACAAAAAATAGAATAAAAAAATATTTTAAGTAGATACGTATGTACGTACAGAGTTGGATACATTGCGAAGGTCATCGCAGTATACAGTTACTATTCCAAGGAGATCTTCTCGCAATAATTCAGAGGCTGCCTATCCCCTCGACATAATCTCTAAGCCGACTTTTGTGATAGTCACGAGAACAAGGGGTTGGCCTAAATTTATCCATGCCTGCAATCTCGCTTTTAATCCTATGGTAGAAGGAAAGTTATGCTACAGTATAATCTCCGACTAATCCTTAAGGGAATTTACTACGGATTCCCCTGTTTTGTGGTGTTGGAACCGACGTTATAGGAAAAATCTAAAAAAATATTCTGTAATCTAAAGTAGTAGAAGTAAGGAGTAATTATAGTTTGTACAACATAACGTTTTCTTTATACGAAACCTGAATATAATTTGTTCAGAATAAACAACTGAATCGATTCCACTAACTTTTATTCAGAAATTGTTGCAGTGTGGTTACCGAGCACGCCAGGCAGCTAACGGTAGAACGGTAGTACGCGCAACAGCTGACGCCATAGGACAATGCGCCGCCTGCCCGCCCGAGCGGAGCGTTGACCATATTTTTGTTGGGACAACCAAATAGGATAACAAGCTCATAACTTTGGTTTTTCGTGATATCTTTTTGAAATTTTGTAGATGTATTGATTCTTTACTTAAAAATGCTGGACACGTGTTTAGGGTTTCGCATGTACAGAAAATAATGTTGGATTACTATCCACGGTCCCGATGTATGTCAAAATACTTTTTGACATACATCGGGACCGTGCGGTCCCGGTCCTTTGGAAGGCGTACGAGAGGCTAATAATTGAAATCCTTATATCATGAACAACTATTATTGAAGCTCATAATTCACATAGCAGTGGTGGCCCTTTTTTTTTTGTTAGTATGGGAATTCATCAAATGACTTCTTCCGCTCTGGGTGGAGCGGAAGGGCGTGTCAGACTTTTACTGACTAAAACCCACCCGTGTTTCTTCACTTGCCTGTGGGACGGCCAGGGCCACGGTTTCTTGTTTAACCAATCCGCAACCCTGACCCGGGAGGCATCGGTCTTCGTGGACCCCGTCACGATGTGCTGACATCTCTATGAGGCGCGCGTGAAACACGACGCGACGTCGACTCGGGCCTGGTCCTTACCGGGCGGCGAGCTGCGCATTGCTCACCGCCCGCAGGCCCGCACCTACGGTGGCTGGGAGTTTGGTGTCATCTCCCGACCAGGGCGTCTCCTGCGGTGGCTAGTGGCGTGAGGGCGCTGGGATTCCCGTTGCCTCACGCGCTCCGCCTCCTCCTTTGCCAGCATTACTGCTTCGCAGAAGGAGGTGAGCAGTGGTGGCCCTCAGGTATCGATTCTGATTTACGAGTTCTAGGTAGCGAGTTGGAACCTAGGCACGCCCTTTGCATGATGCAAAATTATTTGAGATAGTTTCGTTCGGCGGTTGAGTTATAATATTGTTATTATCACTGAAACGGCGAAGGAAACTATCTTAAATAAGCATATCTAAGAATCAAATGTTTGAAGACATTTGAAATACACTAACTCGCACTGGATACGCGCAGTTGAATTGTTTACCTGTGACATTATAGACTATATAGACTTTAGATGTATAATGCTTACGAGATAACTAGCCGAGTCTCGCGGTTTAATCTGCTGGAGCGGAGCTGAAAAAGCTGGAGAGTTTGTTTGTTCGAACGCCCTAATCTCAGGAACTACTGGTCCAATTTAAAAAATATTTTCGCTTTGAATAGCCCATTAATCTAAGAAGGCGTTAGGCTATATAAAATCATGCTGCAACTAATAGGAGTGGAGCATAACAAAAATTTAAAATATATGCTGTATAGTTTTGGGGTTAAAATAAAATGTTCAAATAACTAACTCCACGCGAACCGGCTGCTAGTATGGAAATAGTGAGAATAATCGTTGATGGTAAAGCGCGCTACTTTATTTAGAGCCTATTCACTCTAGTCTTGAACATTTAAATTATAGTCAGACGGAAAGACCGCTGCAGGCAAATTGTACCAGTCCTTCTATCTTTTTCCCAATTTTTCTTACTGTGAAAATTGTGTGGAGCGTGCTTAAATTGAGCTTTCATTTCACCTAACACTATCATTCAAATTTATTTTCCTACAGTAATCTATACTAATACATAAAACTGAAGAATTTGTTTGTTTGAACGCGGTGAACTCGGAAACTACTGGTCAGATTTGAAAAATTCTTTTAGCGTCGGATAGCCCATTAATCCAGGAAGGCTTTAGGCTATATAACATCACGCTGCGACCAATAGGAGCGGAGCATATAAAAAAAGAACATATCGAAACCAACTCGGGTGAAACCTTGGGGCGCAGCTAGTAATGTATTGTTATCATTTTATATGCATTCCTTTTCATTTGAATATAATTATATTTCAAATTTCTATTTTTACTTTTAATTAGTAGGTATGATCCAAAGTTAGTTGAGTTAAATTAATAATAATATTACTTAACAACTCTTAACCTAAGGTATCGCGGTGATGGAGTCCTGGGACGCAGTCGTCTCCTTCTGCGAGGAGGTAATCTCCGCGAAGGAGATGGCCGAACGCGAAAGGGGGGGCACTGAGCCTTCTCCCGTCCCGCCGACGACGCGCTGGCCGCAGGAGGACGGAGGCCGAGGATAATCTGCTTCCTCCATAACCAAGGGCCGACGGGCCGAGGACCGAGAGAGTCCGACGTCCGTCGTTAGGGCCAGAGTAGGCGTGTAGTGGCTGTTTCGGCACGCCAACCTGTTGGAAGGAGGGAGGGGAGAGGGACTCGCCGATCTTGCGCGGTGATCCAAGGCCTGCCGGGGATGCGGTGAATGGCAAACTAGGACCCGAACCCCCGGCCATAGGCAATAAGAGGAACGCTCCAGTGGTTTTAGCTGGTGAGAGCCCGGTACACCCTCCGTCGACCCATAGACGGATGACGGTCTGATAGATATTTCCACTGGGATACCAAAAAAAAAAATGTATCACGGTGATCACGGAGAGGCTTTTACAGCATATGCTAACACAATACTGTAAAAGCTGCGTTGCATTTCGGTAGAACATTGATTTAATAATGATGGCTCAATTTATTGCATTTTTATGTAGGCTTCACCAGTTTTAATCCTCTATAATAAGAAAAGGAAAAATCTCGACTGTAAATATAAAAGGCACGTGGGTGCTTTTACTTTAACCTCACACAAATAGCCAGACCCGGAACAACTACCTGTGGGCCATATAATATTTGTCCACAAATCGAACCCATATCACACAACGCAGCAGTTGGTCATTCATTCATTGCTAAAAATCCACAGCTAGTTGTCGTCAATAGACCGCCGTGATCTATGACTACTAGCAGTGAAGTTGCACAAATAAAGCGAGCCGGCCAAAATGTAATATTTTATCAAACATGCTAATACAATCTTGCAATGTTGCCGCACAAAAATGTTAATATCCTCGTAATTCTGTTTGAACTATTAAAAACTTTACCCTGTTTCATTTTGTTGAGGATTTCTGGCTTGAAATTTAATTTCAAAGTTACATTAGGTTTCAACCATTTATGTTTCATCATATTTTTGTGTTTGTATTGCAGTTGCGCTTTAGATCTGTATGTTATTATGGTCCTGAAGGTACATTTATGTTGAAGATTATATTATATCAAAATCTACATATATACTAATATATAAAGCTGAAGAGTTTGTTTGTTTGAACGCGCTAATCTCAGGAACTATGGATCCGATTTGAAAAATTCTTTTTGCGTTGTATAACCCATTAACCTTAGAAGGCTTAAGGCTATATAACATCACGCTGCGATCAATAGGAGCGGAACATAACTAACTCCACGCGAACGAAGTCGCTGGCGGCCGCTAGTAAAATATAAAATTGTAAAAAAATGAAATAAAAAGTTATTAAAATTGTGTTAGTTGTAAAGGCAGAATTTTAATACTATAAAATAGCTACGCTTTCACTGCGGTAGATTCTTCGATGGGTGACCAGACCATTCATTACTTACTGAGGCACGGTGTCTCGGAAAGCTAAGAGACGGTCCTGAGGGACTGACAACGACAGCCCGATTTAATGTCCAGGAAAATCTCTGTCCATTCGAAGGTGGCCTGGAAGAGATTGCATTAGCGATAACGCCGCTCATTGCATATTTTGTAGTGTTGAATATATATTTTTAAGTAATGGATGGTTTTGGTGTAAAATAAAGTACCTACATACAACATGTAAAGAAAACCCTGTCCGAGCCGTGAAGGTATTGTTAAGTATCGTAGGTATATAACTGATTCTACTAATAAATACAAAACCGGGCAAAAATTATAAAAACATTTCCCATAAAAAAATAAATAATATTATTTCGCATAAAGAGGTAACTTAATATATATGCGGTAGGCAACCCTTCCGCGGGCGACGGGGGGCAGGACTCGCGGCACGTGGTCGCATCGCTTATAATAATACCGTAAAAATACACAAATAAACTATTCGATTTAATTGGTGTTGCCATTTCTTTAAAAATGATCAAATTTCGGGGACGTTGGAATTAATTCGCGGCAAAAAAATATTATTTCAATTTTCATTATTGTTACTATGATGATTATGTAAAACTTCATATTTTATTTAATTCTTACTATAATGATTACGTACAATTTTATATCATATTTGGTCATGTGTTTACCTAACCTTCAGGTATTATCCTTTTGGGTCAGACAGGGTATTCTTTACATATTGTATAAGTAAAATAATAAAGATGAGAAATGCAAAGACAGCACCGGCATTGTCCAGTGGTAACGGTTGCCACTTACCACGAAATGAAATGAAATCAAATTAAATCGTTTATTATGCAAGTAGGATCACTGATCACTTTTACACGTCATATTTTTTTAAACTAGCGGGAACCGGCATTTCCTAACTGACTACCTCCGAGAAGAAAAGCCGAAACAAACTCAGGGATCATCGTCTTTTTTCAACTCCAAACATTAAAATTGAAGATGTTTACAATAAAAATATGTGTTTTCTTTGTACATAACAATCAATTTACGTGATTTAAATACTAGCAGTGGTTAAAATATCATAATTGTAGCATAATTATGCATATTGCTTAGTGACATTGCTTAGCAGAGCGAGTTGCTCAATCCCAAGCTTTGTTGCCTTCTAAATAATCTGAGATTGTATAATACCCCTTTTTGGAGTTACGAACGAAACGCAACGCGTACAAGCGCGTACGCGTTTGAACGCAAGCAGGCGTTTTCATCATCATTAACCTATAGCAGTCCACTGCTATGTCCAAAATCGAGTAAAATGGCGAGTAATAGAAGAGGCTTTCACTAAGTCATTCAACTCGATTTTCCCAACTCTCATTCAGCTACTACCAGCCATCCTGCGAATATCGTCGCTCCACCTAATCTGAGGGCATCCTTTACACTTACCGATTAGCAGTCTCCACTCAAGAACACGTGTACCACAACCGTCATCGATTCTGTAGCTAATATCGCCGGGCCATTGGCACCTCAGTTGGCTCTATGAGCTATTTGGACAACTTTGATAGGCTCTTTACTGTGTAAATTATTCTATCTATTATCTACTTTCTTTATATCTAATATCTACACTCAAAACGGCGAAGGAAAACATAGTGACGAAACTAGTATTTCCTAGAACTAAATATCGAAGACATTCGAGGCCATTATACCTATGTCGACTAAGTAAGGAGAAATACTCAATTATGTATCTCTTATTCTTTTATTCCAAAAAGCATTCGTCGCAAACCTTACAAAGTCCGAAATAAATTAAAAACGTAATGACATGTGTAGATACCGTAGCTCAGTCCCACTTACCGGCGACCGCCCGCAGAGCCGGAGCTGCTGCAGCAGCTGCGGAGGTCATAAAGAGGCGCAAATATGCAGCGTTATCTGAGCCCTACATAGTTGTGCCTTTCGCTGTGGAGACCCTAGGGCCCTGGGGCGCAGAGGCTCGACAATTTTTTAAAGAAATCTCCGCACGATTAATCGACGTATCAGGTGATCGGAGGGCTGGCGCGCATTTCGGTCAAAGGTTGAGTTTGGCGATTCAACGTGGGAACGCGGCCAGCCTTTTGGGCACCTTGCCCGGTGATCGCAGCGATCTGGGTTCAATTTTTTATATACTTTAAATTTAATTTGTAGTCAGTTTGTATTTTATGTCTTTTTAGCTTTAATTTATTCATAATTTAGTTTTAATTAATTTTAAATGTATTATCTTGTATTGTACAGCTTTAGATTTAAATTTTGTATGAATAATAAAATTTCTATTCACAAAACGTAATTCCATGTCGCTGGCAAAAATTACTTTTATTTATTTATTTGTTTTACCACTTATACAATATGTAATGTAATTAACGAACAATCTCAAACACCCCAATTAGAATATTATGTTATAATCAAAATACATAAAGGTACTGAATTTTTAACTTAACATGTATATGCATTGTTATTTATTAAATATGTTTACTATTAAATTGGTTTTAATAAATTAATACCGATTCAGTAAATGATTCTGAATAAACGGTATTACGGTGTAATATATAAGTGCGTTAATTAGATTACATGTTGTTTACACACATATGTAAACGGACAAGAAGAAATAGAACATAAATGATGTAGAGAGGTGACGCTTATTGCATAAGAAATCTCTTACAACATACTTGCCATAGAAAAATAAAGGACGTAAAAATAATACAAACAATCAAAAGCAACTCTCAAAACTAAATAAAAATTATAAGAATATCATACATACTTTTTTTTTTGTCTTCATTAATTTTTAGGGACTTTTTTATATAGAATTATTGTACATGCCATCGGATCTTATAAATTGTAGTAATATATAACAATAAAACACCTACTCTATCGGATCTTATACACAAATTTAATTACTTTATAAACAGCTCCGGAGATAAAATATAATGGAACATCAAACGTTCCTTAAACTTATCTAACTAAGTAGATCCTCTCTTACGGACTGAAATCTAACACACTCTGTCAGTAAATTAATGATGTCTTCCAGTGTGGCACACACATCATAATCATATCATCATTTTAGCTGACAGAATCCTTACGGAAGGCCTATGACATAGGCTTCCCCCAAAGATCTCCACGACGACCGGTCCTGCGCCACCCGCATATAGCGGTTTCCCGCGACCATCACCAGGTCGCCGGTCCACCGTGTCGGGGGCACAATTACATACTTCTAAAATACACTAAAAATACATACGTAAAAACCTTTGATAAAGTGGACACAATACCTAAATTTAAAGAGATTTTTAAAAAGATTTCAAATCTCTATTTTTACAGGCTGCGTTTTCCGTAACTGTAATTAAATTTCTACTAGAATAACTACGTATTATCCAGTGGTTTCGTAAAACGGGTTATGAGGAAGTGAAATTAGTTTGTGCATAAAGCTGTCTTGTTTTCCTCAGGTAGGAATGAAATGAAAGAAAAATACAAAATATCTGAAACTTTTCGTTGTTGACTTTGTGGTGGAGAAAACTTTAATATTTTTTATAAAGTGTGGTAAGGTAGAATAGTGGGATAGATTCGATTTATGAAAGGCGCATTGGATTGGATTGGGGTTTGACGACTTCCAGCCTCCCGAACAAGCAGGCTTCCGAAAAGGCTTTAGCACCATAGACCACATCCATACGCTGCGGCAAGTTATACAGAAGTCCGAGGAGTATAACAAACCACTATGCTTGGCGTTTGTGGACTATGAGAAGGCCTTCGATTCGATTGAGACTTGGGCGGTGCTACAGTCTCTCCAGCGGTGCCAAATTGACCATCGATACATTGAGGTGATAAAGTGTTTGTACAAAAACGCCACCATGTCAGTCCGTCTCCAGGATCAGGACTCGAAACCGATCCAACTGCAGCGTGGAGTGAGACAGGGAGATGTCATATCTCCTAAATTGTTCACTGCTGCGTTGGAAGATGTCTTCAAGCTCCTGGACTGGAAAGGACTTGGCATCAACATCAACGGCGAGTACATCACTAATCTCCGTTTCGCAGATGATATCGTGGTCATGGCTGAGACCCTGGAAGACTTGGGCAAAATGCTCAATGACCTCAGCAGAGCTTCCCAACAAGTGGGTCTAAAAATGAACATGGATAAGACGAAGATCATGTCGAACTCTCATGTCGCACCCACTCCAATTGTAGTTGGTTGCTCTGCACTCGAAGTTGTTGACGAGTATATATACCTGGGACAGAAAGTCCAACTAGGTAGGTCCAACTTCGAGAAAGAGGTGTCTCGGCGAATCCAGCTCGGTTGGGCAGCGTTCGGGAAGCTACGCTACATCTTCTCGTCGTCCAAGATACCACAGTGTCTCAAGACGAAAGTCTTTGACCAGTGTGTGTTGCCAGTGATGACTTACGGAACTGAAACGTGGTCGCTCACAATGGGCCTCATACGAAGGCTCAGAGTCACACAAAGGGCAATGGAAAGAGCTATGCTAGGAGTTTCTCTGCGTGATCGAATCAGAAATGAGGAGATCCGCAGAAGAACCAAAGTCACAGACATAGCTCTGCGAGTCGCTAAACTCAAGTGGCAGTGGGCAGGGCACATTGCTCGTAGAACCGATGGCCGATGGGGCAGCAAGGTTCTGGAGTGGCGGCCACGTACTGGAAGACGCAGCGTAGGGAGACCCCCAACAAGGTGGACCGATGACCTGGTGAAGGTCGCGGGAAGCCGATGGATGCGGGCAGCACAAGACCGGTCATCGTGGAAAGCCTTGGGGGAGGCCTTTGTCCAGCAGTGGACATCTATAGGCTGAGGAAGGATTGGATAACAGAATCTACAGCCCGAATGGATTTATATTACCTCTGATTTAATAATAACAATAATAACAGTAGTTTATTATTTCAACCACAAGCAGAAAAAAGGAAATAAAAAGTGACAGTGGGCTGGACATATTGCCCGTAGGACCGATGCTCGATGGGGCTGACGTGGTTCGGCCCCCCACAAGGTGGACCGCTTACCTGGTGAAGGTCGCGGGAAACCGCTAGATGCGGGAGGCGCAGGACCGGTCGTCGTGGAGAACCTTGGGGGAGGCCTGTGTCCAGCAGTGATGTCATTCGGCTGAGATGATGATGAAGCAGAAAAGAATGTGTTAGGAGACTCCGCTTTTCCATAACTTAATAAGTGTCATTAAGGTACATACTTGTTTTATATAAAACTAAAGTAAATGATAATAAATGATTGAGAATGATTTAGCGCCACAGTACAAATCAAAGGCATTTTTCTTCATGTTGCAATAAGATTGCTTTTGGATATCTGCAACTAACAAATCTGCCTATACTACAGGGAGCTTTGTTCTCTTCTTCTTTTTTCAAGGTGAGATTCAACCTCAACTCTTGAACAATGGCCTCTGTGGAATAGATACCACAATTCTGCCAATAACACGTGTAACAAATTATAGAAATTCTTTGAAAATTTTATTTCACGATAATGGCGGATTTCGCCAATGACAGTTGAAAAAGGCGGCCGCGTAAACCGTCTATGATCCCGGTTTGAGGCAGTCATGATGTGGCCACTATGCTGCGATATTTCAATGTTTTTTATGAATTATTTACTGAATGCACCTTTTAATACATAAAACACGCGCTTTTATTTAGTAAACGACACTATAAATAATGTTAAAAGTCAAATGAAAAATGCGCGTGACACTCATCTTAGCTTTCCCGTCAAAACCCGAGCTTTGTTCTCATTATAATATCGTTGCTGTCTGACTGTTGGTATCAGAGGTAATAACTGCAGATGGTCAGTAAGGTGGTCGTAACCTGTTTTTGTTCAAGTAGTACATAGTCTGCAGTACGTTGTCTCTGGCACTAAACCGATAAAAGGCTGATTTTTAACCAAGTGATGATTTTAAATTAATACCTTTGAAATTTTGTGACACGAAAGTGAATTTTGTTTTTTGATGTGTATTTTTTACAAAAAATGACAAATTTCAATTTTATTCCCTAAAAAAACTGAAACGACCATGGCAAAATCAGCCGTAAGACAGGAAAAACAAATTAATTATTATGGGCCACTACTTCATTTATTTTATTTGCTTTTTTAGTTTTTATCATGATCTGGCATTTTGAGTAATTTATATGGTCTACCCAAATGTGAATGAACTTTCTTCAGTATTGTTCGTCGAATAGTTGAGCTCCTTAGGTTTTGAGATGAGCTGCACGATTTCTGACAAATGCGTGCACTGACTAGATAGATTCTCTCAATCTGTGTGATTTTTCCTCCCAAGACCATCCAGAACATTGTTTCACTTGATCTTTATTGATTTGACCACCAACATAATATCTAGTCTTAAAAAGAAACTGAAAGTTACTTCCTAGATTGTTTCGGACTTTTTCTCAGAGTAGCTAAACAGAAATCGCCGACCTCGTCTACTTTTTAAAATCTGATTGACGTGTAAAATCTTTATATTCACCAACCTAAATACATACCTTTTTATGCTGAAGTCATTAATATGGAATCAGACATTCAAAAAACGAATAGTGGAAACAATAGATACGGATAAGTGACAAGCAACTAATCGTCTTCATATTTTTTTTGCTTCTATCTTCTGCTGTCAATGTCCTACTTTATTAATTTCTTTTAAGTTTAATTTCATAATTGTCATATATTGTTAACTATGTCATGTATTGTCTAAGCTTCTGTATTGTTTTATTATTTTTAATTGTAACTATGTATTTGGTATTAGTCTGTTCGCATTCTTTAAATTTATACATCCCAGTTACACAGGGAAACCTATAATTGACCATAATATAATGTAATACTCATATTTGTAAAATGACAGCCTCCGTGGCGTAGCGGTAGCGAACGCGGCCGTTGCGCAAGGAGGCGCGTGTTCGATCCCCGTTCAGTGCAAATATTTGTATGCATGAATATGAGTATTTGCACTGGTCTGGTCGTGCCTCGGAAAGCACGTTAAGCCGTTGGTCCCGGTTGCCATACGAACATCTAGTGGCAATCGTTACGGGTTGTTGGAGCCTTCAAAAGTCTAACAATTGGTCTAACTGCAATGCCTAGATATCGCCTTCGGGTTGTGGAGGTCAGACGGCAGTCGCTTCATGGAAAATATCGAAGTTTAGCCAAAATCAGCAGTTAACTGGTAAGGCGGACCCCAGACTCTAAAGCTGAAAAGCTACGGATGCGACTGGGATTAACGCTGAGATGATGATGATGATGACTCATATTTGTAAAATATATTGTGTATCGCTGTTGGTTACCTAAATAAATAAATAAATAAAAGACTAAACTAACAAAATAAACCTTAAAATTATAAGTCAAAATATGATTCTCAAAGATGGTCTTTGATAGCAGAGGTCCATGTTCATTTGCCACACAGCTATGGAAGGAAGTATTCTAGGCATTGCAATTATTGTACCTTTAATGCCTAGAATACAACCATTCATAACTAAAATAACAGCCATCAGCCGGAAACTGCCACGCTTGAATGGAATTTGAATGGACATATACTAACACTAGTCAATGGCCCAAACGGCCATCGGGTTATTGAGTCCCGCTTAATTGCAAATGATATTACGTCAGTTCCAGCCAAAGATGCTGGAGTAAACTGGACTTTTTTCTCAAATATAGGTCCATAGTAGCTCTGGAGAGCTACCATGGACCTATATATAGGAAGTAGGGTAGTCTTTGCTCAGCAGTGGTTAAGAAAAATAAAAAAAAACAAAACACCAATCAATCAAACCAAGGCAGGTGAGTTTCAACTGTATCGCTTAGTCTTATTTGATTTTTTTCTCACCTCAAGCACTTCAACTGCAATAAAATTACCCCGCTAACAAAAATGATTTAACGTTAAAATACAAGGTAAACTACGTCACGTTTAACTTTGAAGACGTTGTTAACGTTGGTCCAAGTCTCTTTGTCCAATTAGACAGACCTATAAAAGTGCAGTTAGCAGGTTTAATTCACAAACAGCTAATTGCAAGGTTGTGGTTTTTCATTTTATCGCTATGTTTTTTATAAGGAAAGTTGTAGTAGTAAAGTTGAAGTATTTTTACACGAAGAAAACAAGAAATATATTGTATTATAAATGAAAAAGCAACGAGCTTGTTGCAAACTCTTTGGCTGTGCAACCTTCTTTTTATAAGCTGTTTATAGTTTTTATTTGAATCGTGTTTAGGAGACATAGTTGCAAGGTATTCTACCTGTCTCCTCTTATGCGTAATGGAGGAGAAATATCAGTCGATGAGTGGAAGTGAAATTTCAACTTACTTTTAATACCTAATATTACATATAAATGCCACACATATAAAAGTTTAAAATTATATTCAAACTAGTAGGGACAAAATATACCAATGTCTTAAATCTAGCCCGTGTCCTGTGACGGAATAAAAATCGACGCCACTTCAGAAATGCTATCGTTCCCCGTACCGTAGCTTCGTGTTGCACCTTAACAGTAATTCGTTCCTGATTAACATATAAATACTTATATTTTAAGGTGCGTTCAAAAACGCCACCTTCTTATTTTATTATTCATTTAGAGTGTTTACCTCTTATAACTGTCAAAGGGTCGTGTGTGTCTTTCATTTGAAGATAGAAAGTAGAAGAAGAAAGAAGTAAGAAAGAATATTACATAATTATATTCTTACTTACTTCTTTCTTCTTCTACTTTCTAACTTTAATTTTAGTCAATTTTTATCGCCTTCAGACGTTCCGTAAAAATAAAATGGACTGGCCAGGCACAGGCGAGGCACAGGAGTCATCAAGAGTGTGAGGGTATGATATAAGATGTTGTGGTTATATCTTCCCATTTCAGTTTGAAGGTGGTTGAGAGTTTTTCCAATATGCGGCAGCCATATAAATTTTATTTTTTTTATAATTTAAAATAGTGCTTGACTGTAATCTCGCCTGATGCTAAACAGAGATGCTATCGTTGATGGTAAAATGCGCTAGGTTATTAAGCCCCACAACACGACTAACGATGCTACGCCAGAGGGAGATTGATCTGGAGCATCGAGATCAACATTTGGCGCATCGTACCCGGCACCATCGCAACACAATTGCTCAGACCCGTCCCCTGTACGGCTTCACAAGACATCAAGCCGGAACACGCCGAACCGCTTGACGGCAAGACTTTGTCTGGTGGGTGGTAACTTTTGCCATCAGCCGATGTTATGGCCTACCACCGAGAGAACAATTTATTTTCTGTAAGAAGATTACAAACACTTTTACAAGTCAATCATATTTTTTTAAAACTAGATTAATTTCGCGTTACCTATCTGACTACTCTGAGAAGAAAGGCCGAAACAAACTCAAAGGTCATATCCTTTAAAGTCCAAACAGAATCCACGCTGGATTAATTATGAAGATCATGTACAACCGAGATATGAGATGGTCTTTTGAAGATTAAGTAACACAGATTGAGTCAGTACACGCATTTGTCTGAAATCGTGCAGTTCAACTCAAAATTTTAGCAGCTAAAAGTTTTGACGAATACCAAAGAACTTTGCTGTTTTTCAACAACATTACACTATCCTGAAATCGGTTAAAAAGTTAATTAAAAGAACGCTGTATTTCATACATCACACTGTACTCAAGTTCCTGAAATTGGCTAGAAAGTTTATTAGAAAAACGTATACAGTGGCTTCTAAAAGAGCCATGAAACAATAGAAAGACTAAAACATAATGTATTAGTATACGAGTAAAATGAAACGCTGTTTGTAACATAAACAAGGAATCTGAAAGCTAAAAAGAAACATAAAAATATCAAAAACGTTTAGCAAGGACAAAAACATAAGAAACGAGTATAAAAACATTGTTACGTTTTTCCTTGCCAAGCTTTTTTCTTCTATTACGGTACAAGGCATGAGTGTATAAAGGGAGGGAGAAAATAATGTATCAGTCTAAAATAAATACTCTGATTATCAAATTCTTTTCCGGTAGCGAACGGGGCCGCTACGCAAGGAGGCACGTATTCGATCCCCGCGCCGTGCAAATATTTGTATGCATGAATATGAATACTAGCACTGGTTACCTCGGAAAGCATGTTAAGCCGTTTAAGGTCCCGGTTGCCATACAAACATCTAATGGCAGTCGTTACGGGTTGTTGGAGCCTTGAAAAGTCCAACAATAGGTCCAAAACGCATCACGGATATCGAAGTTTAGTTTATAATTTTATGAAAAAAATAATAATAACTATTTTGGATTCGGCTTCTAGTCTGAGCTATCGCTGATGAATACCAGTATTTTACACCAAGGGCGACTGCTTGTCTGAGCTACAAGAACCAGTTACTGGATAATATGGAAATACCTCTTTGTGATGCTGGCTGACAAATAACAGCAAAAGAAAATGAGTTATAACAAAATCTTGCAAACAATACCATTAAAAAACAGAACTTATAAATTTTAATTTCATGTCGGACTAATTGCGGCCGTCATTTATACCCGTATTAGTTTTAATCTTATCTGTTAATCCACTCTATAAACTATATTTGTTCCAAGTTTCATCATTGACATGAAAGAGTAACAAACCCATGATCCATCCATGCGCAGTAGTGGCCTAGTAATACCGGCCGCGACTTAGAAGTTATAGGTCGTGGGTTGAACCCCGTCATGCGCTTTACTTTATGTAAAATTTTCTTCACCACTGCTCTCAAAACAAAAAAAAAAAGCTGCTCAAGCGCTCTTAAAACAGAAGCTACTAGAGAACACTCTCGGTGGTAGGCAACAACATCAGCCGCCGGCGTAAGTTACCACCCACCAGACAAAGTCTTGCCGCCAAGCGATTCGTCGTGTTCCGGCATGATGTCTGGTGAAGCCGTACGGAGGATGGGTCTGAGCAGTTGTGTTGCGATGTGTACCGGGTACGATGTGCCTAATGTTGTTGTGTCGGGAGTTTGGTCGTGGAGGGTCTCCAGATCATCCTCTGGCGCAGCATCGTTGGTCGTGTTGTTGGGTTAAACATTGCATCACCTCACTCAACTGCCGTCTTCCTTCCTATTCACTCAGTTTTTTTTAAGTGAATAAGCTTAATAAGCTAGTGCATTTTACCATCAACGATTGCATCACTGCTTACCATCAGGCGGGATTGCAGTCAAGCACTAGTTTATAACTAATAAATAAAAAAAAAAAAGCTAACGGTCAACCTTCAGGACTGAAGAGGCACTGGGAGAAGAGAAAAAGCTCTTAAAACGGTGAAGGGAAACATCGTGAGGAAACCGGCATGTCCTAGAGGTAAAACTTCGAAGACATGTGACATCTACCAACTCGCACTGGGCTCGCGTGGTAGAATACGGTCCACTCCCTTTCACCAAACATTACAGGCGGTTTTTATTAAGTTGCCACATACTAGTAATTACTCCTGTATCGTGGGTGTGTTTACAAACATATAAATAAACTCACACACACAAACAGCCAGACCCGGAACAACTAATTGTAGGCCATACAAATATTTGTTCCGTACGGGAATCGAAGACGCGACACACGGTGCAGCAGTCGATTGTGTGATCCATTCCTACGAACTTTTATACATAACTAGCTTTCCGCCCGCGGCTTCGCCCGCGTGGAGTTCGCTTATATCGCGCTTTTTAGATTTCCCTCGGGAACAGCAATTTTTTCCGGGATAAAAGGTGGCCTATGTTCTTTCTCAGGGTGTAAAGATTGTCTGTGCCAAATTTCATCAAAATCGGTTGAGAGGTTTAAGCGGGAAAGCGTAACAGACAGACAGACAGAGTTACTTTCGCATTTATAATATTAGTATGGATATACATAAAGAATCCCGGCCCCCCCGGATCCCCGGCCAGGTCATGATGGAAAACGATATTTTCTTGATTGGCCTGGGTCTTGAATGTGTATCTATATAAGTATCTCTTATAAATATAGTAAGTTCGAGACTTGTGTTATGGGATACTAACTCAACGGTTAGTATCCCATAACACAAGTCTCGAACTTACGTTGGGGCTAGCTCAATCTGTGTGATTTGTCTGTATATATTTATTTTTTTATATTTATTTAATTTGATACTTAAACACATAAATGAAGGAAAAGTGAAGACAAGACCTCCAGCGTAGATTATAATAGCTCTCTCTACCCTTCTGTTTCACCTAAGCTTTTAATTCAAATAACCCTAATCGCTATAGCTCCCATCTTAAACACATCAGTAAATCGTGATCAAGCTGAACGCGATAAATCCCTGCTTATGAGATAGTACAAAGGATATTCGTGCATCACATTGGCCGCTAAAATTCTTATTTATGTGGCCGCGATAAGGGACTCTAGTTTCCTTATGCTTCTCGCTTCCGCATTTCGGTTGGCGAGTCTATGGTACGGAATTTATCGCTGGTCGTTGCAGGATGTTCGGGAAATTTGGTAATTATGATTTGTGTACTAGCTTTTGTCGGCTTTGTAGATGCTGCTTATGTTTAATATCTCTTATTGTCGTAGTGTTATCGACTTAATAATAACTAGCTGTTGCCCGCGACTCCGTCCGCGTGAACTTCAGTTTATAAGCGCCTGTTAAAATAATGGGAGCAATATGTACATTGTACGCCCGCGTTCGCTCGCATTGTCGCAATTTTTTTTGTTACTGCTCTGCTTCTATTGGTCATAGCGGGATGTTATATAGCCTATGTCCTTTCTCTGGCTCTATACTATCTGTGTACCAAATTTCATTACAATCGGGTCAGTAGTTTTGGCGTGAAAGACGGACAGACAGACAGACAGAAATACATACTAATATACTATTAGACTGGAATAATTTGACAGCGGCGGTGTTTCCATCGGACTGCAATTTAAGTATCTACAATGCTAAAGTGAATAGGCTCTTAATAAACTAGCGCTCTTTATCATCAACGATTGCATCATTGCTTACCATAAGGCGGGATTGTGGTCAAGCATTACTTTATAATATTTAGATATTTATATATATGAGTTTTATTTTATCCTTGTTATTAACCAAAGCACCTGCCGTCTAATCTATTCACCACCCATGGTTGACTGGTAGAGAATGCCTAAGGCACAAAGTCCGCCTTTGTGCCTTTGTGCGAAAAGACAACATTTAAATAATATGAAAACCTTTCTCTTAACGTTTTAAATGTGCCACTGTTGTTACAGATGAGGTATTTTGTATGTTCTTGGCTGTATTTAAAAGCAATTTACTTCTTTATGTCTTAATAGTAATATTATGTATAAAGTAGGAATGGAAATAATTAGAGAGCATTAAAAATCATCCGCATTGCGTCTGTCAACAGGAAACCTGCCCAAAAGGCTGGCAGCATTTCCATGCTGTATGACGATGCTGATTCTTCGGTCAAAAAATAGCCCAGCCCTCTGGTCACTTGAAGGGTTTTTATGAATATATATAACATTTTCGGATCAATAAGTTTATATAATGTGGCTTATTTTAACGTACCATTCATTATTTCACAAAAACGTTGCAAATGAAAGTTTCCAAATATTAATAATACATTATGATACATAATTAGATTATAAAGTTTTCAATGCTGGGTCAAAGGTCACAGCATAAGATGGATCGGGCCGCGGGCCCAATGCGTGTGTATAGGTAGATACTGCAATCCTAAACATACAAAATGGTAAAATAAAAAAAAAATATATGTAGAAACAATTACGCCACCCGTCGGGCAAATGAAAATAAAAAAATAATAATAATGAAATGAAATATAATATAATATGTATATTAATCTTTATTCTGTACACCACATGAATTACGGAACATAAATTTATCAAGATTTTATAAAGGGTGACACAATGGTCAGTCTTATAGCTGAGAGCGATCTTTTACAAGCAACTTTTGGATGGTATACCAAGGGGAAGAGACAAAAGTTGTGTAGGTGGCCTATTTGGACGGTATACTATTTAGATTATACACTAGTTACACGAATACGATATACTTAATAAACTATATTATAATACTAACTCAATTAAATATAAATGAATCTATTAATAAAAGCTCGGTGATAGGCCATAATATTGACTGCCGGCAGAAGTTACCACCCACAAGACAAAGTCTTGCCGCCAAGCGATTTGTCGTGTTTCAGCATGATGTCTGGTGAAGCCGTTCAGAGGACGGGTCTGAGCAGTTGCATTGCGATGTGTGCATCAAATGTTGTTTTGTCGGGGGTTTGGTCGCGGAGGGTCTCCAGATCAATCTCCCTTTGGCGCAGCATCGTTGGTCGTGTTGTTTGGTTTAACATTGCATCACCTCGCTCAGCGGCCGTCTTCCTTCCTATTCACTAAGTTTTTTTTTATGTGAATAGGCTTAATAAACTAGTGCGCTTACCATCAGCGATTGCATCACTGCTTACCATCAGGCGGGATTACGGTCAAGCACTAGTTTATAATAATTACAAAAAAGCCTATTCATTCTGGTTTAATTGGTGGATCATTTTAGTTTAAACGTAAGTTATTAAGTTCTTATTATTTTAAATTTAGTTTTTTTTATCTGATACATACTAGTATTTTTGCGATATTTATTTCGCCATTTTGATAGCACTGGTGAAGAAATAATTTCTACTCCAATAACACTCCAAGTGCTTGCGGAGACGTAATCTAAACTCGCGTACGCAGGAATTATATACTTAGGTAAAGGAGGATGAAGCTATTGTATACAAAATTGGGCACGGGTGTAATACAATGAAAATGGCGTTAACTGATAGCTTAGACCTCTGCAAATCTTCACTGAAAATGCTGCATGTTTTGGCGATCTGAGAGCCGACTAATTAGAGGTTTAGTTAAGGTGAGGTTAGATAAAAAAACAGCTAGTTCCTAGCCTACAAAAAATATTTTTACAACAATATTTATGACAAAAAGCTTCAACTTTCACGTTGATATTTTTACAAAATTGATGAGTAGATCTTCGTGAAGAAAATAATATAATACAGTATCTAACTTTTAACTACGTTCCACCTGAACTGAGAAATCACAAAACAAATTCCAGAACTCGCATCAGTACACTCTTTCAATCTCAAACTCATCGGGTCATCACATCCATCAAAATTCGCTCTCCAACTATTTCACACTTCGGCCCAACTGTCGAGCAAACATCAGAACTTGCCAACTCCACAACAAAAGAGTTTAAATAGCGTGGCAAAGAGTCGATTGCATCTGTGCAAGCTCGTCGTTCATTCATTTTTATACGCGCTTCAATAACTTTGATATTTTCTTTGCCATTCTCGTTTATTTCTTTGAATACTCTGATAGTTTTGTCTGGTTTAGCTTGGATGAAATCAACTAGGGTGTCTGCTTTAACGTCTATTTGTAGTTTTTACTAGGTACTTATAAAGAAAAATATGATACGTAATCATTTCTATCTCCGTGTTTTTGTCTCCATGTCCTCTTCGCAGATTAAATAAATTTGTTGGTAGTGTAAGTAGATTTTAAACGTGCAATCTCAATGAAAATTTGAAAGAGAGGATTAAGAAAGGTTCTGCTTCTGTTCCTGCCTACTGCCATTAGCAGAAATAAGTTTATTTTATACAGTAAAATTTAATGCAGTTCGGTACTTGATAGAGAATTGAAACGTTTATGCATTTTAGCAGTCTATTATGTGATAATTTAAGTTATTAACAGTCCACTTAATTCAATCATTGTAGTCCAGAAAAACTATTTTTCTGAGAAAGTACACTATCTTTTAGTCTTAGAAAGGAATTTTTCATTTATCGAACATATAAAAATAGTTGGCGAAAAAGCTAAAAGGAACTTTTATGCCCTAACTAGAATATCCAAAGCAACTTGGGGTCTATCATTCCTAACTTTAAAAACTATATATGGAGCTACCTACTTAGGATGTATGTGCTACGGTGCACCTGTTTGGGCCGATAGGGCCAGCATAGGGGCGGCGCGACGTAAACTGCTTCAAAGCCAACGTTTGGCATTGATATTTTTATGCAAGGCGTATAGAACAGTCAGTACTGAAGCCTTACCCGTTCTGGCAGGTGTACTTCCAGTCGATCTTGAAGTACAGCGACGTGCTTCAATGTACTACTCCGCGAGGGGGGAGGCCATGGACACTAACTTTGTTACACAACGCGACCTCAATAGAATTTCTAGATTATTTAAACCTCAGACTGACGTCTGGGAGGACCTCTTATCCGAATGGCAAAGTAGGTGGGATAATTCCATCAAGGGCCGGCACCTCCATCTGTTCTTTCCATCCGTTGGCGATCGGCTGGCTAAGACATGGCTGGAGGTTGACCACTGCGTTGCCCAATTTCTCACAGGTCATGGCAACTTTAAAAGTAAACTGTATTCTTTTAAACTTGTTCCTTCGCCTTTGTGTCAGTGTTCTACATCGAACTGTGAATTTGAACAGTCCGCACATCACATCTTGTGGGAGTGTATTCTTTGGCAGAATGAACGCAATATTATGTTGGATAGTGTACAAGTTACATCCGGAGTTGTTTATTATACGGACCTTGTTGAAACTAGAACTAATTTCCGTGCGTTCAGGCGCTTTTGCCATACCTATTATTGGAATCAATTGTAACAGCAAATACCTACTTAGGACCCATTAACTTGATCAAATGTTATTCCGTGGTGCTTGGCAATCTGGGCTTCTCCCAGTTGCAATAATGTCCCTTTGTGCCGATTGGCCTAGTTCTATTCTGTCTCCTGCTTATTATGGAGGGAAGTGGAAAAAATATCTTTTTTCTTACTCCTCCGCTATTCTTTTCTGATTAATTTCGTTGCGGGACCCAAGACAGTTGAAACATTTCTCCGGGACTCGTCGAGCTTCATTGCTCGGCGTTTTTCTGGCGGTCTCCACTGTTGATTCTGGCTTTCAGGAGTTGCAGTGGGTTGGGAACAGTGTGGTGGGTTTTGTCCAAAAAAAATATCTTTTATTCTGTAGTAAACATGGAAACTCCATTAAATATCTGTTGCAATCTTTCCACAATTTCTCGCAACACTTGCCGCAGTAATCTGCTGTCAACTTGGATGAAAACCGGACAGACGAGGAGACGCGAACAATAAATAAACAGCTCAGAAATAAGAGAAATAATTTTTAATCCGCACCCGGCTTCAAACAAGGCTTCAATACATCTTGTTGCTAAGAAATTCACTCGGGGAAATCTCGGAGTCTGATTCTGATCAGAATATATTTGTGGAGTTATACAAATGATGAGATTTTTTTTAATATAAATTTTATACTAGTGCTTGACCGCGATCCCGCCTGATGGTAAGCAGTGATGCAATCTTTGATGGTAAAGCGCGCTAGTTTATTGAGAGCCTATTAAATCTAGCCTTGAATACACTCAAATTGTAGTGCGACGGAAATACCACCGCTGGCAAATTGTTCCAGTCCGTCGATGTACGCGGTATAAAAGAGGAGGTGAAATGCTTCGGCTCTTAGTGGTCTTGGTGTGACAACATAAGAGTGGAAACTCACCGTACGACGGGTCGTCCGATGGTGGAACGGAGATGGGGGAATTAAATCATGCAATTCACTCGCACACTCACCAAAATGCTTCCTATAGATCACCGACAGGCTGGCTACTCTACGCCTGTGCTCCATACATTATTTGTATAATTCCATGCCTATAATCGATCACATCTTCACATTCACGATTATCGGGTACTAGTATTAGGAATCAAGTTAAGGCATCAAAACCAGGAATATTAGAGCATAAAATATACCAACATCTGGCCAAACATTTTAGGGCATTGAAATTTATTAATTTATATGGAAATATGTTAAAACTCTGACGCACGAATATTTTTTGTATTGCTTATATAGTATAAGCTCAAATTTACAAAATTAAACTCTAAGATTCTTTTTAGTTCTTATATTTATTTTTCGGTTTGTACATCTAACGTTTCCTTCAGCATGGTTCCCATGGCACTTCTTTCATATTTTAAACATTGAACCACTATCACTCCTTTACTACATTTTTAGTCACTCGTATTTTTTTTTTTTTTTTTGTTCTGGATTGGTAATCATCATATGACCTCTCCCATTCTGGGTGGAGCGGAAGGTCGTGTCAAACTTTTCTGACCAGCCAGCCAGCCGTGTTCTTCACATGCCTGTACGTTAGGGCCACGGTTTCTTTTTTAACCAACCCGCAACCCTGGTCCAGGATGCATCGGTCCTCGTGGACCCCGTCACGATGCGCTGGCATCTCTTTGAGGTGCGCGTGAAACACAACGCGCCGCACATAGGGGTATTTTAACTATCTAGGCAGCCAAAAGTCAGAATAACAAAGTTAAAGAAATACGACTGCATTCCACTTCCTGAGGCAGGGGACACTCCAACGAACCATGGGCCGTCATCACAACCCCTCTCCCATTGCGCGTTAACCGGCAAACTCAATCAGTACTTGATCATTGAACTTTGTGTACGTGTCAGTTATCGGCGATTTTTGGAAAGCGTTAACATTGTGAGCTAAACAGCAATTTTCTGTGTTATCCTGGTAAAAGGAAGCAATGGATTCGGAGACTACAGGTATGTGGCAATCTAAAAATAATATATTTAATAAAATTTGATTCCGTTTAATATATTTTTAGTGATCTAATAATAATGTCTAAAATGAGAAAATTTATTAAAGAAATTTATCTTTAAAGATGTATTTGTTTTAGTATCCGGGTAGATCCGGCTTTTTTTGGCATTCACGATTAAAGTATACATTCTTAAGTAACGAATGCTGTATAAATTAGCCGCAGAATAGCGCAGATACACTAAGCAGAGTACTTTGATCTTTTACGGTCGAAATTAGTGAAATTTTAATTTATGTTTAAATTTTGTTTTAGGTTCAGAGAGTACCTCTGAAGTCAAAATAGTGACTCGTAAATCACTCCTTGATAAGATGAAGAATGAAACTAGAGGTAGTTAGAAAAAAAAAAATGTTTTTTGAGAGACCATCTTTTCACCCAAGACTACTTACAGAAAGTCAGTTAAGTAAACTGAAACACGATTTAGCACATTTCAAATCAAAAATAAAGCAAAGGTGGATTAAATCGCACTAAAAAAGAAGAGGTTTTCCTCCTGTATGCTATTGAATCTCCAGGAGATTTCTGTCAAAAAGCCCGAGTCTGTCATGAATCTCCTGGAGATTTCGTGGAGCGAGTCGTATTAAATGACAAATATTGCCTGTCTAGAGTATACCTTTCTTACTCTAACTTACACAGAATGTAGGTGAAAGAATAAGAAAGGCATAAAACATCTCATGCTAAACATTCAACAAAGTTTGTTACCGAATTTCAAAAAAAAAAACGTTTATGTCAACGGACACGGCGGTTTGTGTTCAGTGGCAAATCGAGTATCGTCGAGTTTGTTGCTAAGCGTTATTTGCAGTGAAGTGATAAATTTACGGTGAACAAGTAAGTACTAAACAGTTTTTAATTGCTACATTGTGTATTTGTTAAAGATTTTGAACAGAATTTGTTACTTCACCAAACATTGTATCGAAATTCGCGCGCCATGCCGGCACATTTCTACTTGTTGTGAGTAGAAAATACACTAGAGACGACAAAATGTTGTTAGAAACACGATTTAGATACGTTGCTACGTATGTATTAGGCATTTTATTAGTTAAATTTAAAAAACAAATGTGTAAATATTGTAATTAAAACTGTAATAGAAAATGGAATCTCCTGGAGATTTCTTAGCAGACAGGACATTTGACGTTAATGACATCCAAGCCGCCATTTTTTTTGTGTTTCGTACACAGTGCAGGAAATGTTCAGTAGAGCAATTTTTTGACCGAATTGAAAAAAAAAGGTTTAATTTTTTTTTTTTTTTATAAATTATAATCAGCGCTTAACCGCAATCAGCAGTGATGCGATCGTTGATGGTTAGTGGTTTATTGATGTTTTTTTATTTGTTTGGTGAGTTGGTTTTGCATGTCATCGTTATTTTAAACTACTTTTGCTTTTAGACAGTGTTATATTTTATTGTTCAAGCATGCAAGACTCCAGGGAGGTAGGCACGGGACGTGGAGGACGTGGGAGAGGAGGACGTGGGAGAGGAGGACGTGGGCGAGGGGGGCGAGGAGGACGCGGCCGAGCTGTGGCAGGCTCCGACAGACCTGGGCCAAGCACCATCGAAGAGTAAAGCTTTTAACGCCTTTTTTAGTAAATTTAATTTGTATTCCTATTTTTTTGAGTATTAAAAATGAATTTTCTTTTTCAGATTAAATATACACGATATTCAGGAGCTGCCGGTGGGTCGGCCTCTAGAGGTTGCTCTGCATCCATACAGGAAGCGCCGGTGGCCACCGTATGTAGTCCTAAATTGTATCTTGATTATTAACCATTAGCAAGAATAATTTTAAATAATTGCTGTTTTCAGAGCGGCTCCTGCACCACTCGAACCGATCAAAAAAAATAATCCGAAACGTGTCTGAAAATTGCTTCATTTTCATTATTTTTTTATTCTGTTGTTCAGATGTGACCTACTGGTTGTACGTGTACTGTGTCTTTGGAATTTTTGTACTGAAATTATTGATTATTGATGTTGATTTTGTTAATGTTTTTACTAGGCAACATGCCCTTGTGTTGTGTTTTTCCATTAGTAAATATCGTCCCCATGTTGATTGTAAAAACAGAATTTAAATAAATACAATAGTACTTGCTCTGTGATCAAAAGTATTAAAGGGTCTTTCTTAGACCTCTTTTTCAAGTGTTTGCATTGAGACTCATAGTTTGTAAATTAAACAATTCTGACAGCTAGCACTTTGTCTGCGATAAGATTGTGTACCAAGCTATGTAATAAATTATAATAAACAGTCACTTGGCTTACAGAGTTCCCAGAATAGATGTGTAAACATACCCTTTTTTTTTGTTCGGTTTACGGGTTGACTACCTGACCCGTGTTTTTGTTTAGCTTGTAGATGCAAAATATGTATAGAAATGTATGTTATTTTAATTGATTATTGTACGATAATGTGTTATTATGTAAATAAAACAATAACTTTGGAAAAAAATGCATTTATTTTATTAAAATGACGACTTTTGTACCAAAAACTGGGAAAAAGTAGCTAACCCTATTTTCAATTTCGAATCGACAATAGATTCCACGATAAAACTGTACAAAACTGTAGAAAATCAGATAGCTTATTTCATAACGATTTCAGTGACATAGGTTGTGTCGAGCTGCGCTCTTTAATTTCAGAGCTATCGTAGTTTTAGTGAACGCGGAGAAATTGCACGATTTCGGCCGGGCGCACTCTGACTTACCCGCGGAGTTGCGCAATAGAGGCCTAACATTCAAGGGGTAAAACAAACTTGGTTGAAAGGTACTTTCAAAATTCCAGTCACAACTACAAATCGTCAAGGTCGCCCTCCCTCTCGTCAATCATTTGGAGAATCTAGCGACAGGAGCAAAATAAGAAAAACTGCAGAGATCCGTTCTAATGTCGAAGATGGTGTTATAGTTCACGCAGCCGAAGTTGAATGAAGAAAATCGGGAAAACGCGATAAAACCCTGCAACGAAGTACAAAAAAGCTTTCGATGCCTCTAAGTGTGGAAAATCATCGCGTCTAACTCTCATGGAAGCTTTGAAAATGTTTATAGATGTAGATTTAACACGAAGACATATATAATAATAGATTCTACAAGAAACGCGAACAAGAAGTTTTTCCGTGTAATACCTAGCTTAATTCAAGAAGCCAAAAGAAACAACTGCCAGAACACTAATGACGTTAACAATAGCAGGAGATTTTTTTGAAGATCTGAAACTGTCTTCAGATATTACAGGAACAGATTACGAGTTATTATACAACGTGTAACAAAAAGGGTATATATATACCAAGGGCATGGCATCTTTACATGATATCAAACGATATTGGAAGGGTTTTTTTAAACCTATCTCTTAATGTAGGAAGTTATGGGGAAAACACCGCCTGTAAACCCTTCCTATATCGTTTGATATCATGGAAAGATGCCATACCCTTGGTATGTATATACCCTTTATGTTACACGTTGTATAGACTAAAAGTGACTCTGGAAATGATTTCGAGCGGATACGAGATAAATTTAAAAAAATATGAAAAATACGCAGAAGACTGCTTGCTTATACGTGAAACTTTACCCGTCGCACCCAATGACACCCACACTTCACAAAGTACTTGTGCACGGATCAGACATAATAAAAAATTCATTGTTACCTATAGGACAACTATCTGAAGAAGCAGTAGAGGCACGCAACAAGCATTTTAAGTCATACAGACAGGATTACTCAAGAAAAGTAGAGACCTGTAACAGACTTTTTCAATAAGCTACTTTTAAGCTCAGATTCTTTATTTAAAGAAAAATAAGAAGTGTTCTTTCCTTCCTGAAACATTGAATATGCTTGTATCTACAACAAGCAAACCAAACCCAGCGGATGCACTTCAATCAGAAAGTGAGGATGAGATAAGCTGATTATTGATTGATTTAATAAATACTTATAGTTAGTAACATTAATATACTTAATCATATGTGTCATAACCATCATTATGTAATATTAGTGTAGACATATGACCGAATCTCATTTTTTAATTATTTGTTTTTTAGTTTTTTTTCTCTATTTATGTAAATTATTAAAAAAAAAACATTATTAATTACTGTTTATATTGCGCTTGTTTTATTTCCATCATTACCAACTCAAAAACCCCAAAAAATGTTTTTGGCCGGCTAGATTAGCAAAATACCCCTATGTGCGCCGTCGACCCGGGCCAGGTCCTAACCGCGCGGCGAGCTGCCCACTGCTCACCGTCACTCATTTCATTATTATTATTCGCCTTCACGTCACAATTCACTATCTCATTCTAAAGTACGTTCATACATTTATGGAATTATATTTTTATATTCTTTATGAAGAGCAGGGGTTACCTAGTAGTGATAAATGCTGCGACACGTGAGTGATCGAAATCTTACTCCAAAGCAGGCAAATTACTTTATATAAATAATTCTATCACTACATCTCTCAAAACGGTGAAGGAAAACATAATGAACTAGTTTATTAAGAGCATATTCACTCTAGCCTTGAAGACACTTAAATTGTAGTCAGACGGAAGAAACGCCGCTGGCAAATGGTTCCAGTGCCAACTCCAAACCGTATCGGGAACGCGTGAATGATTATTTCCAACTCCCCCACATACCTAAAGTAGAGGCCCGCGTCTTAATAGTGGGAACATTCAAAGCTGTTCATTATATTATTATTTGAGGGTATCAAAGTATAAACATAAAATACACCACAAATTGCTATACATTTTTTACTGAACCCTGGAGCATATACTATATAGATTTTTAATACACGGAAGGAAAATATAGTCTTATCAAGGGGTACCCTATTGCCGTAAGTTGTTTGAAAGGGTTACCGTGGCCCCTGGAGCAAAGTCAATTGGAGGAACATGGATGGATTTTAGTTAGTAAAAGTTTATTTTATTTAAATTAGTCAATAAAAAAGAGAGGTCATTTGATGATTTCCCACGCTCAAAAAAAGCTACCCTAATCATCATCATATCAGCCGAAAGACGTCCACTGCTAGACATAGGCCTCTAGAATCTCCACGACAATCGGTCCTGCGCCTCCTGCATCCAGCGGTATCCCGCGACCTTCACCAGCTCGACGCTGCGTCTTCCAGTGCGCGGTCGCCACTCGAGAACCCGTCTGGGATCGGGCATCGATCCTACAGGCAATGTGCCCGGCTCACTGGCACTTAAGTGTTGCAATTCTTCGGGCTATGTCGGTTACTCTCGTTCTTCTGCGGACCTCCTCAGTTTTGATTTGATCACGCAGTGAAACTCCAAGCATAGCTCTCTCCATTGCCTTTTGAGTGACCTTGAGCTTTCTTAAAAGGACCACGTCGACCACGTCTCAGTTCCATATGTCATCACACACAACGATCGAAGACTTCTGTTTTGAGACACAAGTACCTACCTTGTTACCAAGTAACCAGGTTGTGACAGTCAGATAGGCAATTACCTACTCCATGTAAAGTACTGGTATCCAGCTGAATCTGGTTAGACTGGAAGCTGATCCCAACTTTATTGGGAAAAGGCTAGGTAGATGATTATGAGGAGGAACATATTATTTTTATAATTATAAATTAGAGTTGGACCACAATCCCGCCTGATGGTAAGCAGTGGTGCAATCTTTGATGGTAAAGCGCGCTAGTTTATTAAGAGCCTATGCACTCAAGCCTTGAAGACACTTAAATTGTAGTGAGACGGAAACACCACCGGTGGCAAGGTAACAAATATTGTTTAGCATAATTATTTATATTTTGCATATTTTTCCATGAAATATAAATGAGTAGTAGCAAATTGAAATCTATTTTCGATGGTTGCTATAAAACAGAAATCTATATTAAAGAAAACTTTTCGAATGGCATTACATCCTAGTTGGTAAACCAGAAACTAAGCCATTTTTATAATTATGACTGCAACATAATTACTGTCAGCACAGAATCGGCCCACAGTTCCACCGTCGAACTCAACGATCAATTACCGTAGCTGTTCGCTTCGCTTCCAATACTTCTTATGAAGACGCACACAGTTTTAGAAGCCTTTAAAGTTTTTGTTTTCATTGGTGTCTAAACTTAGGAGGAAATTATATTTATTTATTTTTCTATTTATGAAGACAGACTAGCATTCCGCCCGCGGCTTCGCCCGCGTGAAATTAATATCAAATTATTCAATAAAAGTTAGCCTCCTTTCTCAGGGTCTAAAGATTGTCTGTGCCCAATTTCATCAAAATGGGTTGAGACGTTTAAGCAGGAAAGCGTAACAGACAGACAGAGTTACTTTCGCATTTATAATATTAGTATGGATAATCTCTTACCACAGGATGTTAAAGATCTATCTGGAGGAGAATGAGTAGGAAATCGAATCCCGGGCTCCAACGCGAAGGCCGCAGATGCAACCGGGACTGAACGCTGAGATGATGATAATGATATAGGACATTTCATATAGTGATATTCCCAAGGGATTAAAGCTTATGCAGATGAAACTGCGAAGCACAGTTAGTTTGATCATATCTCTATGTATTTTTTAAGCGTTACTTTACGCTAGGAATTTATCCTATATTGTGGGTGCGTATATAAACATTTTAATTCACATACACATATAGCCAGACCCGGAACAACTACCTGTAGGCCATACAAATATTTGTTCCGTGCAGGGATCGAACCCGCGACACGCGGCGCAGCAGTCGATCGCTTAGCCACTGCATCAACTGTCATCATCATCATCTCAGTGTTAACCCAGTCGCATCCAAAGATTGTTCAGCTTTTTTTTAACCTGGGGTCCGCTTTACCAGTCTAGCTGATGATTTTGGCTAAACTTCGATTTTTTCCCCGAAGCAACTGCCGTCTGACTTCCACAACCCAAAGGAGATATCGAAGCATTGCAATTAGACCAATTGTTGGACTTTTGAGGGCTCCAACAAGGTGTAACGACTGCCACTAGATGTTCGTATGGCAACCGGGACAAGCGGCTTAACGTGCTTTCCGAGGCACGAGCAGATCAGTGCAAATATTCATATTCATGCATACAAATATTTGCACTGCGCGGGATCGAACCCACGCCTCCCTGCCCAGCGGCCATTACGCCACGGAGCCACTGCGTCAACTGTATGTATACTAAACTGTGTATATAAGTACAAAAAAAAACATAAATATAAACGCAGGTTCAGACTACACGAAAGGATTGATCTTTGAACATATTGTCTTGAACTTATTGTTCTGTCTTCATAATAAAACTTTTCCCAACTCTATCTAGCACTTCGAGCGGGCAACAAATTATTTCCTATATTTTTAGTATTAACTTTGATTCCGTCTTGATATTAATTACTTTCAGTTCAGCTCGGCAACTGATTTCATCGACACGTCGAACTTTGTTCCTGGTTATCTCTTTGATAACAAAAACTTTCAGTTTTATTCCTGTTTACTAGATCGCAATTCCAATATCCCTTTCGTAATTACGGTTTTGTAATAGGTTTAGTATTAGGTCCTTAGGTACATATGAAATTGGCGTTTTGTCGTACTGGCCACTTTGATCTCAAATATCTTCTCTTTGGTTTAGAATTCCAAATTCAAATTTATACAGCTACTTACTCGTCAATTTGTGTCTCGAAAACCGTATTTCTTTTGTTTTTTTTTTTTATTTTCGTTTTTTCTCTGCGTCTTTGAGAAAAATGGAACATTTTAAATTTCGCGTTATTTATGAATATGAGTTCCGCCGTGGCAACAGTGATGCAGAAACGGCTCGAAGAATTAATGATGTGTATGGCAGTAGTGTCGCTAGAGAAAGCACATTGCGTTTTTGGTTCCAAAGTTTTCGTTCTTGAAATTTCAACCTACAGAGCAATCTCCGTGGACGGCCGGAGACCAAAGTCGACAATGAAGAATTGAAGGCTATTGTGGAAGCGGATCCATCGCAAACTACGTCCGAGTTAGCTGCAGGCTGCGGTGTTAGTGATAAAACTGTTTTAATCCACTTGAAACAAATTGGGAAAATAAGACAGCTCGAAAGGTACCTCATGAATTAAGTTTTTAAATCGGATCTTTACCTGTGATGAAAAGTAGATACTCTACAACAATAGGAAGCGCACATCGCAATGGCTGAACCCCGGTGAACCATACAAATTCTGCCCCAAGAGAAAATTGACTAGAAAAAAGTTATTGGTCAGCGTTTGATGGACTAGTGCCAGTGTGGTGCACTACAGCTTCCTTAAATCACTTACTTACACACACTTGATTACTGCAGATCTCTACTGTGAGCAGCTCCACATAATTATGGTTAAACCAGCCGCTGAACAACCGAGACTGGTCAATCGCACAAGGCCACTGCTGCTTCAGGACAACGCGATACCACATACTAGTAGGTACTTATCTAGTAGGTACCTACCTACCCACCTAACTAAACTAAAAGCTATAGAACCCTTCCTTTTCTTCCTACTTTTTTACAAAATGAACAGTCAACATCAACACCAATTACTAATTTAAGTTTAAAAAATATACCGTACAATATACCGTACCGTACATACTGCACAACAGACTGCTACCAAATTAGAGGAGCTTCAATTGGAATATTTAAGAGATCCACTGTACTCCCCAGACTTTGCTCCAACAGACCACCACTTTTTTAGAAATTCGGATAACTTTTTACAGGGGAAAAAATTCAACTCCGATGAGGCAGTCCAAACCGCCTTCAAAGATTTTATTGATTCCCGTCCTAATGTTTTTTTTTAGAAAAGACGTAAACAAACTACCTATGAAATGGCAGAAGTGCATAGATAGCAATGGATCATACTTTGATTAAATAAATATATTATATTAAAAAAACATTTTATTCCTCCCATACAAAACGCCAATTTTATATGTAAGGACCTAATATTATTGGGCACGCCACAATAGCGGCGGTAAGTCCCCTCTTTGAGGAGTGGCTAGAGGGGCGCCACGGCGCCCTCACCTTCCGCCTAACGCAGGTCCTCACAGGACACGGTTGTTTCGAGAGGTTCCTGTTCCGTATAAGGCGGGAGGAAACGCCAGGGTGTCACCATTGTGTGGATCGCTCTGAGGACACGGTGGAACATACGGTGGAGGTCTGCCCGGCTTGGGTAGAGCACCGCCGTGTCCTCGTAGCGGCGATCGGCGGCGATCTCTCGCGTCCGACCCTGGTCCAGGCCATGGTCCGGAGCGAGAGTGCATGGCAGGCCGTCACCTCCTTCTGCGAAGCAGTAATGCTGGCAAAGGAGGAGGCGGAGCGCGTGAGGCAACGGGAATCCCAGCGCCCTCACGCCACTAGCCGCCGCAGGAGACGCCCTGGTCGGGAGATGACACCAAACTCCCAGCCACCGTAGGCGCGGGCCTGCGGGCGGTGAGCAGTGGGCAGCTCGCCGCTCGGTAAGGACCAGGCCCGAGTCGACGGCGCGTCGTGTTTCACGCGCGCCTCAAAGAGATGTCAGCACATCGTGACGGGGTCCACGAAGACCGATGCCTCCTGGGTCAGGGTTGCGGGTTGGTTAAACAAGAAACCGTGGCCCTGGCCGTTGCACAGGCAAGTAAAGAAACACGGGTGGGTTTTAGTCAGTAAAAGTCTGACACGCCCTTCCGCTCTACCCAGAGCGGGAGAAGTCATTTGATGATTTCCCATCCCAACAAAAAAAAAAAAAAAGGACCTAATATTATCACCAAACTACGACGCAGCCAAAAGTATGGTTATTGTTTACTAGCTATTAGAAAATAAGTAACGCTGTTTTAATTATGCTGTCGCAACAGTTATTCAAACCTGCACCCTAGTAACGCACTATAAGTAGCAATTGGAATAATTTTTAAGCCCATTGCTTGCCAGTGGGCTTAAAAATTCCAAGAACAACACAAGGGCTCCACAAGTTCGAAAAACGTGTCTGCTCAACAGCGTTAATACCTTAATGAATGTTGTGTAACTGTCAATTGGGTATACTAAAGATAACTCCATATTGGAATAAATTAGGGTTCTTCGCAATGTTACATAAAACCTTAAATCGAGAGAGAAAAAAACCGGCCAAGTGCGTGTCGGACTCACGCACAAAGGGTTCCGTACCATTTATTTATAAAATTAAAAGATTGAAGTTATCTGTATGAAAGATTACGCGGTAATAAGCGGTTTAGGATTTACTGGTTAGATTTTTCATTTTCTTATTTTAGAAGTTAGAGGGGGGGACCAACTTTTTTCACTCTGGAAGCGTCTGTCACGCATACCATTCGGTTTAGAAAAACAGTGTTTTAGAAACCTCGATATCGTTTTTGAAGACCTATCCATAGACACCCCACACGTATGTGTTTGATGACAAAAATTTTTGGAGTTTTAGTTCTAAGTATGGGGAGCCCCCAATATTTATTATTATTTTTTTTTATTTTTGCATCAAAATTTTAATGCGGTTCACAGAATACATCTACCTACCAAGTTTCAACAGTATAGCTCTTATAGTTTCGGATAAAAAGGGTTGTGACATATGGATGGACAGACGGACAGACAGACCTGATGAATCTATAAGGGTTCCGTTTTTTGCCATTTGGCAACGGAACCCTAAAAAAGGCAGCGATATATTTGTTTTTCTTTTTAACATTTCGTTGTACCACTAGTATTCTTGAATCTTTTCCAATTTTTGTAATCCATTAATACTATTAAATATACAAATTTTAAAGAAAATATGGCCAGCAAAATTACTCTTAAAACTAATTACCTAAGAGGAGTTATTCCCAAAATTGATCTATGATCAAATGCTCTTATATGTCTTGTCTGTTATATTATAAATATGTTGATCCAAAATAACTCTAATATTATACTTATCCAGTGCTATTGATCTTACCTATATTAGTTTCAAATAAGATAAAAAATGGACGTACTCACAGTACTCTTATACTATACTGATATTAGTCTGATCTCTTACAATAGCACTTAGCGAGTCTAATATAAAATCAAATGAGCTTAGAAAATACCAATATAAGAGTAAGTTTTCTTAAGTGCGACTAGTCTTATGAAATGCTCTTATATACATTTATATGAGACTTGGTTATGAGACTGAGCGTTCTTGAGGCCATACTGGCTTGTCTATGATTAATATAGGATCGATGGTATGTTCTAAAACAAAAATAAGAGCGCTTTAAGCCTACCGCTCTTAAAGAGTGCTAGTTCAGAAACTGTTTTGCTAGTTGGGAGTGAAACATTAGTAATAGGGCCCCAGATTTACTTTTTGGATACGGAATTCTAAAAATACCTTTACACAATGGGGACCTACTGCGGTCAATTCGTTAATAAGTGACCATCATTATATTACTGAGATGTCCGTTCCTCCGTACCCCAGAAAGACTCTGCTTAGAAGTACTCGGCTACCATACGTAGTTATTTCAAAGACTTTAAATGTTTGTAAACGCACCCAAGATACATGAGTAATTCCTACTGTGGGGTACCGTTTTTAATGAAAACAAAACAAACAATAAATTATACTTAGTTTAGGTTGGAACTCTAAACCAATCACATGCAAGTCGAGAAAACGATGCAAAACTAGCATTACTTCCAACTGGTAGGCGATTAATTAAATGGCTACTTTAACCAGTTGTCTACGACATTGATACTACATATTTAGTATTCCATTCACCTTGCAAAGTAAACTGAGTGTAAATAATATTATTAAGTAAAGATTTTGCGTTTGAACAACAGAGATTACTTATAATGTATGTATGTAGATACGTGTTGACGAGACGATTATGGATACTTAAGGACTATAATAGCATGCACCATGACAGTGTATGGTGTAATTCAAAAAAGGATTTCATCATTATTTTTTTTAAATATAAAGGGACTCCTTGGTCCTTGGTCTCGCCTGATGGTAAACAGTGATGCAATAGTTACCGGTAAAGCGCACAAGTTTATTAAGAACCTATTCACTTAAGCCTTGCAGACACTTAAATTATAGTTAGAGGGAAACACCGCCGCTGGTAAATTGTTCCGCGATGTACGCGGTAGAAATGACGGCGAAACGCTTCGTCCGGATCGTGGTGATGTCAACAACATAAGGTTTACTAGCCGTACAATGGGTCGTCCGTTAATAGAACGGATATGGGAGAATTAAGTCATTCAATTCCCTCGCACACTCTCCAGAATACATTCTATAGAAGATCGACAGGCTGGCTACTCTTCGCCTGTGCTGCACGCTTTGGAGACCGTTTTAAACCAAATATTGGTCGCCAATTGGTCTCTTCGCACGCCTCTCCAGTGATTCCAAAGTTGCCAGGTGGCATTTTGCAGTACCAGCCCAAATGTGGCTGCAGTACTCCACACACGAAAGGACCTACGCTTTGTATAACATTAGAAGCTGTCCTGGTGTGAAGTACCGCCAGACTTTTGCGATAACGCCAAGTTTCTTGACAGCCACCTTGGCTTTGGACTCAATGAAGAAATCTCAACTCACAAAAGCTGACGCTTGTACATAATAACTTTCCAAAAGCTGATAGGATGCTCCCACCCAATGAATTCCCAATATCATTTGATATCATTCGAAGAATTTCTGCCCCTGGATATGTAGATATAGTGAGATATGAGATAAGATAGAGAGATATGAGAAACAGGGTGTAAAGTTCAGTCATTCTCCGTGGAAAAGGGAGAATCCTTCGACTGGACGGATGCTAAGTCTGGCGGGCACTTGCTCAGTGGTTGATGTGGGGAAGTTACCCATACGTATGCTAATTGCTATGTAAGCTCTACTTGCGAGATGTAGGATTTGCGTGACGTCAAATTGAGGCGTTGTTCGTTCGTTCGACGTCAAAACAACCCTTTCCATTACACGATATGTAAGTAATTGCGTACACAAATTGAACCATACAAACAGGCTACCTCAATTGATCGCTGCCTTTCACAACTTGAGCTCAAAGCGTTGTTTTAAGAGGATTTAATCATTAATTAATTTGCAATACCTACGTACATATTGCGCTATGTACTGATGGAGATAAGCAGGGGTGAGGTTTTTGGTTACGTTACGGTATAAGAAATTTTGAACGTTGAATATGCTACAGTTTTACTAAGAAACATTAGTAAATACATTTACTATGATATTTTAACCTGTCTTTGTTACGGCAAGCAATTTGGTTCGTACATACTTGGTTACAGTACTTACCTAAACTATAATTTATTAAACATCATTCAGGGTGTAAGTTACACTGCTGCCGTTTAATTAAAATGCTACGAAGTTAACAAAATGATTAATGATGTCTGGTGATGCCGCACGGAGGATGGATCTGAGGAGATGTGTTGCGATGTGTACCGGGTACGATGCACCAAATGTTCTAGTGTCGTGAGTTTGAGGAGGGTCTCTAGATCAATCTTCCTCTGGCTCAGCATCGTTGGTCGTGTTGTTGGGTTTAACATTGCACCACCTCACTCAACTGCCGTCTTCATTCCCATTTACTCGTTGTTTTTTTTAGTGTTAGGCTCTTATTATTCTAGCTCGCTTTATCATCAACGATTGCATCACTGCTTACCATCAAGCGGGACTGCGGTTAAGCACTAATTGATAATATTAAAAAAATGAAACCAGTTCGCTATATACTAAAATAATATCCTGTAGAGGGGGTGATGATGTCACTAATTCCGGCATACAGGAACCTGACTCACACCTATATATAGCCTTTTTCATGAATTAGGAAATCAAAATCAAATCGTTTTTTATTCAAAAATTCTTCAAATTTGGCCGGGTGTTTTAGATACAAACGAATAAACAAACGCTACATTTTATTATTTTAGCTACAGATATAAGGTGTATAGACGGTATAATACATAGGTACCAGAAATACATAAAAATATTGAGTATAAAAGTGTTGCTTTATAAACATCATTTCTGAGAAATGTCAAAGGCGTCCTGTTCTTTGAAAGATCGATAAGAATCAAGTTCTATTTGTAGCTAAAGCCACTTCAGTGGGCTTATCTTCTCCGAATCTTATTTACAAGCATATACCTACATAAGGTATAATGATTGATTTATATATATATATGACCTTTAAAACCTCAAAGTCTAAAGGGCAATGTTATAAAGCTGTATAAGCCCCGCACGATGATATTGCGATTGGCGGCCATCTTGGTGACGTAGTCGAACTCGGACCGTCGGTACCGTTCGCAAGTTCAGTCCGCGCTTACCCACTTACGCACATCGAATATTTTTGTTAGCTTTTTGTTTTTGTTATCCTGTTTTATTGTTGTTCTTGAGTTTTGTTGTTTAGTTTTGTTGGCTGTTACTTGTTAAAATGAGTAAGAAATTAATTAATAGTCGTGCTCGTGAAATTATAATTAAAGTGGACAATTATTTTGTTAAAGAGAAAGAGGACTGTAAGTTAGTTCTTGAAAGTGTAAACCGTGCTTTAAAAAATGCTTCGGACATTTTAATACCGAAGCAACTGCTTACAGTTATTAAAAATATTTTGCAAAATTCTATCAAAGTCACGGAGTGTGTGGCATGTGCCACAGGCGTTGCAAAAAATACTGTGACGAAATTAAGACGAGACCATGAGTCAGCAACAGCCAGTGGCAGCAAAATGAGAACTCCTACTAAAGGAAAAAGACAAAAGAAGAAATATTTCGACGGGTTTTCCTTAACAGCTTTAAGAAATATTATAGATTCAATGTATACGGTGAGGAGAGAAACACCCACAATGCGCAAAATCTTGGCGGCTTCAAAAGTAGACCTTAATTATACTGGTAGTGAAACTACATTAAGAAAAATAATTAAATGTGATTTAGGTTACCAATTTAAACGATGCTACCAAAAAAGACTGGTCCTAATTCAAAGACCCCAAATTCAAGCGTGGAGGGCTAAATATTTACGACGTATGAAAGAAAATGACTCGCTTGGTAATAACAAAAGACCCGTTATTTATCTCGACGAAACGTGGATACACGCACACTACACGGTAGAAAAATGTTGGCAAACAGCAACCGATGGAGTGAGACGGAACGACAGCCCCGGCCGTCGATGGATAATAGTTCACGCGGGAAGTTAAAGCGGTTTTGTTGACAATGCCCTTTTAATGTTTAAAGCAGACACCAAAACGAGGGATTACTATGATCAAATGAATGCTGAGAATTTCACCAAGTGGCTTACAGAAAAAATAGTACCCAACATACCACGCAACTCCAAAATTGTGATGGACAACGCCCCTTATCACCCATCCCATCATCCCATCATCGTCATTGAATAAGCCACCCAGTATGAACAATAAAAAACAGTTGATTGTTGAGTGGCTACAAGCTCACAACATCGACTTTCCCAACGACAGTACAAAACCTGAACTGTATTTATTAATTAAACTGCACATACCACCGAAAAATTATAAAATTGACAATTTATTAGCTGGCAATGGCCATGAAGTCGTTAGATTACCACCTTACAACTGCGACCTCAACCCCATTGAGTACATCTGGAACCTGGTAAAGATGAGGGTGTCAGAAAAGAATGTGGAGCAGTTGGAAAGTCGCATTGAAGCTCTGACGTTGGCGTCAATAACTCCAGGTGACTGGCGAAAGGAAGTCAATCATGTTAAACGGCTTTAAGAGGAATATTGGAATAAAGATCGAATAACTGACGAGTTATTTGTCATGAATACGGCGACGATAGTGAATCGGAAACGACAGACACAGAAAGCAGTCCTGATTCGGAAGACTATATACATTTTTTACATATTATCCTGGTTTTATTTATAAGCTGATAGATGTAGGTAGTAATTAAAACATGACTGCTACACAGTGGACTCTGGTTCAATTCCCGCTCGCAAATTAACAGTAAAGTAGTTAGAAAAAAATAGTATACATGTAAGAAAGATATACGAATAAGTATATTTTTCTTACGTCTACAAAAATTATTTCCTTGAAATTTTTAATAATGAAAGTTTATTTATCCTATCCAACGTAAAAATAATTTTTCAAATCGGCAAAGTAGTTCCCGAGATTAGCGCGCACAAACAAACAAACAAACTCTTCAGCTTTATATATTAGTATAGATTAGTTAAAGAGCATTAGAATAGAATACTGTTTATTATATAGGTACTCCATATATGTATACACAAATGAAAGTTTATTTGTCAGAATATGGGTGAGTAGGTATACCTACGAAAGAATGTTAAAAGCAAAATTAATATTAGGACCAGGTGTAATATTACACTCTTTATAAAGAGTGTATGTATAATAAAATTATAAAATACAAATAAACCCTTAACCCTAATATTAATTTTGCATTTAACATTCTTTTGCTAGCTGTCCTTTTGTGTGACAGATGACGTCACAACGCTGTTATTGTGACAAGGTTCCATCGCAATATCATCGTGCGGGGCTTATACAAAAGCATGACACACAATATATCCAACTCACTTGGCGAGTCACAAAAACTCTCAGTTCTGAGTTTGAATCATGTTACCGTGGATTCAGTACATGATTTTAACCAACCCTTTTTTGTGTGGGAAACCATCAAACAACTACCCCCGCTCTAGGTGGAGTGGAGCATCAGACTTTTTTTGACTGAAACCCACCCGTGTTCCTTCCGTTGCCTATGCCAGGAGCCAAGTTATCGCCCATGAATTAACCCCGTATCTTAGTCAATTATTATTAAAAAAAAAACTGTACTACACATTTAGACTCGATAAGTATTGCACATTTCTGAAATACTAGTTATAATTATGTAAATATAGATAGATTATATAGAACTTAAGTAACTAGAAAAAACATGTTTTATTACATGTTAGAAAGTGAATGCTTATTATAATTGGGGAAGATTTATTTTGTAAATTTTGATTTTTAATTTGCTTCAATTATTCACCACCTTACAAAATCTTGCATATAAGGAACTAGCTTTCCGCCCGCGGCTTCGCCTGCGTAGAATTCGGTTATATCGCGCTTTTTAGATGTCCCTCGGGAATATCAATTTTTTCTATAAAAGGTAGCCTACGGCCTTTCTCAGGGTCTAAAGATAGTCTGTGCCAAATTTCATCAAAATCGAATGAGAGGTTTAAGCGGGAAAGCGTAACACAGAGAAAAGATTTACTTAAATCCTTCTTTTGCAGTGGCCACAGTTGTGTTATTAGATTACGAGGAATTCTTGAGGGTAAAAACCCTGGCCCTGTCCTACAGGCAAGTGAAGGAACACGGGTGGGTTTTAGTCAGTAAAAGTCTGAAACGCCTTCCGCCCCGCTCAGAGCGGGAGAGGCGATTTGATGATTTCCCATCCCAAACAAGAAAATTAACAACAAGTATTCTTGAGGGTTCACGGAAATTAAAATTGCTCAATATCTGGGGGCAGTCAGCATTTTATGGGCCATTATTTTGCATACAAATATTGTGTAATTTGGTCGTTGGTGTTATTTCAATCTATTACTTTAGGAACGTAATATCAGATAGTAACGGAGATCGTTCAGCATAAGACCTGATGCAGTGCCCAAAAGCTTCTTCAGGTAATTTCTTGCTATTTCATTGTATTGTCTTACCTGGCAGGAGACTATTTAACAAAGACAGAGATGCTCATCAACGTATTTAACCTCCCCACCCTCCACGATGAACCTATGATGCACGCTGTTCATCATCAACTTGGTCTTTAACATATGCATTTGAAGTTCGATCTCTAGGCTTACCATGTTGAGATCTTCTGGCATTTGAGTTAGCTCGAAGACTTACGACGAAAAATGGACAATATCGTGTAAGGTTCTGATTGTTTTGTATGTAATTTTTAGATTAAATAATGCGTTAGTTGGCTGTTTCCGCTCTGCATCGGTGCATCCCCACGTCGGTTACTAGAAAATATTCCCTAACACTGCATATCACGCGATTGTGGAGTGTATAATAGAGTGCTAGATTGTGAATGGTATAATGATTGTGTGATACTGTTACTGCTATAGTTATTATGCCACTGCTTGACAAAGACCTCGTGGCTTTCAGCTCTTTAGTATCCGGGTTACAGTAGACCTCTGGTCACTTGTTATATCCTGTTCGCTTCGACATCTCCTTCAAGGTCTGTCGCGATGCCTTCTAGCTGTGCCTGGGTTCCTTATGACGGTTATTTGATTATTTACATGTCATTTTAATCTTTCAAGCAAAGAAAGGATGAAAAATACAGTAACTTTGTAACATGGTACCACTTCGCGAGGTTTATCTTCCAATCCCGTTTATATGTTAGAATGTTTCAGGTAAACCGATGTAAATTGGTGCATACAGGATGAGTGTCAGCCTACTGTAATCTTGTGAGGTGCTCGTTTAATATAAACGAATTATTTTGAGCTCCTTGTGTTTTTATTAAAATGTACATGTAAGATCTTCCGAGAAAGATCAATCTAATAACTTTGAAGTGGTAACCACAACGCTGGTCTCGTGTAATTTTAAGAATGTTCACGGTCTGATCAATAAACAAAACGCAAATTAAATGGTTTATTGAAGAAATTTTTACAATGGCTCTTACATAGGGTCTCCAAAGCCTGTAGCACAGGCGAAGAGTAGTCGGCCTGTCGGAGTTCTATAAGTTGCATTTTGGAGAGTGTGCGAGGGAATTGCATGATTTAATTCCCTTATCTCCTTTCCATCATCGGACGACCCGTCGTACGCCGAGTATCCACCTTTATCTTAATGACACCACTACGATCCGTACAAAGGGTTCCGTCTAGTCTTTTATACCGCATACATTGAGGGACTGGAACAAGTTGCCAAGTCCAAGTCCTTTTGAGTAAAAGATATACATACCTGATGCTAGGAGGTGGCCGTTATTGGTCACTATTTATCAAAAATATTTCCAATTTATCTACATTTATGACAAATTCTTGAGATTGATTATTGAAATGAGATTACAACTACATTTTAAACGTGTTTTAATTGTGAAAATTGGCCTTTTTATCTCTATAATCACCTTCCAAATTGCTTCAAAGCTTATTGCTAACTCTTTCTAAATGGCACAGCACAACACACCCACTGCACTCAAAATGGCTATACAGCGAACGTGATATCATTTCTCAAAGCATTAAAAGTTTCCCCAGCATCTTGTAGTTTCTCTGCTTACCTAACTTTCAAGTAACGAGCGTTAATGCTCGGGAGACAGTTTCTGAGTAGGCTAGGCATAAGTGGGTATTAGATGGTATTAAGTGTTTTAGTAGCATCTAATGTGGTAAGCTGGTAAGAGTTTGCACGTTTGAGCGTGGTAAGTTTTTAGGTTATATGTTTGTTTATTTTGAACATAAGGAAATAATGAGTGTTTTTAAGCAAGTAGAAGATCTAGGAGATAAAATTGTTAATGTAGAAATAAATTACTACTCACACTTACTATTACACAAAACATTTTTTTTTTTTCAAAATATAATTGCGCAGGCAGCAGTGCTGACCCTTTCGCGAGCAATACTGTTTACACCCCCGATTTCGGTTTTAATTATTGTAAATATTGTGAACATTTGCAAAACAGTATTAATAGATTTTTCGCCTTTGCTTACCCCCTTCCACATTTTTTGGGTATGGCAATATCTTTGCCAATGCCCTTTGTGACATTTTATTTGGCAAAGAAATTGCCAATGCCCCGTTTGACTTAGTCAAATAGTAAATTTGTTTTCACCTCATTTTGCTATTTATTGTCATTACTATAAAATTAAAACCCTCTTTAGGGCTTAAAAAAATAATTTTAAATGGTTAGGAACGACATTCCTATAGGCTGAACATAATACAGGGGATTGGTAAACCAATATTGCATGTCTTCATGTAGCAGATGTAAGAACATCAGCATTTATATGGCTAAAAGAGCTTTTAGTTGTATTGGTATCTGGTTTTGTAATTTTTGGCCTGTTTTTGTCGTGCATTTTCTTAATCATCAGAATCGTCATAGTTAAAGCACAATGGGGTAGTTGACTAAAAGAACTAATTAGTCCATCAATCAGATTTGTAAAAAAAATCAGACACTTATATTTTTCCTTTTTTTTTTTTATAAACAAAAGATTAAGGAGATACAGTGCGATGAAAACTCGTGGGACGTCACTCCTTGCTACAATTTTTAGCAACGAGTGACGTCACCAGTCACCACTCCCGATCTTTGATGCCTTTTATATTTGTAAATTTTTATTGATTTAATAAAACAAAATATAAGTATCCAATATTTTTCTATAATCTGAATGACGGATTAAATAGAATATTTTTTTTATTATCCAGGAAACACCCCTATTTAGCATCATCGTGTACATCATGATGTTGTGTGGTTCTGTTCCGTATGTACGTATTTAAAGGTTCTTCGTCACTTGATGACCAGTCACCTCTGTCACTTTGTTACGCGGCTACCAATATTTTGATTCAAATTACTACTAGTGTCGACTACTGGATTCTTTGTTACTGAAACCAACAACGTTCAGATCAGAATCAAAACATATAGAAAGACATCAACAATAAGCTGTGGATGCAGCTGATAAGTTGCTAACTGAAGGTAGTTCTTCCGACTCATAAGTATTTAGATCATCTATTAATTAATTTCCGTCAGGTACATTCACAAATTTTCGTAATTCTTAGGGATATTTCACGTTGGAGTTTTATTATAACGTAGATTCATCTGATGGAGGACGGTAATATTGCGTACCACACTATCAGTAGCAACGGGCCCATTTTGACGGTTCAATAGCATTCGTTGCGTTATTTACGTTGTTAAGCAGACATATTTTTCGAACATATGGAGCAATGGAATAGCATTAAGCTTCAAATGATTCCAATTGTTAGTTATAGTTTGTTACGCAATTAGGGTGCTGTGCATTGTTATAATTTCGGCCGCGAGCCTCTGCTCCTACTGTTTTTCAGCCGAATTTAAATAAACGACTTTTAAACTGATATCTTTTTCATCTCAGCGTTAATCCCATTCGCAACCGAAGCTTTTTCAGCTTTGGAGTCTGGGGTCCGCTTTACTAGTCTAACTGCTGATTTTGGCTAAACTTCGATATTTTCGTATTTAAATTGATTTAATCAACGTTAAAATTATTTTCTGCCTGAAATAAATGTTTATTAAAATTCTTATTAATAAGCCAACTATAAAAAATTAAAACTTTCCACAAAATCCAAGAAACGTTACAATTTCTTAAAAGACATCAATTTCTATGCGAAACCGAGTATCCATCTACCACTTTTATCTTAACAATTCTGAAGGAGCAATGTCGTAGAAAATATGAACATTCATGCCATCATGTCTTATCTAAGACGCATTACATTTCAGGAAGCAATAGAACCAAAGGACCAAGATATGAGAATAGGTACTCAAGAAAGCTTTGAAATATTTAAAAATATTTCCTATACGTAAGATATTCCTATTTCCTGGCTTTATGACTAGGGGAAGATCAAACAAACGATATTTACAAAAATTCAGTGTTGATGTCTTCATTTGCTTGTCGATTTTCTTCATTATTTCGAACTTAAATAATACAAACTTCTAGATGGGATTTATAAAAGCTCATTTTTGTAAATAAGATATTCCCGCCCACTGCCACTTAATTTTATCCACTCAAAGAGCTATGTGGGTGATTTTAGTTCTTCTGCTGATCTCCTCATTTCTGATTCGATCGCGTAGAGAAACTCCGAGCATAACTCTGTGTGAGAATTCTTGTCCATCGGGGCACATTGCTCGTAGAACCGATGGTCGCTGGGGCAGGAAGGTTCTGGAGTGGCGGTCACGTACTGAAAGACGCAGCATAGGGAGGCCCCAGCAAGGTGGACCAATGACCTAGCGAAGGTCGCATTAAGTCGATGGATGTGGGCTGCACAAGACCGGTCATTGTGGAAAGCCTTAGGGAGGCCATTGTCCAGCAGTAAATTTCTATAGGGTGAAAAAGAAGAAGTAGATGTTCGATTCTATTTTGCTGCCATTGAAGTATGGAAAACACACAACGTGTGGCGCCGACCGCAAATTAATTGAGGTAAGGAGACTGATGATGTTATTTTATAAGTTACTCTTTATTTACGACCCAAACAATACTAGTTCCCAAAGTTGAGGAACAAAGCTGTTTAAAGTTCTTTTCTGGCGTACTTAAAAAGCAATTAATCAAGGACGTATTTCCTTGCTGCAAATATGCTTAATCGACTAGCTGTTGTTGGAAACTGTAGTTCTAAACCAGTTAAACGCCATCTTTTATGTACCAAAGTTTTGTTTTGATGTAGAATTACCTTATGCCCGGCGTCGAAGACACTTATCATTAATCTTAATAGTCTTTGATATCATCTTGATTATGCTTATAATGAGTTTTGATGAAATAACGGGTGGCGCAATAGAACGTGCATATTGCATCATCTTTTTTTGCGGGGTAGAAGGGGCGTGGGCGAGGGGAGACCGATATCGTTGGGTAGCGCGGTTCATGAAGGTTTAGTCACTATGAGTCACTTCGACGGGAAGCGTCGCGCATTTTGCGTGCGCGCATTTTACGAAAACTCTCGTTCGTACGTAGTTGTCAGGCGACTATTTTGTTCTGAGTATGGTGTACGGCAAATTAGGGAGGCTCCGAGTGCTAATTTAATTAAAATCTGGATAAAGCGGTTTGAAGAGACTGGATCGACGTTTAAACCACACGCAAAAGGTCGTCCACGCACATCTAGGACCGAAGACAATATTGAGAGTGTTAAGCAGTCGGTACGAGAAGATCCACAAATGTCTACTCGCAAGAGATCGTCTGTCCTAAACATATCGCGACGAAGTTTGCAACGAATTTTAAACTTGGATCTTAAATTGCATCCATACAAGCTGCAATTAACTCAAGAATTGAAAGACTCTGACTTCATAGCACGGCTCACATTTGCTAATGAAATGCTCAATCGGTTTTCAAATTTTGAAAACATCCTTTTCTCTGATGAGGCACATTTTCATATGAATGGGTTCGTAAACCGCCAAAATTGTCGTTATTGGAATAGTGAGAATCCCAGACTCAAACATTAAAAACCGTTACATAGCCCTAAAGTGACAGTTTGGGCCGCAATCTCTGCCAAAGGAATAATTGGTCCTTATTTTTTTGAAAACGCACGTGGGCAAAACATCACTGTTAATACCGAACGCTATGTTGCGATGTTGGAAGGTTTTTTGGCCCCAGAACTTGAAAATTCAAGAATAAAGAACTCTAGGACTTGGTTCCAACAAGACGGAGCTACCAGTCACACATCAAATGACTCCATGGCGGTTGTGAAGCAGATGTTCCCTGGCAAACTGATTTCGAAAAGAGGTGATATCCCATGGCCTCCGCGCAGTCCAGACTTGACGCCTCCTGACTTTTTTTTGTGGGGATACCTCAAACACAAAGTCTACACCAATAATCCGAGAAACATCAGTCAGCTCAAGGAGAATATTCGTGGTGAAATGGCAGCAATCACACCAGCACTACTTAAGAAAGTTTTCGGTAATTTCCGTTTGCGGTTAGAGGAGTGCCAACGTAGAGAGGGTCATCATTTAGATGATGTTATTTTTAAAAAATAAACTTCAGTTATCACTTAATAATTGCTTAGTTTTATTTTAACTATACCTTTTGTATTTATTTTTTAATAATTATTTTAAAAATGCACGTTCTATTGCGCCACCCTGTATCTCATTCATTTTTATTTTATGTAAATATTTTATTTTAATAATTATAAACTAGCGCTTTACTGCAATCCTGCCTGATGGTAAGCAGTGATGCAATCGTTGATGGTAAAGCGCGCTAGTTTATTAAGCCCATTCACTTAAAAAACTTAGTGAATAGGAAGGGAGATGGCAGTTGAGCGAGGTGGTGCAATTTTAAACCCAACAACACGACCAACGATGCTGCACCAGAGGGAGATTAATGTGGAGACTTTCCACGACCAAACTCCCGACACAACAACATTTGACGCATCGTACCCGGCACACATCGCAACACAACTGCTCAGACCCGTCCTCCGTGCGGCTTCACTAGACATCATGCCGGAACCCGACGAATCGCTTGGTGGCAAGATTTTGTCTGGTGGGTGGTAACTTTTGCCGACAGCCAATATTATGGGCTACCACCAAGAAAATATTTTATTAATTAATTTTAATATTTTATTTTATTTTAATCATTAAACTTCTATATTAAATAACTGAAACTCATTCTAAACAGAAGTCCATTAATTAATAAATATTTGATGAATCGTCCAGTCGAAGTACCTTTTTGCGATCAAAAGTTGTTTCGCAATATATTCCATTCGAACAAACATTCAGTCAAGTTTCCATTAATCCAACATATTACTCTCGAAGTCAAGTTACGGAACAGTTTTTAATCACGCCTAAGCTGTCCTAAGTGTGTACCTAAGTTCTAAGTTTTTGTCGGCCCCAAATGAGAATGTAGGAACATTTGTTTGTAAGTAGGTTTCCAATAAAAAAATATATATATTAAAGTTTAATTGGACACATTTTTTTTTATAATTATAAACTAGTGCTTGATTGCAATCCGGCCTGATGGTCAGCTTTTCCCTATAGCGCGAACAGTGACCTGAAAATATTATAACAACATTTTCAGGTCACTGTTCCGCCTCCCTCGATATTGTAGTGCATCTGGCATGTTTGCCGACGCGAGCGTTGACGGCTTTCACGTGTTGATGAGGAAGAAAGTGGCGTCGGTTGTAAGGCGGGTTCGGGGGAGTCGAAACGGTGCCCTTAAATGGATAGGAGAGAGAACTGACACTGTTCTTCTGAAGAGGTTCACTGAACTTCATGTTCGGGGGTTTGATAAGCCCTTTTTGTAATTCCTAGTGATGTGCACATTCTATTAATTATTTTTTTATTATGGACTTTTTTGTCTGAAAATAAACGATTTTTATTTTTATTATTTATTTATTTATTTTAAAGCGCGCTAGTTTATTAAGAGCCTATTCACTTTAGCCTAGATAATACTTAGAAAATTGTAGTCAGATGGAAATATACTGTTTTGGTCCTTCGATGTAAGCGGTATAAAAAACGAGGCGAAACGCTTCGTCCGAACCGAAGTGGTGTCAACAACGTAAGGGTGGATATTCGACATACCACGGGTCGTCCGATGATGGAAAGGAGATGGGGGAATTAAATTATGCAATTCCCTCACACACTCTCCAAAATGCATCCTATAGAACACCGACAGGCTGGCTAGTCGTCACCTGTGCTTAGGAGACCGTTTTGTACTAATATATGAATTTCATGAAGAAAAATTACAAATATCACGACTTATATTTTTATTACTATGTAGTTTATTTGAAAATTGATGACAGATTGGTGCTGTCTGGCGCTGGTGTTCTAATAAGCCTTCAGGCTCAAGTTACGGTGAGAAAGCATAGGTATCATATATAACCAGTTTATTCTGATTTCTGATTGTATAAAAAAAGACTATAAAATGCGAGGTCAGCTTCAACTGGAAATGTAGCCGTGTATATATGCATACTTAAAATATAATTTGTAAAATTAATTATAATTATATCGGTTAATTAGTGATCAAATCGCACTAGTATTAAAACTTATTGTATAAAATTAGTTTTAAATTAGTAATTAGCATAAAATTTGTATGAAGAGATGTAAGTACCTATGGATAGATGGTTGTTTGTGACTCTTTCATGCAAAAATTAGCGCAGGAATTTTTATTTTGATTAACATATAGAATTCTTATCATCCCTATACTACCGGGGGCTCGAAACTTCAGCGGGTGAAACCACGGGGCGCAGCTAGTAATCCTTACTAATATTATAAATCTGAAAGTGAGTTTATTTGTAGTTTGTTTGTTTGTTCCACTTTCATGCCTAAAAACTGAATCGATTGCTATGAAATTTAGCGTAAATCATCTCAAAAGTCCAAATAAATAATAGGATATTTATTATCCCGTAAAAATAACGGTTCGACATCATTAAAAAAAAACACAAACAATCTGGATTTTGTCCAGATATATTTTTAATTTTAACATTATTAGCGGTATGTAAGGGAAACTTTTAGACTTTATATACCATGGTACAATAATGCACGGCTGAATACGCTATAGATCACACAAAAGATTTTTAGGGCAAACTGAAACTAGTATGAAATAATTGGGAGAAGTTTATTCATTATATTGTAACCATTTATAACCAAAATAAACTTAACAAAACAGATTCATATGATGACAAAGTTTATTCGAAATGACTTCGTGATTACGAAAAGAAAAGCAACATAAAGTAAGTTAGTTAAAAGGTCCTAAAAAACGCACTACAAAATTCTTCTCAGTCCAAGGCCACTCCCAAATCCCTTAACAACACCAAGTCCATCAGAAAATCTTTCAGAAAATCCACAGTTATTCCCTTGAAGCGGTATAAACCGTTGTGTCCGTACATTGAAACTCACTTTGGTTAACGAGGAAAGCGGTCCCGCACGTCCTCAACACTCAATTTGTACCTTACATTATGATATCGATGTTGGAAACTTATATGGTGTCACTACTTACATTACTAGTTTTACTTTGAAAGGTTCTTGAAAATTTCTAAGAACGATATTATAGGTGACCTTCTTTGAGGTGGTAAGAAAATTACAATGAGTACACCTTTTCATGTGTAAAAAAGTTCCATATTCTTGCATGCAAACCAAACTGGTATTGATAGAGAAATATTGTACAAAGTTTTCGGTTAGATACTCATTAGAGATCAATGTAGACTTTTTGAACACCGTTTGGTTTGGAAGCTAGAGATATAAGTAAAAAAAAAACTAAGTAACTAAACCATGCTGACGCCAAAAGCCATGTTTCCATACCATCCCGTTAAAAAAATAATGCCTTTGTAAAAACTGTCAAAATATGAGTCTGAACTACTACTGATAAAAAAAATAATTTGAGGATAATCAAATGATAACGACGGAGCGGGAATTGCAGCGTCATGTCTCTAGCCGCCGCAGGAGATAATCTAGTCGGAGACAACATCGAACTCCCATCCACCGAAGTCGCCGGCTTGCGGCCAGCGAGCAGTAGGCAGTTCTCCACCCGATAAAAACCAGGCCCTTGTCGACTTCGTGTAGTGTTTCAAGCCCGCCTCTACGAGATGTCAGCACATCATGATGGGGTCCACGAAGACCGATGCCTGGGTCAGGGTTGCGGGTTGGTCAACAGAGAAGCCTTGGCCCTGGCCCTGATGCACAGGCAAGTAAAGGAACACGGGTGGGTTTTAGTCAGTAAAAGTCTAATACACCTTTCCGCTGCGCCAAAAGCGGGAGGAGAGGTCATTTGATGATTTCCAATCTACACCAAAAAAAAAAAAGGGAAATCATTGCGACGTTTGAATATTTAGAAGACATGACAGAATGTTGGATATAATTCAAGATAATGTGTAGATTCAATTTGCTAGTGTTATCTTTTTATAATTAATTAGGTTTTGCCTATTTCTGATGATTAATGAAATAAATTATTAAAAGGATAAATTACGTCTTTCAATTGCCTAAAGTAAGTAAAGTGAATGTTATGATAACAATACATTAGCTAGGATGTTCGTTTCCGGATAATTTTCAGACATTATGCAGAACAAAATCATTTAACTCACAAATACTTAACAATATTACTCAAACCTTTCTTTTTCAGACGGCTAATAACATTAAAGACAAGGACTAACCGTCCAAGAGTGCAGCACCCAGGGACGCATTTGTAGAAGGATCGCGAACAAGTCACTTAATTTGCGGGAAATTTACTTTCTCCAGAGAACTCTTAAGATACGGGAACTTATTAAAAGGTTTCCTGTGTTGGGTCAGTCTCATTTTTGTTAATGTTTGTACGGAAATGTTAGGAACGTTGCGATGTAATACGATTTCTTAGATAACACCGCTTATGGTCCGAAGATAGGGGATGTACGCGATCCGTATTGGGACTTACATTAAGACAAAGAACTAGTTATTTCTTTAGATTGACCGATCTACGTATTTGTGCAACGTAGTCTTCGCTAAAATCGAATCGTTTGACTTCAATTTCTGCAAATCGAAATCAAACGATTTAAGAAATTGAACGATATTAGGAAACGAGATATCAGAGTCTTTGTAGAAGATATAGAACGTATATCAAATGTAATTGTAAAATGTTAGAGTGATCGTGAATTGAGTGATGAACAATGATATCCTAGGAAATAGTTCGCTTATTATCAGAGTAGGAATGATAGCACCAAATGGTAAGATAGAAATTTGATTTCCAGTATCTTTCGACATTGTCCAGCGGGTGGTTGACTCTTTGACACGTGACAAGCCTCGTAATTGAAAACGTTGAAAAGCAGCGTGAGACACTATTTGTCTGTTATTTTTGCTGAAATGGGCATTTTTGGTCCAGCAGTGAGGCACATTGCTGCTATTTTTTACATCGAAGTTTTTACTCTTTATTTGATTTTTATTTATTGCTACCTCATATATTTATTTTCGATGTATTGTGTGTTTTTAAGTCTGTGCTGAGTCTGTGTATTATTTTTTTCTAATTTTATAAACTTTCACAGTCGGATTTCTGTGTCAATTTGTCAAAAATACAACCGAATTCCCTAAATTTACAATAAGTTTTTAATGTTTGTTAGTCACTGGGATCAAACTATGACTAGATTTTTAAACAAGAATATTAGCCTATTTTTGGACTAAAGGATCAGCAATAGCATCGAATATGCTAAAATATGATCCCTTTGACAGCGAAGTTGTAGAATGTTTTGACACACAGGCACACACACACGAAGCACGGAAACGTACCTTGTAGAGGTGTTTGGGCGGGCCTATGTCTAGCAGTGGTCGTCTTTCAGCTAAAATGATGGTGACCGATGTATCTAGCCACCATGTAAACAGAAAAGAGATTTGTGGAGTGTGGGAAGAAAAATACATTAAAGCCACAAAAAGAACAATAAACCTGATTTCTTCTATGGAATTGATACTGGATCCTTTGATCATAGATGCCTATAACATATATCAACTTAATCACCACAAGGAACTGAAAGACATGCCATCAAGAGACGAGTGAATTCACGCTTTATCTTCAGAAACCTCATGTCAATTTATCAGTTGTAACCATACGCCATCAGTAGCTAAGTATTGCGCTGTAACGCTTACAAATAGCAACCTATTATTACGATTTAGAAACACGTGTTTGAACAAGGCGACGGATGTTTGAACGTGATTACTCCACGTTTCTCACAGCTGATTCCGCTTATTAATAACATTATCATTGCTGGAAACAGTTATTATTACCGGTATACACACCTGATGTTTGGAGGCAGTCGTGGAATTTGGAGTGACAAAGTGGTTGGTTTATACACAAATATGAATGTGTGTGTGTTTTGCAGCAACGCAGAGCCCTCATACTTAAGGATTTTTCACTTTGAAATCACGGCAATTTTTAAGCTACGTATATATCATTATCATCAACATTTATACGTCTCACTGCTGGGCATAGGTCTCCTCTCATACAGAGAATGATTGCGGGTTCGATTTCAGGCCAGGAAAGTACCAATGTAACTTTTCTAATTTATATGTTCTTTCTAAGTATATGTATCTTGGACACCAATGACTGAGTATAAGGTGAAGGAAAACATCTTGAGGAAACCTGGACTTTAAGTCTGAAATCGCCAACCCCCATTGAGCAAGCGCGGTGATTACGTTTGTATAGTTCAATGTTATCAGATTACACTAACAACAATTGGAACCACGCTATAAGATTTTGTTATCGCGGCGATTTTGCTCATAGAGTATTATAGCCCACTGTCTCTCAGAGAAAGAGGAGGCCGGTGAGCCTGTGTCTCAGGTAATGGGAAAATTTTAGGCTGTTGGTTGTTATTGTTCTAACTAAACTTGTATCATTATAAATTTACATACATTTATTTAAATACATATTTGTATGACCTACAAGTAGTTCCGGGTCTGGCTGTAGGCTGGAAGTATAAAACATCATTAGGAACACAGACTCCGGACTCAGAACTCCTCTCGGTGAGGGGAAGTGGGCCGTAGTCAGTGCGGTTTGGTAGATGTTACATGAAGTTTTGGCTCTAAGACGTACTGGATTCCTCACAATATTTTCCGTCACCGGTTTGAGAGCAGTAATACAAAAGAAAAGAACAATCTCTTCGAAGGATCTTCGGGCGCATGAGCGCCAAATCATCTGCTAGGTGTCGAAGTGGTCGCCGTGGCCGAAATCGGTCGGAACATCACATCACATAAGAAACACCTGTTCTCACTAGGCCACCTCATCTGTCGTTTTTGTCTTTTAAATATTTGTAAACGGACCCATGACACAGAAGAAATTACTAGCGTGGTTTGTGCAAAAAAAAACCTCTATTAACTGCTTCATAGATCACATTTGTGAACTAATTGGAAACGTTATGCCTGTTCTGACCAACCAGGTACGTGTGATTGTCATTATATATGTGATTTACCTCAACGCTTTAGGAAATTGGCTATCGCTTAATTGTGCGACGTGGTACAAATTGAACGACCCTACCATAGACCTGGAGTTTCAAGGGGAACGGAGACGTTTTTAACTTCATACTTTTTATATTTTAAACTAGCTTTCCGCCCGCGGCTTCGCCCGCGTGGAGTTCGGTTATACCCCGCTTTTTAGATTTCCCTCGGGAACATCAAATTTTTCCGGGATAAAAGGTAGCCTATGTTCTTTCTCAGGGTCTAAAGATTGTCTGTGCCAAATTTCATCAAAATCGGTTGAGAGGTTTAGGCGGGAAAGCGTAACAAACAGACAGACAGATAGACAGACAGAGTTACTTTCGCATTTATAATATTAGTATGGATTATGTAATGCACATATTTCTGTTAATATGTTTAGAATGTATTTCAGTTGACTACTAAATGATCATTATATTTTATTTTATTTATTTGGCTCACCAACAATTGTTTACACCATAAAATATTAAATACAATCTTAATACAGTACATGTGTAACAATCTCTTATAAGTAAGCACAGCATGCATTAAACTACTTAGTTAAAGTTAAGATTATGACAAACTAAAAACATATATAAATATGACATCGTGAATATCTAATTAAATTATACCAATTAAATTGAAAATTAAAGAAAAAATGAATACAGCGCCAAATTTGAAAATATATTTAATAATAATAAAATCATAAATCAATATTTTTTTTAAACTAATTCTTTTGAGTTTGCTAAGTGAGTCAGCGTATAAGGTCAACCAGATCACTACAACTATTTAGTAATTTACACATTTAACGTGATAATAGAAAACCTAAGAATGCAAACTCTTTTAATGTAAAGGGTTTCATTAACAAATATACCAATAGTTAATCATTGACAAAACCAACCGCAGGGAATGCACTGCGGTTGGTTTTGTCAACGATTTATTGATATTAGGTAAGTTAAAACGTTTACTGGAGTTATTATAACAACCAGGAACAAAAATTAAACAAACAGAATATCAAATGAAACTAAAAACCAACTCATTTGTTCTAATCCCATTTACCTCCACAATTTTGACACTAACACTGCTAACGAAAATACCAGACGCACTAACCATAGAAACTAATGAGTTGCCCGTTCCAAGCTATATTGCAGCCCAGTAGCTGGATTTAGACGTAGCTTGAAACTGGTAAATAAAAGTCCAAATGCACGTGTAGGTATGGCCAATGAAATGGAACGCTCGTGGTTTCAAACGAGTGAGTAAGCTGGAGAAAAGTTTAGCCATTCAGTTTGAATGTATGAACTATATTGAACGAATTGGTTGTTTATTTCTTTATTCATTCTAATATCGTAGATCGCAGACTCGGGCTTGCGGGCGGTGAGCAATGAGTACCTCACCGCCTGGTAAGGACCAAGCCCGGGTCAACGGCGCTTTGCGGTCCTTGCGCATCGTAATGAGATGTCAGCACAACTTTTATTTTTATGTATTATGGGACAGTAAACAGCTATGTACAATATAAAATATATAGAAATAATAGCATAACATTATAATATAACAATATTGCTGCCCACTACATTATCCGTATGTTAACAATATTGGAATAAGGTAAAATGAGTGCCACTAGATGACCATTACTAATTTAAACATTAAATTATATTATATACAACGTCATTTTTTCTTTATACGAAACCTGAATACAGTTTGTTTAGAATAAGCAACTGAATCGATTCCAATAAATTTTCACCATGATATATTGTATTTAAAAATGATGCAGTGTGGTTACCAAGCGTACGACACAGTTCACAGCGGATCATAGTGTCCTAGGCCCCCGCCGAGCCGCGCCGCTGAACTATATTTTTGTAGGCCCAACCAGGTGACATCATAAGCTAATAACTTTGTGAATTTTCATGATTTTGGAATTTTGTACATTAATTCTTTAGAAAAAAATACTGGACACGTATTTCGGGTTTCGCATATACAAAAAATAACGTTGCATAAATAAGAACTGAAATTGATTTATAGAAATGCAACAAAATGAAAACAATATAAATTTTAAATAACATTAGAATTAGTAATTTGGGTGTTCCTTATTACCACAAAGAATAATTAAGATCAAAATGAAAGAAAAATAATAAAAGAAATTAAATAATTGACTTATTACAATCCTTAATAAAGAGAAGTAACTAAAATGGTGGAATTTATAATTTTTATAAAACACACACTTGATAGACTTGACAGATACCGTGGCCCCTCACACAGGCAAATAAATGAAAACGGGTGGATTTTCGTCATTAAAAAACGGGTTGATTTTCGTCATTAAAAACGGGTGGATTAGAGTCATTAAAAACGGGTGGATTTTTGTCATTTAAATTCTAACATACCCTTTCGTTGTTGTGTATGGGAAATCATTAAATGACTTCTCCCGCTGGAAAATTCATTCCCCGCCCAAAAAAATAAACACTAGATCGCTTTTTATGTCAAGCTTCGATTTCTCACCATCCGCCTAGCCTAGGCTTCCAGTTTAACCTGATTTACCTGGATACCCGTATTATACATGGACAGCGGCTGTCCTGCCTTCGATGCGTAGCGGTAGGAAACGCGGCCGCTGCGCAAGGAGGCGCGAGTTCGATCCCCGCGCAGTGCAATTATTTGTACGGATAAATATAAATATTTGCATTGGTCTGGTCGTGCCTCGGAAAGCACGTTAAGTTGGTCCCGGTTGCCACACGAATATCTAATGGCTATCGTTACAGGTTGTTGGAGCCCTTAAAAGTCCAACAATTGGTGTAACTGCAATGCTACGATATCGCCTTCAGATTGTGGAGGTCAGACGGCAGTCTTAAATCAGCGGTTAGACTGGTACTGCGGGCCCCAGACTCCAAAGCTGAAAAAGCTTCGGATGCGACTGGGATTAACGCTGAGATGATGATGATGATGAACCTTTACATAGAGCTACTGCCTATCTGACCTTCACATCCCAATTACTGGGTATTATTATTACTTACTATACCGCTTGATTGGTAGTCAGACTTTCAGACTTCTGACCACATGGATCAACTATCAAAGGTGTACGTATAACAGCCGAGACCAACGGCTTAAATGCACGGAAACAAGCTACGACTTTTGTCTTACTAAGCTAGAGTTGTTCCAGTGTGAAATTAATCACACTGGAACAACTCTAGCTTCCAGGCTAAAAGTCCTAAATACATTTTATTAGCAACTTTTTATCGTTCTTTCTCATTCAGTTGTTGGGAATCCGAGGCACTCTATTCCATTACGAAGTAAGTAGAACTTTAGTGGGAATTGTGTTGGCACTGCAAAGAGTCACGTACAGAACTAACATACATATGCCTCTGAATGTCTGAAATCTGCATCAATCCTCTGAATGAATGAAAGTGCCTAAGTAGATAGATGTGAATTACATTGGCTAGTTGGTATTAAGTTTTTATAACTATTGGGTAAGTATGAGAAAATCTTTCCAAGCATTTGTTGAAATTGAAGATCGTTGGTAAAGCAAAAAAGCTGATGAATCTTTTGCAAGGTTGTGTAAAGATTTCTCAGATCAGTGTTGTCAAAGTGGGTTGTATATGATATTTTTAGGGTTTCGTTACTCAAAAAAAATCCTTATTGTCGTTTTCTTGTCCGCCCGTCTGTTTGTCTGTCAAGAACATTTTTCTCAAAAATTTGTAGCTTTATTCTACTAATATTATAAATGCGAAAGTTTGTGGGTATGGATAGATGTTTGTTACTGTATCACGCAAAAACTATTGCACGGATTTAGATGAAATTTGGCACACATATAGTATATTATATAACGAGGGATGTAACCAGGGGGTATGTAGGGCAATTGCCCAACGGTTGATGTCGTGAATTTGTATGCGCACTAGTTGCACAGAAAATTCTGCTTGTGAGTTGCAGGATTTGCGTGACGTCAGTAGGTACCGCTACAACATCAACAAAACAAACTACGTCCTAAAATTTCTCAGTTTTATTTAATGTTTTTTCAACTTTATCTCTGAGGCGTAACGTACAAAAAGTATATACTTTTTGTAGGTTTAGTTAAGTTGTGAACTTAGTTTTTGTGAACTACTCGGCTACACCAGTTTTAGTACACACGACGACATATCAAGCTAAACATTCCGGTATAAGCTGATTTCTCTGTCTACAGAACTCCTATACAATGAGAGATCAGCTAAAACTGGAGATCATAGCTTGATATGTAATCATGTGTACATACGTGATTCTTTTTTGTTTACATAGGTCCGTGATTAGAAGAACACAGGTAAGTATATAAAGTGGCTTTGTAGTGTAAGTACACAAGGCATTCTTTTATTGACCTAATGAGAGAGGATGGGCGAATAAAATGAAGTGTTTTTTTGTAACACTAGAGGGCCAATTCTCTTAATATAAAACGTCCAATATCTAGATGCAGTTTCATCTCATTATCATCATAATGAACTTTTCTATCATCACATTGCTGGGCACAGGCCTGCCCTCATACAGAGAAGGATTGAGCGTAATCACCACACTTGCTATAAGCGGGTATTATGCATTGTAATCCTTTGCCGCTTTCATTTTCATTTTTTCTACATGCACGTCTAGGTTAGTCATATTGTTTACATAAGCCTTAATGTCACACACAGACGCTTCCAATGAAACATTATAAACATAAATTGGAGTCTTATTGACAGCCGCTTTAAAATTAGTATTAGCGTTCACAGTAGCCGTCCCGGCTTTGCCTAAAAAACGATTTCTCAACCGCCTCCTTTGAACAAGTTCCCATTCTCCAGTCGGTTCTTGAGTTTTTGCCACCCTACTCTGAACAACCTCGGCAAAGCTTTTATTATTAATTTGCTGTTCGTCCGGCCGGACCATGTGTAGCACATCAACAGTCGCGACCGGTGTAGCGGATCGCTCATGACTCACCGCTACTTTAGATGTGCATACCCTCGCCTTCTCACATTTGTGCGGTGATGACACCAATCCGTCCGCTAAAATACTCGTAGTTTTTATGCCACTACCCTCATTGGATAAAAGTAACGGCTGTTTTTCTGTAGATGACGACTCAGCAGATAATCGCTTTACTGTTTTGTTGTTACTGCAAATTGGAGAAAAACCCATCGGCCCGCTATCACGCTCAACGCTAGATAACAAGCCGGCACCTCTCATGACGATAACATTACGAGCGAAGTTGTTAACAAGCGACGCCTTTTTGAGTGATTCCACCTCGGCAGCCAACTCTTTCAATTCATTCACCGTTGCATACTCCTTGACAAAACGATCTATATCACTTCGCATTTTTAATATGTCTTTCAAGACCCTGGTCACATCTACATGGTCAAATAATACCGGAGGTAGTTTGTGTAAATCTCTCGCAACAAAAATTGGAATCTCCTCAGGATCCAAGTTTTTCAGTATCCCGACAATATCGTCAATATTTCTCAATGTTTTGCCCTCCCGTCTTCTTATCTTCTTGCGCTTTGTAGTTGACACCGATTCAAATAGCAAATTCTTCGCCTCTAAAATATCTCCTTCCGAAAATGCACTAACACAAATACTCGCAATACTTTGCTCGTCCATTACTTGTATTTTATTACAAATAAATGATAGCACCTCGTTGATCACGACGTTACAATTAGAACACTTAACAACAGTTGAAGCCATTGCTTGTTTCAATAACTTTCCAGACACTCGCGACAGAACACGACATATCACCGTCACGTGCGACGGTAGACTGATTATGCGGTGTATTTCAGACTTAAAGTTCATGTTTCCTCAAGATGTTTTCCTTCACCTTGTTATCAGTCATTAGTGTCCAAGATATACTTAGAAAAGTAACATTGATATTTGCCCGACCTAGGATCGAACCCGCACACTCATACTTGAGAGGCTGCTGTTTTAATCACTAGGCCACCACGACTACTTCTCTAATACTCGTAGTCTCATCTCGGCGACACCCAATGGTGAAAAACTTGTTTAAATATAGGCAAATTAAAGGTAGTTTTGACAGGCTGAGACTGTGTACGTTCTTAAATAGTGTGCTCCTCGCGAAGCAATTGGAATCATTTTGTAAAGCCCACTAGTTTATTAAGAGCCTATTCACTCATAAAAAAACTGATTGAATAGGAAAGAAGACGGCAGTAGAGCGAGGTGATGCAATGTTAAACCCAACAACACGACCAACAATGCTCTGTCAGAGGGAGATTGATCTGGAGACCTCACGACCAAACTCCCGACACAACAACATTTGGCGAATCGTAGCCGGCACACATCCCAACAGAACTGCTCAGATCCATCCTCCGTACGGCTGTACCAAACAGCATGCCGTAACACGACGAATCGCTAGGCTCCAAGACTTTGTCTGTAATAAAGTAGTGATTTTGTGGCTGTGTGATACTTTATCATCAAGATATTTTATTTCCATGACACGGTTGGCTGAGCGATCGGCTATTACGCTGTGTCGCGGATTCGACTCCTGCACGGAAAAATGATTTGTTTAGCCGGGACAGGGAGTTGTCCCGGATCTAGCTGTTTGTATATGTGTGTTTTAATGTTAGATACAGGAGTAATTACTAGAAATAATATCCCAAAGCCTATTTATGTATATATAATATATAATTTTTTACACAAATAAAGCACGGAGATCAGAATTTTTTGATATGGTACAAAATTAGAAGGGGTGGAAATAATATAACGAGCATTTTAAAAAAATGTCCCTAAGTTTCAAAAAATACATTAGTCAGTTCCACCAAAGCATCCTTCATAAATTAAACATAAACAAGATTCAGATTTTAACATAACGTCAACCAATTTAATTATACAAAATAAAAAAACTGTTAAACTTTAACTACTAACTTTCGAGCACCACGTGCAGTCTTTGTTTTTTAAGCTTCCATTTTCACACGCCGTTCCACAGTAAATGTATGCAGATATTGTATTTGTCAGTTAGCTCGGAAAAATGATGCGAAAATTCGAGTATTTTTAAACGTAAATTAAAAATAACGTGTTTTGACGAAAGAATTTCATCAGTGATCGCTCTGGATTTATTTATTTTACCATTTATCATTTATTTAGGTACACACATATTTTATAAAAAGACAAAAAAATACAATGGAAAAAGGTATGGAGGTGATACTTACTTCATAATTTTCGTTGGTTAAGATTGTTGTGTTTTCTTGTGCTCATTACTATACATAGTGTAGTGTTTGTATCTCCTAATACATGGTACTAACATTGTCTCATGTACACTCGTAGTCGAACTATAGTTGTCAATCTAACAGTCTGTCACTGACACTGGTCAAGGTTAGACGCGTGCTGCTTGCGATACGAGTGTAGTGGTGAGCTATTGAATTACAGGTAGTACTGTAAGGACAAGGGTAATTAACACATAGTATTGTTACGGGCTAGGGGTACTTAAACGCCGGTTAAGGGTTACGAAGTTTATTGGCAACGAAGGTACAGTCGATCGTAGGCAATGACAAGTAGAATGTCGCTGACGTTGCACCGAAGTCTTCTGTTACGTCCACGAAGTCCGTGTTGTAAACACACAATAACAGTACAGATGTTACTCCACGTAGTACTCACAGTTCTCGTTACAGTTGTCGCAGTAGGTATTCTCAAAGACCGCTTCTTAACTGTCGCTGTTTTCGTATCGCTAGTCGAGTGTAGACTGACTCTGAGCCGGCGTCACGGCGCTTTATATAGTCCAGCTGATCGAACATTCCAGATTCCTCTAGACGTAATAATAATAGCACATAACTTCGAGGTCACTCGGAAGTACCTACGGTAATTCCCGGAAACGGGTTTCTAGAAATTTCGATGTCGACACTTTGTTGACAAAACTGTTGAGACCTGTACCATTCGATAGGCCGTCCTAAGTCTAGTAATGCGTTTTATTATTGTACCTGGAAAATGTCTAGATCTGGAAAAATAGGGCTTAAAAGTGACACACTGCTTCTCACGCGATATTGAACCTTATGCCATCGACATAAGGTCCATTCGTAACATTGCCCCCTTCTTAGTCATGCTCGTCCCGAGCATGATTTGATCCATAATAGCGAGCTAGGCGGTCAACGTGTACGACCTTCAGCTTCCCTCTAGGTCCTTTCTTAATCCGGTAGGTGACATCGTTTATTCTGGTTACTATCGTGTACGGACCCTCCCATTTGGCTTGGAACTTTGGACTCTTTCCTTTTCTTCTGATGGGGTTATGTAACCATACTAAAGTTCCCTCTTCAAATCCGGGCACGTTAGCTTTGCGGTCGTATCGGATCTTCATCTTCTCACTGGTTTTCAGACCATTCTCTCTCACTAGCTCATGTATTCCATCTAATTTACGCCGTAGGTCGGCCACATAGCCGACGGCTAGGTTAGGAGTATCGGGAGGTGTTCCGGTTAGTGCATCTATGGGTAGTCTAATTTCTCGGCCGAAGTTGACTTTCGCCGGTGTGCAATTTGTGCTATCATGTGTTGCAGAGCGGTATGACATTAAGAAGAGTGGAATGTATTGGTCCCAATCCCTCTGGTGTTCTTCCACTACTTTGGCCAAATGATTCTCCAACGTCTGATTGAATCTTTCGACCATTCCATCTGACTGTGGGTGATACGGTGTTGTACGAGTCTTATGTATCCCGAGTAGTTGGCAAACCTCTTGAAATAGTGAAGACTCGAAGTTTCTACCCTGGTCAGAGTGTAACTCCAAGGGAACGCCAAATCGACAGAACACCTCGTGAACTAGCTTTTTGGCGACTGTATGAGCTTCCTGGTTAGGTACTGCAAAAGCTTCTGGCCATTTGCTGAAATAGTCTTGCATGACGATGATATACCTATTCCCTTCTTCAGTAACAGGGAATGGCCCAGCTATATCGACAGCAACTCTTTCCCATGGTGCACCAACATTGTACACTTTCAGCCGACCTCTGGCTCTCGTTTGCGGTCCCTTTACTGAGGAGCAAGCTACGCATTTTCTACACCAGTCCTCTACGTCTTCGCGGCAATGCACCCAGTAGAATCTTTTCCTCACCTTCTCCAGGGTTTTCTTTACTCCTAGATGTCCTCCGGATACTCCGTCGTGCACCTGTCTTAGCACTGACGCGACTTTATCGCAGGGGACAACTATCTGTAAGGTGACCTCCTGTCCACTGGGTGATTCCCATTTCCTCTTGAGAACTCCATTATCAATTATCAGGCTGTCCCACTGAGCCCAGTAACTTTTTACTGTTGGGCTAAGCGCTGATATTTCACTCCAAGCGGGCCTCTGGCCACGTTGTTTCCATTCGATTACTGTCTTCAAGTCACTATCTTCCTTCTGTGCATCTCCCAATGATTGATTACCCCAGTCTTCATCCAAAGCGTTCACCTGGATAATCCGTACGTTCTCTTCTTGTTTGTCACAATGTCGGCCCTTACTTCCTGAAGTAACCTGGCGACGGCGGTCCTTTTGTCTTGCCTTTTTCTCGAGGCGCTTCTTCTTACGGGCCTCGTCCTCGACTTCCTTGTCCCGGCTTCCGTCTGCCTCAGTCCACGACCTTCCGCGTGACCGCTCGCGCTCGTGGTCTCGCTTGCCGGAACATTCGCGTTCCCGGTGACGGTCTCGCTCCAGGTCCTTGACGCGTTCCCGCTCTCGTTCAGCGGGTCGCTCGCGGTGTCCGCTCCGGTCGCTCCGCTCGCGCCACTCGACTCGCTCGCACGCGCGCTCGGGCTCGACCTTCGCATCGCGCTTGCGCCACGCCATCACCGCGGCCTCCTCACGTGACCAAGAAGTTCTTCTTCCCTTAGCCTTCCTGGGACAATCAATTCGAATGTGTCCTTTTTCGCCGCACTCATAGCAAGTTGGTCCTCGTCGGGCTTTTATATGTGCGGTCACTTCTCGAATACGGTCGTGTTGTGGGCCATCTTGACGTACAGCTTCCACCTCCAGAGCATGCATCAAAGCTGCCTTCAGGGTCTGATGGTGACCCAGACGTACTGCAGCCCTGACTTCTGCATCTCGAATCCCATCGGTGAATAATCGTAGACTAGTAGCGCCAATCAATCCCGGTGTTGATGCATACGCCTTCCGAACCATACATTCTATTTCCGTGGCCCATTGTTGCAAACCCTCGCCGCTCTTCTGTGTGCGTTCGCGGAGATGAGCCCTGTAGACATGTTCCAGGTGTTTCTCCCCATATCTAGACTCCAGCGCTTCTAACAGACAGGCTAGGGTATTGCAATCGCCGGAAATATTCTCGAGGATTCGTACGGCATCACCACGCAAAGCAAGCATAAGGGCCGTTAGAGCTTGATCGTCGTCCCAATTGTTGCCTTTTGCGACTTTTTCAAACTGTAGACGGAAGGCCACCCATGACGTTGTTCCATCAAAATGAGGTACCTTGAAAGTCGGCAAAGCACTGGGTACCGGTACCACACCTTTAATAACTCCTTTTTGTACCTTCTCGTGCAAAAATTCTACTTCCTTCCCAAACTCCATGATGGTATTGTCTAATTTATCGAAACGCGCATCATATTTGTCAATGCGCGTGTCTTGCTGGTCCAGACGGGCATCTTGTTGAGCTGTTTTAATTCTAAGTTCATTGACCTCTTCTTTGGTCTTTTTCCACTTTTCATTTAATTGTAATACCAGTTGCTGGGATTCCTTTATTTGTGACTGGGTTGCTGCCTGGGATTGTTTTATTTGTGCCTGGGTTTCTGCCTGGGACTCTGCTACACTTTTAATTTGTGCCTGGATTTCTGCCTGGGATTTTGCCTGTGATTGTTGTATTTGTGCCTGGATTTCTGCCTGGGATTTTGCCTGTGATTCTGCTACTATGCCTTTTATTTGCGCCTGGGATTCTGCTATACTCAACTTTATTTGCGCCGTCAAGTGAGCCAGTAACACCGATAAATCGGATCCGCTGCTTCCGGGAATAGTGCTGGTACTAGGCGCACTCACATTCGTCGGTGTTACGACGGCCGCATCTTCTACGGGTGCAGGGACACCAAGCGATTCTTCCTCTTGACGCGCCAAATCCATCGCTGCTTGTCGTCGCGTGCGAACTCTTTCGTCTTCCCTTGGCGTGACCGGCATGCCGCTTCTGACACCAATTGTTACGCGATATTGAACCTTATGCCATCGACATAAGGTCCATTCGTAACAGTATTGTATAAAACCATGTGATTTTTTTAAAGGAATAGACAGCTGTGCTGCTGGGAAATTTGTCTCGTCACTTCTTCGCAGAGAAAGCTCTAGGAAATGGTGAAGAGCAGGCGATTTGGGTGGACAATAATGACGTTCAAAAAGTGCTGACGCTCAGCACTTTTTGAACGTCAATAGGGGGAGAGGAGTAACCTCTCAGATAAAATTATCACAGTTACATAATAATAATATGTCGCCTGAGACGCACACCAGGCCCAAACGGAAAATCTCCTGATCTTATGTTCGGACGACAGATTAGAACGCGCTTGCACACAATGCATCACCGTCAATCCCTAGGAGAAATGTGGTTTCAGTTCAAAGAGAACCTAGGGAATTTACTACTGGCGATTAGGAACAAGCAAGAAGCTTTAATACCCCATGTCAAATGGGAATTCGCCACAGTATTGCGCCGTATTGGCCTATTTCGCTTTTTTCTCAGCCTAATTTGAATAAATGACTTTTGATTGGTTTAATATATGATTTTTGATAAGTGTACAATGTTTTTTTTTAATTATTATAAATTAGTGCTTAACTGCAGTCCCGCCTGATGGTAAGCAGCGATTCAATCGTTGATGGTAAAGCGCAATAGTTTATTAAGCCTATTCAGGCACTTGAGCGAGGTGATGCAATGTTAAACCCAAGACCAACACGATCAACGATGCTGCGCCAGAGGGAGATTGATCTGGAGTCTCTCCACGACCAAACTCCCGACACAACAACATTTGGCGCATCGTACCCGGCACACATCGCAACACAACTGCCCAGACCCGTCCTCCGTACGGCTTCACCAGACATCATGCCGGAACACGAATAATCGCTTGGCGGCAAGATTTTGTCTGATGGAAACCAACAGGTTAAGCATAACCAATTACGTTTTCACACACTGTCTACATTTCTGTGTCTATTGTCCTACTGCCGCCAAGCGATTCGGCGTGTTCCGCCATGATGTCTGGTGAAGGCGTACGGAGTACGGGTCGGAGCAGTTGTGTTGCGATGCCTGCCGGGTACGATGCGCCAAATGTTGTTGTATATACTTTAAGGTTCAGTTTCCGTTACAACTTCAAACGTCCTTATAACTTCTATAGCAGTACAAGTCACTCAGAAATCAACTTAATAGTCCATGAAATAAAGTTGATATTTGCTTAACTTCAAATAGGGTGTAGATGAGCAGCACTGTACACAAGTAGTTGTGGTGGTCTAGTGGTTAAAACACCAGCCTCTCAAGTACGAATGTACGGGTTTTCATTCAGGCAGATTGGAATCTGCCTGAATGAAAACCCGCATATTCGTACTTACAAGTGCAACACTTAAAGTACCAATGTAACTTTTCTAAGTTATATGTACTTTCTAAGTATATCTTGGCCACCAATTACTGATTATAAGGTAAAGGAAAACATCTTGAGGAAACCTGGACCTTAAGTCTGAAATCGTCATTGTATGAGAGGAGACCTGCGCCCAGCAGTGGGACCATAAAACGGTTATATTTATTTGACCAAACCTACTGCCAGCAAACCCGCACATAATTACATATCATATTACAATCCACATACCATGCCGAATTCTTGATGAAAAATCCAAGACCACTTCCAATACGTAAAAACTTATTCGAAAAGCCGAATAGAAGGGTAAGAACAAGAGCTGAGAAATACAGAACTTATATTCATTAGTTATCATTCTGTGGGAGACATTAAAAGCAATTAAACAAATAAAGGTAAAAAATTGCCAACAAGATAGAACTTACGCTAAATACTCGACGATTTTCTCAGTGAAATTGTAGCTAGCTACAAAGCTGTAGACAAAATTTCTCTGTGCACGTGTATTATTAAAATTGACAGAGTCTCGTTGGCGACGAAATTCAATGCTTAAGCTTAAGAGAGATTTAAACTCCAATCATTTATGTTTTCAATCAACCTCTTGGCGTAATTGGAACACTTTATGGGCGTAGTTTACCTGCTTGAAATCAAATCTTTGCTTCACTAGGACTTGCTTTGAACTGGCCTTGGTATTTAATCAATACAGGCTAATTTAGTCAGCTAGTAAAATTTCTGGCTACATATTCGTTTAGTGTTTGTATTGTAGTTACCCCTTTTTAGATACGATAACTTCGTTTTAGGCAAATTCTTTTTGAATGTCCCAAATTGGATAGACAAAACTTAAAACAAAGTTGTGATTCTATGAGTGATCGTGTGTAGGTAGTATTCCGAATTGCGTCCTTTTGAAAAATGACAAACGTAAGACGAAACTCCCAACACAAAAAACACAACTATGTCAAAAAGCAGGAAACGGGTTGCAGTATCGCTAACAAGCTTCTCACTCGCTTCCAACTAGCGTCCATTTTTCACCCGCCCCAAAATCACGACACACGGAGAACAAGAAACACATCAATAACACGTTGACGTCACCAAATTGTGACTTGTGTAACGGCTTTTTTTTAAACACAGCAAGGAGGCCGTTCTTTTTTATCTCTAGCCAACTACCATTAATCAGGCCGGTCTCTCTCGCGTGAAACTCTGGAAACAAGAAAAGTTTCCTTTCACTCGAATTAAAATCTTCAACGGAATGACTCGGTGTTCTTTTTAGTTCTCATTTTAAATTCAGACGACAGTTTGATAAACTGCACTTTGTTTCTATTTGAAGATTGCACTAATTGGATTGGTGATTTGCGAGGGATCGGCGGCGATTGAAAACTAGTCCTGAGGGATGGGATGACGTAGGTATTTGTATTTTCACAATTTTTTTTCTGTACACTTGGTTGTTGGAAGCTGGGAACAGTTGGTCTTATCAGCTTATAAACTTTTATTATGACTTTATATATTAAAGTCTAGATATGTTTTTTTTTTTATATCGGACCAGTGGTTCCTGAGATTAGCGCGTTCAAACAAACAAACAAACAAACTCTTCAGCTTTATATATTAAAGTCTAGATAAGTTTTTTTTTTTTTTGTAAATAACTTTGAGTTCGTTTTTTTTTTACTTAGTAAATCATCTAATGATTTTCCCTCTTCTGGGTGGAGCGGAAGGCGACTAAAGCTCACCCATGTTCTTTTATTTGCTTATGCTAAGGTATCGGCATATCTTTCGAATACCCGCAGCCTTGGCAGGCATCGGACCTAAAGGATCCCTTCACGATGTGATGACAATATCTCTTTGAGTCGTACCTATGTAGAACATAACGCGACGTCGACGCAGCAAAGAATTCAAATCAAGTACGGACGACAGCAGGTCAAGCTATACCAAACTGTCAGATATTCCTGATCAACCTTGAGCCTTAATGCTTTAGAGAAAAAGTTGACAATATAATAAGGAAATCTGACAGATTGTAGTAGCTTGATGCGCTGTACATAATCAAAACACGCTTAAAATGATACGCGCCCATATAAAGTATACCAAGCACTAACACCAAAAATAACATCTGGTGTACTAAAATACAGCCTAAAGTTGACTCTTTAGTGTGCAGTCACGTCACAACATGTGAACGTCAGCAGTTTGCCAAAAATATGCAAACTGGCTCTTGCTAAAACCACGGTAACATTTAACATACATCAACCGAGCACTTATTATTATGAACGGGTGTGAGAACTTTGTAAAGCATTTTGTGTTTTATTATATTAACGAAATGAAAATTTTACTAAGCAGAATGTCTGTGTTATTGGACGCCTGCAGGTGAGGGGGACTGGGTTGTAATGTAATCACATGTATACATACAGTACGGGTTGGTAGATGTCGCATATCTTCGATTTTTAGGGTTCCGTACCTAAAACGTAAAACAGAACCCTATTCGTGAGACTTCGCTGTCCGTCTGTCCATCTGTCCGTCTGTCACCAGGCTGTATTTCATGAACCGTAATAGTTAGACAGTTGATATTTTCAGAGTTTATGTATTTCTGTTATAACAACAAAACAAAAAAAAAAAAATTTGAGGGCCCCGACCCATACAAACAAACGTGATTTTTATGCCGTTTTTAAAGATAATGATACGGAACCCTTCGTGCGCGAGTCCGATTCGCACTTGCCGGTTTTTTTTTATTCTATGACATGCTGGTGTCCGATTTCGAGGCGGAATTACTTTGCTGATTTCTACTGTGCCACTGCTGCGTGATGGGTATCCCTCCACCGGGCTCCACGTCGCTTGGTAATCCATGCCTTATAAATTCGACCCAGCCCGTTCCTTGCTGTATCTTCAGCTACTCCCAAAACCGAGGCTCATACCCTGCGCGTGAGGGAGCGGGAATCTCAGCGCCCTCACGCCGCTAGCCACCGCAGGAGACATCCTGGTCGTTAGACAACATCGAACTCCCGTCCATCGCAGGCGCGGGCTTGCGGGCGGAGAGCAGTGAGTAATAAAAAGAGAAATACCGTGGCCCTGGCGCATAGGCAAGTGAAGGAACACGGGTGGGTTTTATTCAGTAAAAGTCTGACACGCCCTTCTGCTCTGCCCAAATCCTCTTCATTTAATGATTTCCCGCAAAAAAAGAATACTCCGGTTAAAAAGACGACGAATGTATGCTCATCTATACTTCTATACTAATATATAAAGCTGAAGAGTTTGTTTGTTTGTTTGTTCGCGCTAATCTCGGGAACTACTGGCCCGATTTGAAAAATTATTTTTGTGTTGGATAGTCCATTATTCCAGGAAGGCTTTAGGCTATATAACATCACGCTGCGACCAATAGGAGCGGAGCATAACTAACTCCACGCGAACGAAGTCGCTGGCGGCCGCTAGTATTATAAATGCGAAAGTAACTCTGTCTGTCTGTTACGCTTTCCCACTTAAACCTCTCAACCGATTTTGATGAAATTTGGCACAGACAATCTTTAGACCCTGAGAAAGGACATAGGCTACCTTTTATTGAAAAAAAAAATGATGTTCCCGAGGGAAATCTAAAAAGCGCGATATAACCGAAAACCACGCGGGCGAAGCCGCGGGCGAAAAGCTAGTATTATAATAAATTTCTTATCAAGTGTGCCAAAAGTCTACGTTTTCTATCTAATTCTTGTTTATGTACCTTCCTCCTCGTATACCTCGAAATGTAAACTTCACTTGTTAATTTAACATATATCTTCACTTAGAAAATACGCCTGCCATTCCTTCACACACCCTCAGAGCAACCACACTGCTAATGAAAGTAGATAGTGGAACCGAAAATGCTTTTAAGAGCTACTGGTCCATGAAAAAGCTTATGAAAGGAAACCTACCTTTGTCACTCAAGCGAAAGATCATGGACATTTATATCCTTCCTATGCTAGACCTATAGATCCCAGACTTGGTGTTTGACAGGTATTCAAATGCCCCAACACAAGGTTTGCCAACGTCTAATGGAGCACAGTAATACGGACAGTTAAATTGATAGATCATATTTGCAACACGACACTACGTTTTCAAACTCATATTACTGACGTTGTTCAAAAAAAAACACTAACCTGAGGAGGGACTGGACTGGTCACGTCTGCCGTGTGTCCAATATGCGTATAGCCATTGTTTCCACATCGCGTTCGCAGTGTTACCCTAGCAATTTTAATTTAATAATCTCCTGTATACAAGGTGTAACATAAACGGTATATACATACCAAGGGCATGGCATCTTAACATGATATCAAACGATATCAGAGGGTTTTAACTCAAAATAAAATACTCAAAAAGATTATACCTAATTTTCGGTTTCGTGTGTTTTTAATTCAAATCATAACAAACGTGGCACCACACCACATACGTCAATAACTACTCGTTACATGTCATGTTACTCGCCAAAATCGCGATAAATGTCTTCAATAATTCTGTGCGCCTAGTACGGTAGTAGCCTATCACAGGCGGTGTTTTTTCTCATAACTTCTTAACACAAAGAGGTAGGATTAAAAAACCCTTCCAATATCGTTTGATATCACGTAAAGATGCCTTGCCCTCTGTATGTATATACCCTTTACGTTACACGTTGTATAATCGTGACGCAGTAAATTTTTCTTGCGCGATGCAGAAATTTGTGTGACGTCAGTATGAGGCGTACCTGATTGTAGCAATGAAGATGCCGTCGAAAGGTTAAATTATGCTAACTGCTGTCAGTTAGTGATATTTTACAGTCTATTTCTCGAAGCTTACATACAGCATTTGCAAAAAAATCCCTTGAGAATTATTCAGTAACAAATACCTATACCTGTGTTGATCGTTCGAGATTTTGGCGAGAATAATATCGTAAAGACCCTTACGAAACATGAGTACACAACAAAACGTGTACAGAACTAAGCCTTATTAGGACAAATTACGGTAATACATAATATGTATAATTATGTCAAAACAATTTGAACAATGGGTACACAAAGTACAATATGTCACTTTGGCTTATACATGTGTAACTGAGGTATACATATTGTGTATTATGTACATATGTAACATAATTAGTCTTCCCTACAAAAGGGTGGCTGCATCCATTGTTTTTGAGTACACGTGCGGACGTTGGAAATGGGACACTGTTTGTGACAATTGTTTAGATGCTGTTTTGTTCTCATATTTGGTATGAATTTGTGTTTCTGCTAGAAATTTTTGCTTTGAAAGTGGAATTGTTAAATAGATATGTATGTATTATTTTGGATAAGTATGTATTTGTGTATCTATTTTAGTATATTGTATTTATAATATTTGCACCAGACAAGAAAGGCAGTCCCATGTATGGTTCAGGAGAATCTCTGTCCATTCATTGGTTGCCTGGAAGAGATTGCATTAACGATAAGGCCGCCCATTGTATTTATTGTTGTGTTGAATGTATTTTGGTAGATATATGTTTTTGGTGTACAATAAAGTTTAAATGTATAAAAATATGGTTGCTATAATGTTACAGGTCTAAGAATAACGTCTGACCGCGACTTCGTTCGTGGGAAATTTATTAATTTTTTTTTTATTTTTGTTGTTATAGCGGTAACAGAAATACATAATCTCTGAAAATTTCAACTGTCTAGCTATTACGGTTCATGAGATACAGCTTGGTGACAGACGGACGGACAGACGAACAGCGAAGTCTCATGAATAGGGTTCAGTTTTACATTTTAGGTACGGAACCCTAATGAACTAGTGTTTGACCGCAATCCCGCCTGATGGTAAACAGTGATGAAATCGTTGATGGTAAAGCGCGCTAGTTTATTAAGCCTGTTTACTAAAAATAAACTAAGCGATTAGAAAGGAAGACGACAGTTGAGCGAGGTGATGCAATGTTAAACCCAACAACACGACCAACGATGCTGCGCCAGAGAGAGAGATTGATCTGGAAACCTTTCCAGATTTTTCTGGGGCAGCATCGTCCAAATGTTGTTGAGCCGGGAGTTTGGTCGTGGAGGTCCACGACCAAACTCTCGGCACAACATTTGGCGCATCATACCCGACACACTGTAATGTTATGTACATATTCAGATATACTTACACTTATTATTTATACTCATATTCATACTTATATATGTATCATTCATTTCCACGGTCCATAATATGCTTTCCATTATTATGAGGCTCTGTTTTGATCATATTCCACTACACCAGGACTCATTTTTCTGTTTACAGACTCAGTCCTCAACTTTACGCCTAAGTTTCGGCGACTTATTGACCCCTTAGCGTAGGAAGCCGTACCTATGCAGGACTGTATCACGTTTTCCTATCAAACACTGCACTTTTTAATTTAATACCATTTATATTTACATTGTTACAGAACATTTTCATTATTTTGACATTTTTTGACAACATTGTTGATGATGTATCTATGACAACCTTCTCATCAAAATTCTTGTTGGTCTGCTATTTTTATTTCATAATTGTTATTCGAACTCTTTTATGGTAAAATTATTTACCATTCCTCGTCCATATTTTCGAATATTTTAAATTTCGACCTCCAACCGTACTGCGAGGTTTCTTTAGGAATCATCGCAGAGCAGTGGTCAGTCGAGCTCTGGCTTCCAAACAAGCCTCTTAAAAGTAGGTCTCCAGTAAACGCTGCCTCGAGAGCCCTTCTAGGGTGTTTCCTGCTGTGCCAGTCTCTATAAAACTGGTGCGCCTGGAGCTGCCTGGCCCTTTGCCGCCGGAGCCCTCGACTGCTGCCGGCCTTGTGACGCCGGGGCAGTCCCTCTTCCGTAGCTGCCGCCGGTCCACCAGGGCCGCTCCTCTGTACCTGCCGCCGGTCCACCAGGGCCGTTCTTCCGTTGCTGCCGCCGGTCCACCAGGGCCGCTCCTCTGTAGCTGCCGCCGGTACACCAGGGCCGCTCCTCTGTAGCTGCCGCCGGTCCACCAGGGCCGTTCTTCTGTAGCTGCCGCCGGTCCACCAGGGCCGTTCTTCTGTAGCTGACGCCGGTCCACCAGGGCCACTCCTCGTAGCTGCCGCCGGTCCACCAGGGCCGCTCCTCCGTCGCTGCCGCCGGTCCACCAGGGCCGCTCCTCTGTAGCTGCCGCCGGTCCACCAGGGCCGCTCGTCCGTTGCTGTCGTCGGTCCACCAGGGCCGCTCGTCCGTTGCTGTCGCCGGTCCACCAGGGCCGCTCGTCCGTTGCTGTCGCCGGTCCACCAGGGCCGCTCGTCCGTTGCTGTCGCCGGTCCACCAGGGCCGCTCGTCCGTTGCTGTCGCCGGTCCACCAGGGCCGCTCGTCCGTTGCTGTCGCCGGTCCACCAGGGCCGCTCCTTCGTAACTGCCGCCGGTCCACCAGGGGCCGCCCTTCACCATCACTCATCAATCATTCATCTACGTTATTCATTTTTACACTTCCATCTTGTCTTTTTAATTTCTGTTAATAAATACTGTCTCCCTCGATAGTCTTTTCTTGTCGTTACACGACAGTTTGGCGCCCAATTCGCTCTTACCCACTCCCCTCTTTCTAAATTCCAAAAAACACTTCATCTAGTGTCTCAATTCTTTGGCTTAACATTTTGGCATCTATCTTTAAACATTATTATACTAACCTTTCATTCTTTCCTTACAGGAATTCTCTAATATTTTATTTTTCTTTTCACAGCGTTGTTTCTACTGTCTAACACACTAATTATTCTAATTCTCCACAGCTTCACCTACACCTTCATTTCAGCTTCACCTATTTATGTAAATATGTATATAATTTTATTCTTCAACTATGTATATATTGTACATATTTCTTCACCTTGAGATGGCTCTAAACCATCTCAAGTTCTACCTTCTCTCAACTATTGGCTCTACAGCCATAGTTGATGTCTTCATGGAGCGGTTTGCTTCACCCTTTTCTTCATCCTTTAAATGTCTTTTTTTTTTCCATGTCTGGAGCGGCTGACAACTCCGTAAATAAGCCTTATCGTCATTTTAAAACTCACTTCTATGAGTGGCAGTCATTGATTGTGAACTCCACCCATACCTGTATGAAGAAGATTGCTTGTCAGAGATAGTATGAATGGGTGAATGGGGATGTCTGAATCTGTGAAGTGAAGTTTTACGGTCCCTTTAGGAATTCTCTATCAAAATTTTCTCCAGGTGAAAATTTTTCCAGGGTCGGGGGGAAAATGTAGTGTTATTTTATTAACCTACATATACTTACTTCTTCATACTCATATATCATTCATTTCTGCAGGTCATAATGCGCATTCCAGTATTATGAGGCGCTGTTCTGATAATATTTTTCCTACACAACATAACGCTATAATTTAAATATTTACATATTTACAATAACATTTTCATTGTTATGACAGTTTTTGACAACGCTGTTGATTATGTCTCTATGACAACCCTTTTTCTTCTAAATTCTTAACTGCCCGCTATCTTTCTATCGGATTTGTTATGCCGAACTCCTTTACGGTATTTTATATTACTTTTAAATATTCAAATATTCAAAATTTTGTGGAATGCTGTTCTGCGAGGTTTCTTAGGAAGCCGTCGCAGAACGTTGACAGTTTTTGAGTTTTTGGTTTTAGCTTGAGTCGCGGCCTGGTGCTTACATATGTTTACTAGTATATTTATAGAGTGCTTTATCTCTGCAGAGCCCTCCTAGGGTTACCCTCTCCCTCGCGGAGAGGGGACCCTCCTATCGTGCTGCTGCCGGCTCTCCGTTGCAGGGGCCGGTCCTGCTGTATTTCTGCTGCCTGGTACTGTCTCTGTTGGCGGCGCCACCGCCTCTGATGGCGGCACCGCTGCTGTAGCCGGACCTCTGCCGCGGGAGCCGCTTTTCGCTGCAGTCTTTGGATCTCCGCTGCTGTTGTCGGCCCTCTCGGCCGCCCTGCTCCTCTACAACTCTTCTGCGACCCTCAACCGCCTGCCTACAGCTGTCGCCAGCCCTCAGCCGCTGGGCTTCAGCCGCCGAGCCTCTGCGCCGGCCCTCTTCGCTGACCCTCAACCGCCTGTCTTCAGCCGCCGGGCATCTGCGCCGGCCCTCTTCACCCACCTTCAGCCGCCGGGCCCTCTGCGCGGCCCTCCCCCGCCGAGGCCGTCACTGAAGCTTTACTTTTTATATTTTATTGTGTACCTTTTTATATTTTACTTGTACCTCACCTCATTCATCATTTTTATACTTTTATTTTTGCTTTTGCTATTTATTTTATTTAATAAATTCTTTGTTTTCGTCCCTCTTCCCTCCTCTTTCACTGTATAACACGACAACACATCACAACACAATTGTTCAGACAAGTCCTCCGTACGGCTTCACCACATATCATTTCGGAACACGACGAATCGCTTGGCAGCAAGACTTTGTCCAGTGGGTGCTAACTTCTGCCGGCAGCGGATGTTATGGCCTACCATCATTACTTGAATTAAAACATGTCTTCAGTAGTTGTCCTTTAAAAATAGTGAATCGTACGCAATTTACTATCTAACATTTTTATTTAAGTTAATAAATTGCATTAATTAACTACAATATTTAAGAATGAAATATTTCATTTCGGTGTTATAAGGCTCGAAAATTTATCAGCAAGAAAACAAAGAAATAACGTTTAAATCTTTATGAATTCCTTTACTTAATAATCTTAAGTTTTATTAATGTAAATTTAAAAAATAAATCATAAATGTAATTACGTAATAAAACCTTTTCTTCATAATAATAAGCACGTTTTCTTGTAGAAGTAGACCAAAAAGAAAATAATAAGCTATGAAGTTATCATTTGCCTTTTTAAACTATGTGAGGATCGGCTTATAGTATTACCAGATGAAGCTGAATAACAGCATTTTACATGGAGCGACCACCTATCTTCTTCTTCTTCTTTTTCAGCCTATAGAGGTCCACTGCTGGACAAAGGCCTCGCCCAAGGCTTTCCACAATGACCGGTCCTGTGCTGCCCGCATCCATCGGATTCCCGTGACCTTCACCAGGTCTTCGGTCCCCCGGTCACCCGTCGTACGGCGAGTTTCCACCCTTACGTTGTTAACACCATTACGATCTGGACGAAGCGCTTCGCCTCCTCTTTTATATCTCGTACATCGAGGAAATAGAACAATTTACCAGCGGCGGTGTTTCCCTGGAATTCAATTTGAGTGTCTTCAAGGCTAGAGTGAATAGGCTCTTAATAAACTAGTGCGCTTTACCATCGACGATCGTGTCACTGCTTACCATCAAGCGGGATTTCGGTCAAGCACTTTAAGATTTATAAAAAAAGCAATATATTACTAACTTCAAATTAAAAAAGTACGTAATTGGAACAATTTTTCATAACTCCGTTAACATCATTCCTGTTTAAAAAATTTTGAAGGAACGCGTAAAGTTCTAAATAAGGAAAATTATTCAGGAAATTTATGAGTGTCATGTTTAAAGATATGCGAGATGTAAACTATAAACACCGAAGTAAAAAAAAAAAACAAATAACCTGTTAAGTGTGAGTCGTACACGCACATAAGGGGCACTATACTGATACTGTACAACGTCCCGTTTTGTTTTTGTTTTTTTAATATGGCATCTCGTAGTTGACCTTGAGAGGTTGTGACTACTTTTTTTTTTCGGGTGAAAAATCCTCATGGATGTCCACCACCCTAGGGCGGGCGACGGGGTCTGTCAGACTCCTACTGACTAAAAACCACCCGGGTGTTCCGTCTCACACCTACACCGGGGGCTGCGAGAACTAATACTGCTTCCGCAACCCCCGATTGGTATCCGCCCTCTGGCGACGCCCGGTATGCCTGCTGCAGTTCGGGTGAGAGGACGAGATCTCCCTCTCCCTTTCCGCAGCCTCCTTCTGCGAGACAACTGTTTCGCAGAAAGAAACCACCGCATCCCAGGACTCTTCGCTGCCGACCATCGACTTGATTACGGCCGGCAGCGACAAGTCACTGCCTACTTCAGAGATGAGGACACGGCGCAGCTCCTCCCAAGCGGCACACTCTGCCAGCGTATGCTGCACCGTATCCTCCCGGCAGTCGACGCAGTGGTGACACCGGGCGTCTGGCTCCCTGTTTATGCGACAGAGGTACTTTCCGAAGCAACCATGCCTGGAGAGCACCCATGTCACCCGAAACGTCAGGGAGCCATGCCTTCTCCCGAGCCAGTCCGCCAGTACCGGCCGGATGGCCTTGATGGTGGTGAGGCCGCCGGTAGGGCGTGAAAGCCTGTCCCGCCATTCCGCCGCCAGGATCTCGCTGAGCTGCGACCGATGCTGCTCAAGCTGACGCTGCATCGGCCGTTCGCCCCGTTCTCGCGCCTGCTCACGCCCGGTGGCCCGGTGGTACCGGTGTACAGTGACGCGAGGACCTATGCCTCTAGGTTCCAGGGCGGGGATCCAGCCAGTAGGCAGGCCGCCTCATAGGCGATCGTGCGATAGTTAACCGAACTATCCTGTAGCTGCCTTAAATGAATTTAAATCCTTCAGCCAGGGCAACTAAAAACTAAGCGACGACACAGTACACGCTAAGGGCACCCCTATGGAGTACGAACCTCGGCTTAAGGTGTTGCTGGAGAGAACAGCAAGGGACGGCTGGAACGAAATTCAACAACATCCCAAAAATATCTTGGTTCAAATAAACTCCAAAGTAATACGATTTATTACATAAATACAGAGGTGGTCATGCTTAGCTGGAGAATCTCGCCAGCGCGATTTACAATGATGACGTTTTTACAAAACGCCATCTATTATCGAGCAGTCATACTAAACTAATGATGGATGTTGAGTTTGAACATGTTTAAACAGATTAGACAAATACAGTTGTTTAATTGTTACATTTTTTGTTAGACACGGTAGACTCTGTGAACATTGAAACCGTCTATCTTGTACGATTCATTAAATATAGACAGACAGACTGGTGGACAGCGGAGGCGGGTGTCTTTGTTTTGCTACGGAATCCAAAAAAAAAAAAAAATACAGCCAAACACAAATCAAATTGATTTATTTACGGTAAGTGTAATTGGTACAGACGACAGCATATCAAGCTACTACAATCTGTCAGGTTTCTTCATTAGATTTTTAACTTTATCTCTAAAGCATTAAGGCTTAAAGTTGATTAGGAATATTTCGCAGTTTCGGGTAGCTTGACCTGCTGTCAGCTGTACAATGTCGAGCTTAACGTAAGTAATTATGGCCCTAGTCCGCTACTTTTTTATGTTTTTCATTGTGACACGATTCCATTGTCATTGTACTAAAAGTTTATAGTCTGCTAAATTCATAATAATCGGTCAGTCGTCTCGTAATTAAATTGTGACATAATGGCATTACCGTATTTCCATTATTATAAGAACTGTTTGAACATTTATTAATATGGAATGGCGTGTCAGTGATTAACCACTGGAAAATCATAATGACGCCATTTTGTTAATAGATCACGAAATTTGTCAAAATCAACCATTTATCTAAACCGCACAAATAACATAATGAATTAAGGCTCTGTTTTAAATTGAGGCTCTGTTTTATAATCTGTCCTCGTGGACTTTTATTCACCTTGCAAAGACAGATTACTTCATCTATCCATTAACTAAAGTATCTTCAAGGCAAAGTCGTGGTGGCCTAGTGGTTAAAACATCAGCCTCTCAAGTATGAGTGCGCGGGTTTGATTCCAAGTCAGGCAAGTACCAATGTATGTAACTTTTCTAAAGTTATATGTACTTTCTAAGTATATCTTGGACACAAATGACTGAAGGTGAAGGAAAACATCTTAGGGAAACCTGGACTTTTAAGTCTGAAATCGCCAACCCGCATTGAGCAAGCGTGGTGATTACGCTCAATGCTTCTCTGTATGAGAGGAGACCTGTGCCCAGCAGTGGGACGATAAAAAGGTTGATGATGATGATGATCTTTAAGGCTAGAGTGAATTGGCTCATAAACTAGCGCGCTTTGCCATCAACTATTGCATCACTGCTTACCATCAGGCGGGATTGCGGTCAAGCACTATTTTATGTAATTTAAAAAATAAAATTTAAAAAAATTGAGATTCTGGTACAGCAGTTCAATCGATAGTCAATAATATATTGCATTCAATAATGTCTACACTTTTCTAAGTTATATGTACTTTCTAAGTATATCTTGGACACCAATGATTACAGTTGAAAGAAAATATCTTGAGGAAACCTGGACTTTAAGTCTGAAATCGCCAACCCGCATGGAACAAGCATGGTTATTCCGCTCTATCCTTCTCTATATGAGAGGTGACCTATGCCCAGCAGTAGGACGATAACAAGGTTAATGATGATGATAATGATGAATGTCTACATAAAAGTTGGTGGTTGGTTGGTTGGGTTAGTCGGTTAGTTGGTTTGGTTATTTAGTAGGTTGGTTTGTGACCTGTCCGCAATTACGCCAGGCTGCTTCTTTTCGCATAAATCTTTCAGTTACGTATAATCGTCTATCCAAGGAAATCCACATATTTACATAAAATTTATCAGGAAAACCACTTAAGAAATTACATACATACATAAATAAACTTCTCCCCCTCCGCTCCCATTTCCATGGGGTAGACGAAAAATACAGAACACCACCTGCTGAGATGATTAGGACATCACAATCAACCTTAATTAACAAACAATCTCAAACCTTAATTCTGTTCTATGGTATCTATCAATCAAAGATTCATCATCATCATCATTAATTCAGCCAAAAGACGGCCACTGCTGGACATAGGCCTCCCCCAAGGTTTTCCACGACGACCGGTCCCGCGCCTCCCACATCCAGCGGTTTCCCGCGACCTTCACCAGGTCGTCGGTCCACCTTGTCGGGGGCCTACCCACGCTGCGTCTTCCGGTGCGTGGTCACTCGAGAACCCATCGGCTCCATCGGACATCGGTCCTACGGGCAATGTGCTCAGCCCACTGCCACTCTAGTGTTGAAGTTCTTCGAGCTATGGCGGTTACTTTCGTTCCTCTGCGGATCTAATCTCCCCCATCTCCGTTCCACCATCGGACGACCCGTCGTACAGCGAGTTTCCACCCTTACGTTGTTAATACTACTACGATCCGGACGAAGCGTTTCGCCTCCTCCTTTATACCGCGTACATCAAGGAACTGGAACAACTTGCCGGCGGCGGTGTTTCCGTCGGACTACAATTTGAGTGTCTTCAAGGCTAGAGTGAATAGGCTCTTAATAAACTAGCGCGCTTTACCATCAACGATTGCATCACTGCTTACCATCAGGCGGGATTGCGGTCAAGCACTGGTTTATAATATATTAAAAAAAAAAACTCCTCATTCCTGATTAGATAGATTATATTTATATTTTTTTTAATAATTGACAACATTTCAACCACCTTTATTTTTGTATCCTGAGTTCAAATACCTTTTTTTTCAATTTTTTTTTATTATTTTTATTTCTGAGGAAAATCTAATCGCAAAACGAGTGATGACGTCACTTATACTGTGGAATGAAGTTGGAGTTACCTTCCGTTTTTATTTAAAATCACAAAATATGCCAACGAGTGTGACAAGTTGACAATGATAATATTTTTGACATTTAGATACCATTTTTTTACGGGTCATAGTAAAGCAAAGGTTTAATCGCCAGTAGACCTAGTATGAGTTTCCATTACGAGGCTCGATCATCGATATCGAGCGCGTTTGACTTATCGGCCCTCTTCAAGATTGTAAGAACTCTCAACCAATGAGAGCGTCAAACGCGCTCGATATCGACGATAGAGTCTCGTAATGAAAACTCATACTAGGCCCACAGTTTTACACTATGCTAGGCCTACTGTTCACCGTAAGTTTGGCGCCTACGTCGTTTTAGAATAGGTACACCGAATTTCAAAGTTGAAATTATGATAGAAATGTGCATACTATCATTTCATATTCAGTCCATTCTTCTGTGGAATGCGCTTTCTCTTGATATCAGGATGGCCACCAATCGGTTTGCATTTAAGCGGAAATTGCAGTTATTTTCTAAACAAGTAGGGTAGAATCAGCTTATTACCTTTACCCCAAGTTTTGGTTTTGTATACAAGTATATATTATTTTGATAATAGTATATATGTGTGTAGTTTATTTAAGTATTTGATTAACTATTATTAGATTTTTTTTCTTATCACTGTTAAGAAAATCAGTGATAAGAAAAAAAATATCTAATTTCTTCACCCAATGGTTGACTGAATGGTGAAGTTCTGTGTCTTTTTCTTTTCTATTACGTTAAGAAAAGGACACAAGATAAATATTACTGACTAGAAGTATAGCTATAATAAAAACACATAATTTTACTTACCTTTTTATTTATTATTTAAGCACAACAGATTTGGTTTCTACCACAATAAAATTTCAAATATCCACTACTGATCGAGCAGAGACTACCTGTGCAATTTTTAACTGTAGTGTACATTTGAAATTGCTTGGTGAAAGGCACTCACCGTCTTTCAATTTACATTTTACAAACACTTTTGCTGAAACAAAAATTTTCACATATTTAACAACATATACAACGTGTAACATAAAGGGTATATAGATAACAAAGGCATGGCATCTTTACATTTTACATGATATCAAACGATATTGGAAGGGTTTTTTAATCCTATCTCTTTATGTTAGGAAGTTATGAGGAAAAACACCGCCTGTGATAGGCTACTATCATACTAGTCGCACAGAGATATTGAAGACATTTATAGGATTTTGGCAAGTAGTGTGACGGGTAATGAGTAGTTATTAACGTATGTAGTGTGCTGCCACGTCTGTTATGATTTGATTTTAAGAAACACACGAAACCGAAAATTTGGTACCATTTTTTTGAGTATTTTATTTTGAGTTGAAACCCTTCCCATATCGTTTGATATCATCTAAAGATGCCATGCCCTTGGTATGTATATACCCTTTATGTTACACGTTGTATATGTAGCATCCGAGAAAAAACATACGAGAAGCAATACCCGTATTTTAAAGATCTTCATTCAAGAAGATTAATGAAATAAAAAGAAATGTGAATATTTCGCGGTGGTAGGTATAGAGCGAAAGTTCTCAGAAGCATCAGTGTATAAATATAAATAGGTACTGTTGCACACAATTACAGCGTCAAAAGTTACAAATCTGTGAATAATACTGACGATCTCTGATTTAGGGTTAATTTTATAAATGCCTGACATGATCAGCATCCTAATTGCGTAACACTAACTAACTAGCGCTTTACCATCAACGATTGCATCACAGCTTGCCATCAGGCGAGATTGCAGTTAAGCACAAGTTTATAATTATGAAAAAGGGTTCCGTATCATTGATTTATGAAATTAAAGGATTTAAGTTACTTGTATGAGAGATTACACGGTAATAAGCGGTTTACGATTTATGAGGTATTAAAAAAAACTACTTACTATCTCGTTCAAAACAATTTTCGTTGGTAGTTTTTATAGTAATGTACATCATATGCTTTTTTTCAGATTTTTCTTTTTCTTATTTTAGAAGCTCGGGGGGTGGGGGAGGGGGGGGGTGGAGAGGACTAACATTTTTCCACTTTGGAAGCGTCTGTCACTAAAACTATAAAACTATACGGTTTAGAAAAAAAATATTTTAGAAACCTCGATATCATTTTTGAAGACCTATCCATAGATACCCCATACGCATGTGTATGATGAAAAAAAGAATTGTTGAGTTTCAGTTCTAAGTATGGGGAGCCCCCCATATTTTTTTATTTTTGCATCAAAAACTTAATGCGGTTCATAGAATACAACTACCTACCAAGTATCAACAGTATAACTCTTATAGTTTCGGAAAAAATGGCTGTGACATACGGACGGACAGACGGATAGACAGACATGACGAATCTATAAGGGTTCCGTTTTTTGCCATTTGGCTACGGAACCATAAAAAGGAGAACTGCCACCATTTGCGCCGTATCTATCTATACTAATATATAAAGCTGAAGAGTTTGTTTGTTTGTGCGCGCTAATCTCAGGAACTACTGGTCCGATTTGGAAAATTCTTTTTGGGTTGGATAGCCCATTAATCCAGGAAGGCTTTAGGCTACATAACATCACGCCGCAACCAATAGGAGCTGAGCATAACTAATTCCACGCGAACGAAGTCGCTGGCGGCCGCTAGTACTCAATACAAACAAAAATGGACGAAGCATCTAGCAATTTCTATGCTGGACCCTTTTATATGGGCAATAGCATATGTGCGTAATCGGTATAGATATTTAATTTAGTTCAATGAAAGAATTAACATTAAATAAAAATAAATATATAGGTACGGACAAATCATACAGATTGAGCTAGCCCCAAAGCAAGGTCGAGATTTGTGTTATGGGATACAAACTCAAAGATACTATATTTATAATAGATACATATATAGATAAATATTCAAGACCCAGGCCAATCAGGAAAATATCGTTTTCCATCATGACCTGGCCGGGGATCGAACCCGGGGCCTCCACGTCCCAGGCAGGCGTGTTGACCGCTGCGCCACGGAGGATGACAAAATAACGACAACGCAACTAACAACATAGTGTTTTATTATGATTATTAAATCATAAAATTCTAATTGGGATGCATGGTGCTGTGCGTTAATGGGCATGTAATCTGTATAATAAGAAAACTGTACTAAAAATTCACCTTTTACGAAACAATAACATGGATCAGATAACGTCTTCCCATCGGCATTCTTGGTGAGTGCAGTTATTTTTAAATTCGGGCGTCCGATCTACAAAAAATAAAAAAAAAACAAATGACTATCTAAGTGCAGCTTTCTTTGTGACCTTAACATGTTTAATATAATATAGTATTTACAGAATTATGATGATTACAATCATCAATGAAACCCTTTATAATCCACATAACTCTCTATGTTCCATCTGTTTAGGTATTTAACCGACTAAACCTAATACCAGTTACTTCAGTTGTCATGCCACGTTACTGTTTTACTATTCACTTTGACAATGTTACTATTCGAATTGTAAATAGACGAGCATCGTAACTGTGTACACTATTATTCATTTAATTCATTTTGAAGGATATTGCTAATACATTGCGACATATGTTTGAAAAATTTGTCTGCATAACAACGAAAATAACGCAATTTATGTTATTAAACTGTCAAAATACCTTTGCAATTGATTGTTTGATAAGCAATTACTCTGCTGGTCCCCATACCTGTGGGTTACTACTATATTTCTAAGTTCTTTTTTTATCTTCCCAGATAAAAAGTTAAAGTAAGTAAGTTAAGGTTTAATTTAAATATAATTAAATTTAATTTTCAACGTGTCAATAAGGACATAAGCAATTTACAAACAAGCATTAGTATAAAATTATTATTAAAATATTTCATTTTGGAATAATATTCACATTCCAAAATATTTTTATTACTACTTTAACTACATAATAATGTTAGTCCAATATTTAACATAAAACAGATCAAGAACTTACATGATCTACAACACTCGATGCCAAGACGTTGCTGAACCGGACACAAGCCCTTAACACCTACTCTTGTACCTATTGGACAGGCTGATAATCTTGCACAGGTACCACCAACAACCATACAAGGCAGCTCGAAGAATGGTGCGTTTCCAGCTGAAAATGTTTTAGTTTTTAAATGAAAACCACACCAAGACCAAGATCCACCAGACGAAGTTTTGTCGCCAAGCGATTCGTCGTGTTCCGGCATGATGTCTGGTAAAGCCGTACGGATGACGGATCTTAGCAGTTGCGTTGCTATGTGCGCCGGGTACGATGCGCCAAATGTTGTTGTATCGGGAGTTTAGTGGTTGAGGTCTCCAGATCAATCTCCCTCTGGCGCAGCATCGTTGGTCGTGTTCTTGGTGCAAGCGCGCCAGTTTATTAAGCCTATTTACTGAAAAAAAATTAGTGAATAGGAAGGAAGACGGCTGTTGAGCGAGGTCTTCCTTCCTATTCACTAATTTTTTTCTTGACCATCAACGATTGCATGACTGCTTTTCATCAGGCGGGATTGCGGTCAAACACTACTTTATAGTTATTAAAAGAAAAAAAAAGACCCAACTGTTGGAAGCGTCACTTTAGAATGAAAATAAAGTCCGTCCCCGGATTGTAAGCGTGCTAAAGTTATTTTAAGTTGGCTCTAGTCTTGTGCCAGACTTACGGTAACGTAGAAACGTATAAACGTACCACTATTACAACTCGATTTAAACTTTGTGGTGACATGGAAAATGCGAGTCGCTGAGCGGTGATGAATTTAAAGAGTTGAGTTGCACGATTTCTGACATATACATGCACTGACTGGACACTGGACAGGTCCTGTCTATCTGCGTGGTATTTACTGATTTCTGACATATACATGCACTGACTGGACACTGGACAGGTCCTGTCTATCTGCGTGGTATTTACTGATTTTTTTTTAAGATAGTACAAACTAGTGCTTGATCGCAATCCCGATGGTAAGCAGTTATGCAATCGTTGATTATAAAGCGCGCTAGTTTATTAAGAGCGTATTCGTTCAAAAAACCTGAGTAAATAGGAAGGAAGACGGCAGTTGAGCGAGGTCATGCAATGTGCCTAACATAGCATCACCTCGCTCAACTGCCGTCCCAACAACACGACCAACGATGCTGCGCCAGAGGTATATTATGTAAAATTATGTTCAAAATCTTGTCATTATGTTGGGAAATTAATTATACTATACAACGTAATTTTTTGTATATGCGAAACCCGAAACACGTGTCCAGTATTTTTATGTAAAGAATTTACGTACAAAATTTCAAAAGCTAACATGAAAAATCACAAATCTATTAGCTTGATATTTTACCTAGTTGTCCCTACTAAAATATGGTCAACGAGCCGCTCGCGCCTTCAGCGGCGCGGCGCGGCGTGTGCGCTAGGCACTATGTCCCGCTGTGAACTGTATTTGTTGCGCTTGGTAACCAAATTGCAACATTTTTTAAACATATTTGGGAAAAATATATTATGGTGTAGAAATCATTAGAATCGATTCAGTTACTTGTTCTGAACAAACTATATTAAGGTTTCGTATAAAGAAATAATAAGGTTGTATGTTTGACTGTTTGAAACTGAGATCATATTGTGAACGTCCTTAATATTACGAGAACCACCTCTCATATTGGGGTTTCCAATCGGATTAGTTAATATCATAAGGATTACAATTAAAACTCAAATTGACCTAACTGCTACATTTTACTATGGATTCTTTTAAGCAAGCAAAAATTAAACCCGTGGCTGCTTCAACCACAAGAAAAATAGAGGTACTGAGTTTTATTTAAGAAAAAAGATGTTATGAAGGTGCTTTTGGAGCACAGCATAATAGGTGTTAAGCGTATAGATCGTGTTACAAACACCACGCTTCGCTGAATAACTGAAGTAGCGGATGTTGGAGAAAAAAAAGCCAGACTGAAGTGTTAGTGGGCTGGACACGTCTCACGAATGTGCCTTGAGAGATGGGCAGAGATCGTCACTCACTGGATACCAGAGGGAGGTCAGCGCCGTCGCGGTAGATCACGGCAAAGCTGGTGTGATGATCTGGTCTCTATGTTACGTACCTGATTATTGGGTATATATATCGAAATATAAATCAATAAACTTTAATTGTTGAAAACAATTTTTTTTTTCAAAATTTCACATGATAAAGGCATAAACCATTCTAGGACAGCCGTCTCTTGCACCCTGGTTCGATGATAGTACGTTAAGTAGAAGCGATATTAAGTTAATTTTAAGACTTCGTTCGGGATACTACCCGTCAGCAAAATTTGCATTTCTCATGAAAAAACCGAGTCTTCTAACTGCTCAGCATGCAATCAAATTGAGGATGTGCAACATTTGTTGATGGAGTGTACAAGGAATAAAGATGAACGGGATCTATACATAAGGGAATTTAAGTTAAATAAATTAGATATAGGTTCAATATAATTCATTTTGTCAGTACCATTATCGGAAATGACGAAAAAATTGTGTTGCTTAATTAAGGTTCTATATGAATAGCTCTAGTTTTAAAAAAAATAATTTGTTTATATTTATACATATATTATTGGATTTTACACTGCAATTAGTAAGTAAGATCAGTATAAAGGGAACGATGGGGCTGACATATCCCCATAAAAGACCCAAAATAGAATCAGATTAAAAAAAAAAACGATCTGGTCACGTTAGCGGGGCCAATATGGCCAGAGATAGCACAAGACAGGGAGGTTTGGAAGAAAAAATAGGAGGTCTTTGTCCCTTGGTTAAATAGCTGCTAATTATGACAGCCTCCGTGGCGTAGCGGTAGCGAACGCGGCCGCTGCGTAATGAAGCGCGAGTTAGATTCCCGCGCATTGCACAAATATTTTTGTAAGCATGAATATGAATATTTGCACTGGTCTGGTCATGCCTCGGAAAGCACGTTAAGCCGTTGGTCTTGGTTGCAATACGAGCATCTAATGACAGTAGTTACGGGTTATTAGAGCCCTTAAAAGTCCAACAATTCATCTTACTGCAATGCTTCGATATCGCCTCTGTGGAGGTCAGACGGCAGGCGCTTCACGGAAAATATTTAAGATAAGCCAAAATCAGCAGTTAGACTGGTAAAGCGGATCCCAGACTCCAAAGCTGAAAAGTTTCGGATGCGACTGAGATTAACGCTGAGATAATAATAATGAGTTATTAAATAATGATTATGACTAAAAGGAAATTAGTTTTAAAACTTACAATTAGCAGGTTCTACCTCGAATTGTTCACTCATAACCGCTGAACTTGATACGACATCCAAAGCGATGATGAAAAATAATATTCCAAAGAACATTTTTACTACACTGGCGCTCCTATCTAAATTTCTAAGACGACTGACTAAGTTTATGTCTTTAACCTCCATTTACACAAGCTGTATACGTAAACATTCACAAGTGTAATGATAATGGATGACGTATCCTGTCTGTACCGGTTTGAGAAATCCAAATGTGTCATTATGTAAAGGATGTTTATTTGAATTGCTTAACATTTTTAGTCCACACAATGATGTGTTCTATGTTACGGGTTTCGTTTTCGCACTTAGTTCTTCCAGTGGACCATTTTGCGTGGGCCATGGCTACCGTTGGCGGTTATACCAAGCAGCCCACCGTCCTCTTCTCTTCTCTTTCTTCTTCAGCCTATAGATGTCAACTGCTGGACAAAGGCTTCCCCCAAGGCTTTACACGATGACCAGTCTTGTGCTGCCCACATCCATCCGCTTCCCGCGACCTTCACCAGGTCATCGTTCCACCTTGTTGGGGGCCTCCCTACGCTGCGTCTTCCCTCTACCTCCTTGTACCTCCCTCACGAAGCCCTTTATGTCTCCTGGTTTATTGAGAACATCTGTGTAAGATCTCGGTGCCTCTATGGTTTTACTTCTAATTTGGGTGACGCCTATTACATTCGAAGAGTACATGAGCAACTGTCTTGTCAGCCTCCATGCAAGATCTGCACATAGGACTGTACCTTATGTCTATAGTGTGGATCTGATGTGTTTGTTAGCTTAAAAATGGATATCCACAATCCAATGTGCATTAACATTCTGTCAATCAATAATTTCTTAGGCTATTAAATTTAATTGTTAGTATGTCACTTCATTAAATTCCCTCGTCAATTAAATTAAATTAATCTTTACTAATATATAAAGCTGAAGAGGGTGTTTGTTTGTTTGGACGCGATAAGCTCAGGAACTATTAGGTAAGTACTACTACGAGGTCTAATTTGAAAAATTCTTTTTGCATTGGATAGCCCATTAATCCAGGAAGGCTTTAGGCTATATAACATCATGCTGCGATTAATAGAAGCGGGGCATATTAAAAAAAATATATAGAAAACCACGCGAGCGAAACCGCGCGGCGCAGCTAGTATATAGCGGCCGCCAGCGACTTCGTTAGCATGGAGTTAGTTATGCTCCGCTCCTATTGGTCGGAGCCTAAAGCCTTCCTAGATTAATGGGCTATCAAATGCAAAAAGAATTATTCAAATCGGACCAGTAGTTCCTGAGAATAGCGAGTTCAAACAAACAAACAAACTCTTCAGCTTTATATATTAGTATAGATTTGTATTAGGGAACCGTTATGGTAATTGAACAAAAAACTCTAAAAACATTATAAATAATCCAGACTGCATTCAAAATATTGTTTTTAAATTACCTTATTCTTCATCAAATACAAACTAAAAACTTGCAGTGCCAATTAAGCCAGTATTTCGAACACCATTAAGCAATTCCCAGAGGTGGTACAAAACGATGACTCAGGAGATCATTATGTAATAGAAATGCTGACTAATCCTGACCCCCTTTTAGCCTTTACATCTTAGTAGACGATTTATATGTTCTTCATCAGGCACGTAACTACAGTGACGAAATGCAATGAATTCCCGCAGCTGTGGGAAATCCTAAAAGTGAAGGTGAAATTAGTCAGATATAATTGCTATAAAATTTGACCTTCAATCGAAGTGATGTTTTGCTTTTGTTATCATGTTCTTTCTTGATGGTTGTGTTAAGAAGTGCTTTTCTTTTAAGGCAATTACCTAAGATGTATTATTCAATAAAAAAAAATAACCGACTTCCAAAAACCACTACAAAGTGAGAAATAACTAATTTCGGAAGTCGGTGTCTTTGGTTTTGTATATTCATTTTTGACACCGACTTCCGAAATTAGTTATTTTTCACTTTGTAGTGGTTTTTGGATGTCGGTTGTTTTTTTTTTTTTGTAAAAAAGTTTTTATTTTACACTTTTTAGTTGTTAAAAGTACTATGTATCCAGTTGCATCCAGTCACACTGGAAGCTGACGCAAATATAGTTGGGAAACAACATAATTTTGTTTACTTTAATTTTTACCCGTAAGTATTCCGTCAACTACCTATGGTCTCCATCATCAAATTTACTGCAGACCATTATTTTAACCCAATGGGTGCAAAGGTCTCATCAATATAAATTAATTGAGTCCAAATACAAGGTCATCATCATCATCACAGCGCTAATCCCAGTCCCATCCGAAGCCTTTTCATGTTTGGAGTCTGGGGTCCGCTTTACCAGTCCAACTGCTGATATGGCTAAACTTCGACACTTTCCGTGAAGCGACTGCCGTCTGACCTCCACAGCCCGAAAGCGACATCGAAGCATTGCAGCTAGACCAATTGTTGGACTTTTGAGGGCTCCAACAACCCGTAGCGACTGCCACTAGATGTTCCTATGGCAACCGGAACCACCGGCTTAACGTGCTTTCCGAGGCACGACCAGACCAGTGCAAATATTCATATTCATGCTTACAAATACTTGCACTGTGCGGGGATTGAACCCCCGCCACCTTGCGCAGCGGCTGCGTCCGCTACCGCTACGCCACGGAGGCTGTCCAAATACAAGGTAGCTACTGTAAATCGTTTAGGAGTTCCCTGAACTGACCTTTGTCATCATCATAAGCTCCCTAATGACAGTCAGCACCCATCTAGGTGTAAGGTTCTTGTCAATACAAATTATTAAAGCACAAACACAAGGTAGCTGTTGTGAATTGTTGAGGAGTTCCTTCAATTGTCTCCCGGCTCCATCGTCAGATCTACTCCAAACCTTTATTAAATTGTAGTGCTTTAAAATACTTAATGAAAATGTTAAGAAATGCACTAGTCGCCCCTGCAATTTTTGAAAGTCCCCCTTGTTTTCTCTGGTCTTCCACCGTCAAACCCTGATATCCTTATCATAGTACTTTGGGAACGTCTTCTTTCCAATAGAAAAAGAAATATCAAAATCGGTTCATAAACGACGAAGTTAGGCGCGAACAAACATAAAAAAAGCATATATACGGTCGAATTGAGTAACCTCCTCCTTTTTGAAGTCGGTTAAAAAGTGTGTGTTACCAGTTTTACAAATAGTCTCTGAAAATATAAATATGGCAACAATATAAGTGTAGGCAACATACATATACAGAGTGGTGCTGACAATACGACAATAAATGAAAACACAGACCATGCTGGTTCATAGGAATAATCCTGAATCATAAAAAAAAATCTAGCATCAAAAATAAAAAAAAAATAAAAATTTCAAACGAACTAAATCTCATAAAATTGCAAACGTAATAGAACATCCTTTAAAAATATTGGTTGACTGATCTCCAATCGGCGACTGCGCGATCCTGTATCGACTTGCTTTTTTCGCGCCATTATTATTAAAGTTTGGTACCACAGGATGCACCGGTCATTAACCTGTAAGCGCTTCCTTATCAACATGTACATCATGTAGAAAATGTGAAATATGAAAAAAAATTTCGTGTGACTAAACTAATGGACATATTTATGTGATTTTTTATGGGTAGACTGAGAATATATTGAGGTACACGATGTTTAATTTTTTGTCGTATTGTCAGCACCACTCTGTATAAGTGTAGGCAACATTGGTCTGTTAAATGCAAATCAATGTTGCAGTAAACTCATCAATCATATAATTTAGTTATTAATAAGGGTTCAGTTTTGTATAATATGCAAGTATGTATATTCTATATGCTCAATCCTTCTCTGTATGAGAGGAGATCTGTGCCCAGCAGTGGGACGATAAAAAGGTTGATGATGATGATATTCTAAGAGCGTAATAACGTAACACACTTAGCAATAGATTTAATTTTGACAGTTCAACAACTCGTTATTGCGCAGAGAAATTTTTTGAATATCAACAGTAATGGGTTAGCAATATGCTTCATAATGATTCAAATCAATTGTAATAGTATTATTGGTGTGCTGATATAAATACATGCGGACACTGACATAAATGTTCTTTTTGTAACTGACATTGATAAAATATTAAACTAAGGTAGATAAGTCACTAGCGCACTGAAAATGAAGCGTACAAAAGGAGGTAAGTCCAGTGTCTCGCTTTAGTCACTCTCGATACACTCGTAGAAACAAACGACAAACACTAACAGCGCAAACGACAAACACTAGCCATCTTTTTCTTCTCTATGCTTTAGATTGCGCCCCATCTCACTCACACTGTACCAACGTGTGAAATGTACGCAGAATAAAAAAATTGCATGTGTGTGCTGTTGCTCCGATCGCCACATTTATTTTGGTTAATTTGTTCATCATGTCATATCATATCTGTTTAATATTATATCAATGGTAACTGATAAATGTTTGCACATTAAATAGAATAAAAAGACATAATTAATGAGGTCAAATCTAACTACAGCGTAACTATGTTTGGGAGGCATGCCTTTTCAGTTGAGGCATTTGAAGGAAAAAACACAACTAGAACTGTATTACTTGTTGTACTTTTATTATTTTCAAATTATTCACCACGCCTTTAATACACATTTCCATTCAATGAAACCAGTTATTATAACATTTATACCACACCAGTCGCAAAGCAGATACGGTATTTAACGGCAAGCAAGTGTTCTCAAGTCCCGTTCCAAGTGCTTCATGCAAGACCTTCTGAATGTTGTTCCTGAGATGCCTAATAGAGCCTCTATCTCTTGATACATCACATGATGATGTTTGAGAATCAGTTATCTCACAGCAATAATATTATCTTCAGTGAAGGCGGATTTTGGGCGTCCTTTGCGAGATTTGTTACTAACATTAGTATATCTACGCTGGAGTTACAATTATCAGCGTTCGGCAGTTCGCAGATATGGGGCTTCATCACTGAACACAGATGTTAGCTCTTCAAAACACTAAAGCCGTGTCAGGCCTCTTTTAAAGTTATAGAAAATTATTGCACGAACATTTTCCTTAGAAAGATTCATTTTCGTAAGTAGGTGACGGATTCCAATCGACGCTGTGACTAAACAGTAGCATTAAGAGGGGACTCCAGTGATATTTTCTCTATACAAACGTATTTCGTTGTTTTCTTCGTGAATAATGCTTTTAGAGCAATTATTTTTATCTACAATTTTACACCGTGATTCTACGTGCCCCTACTATTTTTTTTTTCGAAACTTAATTAAACAACGAAATACGATACTTCAAAATCGCGAAAAATAACTAATTTTTACAGTGGTATTCAGATGAGGCTGTCTGTTTTGGGCGAGGCTGATTTTACAAAAACGTTGAGTCAACGTTTTTGTAGGTAAAATCAGCCTGAGCTGCAACTGTCCTTTTCGCACTTTACCGGCAGAGGTTGGAAGCAGCGTGAAGGCAATAGTTTCTTCAAATACCTATTTTCCAAATTCCTCGGCACTAGAGTCCCCTCCTTAATCCTACTTTCAAATATTTTGAGACTCAAAATTTAAACATATTCGAATATAGAACAGTTCCAAATTCAAAAGTGCTGGAATTATGGAAACGACAGAACTTAAAAGGCGTGCCTAGATACTATCATTTGAATTAAATTGGAATAAGCGCAGGAGAACGATGACCTTTTAAACATGACATTGTTCTATGGACTTTGACGTAACCTTGACACTGGTATCGCTTTTAGCATAGTGTTTTTTAGGGAGTTTTGAAGGGAAAGCTAAGTTGAGTATCACGCGCATTTTTCATTGGACTTTTAAAATTATTTATAATGTCGTTTATTAAATAAAAGCGCGTGATATATGGAGTAAAAAGTGCATTCAGTAAATAATTCATAAAGCACATTGAAATATCGCAGATTAGTGGCCACATCATGACTTTGCACCAAACCTTCATCATAGACGCCGCCGTCTTTTTCAACTGTCATTGGCGGTATCCGCCACTATTGTGATATAAAATTTTAGAAAAAGAATTTTTATTCAAGAGTTGAGATTGAATCTCACCTTGAAAAAGAGGTCCTTACCTTTTTTTTACCTTACCTATAGTACGCCCACAGTAATTAAAATATGCCTGATGATAATGAGAGACAGTCATACCTACCTTCTCCCACAAATAAACTTGGTTTGTTTAGTAACTTACGTTGCGAAAGTACATAATTATATGTACGTCTCAACATTGTTTGAGCTTAAACACCACCTTAGTTGCAAAGATGAAGGAAGACATTTATGACAATTAATCTTGAGGTCTCGTTACTAAGCAACAGAATTGAAAGCTGTTATTGATCCGGTATTACAACGAAACAGTTACTTCGCTCATTCTGATAATTTACTGCTATCAATCTAAGACTCCAAAGGCTTTGCTCTTCATCGTATTTTGAAGACGAGTTGTTTAAATATAATTGATGATGCGTTTTCAGGATATAGATGTTCATGGAGGCGACGGAGAGGCACAGAGAGCATACCCCTCGGTCCTTCTGCACTAAGCAGAACAGCTACCCGCAACAAGAGGAGTTGCCGAGCATTGAAGACCGGTTGGTGATCTCCAGCCACCTTATATGCATCTTGCGACGAAATTGGGGCCGTGCCGTCGCTCGAGCAGTCAGGCTCAAAGAGGTGGCATGAAGTATGCAGGCCTTAGTGGAAGGCGGTCGTAGGATTAACCGGAATTGGTGACAGCACCCGCTTGGCATACCGGGTTGATACTGGTGGGCAATGTATGTAATGAGTTTCAGTCGGTAGGAGTTCGAAATAAACCTCCGTTATTCTCAAATGTAGTAATTTATTTTAGTTTTGGGGAATAAATTGAAATAAAATTATTTATGACAAGAATCTGTTTTATATCACATATCCAAATTTTACTGTGAGTGGCAATGGTCTCCGGGTATCGAGTAGTTGTGAAGGCAACTTATTGTATTTAGTAATTTATTTTTATTTATATATCAAAATCCTACATAATACACATGTATATTTTATTTATTTTTGTTTGGTTTAGCACAAATGAAATGATTTGAAATGGAATGGAATGAAATGAAATCATTTATTATGCAAGTAGGATCACTGGTCACGTTTACACGTCATATTTTTTTAAACTAGCTGGAGCCGGTATTTCCTAACTGACTACCTCTGGGAAGAAAAGCCGAAACAAACTCAGGGATTATCGTCTTTTTTCAAATGTAGACATTAAAAATGAAAATGTTTACAATAACAATATGTGTTCGCTTTGTACATAACAAGCCAACATTTAAAAAAAAAAAAAACTACGCACTGTTGTACTCAAAAATACCAGTTCAGGCTCCGGGAAGACCTTGGAAGACTTGTCTTATAACAAATTATTATTGGTGTGGGCAAGGGCTAGTTATAATGACCAGTTCATCTTAGGGGGTTATGGCACCGGTTTCTACAACTGTTTAATTTATATTAACATTCTTAATGCGTCTTCAATCTTTTAACATACTTGTGGCTAATGTTTTGTCAAGAACAATAGAAGAGTCGCTTACTTTGAGGGGCTGGATCAAATTGCCTGCATCGGTCTTTCCATCTCACTTTAATTTATCTTCTTAATAAATTAGCGCGCTTTACTATCAACGATCTGCTTACCGTCAGGCGGGATTGCAGTCAAGCATAGTTTACAATTACAAAAAAGAAAAACAGCCAGACCTAGAACAACTAATTGTAAGTCATTCAACAATATCGGAAATATGTATATGTTTACTAGGGTAAATAAAGATATTATTTTATAACACTTAATGAGCTAAATCAAGACAGCAGACTTCGTACGGTAAACAATCGGTCATGTCATTTGTTATTTTGGTGGGACACGTGTATTTCTTCAATAAACAGAAGCCATGCTTCGTGCTGCATTTCTTTACCGGTAAGTCTGCAACAATTATTATTTTATTCTTATACAATATGTAAAGAAAACCCCGTCCGACTCATAGGGATAATAAGTATTAGGTAAACACATGACCAAATAAAATACGAACTGTTACATAATCGGCATAGTATCAATACTAATCTAATGAATTTTGAAATAACCTTTTTCGAATTAATTCCAACTTCCCCAAAATAATTTTTTAATAGGTGACAGAACCGGTATTATTATGTGTGAATAGCGATGCTACTTATCGATGGGGGGGGGGGGGGGGTCGGACAGGCTGGCCTATTCTCGCAAATTAATTAAATGTGTTTGTAGTTACAGTTCTATTGTGACCACATTCAGCCTAGGCCTATAGATTTTTGGCTTAATGTGGGTTTACTTACTCTATCTCGGTCATTCACGGTAATATAGGCATGACGTTTTGTCATGATTTTCATAGAACTCACAGGGTTTGCAGCACTCCATACCCAGTCGCTGCTGCTGTGGACATAATCCCTTTTGCGTAACCTTTGTACCAGGTGGACAAGCGTCATCTCTCGCGCAAGTTCCACCTATATTCATACAGGGAAGCTCAAAGAAAGGAGCTCGGTGATCTGGGATTTCTGAAAATAGTTAAAGAAAATATTGTGAGCGAAGTAATTGTAGACCACTTGAGAAGAAATCTTTAAGCTGATGGTTCATTTGCCAAAAGACATCCATGCTGCTGGATATTTAGATGTAGGTCTTCCTGAGCATCGCCACATCGAGAGGTGTGAGATTTAGATTCTCGCATCTAGCAAAATCCCACAATCTTCAAAAGGTCTTTGACTAATTTAGGTACCAAATGGCATAGTGTGTCACAGCTTTACTACAAAGAATTTAGTTTAGTTTTTATTACTTATTCGAAGCCAGTCAGTGTCCGGCTGCCATCATATCAAGCTACTACAATCTGTCTAATTACTTATATAGATTTTCAAAATTATCGCTAAAACATTAAGGTTCAAAATTGATTGATGATAATAAATTAGTCAGATATTTTTTTGCTACAAACGACGGTAAATATAATATACTACCTTTAATTTTATTTTGTACGTAATATCTAACTTTTTTAATTTATGGCAATTACATAATGTTTACTAAATGATTTCAATAATTGACCACTCACTTGCAACTGCACTAAAACTTGCTTATAATTAGTTATAAGTTGCCATGTTTAGTCAAATTAAATCACTTTTTAACTCTATGAAAACACAAATACATTACCCATGATTTTGTTAAAAATATCTAATTTCTTCTTAAGTATCAAAGATGGCGGCGTTGCAAAACACAGGTAATTTAAAAGGAATACTATTCGAAAAATCTTCAAGTACATTCTGTATCACGGCTACAATCAATGAAGTTACAGATTAAAATGAGAAGGTATTATTATAATAGACTGTTTTAATAACATTTATTGTTTTGATACATCCTAATGTCTCAGAGTCATTTGATTGCGTTGAAAATAAACGTTAGCTGGTACTTCTTCTTGTTAACAATCTACTAGTACTTAGATTTGGCTCAGAATTCAGCTATTTGACACCATCACAAGCGTCCATCAGCTCCTGAAACGTGTTCATCGCAGGTCTAACCAACACTGCACCTATGGCCCACTTTTTTTTAATGGGAAGAGGCCTGTATCCTAATAGATGGCAGGAAAGAAGAGCAAGACGCGATATTAAGTGTCCCATTATTTGTGGAACGATACCATATTACATTGGTCTAATAGTCGTCTGAATATCGCGGAAAAATGGGTTATCTCTCGGGATTTTGAAATATCATATTTCTTTTATTAATTAAGTTTTCGAAAAAATCAACTGAAGAGCACCTTTCGTCAAGGTGTAAAACTGTATTGCTGTGTTTCGTAGAAAACAGCGGAATACGTTTGTACAAACGCCACTAGAATCTCCTTTTAACACCTATTAATTGTACTGCGCTCCTTTGCCCGCTGAAATGATTATTGCTTTTATCTGTCTGGGGAATCTAAAAATATGTGAATGATTTTATAGGTAAAGTTACCGGAAGTAGGTAGTGTCTAACAATGTGTATTACGATTTGCCAAAATATGGCGTACACAATTAACATAAACAAGCAATTATAAATTAATGTGGCATTTCGATACATTACATTAAAAAAAACATCATCATTTCAGCCGAAGGACCGGACACAGGCTTCCCCCAAAGATCTCCACAACGACCGGTCTGCGCCTGTCGCATCCAGTCGCTTTCCACGACCTTCACCACCGATTCGATTAAAAAAATTAAAATTATTGTCTTAGTTATGTAAACAAGCCTTTACATTTTTTTTTTAAATAAAAAAACACAATACTGAATCAATAAATAAAATCGTATGTGTTAAACTAACACGTCGGAATCGTCATAATAGTAACAACTATTTAAAATAAATTTAAATAAAGGCTCTTAAAATTAATTTTACACAAATATTGTTTTTTTTTTTTTTTTGAATGAGCTCAGTTGATATAAAATAAGTGCCTGTTAAAATAATGGGAGCAATATGTAGTACATCCGCGTTTGCTTCCGTTGCCGCAACATTTTTTGTTCCTGCTCTGCTCCTATTGGTCATAGCGGGATGTTTTATAGCCTATGTCCTATCTCAGGCTCTAGCTCAGCTCTCTATCTGTGTACCAAATTTCATTACAATCGGTTCATTAGTTTTGGCGTGAAAGCCGGACAGACAGAGATACTTTCGCATTTATAATATTAGTATGAATTACAGAGAGTCCGTTGTGATACTATTAAAACATACCCACATCAAATTATTATTTATTAATCAGCTTTACTTCACCATTTCAGGCGAAAGGCAAAAGTATCAGTCATAATCAGCCTATAATGTTCCCACTGTTGGGAGACAGGCCAGCTCTTGATGAAAGGTACCACGCTGGCCCAGTCCGGGTTGATAGATAGATGTCATATGTATATTAGATATTTTTTGGCTCTGGGACATGCTGGTTTCCTTACAATGTTTTTCTTCACCGTTTTGAAAGCAGTGGTTATGAATTAATTTACACAAAGTAAAGCGCCTGATGGCGTTTAAAACTACGACCTTCAACTTGTCAGTCACGGCCTCTGCTCAAAGGCATAAGTAAAACTCTTATAATATGAATGTTTAATAAACTAGCTGCGCCACACGGTTTTATCCGTGTTTGTTTTTATATGCCTCGCTCCTATTGGTCGCAGCGTGATGTTATATAGCCTAAGGCCTTCCTGGATTAATTGACTATCCAACGCAAAAAGAATTTGCGTTGGATAATGCCTGAGATTAGCGGGTTCAAACAAACAAACAAACAAACTTTTCAGCTTTAAAATATATATTAGTATAGATTCAACAACAAAACAATTCATGAAAATGCATATAACAAAATGTGTTGAATAATAAAATATTTGGAGCACTCAAATATCTTGGGCACACACTCCCTTCGTTTTAAACAACAGTTTAGTGTTATTTTATCTGAAACAAAAAGAAATATTTAGTCCTCGATCTGTATAGTTCTTTCCTTAAAAGACCATCTCAGACACCATTTCTAAATGGTCTTCATAGAATCTGACAAAGATTATATTATAAGCAGTTTAAAAGAGATTGTGAACTCTGAGTTTGGTTTGACCTTTTTATTAGAGAAGTCAGTTAGAAGAAAACGCCAAGCCTTCTTTCTACATACATAAAAATAAATGATGTCTATAGCTAAGTCTTTTTTGTTTAGGGATATTTATAATCGCATTGCGTATGTCAGTCCCATCGTAACTTAAGTATATTTATCACATTTGGGCCATGAACCTTAACAGGCTCTTCGCATAATCGCGTTTAAGTCTTTGTCTAAACCTACTAGAAAATAAATAAGTTTTCATAGTTGCTTTTGCAGATAACAACTTGTACAAGTAAAGCTTGGCATTGCCGCGGGTTGGAAATATCGTTCCCTCCGGCGCATAAGCAAGTGAAGGAACACGGGCGGGTATTAAGCGCAACACACAGCGGACGGGTGCTGGTCGGGCGCGGGGCGGCCGCGGGTCTTTTCTGTATAATTATATGGACAACAACACACGGAACGCGTCCGAGGGTCGGGCGCGGGTCGGGTGACGTCCATACAATAATCAGAATAGACACGCGCCCGACCCGCGCCCGTCCCGCACCCGTCCCCTGTGTGTGTCGCGCTTTAGTCAGTAAAAGTCTGACATGGCCTTCCGCTACTCCCAGAATGAGAGAGGTCATTTGATGATCTCCCATCCGACAGAAAAAGCCTGCCTTTAAAGTCATCGGACATATTCATCAATGAGAACCTACAGTATAGCCAAGTGTCATAGGTTTATGTACACATGCCAAATCGCAGAATGAAACTGGTAAACAAAATATTTTACAAAAAAAAGCAATGGATATTCGTTTTTGTTACCGATTTCCGAAATTAGTTATTTTTCACTTTGTAGTGCTTTGTGGAAGTCGATTGTTATTGTTTTGGTAAAATAAAATACACTTTTCCTTGTTAAGAGTACTTTTCAGCTGCATTGGGTCAGGTTGGACGCTTGACACTTTGTCCCACATAGTTGGGACAAAGCATAAGAAAAACGTTAAAAATGCCTATAAAATTTTAGGGATTCCAACAATTTCTCAAGGATACCATCATCAGATCCTGACCTGGTGACTATAGGACCATCATACCCTAGGGTATACTTCATTACCAAAGAAAAAAAGAATTTTGTAAATCGCTCCAGACTACTTTGAGTAATCAGACCTCTTCCTATTTTGAAGTCGCTTTATAAAATATAGGCTTAACAAAGTAAAGAGTAAAGAACTCACTAGAGATGCAACACTCCACTCCATATATTTGTTGATCTGGGCACAAGCCTGTTTCAACAACTCTTGTCTTTGGTGGACAAGCGTCAGCACAGAAGCCACCGGCTCTCATACACGGCTCTTCAAAGTACGTAGTCTCGATGCCTAGACAAATTATAAAGGGATTGATTAAGTTTAATTCATCCGTAAAAATTTTGTACTTGCAAATGAAAAAATTGGCTACAGAGCATATACACACCCACACATAAGCACAGACTTGGTAACCTCGTCAACGGGTTACATGCGGTCGTAAGATGTCATGCCATCTTTAGATGGCGAGCTAACTAAACGGCTACTACACCTGAATAATTACTGATGTAACAGGTATTTTTTTTTGTATCAATATAAACTAGCGCTTGACCGCAACCCGCCAGATAGTAAGCAGTAATGCAATCGTTGAAGGCAAAACGCGCTAGTTTATGAAGAACCTATATATTCACTCAAAAAACTGAGTGATTATGAAGGGAGACGGCAGTTGAGCGAGGTGATGCAGTTTTACACCCAACAACACGACCAACGATACTGCGCCTGAGGGAGATTGATCTGGAGATCTTCCACGACCAAACTGCCGACACAACAACATATGGCGCATCGTACCCGGCACACATCGCAATAAAACTGCTCAAATCCGTCCTCCGTACGGATTCACCAGACATCAAGCCCAAACACGACGAATCGCTTGGCGGCGTCATGCCCAAAGACTGTCTGGTGGGTGCTAACTTCTGCGAGCAGCCAATTTTATGGCCTACCACCGCGAAAAATGTATTATGGATACTGGTATTATGGGTAGTTGTAAGTCACGTGGGTTTGGTTTACCTTTACTTAACTAACTAAACTATAACGTATAGCAACTTTCATTATTTTAAGGTAGTCCAGTACCTAGAGTTGATGGGTTAGTGGTTGATGTATCAACATGTTGCACTTATTAATACTTATACATACATAAGTAGTTTTATCGCCGATATAGTGCCACTCGCGTACAGCTGCAGTTGTGTTTTGTTGTTGACAGCAGTCGTCAACTCTAATTACCCTCATTTGCCTAGTATTATGTCTGTTTTTTTTCTAATTATCCTCATCTGCTAGCATTATGTCAAGCTTTTCTCTAATTACCTTCATCTGCCTAGTACTATGTCTGGCTTTTCTCTAATGACCCTCATTAGCCTAGCACTATGTTAAACTTTTCTCTAATTAACCTCATCTGCCTAGTAGTATGTCTGACATTTTTCTAATTACCCTCATCTGCTAGCATTATGTCGAGCTTTTCTCTAATTATCCTCATCTGCCTAGCACTATGTCAAACTTTTCTCTAATTACCCTTATCTGCCTAGCACTATGTCAAATTTTTCTCTAATTACCCTCATCTGCCTAGTATTATATCTGACTTTTTCCTAATTATACTCATCTGCTAGCATTATGTCAAGCTTTTCTCTAATTACCTTCATCTGCCTAGGATTATGTATGGCTTTTCTCTAATTACCCTCTCTGTTTAGCTTTTTCTATAGTTACCACTAGCTACACTAACAGATTCGCACTGCAGGACCAACACTAACACTTACTGCTAGAAAAAACACAAAAACCAAGCAACAGATACACAGAGGTACATAATCGGTTTGATTTTAATTTGATAAAATTTTCATGCCTAAAAAGTACCACATAAATCTAACTCCTCCTTCTTATCTCGAGACATACAATATCTATTTCATTCTTCCCACGTTAAGAACTTATGTATACTATCTTAGCGTTCTTCTAATAACCTCCTCTTACTCTGTACTTCTCAAACGTCTGACTTCGTTCATTCTTCCTTTCTCCTAATAACAGGAAGGCTACCCGTCAGTTTGCATTGCGGAAATTGCAATAGTTATTTTCGAAACGTGTAGCGTTGTGTCATATCAACATCTCTCTCCCTTGAATTGGTAAATATATATTGTAGTTCTAGTATGTATGTGTATATAACCTATGTGTGTACTGCAGTAAATAAATGAAAGGGTTTCTTATTGTTTATCATTGTTTAGCTCAACCAAAGCACCTACCACATAATCTCTTACTACCCGTCGTTGACTGGTAGAGAATGCCTAAGTCATCATGTCTCCCTTTGTACCTTTTGTGCGAAAAGTTTTAAATAAATAAGAACTATATATTTAAATAAAAGCTTGTAAAATAATGTAGGTACATGATTTATTTCACACAAAAATACAATTATTACAAATAATAACATGGTCAGTGGTGCAATCCATCAAAAAACGTGCAATTTTAGAAAATGGTGTCAGCTGAACATGGTTTCAAATAGAGCAAGGGTATGACGTATTATTCTGTAGGCTTGTATCGCGTACAGCAAATTTCCTCACGGCCACAACCAGTAGCGTCTCGGATTTTTAAATATTGTGAGCACCTGCGAGATGTTGGAATGCACTCCCCGTCTCGAGATCGACACTCGGTTACCCCCTTTACTGAAACAAAGGGTGTTTGTTAACAAAAGTGTTGGTTAGAATACGGTCGACTTACAAAAACCTTGACCATGCTTACATCTTAGCAAAATATCATCGAATTAATTTATTTTATGCAATAAGTACACATAATATGTTATAAATTTAAGTTGGTGTCAACTAAAACTCATTAGAGAGACTAAATACTCGATGAGATTTGGATAATTGTAAGCACTAAAGTGGGTACTTAGATAAAAGTAGCAATGAAAAAACGCATTTTAACGGGTTCAAAGAGAAATATCATCTAACACTAACCAGTGCACCTCAGTGACCAATCCGGTCATCCAGCTTTAAAATGTTTTGAATTTATATAATTTGTTCAAACTTCAAAGTCATTTATTGGGAAAATGGGTAATAAAAATAACATGGATACGTAAACAACCTAAAAAAATCTATATGCTATATGTATAAGTGATGTTAATATTAAAAATATAAATACAAATGAAACATTACCTGATGCCTAATAATGTGTAAATAACATGGAACTCACGGGATTCAAAATTGGCGAAAGGTGAGTGTACACTTTTGCGTAGCCTTCGTTATGCATTACGCAAGGCGCGGCGCGAGGTTATGTTAAATGATAAAAGAAAAATAGAACTGAATATTGCCACAGTCATGGAAAATTTATATATTTATTTACTTATAGACCTTTTTTAGATTTAATCTTATTTATTGGAGCACAGTGTCTATCAAAAATAAAGCAAATTAAACATTTGTTTCTGTCTTCATGAGACCTTCACTAAAAATACTAAGAGTTGTTGGTTTAATTAATCAGAAGAATGATCATCTAGGCCGTTACTTGGGGTGGTGGATTACCATAAAAAAAAAATAGACTAATTGAGAACCCCATCTTATTAAAAAGGTGGAATACTCATAAAAAAATAATTGTCGTAACATTTTTTTGGAACCTAATTTAGTCGTATACCTATCATCGAATCTAGTAGTAGTATTTAACTTGCTAGCATGTAGGTAAATTGCAGTCTTCATACATCGACTTGCAGCACTCATCGACAGCCTCCGTGGCGCGTGGCGTAGCGGTAGCGAACGCGGCTGTTGCGCAAGGAGGCGCGGATCCGATCCCCGCCCAATGCAGATATTTGTATGCATGAATATGAACATTTGCACTGGTCTGGTCGTGCCTCGGAAAGCACGTTGAGCCGTTGGTCCTGGTTGCCATACGAACATCTAGTGGCAGTCGTTACTGGTTGTTGGAGCCCTCAAAAATCTAACAATTGGTTTAACTGCAATGCTTAGATGTCGCCTTCGGGTTGTGGAGGTCAGACGGCAGTCGCTTCACGAAAAATATCGAAGTTTAGCCAAAAGCAACAGTTAGACTGGTAAAGCGGAGCCCAGACTCTAAAGTTGAAAAGCTACGGATGCGACTGGCATTAACGCTGAGATGATGATGATACAAACATAACATACATAATCAGCATATAATTTTCCCACTCCTGGGACCCAAGCTTCCTCTTGGTGAGAGGGAGAGAGTCATAATCTACCACGCGGGCCTATTGCGGGTTGGTAGATGTTATATGTCTTCAATACTTCAATACTTCTTCACGGATCAGACGAGATCCTTTTAGATTAGTCTGTAGTGATCTACCAAGACTGACCAAATATAATAAAAATTGTCTTGCAACATGTGTGCGGATATATAACAAGATGCCAAGTCATTTTAAAGTATTAAATATAAGATTCTTGAAGACTGCATTATATAAATGGTTAAATGAATGCAATTTTTATAGTTTAAAAGAATTTATGGAACATAAATGTTAATGCCTTAGGGGGAGGCGGGGTACATTGATACAAGGGGCACATAGATACAGTCAATATTCGTCGAAAACAAAACGCGTTAGAAGAGCCGTACGCCACTGATAAGGAGGTATATAGTAAAGCCTACACGCACACTAGCGCAGAGCAACGTTCACTCGACGACTAGCGATTAGCACGTAAAAAACTGTTTCTGATGTTCGCAACAAAATTTTCGTACTTTTCTTTCGGATGTAATTCTTCTAATGTATTTAGTGTTGCCTGTGTTATATTAAGACATTTGGTAAGTACATATCTGTCATTACATTAAATAGACTTAAATTATTTAATTATTTATTGCTTTAATTTTTATAAAATGTTGACTTCGATTGTAGTAGGCAGGGGCAGATAGATACAAGTGGTCTTGGGGCACATTGATACCCCAATATTTTGTTGAATATACATGTATGTGAGACTTAGGTAATATATTTTATTTTCTTTATAAAAAAATGGTTTGAACATTTAAACGCAAGATGAATAGAAGTTCCATCAATGAAATTTCCGTGGCTTCTGCGATATCTGATGTGTTGGAAGAAAAATTATCAATAGCAAAAGCAGCGAATAAATATAATTAAAAAAAAAATCAATAAATAAAGGTCAGAAAAATCAATAAAACTTGTTTAATTTATAGGAATATTTCTATGAACCTAAGTACCAGTGTATGTACCAATGTACCCCGCATGTGGGGCACATTGATACAAATTTCATTTTTTAGTAAATAGACTCTAACACGTTTTGTGATTCAATCTATCGGTTAATTTGTATGTAACAAGTTAACTGAATATATATTGAATATATTATGGTTATTAAATTGGATGTAACTATCAATAGATCGTCTTTTATTGGGTCTAAGTAAAAACTGTATCAAGGTGCCCCACTTCCCCCTAAATAGTTTACTTTAGTTCTACTTTAAAATTCTTGCGTGCTATGTTCATCTCAGCTAAACATGCTTGTACCTACTGTATTCTTATTCAACACCTTTGTATACCATGTTTAATGCAAATAAATGATTTATTATTTATTATTATTATTCCTTTATTTTATTGTATATACATATAAATTACATTTTTAAATATTTCTACATAAAAAATACATAAAAAACATTTAAAAATATAAAAAATAGTAGCCCACCGGTATCGGGAACAGGGTCCAAGCTACCGGCGGTCAGGGCTCCAGAGAGAGGAACTTCCTGACGATGCGAGCCGTGTCCAGCAGTACCGCTATATGTCTATTATTATTATTATTATCAAACTTTCGTTTGTTTGGTTTGAAAGCAGAGGTGATGAAATTATTTAGACAAAGTAAAGCACCTGACGGAGTTCGAACCCATAACCTACAACTTATAAGTCGCTGCCGATACCACTAGACCACCATTGCTATAAAGTAACAGTCTTCATAAATTAAAATTCTAGCATTAAAACATCGGCTTTGTAAGCAGTCCCGCAGGGTAATTAAGGAACACACTATCAGTAGCACTGGGTTTCATTTTGACAGTTCAACAACATTCATTGCGTTATTTACGTTGTTGAGTAGACACGTTTTCGAAAATATGGAGCAATGGATTAGCAATATACTTCGAAATGAATCCAAGTGATAGTAATAGTATGTTTTGCAATTCGGGTGCAGGTACACATACCTATTGTATCTATGGAACACTATAGTCTGGGCAAATATTTTGTTTATTTTTATATATACAATATGTAAAGAAAACCCTGTCCGATCCGTGAAGGTATTGTTAGGTATCGTTAACTGATTCTAATAATGCCTACAAAGCTGGGCTAAACTTAAAAAAAAATCCCCCAAAAAAAATAAATATTATTTCGAAAAAGCGAGGTAACTTAATGCATGTGCGGTAGACAACCCGATAGCCCCGCCCCCCTTCACCCGCGCATGTATGCGCGGGTGAAGGGGGGCGGGGCATGCGGCACGTGGTCGCATCGCTATTCGCTCCGTCACAAATGGTGTTGTCAGTTTTTTAAAAATGACCAAATTTCGGGGAAATTGGAATTAATACCCGGGAAAAAAAGATTATTTCAAAATTCATTATTATTGTTACTGTGATGATTATGTAAAATTTTATATTATATTTGGTCAAGTGTTTACCTAACCTTTACTATCCTTACGGGTCGGACAGGGTTTTCTTAACATATTGTATAGGTCGTGGATCGTCGAAATTATTTGAAAAAAGTTGCTCATTTGATTTACGTAGTCGAGGGGCAAACGCTTGTGACGTTATTTTGTGATGGCGGCACATGAATAGAGTCGCTTTGAAAAGTGGGGTTCGTTGAACTGTCACTTTGTTTCGAGACGCGGACCAAGGCATTTCTCCGAACCGAAACTGTCGGTTTGCCTATTCAAATTGTTATTGTGAAAATTGGAGGGTATATCTACACGTCGTGATTTAATTCAAAAGTCACCTACGAAATGGAACCTGTACCACCACACCAAGATGCTGTCGACCCTACCGCTCCGCCGTCGCTGTGTGCGACATATAAATTATAAACTAGTGCTTGACCGCAATCCCGCCTGATGGTAAGCAATGATGCAATCGTTGACGGTAAATTGTGCTAGTTTACGAAGAGTATCACGTTATATACAACACGTTGTACTGTTGTACAGCTTTTATTGCAAGTCTTTATCAGGCATATATTAAAAAAAGAAACTAAAAATAGAAAACAAAATTTTACTAACAAATCAAATTGCGTAATTGGTACAAAATAATAGCCCTTTAATAATGGGCACACGCGCGGCCCGATGTTATTAACAATTCAACACAAAATTTATTATATTTTCACTAAATAATCAGAAATTAAGTTTAATATTGTTAAATACTAAAACGAAAATAAAGGGCACACGCAACTGGAATATTAATTGTTATTCAATTTTTTTAATTGTCATTAATTTAAATTAATTAATTTGAATTCATTTAAATTAATGTGAGTGTGTGTTTTGAAAATGTAACATAGAATACGTGGTTTTATATAAAGCGGTGAACTAATTGTCACGCTTTAGAGTTTTCTCTAGCAAATTCATCAAATTTGGAATAATAGTGGTTGAGCTGTTCGACAAAGTTATTTTTCTCAAAGTTCTTTTACTCATTGAGTTGTGGTTTGAAGCCTTATAAGGTAAATGATAATGATTGAAACTCGACAGCCTCCGTGGCGTAGCGATAGCGGACGCGGCCGCTGCGCAAGGCGGCGCGGGTTCGATCCCCGCACAGTGCAAGTATTTGTATGCATGAGTTTTGCACTGGTCTGGTCGTGCCTCGGAAAGCACGTTAAGCCGTTGGTCCCGGTTGCCATACGAACATCTAATGGCAGCCGTTACGGGTTGGAGCCCTCAAAAGTCCAACAATTGGTCTAACTGCAATGCTTCGATGTCGCCTTCGGGTTGTGGAGGTCAGACGGCAGTCGCTTTGCGGAAAATGTCGAAGTTTAGCCATATCAGCAGTTGGACTGGTAAAGCGGACCCCAGACTGCAAAAGCTGAAAAGGCTTCGAATGCGACTGGGATTAACACTGTGATGATGATGATGATGATTGAAACTTGTAATAAGTTTAAACAGATATTTAGAATAATCTTTTAGACTATTCATATCTTTATTTTGAATATGTACTGCATCGGGCTCCATCTTTTCATATTCTTCTTCTGATACAGATTTCGTCTTATCCTACTTGCTACTTATTATTATCTGCTTTAACTTTTCTTACCCAAAACCTTTTGTACTTAACATGTAAAGTTTTATATATTTTATGTGTCCCTAGGATTTTGCAGACAACTTTTTAAACATAGATAATTGTTACTTAGTAACTTAAATAGTAACAAAATAAGTACACCAAAAATTTACCCGGGCAAAGGAGAATTCTCTCCATGTGTGGAAAAAATAACCCAGTCTTGGCAAGATTAAGCACATTTCGGATTTTTTTATAAGCATTTGTTTTGTATAATGCTACATTACATTTAAAATTACCTGAATGGTGCTGCCACTAAAAACAAAATGCATTTTTTACGTTTAGCCATTGAATTGGATGATGCCACGTATGTGATATCATTTCACATGTATACCTACTATAAATGATTTTCATTCCGTTTACGCTAACCCTTGGTTTTTTGAGCAAGTCCTCGGTTGCTCCTTACTTCATAAAATTCATACATGTAGTAGAACTCACGAGGTCTGCAGCATTCCATGCCGAACTTCTGCTGTTCTGGGCACAAGCCCTTTTGCGCCACTTTTGTCCCGGCTGGACAAAAGTTACTTTTAGCACAGGTTCCTCCGACACGCATACAAGGCAGTTCAAAAAACGGGGCTTTTCCAGCTAAAATGAAGAAAGGAAACAGTTATTAAATATATATCCGACCGTAAAGTGGGACCCGACGGTGGCGCGAACCGGGGACCATTAAAGCATATGGCGTCAGACGTGTGCACGGCCACCTCGAGTCCTGATTGCCGGATCTTCTCGACGATTGTCGCAACCCCGAGGGTCACTGCACCAACCGCCGCCTGGTGCGACCCTTGTGCCAGGACCAGCGTGTCGTCAGCATAACAAATTACGCTGACGCCGCTGACCCAGTCGTATCCGACGTTCCACAGATGCGACCCCAGGACCGACCCCTGTGGCCTCGACCACTCGACAAAGATAGGTCGGCATCTGGTAATACCGGTCTGCCTCCCTGATGTAACTTCGGGGTAGGGTGTTGAAGGTGCTGCTGATGTCTAGAGGCACTGCCAAGAAAACCCAACCTCGGCCCACAGTATCCCTTACGTGATTCACCAGACACCATGCCGGAACACGACGAATCGCTTGGCAGCAAGACTTTGTCTGGCGGGTGGTAACTTGCTAGCCGATATTATGGCCTACCACCGAGCATTTAAAGTTATTTTTCCAAAAACTATATAAATGTTTGTTTTTTTTTTTAAATTGAGTCACTATTGCAGATGAACTGGCACGGTTGGATTTTACAGAATAGCACAAGAAGACGAGTAGTTGATATAATATCACCACAAACTATATCACCGTAAAAACCTCAGGTGAAAGGAGCGTCCGGCCGGTACTGGCGGACTGGCTCGGGAAAAGGCGCGGCACCCTGACATTTCGGGTGACACAGGTACTCTCGGGGCTTAGTTGCTTCGGAAAGTACTTGTGTCGCATAAACAAAGAGCCGAACACCCGGTGTTACCACTACGTCGATTGTTGGGAGGAGACTGCCGCTTGAGAGGAACTGCGCCGTGCCCTCACCTGTTGCTTCCGGCCGCAGCGAAGAGTCCTGGGATGCGGTGGTTTCCTTCTGAGAAATAGTCGCCTCGCAAAAGGAGGCTGCGGAAAGGGAGTGAGAGGCCCGCAGTGGCGGGCCAGCACCAATCGGGGGTTGCAAGTAAACACTACTTGTTCTCGCAACTCCCGGTGTAGGTGTGAGATGGAACACCGGGTGGGTTTCAGTCAGTAAAAGTCTGTCAGACCCTGGCGCCCGCCCCAAGGCGGCGGACATCTATGAGGATCTTCCGCACCGAAAAAAAAGGGAACATCTACTGAACTGTTAATCCCCCTTATGCTAGGGTTTGACACTATTAACAGCTCATCACAAGCTCACTTCGAGTAACTTTATACGACGATATGGTCGGAGGACTTTCACTCTTCACAAATATTAATTTGTCTACATATTTATGATAGGATTTTATAAGTATTTTACCAATAAAGTCTTCATGTTCGCTCATATTATTCCAAGTATCAGCCTGAAGGCAGGGTACAAAGTACATCAAACAAGTAATCATTAATATCATTGTTACTACGACCACTCACATCTAACATAAAATTATGACTGGAAATCGTTTTTGAATAATATCCTATATTTATTCAAATACTGACTATGGGCGGATGCGTTCGTGAGAAATTTAAAGTAGTAACTACATACGTATCAAGATGGGACAATAAAGTGGAGGTGTTCTGATAAAAAAGAGTGCTATAGGATGTTTCATGGTGAAAGAAAATCAGCAGGGTAATTTCGTAACACACTATCAGTAGCAATGATTTACATTTTGACTGTTCAACAACATTCATTGCGTTATTTACGTTACTCAGCAGACACGTTTTTTGAACATATAGAGCAGTGGATTAGTAAAATGATTCAAAATGATTCAAATTGAGTCTTATTGTGTTACACAATTAGGGTGCAGCCTGCAGATATAGAAAAATGAGCCGTTAGTTCAAGCACATGACAAAATTTTGGAATATTCTAAACAGTACTTCGTGCGAACTCCTAAGAACTAGATTGGACTCTACCTATGTTGATTCAATGTTAAATTGATTTAAGTTTGACAAACATGGTAGAACAAAATTACTCATTGTTTAACTGAAGTAGGTACTTCAAGCTCTGCCAGGGCCGCGGATTGTCCGAAGGAGATACCATAGCCCCTGGTGCAAAGGCATGTGACGGAAGACGGGTGGGTTTTAATCAGTAAAAGACTGAAATGCCCTTCTGCCCAGAGCGCAGTATTTTTTATTCCACAGGAGAAGCGGTGAGAGTTCCCTTAATCGCCTCTTACGGGAGGATATGGGTTGGGTCTATTCTAAGCCCGGTACTACACGGGGCTTCACCTGTAACGACTGCCAAAGATCTGCAAATGACAGCTGGGACAAACGGGTTATCGCACTTGCCAAAGCTTGGCGGGATCGCGATTTGTTATGGATGTTTAAGCATCCACGACAGATCTCGGCACGTGTAGCTTCACCTTCGGTCAACATGCACCTGTTATCATTTAGTCACAAGTCCTATGTAGGTGGCTAATAGAGACATAATTATGAAAGAGTGGAACTTGAAATGTGGGTCCTTAAAATTCAAAAAGGGAAGAAGGATGCATAAGATTGGAATTTTACAGTTGTAGTTGAAATGGATCTTGATTTCCAAGAAGTACGAGGAACAGGGCGCAAAATTTCACTCTTCCTCCATAGAAAAAGGAGGATCCTCCAACCAGATCGGATTTGTGACTGCTGGGCAATTTTCCGACGATTGTTGCCGGGAAGGTGTTGTATATTTGCTAGTTGCTCGATAAACTCTGCTCAGATAGCAGGAGCCGTTCTAGATACCGCTACACCACGCCATTGTGGATGAATAATGAGTCCTGCTGTCGTGAAAAACAAATATTTATATGTAACCATGTGAGTTCTAAAACAAAATCAACCATCATGTATATAAAATTCTACTAGTCTACTGACCTTTTCAATCAGAACTTGCTCATTTAGATAGGTTGTCCAATGTCGATAGCTCCCATAATTGTGTAGATTATTAATAAATAATATTTTCATTTGTATTGTCAATCGTCTGTTCATCTATGACCGAAGTAGCCGGTTGTATCACCAATGTTCTAGATGTTTTTACTTGCTAATGGTATAATAGTGTGTTTCGTGGGTTACTCGTGATCAGAGTGGGAATGATAAATAACATGGTGCTGCTGGTAGATCCAGTTCCATGAGGTCACTATTGACCATACGTGAATGGTATGCCCATGGGTTCAATACTCAATACTCAATACTTTATTGTTTTCCACATGTATTCTTAGATGGTAATTTCTTAAAATTAGTTCATGTGGACCCTGTCGGGCACAACAACATAAGTGAAGCTAGGAGAGAGGAAGCACTTTTTTACACTCTACTGCGTTGCTTGCTAACGGGTACGTGCGTGCGTGCGTGCGTGTGTGTGTGTGTGTGTGTGTGTGTGTGCGGGGGTGTGTGTGTGTGTGTGTGTGCGAATGTGTGTATGTCTGTTTAAGTTTGTGTATTTATATTTCTATCATTGAGGTATTCGCTGACAGAGTAGTAGCACTTATATAAAAGAAATTGTTTAAGTTTTTTTAGAAATATATTTATTTTATCTTCTTTTTTTATTTGTGCGGGTAGTTTATTATACAGTTTGATAGACATGGCGTAGGGACTTGTCGCGTGCATTTTTAAGCGTGAACGTGGCATGTTTAGTTTAGAACGACCTCTGAGTTGATAGCGTGACTGGTTGTCATCTCGTTTAGAGTATAGCTCTTGGTGTTTCCGGACAAATTTGCATGATTCTAGAATGTAAATACAAGGAAGAGTTAAAATATTATGTTTCTGAAAGAAAAGTTTGCAACTGTCTGTTTGCTCTATGTTTACGAGGATTCTTATCAGTTTCTTTTGCAGGATGAAAAGTGTTTGTACATCTGTACTGTTATCCCAAAGGGTAACACCATAGCTAAGCCATGCATAAGCGTAAGCATAGTAGGTGGTGAGCGCTGTTTCGAAATTGGTAGTCTATTTTATTTCACGGAGGGCGTAAGAGAATTTTGAAATTTTTGAGTGAGTTTTCTGTATGTGTGGTTTCCAGTTTACGTGTGTGTCTATAACTAGTCCGAGTAAGGTAAATTCATTAACGGTTTCTAATTTTGAGTTGTTGAGGTTCAAATAAATGTTCAGAAGAGCAAGCTGCTACTCACTGTTGGATTTTTACAGAATAGCACAACAAAACCAGAATACACAAACTGGGTTACGATTCTGTAACCACCTCACCTAAAAACCTTATGTGAAGGGAGCGTCTATTGAACTGTCAATCTAAATTATGCTAGGGTCGCGGGCACACAGAGCGGAGACTCGGCCTGCCCACTAAGACGCCTTGCCCAGCGAAGACGTTGGCACAGTGGTCACATGCTACCGTGTATAAGAGGTTTAGGGGAGGCCCTCTTAGTCTCCACTCGAATGTGCCTTACAGGCATTGCGCAGGGGGGTTCCGGAATTGGTCTTTTAAGAGGAACCGGAAACCGTATGCACAGATGGTGAACACCGTGGTGGTTTTAGTGAGGTAAAAATCCCACACTACCCGACCTCGTTCCTCTGTGGTCCGGTGCCTTTTGAAGATTCCCCCCGAAAACAAAAAAAAAAAGAAGTTACGGGGCAGTTGCAACTAAACCTTTATATTTCCGTTAGAATCTGGGTAGAAAAAACACTCATTTAGAAATTGAGATTATTGTTTAATTCTATTCTATATTTAGCGCAGTTACGAGCGAATTTTATACTGCAGAGATTTTAGTTGAAATTGCTAATGGGTTTGCCTAGTACTTTTCCAAAGTTGCCTTTTTCCTAAATAAAGCCAAGTGTTTAAGCCGCTATTTTGCATACGTTTCTTTTTGGGGGGTGGAAAGTGAAGTAGGTTAGTATTTAAAGTACATTTATATAATAGGTATATTACCAACTGCTTGGAAATATTCAAGCCATTAAATAAAATCTTTGCTCTGGATTCGGCTTTTGATCCATAATGAAGTGCAATAAGCTATTTCTTAATGACAAGTCTACGACTTACCTTACCGAGAACTTGTTCCAATGCTGAGAGGTCACTAAGTCGTCGAAACTTAGGGATAAAGTTGAGAGCTGTGTCTGTGAGCTGATTGTGGATGAATAATGAGTCCTGATGTCGTGGAAAACAAATATTTATGTGTAAGACGTTTGTTTAAACATTCAACAAAAAAAAAAAAAAAAGTGGAGAAGCTTGATATTTCTCTATCTAGAGTGAATAGGCTCTTAATAAACGAGTGCACTTGCGATTGCATCACTGCTTATCATCAGGCGGTATTGCGGACAAACACTAGTTTATTAATACACAAAAAAAAAATTGGCCTCTGAATCTAAACGTTCTACGTGTTCCGTGAAATCGCCTGTACATTTTAGCAAATTAGTTCATAGTCAACATGTTTGAAATTGATGATATTGCAAGTTAAACAAATATTCACTTTCAGTCATTTTAATGGTAGGTAATAATGTTGGCTTTGAAGTAAGTATGACTTGCGAAAATATTATAAAAATATTCGAACTTGCAACGTAAAGTGAACTATATTTTTTTTATGATTATAAACTAATGCTTGACTGCAATCCCGCCTGATGGTAAGCAGTGATGCAATCGTTGATGGTAAAGCGTACTAGTTTATTATGCCTATTCACTTAAAAAACTTAGGAATAGGAAGGATGACGGCAGTTGAGCGAGGTGATACAATGTTAAACCCAAGACCAACACGATCAAACGATGCTGCGCTAGAGGGAGATTGATCTGGAGACTCTCCACGACCAAACTCCCGACACTACAACATTTGGCGCATCGAACACGGCACATATTGCAACACAACATGACAGACATCATGCCGGAATACGACGAATCGCGACGAATTCTGCCGGCTGCCGCTGTTATGGCCTACCACGAGAAATTATGTAGATAAATGAGTATGAGATATTTTGTTGAAGTTAAATTTATTTCTCTTTGAACTTGATATTTGTACATTTTTGGCAAATATGTCTCTTCGTTTTCTGATTTAAACAAAATACCTATAGGTTGCTATCTATGTATACTCCAATCACAACAGTGTTAAACAGAAGTAAAAAAAAACGGCCAAAAGTGTGTCGGGCCAGGTTCAGTGCAGGAGTCCATAGTTTTCCGTCCGTCACATAAATGTTCGCACTTAAGCGTTAAAAAATGGGCTATTTGTTGCACTGAGTTGAGATACCAAGTACATAATCCTAAAAATGAGAGCACAAAGAAAGAAACAACTACCTACTGATTCCAACTACTCATGGAAAGTTCAAAATAATGTTGTCATTTGAGTCCAAACACGAGTGGTGGGAAGAGGTTGTAACATGGAGTGATAACCAAGCAAGGCAACTCCAAGTTTTTACTGCTAAATAAATGTCGCATGCCATTGTCTGCGGCTCGGTTACTACCTATACCCTGCAGGTATTAGGTTATGGACAATGAACAAATTTCAATAACAACGAGACATGAACCGATCAATTCGTTAATTTAATAGCTCATACCCGTTCCGACCCCGTAAACTCAGGAAAAAGCTTAACATCGCGAAACAATCTAAAGTACAGCGCCATCTCTCGAGGAATTAGGTTACTTTCTAATTTATACAAGCTGGAAGCGCTATGTATATCGGATTTTCAGTGATAATTTTGGATGGCGTGAACCAATTTTAATAATTCTTTTCTTATTTGAAGGAAGATACGTTCAGGATAATAAGATATGTAAACTAATATTTTAAAAAAAGTCGTTTGCGTATACGATTAAAGTGCAAACTTAATTCAAAAATTATTTTGTACAATTTCTCAAAAACTATGTTACATCCTATTTCTTTTTTGTACTTTCGAGCAATTATTTCCGAAAATAAATGTTAAGAAAAGTGATTTTAGTAAACCCCTATTCATTTTGGAATACCTATCTAATAACATATCACACGTTAGGGCAGAAAAGAAAAAAATCTCTCGCCACTTTACCCTAATAAAATATTTTATTACACTTTTTGTTTTATCACTTGTGTGTTGCGTGACTGATTTACACACATTGGTACCAAATTTCAGTCTTCTAGTGCTAACGGTCACTGAGATTATCCTCAGACGGATAGACAGACAGACGGATTTGGCAAAGCTATAAGGGTTTACAGTTTACTACGAAACCTTAAAAATATTGTTTTTAGGATCCACTTCGTAGTAAAAGTAAGGTACAATTTATGTATATTGTACTTTAAAATATACTTAGAAATAATGCTGTTTTTTTTAAATAATACTTGCCCTTGCTTGCTTTTACTTGCCTTGCGGGAAACCACTGGATGCGGGAGGCGTAGGACCGGTTGTCATGGAGAACCTTGGGGGAGGCCTATGTCCAGCAGTGGACGTCTTTCAGCTGAAATGATGATGATGATGAATCCTTGCCCCACAGTAGAAACTTCTCCTGTGTCGTGGGTGCGTTTACAAACATATAAAGTCACATACACAAACAGCCAGACCCGGAACAAATAATTGTGGGTACAAATAATTATTCCGTGTGGGAATCGAACCCGCGACATACAGCGCAGCAGTCGTATCGCAGCAGACATATATCAATAACATACATATGCATAATATACACACATAAAAACTTAAAACGAAAGTATCCATGTTAAAAATATAATAGAATCAGGGGTGGTCAGTACCTGGAACGCATTACAATTTACTATAAGCATACTAAATCTGAAATGTTTTCTGATCCGGTCATACATTCTGACTGCAGGGTTTTTCAATATTGGCGTGTTAAAATGGCATCCGCGTATTTTACTTTTCTGTTTAATTCACATTCACTTGTCAATACTTGGGAATTCTACTCCTGCTTTAATTCGATTTTCGTTATTTAATTGTTATGTTATTGTAATGTTTTTATTTTTTTATAGGTATTATCAATATCTTTTTATTTATTAAAAAAATAATGAGTTCATCTCGAAAATTAAATGTGCATCTATGCTTCTTTGAGGTTCATAGAAGCAGAAGCAGCATTTATTTGTAGACAATAGAGAGTTTCTTTTGTCTCAAACTAATGTTAACAAAGCATAGACGTAAAAGGGCTAACCATATGAGATGACTCTATTACCAGGCGAATTAACTAACATTGAATTACCTTGAATCCAAGTTTCATTTATTAAGCCTCTCTCAAAGACTACTCACACTAGTAACGTATTACAGTATCGTAAAAGTAATTCTATTGGTTCGAAGCAACAACCCAAAAATCTGACTTGGGCATGAGGGTTCCGCGCCAATCTAGAAAAAAAAGGAAAAAAATCACTTCTTCATTTCTCGGTGGTAGGCCATAATATCGGCTGCCGGCAAAACTTACCACCCACCAGACAAAGTCTTGCCGCTAAGCAATTTGTTGTATGCGGCGGCTGGTGAAGCCGTATGGAGGACGGGTCTTAGCAGTTGTGTGCCAAGTACGATGCGCCAAATGTTGTTGTGTCGGGAGTTTAGTCGTGCAGAGTCTCCAGATCAATCTCCCTCTGGGGCAGCATTGTTGATCGTGTTGTTGGGTTTAACCGTCTTCCTTCCTATTCACTAAGTTTTTTTGGGCGGAATTGCGATCAAGCACTAATTAATAATTCTTAAAAAAAAAATGACACTTGCCGCGGTGAATCTGTGGATGCGTGACTATGTATACACATTGAGACCCTTCCGAGCCTCGGAAAGCACGTTAAGCTGTTGGTCCCGACTGTTATTTGTAGATCTTTCACAGTAGTTACGTTAGTCAGAAATTCGTAAGTCTGATCACCAGTCTTACCAAGGGGTATCGTATTACCCAGTAACTAGACAATCTTCCTCTTTCTTCTTCTTCTTCAGCCTATAGAGGTCCACTGCTTCACAAAGGCCTCCCCCAAGGCTTTCCACAATGACCGGTCTTGTGCTGCCCGCATCCATCGGCTTCCCGTGACCTTCACCAGGTCATCGGTTCACCTTGTTGGGGGCCTCCCTACGCTGCGTCTTCCGGTATATGGCCGCCACCCCAGAACCTTACTGCCCCATTGGCCATCAGTTCTACGAGCAATGTGCCCTGCCCACTGCCACTCAAGTTTAGCGACTCGAAGAGCTATGTCGGTGATTTTGGTTCTTCTGCGGATCTCCTCGGATAGCTCTTTGCATCGCCTTTTCTGTGATTTTGAGCCTTCGTATGAGGCCCATTGTGAGCGACCACGTTTCAGTTCCATAAGTCATCACTGGAAACACACACTGGACAATCACTCTTTGTAAAATACTGGTATGCAGCTAAATCTGGTTAGATTGCAAACTGACCCCAATATAGTTGGGAAAAGACTAATCACATTGCTTGAAGAACCGATGGCCGATGGGACAGTAAGGTTCAGGAGTAGCGGCCACGTAACAATAGACGTAGCGTAAGGAGGCCGATGATCTGGTGAAGGTCGCGGGAAGCCGATGGATGCGGGCAGCACAAGACCGGACCTTGTGGAAAGCCTTGAGGTAGGCCTTTGTCCAGCACTATATGGATCTCTATAGGCTAAAGAAGAAGAAAGGCCTATGATCATGACGAGTTGTATGTGAACTCTATTTGAAATATTTATTGTATTCTGATTTTAGTATTAGTTATTTTAGTGATCGTCGTCTGTGAAAATAAAACTAAACTAACTAACTATACCATCGCCTAGCTCCATAAAGAATAGACGTAAACAAACCAATTTAGGGTTATCACAACTCACTTTTTACAAATCTCTTGTTATTTACATGATTATCAACTTTTACATGCTAGCTATTTATTAACAATTCCTATTGCAGCATATTTCAATAGAATCACTAAAATAACATGAATTATATTTCGAAAAACCTTTAAAAAGTCGACATTAATTTTACGTGATAGCCCTACAGAAAAAGAAAGATGGATGAAATCCAGGTATTAAACACGTTTTATGGAATTCAACCAATGAATAAAGTTGAGGCATTTTTGTCAATACAATTTTGCGTATTTTAATTACTTTCAAATCAACTACATAATGCATTGTAATACTTTCAAGTATGGACTAATTATAATATCTGTGTATCAAAAAATGTATGTCGTGGTGGCCTAGTGGTTAAAACACCAGCCTCTCAAGTATGAGTGCGCGGGTTCGATTCCAGGTCAGGCAAGTACCAATGTAACTTTTCTAAAGTTATATGTACTTTCTAAGTATATCTTGGACACCAATGACTGAAGGTGAAGGAAAAACATCTTGAGGAAACCTGGACTTTAAGTCTGAAATCGCCAACCCGCATTGAGCAAGCGTGGTGATTACGCTCAATCCTTCTCTGTATGAGAGGAGACCTGTGCCCAGCAGTGGGACGATAAAAGGTTGATGATGATCAAAAAATGTAACCTATTAGGAAATTAGCTTGCATGTGTGTCATATTTCATTCAAATCGGTTAAGCGTTCTATACAAATCATAAATATTTAAACATAAATAAACTGTTTAGATTAGTAGGAAGTAGGATTATTACTTTTGAAATTTTGAAATCATCTATGTAGAAAAGGTTGTTAACATCTGTCTTCCAGCAGTGACGGATTAAGACTACTTGATGCCCTAAGCAATCCACGCCTGTGGGCCCCCCTATCCGTATGTCAAGGTCAACTAGAATCTGTCTTTAAACCTTTACCGCCTAAAAACATTCGTTTTTTGTAAAATAAGATGATGAGATGTTTTTCTTTCTTTTTTTTTTTTTGTTGGGATGGGAAATCATCAAATGACTTCTCCCGCTCTGGGCGAAGCGGAAGGGCGTGTCAGATTTTTACTGACTAAAACCCACCCGTGTTTCTTCTTTTGCCTGTGCGATGGCCACGGCCACGGTTTCTTGTTTAACCAACCCGCAACCCTGACCCAGGAGGCATCGGTCTTCGTAGACCCCGTCACGATGTGCTGACATCTCTTTGAGGCGCACGTGAAACACGACGCGCCGTCGACTCGGGCCTGGTCCTTACCGGGCGGCGAGCTGCCCACTGCTCACCGCCCGCAGGCCCGCGCCTACGGTGGCTGGGAGTTCGGTGTGGTCTCCCGACCAGGGCGTCTCCTGCGGCGGCTAGTGGCGTGAGGGCGCTGGGATTCCCGCTGTCTCACGCGCTCCGCCTCCTCCTTTGCCAGCATCACTGCTTCGCAGAAGGAGGTGACGGCCTGCCATGTACTCTCGCTCCGGATCATGGCTTGGACCAGGGTCGGATGCGAGAGATCGCCACCGATCGCCGCTACGAGAACACGGCGGTGCTCCACCCAAGCCGGGCAGACCTCCACCGTATGCTCCACCGTGGCGTTTCCTCCCGCCTAATACGGAACAGGAACCTCCTGAAACAACCGTGTCCGGTGAGGACCTGCGTCAGGCGGAAGGTTAGGGCACCGTGGCGTCTCTCTAGCCACTCCTCAAAGAGGGGACTTACCGCCGCTATTGTGGCGTGCCCAGATGTAACGTACCTTAGAAGTAGAGTAGGCGCGACAACAATAAAAACCAATTGAAGCATAATTTATTTATTTATTGAAATGCGCCTTGCGGCTTTTTCGGGCATTGGATTCACGCAAGATAGTATTAACTTGTAATGTTTTTATCATATCGGACTCTATGTATAATATCGATAAACAATCGAGCCTTTCTTGTATCATCTTTGTCCTTTTTTAATAATTTTAATTTTGTAAAAGAACGCTCCGCTGAGCAATTTGAAATCATAAGCGATAAAAATATACGCAGGGATGTTTCCATATTAGGGAAAGCTGATTCAATTTTATCATCATGTATTATTTTATACACCTGATCGAGACCTGGGCTGTACTGCAGTCTCTCCAGCGGTGCCAAATAGACTATCGGTATATTAAGCGCTGAAGGGTTTGTACGAAAACGCCACCATGTCAGTCCGAATACAGGACCAGACCTCGAAACCAATACCTCTGCAGCGTGGTGTCAGACAGGGAGATGTTATCTCCCCGAAACTGTTCACCGCTGCATTGGAGGATGTCTTCAAGGTTCTGGACTGGAAAGGACTGGGCATCAACGTCAATAGCGAGTATATGACACACCTTCGGTTTGCTGATGATATCGTAGCCATGGCTGAGACCACGGAGGACCTGAGTACAATGCTCGAAGACCTCAGTAGAGCCTTCGAGCGAGTCGGTCTTAAAATGAACATGGACAAGACCAGTCATGTCTAACGCCCATGTTGTACCGACTCCTATAAAGATTGGAGACTCTGTTCTCGAAGTTGTTGACAGTTACGTGTACCTTTATTTTATTTTTTTTTCCCGGTGTGGAAATCCTCAATGGATGTCCGCCGCCCTGGGGTACACGACGGGGTCTGTCAGACTCTTACTGACTAAAACCACCCCGGTGTCTCTTCTATCACGAGCGCGCGTGGGGCCGCGGGAGTCTAAATTCTTCCACGGCCCAAAGAATCAAAGTCGCACCGCATATTCCGGTACATTCGAATTGCCGAATGCACTAACGGGCAGCGAGTGGGCAAGCGGGTGCGGGGTTATGACTCTAGGTCGGACTCTATGTCAACTTAAAACGCGCGAATTTTCAAATTAGTCCTAGGAACTTTTTTGGTGTGGTTTTTGGTGACGTGAGAGTGAGGACGTGATTCGTGATGCCCTCAGGATGGACTTTTTGTGCTTGTTCTGGTGCCCCCCCCAGACGTGATGCCCTAGGCAATTGCTTAATTTGATTACGGGTTAATCCGTCACTGTCTTCCAGGCATATACTACTCGTTGCCTAGAACGGTTTGTTTACCTCTATTCTTTATCGAATTTGGCTCAACTATAGACAGTTCGTGAGAAACGAACAATGGAATCTTGGTACAGAACCCTAAACCTATTTCTCATTTTATTTATTACCTGTAATACGCAACGGTCAGCCTTATTGGATCTTTGTTTTTATGAAACCTAATCGGTATAAGATTTCCGAGATTACTTTTATATAAGAAGGAGCATACCTGATATTGTTCTTTGTACCTACTAGTATTATTACGTAGCTAGTCCTAGAATTTTTTTTTGACAATTATTGCTCATTGTATGATTTATTCATGTCTCTTCGGTTACTCGGTAGACACCATCCTCTTATTAAAAAAAAAACAAGCACTTTGTTTAGACGAGATTTAAACCACTCAAACGGTTATTAAATTAGGAACCCTTTTTTTTCTCCTTTTTTGGCAACTGGGCCGGTTTCGACTATTCTGCCAGTGTCATTAGGAACCTATAAAATGCAGTTCTTTAAACAAAAATTACAGCATAGTTCGGTACTAAGTTGTCACTTTTATATTAAGAACTTTAATAAAGCTCGAAAAACAAATACTGACTCACAGGTAGATTAGCTGGAATTAAAGTGAGATTTCCTTTTTTAATAAGACGGTAACTTACTTATGAAAAAACTTATTTTTCATAAGTAATCAATAAACATTAAGTATAGTCACAATATTTGTTGTAATTGTGTAAAAGTAATGTGAATTACGGAACATAGTGATTTTAATTAATATTGCCCACTTTATTTTCTTCCTATTTTATTATAAGTTTCTAGATATTTTTTTTATAATAATTATAAGCTAGCGCTTGACTGCAATCCCGCCTGATGGTAAGCAGTGATGCAATCGTTGATGGTAAAGAGCGCTAGTTGCTTACGTCCATTTTCTTAAAAAACTTAGTGGATAGGAAGGAAGACGGCAGTTGAGCGAGGTGGTGCAATGTTAGACCCAATAACACGACCAACAATGCTGCGCCAGAGGGAGATTGATGTGGAGACCCTCCACGAGCAAACTCCCGGCACAACAACATTTTACGCATCGTACTCGGCACACATCGCAAAACATCTGCTCAGTCCCGTCCTCCGTACGGCTTCACCAGACATCATCACAGTTCTTTGCTTCTTTTTCTTTCATTGGGAAAATAACATATGACAAAATTAAGATCTGAATACAAAGGTGTTCCTTTGTATTCAGATCTAAATTTTGTCATATCCTTATGTAGTATATTGTATTTACATAAATAATAAAATAAACAAATAAAAAAATGTTATCGTTTTTGAGTTGAATACTTTTTCAGCATTGTTGTTATTTGAAAGTGGATGAAACGAAAAAGCGTCGGAAAAAAGACACAAAAACATAAATTCATAATATTCAACGTGGGAGAAAATGAGATAGGACGCAATATATAGTGTTTTTATAAATTAACTAGCTTTCCGCCCGCGGCTTCGCCCACCTGGAGTTCGGTTATATCACGCTTTTTAGATTTCCCTCAGGAATATCAAATTTTTCCGGTATAAAAGGTAGCCTATGTTCTTTCTCAGGGTCTAAAGATTGTCTGTGCCAAATTTCATCAAAATCGGTTGAGAGGTTTAAGCGGGAAAGCGTAACAGACAGACAGACAGACCGACAGACCGACAGACAGAGTTACTTTCGCATTTATAATATTAGTATGGATTAAGTATCTATTATAAACTATTGCTTAACCACAAACCCGCCAAATGGTAAGCAGTGATGCAATCGTTGATGGTAGACTGCGCTAGTTTATTAAGAGCCTATTCACTGTAGCCTTGAAGAGACTTTAATTATCGTCAGATGGAAAGGCCAACATGTTGTTCTACGTACTCGATATACTCGGTATAGAGGCGAGGCGATACGATTCGTCCGGATCAGTTCTTATAATCATGGTTCTCTTTGTGCTCTGTTTTTACCCCCTCCACACATGCCGTACCTCATTCTTTTTTGTTGCGATGGGAAATCATCAATTGCCTTCTCCCGCTCTGGTCTGAGCGGAAGAACGTCTCAGACTTTTACTGACTAAAACGCATCCATGTTTCTTCACTTGCCTGTGCGACGGCCAGGGCCACGGTTTCTTATTTAACCAACCCGCAACCCTAACTCAGCACATGGTTAGGCATAGTGGGAATTTGCTTGGGCCTCATCGTCGCATGTGTTGATACGGATCTTGAAACCAACATTTTTGAAGGTTCCACTTCTAGCACATGTGATGCTTTTTTTGTCAACGTCGTTAGGCAACAGTTGCGTCATCTTGAACCATAAAATTTAATCTACAAACACAAAATCCTTTGGCGAAGAATTATTCACGATCCACCGGAAAACACAAACAAGCTAATTCCAGACAAATTCAAAGCGCACACTCGTAGAATTCAAAAGTGAGAAACAAAAACGGTTGTAAATTCTTGTAAAGAATGGTAACACTCCAGAAAATTTATATGACAACTTGTTCATTCTGAGGAGCGGGTGTGAGCTAAATAATTTAACGTCTTAAACGTTTGTTTCCGAGAAATTAAAAATACAATCGTAAATATGATTTTTAATTTTCCATCTCGTCCCTGAGTGTAAATACTTTAAGGCTCTTGTCGTGATTGCGGGTGGGGCGATGATTGGATTCTGTTAAAAACAGGGTCTTCTGAGATGGCAAGAATGTTTTTTTTTTGTTCTGACATCTCAATCTATTGACGGCATGTCTTGGTGAGTTTACATCCGATGTACTTCGTGATGTTACGGCTTTTTATTTGTTTCTTGTTTTTCCTTCACTTCTTCCTTACTTTTCCTTTTGTTTCTTTGTTTTTGCAGCACTTTAGACGGTTAATTTTTCCCGTGAAGCGATGCGAATCACCTGATGGCCAATTAAAGACCTTCCTTCGATTTTACATCCCTGTCAAAATGTGATATTTATTTTTAGAGAGATAAGGTTTTCTTTGACTTGCTATTTTCGACATTGAAAAATCATACTATTGTTTATTGAAATTGTAATTCCACACCCCTTTGTAATTTTTCCCTAAAGTGAAAATCAGTATAACAGACCAATAACAATTTATGCACTGGAATTAACTAAACAATGTGAATTAAATTGCTATCAGCACAACAACTTTGTAGTGGTAGGCATATGCCTAGTGACCACTTGGCTTAGCAAGAAACGATCAGAAACACAATCTCTCAATAGCTTTTCAAGAATAACCTTTCTGGTTAGGTCAAGGACAAGAGTAAAGTAAGAAGTAAGTAAACAGTGGCATGTACCCGCATCTGCTCACATTAAAGGCTGAGATAAACTGAAACCCTTTCTGCCTGGGCTCTAATTTAGTGAAAAGATAAAGATCGTTAGCTTCTTGGAGTAAGGTATAAGTTGCTAGCGTTTTTGATCAAGCTTACTAAAATTAAACCTGTTCAAGGCTAAAGGTATTATAAGCGTATGCAACTATCAGGCATGGTGATTAATAGAGAAGTATGGAGAAGAAAGACATTAATTTAGATATTCTTATCGGTGGTAGGCCATAACATCGGCTGCTGGCTGAAGTTACTAAACTTCTAATCTCTCTTAAAAATCTAATATCAAAATAATGTCTTTCTTCTCCATACTTCTCTATTAATCACCATGGCTGATAGTTACATAAAATAAAAAAAAAAATCGCTTGGCGGCAAGACTGTCTGGTGGGTGGTCCCACCAGACAGTCTTGCCGCCCAGCGATTCGTCGTGGTCGGGCATGATGTCTGGTGAAGCCGTACTGAGGACGGGTCTGAGCAGTTGTGTTGCTATGTGTGCCGGGTACGATGCGCCAAATGTTGTTGTGTAGTGGGTTTGGTCGTGGAGGGTCTCCAGATCAATCTCCCTCTGGCGCAGCATCATTGGTAGTGTTGTTTGGTTTACATTGCATCACCTCGCTGAACTGCCGTCTTCCTTCCTATTCACTCAGTTTTTTTTTTTGTGAATAGGCTCTTACCATCAACCGTTGCATCACTGCTTACCATCAGGCGGGATTGCAATTAAGCACTAGTTTATGAGTATAAAAAAGCAACCCGCGACGTATCGCAGTGAAGTAGGTATCGTTCAACATATGTTGTGTGCGTGGCTATTCGTATGTATTTGTTTTATATGGAGGTGATATCGAGGTAGCGAGCTAACATATTACAAGGAGTTTTTGACATGAAATTAATGTTTCAAATGGAAGTTAATTCAAGTTAAACCAATATCAACTTTATTACAATGGCATTTAAGTTGATTTTAGAGTGACTAGTACTGTTTAAAAATTATGAAATGTTGGAAGTTATTATAAAAACTCATATTTGTTTCATTTCTAGCGAATATAGCGTTTCTCTTAATGAGAATGTGTTTTGGATTTTTCACAATAAGATTATGTACTGGGAAATCAAATTACAATGAATTTTGTTAACTTTTACTTGCTTTAATCTTGTTACTTGAGTCACATCTTTTGTGAAACGCGGTTTCCACCTGGAATTACGTAATTACAGCTAGAAAGTTACATAAATACAAAAATAACAAATCTCTGGTACAAATTTACACTGTAGACGTGAGATGCTACTTTAAAGATTCACTAATAGACGTACTAAAACAGTCTTTTTTCTTTTTTGGGTTGGGAAATCATCAAATGACTTCTGCCGCTCTGAACGGAGCGGAAGGGCGTGTCAAACTTTTATTGGCTGAAACCCACCCCAGTTTTTTCACATGCCTATGCGCCAGGGCCACGGTTTCTTTTTTAACCAACCCGCAACCCTGACCCAGGAGGCATCGGTCTTCGTGGACCCCGTCACGATGTGCTGACATCTCTTTGAGGCGCGCGTGAAACACAACGCGTTCGTCGACTCGGGCCTGGTCCTTACTGGGCGGCGAGCTGCTTACTGCTCGCCGGCCGCAGGCCCGCGCCTACGGTGGCAGGGAGTTCGATGTCGTCTCCCGACCATGGCGTCTCCTGCGGCGGCTAGTGGCGTGAGGGCGCTGAAATTCCCGCTGCCTCACATGCTCCACCTCTTCCTTTGCCAGCATCACTGCTTCGCAGAAGGAGGTGATGGCCTGCCATGCACTCTCGCTCCGTACCATGGCCTGGACCAGGGTCGGATGCGAGAGATCGCCGCCGATCGCCGCTACGAGGACACCGCGGTGCTCTACCCAAGCCAGGCAGAACTCCACCGTGTCCTCAGGGCGATCCACACAATGGTGACACCCTGGCATTTCCTCCCGCCTTATACGGAACAAGAAAATCCAGAAACAACCATATCCGGTGAGGACCTGCGTCAAGCGGTAGGTGAGGGCGCCGTGGCGCCTTTCTAGCTACTCCTCAAAGAGGGAACTTACCGCCGCTATTGTGGCGTGCCCAAAACCGAGTCTTACAGATGAAGTTCCCTGTCCACACGCTAGTTAAATAATTTGGGTAAAATAAAAAGCAGTTGGACATACCAGGTCCAAAGTAAAAATTCAAGTCTGTAGCAGTTTATTTGTAATTGTAAATTGTATGGGACATTTACATTTTCAAATATATTTATTGCAGGAAATTGAAATTCAATGCATACCAATTAATTCATGCAAATGGCTTCGAATTTGCTATACACAATAAAACTAATCTTTATGCAAAATGTGTTTTTGCTTGCATTTACTTTCAAATAATAATTCTTCATCTTATCTTCAACTACGTGTATTATATTTCTTTTACCCTATTTTGTTACAAGCTAGGTAATTACGGAGATATACAAAACATCACAAATCTTGTTTCGAACATCTTTAGTAAGGTTTTTATTGCGAAATCAGAGTTTAACTGTGAATGTTACGCCATTTTGTATGCGACGTTAACGCCCATAGACAATTATTGTAAGGGCGTTTAAAACCTTTTAGAGGATAATCGATTCGAGGTCTTTCAGTTTTTCTTTCTTTCGTTCTTTTGATCTCGCTGGCTCACTTATATTACGGGAGGGCCAACTTGAACTCAATTAAGCAGATGCCTCACTTGCAGTGTGATTTTGATACTACCTCAATAACAAAATTTAAGTGTAAGAGAAAAACGATAGTTACTGACATAGCCCGAAGAATTACAACACTTAAGAGGGGACTCTAGTGCCGAGGAATTTGGAAAATAGGTACTTGAAGAAACTATTGCAGTCGCGCTGCTTCCAACCTCTCCGATGAAGTGTGAAAAGGACAGTTGCAGCTTAGGTTGCTTTTACTTACAAAAACATTAACCAAGAGACGCTTCGTATTCCGCTGTATCAAAATTCAGAGGAAAAGTATATCTATGCTTCTATTATTTTCTTTTTTGTCAAAAACTTATCACGTTTGTCTAATAGTCAAATGAACATCACGGTAAAAATTGGTTATTTTTCGCGATTTTGAAGTATCGTATTACTTTTATAAATTGAGTTTCGAAAAAAATCAAATGATAGGGGCACGTATAATCAAGGTGTAAAATTGTAAAAAAAAATTTTTCTAAAAGCATTATTCACGAAGTAAACAGCGGAATACGTTTGTATAGAGAAAGCACCACTAGAGTTCCCTCTTAAGTAGCAGTGGATCGGGCACATTAGGACTCCACATTTGGGCACAGCCCGTAGGACTGATGCCCGATGGGCCGATAGGTTCTCGAGTGGCGCGCACCGGAAGACGCAGCGTGGGTCGGCCCCCGGCAAGGTGAACCGATGACTTGGTGAAGGTCGTGAGAAACCGCTGGATGCGCGATGCGCAGAACTGGTCGTCGTGGAGATCCTTGGAGGAGGCCTATGTCTAGTTTTGGACGTCTTTCGGCTGAAATGATGATGATAAGCGTGGAAAAGCTATCAGTCCAGCTAATAATAGTGACCGACATAACTGACATGTCACTTTAAGCTCACACTAACTTATAACGTTGAGAATTTCGCGACTTGCTATCGACAATCCGTGGTAGTCAGCTACATATTATAATAATAATTATCATTATTCCTTAATACTTGATCGCTGACTGTTCATACTGTTTGACATTGTCAGGAAGTACTTATGTATCGCACGAACCTAATTCTGAACGAAGCTGTCCCTTGCTGCCCTCTGCCAGCGTCGCCCTAAGCCAACGTTAGTAATAGTTTAGTTAGTTGGTAATAGTTTCCACTAGAGGCGCTCATGTGAAATGTATGGAAACAAAACGAGACGATCATAGCTTTCGAAAACTATTAAAGCTCATATTAGGCCCACTGTACTCCACGGATTACTTAAGCGTATAGATGACAAGCTTTTTAAGAAGAGCAAGAATGAGGCCTTTATTTATTTAGGCAAACCCGCCCCCTAATCGGCGAACACATTTTTGTGAAATGATTGCGACTAGTTGGCATCAGTTGGGATCGTTCGGACCGCCCATTAGTCCATTCGGCTCGAACGATCCCAACTAGTCACAATCATTTGACAAAAATGTGTTCGCCGATTAGGGGGCCGGTTATGCAGCCAACCTCATAGGTTGAACTGAACATAGGACAAGTATAGTTCATTTAATGGACTTAGCTGGAAAACTTCAAACCCGACGAAACGTTTCGCATCCTCGTTTATACCGCGTACATCTTAGGGCTGGAACAATCACTGCGATTCAATTTCTGCGGTTGTCTTTCAGTCCCATTACAATTTAAGTGTCTTTAAGACTAATGAATCTTAATGAACTAGTGCGCATTACCATCAACGATTACCATAACTGCTTAATATTAGGCGGGATCGCGGCCAAGCACTAGTATAAAATGCTTTTTTTTTAAACTTACACTCAATAATTATGATCAGCCTATAACGTTCCCACTGTTGGGACACAGGCCTCCTCTTGGTGAGAGGAAGTGGGCCCTAATCAACTACGCTGGCCCAGTGCAGATTGGTAGATGTCATGTCTTCAAAGTTTTTGGCTTTAGGATATGTCGGTTTCCTCACCATGTTTTCCTTAACTGTTTGGAGAGCAGTGCAGGTGATGAAATAATTTACAAAAAGTAAAGTGCCTGATGGAGTTCGAACCTACGACCGACTTGTAAGTCGCAGCTGATACTACTAAGCTACCGATGCTTTAAAAAAACTTTGTGTGCATTTTAGATTAGCAAATTCAATATCTTACGCCCATCGTACTAATAATACGGGCATCCGTCTACTGTGGCGGTAGTGAGCGGACGTGTTTTTCGTAATATGCCAAAAAAATGGTGAAGTAATTCATAGAATATTGACTCGTAAAGCTTTCGTGCAACTAAATTGAAGTGAATTGTGAATTATTATTATTTTTTTGCTACTGTTATTTGCGAGTGATACATAGTGCGCGCTGACAAGGCTGAGAAAAATAATGGCTAAGCAGTGCAGCGGGTGCAGCTCAACTATTACAGATGGCTTCTTTATGGAATGCTCAAATGACAAATGCAGGAGGGGATATGATTTACAGTGTCTCAAAATTTCATTAGATGCTTTTAAGAAATTTACCCTAGCTTATAAGAAGAAGTGGGTATGTCCGGAGTGTGTTTGCTTAAATCCAAAACGTGGAAATTTGGATACGCCGGTCAGAGCGGATCCCACTAGATTACGCAAGACCACAACTCCTGACAATGTTAACACCCAGAGAGGGAGCCAGGCCGCCCAATTCTCGCCGACAATTTTAGGAGACGGGGAGTCTCTTTTACTGGAAGAACTAAGACAGTTCCGGCTAGATATGATGACTCGTATGGACTATCAAGCGAATGCTATTATGCTCATGCAAGATCAATTTGCGCAAACAAAAAAAGATCTTGACAAATTAGTCAACATGATGACGGTGATAGAAGAAAAAGTAAATCTTAAATTGGTTCAAAATACCCAAACTCAAGCGACATCTACCATCGCTCCACCAACGAAGGAGGCATCGATGAACTCTCGCGCCTCATTTGCAGAAGCCGTTGGTAAAAATAAGCCAAGCAAATCATTAAAAAATACGAGTTACCAACCTACCGCCAAAAAGCAAAATGTAAACTTGCGCGACGGGGCCACGAAAACTACTGGGATTGAAGCGCGGGGGAGTAATAGCCCACAAGACGCTATGGAACAGATGCAACATGATGCAGAAACTGGCTGGATGACCGTACAATACAAGAAACCTAACCGTTTGCCCAATAATGTGACTAAAGGTAGTAATACGGAAATAAGGGGAATAAGTGCTATGGAAAGAAAGAAATATCTGCATGTGTGGCGTTTACACCCGGATACCACTCTAGAAACTATGACTGAGTACGTTAAAAATCTGTGCGGATCAGAAGCACCTATGATAGTTGAAAAAATCAAGCATCGAACCGTACGTGATTACTCATCTTTTCTGATAGGGGTATCTGAAAAACATTATACCATCTTGAATAATGCGGAAGTGTGGCCATTGAACACTGAATTTAGTGAATGGATTTGGTTTCGTAAACAGCCCAGCAGCCCGTTCCATAAGTCATAGTAATATTCTAATTGAAATATATTACCAGAATGTTAGGGGTCTTCGAACTAAGCTGGACCACTTCCGAAATAATTTAGAGTCTTCGGACTCGGACTTATTCGCTATTACCGAGACGGGCTGTAGTGAGTCAATACAAGACGCGGAAATTATTCCACTGGGATATAAAATAATAAGATGTGATCGAGCGGATGGTCGGAAGCAGGTCGGCGCGCTTCTCGTGGCCACACACCGGTTTGAGCTACGAAAACTACCTATCTTGGACGTGACAATAGACACTTGTGTCTTCGAAATGGTTTGTGCTACGGTACATTTAAATAAACGTTTTTTGTTTGTATGTTGTGTTGTCTATATTCCGCCAGGTAGCTCGGAAAATGATTATTTGTTGTTGTTTAGAATTATAGAAAAATTATGTCATAGATATCGAGAAGTTATTGTAATTGGTGATTTTAACTTGTACTCATGTCCTGCTAATGTTAGTACTTATTATGAATGTTTTTTGTCATTTTGCGAGTTCACTCAAAGTAACACAGTGCCTAACTGCTTAGAACGGCAGTTAGATTTGGTTCTGAGTGCGGGCATTAGCGGAGGAGTGACAGTGGTAGCCGCGGATGAGTCGCTGGTTCCTGTCGACGCTTACCACCCGCCGCTAGCGGTTAGCGTGCGCCCCTCCCCCGTCCTGACCACGGCCCCCGCCGCCGCCGGCGGTACAAATGCATGCAATATTAGACCACAGTGGAATTGGAATAAAGCCGATTTTAAGTTGCTATATTCTAGGCTAATTTCCACTGACTGGAATAACCTATATGGAATGCATGATTTGGAGAATATGTTGAACTTATTTTACAATAACATTTACTGTGCTATTGAAGGGTGCGTGCCACGGAAAAAACTTAGTGGTCGGAATTCACGGTACGTATATCCGGTATGGTATACAAGCGAAATAATAAAATGTATACGAATCAAAGCTAAACTTCACAAAAAATTCAAAAAGTCTAAATTAGGAACTGATTATCTTAAATTTTCGGAATGTAGAACTCGTATAAAAAAGTTAATAGAAAGTGCACACATAGAACATAAAAATAAAATTCAAATTCAATTTCGAAAGGATCCCAAGTCATTTTGGCAGTACATTCGATCAAAACAAAAAGCACAAATAAGCACAATATTATAAAAGGCGGTAAGCATCTAGCGGATGATGAGTGTGCGAGGCAGTTTGCAAACTTTTTTGAGTCTGTGTACAGCAAGGAGCCACCTAAACTGGACGCGTGCGCGGCGGAGGCGGGCGCAGGCGCGATCAGTGCACATGTGCATATTGACAGGCTTAGTCTTTCAGAAGTTCAGCAAGCGCTGGGAAGTCTCAAGCCTAAACGTTCGTCTGGCCCAGACGGTATACCAGCGTTTCTGTTCCGAGACTGTGAGAGAGTCCTGGCGGAACCATTACTTTATATTTTTAATTCATGTTTGAAACAAGCGACATTTCCCCCCAGGTGGAAGATTACGCGCGTTATCCCGGTCCCTAAAGGAAAATCAGGTTCGGATATTTGTAGCCATAGACCTGTAGCTGTATTATCGACCCCGGCTAAAGTGTTGGAGTCAGCTATTCAGCGCTCTGTGCAGGGACAAGTGCGTGCGCGTCTGTCAGATGCGCAACATGGGTTTCGGCCGGGGCGCAGCACTGCCACTAACCTACTTAACTTTATGGTGCAGGTGGTACCATCGGTGGACTCTGGAGTACAGGTGGATGTTGTGTACTTCGATTTTAGGAAGGCGTTTGATTCTGTGGATAACGACATCTTGCTAGGTAAGCTTGCGAAAATTGGATGTGCGATGCCTCTCCTGCAGTTCTTCGCTAGCTACATGAGGGATCGCCAGCAATTTATAGATTACAATGGCTGTGAATCTCCTCTGTATTACACCAGGTCAGGCGTGAGTCAGGGCAGCAACGTAGGGCCTCTTGAGTTTATTATTATGATAAATGACTTACCGGAAGTCGTCAGACATGGGACGTGTTTATTGTTTGCAGATGACTTGAAATTGCTGCTCGAGGTTAAAAACCACGCGGATTGTGAACGCCTCCAGGATGACATCAACCGAGTGGTAGAGTGGAGCAACCGCAACAAACTACATTTTAATGTAGCCAAATGCTCAGTGATGTCATTCACTCGTTCCCGGACTCCTATATATTTTCAATACAGGGTTGATGATGTGCCGATGCAAAGAGTGTCTCAGGTACGAGACTTAGGGGTAGCCTTCACTCAAGGACTGACCTTTTATGAGCATATCAACAACATATGTAAGAAGGCATACAGAAACCTAGGTCTTGTACTCAGGCAGACACAGGGGTTTACCAACATCACGACACTTAAGGTCCTGTATGATTCACTAGTCAGGAGTCACCTCGAACATAGTGCAGTCATATGGGCTCCTCATGAGGCTAAATATAGTGTCATGCTGGAACGTGTCCAAAATAAGTTCACAAGACACTTGTATTGTAATCTGTATGGGGTATATCCATTTTACCCACTGATGTACCCTACACTATTTGTACTGGGTATGGTAGGGTACAACACGTTAAAGGTGCGGCGGGATTTTGCGCTCGCAGCGTATGTAGTGAAGGTACTGCGTGGTGAAGCGCATAACCCGGGAGTGCTGCGGCACCTGGAACTCTGCGTACCAGATCGGTACGTATGGAGACGGCGACGCCCACCCTTGCTTGCTGTGCCTGCGGCCAGAACCAATCTGCTGGCGAAATGTCCTCTTATTAGAGCCATGCGGGTAGTGAACGAAGTCCATGAGAGAGTTGATGTACTGTGGTGCAACTGGAGTGAAATCGCAAAGGTTACACTACATATTATATGTAACTTCAATGTAGGTTAAGTTTAAGTTTAGTTAAAGTGTACAATTTTATATAAGATTTAGATTAAGGATTAGTATGTAAGGCCCCGCTATCGTATTGGATCGCAGATCTGTAAGGGTAGTGGAGGTAAGAGTTTTTATAAATAAATAAATAAATAAATAAAATAGCTATCATTAACAAAAACAACGCCTAAATAAATTTCTTCGAATTCTCCGTCGAGAAGAGGTGCAAACTTTTAGCAGAGCATAAACAAAAGCACCAGGCTATCATAGTTTATAGGAGTACTTGTAAACACTTCCACATGTCCACTCTAGGAAAGTTTCGACGCCGTTCAGCGTGTTCTAAAAGCTAAAATATCTTCTGTATCTCGCTTGGCAGTTAGCAATTAAGTTGCTAAATGTCTTTTACAAGAACAGTTAGAGGATAGCTATGTATCTAATTGTGTTTTTGTTATTCATTTTGGTCCTGAATAAGTGGTATATTATATAATTGTGTAGTTAGGAATAAATGGAGCACGGATACGGATTTCAACATAAAAGGTTTTTTTCCAGGTTATAAAATAGGTACGGCATCCTAATTGCGTAACATTTCATTACTATCAGTTGGAATCATTCTTAAGCCAATTGCTTAATCATTGTTCCTTATGTTCGGAAAGTGTGACCGCTCAACAACATAAATAACGCAATGAATGTTGTTGAACTGTCAAAATGAAACATTGCTACTGCTAAGCAACATAGGTACTATCAGTAGCAATGAGTTTCATTTACTCTGCGGATCTCTGTGATAACTTTATACATTTAGTCTTGATGAAAATTCCTTGTCGATTTTAACTGTGATGTTATTCTAAAAAATAAAAACACGAAAACTTAGGTCTTAGTGAGCTGTCAATGATGTCAATCCCTAGCATCATCATCATTTCAGCGTTAATCCCAGTCATATCCGAACCTTTCTCAGCATTAGAGTTTGGGGTCCACTTTACCAGTCTAACTGCTGGTTTTGGCAAAACTTCGATATTTTCCGTGAAGCGACTGCCGTCTGACCTCCACAATCCAAATGCGATATCGAAGCATTGCAGTTAAACTAATTGTTGGACTTTTGAGGGCCCAACAACCCGTAACGACTGCCACTAGATGTTCGTATGGCAACCGGGACCAACGGCTGAACGTGCTTTCTAAGGCATGACCAGACCAGTGAAAATATTTATATTCATCATCATCATCATTATCATCAACTTTTCTATCGTCCCACGGCTGGGCACAGGTCTCCTCTAATACAGAGAAGGATTGAGCGTACAAATATTTGCGAAGGGATTGATCTAACCCGCGTCTCCTTAGGTGGGGGTTAGACCCCGCTGCGCGAGGGCGCAGCGGCCGCGTTCGTATACGTTACGCCACGGTGGCTCTTCCTAACATTTGGTATATTGCCACTTTAATCTCACCTCGCAAGTGTTCGAGACCACTGCTGATTTTATAGCAACTCATCATCATCATCAGCCTCTACTCGTCCACTGCTGATGTACATCAGAACGTTCGGCCAGTTGAGACAGGGAGCTGGCTGATACACTAGGTTTTAGTGACAAATTTGTGATGCATAAAGATGCCAGTCAAAGAATTTGAGCAAGCGTGGTGATTACGCTCAATCCTTCTCTGTATGAGAGGAGACCTGTGCCCAGCAGTGGGACGATATAAGGTTGATGATGATGATGAAATAGATAGGCCTATACGTAGGTACGAAGAAATATTAGAACAAGTGCAGATGACTAATCCATACTAATATTATAAATGCGAAAGTAACTCTGTCTGTCTGTCTGTCTGTCTATCTGTCTGTCTGTCTGTCTGTCTGTCTGTCTGTCTGTCTGTCTGTTACGCTTTCCCGCCTAAACCTCTCAACCGATTTTGATGAAATTTGGTACAGACAATCTTTAGACCCTGAGAAAAAACATAGGCTACCTTTTATCCCGGAAAAATTTGATATTCCCGAGGGAAATCTAAAAAGCGCGATATAACCGATTTAGATTAACCGATAAAGATTATCTGTGCCAAATTTCATCAAAATCGGTTGAGAGGTTTAAGCGGGAAAGCGTAACAGACAGACAGACAGACAGAGTTACTTTCGCATTTATAATATTAGTATGGATAAACATTACCATTTCTACTTTAGTAGCAAGCTGCACCCACGTGGAATGTGTTCCTTCCCCCGCAGAGTCCCTGCGGGGCCTTGCTGCGTGTCGCTAGCCAGTCATCACTGGGGTGACGTCATAGAGTTCAGATGCAGATATTGGTAATATAATAGAACCAGACAGGACTAACGAAAATGGGTAGCTTAAGTTCTGGCTGATCTTACTGGAAAGAAAGTCTTAATGTTGTCGACTAGTAGTTTTAATAGTTAATTTGGGGTAGTTATGGTATAATCTGACTGATTGTCAAAAAAACTAAGTTCTGCTGCATACGCAGTTAGAACAATTCGTAATTTGACCGATGTTGAGACGGCCCGTTTGGTATACTTTGGCTATTTCCATAGCGTAATGTCGTACGGCATTCTGTTGTGGGGAAATGCCGCCGATATTCAAACAATATTTGTTTTACAGAAACGAGCTGTTCGTGCAATTTATAAATTAAGTCCGAGACACTCTCTCAGAGAAAAATTTAAAGAGATTAATGTACTGACCGTGCCGTCTCAATATATTTATGAAAATCTTTTGTATGCTCATAAAAATATAAAATTGTTTAAAAAATACAGTGATGTCCATAATATAAATACTAGGAATAGGCACAAATTTATTGTACTTACAACAAGGCTCAAGAAAATAGGTGGCTCTTTCAGATGCCAATGTATACATTTTTACAATGGACTTCCAGAGGTGGTTCAAGATCTGAGCCTGAATAAATTCAAATCCTTCATTAAACGTGAGTTGTGTCAGAAAGCATTTTATAGTGTGAAGGATTATATTGAGGACAAAAAGGCTTGGGCTTGAGCTGCGTCCGATTTCTATACACTGATTGTTCTGATTTTTCCTCTTGTAGTTTGAATATGTAATTGTTTATGTTATTAATTCAAAGCCTGTATTACACACTATGTAGCCAAGCATATTGTACGTTACGGAATTGTATCGCTGACAGAGGTGTTCGGCACTTGTACAGCTACACAGGAGCTAAACTTAGTATTCGGGAATACTGTTGGAGCTGCTGAACCTTGGACAAAACTATCTTAGCATTGTGTAGATTCAATTTTTTAGTATTGTATAATTGCATGGCAAACGTGTGAGCACAATGTACGAATGTGCTGTAAGGCATTTTTTTGTTGGGTTAGTCTTTTTTATTGACTTGATAGTGCTCTGGCTGTTGAGAGTATGTCATGCTCACTCAAATGTCTCGCTGATGGTGGCGTGTGTGTTGGGTCATTGGGTTCCCTTCAATATGGTTGAGCTGAATGATGCCGATCCATTCGTCATGTTCGTGAACGGACGCCGTCGGAGGGGACTGGTCATCTCTTAGCTGCCATGGCGTATTTTAATTTCTGAATTGATTTTTGTGTGTTTTCCATAATGGACGCTCTCGGCGTACAATTTATTTCTGCATCGTTCTCACACGGTTGATTTCAACATGAATGATGTAATCAAATATTTGTAACAATAGCTTGAAAATTTAAAAGAGTGTCTATGGAGTTTCTTGCCCGTTCTTCTCCATAGGTACCTACTCTTTGGAATGGGCGACTAGCTTCATCTTATTGACTGACCGACCTTCTGACAATTCAAAAGTGCCTGTAACTGGTTTATTTGAAATAAATGCTATGATTTTGATTTCTTGATTTTTGATTTATTTATAGAACTTTACTTGTAAAACGTGTAATCTATTTTATCAAAATAATAATAATATTACCGGGCCACCACCAATGGAATCTGATTTGACAAGTTTCAAGTCAATCACCTTGCAGTAAACACTCACACACAAACTATCTTCTCTCGTGGTGAAAAAATTTAGTTTATTAAATCTAATTCTAAAAAGTATAATTTATTATGTACGGATACCAGCACATGAAGCTATCAGATTTTCAACTTTATCTCTAAAGCATTGAGGCTCAAGGTTGATTAGGAATATTTGACAGTTTCGGGTAGTTTGACCTGCTGTAGTCCGTACCTAACTTCCTACCGCATTTTCGAATGATTTATTACAAATAAAGGATTTTTTTACTATGTGTACCTATTTATTTAAGTATGCTTATACATACTCACTCAAATTTTCCCATCTCCAATGTCAGTCGCCTTTCCACTTTCGTTTGCTTTTAGCCAATTACAAAAAAATCACAACTGGACACTGATATGTAGATTACAGCTCAAAGTTGCTTGTACCTATATAATTTAATATTACGTGTTTTACGTCATTGTGTAGGTAATTAAATACTTGATAAATACTTGTTGCGTAGGAATACATGGTCACCCTATTTCAGTCCCCATCCGCCATTGTGCAGTTTTATAGATTGAGATTGATTAGACCAATATTTTTAGGTTATATGTAAAATTTTCAATTTATTATTAAATGGGGCCGTAACAAAAAAAAAAAAAAATAAAGCAATAAAAATTCGTTTTAATCTCGTCACTAAATCTTTATTGATTAACGGTTTCTTTAGGCTGCTTCGTTGTGGAGGAATCGACAACCCCATCTTTTTGAGGTTATATGTAAAATTTTCATTTTTCTGTTTATAGGGGCCGTCACAAATTAAAATAAAGAGATAATTATGCGATTCAGTCTCGTCACTTAAAACTTCCATCGTTAATGGTTTCTCTCAGGTTCTCAGTTTTGGAGATTACGTTGGCCGAACGTCCTGATGTTCCAGGAACCAAAATTCATTTTACTCTTAATCGGTGGCATTACGAGAAAAAGTAAAGCATTGGTTGTTTGTCACAAAATCGTCACAAAATCTTTATTCAGTAACAGTTTCTCTAAGGTCCTCAATTATGGAGATTCAAGTTTGCCGAACGTTCTGATATCAGGTCGTTCGGCCATAAATAAATGCTTCTAACTTTCTAAATATTCTGTCACAAATTCTTTGACTGGCATCTTTATGCGTCACAAAATCGTCACTAAAACCTGGCGTATCAACCAGCTCTCTATGTCGACTGGCCGAACGTTCTGATGTATATCACTGCTGGACATAGGCCTCCTTCATGTCACGCCAACAAGCTCGATCCTGAGCAGTTCTCCGCCAGCCACTACCAGCCACCTTTTTGATGTTGTCGCTCCATCTCGCCCAAGGGCGTCCTACGCTACGTTTGCCGAGACGCGGTCTCCACTCGAAGACTCGTTTACCCCAACGGTTGCCGGTCCTGAGGCATATGTGACCAGCCCATTGCCACTTCAGCTTGCTCGGCTATGTCGGTGACTCTGGTTTGGTCTGGTATAGCAACTAAAAGACAGGAATAAAGTGATTCTACTTTTTTATCTCTGCTTACCCTTAGTATTCCAACCAAAGGTTGTTTTGTAAAAGATCGCTTTTAGCAATAAGACCGCCCATTTTGTCACTCTGTGTAAAATCTTCATAAGTATGTTATGTATTTTATATGGTGTACACAATGAAAATTATTCTAATCTGTTCTACTCTGAGAAACCAAAACAGATTGCGACAAGAAAACGAGCAGTATAAGTTTGTAGATTTTATTTTAAAGGGAGCTAATTTGAAAATGTAGAAATAAAATATCAAATATAAAAACGTTATTTTTTGTTTATGCCTAACCTGAATATAGTTTGCTCAGAATAAGCAACTGAATCGATTCCAATCTTATTTACATCATTTTATATTTTTTTCACAAATACATTTAGAAATTGTTGTAGAGTGGTTACCGAGCGGTTACCGCGCGCACAGCTGATGCCAGAGGTCAATGTACCGCGCTCGCCCGCCCGTGCGAAGCTTTGATAATATTTTTGTTTGGGACAACCAAGTAGAATAGCAACGTGGTTTTTCATGATATCTTTTTGAAATTTTGTGTATAGATTCTACACTTAAAAATACACGCGTGTTTTGGGTTTTGCATAAACAAAAATAATGTTGTATATAATATTTTAACACAGTTTTAACGACCTCCGTTTACTAATCTAAAACGGTACTTTTGAGTATCGGAATTCAATTGCAAAATGTCTTAAATAATTTATGCAAATATTAAATTACGTCGAAAACTATGTAATATTTAATTGCTCAGAGTTTTATTTCATATTCATAATGCAAAATATCAAAATATTAGAACCTTTGTAGCACCCTACAACGCCACATGTAAACAAAACGTCATACTGACGTCACGCAAAAAACCTGTATAGCGCAAGCAGAGTATTTACCGAGCAACTACAATAACCGTCGGACGGTTGCCCACTAGACACAACAACCGTCGGGCGGTTGCCCACCAGACACAACAACCGACGGGAGATTGCTCGCCAGACACAACACCCGCCTGATTTTAGAATCCTCCTTTTTCTATGGAGCATGAATGAAGTTTATACAGTTCCTCATAACCTCTTCTTTATGTACATCAGAACGTTCGGCCAGTCGAGATAGGGAGCTGACTGATACGCCAGGTTTTAGTGACGATTTTGTGACGCACAAAGATGCCAGTCAAAGAATTTGTGACAGAGTATTTCGAAAGTGAGCATTTATTTATGGCCGAACGACCTGATATCAGAACGTTCGGCCAACTTGAATCTCCATAACTGAGGACCTTAGAGAAACTGTTACTGAATAAAGTTTTAGTGACGAGACTGAATCGCATAATTATCTCTTTATTTTAATTTGTGACGGCCCCTATATATAGAAAAATGAGAATTTTACATATAACCTCAAAAAAATGGGTTTATCGATTACCTACTCCACATTGAAGCAGCCCAAAGCAACCGTTAATCATTAAAGATTTAGTGACGAGACTGAATGGCATAGTTATCTCATTATTTTAATTTGTGACGGCCCCTATAAATAGAAAAATGAGAATTTTACATATAACCTCAAAAAAATCGAGTTATCGATTACTCCACATTGAAGCAGCCCAAAGCAACCGTTAATCAATAAAGATTTAGTGACGAGACTGAATGGCATAGTTATCTCTTTATTTTAATTTGTGACGGCCCCTATAAATAGAAAAATGAGAATTTTACATATAACCTCAAAAAAAATGGGGTTATCGATTACTCTCCACATTGAAGCAGCCCAAAGCAACCGTCAATCAATAAAGATTTAGTGACGAGACTGAATGGCATAATTATCTCTTTATTTTAATTTGTGACGGCCCCTATAAATAGAAAAACAAGAATTTTACTTATAACCTCAAAAAATGGGGTTGAAATATGGCAGATGGAGACTGAAATAGGGTGACCATGTATTCCAACGCAACAAGTATTTACCAAGTACTTAATTACCTAAATAATGACGCAAAACACGTAGGTAATATTAAATTATATAGGTACAAGCAACGTTGAGCTGTTGCCTACATATCAGTGTCCACTTGTAAATTTTTTGTAATATTACTCGAATCTGTTTTGGCTAAAAGCAAACGAAAGTGGAAAGGCGACTGACATTGGAGATGGAAAAATTTGAGTGAGTAGGTATGTATAAGCATACTTAAATAAATAGGTACACATAGTAAAAAATGCTTTATTTGTAATAAGTCATTCGAAAATGCGGTAGGTAATTAGGTACGGACGAGAGCAGGCCAAACTACCCGAAACTGTCAAATGTTCCTAATCAACCTTGAGCCTTAATGCTTTATAGATAAAGTTGAACATCTGATAATGAAATCTGACAGATATACAGTGTGTTAAATAACAGAGGGCGTTCCCTTAAACTCGTTAATATATATCATTAATAGATTAAAATAAAAATATCAGCATAGAAAAATAAGCATAAAAAAATCCGAATAAAAAAAATTCTAATTGGAAATAAATTTGAAACCTCCTGTTTTAAATCAAAATAGTAGTCGTCATGTATAATAAATTGCGACGTTGCCGTCTTTCATGTTCGCGTGTACAGTGTGTTTCTTTTACATGTCAATTTAAAATTTTTATTGAATATTTTCAAAATATTTTTTTTAGCATGTATGTATGCTATACTATTTCGGGTTAACGGGAACGCCCTCTGTTAGTTAACATACTGTATAATAGCTTCTTGTGTTTACTGCAAGGTGATTGACTTGAAACTTGTCAAATCAGATTCCATTTAACAAGTGGTGGCCCGGTTATATTATTATTAGTTTGATAAACTAGATTACGTTTTACAAGTTTTATAGATTATACAATAACTACCCCAAATTAGTATTAAAACATTACGACTTTCTTTTCAGTAAGATCAGCCAGAACTTAAGCTAGCATTTTCGTTAGTCCAGTCTGGTTACTATTATATTACCAATATCTGCATCTGAACTCCATGACGTCACACCAGTAATGACTGGCTAGCGACAGACAGCAACGAGCCGCAGGAAATTTGCGGGGGAAGGAACATATTCCACGTGGGTGCAGACATCCCTTACGGAGATCACTATAGTAGAAATTGATAAATTACATTTGACAAGCATGAGCGGAAAATCTAGAGATACCATAAAAATAAAATTAAATGCATACATCACATTTTTCATTACCATTAACTTTTGAAATAGCGCTGAAAATTACTCAATAAAATCAATCAAGGAAAGTATATTTTTAACACCTTTAAAGCGCTCCTCATGAAATAAAATTAAATCATATCAAAACTGCTTAAACATTAAACTGACTTATAATTTTTTTTTTATTAGTTATAAACTAGCGCTTGACCGCAATCCCGCCTGATGGTAAGCAGTGATGCGATCATTAATGGTATAACGCGCTAGTTTATGAAGAGCCTATTCACTCTAGCCTTGAAGACACTCAAAAATTATACAGTTTAGTTTAGCTTAGACAGGGGTCACAATAGCGAATAAAAATTTTAAACAGCTTTTTACAATATTTTTATAAATAAAAATAAAATAAGTTTTTTACCTTACCTATTTATTTATTTATATTTTTTCCATGCACATAATGAAGACTCGCGCTGTATTGGTATTATTAGCTGTATTGGTAGAGAGATACAGTAATATGAATCTTATAAATGACTTATCACTCTAGGACATGGATCGGGTTCAAAATTGGGATTTTTTATTCATGCGACAGTGACAGACACAGAAAAATAATAAGAAGTAGAAGCAAAGAGGTCACATCACAACTCATGGTGATGTGGGTAATGTTTATAAAAAAATATTTCAAATGCATATTAAGTATATAAAATATTAGTCATCTGCAGTTCTTCTCATGTTTCTCCGTACCTACGCGTATCTATTTATTTTGTTGCAATACTTACATCGTTACCCTATTTCGACGTGTTTACCTTCATTCAGTAGATAAATGGGCATTCTATAGTCCTTTTTTCGGTAACTTACTCGATAAATTTACTTTTTGCGTTGGAATACATGGTCACCTTATTTCAGTCGCCATCCGCCATTGTGCATTTTTATAGATTGAGATCGATTATACCAATGTTTTGAGGTTATATATAAAATTTTCAATTTACTATTAAATGGGGCCGTCACAAAAAAAAAATAAAGCAATAAAAATTCGTTTCAGTCTCGTCACTAAATCTTTATTGATTAAAGGTTTCTTTGAGTTGCTTCGTTGTGAAGGAATCGATAACTCCATTTTTTTGAGGTTATATGTAAAATTCTCATTTTTCTATTTAAAGGGGCCGTCACAAATTAAAATAAAGAGATAACTATGCCATTTAGTCTCGTCACTAAATCTTTAATGATTAACGGTTGCTTTGGGCTGCTTCAATGTGGAGTAATCGATAACTCCATTTTTTTGAGGTTATATGTAAAATTCTCATTTTTCTATTTATAGGGGCCGTCACAAATTAAAATAAAGAGATAACTATGCCATTCAGTCTCGTCACTAAATCTTTATTGATTAACGGTTGCATTGGGCTGCTTCAATGTGGAGTAGGTAATCGATAACCCCATTTTTTTGAGGTTATATGTAAAATTCTCATTTTCTCTATATATAGGGGCCGTCACAAATTAAAATAAAGAGATAATTATGCGATTCAGTCTCGTCACTAAAACTTTATTCAGTAACAGTTTCTCTAAGGTCCTCAGTTATGGAGATTCAAGTTGGCCGAACGTTCTGATATCAGGTCGTTCGGCCATAAATAAATGCTTAGCTAACTTTCGAAATATTCTGTCACAAATTCTTTGACTGGCATCTTTGTGCGTCACAAAATCGTCACTAAAACCTGGCGTATCAGTCAGCTCCCTATCTCGACTGGCCGAACGTTCTGATGTACATTCTTCTTTTTTCAAGGTGAGATTTAACCTCAACTCTTGATCAATGGCCTCTGTGGAATATAAACCACAATTTTACCAATAACACGTATAAGTAACAAATTATAGAAATTCTTTGAAAATTTTATTTCACAATAATGGCGGATATCGCCAAGACCAGTTGAAAAAGACGGCCGCGTGAACCGTCTATCAGAAAGGTTAGATGCAAAGTCATGATATGGCCACTATGCTGCGATATTTCAATATTCTTTATGAATTATTTACTGAATACACTTTTTACCACATAAAGCACGCGCTTTTATTAAGTAAACGACACTATAAATAATTGAAAAAAACCCAATGAAAAATGCGCGTGATACTCAGCTTTCCCGTCAAAACTTCTCCTCCTAACCTAATACGTTTAAGTATTCTGACTGACACATGCTTCTGTGGTCGCAATCCGCGTCATTCTGTACTAATTTAAATTCACCCTACTAATTACCTGTAAATTTACTCAATTTTTTTTTTGTTTTGGAAGGGAAATCATCGAATGACCTCTCCCGCTCTGGGCGGAGCTAAACCCCCGGATTTAATACTTACCTGTGGGCCAGGGCCACGGTTTCTTTTTTAACCAACCCGCAACCCTGACCCAGGAGGCATCGATCTTCGTGGACCCCATCACGATGTGCTGACATCTCTTTGAGGCGCGTGATACCACAACGCGCCATCAACCCGGGTTTGGGCGTTATCGGTCGGCGAGCTACCTACTGCTCGCCGCACGCAATCCCGCTCCTACGGTGGCCGGGAGTTCAACGTTGTCCCCTAAACAGGGCGTCTCCTGCGGCAGCTAGAGGCGTGAGGGCGCTGGGATTCCCGCTCCCTCACGCGCTCCACCTCCTACTTCGCCAGCACCACTACTTCGCAGAAGGAGGTGACGGCCTGCTGGACTTTATACAATTCCGCATAACCCTATACGTTTAACGTATACTGACTGAAACTCGCATTGACGCTTCTTTAGTCACAATTTGCGTCATTCTGTACCAATTTAATCTCACATAATTTACCCTTATCTGTTCCAACAGTGGCTGTCACACATTCAAATCTGCACAAACACGGACGCAATTTAGTATATTTGCAATGAACAAAACAGATTTAATTATCATTGGTGACAATGCGATTGTAGTAACCGAATTGAATTTATTTGCATTTGACACGATGGAGAGGGCCGCTGTTAAATATTTATGTACGCCGACTGATCCGCTTGTGAAAATTCTGTATGTATAAATATGAATTAGGTGGATGGTGATGATTGGACCGCTGCATTTTTATTGTGCGGTAAGAAATTATTGAATACTGGCTATTGGCCACGACTTGTGTGCAATCTAGGATAAAAACAAACCATGTTCTTATCCAGGTTATGGTCTACCTGTCTGCTAAATTACCAGGCAAATTCGTTCTGCCGTTTCAGAAAGGATAATATTGATACACAAATTTAGGAATCTGATATTTCAATAATTAAATAGGATGCCTATAGGGTAGCTTTAGGCTTATAAGATATCCTGCCTGCTTTAAGAGATTGCATCAGCGATAAGGCCGCCCTTGTATATTTGTATTTTTAATGTATTTTTTCTGTTATGTAGTTTTCTGGTGTACAATAAAAGTGTATGTTTGCATCATATTGTAGACGGCTCGAGTCAGGTTGCATTGTACTTTACCATCGCACTTACTTGCTTATCGTACTTACTTATAGACCTTTTTGGTGCAGCCGCGAGGCACAATTAACTGCTATTTTTTACATCGGGATTTATACTTTTTATTGTTTTTTTTTTTTATTTTCTGCCACCTGATGTATATTTATTTTAAATATATTGTTGTCTCTAAGTCTTTGCTGAATAAATCTATTTTCTTCCTTTTTTTTTGGTTCTCTGTTGTCCAAACTAATGTGTTCCTGTGATGTAGGTCATCATCATCATCTCAGCGTTAATCCCAGTCGCATCCGCAGCTTTTTTAGCTTTGGAGTCTGGGATCCGCTTTTACCAGCCTATCTGCTGATTTTGGCTAAACTTCGATATTTTCCGTGAAGCGACTGCCGTCTGACCTCCACAACCCGAAGGCGATATCCAAGCATTGCAATTAGACCAATTGTTAGACTTTTGAGTGCTCCAACAACCCGTAACGACTGCCACTAGATGTTCGTATGGCAGCCGGGGCCAACGGCTTAACGTGCTTTCCGAGGCAGGACCAGACCAGTGCAAATATTCATATTCATGCATACAAATACTTGCATTGTGCGGGGATCGAACCCGCGCTTCCTTGCGCAACGGCCGCGTTCGCTACCGCTAAGCCACGGAGGTTGTCCGTGTTCCTGTGATGTAGGTGTTGTGTGATAAATATGAATAAATAATAATAACTTAGATTGTATTTATATAAGCAATTATTGGGTTGCCAATAATGTATAATTTTACATTAATAAATTCTTTTGAAACTGCAGTTAAACCATAAACTGTGGGTAAATATAATATTATTTTATTATGGCTTTTAGAGTTTTGAAGTCAAAAGATTTAACATTGCTTAAAGATTTACTTAATCATTTTACGAGTTAAAATAATTTATAGCCTTACGCATTGCCAAATTCGAAGACTGTTACTAATTTTATAGCCGATTGCCTGCTTAGTTCTGAATCATTAATGGAAGTGTTTGAAGGTTTTTATAAAGAGCCGGTCGCAATTTTGGTAAAAACAAATGGCGGACAGGTAATTATGAAGTAGATTTTTAAGGCTAATTGCCTTAAAAATCTACTATTTAAACTAAATCGACAAAATGTTAGTGTAGTTAAGGGCATTGAGAGGAAAAGCTATTATAAAAATTAATTATACTTATAATCACAAATTATAGTGTTGGTAACAAAAATATATGTACATCGTGGACTGCGGTGTCGTATGGATGAAAGTTGCTCATTTGATTTACGTAGTAGCGGGGCAAATGCTGTGACGTTCCTTTGTAATAGGGGCACGTGGACAGAGTTGTTTTGGAAACTGGGGCCTGTCGAACGGTCACTTCGTATTGAGACGCGGACCAGGGCACTTCTCCGGTGAGAAACTGTCGGTTTGCCTATTTAAATTGTGATTGTCAAGATTCTATATTTATACTTCGTGCTTTAATTCAAAACTCCACCTACGAAATGGACCCTTACTACCAAACGAAGATGCTGTCGATCCTATGGCTCGGCCGTCGCTGACTTGCTGACTTCGTCACATACAATAAATAAATAAAACCCCGTCCGATCCAAAAGGATAACAAAAGTTAGGTATACACATGACCAAATAAAATATGAAATTTTACATAATCATCGTAGTAACAATAGTAATTAATTCTTAAATAATCTTATTTCCGCGTATTAATTCCAACTTCCCCAAAATTTGGTAATTTAAAAAAAGTGACAACACCATTTTATACAGTATTATTATGAGTGATGCTAAAATCTGCCGCGTGCCCTGCCCATCTTCACCCGCGCATGTATGCCTACCGTGTTGCCTACCGCACATATTGTATTCAGTTACCTTTTTCGAAATAATATTTATTTTTTAAGGGTATTTTTTTTAAGTTTAGCCTGGCTTTGTAGGCATTATTAGAATCAGTTATCGATACCTAACAATACCTTCACGGATCGGACAGGGTTTTCTTAACATTTTGTATAAATAAAATTAGCGACATCGAAATTCGTTGTTTAGCCGACTATCTCCAAACGTATACTTTGTAAACACAAGTTTGCCGAAGCGCATACTACTGAATGTGCTGTATGTGTGTGAACCAGTGCGTCCTACCCGTCATGACTTACGGAGCCGAGACGTGGACACTAACGGTCAGACTAGTCCATAAGTTTAAAGTCACTCAGCGAGCTATGGAGCGGGCTATGTTGGGCGTCTCTCTGAAGGACCGACACCGACACCGACACCGCTGAGAGGATTAGCAAGCTGAAGTGGCAATGGGCTGGTCACATATGCCACAGGACCGACAACCGTCGGGGTAAACGAGTCCTCGAGTGGAGACCGCGTCTCGGCAAACGTAGCGTGGGACGCCCTTGGGCTGGATGGAGCGACGACATCAAAAAGGTGGCTGGTAGTGACTGGCGGAGAACTGCTCAGGATCGAGTTTGTTGGCGTGCCATGAAGGAGGCCTATGTCCAGCAGTGGACGAGTAGGGGCTGATGATGATGATGATACTACTGAATGACACTTCCGACATCATTCCGCCATTATCATTCCATCATCGGACGATCCATGGTACGACGAGTATCCACCCATACGATGCTGACGCCGCTACGATCCAGTAGAAGTATTTTTTTTTAATCATAGCATCTTGTACATTGATAAAATATTAAACTAAGGTAGATATGTCACTAACGCACTAAAAATGAAGCGTACAAAAGGAGGTAAGTCCTGTATCTCGCTTTAGTCACTCTCGATACACTCGTAAAAACAAACGACAAACACTAACAGCGCAAACGACAAACAATAGCCATCTTTTTCTTCTCTATGCTTTAGATTGCGCCCCATCTCACTCACGCTGTACCAATATATGCCGAATAAAAATATGCATGTGTGCTGCTGCTGTGTTCGGCACATTTTTTTTTGGTCAGTTTGTTAGAATATATCGTATCTGTTTAATATTTTATCAATGATCTTGTAGCTTACCTTGAGAGGTCGTGACTTCTTAACCGGGCTATCCTATGGCTGCCTGAATAAATTTAAAGCCTGCAGCCAGGGGAGATCCAGACGAAGCGTTTCGTCTCGTCTTTTATTTCGCCTACATCGAATTACTGGAACAATTTGCCTGCGGTGGTCTTCCCGTCTGATAACTATTTAAGTTTCTTCAAGACTAGAGTGAAAAGGCTCTTAATAAACTAGTGCGCTTTAACACAAATGATTGCATTACTGATGATATTACCATCAGGCGGGATTGTGGTTAAGTACTAGTTAATAACATTTTTTAAAAAATGTAGGCTCGTTTATTTTTAAGGGTTTGTAGTACTTAATACTCAATAATTGCATTACACAATGTAGGCTTAGGTGGTAATAATAATTTAGCAAAGAAACAAACATGGAGCATTTCGGGCACTCAAAAAGAGAGATAAGTGGAGAAGAAGACTTATAAGCCTATAATGTTCCCATTGTTGGGACATTGTTGGGCCTCCTCCCGGTGAGAAGGAGTGCGCCATAATCTACCACGTTGGCCCAGTGTGGATTGGTATGACATGCATGTATGCATCGTAAACATGCCAGTTTCCTCACGAGGTTTCAAAATACAGTTTAGCGTTCACGATGCCTTTTCTTTTTTATCGTCTTTAAATTCACCAAAGCCGACTGCCTTGGTAGGTGCGATATTCCTTTTCTGATAATCGTACCGAACATCAACTTTATAGACTTTGGTCTCTTTCTTTGATAAAAGGTAGCGACTGAGAAGCCTTGGTACTCCAGAATCAATGTACTGAAACAGAAAAATAAGAGTATTTTACTAAACGATGGCACTTCATCAGCAACTTTGCTCGCACGTGGAGCAGACTTTTTTATGAGCAGTTTCTTATACAGCGTGGGATCTATGTATGAAATTTCAAAAAGATATCATGAAAAACCACAAAGTTATTAGCTTGTTATCTTACCAGCCCCCTATTCGGCGAACACATTTTTGTGAAATGATTGCGACCAGTTGCCATCAGTTGGGATCGTTCGGACCGCCCATTGGTCCGTTCGGCTCGAACGATCCCAACTAGTCGCAATCATTTGACAAAAATGTGTTAACCGATTAGGGGGCAGAACTGGCTCACTCTGTCAAGTGACCCGGGCATATATTAACTGATTGTCAAAACAAAAAATGTCCATGCACCGCGCCGCTCGCCCGGCCGCGCTTGCAGCGTGCAGCGGCGTGGCGCGGGAAGGGGGCGTGGGGGGCTGGCTCACGCGCCTACTACTACGATCTATCGTCAGTTGTATTGCGTAACATACTATTACTATCAATTGGATTCATTTTGAAGCATATTGCTAATCCATTGCTCGATAAGTTTGAAAAATCTGTCTGCTCAACAACGTAAATGAATGTTGTTGAACTGTCAAAATGAAACCCATTGCTACTGATAGTGTGTTACGTAATTTTTTAATTTTCTTTTATTAGGTATAAACTAGTGCTTGACTGCAATCCCGCCTGATGGTAAGCAGTGATGCAATCGTTGATGGTAAAGCGTACTAGCTTATTAAGCCTATTCACTCAAAAAAACTGAGTGAATAGGAAGGAAGACGGCAGTTGAGCGAGGTGATGCAATGTTTAATCCAACAACACGACCAACGATGCTGCGCCAGAGGATGATCTGGAGACCCTCCACGACCAAACATCCGACACAACAACATTAGGCACATCGTACCCGGCACACATCGCAACACAACTGCTCAGACCCGTCCTCCGTACGGCTTATCCAGACATCATGCCGGAACACGACGGATCGCTTGGCGGTAAGACTTTGTCTGGTGGGTGGTAACTTATGCCGGCGGCTGATGTTGTTGCCTACCACCGAGAAAAATTACACGTAATACCAGACCAGGGCCCCTGATCGACCGACCAATGAAGCTGCTACTATTCATCCAGAAACCCCTCAAATTAATTAGCGATTTTGGAAATAAATAATTATTTTTATCCTTCTACTTACAAATCTTGAATCAAATTGCTTTCTTAGCTGCCTCACAGTAAAGTCTCGGGGTCCCCATTTTGGTACTGGCCGTATTAAAAAGCTCCATGGCTGAAATTATAAAAAAATATTTTACAAACATACTCAAAGCTGCATTCACCTTTTTAGAGTTTCGTATAACGTTTATACAACATGGACATACCAATATGCCAATAAAGAAACACCTAAAGTACCTACCTATATTGTATTTTTTTATATAAAATTAAACTAGTACTTGACCGCAATCCCGCCTAATGGTAAGCAAGGTGATGCAATTGTTGATGGTAAAGCTCGCTAGTTTATGAAGAGCCTATTTACTCAAAAAAACTGAGTGAATAGGAACGAAGACGGCAGTTGAGCGAGGTGAGGCAATGTTATGCCCAACAACACGAATAATAATTCTGGGCCAGAGGGAGATTGATCTGGAGACCCTCCACGACCAAACTCCCGACACAATAACATTTGGCGCATCGCAACACAACAGATCAGGCCCGTCCTCCGAACGGATTCACCAAACAACAGGCGGAACACGACGAATCGCTTGGCGGAAAGACTTCGTCTGGTGGGTGTAAACTTCTGCCGGTAGCCGAAGCTATGGCCTGCTACCGAGTATCGGAAGTATCAATTGTTTCGTCTTTATTTGAAGTTGTCATTAACTTCAACTGGGTAAAATCACGCTTTCTTGAGTAAAAGAGCCTTGATGTACGATGGACAACAAAGTAACCTTATACGTCTTTTTTATCTTGGGGAATTCGTCGTAGATACCCTCCGTATGGTAATAACGGAGGGTTATATCGGATTCCTACCGACTTTCCCACTGTACCTTCCAGTACCATAAGCCATGGACCGAACATACTTGTACATTCGCTGCACCGTCTACTGGAAAAAACAGAGCGCTAAAAAATAAGTAAAATACCTAAAAATCCTTGATAATTACCGTTTTATGAACGATGAGATACCGGAACATAGTAATTGCTACGCCGACAAAAATAGGTATTAACATCAGAGACCAGGACCAAATATAATGACTGTTGTCTTTACCAACAGATTCAGTTCTCATAACAAGCCAGAGAGAGTTAAACATAAAGTAAATCTTCACCTAAAGAACGAAAATGCAAATTTTATATCCGACACGATAAAATGGAACACAATTAGCTGGTTTTAATACAATTAGCTGGTTTTTGGTCCTCGCAACCGGTTTGTGCGGCCTTCACAAGGTCTTTAGCTCATATATCACAACATCTGGAAAAATCATCTTAATAATATAAGCCATAAGACGACCACTGTTGGTCATAGGCTTTCCCAAAACACGTAGATTGATTCTGTGCTTCTTACGTCCAGCGGATGACACGGCTTCACAAGGTCGTTGGTTGACTTTGTGGGAGGTCTTCCAATGCTACGTCATCCGGTACGTGGTCGCCACTCCAGAACCTTTCGGCTCCATGAACCATCTGTTCTGCGAGTAATGTGCCTTGCCCACTACTACTTAAGATCAGAAATTCTTCGAGTATATAAAATATTCGAGTATATTATATTCGAGTTATTTTTATATAGAGTTTATTTTATATTCGAGTATATAAAATAAATATACTCTTTGTGTATATCCATACTAATATTATAAATGCGAAAGTCGAACGTCGAACTCTGTCTGTTTTCTGTCTGTTACGCTTTCCCGCTTAAACCTCCTAACCGATTTTGATAAAATTCGGCACAGACAATCTTTAGACCATGAGAAAGGACATAGGCTACCTTTTATCCTGGAAAAATTTGATATTCCCGAGGGAAATCTAAAAATCGCGATATAACCGAACTCCACGGGGCGAAGCCGCGGACACAATTCACTGGCCGACTCCCTAACTGTATTAGTTTTGAATTTTGAGGCCTAAATTCTCCCTTGGGGTTACTTTAAATAATTGTACTGGTGACCGTTAAAAGATCGTGGCCATGACTCGTTAGGTTGCCAGTTCGAAATGAAGTCCGTTCGCTACGCCGTGCGGCGGTCAGTGGAAGGACGCTCACTACTATGGTCGCATTCCGTTAACTTTAAGTTTTCGGCAGTGTTCGCCGCCGATAAACACAAAAATCAGAGGAGGTATTCAAGACTTACAGTGTAATAAATTGGAACAAATTGTATACTCAATATTTTAAGCCGTGTGGGTGCTACGCCGTAATGAAATGTATAGTCGTCCACAAGCCTTCCTACGGGATAGCAAATATACAGAAATAAAATCTCCGCCAAAGTAGCTATTCCTTTACCATAAATCCATAGTATAGCTCGAGACTGCAAAAAAGAACAGTTTGCCACTGTTAAAACGTCATTTAATAATTCATCAACTTGTACCACTAGCCCTTAAGTTAATTAGGAGCAATAATTGTTAGATAAGACTTTTAGCTGTGCGATTTTTACTAGGTGTTAGTAGTTTTGAATTTCATGACTGCAAATTAAACTGAAGACTGCGAGCTATGGTCCTACATTTATTAATTCCTGTGAGATCCCAAAAAAAAAAATATATGTCGGAGATCGTCGAAATTATTTGAAGAAAAGTTGCTCATTTGATTTACGTAGTTCAGGAGTTCAAACACTTGTGACGTCATTTTGTGATGGCGGCACATGGACGGAGTCGCTTTGGAAAGTGGGGTTCGTCGAACGGTCACTTTACATCGAGAGGCGGACCAAGGCACTTCTCCGAACCGAAACTGTCGGTTTGCCTATTTAAATTGTGATTGTTAAGACTAAAGGGTATATCTACACGTCGTGCTTTAATTCAAAACTCACCTACGTAATGGAACCCGTACCACTACACCAAGATGCTGTCGACCCTATCGCTCTGCCGTCGCTGTCTGCGACATATACAGTATGTTAACTAACAGAGGGCGTTCCCGTTAACCCGAAGTAGTATAGCATACATACATGCTAAAAAAAATATTTCCATTCGAAAACAAAATGTTTTAAAAAAATTTCCAATAAGAAAATATTCAATAAAAATTTTAAATTGACATGTAAAAGAAACACACTGTACACGCGAACATGAAAGACGGCAACGTCGCAATTTATTTATACATGACGACTACTATTTTGATTTAAAACAGGAGGTTTCAAATTTATTTCCAATTAGAATTTTTTTTTATTCGGATTTTTTATATGCTTATTTTTCTATGCTGATATTTTTATTTTAATCTATTAATGATATATATTAACGAGTTTAAGGGAACGCCCTCTGTTATTTAACATACTGTATTTTATGCATGTGTCTTGAAATACCGTAAGTATCGTTTGTCTGCAGGACCACGAATAAAAGTATGCATTATACCTACCCAGATTTAATCAAAAGCAGTTCACTTCTTTAATTTTGATTGAAATTTTATGTTGTTTCGAACTTAGCATGTTTATGTCGAACCTATTTGGGTTTATGTAATGAGTCGTACCTATAGAAACATCTAATTAGTTATTTCCCCATAAATATGCAAATAAAAATTGACAGTTTTGGAAATTGGTGCTCTCATGACTGTACTCGTGTTGCGCAAGAAAACAGACCGACGCAATTACTATACAATATGTATAGAAAACTCCGTCCGACCCATAAGGATAATAAAGGTTAGGTAAACACATGGCGCTCAATCCTTCTCTGTATGAGAGAAGACCTATGCCCAGCAGTGGGACGATAAAATGGTTGATAATAATGATGATGATGAAATACATGACGAAATCAAATATGAAAATTTATATAATCATCATAGTAACATCATCATCATCATGATACAAAATTTTTGGAAATAATCTTCTTTTTTCCGCGAATTGATTCCAACATCCCCAAAATTTGTTATTTTTTTTTTTTAAAGTGTCAACACCATTTTTGACGGTATTAGGTATTATGAGCGATGCAAACGCGTGCCACGTGCCCTGCCCCCCTTTGCCTTCACATGTATTGCTTACCGCACATGTGTTAAGTTACATCCTTTTGCGAAATAATATTTATTTTTTTAGCGGGAATTTTTTTGCAGGCGTTAGTAGAATCAGTTACCGATACCTAACAATACCTTCACGGATCGGACAGGGTGTTCTTTACATATTGTATATACTTACAGATGTACGGGTGTATTCTCAGCCTAATTAAAAGAGACAATTTTTGATATTTATTGATATTTTAGAAAATAAAATACTTCTAAAATATATTTCCGGATCTAAATTATTATATGGAAACCGAAAATAAACAGTTCCATACTTACATCGATAGTAGTCAAGCAGTGAAAAACTATTCCAACAACAGTTGTTACCGCTATCACTTCCCAACGTTTCCAATGTGGCCACTCATAAACCACTGTTTCTGTTATGCACAAATTTGTTACCACCTGTAACAAGTGTAGCGAATTAAAGCGTAAAACCATCAACTCAGCGTAATGTAGTCTACTGCCGGGCAAAAGCCAGTTCATGTCGACCACCTTCTTAAGTAAGTCAGTCCGTTTTGCTGGGCATCCCACACTACGCTTGCTGATACGCGGTGTCCATTCTAGAAGTCGTTTACTTGTATCCGATTTGTCACTTCAGTGGAATTAAAGCGTAAAGCGAAAAGAAAAGGAGCAATTGTTAGGAGCGAGTCGAACAGCGCTATCAATGATGATGATGATGAAGACCCAAATCCGAAATCAGCACCCTAAATGCGGCCCACATTTTCAATCAGAATCTGAAAGATTTTGAAGAAAATTTCTAATCAAGTGTTTCTAATCAAGAACACTTTGTGCTCACATCAACTTAAATAACGCAATAAAAGTTTCTGAACTGTCAACGTTAAAAGGAAATATTATTTTGTTAGGCAGTCACCCTGTCGATGAGGTTGAATTTCTACCGGAAAAACTACCCTTAGAGAAAACAATGCTACTTACAAGAATTAACGATTCACAAAGCATACTGAATACCGTATAAAGTATGCTTAATAAATCGCCCAAATAAAATTCTTGCCAAAACATGGGCCATAAATAGAACCAAGATTTTTCATCTGAAATTAAAAGATCACCTTTAAGATAAATAAAAATACAACTCTGACAATAACTACAAAATAGTGTCACTTTTCAAGCAAACTGATGAAGTAGGTGGCATCAAATCTGAGATTAAACTATGTAAATAAATTTTCTTACTGTTAATTGCTTAAAAAGTGAATTATTCAAGCAACGGGCAGTTTCTTATTTACTAAGTTCATTCTTCTTCTTCTTCTTCTTCTTCAGCCTATAGATGTCCACTGCTGGACAAAGGCCTCCCCCAAGGCTTTCCACGCTGACCGGTCTTGTGCTGCCCGCATCCATCGGCTTCCTGCGACCTTCACCAGGTCATCGGTCCACCTTGTTGGGGGCCTCCCTACGCTGCGTCTTCCAGTACGTGGTCGCCACTCCAGAACCTTACTGCCCCATCGGCCATCGGTTCTACGAGCAATGTGCCCTCATTCATCCATTACTATATTTATTGTGGATCAAACATTTGTGTTTAAGACCTATGTATATTATATACATAGGTCTTAAATAACCAATAATATATATATATATATATAAATAGATCGTCCGCCCTTGCCAATGAAGGTTATATATTAAGAATCATGTTTTTGCCCTTCATTATGAGTATCCCCATCACAAAACAAAAAACTAAAGGACAAGATCCTGAAAAACGTTAACAGTGATGGTACTATAATCTTAGGAAAGATACAATCATCCTACCAGACGGGTGTTGTGTCTGGCGGACACTTGCCCAATGTTTGATGTTGGGGGGTTGTATGTGTATATGCTAGTTGCACGTTGAACTCTGTTTGCAAGGTGCAGGATCTGTGTATGACATCAGAATGATGCGTTGTTTGCATGTGGCGTTTGTAGATCGCGCTACAATTTTATACATACAACAGCTATCTTTTAACCATCTCTAGATCTAAACCATTCTTTACACACCTAATGTAAGTAACACAATCTATTTACCCGTTAGAATGTTTTGCGGGTGTAACATACATAAATGGCGAAAAACACAACCGTTGTTGCGATACGCCCGTTTTGACTTTGGTGTCGCAAGATCGTAAAGGATATGTGTAGGGCGTGTATTGCAGATATTTATAAAAAGCGAAATATGAAAAATTAAAACACCTTTGAAATAATTCATAGTAAATTACCCACTTACTAAATTGCGTATCATGCATCTCCGTATGAATCAATTCTTCGCAGTAAATTTTGACCCTTACGCTCAGTATACCTCTGAATATGTATATTAACGCGTTAGATATTATCATTGTTGCACTGTCTGTGGTTGGATCAATCTGTAATTATATACAACATATTCGTAACTGATTACTGAGGACTGGAAATAACCTCACAATAGATTATAACCTCATAATAGACACCTCCATGTCTTGGTAAGTACGTTAAGCTATTGGGCCCGTCTTTCTTCGACTGTCGTTACAGGTTCAAAGCCCAAGTCTGATATCTAGTCTTACTAAGGGGTATTGTGTCATTCATATACCCAGTAACTAGATGTGGAGATCAGATAGGCAGTCGCTCCATGTATAATTCTGGTATTCTGCTGCAATCGGTTAGACTCAAAGCCGATTCAACATACTTGGGAAAAGGCTAGCCAGATGATGGTAACTCCTATTCATTCAAATTCAATTCAAAGTTTCAAAGTAAAAGTTGGTGAAGTAAGCTATTAATAAATAGGAATAATAATAAGATAATCCATACTAATATTATAAATGCGAAAGTAACTCTGTCTATCTGTCTGTCTGTTACGCTTTCCCGCCTAAACCTCTCAACCGATTTTGATGAAATTGGGCACAGACAATCTTTGGACCCTGAGAAAAAACATAGGCTACCTGTTATCCCGGAAAAATTTGATATTCCCGAGGGAAATCTAAAAAGCGCGATATAACCGAACACCACGCGGGCGAAGACGCGGACGCAAAGCACACAATCTTTAGACCCTGAGAAAGGACACAGGCTACCTTTTATCCCGGAAAAATTTGATGTTCCCGAGGGAAATCTAAAAAGCGCGATTTAACCGATATTTACGCGGGCGAAGCCGCGGGCGGAAAGCTAGTAATAGTAATAAGTAGAATAGATGACTATTAACAGCTCATTCTAACCTTACTTCACAATAATCATATCATCATCATCAGCCGACAATGTTTCCACCGTTAGGACACGGGCCTCATCTCGGTGAGTGGGAGTGGGCTGTGATCTACCACGCTAGCCCAGTGCGAGTTGGTAGATGTCACATGTCTTCGAAGTTTTTGGCTTTAGAAGATAGAAGCCGGTTTCCTCATCGTTTTGAGAGCAGCGGTGATGAAATAATTTACACAAAGTAAAGCGTCTCATGGGGTTGGAACCTATGACCAACAACGTGTAAGTTGCGGCCGCTGCCACTAGGCGACCGCTGCTGTAAGATAATAACAAAATAGCGTAATACCTCTTGAGTGCTTCTAGATGTCAGAACATGAACTACTGGAGGTGCAGTTACCGACTCTGCAAGCATCGCGACGTCTGTGGTCTGTAAAATTGAAATATACAAATGAGTTTAAATGTCTCGCCATCGCAACGGGATAGACTGGAAACTACCACCAATATAACTGAGAGAGGCAATGCAGCACCCTAATTACGTAATATGCCATTCCTGTTCAGTTGAAATCATTTCGAAGCAATATGCCAATCCATTGCTTCATATGTTCAAAAATGTTTCTGCTCTAAAATGTAAATAAGGAAATGAATGTTGTGAAAATGAAACCCATTGCTACTGATAGTGTGTTACGTAATTACTCTGTAGGATATGATGAATATATGTCCTCAACTCGGCCACACCTAGGACGAAAAAGAAATTATTTATAATGCTACTGGATATTCTTTGTGTCCTATTTATAAATGGTGTCTTTCAGGGATGAGAATAGATAGATCGACCTACACACTATCAGCGTCCGCGAACGCATCAGTAGACGTGTAGACAAAGTATTAGTACTAACCCAAAACTCATAAGAATCTTCTAATAAGTTCCAATTTAGGCGTGTTATTTGTTTTTTACTGATCTGTGGGTTCAAAGTACCATCATATTGCACAATTAGCAAATAAGCTAACGCGCAAAGATCTACGAAATTGATCCCCCATTGACTGTAATGAAGAGCCTGTAAATTAATGGTTATATATTTAAATTATTTTATACATTCCTCTTTACGTGACCAGAGGATTGGCCTGTTTCTTGGCCAAAGAATTAGCTTATACGCATGCAATGCTGCTAGTTTTTTGAGCAATTTTCTTGTTGATAGGCACGTGGACGATTTTTTTAATACCCTAAAATTCTTTGGTTTTTATTACAAATACATATTATTACATAATGTAATGTGTGTAATGTTATCGACTGATGCTCATCGGAGCTCATGTCAACTAATGGCGGTGTTCCTCAGGGGTCTGTTCACTCTACATTACAACCAAACGCCTAATGCCCTAACCTATGGGTATGAAGATTACAGCATAGTTGTAGATACCTACCAAGTACTCGGAATAATAAGGAACTAATCTGAACCGAAAGAGAGGCTATAGAAGAGCGTACGAATGTCACGGTACATATGTATCTCATGACTTTACCACAACAAGAGCCCTTGATATTAGTTTCAGATCAATAAAATATCCCTCTTAATCTTTGCACTTGATCCAGGGCAACAATACCTATGTAAATAAATAAAATTTTCACTAAGAGCGCAAAATCTTATGACTGATTGGCGTTTTACTCAACCTTCCAAAAATATCTCTTCCAAGCATGCATTTGTAAAATTTGTACAAAACCCCAGATGACAAGGAAGATTGAAATGTTCCAGCTGGTAGTAATACGATCCATCTGCTCCCTGTAACATAAACATACACATTAACAGCCTCACGGATCGATCGATCAGGTTAAGCTACGATTGCCGCTGTAAGTTCCTGGATGGGTGACCATCTTCCCATAAAAAGAAACCCTCAGTTTGCACATGAAGCCATTCAATTAACAGTCATTACGGGTCATCAGTAGCCAGAAAGGTGGTATTATCCAGTATTGTGGAGTTTAGATTCCATGTAAAATACTGTTACGGGCTAGGGGTACTTAAACGCCGGTTAAGGGTTACGAAGTTTATTGGCAACGAAAGTACAGACGATCGTAGGCAATGACAAGTAGAACGTAGCTGATGTCGCACCGAAGACTTCTCTTACGTCCACGAAGTCCGTGTCGTAAACACACAATAACACTACAGATGTTACTTCACGTAGTACTCAAAGTTCTCGTTACAGTTTTCGCAGTAGGTATTCTCAATTATCGCTTCTTATCTGTCGCTTGTTCTCGTATCGCTAGTCGAATGCAGACTGACTCTGACTCTGCGCCGGCGTCACGGCGCTATATATAGGTCAGCTGATCGAACATTCCAGATTCGTCTAGACGTAATAATAATACCGCATAACTTCGAGGTCATTTAGTAAGTACCTATGGTAATTCCCGGAAACGGGTTTCTTGAAATTTCGATTTCGACACTTTGTTGACAAAATTGTTGAGACCTGTACCATTCGATAGGCCATCCTAAGTCTAGCAATGCGTTTTTATATTCTACCTAGAAAATGTCTAGATCTGGGGATATAGGGCTTAAAAGTGACACACTGCATGTCACGCTATATTGAACCTTATGCCATCGACATAAGGTCCATTCGTAACAATACTATTTTTTCTTGTGTGTTACAAAAATAACAAAAAAAAAAAACACACAAATCCTTAGCTATTTATATTTTTCTCCAATCATGTCCATGGTTTGCTTGAGAATTTAAGTCTATAGATATTTAACAAAATATAACCTGTACCTACTCTGTATCTATTTAAATCATTATTTAACTCTTTTTTGTTTTCGGGGGAAACCTTGAAAAGGCACCGACCTCTGGGGAGGGTGGGATTTATACCTCACTTGAACCACCCCGATGATCATCATCTAAACATAGGGGTGGTCCTGGTTCCTTTTATATGACCATTTCCAGAACCGCCCCTTTGCAACGCCTGTAAAGGCATATGTATATCTGGGGAGACTGTAAAGGGGCTACTCTAGGCCTCGCTGTGAAAGGCAGCGCGTGACCACTGTGCCATCGTCTTTCCTGGGGCCACTTGATGAGTGCACGGAGTCCTCACTCTATAAGGTCCACTTACCATTTGTGGGTAAGCTTTAATGTTAAGGCGTATTAGGCGCGAAAGCCGTTGCCTCCCCAACGCCTCCTTCTCCGAGCAGCATCAATCCTCTCTCGTACATCATCATTTGCCTAGCTTTTCCGAACTATAAAGAGCACCTATCTGACCTTCATAACCCAGATACCAACTAGTTGGTTACTACTCCTCTCAAAGACTGGTTGTCAGATTATCAGGTTATGCGTAACGACCGCCAAAGGCCTAGGAACCACAGCCGGGACCAATAGCTTAACGTTATTATCGAGGCACAGGGAAGACTCGATTTCGGACTGTAATGTTTCGATGTCGCCTTCGGGTTGTGGAGGTCAGACGGCAGTCGCTTCACGGAAAATGTCGAAGTTTAGCCATATCAGCAGTTGGACTGGTAAAGCGGACCCCAGACTCCAAAGCTGAAAAGGCTTCGGATGCGACTGGGATTAACGCTAGGATGATGATGATGACAGGGAAGACTCGATTTGTAAAACTGGTCAGTCATCCAAAAACTAACTGCGGCGAGCGTATCTGCAACTGATCAGTTGACCTGCAAGGTAAGGTACCTGTAAGGTAATCGCGCAACAAACTATCAGTAGCAATGGGTTTCATTTTGACGGTTCAACAACATTCATTGAGTTATTTACGTTGTTGAGCAGACATATTTTTAGAAATTATGAAGCAATGGATTGGCAATATGCTTCGAAATGATTACAACTGATAGCAGGTGCGGCTTTACTTATTTAACTATGGGGTCCTTCCATCCCTCCCCTCAACAAAGTTACTACATATAAAATAGGGGTGGCCTAGTGGTATCGGTCGCGACTTACAAGTTGTAGGTCGTAGGTTCGAACCCCATCAGGCGCTTTACTTTGTGTAAATTATTTCATCACCACTGCTCTTAAAAACGTAAGAAAAACCGCCATGTCCTAAAGCCCAAAACTTCGAAGACATATGACATCTACCAACCCGCACTAGGTCAGCGTGGCACATTACGGTCACTCCTTCTGACCGAAAGGAGGCCTGTGTCCCAGCAGTGGGCTGGCATAAAGGCTGATTATTACTAAATATGATGCAGTATTAAACGATTCCTGCTTAAAAACTTGAAAAGTTTATATGTAAACTTGTTGTTCTTTAACGCAAAAACTAATCAACGGTTTTGAATGAAATTTAGCTCACATATGGTTTACAAACAGGATCAACAAATAGAATAGTTTCTATCTGGTTTTTCCTACAAGTGGGCTACTAGGAGCACAGATACTAAATAATAATAAATTACCTGTAGTAGGTCACTTGGGATACCTGAAAATATTCGCCGGTACTATTATGAAAGTAGAAAGGCCCAAGAAGTTGATGAGAATCATTTACAAACATCTTAGCGAATTCCCGTATCTCGTAGCAATTAATTCTTAGGTTGTATTTCTCGTCTAGATAGGTTTTATTTTTACATCTGTAATAGTAATGATCATTATTTATGTGTGAAATTACAATTTCAATTATACCTGCAGTGTAATTGCGTCACACCCACTATCAGTTGCAATAGACTTCATGTTGATAGTTCAGCAACATTAATTGCGTTATTTAAATTATTGAGCGGACACTGCAATGGCAATAGCAAAATGCGTAGCAAATGGCGTAGTTTATTTATTTATTTTTAGATTTAGTTATTCAAGTAAATACCTGTTCCAAGGATTCTTCGCAATCATCCCATACGTTGTGTAATGGAACATCACAACCATCAAATCCACACAAGAAATCATTTCAAGAAACCCAACCAGGACGAATAAATATTTTAAACCTGAAAAGAAACAATAGTATCTTTGAAACTATTTGAAAATGGTTTGAGCTAACTAGCCAATAGCTGTTTACTAGACAGGCAAGCAAAATGAAATCAAATCAAAATATTTATGGGTGAGGATGTGATAAATAATGTTTTTTAGTAAATTTGGCCATTTTTGGAAATTTGTCCATGACGTCGCGAATGTGTCAATTAATCTAATTCACAAATTATGGATTTTATTTGTCTTTTAAATATGTAGGGGAAGGTGAGGTATAATGATCCCCTTAAGGGGAAAACTTAACTGTGGCTAAAGTTAAAGGCTAAATCGCAAAATTTCTATTGTTAGAGGTAGTGAATTTACTTAACTATGTAAGTGCATACTAATTTTTTATTATTTAATTAGTATTTTTTTTGTATTAGAGGTTTTTGCTAAAGTTAAGTAAAGGATCATTTTATACACACCTATGTATAAAATGATCCCCGGGGTAGGGGTAAAATAATCCCAGGGATCATTTTATACCATAAGTTAATAAATATCAACGAAATGAAACAGCTGCTTATTTTAATCATAATTATATATTGTCCATAACAATTTAAGTATGTAAGCAAGTTAAACAAAACTTTTGCAGACTTTTAGTTTCATTAGAGATATTTTTTGTAATTATCTACTACTCATTCAACAAAACTAAACATTAGACATTGCAACAAACTTTTAAAAGGTACACTACACAACCAACAACATACCTAGTTAAACAATAAGTAAACAAATAAATTCTTCTAAATAAAAAATTGGCAGTAAGTACTCATTTCTATCAAATGTTTCTTTTCAATGTCATGAAGCAATAGAAAAATCAAATCATAATTAAAATGATTATTTTCTTGTCAAGAAATAGACATATAGCTTTTTTTTTCTCACGTTATGAAATGATTAATATAAAGTTGAATATCGCAAATGAAGACGCCTTCATCGTCACTATCTCGTCCCGCACAAGCTTCATGTCCCCATTTAAGACACACAACGCACCTAATCCACCCTTCGCCTTTATGGTCTTTGGAGTAGCTTGAAAGCTACTGAAGTACAGAAGAGGCATTCGGTATGACTCTCTTCTTCTGAAGAATCTGATCCGTTTTGCTTCTTTTTTTGCCTTTTCCCTTTCCGCTTCTCGTTCCTTTCCCGACTCCTTTTCCTTTCCCAAGACCTTTCAATTTATCGTGCTGTTTGTTGGTCACCCTTTTTATGTTATGTGTTTGTTTTCTTTTTGGCTTCCTCTGCAAGGTACTTTTTGTAGTGTGTGCTGGTCAATACTGATGTGTCTACTCCATGGAGCAATACTCTTATTCGTTTTGCAGTCGCTCTTTTTCCAACTATCTTTGGTGTTGGTCGTACTTTCCTGGGTGTAACAACACCAAAAGATGTGGTTGGAAGACCAACAGTCAAGGCTGGAGATAATAATCAAATAAATAATCTTTCAGAAGATTCTGACGCCGAGGTGTTTTCTGGAAAGGACGAAGGTTGCCGTGATGACTGTGGTGTTTGTGGAGATTTTTGAATTATCATTTAAACTCTCTACTTAAACAGACCTTAAACTGTCTACTCGCGGTTTTGTAAGGCTTACCATCTCTGACGGCGTTAAATGCCTTTCGCAATTGTTCTTCAGGCCAATTTTGACTATTAGTTTTATGTAGGTAGGTATATAAATTCTCTGCATGATCTGTAAAAACAAAAAATACTAATGGGGTAAAATGATTCCAGGGATCATTTTAAACACACAGGAAGGGATCATTTAGCCCCAAACACCAAATTCGAAGATATCGATAAAAATTTTACCCTTCGAATGCCACGTACGGAGATCAAAACATGTTAAATATTAGCCAACTGCTAATAATATCCGCAAATAAAACAACATTTCAATAAATACGAACATGTAAAAAGTAATGAAAGTCTAAAAACAGGCTTACCTTAGATCAGAGCCACACTTTTTAATAATTTTTTGATAAAATCACGCCAAGCGGTTGCAACGCCATAACACTTGGAGAGGCAACTGGCGGGGACGCGGGGAACATGTTTCATGCTCATTTGGATAGATAGCACTAGTTATGTTTGATTCAAGGTGGGGGATCATTTGACCTGCAGGGATCGTATTACCTCACCTTCCCCTAGTCCTGGTATGTATCAACATCTTTTAAATATTTATAGCTTGGAAAGTGTTATTTTTTTTAATATTGTCTGTGTGGAAACTGTTTGGTGAATGATTGTAAATAAAAAAAAAATAATGGACATGAATTACACATTCTTCTTAAAATAATTTAGTTTCATTAGTGGCAGGCGATGTCTATCTGTGTTCATCAGTGGAACTTTTTTTTAAATATATACCTACGGACAAATCACACAGATTGAGCTAGCCCCAAAGTAAGTTCGAGACTTGTGTTATGGGATACCAACTCAACGAAACTATATTTATAATAGTTACATATATATAAATAAACATCCAAGACCCAGGCCAATCAGGAAAGGATCGTTTTCCATCTTGACCTGGCCGGGAATCGGACCCGGGGCCTCCACGTCGTCACAGGCAGGCGTGTTGACCGTTGCGCCACGGAGGACGACAAAATACGACGACGACTTTAAATAAAGGCAATTAATCCATTAAGCTGACGTCTTTTAACCATTATCAAAGTTGATATTTTCGATATTTCTTCATATTGTTGACTGAGTACTGGTCACCTGAGCAGCTGATGCCTGGACATTGAGGCTTGGTTTCCAGCAATAACAAAATAAGAGTTAACAACAGCTTAGTGAGCATAATAAAGACAATATTTTAACGTACCATAGCAAATAGGCACCATTCTAGAAACAAACACATGCTCCTCTGGTACATACGCCGCCAGGAAATAGTGAACAAAGCCATGAGGAAAGCTCTTGAACAGTACATTGCAAATATATAACCAAAGAAAACTGAAACAGAAAATTATCATATTCATATTGTAAAGGCATTAGTTCGTGAGTTTCACTCTCGACAGCCTCCGTGGCGTAGCGGTAGCAGACGCGGCCGCTGCGCAAGTTGGCGCGGTTTCGATCCCCGCACAGTGCAAGTATTTGTATGCATGAATATGAATACTTGCACTGGTCTGGTCGTGCCTCGGAAAGCACGTTAAGCCGTTGGTCCCGGTTGCCATACAAACATCTAGTGGCAGTTGTTACGGGTTGTTGGAGCCCTCAAAAGTCCAAAAGTAGGTCTAGCTGCAATATTTCGATGTCGTCTTCGGGTTGTGGAGGTCAGATGGCAGTCGCGTCACGGAAAATGTGGAACCTTAGCCATTTCAGCAGTTGGACTGGTAAAAGCGGACGCCAGACTCCAATGCTGAAAAGGCTTTGGATGCGACTGGGATTAACGCTGGGATGATGATGATAATGATGATGTTAGTTCGTGAGTTTGTGATTGTATGGTTGTTACTTCTGCCGATGACTGATTGATTATTTTAGTACCTAGGTTTGAAGAAACGCTATATCAATAATATATTTTTATAATTAGCTGAGTTCGGCGTTTCCTATTTGACTATTCTGAGTAGAAAGGCTGAAACAAACTTTTTATGCACATGTTCGTTACCATATTTTATCTTCTTTATTTTTGCATTAGGAATTGCCATAATCTCCACGCTTGACAGGCGGGTCGAGTTGAGTGAGAGTTCCCTTAGTTGCCTCTTACGCCACTCACGTAAAAGTGATTGACATCCGACACCTCACATCAGATTCAGTTAAAAACGAGCGTCAGGCACTAGTTGTTTGGCATTTTTGCTGAACTGCACCTTTTTGGTTCATCCGCGAGGGGCACTTTACTGCTGTTTTTTACATCGGAGTTTTTACCTTTCATTTGATTTTTGTTTATTGCTACCTGACGTATGTTTATTTAAAATGTATTATGTGACTTTAAGTCTATGCTGCATAAATATATTTCCTTCTTTCTTTTTTTCTAAAGGCTGTGACTCTTTGCAAGTCCAGACATAATCTGTTAAATCATAGTGACTGGTCAAATCATATGAAGACCACGTAGAATCGATGATTGAGGTGAGAGAGGTATTATGAAGAAAAGAATACTCAGATTGAGATGACCTGTCCAGTCAGTATGATGTTACATACAAATGCACGGGGTTAAGTCGTCAAAGTCAATTAGTCATCTTCTTTGTCGCGTATTTTAAGACCGTCTCCTTAAAAAGACCTTCATGGATTGTACTTTTTTCTACTACATATGATCTTGGCAAGACCTTCAAAAAGATCTCATTTTTTAAAATGGAATTTTTATTACATCATCTCAAACTTTTTCGTCTGTGTATTGCATGTCGCGGGACGGTCAGCTGCGGAGCAGGGATAAAGTGAAAAACGCTCGTCAGAGCAGTCAAAGCCAATATTCCGGCGCCTGTAATAATAAGAAAACCAGCCAAGTGCGTGTCGAACTCACGCACAAAGGGGTCCGTATCATCGATTTATGAAATTTAAGGATTTAAGTTATTTGTATGAAAGATTACGCGGTAATAAGCGGTTTACGAGGTATTAAAAAAAACTACTTACTAGATCTCGTTCAAAACATTTTCATTGGTAGTTTTTACAGAAATGTACATCATATGTTTTCTTTAGATTTTTCATTTTCTTATTTAAGAAGTTAGAGGGGGGGGGGGACAACTTTTTTACACTTTGGAAGCGTCTGTCACGCAAACTATTCGGTTTAGAAAATAAATATTTTAGAAACATTGATATCATTTTTGAAAACCTATCCATAGATACCCCACACGTATGTATTTGATGAAAAAAAAATTGAAAGTCATTATTTATATTTTTGCATCAAAATCTTAATGCGGTTCACAGAATACATCTACCTACTAAGTTTGAATAGTATAAGCTCTTATAGTTTCGGAAAAAATGGCTGTGATATATGGACGGACAGACGGACAGACAGACATGACGAATCTATAAGGGTTCCGTTTTTTGCAATTTGGCCACGGAACCCTAAAAATGACGCATATAACGAAAAAAAGGTTATACTTTTACTGTGGTTTCATACAACTACACAATTATTTTTATTTTCTGCTTCTTCAGCCTACTGAGGTCCACTGCTGGATTAAGGCCTCCCCCAAGGTTTTCCATTACATGAGGGGTTTGCCATAATGCTTACGCTTGGCAGACGGGTTGGATATCACAGTTTTTTTTTCTTCTAGCTACGATTATTTAATGAACCTTACATGTTAATATGTTGCCGTTGTGATGTAACTATCTCCGTTTTGGATTGCGTTGAAGTAAATGCTCTGTAGTATGCCAGTCTTTCACATTTAGTCGATTGGATGAATGGACGTTCAGATGGCGGTTCTTTCTGGAAAACATAAAAATACTGGTCTTTAGCATAGGGTAGGTCACAGATTGGGTTCTCAACAACAGGAACTGGTGATACGGCGGGACATGGAGATACTACATATATTGCCACACGCGACCAACACGTCACACAGACGTTACGCGTCAATCCTTGTATCGCAAAATTACATACACGTGTGCGAAGATTTTGCTATTCAATCATTGCATGCGACTTTTGTTTACACAAAGGCATGCGTGCATGCGTACTTTGCCTCGTCTAAAGACAGGGTAGCGTCCTTGCACAAGTAATGCCTGTATTAGCACTGCTAAATATTTAATTCGGTTAAAATGAACTGTTTCTCAAGACTTTTCTAACTTGTATATGTTCATGCCAGAATTGAATGCTATTTTAATACACATGCAATTTTACTGTACGTGTTGTTCATACCCAGTCTTTAACGGCAGCTAACTTTTTATGACACACTAGCTGCGCCCCACGGTTTCAGCCGCGTTAGTTTTGATATGTTTTACCCACTCCTATTGGTCACAACGTGATGTTATGTCACCTAAACCTACCTGGATTAATGGGCTATCCATCGCAAAAAGAATTTTTCAAATCGGACCAGTAGTTCCTGAGGTTAGCGCGTTCAAACAAACAAATAAAATCTTCAGCTTTCTAAATTAGAAAAGATGACAATTGTTATTTATGATTTTATGGTAAGCCACATAAACATGGCCCATGTGAATGGAGCTTATCGTGCGCTTATTTACTTCGGTGACAACAGCCTAATCGGTACGTTTTTTTTTTTTTAATAATTATAAACTAGTGCTTGACTGCAATCCCGCCTGATGGTAAACAGTGGTGCAATCGTTGAGTGTAAAGCGCACTAGTTTATTAAGCCTATTCACTTAAAAAACTTAGGAATAGGAAGGATTACGGCAATTGAGCGAGGTGATGCAATGTTAAACCCAAGACCAACACGACCAAACGATGCTGCGCTAGAGGGAGATTGATCTGGAGACTCTCCACGACCAAATTCCCGAGACAACAACATTTGGCGCATCGTACCCGCCACACATCGCAACACAACTGCTCAGACCCGTCCTCCGTACGGCTTCACCAGACATCATGCCGGAACACGACGAATCGCTTGGCGGCAAGACTTTGTCTGGTGGGCACGTAGTAGCAATTAAAAGAAGAATTAGGGTCAGCAGAAGAACTTTCCAAACTAATACAATAGGTATCTACTAACCTTCTGAACCAGATTCAACTGAAACCTTGGATCTTCGTATTTCACACCAGGCCCCAATGACTGGAGACTGGCGACATTAAAATCAAAATTGGAGAGGGATACATTATGTGGCTTTGTTTTTGAATGTCTCATGATATTAATAATAAATAATTTAATCAACGAATATCATACAATTATATTAGTTGGAGTTGTTATTTCTTAGACTTATCAAATTCTAAATTGACGTTGATAAAACCATAAGATAAAAATGTCAATCTAAAGAGTTTTTGTAAAAAAGTTTCATCACCATTCATCCACTGCCCGACTTCACCCACAGCAGATGCTAATCTTTCACATGCCGATACCTACGCTTCTGAGCCACCCTCACTCAGAGTGTAGCCGTGATGATAAAAACAAATTGTTTCTTATAAAAGTATTATTTTATTTTGTTCTTAGTAAAAGTTGGCAAATAGCTTGCAGGAAAGGAACCTTTGTAAAAGTGTAATTATTTGATTTTCACATTCCGATCGTTAATTAAGAGAGAAGATTAATAAATACATGTTTAAAGGATCCGGTAGGAACAAAGTTAAAAATAAAAATCCAAGATGGCGGCTGCTGACATCAAAGCGACGAAAATTTGTATATTTTTGTGCGTAGGATGCAAGCCGCGTCCATCCGATCTTTTTGGAATTTTTTAGCGGAGGCTTATGTCGAGCAGTGGACTTTCTGTGGCTGAAATGATGATGATGATAAGAGCTAAATTCTCCCATTTTCCTTTTACCGCAGGCCTCGTAAACATCCTTCTATTAATTGATACATGTTAGAATTCCTTTAACGCAGCATCCGCAAATGAAGGCAAATACTTTGTTAGTATTTGCCTTCAATTGCGGATGCTGCGTATTATAGATTCTCAGAAATCTATGCAGCATTAGGTCCACACACAAGTACTAAGGACTCTAATGTAAACATGGTAACTAATTACTAGAGCTTCGACTAGATCAATTCCGATTATGGTTAAATCATATAATCTAACCATCATCGGAATTGGTCTCACCACGATTACAAAACCTACCATTCAGAGACCACTAACTGACTGTTAAGAGACCACTTGTAGTACAATTAACTCGTGTTGTTTGCACAAGTATTTAGCATGATAGTATAGCTAAGATCTATTCAAATTATTCTTCTTTATCTGAAATTATTTAAAAGTTTAACCAATATCAACTTTTTTTATGTGAAAAATAAGTTGATTTCAAGTTGGTTAAAAATTGTTTGAAATCGTAGCATAAACTGAACGTTATTGTGTAGGTAAAAACGTTATTTTTTCCAATAATAACATAATATTATATGTTTTCTTGGTAGCTTGGTGTAATTAACGATGTCTCAATGGTATGGAGCAGTGGGCGTCCAGCGGTAACAGACTTGCAGGTCATAGGTTCATCCGCTTTACTTTGTGTAGATAATTTCATCACCACAGCCCATAAAACACCGATAGAAAACTTTGTGAGGAAACAGAAATATCAGAAAATCAAATAGTCGAAGACATGTGTGACATCTCAGTGGTAGGCCATAACATCAACTGTCGCCAGAAGTTACCACCCATCAGACAAAGTCATGCCGCCAAGCAATTCGTCGTGTTCCGGCATGATGTCTGGTGAACTGATCTGGGCAGTTGTGTTACGATGTGTGTCGGGTACGTGGCTCCAAACGTTGCTGTGCCGGGAGTTTGGTCGTGGAGGATCTCCAGATCAATCTCCCTCTGGCGCAATATCGTTGGTCGTGTTGTTGGGTTTAACATTGCATCACCTCGCTCAATGCTGTCTTCCTTCCTATTCACTCAGTTTTTTTTGAGTGAATAGGCTTAAGCTAGCGCGCTTTACCATCAACGATTGCATCTCTGCCTGCCATCAGACGGGATTGTGGTTAAGTACTAGTTTATAGTTATTTAAAAAAAAACTCATCATCATCCCAGCGTTAATCCCAGTCGCATCCGAAGCCTTTTCAACTTTGGAGACTGGGGTCCGCTTTACCAGTCCAACTGCTGATATGGCTAAACTTCGACATTTTCCGTGAAGCGACTGCCGTCTGGCCTCCACAACCCGAAGGCGACATCGAAGCATTGCAGTTAGACAAATTGTAGGACTTTTGAGGGCTCCAACAACCCGTAACGACTGCCACTAGATGTTCGTAGAGCAACCGGGACCAACGGCTTAACGTGCTTTCCGAGGCACGACCAGACCAGTACAAATATTCATATTCATGCATACAAATACTTGCACTGTGCGGGGATCGAACCCGCGCCACCTTGCGCAGCGGCCGCGTCCGCTACCGCTACGCCACGGAGGCTGTTATTTAAAAAAAAACTACCAACACAGAATGGGCTCGTGTGGTATATTACGGCTCAATCCCTGTTACCGAGAGTAGATATGTGTACCAGTAGTGAAAAAATTATAGGTCGATTATATCATGTAAATTATAATCTTAAAAACCTTAAACCTAAGAACCTCAAACGAGAATACATATATTATTAAAATCCGAGACACGCGATGGTATAAAGTTCCAAATACCGACCTCCAGAACAATAACTTCAGAATGCAATTTCACACCATCTCACAAGAATGTCGACGACATCACTCCCTGCTTCAAAATTTCTTTATAATCAAAGCTAAAGTTGAATGCCGTAAAAGGAATTTCTTCCACAAAACCATTTTACATTTAAAAGTTTGAGTGGGTGAAAGGAGGATTGCATAATGTTTAGCCCTTTACAAAAGTTTAATTAGGAATAATTCCGTGGTAATTCTAAATGGGACTTCCTTTTTTACTGTTTTGCTAATTAATTCCTGGTTGTAATTATGTTATATATATATTTTTTTATATTTAGTTTTATTTAGACGTCTAGTCTTTGGTGCTTTTCGTGGTTCTTGCGTAATTTGACTCTGTTTACAGTTAGGTTGCCTCTAACATATACAATCCAATGGCAACCTTTTTATAAGGATAAAAAATATCATTGTGATTTTACCTGACTTGACAATTACAGCAATCCACATCTGGCAACTAGCAGCAACAAGATGGTAAAAGTATGGCTATATGCAAATCGCAATTTAGATGTTGCAGTTGACATTTGAATCACTTCGTATCATTAGCGACGACTAACTAGGTACCTAGTTTATTGGCATGATTTTATGGAGGCGGTTATTTTTTTTATTTTTTTTTTACTCTAGGACATTATTTCTAATAATAATAATAATAATAATACTTTTATTTGTTAACATAGGTAATAGAGGTACAGTTCTTGTTTTTGATGAGTAGAGCGCTATGTTATGCCAGTAGGCGTACAAATATACATGCAAATCTAGATTTTTTATTATCCTTATGTCATAACTAAATGAGGAATTATTAAAATGTAAAAAATATCTTAGTAAAAAAAAAATCTAAGTCGAAATACAGATAATGTTAAAAAAAATAAATAAATAAAATGTCAAAATTAATTAGAAAAAAAAAATGAATCAAAATAAATTGCAATTCTACATTAATTCGTCATTCAAATATTCGTCAATTGTGTAGTAGCATTTATCAATTAAGAACAATTTCATTTTTTTCTTAAATTGTGTAAAATTTAATTCTTTAATGGCGTCTGGAATTTTGTTATGAATACGTGGAGCCATACCTAGGATACTTTTTTTGACTAGTGCAGTGTTGCATTTATAATTACACAAACAATTTTTGTACTGACCACGAAGTGGAACATTTCGTGCCGTTGTCATTTTTTCGAAAAGGTTAGGATTCAGTTTGACAAAAATACTCATTTCTAATATGTATAACGCCGGCACCGTAAGAACTTTTAGCGACTTAAAGTACGGCGCGCAACTGTCTTCTGTTTTCAGACCACACATGGCTCTAATGCACCTTTTTTGTGCCTTGAATATTAATTCTTTATCCGGAGAATTACCCCAGAAAATAATACCGTACCGTATGAGTGAGGCCACCAAACCATGATAGGCAACAAGTAACGAGTCTATATTGACTTTTCTGGCCAGTTGAAAAAGTGCGTATGCCGATTTATGAATTTTCCCACAAAGCTGTTCTATATGCGGTTTCCAATTCAAGTTACTGTCAATATAGACACCCAAAAACACACTTACTTTTTCCTCTTCTATTTCGTTGCCATTAAATTTGACACACATTTTTGGAGCTTCAATTTTTTGGTAAAAATGCATTAGTTTGGTTTTCTTCAGGTTAATTTTTAAATTATTCATATTAAGCCAATTAATTATGTCACTAAGAGTATTATTAATGTCAATTTGATAAGTATTTAGATCTCTACATTTTACTATGGCAGTGCTATCGTCTGCAAACAAAACCATTTTTTGTTGCGTCACTTTCGGTAAATCATTAATATATATGAGAAATAAAGGTGGCCCGAGCACACTACCCTGAGGCACCCCATATTTTATAATCCTGAAATTTGACACATACGTTTGTTCCATTTTTGACTTCGCACACACTCTCGTAATTTCAGTACATTGCAATCTATCACTTAGATACGATTCTATTAATTTTAAAATGTTCCCTCTGATGCCATAGCAGTACAATTTGTCTATAAGGATTTTGTGAGAGACATAATCAAAGGCTTTAGTCATGTCTGTGTAAATAGCGCAGATGGGAGTCCTTTTGTCAACAGCAGACATAATATTATTGAGGAAGTCAAAAATGGCCATGTTAATGGTTCTATTTCTTCGGAAACCGTTTTGTTCCTTGCACAAGACATTGTGTTTGTGAAGAAACTGATATAACGAGTTGTATATAACTTTTTCAAAAATTTTGGAAAAAATAGGAATTTTGGCTATGGGACGGTAATTTTTTATATGCTTTTTGTCTTCTTTTTTGTGGAGCGGTTTTATTATGATTTTTTTTAAATCTTCGGGATAGACTCCCTCAGTAATACCGACATTAATGATATGTGCTAGCACGGGTGCTATAAGGTCAATTACATATTTAATTACTTTCGTCGTTATACCGTCAATACCTACAGTACTAGTGTTTTTTAGTGTCTTTGTGGCTAATATAATGTCGGATTTTAAAACAGGTTGCATAAACATTGATTGCATTGTCAAATTGTCTAACTTATTCATTATTTCAGTGTCGTTTATTATATTTTTCTCGATGTCATCTATAAAGTAATTATTAAAAGCATTTGCTATGTCAATTGGGTTTGTGTAAGTCAAATTCCCTGTTTTTATTGTCAGTATCTGTTCTTTAGGCAGGTTAGTTTTAGATTTATTGACTATCTGCCATGTGGCCTTCGATTTGTTTTGAGAGTTGTTTATGAAGTAATTATTTTGTGCCTTCTGAGTTAGTTTAATAATTTTTTTGTATCGCGTAGTATAATTTTTCAATTTAGTTTTAGTTGTTGTTGTTGGGTGTAGTCTGTAAGCCCACAATAACTGTCTCTGCCTTTTACTGCATGTCTTTATGCCACGAGAAATCCATTTAACCTGTTTGTTAGTGTTTATTGTTATTATTTTCTCTGGAAAACAGAGATTGTAAAACATCGAGAAAATATCATGAAATGTCTTATACGCCACATTAACATCATGACTTTCGTAAACTTCTTGAAAAGATACATTTTGTAAACATGATTTAAATTTAACAAGGTTCTCTTTTGAGTAACATTTTTTAATAGTTTTCCAAAATTTTAAGCGACACGTTTTATGTACAGGTATTTTAAGTATTTGTGATGTGTGATCTGACAACAAAAGATCAATAATATCTGCTTTCCATCCTTTACCTAGATTATGAGCAAAGTTATCAATGCACGTCTTACTATGAAGCCTAGTAGGCTGGTTTAGCGCTAGAGTTAAATTATAGTTAAGCAGAAAATGTTCCAAATCCATCGTAATCTTATTTCTTAACAGTACATTAATGTTAAGATCACCACACAACACAATTTTCTTATTTGATAATACACACAATTTTTTTAATACAATGTCAAGTTTTTCATAGAATGTCAGGTAATTATATTTCGGTATTCTATATACACATATAATAATAATTGAATGGGATGTCAATTCTAAGGCACACATTTCTATCACTCCTGATACAGACTGTTTAGCAACATCTGGTAGTTCCCTGTATTGATGCCCCTGTCTCACAAGAATACAAGTTCCGCCTCGATTTGTGCTGCGCGAATAAAAAGCAGCTAGATGAAAATTTGGAATGTGTAATAAATGCTCATGTCCAGATGTTATGAAGTGTTCTGTCAAACAGAGCACATCTAAAGTTGTCCCTTGATTTTCCAAGTGTTCCAGTTGTATAGTTAACATGTCTGATTTATTTAATAATCCGGCAATGTTTTGATGCATTACATCAATATGACTAAAGAAAAAGCTGTCCGGTGTCGTCTGATTTAGTTATTGTCTTCATATGGTCGTCAGGTTCGTAAATGTCAATGTTTGATGTATTATAAGGTATGTTACCGCCTGTTACGTCAAGGATATATTTATTGTTTTCGTCAATTAGTATCTTCAAATTGTGATAAACGTTTTTCATTCCATTGTTACTTATTCTGCCACTGACTCTCCTAAACATGTCGAATGTCAATTTCAAGTTGGAGTCTAAAATCATGGCGTATAGAAATGATTGGTTATCCATGTATAACAAATTATTGAAAGTTTCCACTCTCCAATTAAAAAGAAGTGCTTGTTTACTATTTTTATATGTCGGTAGGCAAATTATAATGTTGGTATGTTGTACAGTACTCAACGTTTCTCTTAAAGAAACAATAAGACTACAGTAATTTTTTGTTACTTGAAAGTCCTCTTCTCCTACGAACACGACGCAGTAGTCCTTTTCAGTGTAGTTGGTCAGTTTTTTATCTATGTCATTAACTAAGATTTCCATACCACAGTTTGGTGTGAGATAATGGCATATTTGGTAGTTTTGAAACATGTTTACTGCTATTGGTAACATTTTATTTTTATTATTGCTGCTAATGATACACAACTTATTTTTAATAGAAGTGCAATTATTACGATTTAATAAACTTTCAGTTTTTCTACACACATTTGGTGACGTTTTAGAAGCAGTTGTAAAAATATTATGTGGCGTCGGAGTAAGAAATATATCTTTTTGCGACTTAGGTGTACCATTATGAGGTTTCGAAACTGAGGACTTTTTTCTTGGTGTAATTATCTCAGTTGTTAACTTTTTTGTCACCTTTTTAACTAATTCATGCCTTGTGTTTATTTTTGAAACTGTATTTTTAAGTTCCATATTTTCTAAAGATAGTTTACTAATTTCATCATGAGCTGAAGTGAGTTCGATCTTAAGTTTTAATATCTCATTATTAAGTTCCTGTATCTGTGGGTCAATTTCGTCAGTGGATATGTTCGGAAGGCTATTGGTGCTGCCATCTAGCGTCAGGTTAGTGGAACTACTACTTAAGTCTACTTTGTCTACTGTTTTGGAGACATCGGACATTGATTGAGTGCGATGTTTCAATCGAAACGTTATGTTTTCAAATAAATCCATAATAGTAAATTTAACTTGCCAAAAAGTCCTGAACTGACTGGGTTTTGTAGTTGAATCCACATGCAAACGTAAACGCTTACGTGTTCTTGTTTAACACTCCGCAAAAAGTTTATGTGGGTAGGTTTTAAAAATGTGTTATTATAGTTTATTAAATAACTCAATATTCACTGTTTATATCACTGATTTTTATATGTCACGGTATATTATCACTCACTATGATGTCATGTATCCAATATAGTAACTGTTCTCGCACTTTTAACCAGATATTTAGATTAAACTGTGACGAGCAAACAAAAACGTGTGTATACTTTGTGACGGTCAGTCGCGTACTTACAAAACTATAACTACAAGTATTCTTTGAAATTTAAAGAGAAAACGCTTAGTAAAAAGTGAGAAAACAAATTTCATCCATCAAAATTAAGAACATTCCAACCAGAGCCTGGATACAGACAGTGTTTGCACTGCACAAACAAATAAGAACGGGAAACTTTGTGTGCTACCAGCACACTGAAAAAACAAGTACCTACTAGCATCCAACCGGAAGGCCGGTAACTCACGGTCGGTAGTCGTTAAAAATTCAAACATTCGAAAAACCAAGAAGCCATTTCGACTTGGCCCCCATATTCCGCGCTCCGTACACTTACTTGCAAAAGTATCGCCTCAGGCGCAATTTCAGCAATTTTGGCGCACTATGTTTACACAACGCTGATATTAGTTCTGGGCCGAGATACGAGCCAGCGAGCTTATTTATTTAGGATCATGCAGCAACGCTACAGTTGCAAAAATGAAATTTTGCCTGAAATTGAAGACAAAATATTTATACGTAGGTCGGTATGATTTTTTTTGGGTAAACGTTGTTTTACGAGTATGTAAATCAAAAACTGACAAGCTGTAATTATGAATTTAGCACATGATTCTAGATTTAGGTATTTAAAAAAAAAACTGTTTCAAAAAAAAAATCAACAGTGGTTTAAATTATTAAAGAATTGATCAGGTGATCCACATCATATTTATTCTATAAACAATAGTAGGTCAGGTCAATCTATCTGGAACTGTGAAATATTCCCAACATTTTGTCATTTATCATTTAGATATAAATACATATTATGTTTTACAAATACGTATAAATATTTCTGATTCTGACTTCACACGCAGCGTGTCAGAGTTCTATTAACTAAAACCGGTTTTTTCGGTAGTAGGCCATAAGTTTTGCTGCTGGCAGAAGTTAACACCTAACAGGCAAAATCTTGCCGCCAAGCGATTTTCGTGTTCAGTGATGATGATGATGATGGTGATGATGATGTCTACTGAATCCGTACGGAGGACGGGTCTGAGCAGTTGTTCTGCGATGTGTGCCGAGTACGATGCACCAAATATCGTTATATTGGACTTTGTTTTGGTCTGGAAGACCTCCAGATCAGTCTCCCTCTGGCGCAGCATCTTTGATCGTGTTGTTGGGTTTTAACATAGCATCACCTCGTTCAACTGCCGTCTTCCTTCCTATTCACTAAGTTTTTTTTTTAGTGAATAAGTTTTTAATAAACTAGCGCGCCTTATCATTAACCATTGCATCACTGCTTACCATCAGGCGGGATTGCGATCAAGCACTAGTTTATAATTGTTAAAAAAAGGAACCTATCCGCATTTTTGCAAGCTTATACCTATAATTTTGCGATGTTTTTGCTAGTCCAGAAACTTAATATAGTCTACATAATATAAATTAATTTAATTCTACTTACACTACGTAATAGAAAGAAAACATGATTAAAAATTTACGTTATACATTTCCTCGGCCCGCACTGTACAGTACAAGCAAAGAAATATACTCTCATTTGTGTAATGCGGTTGCAAGACTTGCAGGTGGCTATTTACACTGGTGGCCAAACAAACGGCATCGTAATTTACTTAAACTAATATACTTTTACTCTGTTTTCTTACATAACATGGAGTTTACTCGGCTTAGATTGTTTTATACCTAGTAACATTACTCGGTTACGAAGGTATGATAGAAAATTGTAGTCTAAATACTTACGGGATTGTATTCTGACCGTAAACATTAATAAGTAGTGTAGTAAGGTCGAGGTGGTGCCTGTTCCGTATTAGGCGGGAGGAAACCCCAGGGTGTCACCATTGTGTGGATCGCCCTGAGGACACGGTGTAGCATACGGTGGAGGCTGCCCGGCTTGGGTAGAGCACCGCCATGTCTTCGTAGCGGCAATCGGCGGCGATCTCTGAGTGCATGGCAGGCCGTCACCTCCTTCTGTGAAGCAGTGATGCTGGCAAAGGAGGAGGCGGGAATCCCAGCGCCCTCGCGCCACTAGCCACCGCAGGAGACGCCCTGGTCGGGAAACGACACCGAACTTCCAGCCACCGTAAGCGCGCGCCTGCGGGCGTTGAGCAGCTCGCCGTCCGGCAAGGACCAGGCCCGAGTTGTCGGCGCGTTGTGTTTCACGTGCGCCTCATAGATATGTCAGCACATCATGACGGAGTCCATGAAGACCGATGCCTCCTGGGTCAGGGTTGCGGGTTGGTTAAACAAGAAACCGTGGCCCTGGCCGTCGTAGAAGCAAGTGAAGAAACACGGGTGGGTTTTAGTCACTAAAAGTCTGCCCTTCCGCTCCGTCCAGAGCAGGAGATGTCATTTGATGATTTCCCACCCCAACAAAAAAAAAGGTCTAGTTTGGAAGCGTATCTTTGTTTTATTAGTTACTAGCGATCCGCTCTGGCTTCGCACTTCCCACAGGTGCAATTCTGATACTAAATACATTAATGAAAAACTGTGAACCTTTTAAAAAAACATAGCGGCCCGTCGCTCTCGCCACTCCAGCCGGTCGGTACCGTCGCAAACGCGACTACTCAAAATTTTTAAATCTATCTTCGAAAATATTAATTTAAATCGTATGCTGTAAAGGGCGATGTAGATCTACATTAAATCAACATTGTCTTTAAACGATTAAATTGGATAAGAATTAATGCTTTATTGGTTAAAATCGCTTCAAAAATTAGTCAGTATTTGTCGTAATAATGACAGAATATTTTATTGTGGGATATCCAATAAGAGATAGACATGTACCATCGCGGCCTTTCCTGTAGACCTTTTCAATGTGTATAATATTAAGTAGATTATTTTGATAAATATCGTAGGGTTCAGCCTGCGTTTTTCTGCAAACGCGGAAAAAATGTAATTATTTACGACATCACATTAGAAACTTCAATTTTATTTGATTTGATTCAATAAAAATAGTATCTAGTGGTATTCCCCACCATTTAATGAATGTTTTTATGCATAATTATAAACTTTCCTCTTTAATCATTCTATCTATTTAAAAAACCGCATCAAAATCCGTTGCCTAGTTATAAAGATTTAATCATAACTAGGGACATAGGGAATGAGAAAGCGACTTTGTTTTATACTATGTAGTGATATGTGACTGTAGATCTGTAATAATAATCACAAAGGTTGATTGATCAGGTTAAGTTACGCTTGCCGCGGTTAGTCTGTGGATGGGTGACTTTATTGGCATACTAAGACCAGTCCGTGTCTGGGAAAGTACATTAAGCCACTGGTCTCAACTGTCATTTGTAGATCTTTGACAGTCGTTACGGGTCGTCAGAAGTTCGAAAGGCTGATCACCAGTCTTACCTTAAGAGGTATCTAGTGGTGAATTCTCTATACAAACGTATTCCGCTGTTTTCTTCGTGGATAATGTTTTAGGGCAATTATTCTTTTTTTCTACTATTTTACACGGTGATTATACGTGCTCCTATTATTTGATGTTTTCCTAAACTTAATTAATAAAAGAAATAGGTATGAAAGATAATCCATTTTTACCGTGATGTTCAGATGATTCGAACGTGAAACGTAATAAGTTTTAAAAAACGTCGTAAACGTCTTTTGTTGAACGTTTTTGTAGGTAAAATCAGCCTGAGCTGCAACTGTCCTTTTCGCACTTTACCGGGAGAGATAGGAATCAGCGTGACGGCAATAGTTTCTTAATACCTACTTTCCAAATTCCTCGGCATTATACTCCCCTCTTAAACAGTCGCTTCATGTAAAATACTGGTGTTCAGCTGAATCCTGCTTAGACTGGCAACTGAACATAGCATAGAAGGGAAAAGACTAGAAGGTTGATGATGAGGTAAGTATATGTTTATAAATAACGAGATTACGTTATGTACATTGCTTAAACTCACGCTTTTATTTCACGAAAGGGTAGAATGTCTATAACGCTGGTGCCTTAATCTGATAAAGTCCAGTAATGTTTTACCATGTAATTATATACTCAGCCTATAATGTTTCCATTTCGTTTTGACGGGGTGGAAAATCCTCATGGACGTCCCCCGCCCTTTTTTTTGGGATGAGAAATCATCAAATGACTTCTCCCGCTCTGGGCAGAGCGGAAGGGCGTGTCAGACTTTTACTAATTAAAACCTACCCGTGTTTCTTCACTTGCCTGTGCAGCGGCCAGGCTTTCTTCTTTAATCAACCCGCAACCCTGACCCAGGAGGTATCGGTCTTCATGAACCCCGTTACGATATGCTGACATCTCTTTGAGGCGCGCGTAAAACACAACGCGCCGTCGACTCGACATGGGTTGGTCATCGGTGCCTGTCAGGTTCTTACTGACTAAATACCATCCCAGTGTTCTATTTCACATCTATAGCGGGGGTCGGGAGAACAAACGATGCTTCTGCAGCCATTATTGGCCTCCTCGAGTCATGAGGGGGGACTGATGTGTTTGACTCCCCCCGTGAAGAGAGGCGCGCGTGAAACACATCGCGCCGCCACCTCGGGTCTTGATATTTGGGGGACGACAGACGTCCCCGAATCTGTCACCCCTGGACCGACATAGTTCTGTCTAACCTAACCTGATACTCTAAATCTAATGTTACAAGAAAGTCGCTAAAATTAAGTGTTAGTGGGCAGGATACATTTCTCCCACGGTGGATCCCAGACTCCAAAGCTGAAAAAGGATGCGGCTGGGATTAACGCTAAGATGATGATGATGATGAGTGAGCACAATACATACAGGTTCTGGAGTGGCGGCCACGTACCGAAAGACGCAGCGTAGGGAGGCCCCCAACAAGGTGGACCGATGACCTGGTAAAGGTCGCGGGAAGCCGATGAATGCGGGCAGCACAGGACCAGTCATCGTGGGAAGCCTTCGGGGAGGTCTTGGTCCAGCAGTGGACCTCTATAGGCTGAAGAAGAAGAAGAAGGTTTTTTGGGAAGTTTTCTGCTCTTAGGTAAATGTACCATCCGTAAAAATGAATATTATTTATTACTAGCTTTCCGCCCGCAGCTTCGCCCGCGTGGAGTTCGGTTTAAAAGGTAGCCTATTTCCTTTGTCAGGGTCTAAAGATTGACTGTGCCAAATTTCATCAAAATCGGTTGAGAGGTTTAAGCGGGAAAGCGTAACAGACAGACAGACAGAGTTACTTTCGCATTTTTAATATTAGTATGGATTATTTTGTTATGTTTTCACATATCAAGGAACAACTTTTTCAACCATGCTCACCCACGAGCCTACGCAGTCAGCAGTCACACTCATGATCTCTAAACCCACAAGACAGTCAAGATGAAGATTAGTATAAATGTATCTCTACGTACCCACGCCAATATATTCATTACCCATGGCATTGATATTGATGGATACAATGGTGTTATTTATGGCAGTAATTGATATACATAAGTCTGTTTATCTGAAAGATTTAGAGGTCATTAAGACATCCAACGAATGCTCTGGTAGACCTACTAGAGCATTCGTTGGATGTCTTAATGACCTCTAAATCTTTGTATTTGTTAACAGAAGTTCAATTGTACACAGGCAGATTAGGGTTTTTTGTAAATGAATATATCGGAGTCATTAATTTTTTCGTATCGCTAGTGTCAGCTCGTGGCGCTCGATAGACTGTAGCCTGAGTCTTTTGTTTTTGTTTTGTCTGGGAAATCATCAAATGACCTCTCCCGCTTTAGGCGGAGCGGAAAGGCGTGTTAGACTTTTACTGACTAAATCCCACCCTTAATCCTTCACTTGCCTGTGCACCAAGGCCATGGTTTCTTTTTTAACCAACTCGCAACCCTGACCCAGGAGGCATCGGTATTCGTAGACCCCGTCACGATGTGTTGACATCTCTTTGAGGCGTTCGCGAAACATAACGCGCCGTCGACCCGGGCCTGGTCCTTACCGGGCGGCGAACTGCTCACTGCTCGCATAGCCTGAGCTTGTGGTGGTAGAGGGCAGGCTGCATGCATAAAAGAGTAGTGTGAGCACATTGGTCTGATTGATTGAAATATTATGTAGACTTCGAACGGACAATATGTACTTAAAAATTGTATCGCTTTCCGTATCATTGAGTCGTGTACCTACAGTGTATGATTCGCTAGTGTGACTAACTTTTTCGTAAATAATCTTATTTATACGACAAAACCGTGCTTTTATAATTGTACTATAACCAACACTACTCATACTGCCCCGAGTAATTTAATGTGTAAGAGAAATTTACGAAAATTTAAAGAAAGGTTTCGTATTACCCAATGATTGGGTTTTGGAGGTCAGAGAGGCAGTCGCTCCATGTAAAATACTGGTATTCAGCGCAATCCGGTCAGACTGGAAGCTGACCCCAACGTAGCTAGGAAAAGACTAGGCGGATGACAATGACCCTGTGTTTTTCATATAGGCAAAAATGTTGAAATTAGCAGAGGAAAACGATGCATTCAGTAACGACTCATGATTTATATCTTTTGATGTTATAAATGGTTATAGCCACCAGTAAAAATCTACTTAGTTTTGAAACATAAAAACCAGACCTATAAAAAAGAAAAACATACAAAAAAGTGATAAAAATGTTACACCCAATTTCATAACGGCAATGCCTTTAAAACTTCCGTAACAAATAAATACACATGCGTTCAAAATGCTATGCAGTATTTCATGCCGTGTTCAGTGACCCGAGCGATGGTACAATTGGGTACACCTGCGGTATCGTGCTGTGAATTTTAAAACGGCGAAGCATCTCGCACAAACTCCGCTCTGAATAGTAATAATATTGACGGAGTTCGCGTTCCCTGTTTTATTGCGCCGAAGTGTGCTTTACGTTTCGTAGTGATTTCTGAATTATTTGCGAGAATTCCAGAGTAGGAAGTATTATGTGTAACATAGGATATAAAAAGACAGCCTCCGTGGCGTACTTGTAGTGAACGCGGCCGCTGCACAAGTAGGCGCGGGATCCCCTCGCAATGCAAATGTTTGTATGCATGAATATGAATATTTGCACTGGTCTGGTCGTGCCTAGGAAAGCAAATTAAGCCGTTGGTCCCGGTTGCCATACGAACATCTAATGGCAGTCGTTACGGGTTATTGGAGCCCCCAAAAGTCCAACAATTACCTATAACGAATATCGGCTTCGGGTTCTGGAGGTCAAACGGCAATCGCTTCATGGAAAATATCCAAGATAAGCCAAAATCAGCAGTTAGACTGGTAAAGTGGACTCTAGACTCCAAAGCTGAAAAAAGCATATGATGCGCCTGGGATTAGAGCTGAGATGATGGTGATGATAGGATATAAAATTTTTCGTTCATAGTTTAAAATTTTCAGTAATCATAAGGATGTTTACTGATCATTTATGCAAAATACAGATAAAAGTTTTATCCGGTACGGCTGGTCCTCAAATTCAAGGTCGCTCAGCGAACTCTGAAACGGGCTATACTTGGAGTCTCTCTGAGGGATCGAACCCGCAACGAGGTGATCCGGCAGAGTACCAAAGTTACATAGCTCACAGAATAAGCAGACTGAAGTGGCAATGAACCGGCCACATTAGCCGTAGAAAAGGTGACCGTTGGATTAGACGTGTTCTTGAGTGGAGAACAGTAATCGGTAAACGTAAGGTGGGACGCCCTCAGGCTAGGTCGAGCAACGGTCTTCGCAGGATGGCTGGTAGTAACTGAAGGAAAGTGGCCAAAAATCACGTTGCATGGATTGTAATGGGAGAGGCCTATGTCCAGCAGTGGACTGCTATGGGCTGATGATGATAACGTTTTATCCAATAAATAGAAGAGTGAAAGTCGCTCCTTTTCCTCTCCTACATCACTGATCATCATCTCAGCGTTAATCAAGTCGCACCCGAAGCTTTTCCAGCATTGGAGTCTGGGGTTCGCTTTACTAGTTTTACTGCTGATTTTGGCTAAACTTCGATATTTTCCGTGAAGCGACTGCCGTCTGACATTCAAAACTCGAAGGCGATATCGAAGCATTGCAGTTAGACTATTTTTTGGACTTATGAGGGCTCCAACAACCTGTAACGACTGCCATTAGATATTCGTATGGCAACCGGGACCAACGGCTTAATGTGCTATCCGAGGCACGACCAGACCCGTGCAAATATTCATATTCATGCATACAAATATTTGCACTGCGCGGGGATCGTACACGTGCCTCCTTGCGCAGTGACAGCATCTTCTTACTAATATAAGTTAAACATTTTTTCCATCATTTTGCCAACAAGGCGCTATTTTCCTATATTTATTTTTTTAATCCTCGCTCCGCCGTCTAAACATTTTCTTTAAAAAGCTGTATCAAGTCTAGCAGTAATAATCCCCTGTAATTTTATCATTGAATCGTAGCTGCATTTCACGAAATTGGAATCGACCGGAGGTCTGACGTCCGGCCGCGTCTGACGGGCCGGATCCGAACAAATCATGTAATAACCGGACGACTAGACGAAAATTGGCTCAATTCGAACTTAGAATACACGCTGCAGTTTTTGTGTGAGTTTAACAAAAAATGTTATTTACATCACAAGCATTTAACATTTAAAATAACTTAAACTATTCGATTTATGGTCTGATACATGTGACAATAATGGTGTACATAACATTGGTACTTCTTCGGCTCGAAGACGGAATATATTAATTAATTTAAAAAAAGAATACATATTTTGAATTCAAAGTAGGTGTTTCAGAAATGTATCGAGCCTGGGCCAGCACATTGTACACTTAATGCTAGGTATGTAGGTAGGTAGGTTACGCTATAGTTAATTCTTTTTAATGTTAATTTTCTATATTTTGGCTTAGTTTTTATACAGATTCAAATTAACTTGGCCAAGGAGTGCAACACAAATACTAATAAATATGGTGGTCAGCAATAAGCGAAATAAGATTTTGACAGTTTCATTTGATTGCCTTGTCATGTACCTAAGGCTATCGTATCTATATTATCTACCATATGACTGCGAAAAAACAAAACATGAATTCCGAATATACGGCCTATTAAATAAACACAAACAACTCAAACCAACACTCGACTCGAACACAACGGGAAAATAGAACAGTCAAAGTTGCCGATCAAACGTCATAACCACTGTCATGTCTACCTTAATAAAGGGTTATCTCACTAAAAAACGGTTCAAATAAAAATTATTAAATGTACTTGTATTTTTATTCAAATTAATACAATAGTACCTATTTTTATGAAAGTATTTTATTATTTTCCTTTTTGTCTATATAGCGTACATAGTGGTGGCCCAAAATGAAACATCTCCTTTAGAATTTAGTACAGTAATAATTGCTCAAATATCAATATGAATGCCTAATAAATGTTATGTCATATTAAAAAAAAAAGAAAAATATCAATAATATAATATTATGTAACAACAACTCAACAAATGACATGGTAAGCAATGATGTAATCGTTGATGGTAAAGCACACTAGTTTAATAATAGCCTATTCTCTCTAGCCTTGAATACACTTAAATATTGTAGTTAGACGTTACGCAGATTGCATACATACTTGTGATTTTTTTGAGTATATTTTGTTTTTCATTTTATTTTATTAACCCAGCGAGCATGAGCCAGGGTAACTCAAACCCTGGTAAAACTGAAATTTGTGTACATTTTAAACTTCTCGTCAGGCGACACTGGCTTGCTCAGTAGCTGGAAGGAGGGCATGCAGGACGGGATAGTGGCGTTATCATAGTGTGGCGCGACGCACCGGCTGGATATACGGATATACGTTATTTTTTATATAACTGTATACTGAATATGGTTTGTTCAGAACTAGCAACTGAATCGATTCCAATCATTTTTACATCATGTTATACTTTTCCCAAATATGTTTAAAAAATATTGCAGTGTGCTTACCGCGCGCAAGAACACAGTTCACAGCGTATTAAAGTGTACAAAGGGCGAGCGGCTCGTTGGCCGTATTTTTGTTGGGACAAACAGGTAACAACAAGCTTATAACTTTGTGATTTTCCATGATAGCTTCTTGAAATTTTCCACATAAATTCATACATAAAAATACAGGACACGTGTTTCAGGTTTCGCATATACAAAAAATACTTGTCCCAGTATCTTTTTTCCTCTCATGCTCACCGTGTTATAGACATTTTATATCTGTTAAAATATGGCTTGAAGAACTTTTGTTAAACGAGACACTGTTTGAGATTGCTGACCGTGTTGGGTTGTTTAAGTGAAACACTTTTAGTACACAAGCACACTATTTATATCACTTACTAATGATCATTGCTATTTAGAGTTAAGAAAATTATTGTAATAATTACCTATGTACAAATGAGAGAAATAAACAATTTATTTATTTATTTATTCACAATGTTATTATACGTCGATTATATCCACTATTCTATTAATTATTGTGCAGAGCGTGCATATGTTGTATGGCTGTACCAGAGAGAGAGAGAGGGACAGAGAGCTCGTAAAAAAGAGATGAATGTAAATACTATAAATTAGTATGGTAAAACTAAACAGGTAAAATCAAAATCAATGCATTTATTTCAAATAAACCAGTTACAGGCACTTTTTAAATGTCAGAAGGTCGGTCAGTCAATAAGATGAAGCTAGTCGCCCATTCCAAAGAGTAGGTATCTTTTAAATTTTCAAACTATTGTTACAAATATTTGATTACATCATTCATGTCGAAATCAACCGTGTGAGAACGATGCAGAAATATATTGTACGCTGATAGCGTTCATTATGGAAAACACACAAAAATCAATTCAGAAATTAAAATACGCCGTGGCAGCTAAGCGATGACCAGTCCCCTCCGACGGCGCGAACATGACGTATGGATCAGCATCATTCAGCTCAACCATATTAAAGGGAACCTAATGACCCAACACACACGCCACCATCAGCGAGACATTTAAGTGAGAATGACATACTCTCAACAGCCAGAGCACAATCAAGTCAATAAAAAAGAATAACCCAACAAAAAAAAATGCCTTACAACACATTCGTACATTGTGCTCACACGTTTGCCATGCAATTATACAATACTAAGAAATTGAATGTACACAATGCTAAGATAGTTTTGTCCAAGGTTCAGCAGCTCCAACAGTGTTCCCGAATCTGTGGAAAGTTTAGCTCCTGTGTAGCTGTAGAAGTGCCGAACACCTCTGTCAGCGATACAATTCCGTAACGTACAATATGCTTGGCTACATAGTGTGTAATACAGGCTTTGAATTAATAACATAAACAATTACATATTAAAACTACAAGAGGAAAAATAAAGGAACAATCAGTGTATAGAAATAAGACGCAGCTCAAGCCCAAGCGTTTTCGTCCTCAATATAATCCTTCGCGCTATAAAATGCTTTCTGACACAACTTACGTTTAATGAAGGATTTGAATTTATTCAGGTCAGATCTTGAACCATCTCTGGAAGTGCATTGTAAAATTGTATACATTGGCATCTGAAAGAGCCACCTATTTTCTTGAGCCTTGTTGTAGGTACAATAAATACCGATACATACCGATGAACCAAAGACTAATCTATTTAATGCCATTATTAAAATATGCAAATCTAATGCTACTTATTACAAATTTTAATAACGTTTTGTTGTAAGGAATTTATGAACTTTTATGTAGGTATAGTATTATTATTGCACGCCTTCGATTAATAGAAAGACCAGACTATGTTATGTATCCATGTTATCTAAATTATTCATTATCGCAATAAATGAGTTTGAAGTTCGAAGTTTTAACATTGTTTCAGCTATTAGCAAGTATGGCACCGAATCTGCTTCTCATGGATTTGGGCATGGCCATCAGTTTCGCCACCATAGTGATACCAGACCTACTCAATGCCCCCGAGGGTCTCTCGTTCACAGACACTGAAGCTTCATGGTTTGGTAAGTATTCACTTGCTAACACAAAAACGGGATACCAAGGAGGATTTGTTTCGGGGAGTGTGCGATGGAATTGCATGATTTAATTCCCCCATCTCCGTTCCACCAGCGGACGACCCGTCGTACGGCTGGTTTCCACCCTTACGTTGTTAACACCACTACGATCCGGACGAAGCGTTTCGCCTCCTCCTTTATACCGCGTACATCGAGGGATTGGAACAATTTGCCAGCGGCGATGTTTCCGTCGGACTACAATTTGAGTGTCTTCAAGGCTAGAGTGAATAGGCTCTTAATAAACTAGTGCGCTTTAACATCAACGATTGCGTCACTGCTTACCATCAGGCAGGATTGCGGTCAAGCGCTAGTTTATAATATATATATAAAAAAAAAGATTGCCAAGCACCACGGAATAACATTTGTTTAAGTTAATGGGTCCTAAGTAGGTATTTGCTGTTACAATTGATTCCAATAATAGGTATGGCAATAGCGCCTGAACGCACGGAAATTAGTTCTAGTTTCTACAAGGTCCGTATAATAAACATCTCCGGATGTAACTTGTACACTATCCAACATAATATTGCGTTCATTCTGCCAAAGAATACACTCCCACAAGATGTGATGTGCGGACTTTTCAAATTCACAGTTCGATGTAGAACACTGATACAAAGGCGAAGGAACAAGTTTAAAAGAATACAGTTTACTTTTAAAGTTGCCATGACCTGTTGGAAATTGGGCAACGCAGTGATCAACCTCCAGCCATGTCTTAGCCAGCCGATCGCCAACGGATGGAAAGAACAGATGGAGGTGCGCCGGCCCTTGATGGAATCATCCCACCTACTTTGCCATTCGGATAAGAGGTCCTCCCAGACGTCAGTCTGAGGTTTAAATAATCTAGAAATTCTATTGAGGTCGCGTTGTGTAACAAAGTTAGTGTTCATGGCCTCCCCCCTCGCGGAGTAGTACATTGAAGCACGTCGCTGTACTTCAAGATCGACTGGAAGTACACCTGCCAGAACGGGTAAGGCTTCAGTACTGACTGTTCTATACGCCTTGCATAAAAATATCAATGCCAAACGTTGGCTTTGAAGCAGTTTACGTCGCGCCGCCCCTATGCTGGCCCTACCGGCCCAAACAGGTGCACCGTAGCACATACATCCTAAGTAGGTAGCTCCATATATAGTTTTTAAAGTTAGGAATGATAGACCCCAAGTTGCTTTGGATATTCTAGTTAGGGCATAAAAGTTCCTTTTAGCTTTTTCGCCAACTATTTTATATGTTCGATAAATGAAAAATTCCTTTCTAAGACCATACCAAGGTAGCATACGGATTGCTGTTTTTTAACGGGAACGTTATTAAATTTAATAGTAGGCAATGATTTAAGATTACCTTTAGTAGAAGTTGATAGGTTTTATGCGGCGCAAACGCTAGGCGGTTACGATCACCCCACTGAGATATTAGATTTAGGCAAGTATGGGTCAAGTTCTCAATTCCGGCTCGGGTACTTGATTGAATGAGCAGTAGGCCATCGTCCGCGTAACCAGTAAGTGAACAGCCGCAAGGAAGCGGGATCGCGAGAAAATCATCAAAACCCAAATTCCATAAATAAGGACCGACAACTGAACCCTGAGGACATCCCATGGTTAGTGCTTTAGTACTAGAAAAATGACCGAGCTTAAGTACCGCGGAACCGTTTATAAAGTACGAGTAAACGAGATTATATATGTTTCTATAGCAACCGCGGTTTTTAATTTTAACAACAGCATAGGCCACCAAGCGTTATCAAAAGCCCCAGAAATATCCAAAAAGATACCAATCACGTACTTGTGTTCCGACTGGTTAACGGTTCTTCTGACAGAAAGCGCCGCGTCGACTGTTGATTTACCGATGGTGAAGCCATATTGATTACTATGAAATTTTGGACCGTTCGGTAGCAAACGTGGAACGATGAGGCGCTCAAGAAGTTTCCCCAAAGATGGTAGAAGCGTGATAGGCCGATATGACTTCGGATCATCCGGTGGTTTATCACCACACTTTGGTATTATTCGTATGAAACCGCGTCGCCATTTACGAGGAAAAAACGCCTTCAGCAATGCATCGGTTATATACAGTTAAGATGGCATCACCCGCTGATTTACACGCTTCTTTAATCATCCTATTAGATATTTTATCTTCCCCTGATGATTTGTTGACCGGTAGTTTTCTAACAATATTTATTAATTCGTCATTAGATGGTACGTCTGACATTGGTGATTCAGGTGGCACAGGAGCCCACGCTCGAATCTCTTGGTGGTAGTCACTATCGTTAGCCGGTGAATCATCAGGGATAAGTGTATTAATTAGTACTTTTGTTGTTTCCTCTATGCCCGTGGTATGCTTATCATTGACCTTAATGTTTTGAACGTATGCAAGGTCGACCGATCTGTTAGCTTTAAATTCGTGATATAAGGGAGACCACGGACCCTCCCTGTCAAGTTTGTCAACGATTTTCCGCAACAAGTTACCCTTAGATTTTTCCACCGATGCTTTGTAGCGTGACTTGGCAACTCTAAAAGCATTTAAAGCGGATGTAAGAAGATCTCCAGTAATCTTTCGGCTCTTGAGTTTATTTAACTGTCTACGCGCTCTGCGATATCTTTTGCGCTGTTCAACTAAATAATCACTCCACCAGTCACATCTACGAATATTGGTCATAGATCCACGACCAATGGCGATGTCAGCTCAGTAGGTAAAGGTTTCTGACATAATGTCAGCACTTTCTTCGGCTGACAGCCCGTCCCGAGTGAACTCCTTGGCGTGACACGCAAAAAGCGAGCCAAAAAATTCCCAGTTCGCGCCTTTACATCTATATCTGAAATTACCAGGAATATGAGACGGACCCTGAATATAACCAGGAACAAATTCGTACACGATCAGGCGATGATCACTACAAGACGCGTCCGGTAGGACACGCCACCTATCCAAACGTACGTCGGCACTAGAAAGTGTGACGTCAATACAAGATTCGCCTATTTGGCTGCAAAAAGCAGGTGGTGCATCGGGGGTATTATGAATCGATAGGTTCATCTCAGCAATGAAATCCTCAACAGCGCAGCGTCGTTCGGTATCGGTTGCCCGAACCTTGCCATACCACAGAGACGATGACGCGTTGACATCCGCGCCAACGATCACTTTGCAGCCCGCGAGTGACCGCAAGACATGACGGAGATTATGTATATGAGGAGTAACAGGATCTGAATATTGAAAGTAACAGCTTACAACGAATGCTTTAAAAGAAGCTGATGAGACTTCAGCAACCGCACAGTGTGGCGTCATGAGGTCACGTATAGACGTTACCGTAAAGTTAGAAGACCGCGCAACATAAATTCCGGCTCGCGCCCTACAATCCAGCTGCACTACCCTGTGACGTAAACTTGAGTTTTGATATTGTTCCTGAATGAGTACAAGGTCTAAGTTGTAGTCAATAATTAATTTATCTAACTCTGATGTCGCCACCTTATCGTTGTGAAGGTTTAATTGCCCTATGCTTAGACTATCTATCTTAATTAGTAATTAGTATGTAGGATAAGTTGTTCGAGTTTTAATTTATAGGTACCGCACTGTTCAGACCCGCAGCGATGGTCAAAAGGTTTTTAAAACGTTTACACGCCGCGCAAACCGGGGTAAAATTTAAATCGTCCTTATGCGGACAAACATTGGTTTCGTGGGCCTCAGAACATATAGCGCAGGTTGGTGATTTATTAGCGCAATGCTTTTTCACGTGACCGAATTGCTGACAATACGCGCAACGAACTACCTCGATATCATCAACAAAACGGCACGTTGCCCAGTCAATAAATAACTTATCCTTGGTAGACACAAGATGTTTCCGTACCTCAGGTTCAATCTCTATTCCTAACCATTTACGACCGTTATTGGTAGAACGCCTACGGACTATTTTCGTGGATTTAATGAAGTCGTCTTCTTTTATTGGCAACTCGTTTTTAATATTTTGGCGGTATATGGCTTGCAAAAAATTGTTGTCTTCCATAGAGGCGGGAATGTCCTTCACTAATAGACGGGGTCGGCGACCTTTTGGTTTTTCTAAACGAAGACCCGCAGACTTTATAGCGTCTACCGATTCTAGTCTTTTCAATTGGTTTTCATTTGCAACGCGCAGTACAACGCCTGATTTGGCGGTTTTTTTAATACCGACTATTTGAAAACCATCGTCACTCGGTCTAATCGCCTTCATAAGAGCTTGTTTAGTGGCGGAAGATGACGCATAGTCAGCTGATCGCTCCTGGGTCGGATAGGCGACGAGACAAGGAAGAGGTACTCTAGATTCAATAGCCGGGGTAACTTTAGGCAACCGCAGTTTCAAAGAATCCACGTACGACATGTTTTTGTCCTCATTAACGGTTTTAGCGTAGGATTTTAATTTAATTATTTCCAATTCGCGCTCGGTGTTAGCAAGCTTTGTCTCGTTACACGCAGATTTTAAAGCTAACAAAGACACGATACTTGTAACTCGTTGAGTCATATCCATAATTGCTGATTTGTTCGCGACATTTATACGAGAACCGTTATCATTAACCAGCTCGTTGATTTTGGCCAGGTACACAGACGCCTCGGTCATCAAATCGCAATAATTACTGTTCCCGTCGCTACGATTGGAAACATTTAATGTAGGCGACTTTTCGGGAGAATTGGGTGCAGTTTGTAAACGCTTCGACCTATCATCTATTAAATTGTCGGTCGGAGACATTTCACAAAACAAACGCTTAGCGGATGCTTGCGGCGGCGACCTAAACGTCTTGTTATCTCTGCGGAAAATGTCCCCCCCACGATCAGGGGGGTCATTGGAAGTTGACATAGCTAATTAATTAACAAGAAAAACAAATCTAAGTTAACGAAAAGAAAAAAAAAAACAAAACCGTCGCGCGGAGAAAAGAAAAATAAATTACGTTACCCTCACAAGTAAGAAAATAAATGTACTCACCGAAATTATTTGATTTACAATAAATACCAAACAAACACTAAGAATAAACTTACTATACCAAGCCAGACACAATTTCACAGTCTAGAATGAAAACACGAGCCGGAAACTAACAATCGGAACGCGATATTCGTAAATATACCCGGAGCGTATTAATTTCAAACCACACGGCGCGGGCGCGCGGAGGGAAGTCCGCTGTGCTGTGCTGTCTTTAGATTTCAATTCTTCGCCCTTTATCAACACTTTAGTTTCCACCTGCCTAACGTGAGGTAGAGTAAACTTAATGTACAGGTGTTCCCAATCAAATACCTTGTTTTTTTTATAAAGCCAGTAATTAAAGAAGGAAAATCAAATTCATGTTGTAAGTTTAAACAAAAGGCAGTACGAAGTGCTTTCTAATAGTAATTTTGCGTGTTTAGCAAGACATAGTGGCAATTTACTTGGGTTTCAGCGTTAAACATATCTTGAAACCAAAATTTTTGAGTTGATTTTATTTCTACTATCTGTGAATTTCATACTTGCTTCTTTCATTTTACGTTTTGATCTGATGAATAAATGTATTTTAGAATGAAGAAAGAAAAGGTCAGGTATTTATTTGCGGTTACCATACCGCAAAACTTTCTAAAAACACAAGACAATAAGAAATAGTTGAGGGAAACATGCGTTACATCCACGCAAAACGGCTGTCACTCAGCATTATGCTGCGACCCTATGCAAAACAGAGCCCAGCGCTGGTTTTCAGCGGCAGCCGGCGCCGACATAAAGACGATTCTCTTACTTTTTATTAAATATTTTTTTTTTTATATTTGAAATTAATTTTCGTCACTAAAACCATCCAGCTCCAGCCAATTTGTAGTAAATTATCCACACATCTCAATCCTTACACCATAAATATCGTACAAATTGTTACAAAGGCACACAGCCCACATTAATAGCCCATCAGTGTATTGCAAGTCACCGCTGTGATCGATGGGCTACGAGACGGGGCAATTTTTCAGATCCACCCTCCATGAGAGCATGTTTAACTGAATACGATTTGATGACAACTGAGATGGCGGAGTTTTACCCGACTGACCTAGAAAGGAAGCTATGCGAAACGAAACACTTATTGATAATTTGAAGAGCTATAAGAAACATGGTGTTCAATGCTACCTTTGAACATTGATTCAGCATTTCGGCAGCTGACGCGCGGCCCCTTCAAATATTGTTATAATTGCAGATTACACGCATAGAATACCAAGACGTTTGTTAATTTGTGTGTTGGGAAAAAGTAGTATGTAAGCTGTAATAATGTGTAAATGTGTCTCACTGTGACCAAGATACCTTTAGCCATCTCTGATCAGTTCTGTGAGTCTGCTGGACTGGCAGTGAGTTTACCCTTCACCCTTACCTGGAAATCCCACCCACTACCCGTCTGTTACCTTAGGTCTCTTGGTGCAGACATCCCGCACTTATTTATATACTTTTTTATTATAAACTATATGGTAGGTCAGGATTGTAGGGCTTATAGGACTTAGGTTCGTATGGAGTGTAGGGCCTAAAGGTCTTAGTTTAGGTTATGTTAATTTGCCATATAGGCGCATGTACTACTGGTACGTTTATTAAGGGTGGTCGTACACATGCTATGAGGCGTTGCTATGCTTCGGTTTTTGAAAGACATGCTTTTTAAAGTGACGTTGAGCACCTTTTTGGATGGGGAAAGAGCATTCAATTCGCTTGAGCGTGACCAACCCGACACCATTTTTTTAAATAAATTATATTCTAGTGCTTGACAGCAATCCCGCCTGATGGCTATCTAGTCTAGTCTATAAGTTTATTAGGAGCCTCTTCACTCTAGCCTTGAAGACAATCAAATTGTAGTTCGACGGAAACACCGCCGCTTGCAAATTGTTCCAGTCCTTCGATGTACGCAGTAAAAAGAGGAAGCGAATCGCTTCGTCCAGTCGTAATGGTGTTAACAACGTAAGGGTGGAAATTTTCCGTACGACGGGTCCTCCGATGGTGGAACGGAGATGGGGGAATTAAATCCGTGATCGTTTTTGTTTTTTACTTTTTGTATATTGTGTGTTTACTGTTTTTAATGGTTTCAGCTTTCACTTCTGTCGATCAGTCTCAAGACTGCAATTTCTTTTTTTGACTTCTTTGGTTATTTGCGTGGCTGACTGGCATGTGGGAAATATATTTAATTTAGTATTCTGTTTTTTTTTTGTATTACTTTACATGCATACTAATGTATTTTAACTGAATAGACTTCTCTGCTGGTCGGGAGTTTGTTCCGCCACTTCTTCCCAGCGAAAGCACGAGGAAGTGGCAAAGGACGGGCGTTTTGGGAGAATGTCTTATGTAATAATGTTGACGTTCAAAAAATTCTGATTCTCAGCCTAATCGGAATAAATGAGTTTTATAGCGACGGTAGGTACCGAATAAAGACTCGGATATTATAAACTCGGTTTATTGTTGTTTTCGTACGGTGTCCAAAGGTACAGGACCTAGTTTCGAGAAACATCAAAAACTATAAAGAAATATGATAACTAATGCAATTGATTGGCTGTTTTTATTATCAGTAACAAATCGCGATAGTTTCCCTTTCCCATAGTAAACTAGTTCGCTTTACCATCTACGATTGCATCACTGCCTTCCATCAGACGGGTATCACAGTCAAGAACAAGTTTATAATATTTAAAAAGTCAAAATACTTTAGATAATATATAAATATAAAACGTGCGGAGGGGGGTCTGAGCAGTTGTGTTGCGATATGTGCAGGGAACGATGCGCCAAATGTTGTTGTATCTGGAGGGTCTCCAGATCGATCTCCCTCTGGTGCAGCATCGTTGGTCGTGTTGTTGGGATACATTGCATCACGTCGTTGAGCGACGTGATGCAATGTATCCTTCTGCCGTCTTCCTTCTTATTGACTCAGTTTTTTGAGTAAATAGGCTTAATAAACTAGCGCGCTTTACCATCAGCGATTGCATCACTGCTTACCATCAAGCGGGATTGCGGTCAAGCACTAGTTTATAAATATAAATAAAAAGATATAAATAAAATTTAAATAAATTATATTATATTATACATATATATAAATTATATTATTTTATATTATATTATATACACATAAATATAAATTATATTATTTTATATTATTTTTATATAAATTTTAGCTATGTTACCTTTTTTTTTAATTCTATTGGCACAGTGAGCAGTAAAACTCGATTATTACTAAAGTTTTCGAGATCCTTATTATTGAGCGAAATATTTTATTCAAATCCAAACCGGTATGACAGCGTATTAAAGAACATTAGGTACTCTATTTCTCTCTCTCTCTCTTCTAATAGAAATCAAGAGTTAAACTCTTGATTTCTATGATGAAATTCAAAAAGTATCTTGATGCATTCAAATAATTTCATGCAAATAAAATGTTGTTATAACAGTATAACAAAATTTGATTATTTTGCATTTATGAGTCTAGCGATACCATAATACTAAAGAACAATAGTGTAGGAACATTACATTTTGACCGCGTAGGTAGTGATTGCAATTTTCTTTCAAAAAACTGGACTTTCTCTTTTGATATAGTCGACAAACAATTCCTTGGTTAGTTAGTTCAGAGTCTGGAATCATATGCTAAATGTCCACTTTGTCCGTCCACGTCCTTAATTACCACCCTGTATTCAGAAACGAGATTTCTTCGGAAATCGAGAGCGTGTTCCCATTTTGCGTTGCCATTATCTGCTGTTACGCAAAATGGAGACATTTTTTTTTATTTTACGGAACAACAAACAATGGCCGCCAAATTTCTTTTCACAAACTAAACTTAATTTAAGGTCAATGTATCTTTTCTTTCTATTTCAATAAGAATAGAATAGAATAGAATACTCTTTATTATGTACACCATATAGATTACAAAAACATAAATATAAAAATTTTACAAAGGGTGACACAATGGGCGGTCAAGACAGAAGATAAATATTAGTGTAGTCCTATCAAATTAGTCCGCACCTGACGTACGGACGACAGCAGTCAAGCTACCCGAAACTGCCAAATATTATTATTAATAAAGCCTTTTTATTTCCAATAGAAAAGAAATTACATCTCTTAAAATTCTATTTTATAATTTTTCATTAATCTGCCGGCACCCCAGTATGGGTGAAGGGCTCCTCCAGTGACGCTCATTTGTCTCTGTCTTCAGCTGTTTTTCTCCAATTTTCCATCTACTGCTTTATTGTCATCTACCCATCTTGTAATTGGTCTACCTTTTGATCTTTTGCCTAGTGGGCCCTTCCAGACAGTTACTTTTTTGGTCCATCTGTGATCAGTTAGCCGGGCAATGTGAACAATGAAACTGTCAAATATTCCCAATCAATTTTGAGTCTTAAGGTCGTACCCTCACCAAATGACCTCGAGCATTTGCTCCCTCTTCACCGCGCCCCACCTCTACAATACTTCGCAAAATATTACTAGCGCCGTCTGGCGGACGAAGTACTTACAAATACAAGTTAAATTCATAGACCACAGAAGTAACAGACATGGCACTTTTATTTTTGTTTATTGGTGCGCTCAAATACGTTTGGTTATTATAGACTGAAACAAATGTTGACGATACTTCATAATAAAAATTTTCCGTATTTTATTTTTTAACCGACTTCCCAAAAGTGTGGTTCTCAATTCGATTTATGTGTGCTCGCTGATAACTTTATCGTTAATGAACCGATTTTGACCATTCTGTTTTTATATGAAAGAGTATGCTGCATATGTAATCTCATTGTTACCACGTCAGTGTCGATAATGGAAATTCTAAGAAATTTAGACCAATTATCGAAAATTGTAGGCACGCTTCGGGTGAAAACTTGATACTCGTATTTTTATCGGATGATACTATAAAACCGTGAAGATTTGGGCCTGACCTGATGATGGAGATGACAGAGAATCAAAGGAATCCACATCGGACGCAACTGTCATATGTTTGGGCTTAGTTAATTTTTATTGTTTAGACCTTTACAACTAAATATGTTATGACTGTAACTTCAGGGTTGGAAGTCCTAATAAATTAACCTTTATTAATTATTTTTCTATCCCTTTCACCATCTGACTTAGCTAACTTCCAATCTACAAAAGATTGGAAGTTAGCTAAGTCAGATGGTGAAAGGGATAGAAAAATAATTAATAAAGGTTAATTTATCATTATTTATTATTATAAGGGAAAACGTAATCAGGGTCAATTAAATCTCTGCAGACAGGAAATCTACATAAAAAAAAGATTTGATGTTTTTTTTGGGCTCAGGCAAGACTGGAATTATATTATTATTCTCGTTTAATAAAACAAATACGTAAATTGTAAAAAATGAAACTATCTCATAAAAAAATAAACAAATACATATACTATAATATTATTTACACAAAGCTTTGTGTTTGTGTAAAGGAAGCTTCCTTTTGCAGAAAAATAGTAAACATCTGACTAATACAATATCCGGTCAGACTGGACGCTGACGGCAGCATATTTGGAAAAGGCCTGCAAGCAAATGACGTATTTCGTTTGCTTTAATTCCTATAAGACCACAATGAAAGTATGAGCATTTCTAGAAATAACGCAATGAAATAACACAACTTAAATTCAGTCTCTTGATTTTAATTGATTTTTGCATAAGCATGACGAGTAGGTAGTGTTTGTACTATGTTAAAGTACAGTGTTGTAAATTGTTGAGGAATTCCCTCGACTGTCTATGGTCTTCATCATCAGATCTATTGCAGACCATCATTTAAACCTATATGGGTGTAAAGTTTTCATCAATATAAATGAATTAAGTCCAAACACAAGGTAACTATTGTAAACCTTTGAGGAGTTCCCTTAACTGGCCTTTGTCTTCATCATCAGAGCTTTAATGACAATCACAACTCATTTAGGTGTAAAGTTCTTATCAATATAAATTTATTAAGCACAAACACGAGGCAGCTGATGTGAATCGTTAAGGAGATCCCTCGGCTGTCTCCCGCTCCATTATCAACTCCGAACTTTACTAAATTGTAGTGCGTTAAAACACTTAATGAAAAACACATAGAAATGCCCTAGGCGCCCCTATGATTTTTTAAATTTCTCCTAGGTTTCCTTAGTCTTCCATCATCAGACCCTAATTTCCTTAACATGAGACTACCTTGAAGATATAATCTTTCTAATTAAAAAAAAACATGTGGCACTCGGGAACTGCCGCGGTAAAGCTATTGCATAGCATTTTTTATCAACTTATGCAATAGGGTATTTGACTAAAAAAACCTAATTAGTCCGTCAGTCAGATTTCCAAAAAATACTCATCATCATCATCATCATTTCAGCCGAAAGACGTCCACTGCTGGATATAGGCCTCCCCCAAGGTTCTCCACGACGACCGGTCCTGCGCCTCCCGCATCCAGCGGTTTCCCGCGACCTTCACCAGGTCGTCGGTCCACCTTGTCGGGGGCCTACCCAAAAAATACTAGACACATATTTTTTCTTTTTTCATATAAACAAAAAATGAAGACGACACAGTGCTTTGAAAACTCGTGTGACGTCACTGCACGCTACACTTTTTAGCGGCCAGTGACGTCACCAGCCATCACTCCTGATCTTTAATGCCTATTATATTTGTCAATTTTTATTGATTAGATAAAACAAAATATACGAAATATAAAACGTATATAATAAACCTATCCAATATTTTTCTATAATCTGAATGACAGACTAATTAGTTTTTTTTTAGTCAAATACCCTATTATTTATATTATAGTAAAGTGATCCGCAAACAAACATAAAAAACATATAACCTCCTCCCTTTTGAAATCGGTTAAAAAAACTAACACCAAAATGAACATCATATATCATCATAACAGAGACACTTTATGATAGTATTATACTCTATGCGACATGCGGTGCGTGAGCGAGCAAGCAGATGCTTTTTCGCTCACGCGCCGACCGCTATGCTAGCGGACCGCGCGATGACGAACGACACGGGTTCCCCCTTCGAGAGCTTGTGGCATACTGAATCTCAATAGCTCGGGCAAGAGAAATGATGGGGAATACGCTCAGATTGTTGAATAAAATTTTTGTTTTGGTCGTTTTAAAAAAATATTTCTACAATAATGTTCGTCATGAAATTGCCTATCCATTAGTGTAAGAACGCAATCTAAATAATGCTTACTTTTCGAGGGGTTGCACTTTTTTGATAATTATTTCTCTTGTCAGAGGTTTCGTTGTGAAGGAATTATTTAAACATTATGCTCAGTAATTAAAAAAAAAAAACTACAATTTTGGAGTCAAGATTATGGAGAAAATTTATGTATTTTTAATAAGTTGATATTTCTTTTGGATAAAGAGTAGATAGCTCCGAAAAACTACATAAAAACGGCCTGCGGTGTGTTTTTCCTCTGGAACCGCCTTAATGCTTAAAAGATAAAGTTGAAAATCCAATAAAGAAATTGACAGATTGTAGTAGCTTGGCGTACTGTCGTCTGTACATCGACTTATTTTATGTCGCCCTGTTTTTAATCGCGTCTAAATTGTCTATGGAGTATCTTAATTTGACAGGACTAAACTAATGTGTTATCTTCTATCCTTTTATTAATAAAATAGGAAGAAAAAATGCGCTAAACTAAAAATTTGTTTCGTTAATGAACAAGAGATTCAACACCAATATCTTTTGCATCTATTTGTAATGGAACGCGGTGTCGTCGATCAGAAATACAATTCCTATAATTTTACGAACGTTTGTAGTCTGAGCTCAGTCCCAAACTGTCACGAATACCTTCAATATTTTACATTTTTGAAAAATTTTTGACATTGGTTACCGCTAAAATGAGATGCAGCTAGATTTTCATGAAATTCCTCCGGACATTAGCCCGGAGGAATTTCTACTGCCGCTATGCTATATAGCGACAGTAGAAATACACCATCTCTGAAAGTTTCACCTGTCTATGACATACAACCAGCAGGACAATTAGGTACGGAACACACTATCAGTAGCAATAAGTTTCACTTTGACAGCTTAACAATATTCATTGCGATGTTAACGTTATTGATCAGACACGCCTTATACTAATATATAAAGCTGAAGAGTTTGTATGTTTGAACGCGCTAATCTCAGGAACTGCTGATCCGATTTGAAAAAATCTTTTTGCGTTGGATAGCCCATTGATTAAGGAAGGTTTTAGACTATATAAAATTACGCTGCGACCAATAGGAGCAGAGCATAACTAACTCGATGCGAACAATGTCGCTGGCGGCCGGTATTTTTTAGAATGTACGGAGCAATGGATTAGCAATTAGCTTCAAAATTATTCCAACGGATAATAATGGAATTTTACGTAATCAGGATGCTGGTTCGGGTACAGATGGTAAATTCCCTTTGTGTACAAAATTATAAAAAAGGGTCAAGACACTTCCATAGGTCCAAACATGAGGTTCGTAACACGTATATGATGCAGGTTTGATATTTCAGTACCTATGCACATAATCAGCCTATAATAATCTCGTATTGGGGGCCTATCTAGGAGACAGAACTTCTCTCTATGAGAGGGAGTGGGCCATAATCCACCACGCGTGGTTTGGTAGATTACATAAATATGACTTGTATTTTTTTATTCTAGGACATGCCGGTTTCCTGACGATGTGTCCTTCACTTTAGTTCCTTCACAAGTTTAGTACTTGCCTGTTTGTTACTCATAACACATTTGTTTATTTGCTGCTTTTGGTTTACAGTTTTCTCCTTCTCAATTGATTAATTAGAACTGACTGACGGTCTAGGCAAATACATCTCTTTATAGAAGACGGTGGATCGATCTAAAACGATTTCCTGAAAAACAGCCTAGGCCTAGAATGTTCCATGCGATTCCAGAAGTTTCCATCTGAGAATGTTCTAAAGAATTCCAGCCGAGTCTAGAAGGGCAAGGCCAGATTGTTCGAGAAAGTTCCATCCGATTATAAAATGTTCCAGAACGTTCTATCGGATTGTATATTGTTCAAATTTAGAATGTTCTAGTCACAATATAAACCAAATATTTTTTCACTGAATGATCAATGAATTTGTTATTGTGCCAAAAAAAAAACACCTCCACATGTTGTAATGACATCATGTAGGTACTACACAAAAAAGTTCTATATAAATTCTAAAAAATACTACGAATATTATCCGCAAATTATGAAGAACAAGACTCATTAGTATCCCTACACAGCACAGTTAGGATCTCAGCAGTAATGGCGGAATTGATGTACACGTTAAAAGAAAGCCGGCGGGAAATATAAAAAAATTACCCATACTTGTAGTAGTGTTGTGGTGTGAAACGTATGAGATGTCGATGTTAAGGTCAAAAAGACTATGATTGAGTAAACACACTTGAAGTAAACTGAGTTCTCAATTAGGCAATCATTTTGAATACAGATTTCATAAAAATGCTTATAAGATTGTAAGAAAAAGTAATCACAGGATGGCTCATATCAAAAGTTTCCATAAACTTTTATACTATGTAAAGATGTGTCTATTAGCAAAGAGCCAAAAGTATAGCCTCAAAATATCGTTGAAACAATTTACCTAATTCATTTATGAAGCAATAAATTACGGATCATAATATAATTAGCGAAGCCATTCGTGTACAAAATTTAGTCCCTAAAGTTCTATGACAATGTAATGCTTGCGAAGTTTGCAAGCACTTGAATGTCATACGTGTCATGCGTTGCGATTATGCTAAATTCTTCTCTGTATGAGAGGAGACCTGTGACCAGCAGTGGGACAATAAAAAGGTTGACGACGAATGTCATAGAATCAAAATTACGGATATCTTATAAAATACTCTATTATACCGACATCCTCACATCACTACACATAAGGAGACATTCCCGTAATCCGTATTTATTTTATTTAGTAGCTAAGTACGAGTAATGGGGTTGACAGCCAACGTAGCCGTAGGATGGAGGGGGGGAGGAGGTTCAGGGGATAAGGGATCGGATTATTTTACGACAAACGTTACGAAAGGGATTTACGCTAGTTGTATCGTTTCGGTTACATTTTAGGGTGCTGTTTATGTTAATTAAAATTATATGGCCATGTTTTAGGTGTATGAAATATTTTACTCCTAAATGACTGTTTTGGATATTACTATACCTACTACATTTGAGTAAAATTGGATATTTAAATAAACCTTTTTTACTATCCCTTTAACCTGTAGTTTTTTTTTTTTTTTTTACTGGGACAAAACCCGCCACACTGTTCCCAACCCACTGCAACTCCTGAAAGCCAGAATCAACAGTGGAGACCGCCAGAAAAACGCCGAGCAATGAATCTCGACGAGTCCCGGAGAAACGTTTCAACTGTCTTGGGTCCCGCAACGAAATTAATCAGAAAATAATAGCGGAGGAGTAAGAAAAAAGATATTGTTTCCACTTCCCTCCATAATAAGCAGGAGACAGAACAGAACTAGGCCAATCGGCACAAAGGGACATTATTGCAACTGGGAGAAGCCCAGATTGCCAAGCACCACGGAATAACATTTAAATAAGTTAATGGGTCCTAAGTAGGTATTTGCTGTTACAATTGATTCCAATAATAGGTATGGCAAAAGCGCCTGAACGCACGGAAATTAGTTCTAGTTTCTACAAGGTCCGTATAATAAACAACTCCGGATGTAACTTGTACACTATCCAACATAATATTACTGTAACCTGTAGTATTTAAATAGATTGCATTGGTAGCACAAACACAAGTTGCAGTAAATAGTCACCACTTCTTTCCTCTTCATAATCAGCCTACTATGTTCCCACTCCTGGGACGCAGGCCTCCTCTCATGAGAGGGAGTGGCCGCCTCTACCAGGCGGAACCGGTGCGGGTTGGTAGATATCACAGGTTTTCAAAGTTCTTTTTATCCTCTAGGATATGCCGGTATTCTACACAATGTTTTCCTTCACCGTTATGAGAGCAGTGGTGATGAAAATTTATACAAATCAAAGCGCCTGTCGCCTTGCCGAAAATCGAGTTGAATGGCATAAAATTGGAGAGGTTGATGTCTAGCAGTGGACTGCTATAGGTTGATAATGATGAAAGCGCCTGACGGGGTTCGAAACAGCGGCCTACTAGGTCACTACTGATATATTTATGCTAATGGATTAAGAATATAAAATCGGTCGAATGAACTTCAAATTAAATTTTGTTTAAATGTCACATCTTATTCCTAATGGAGTAGTGTAACTAAATAGAGTAATCTCTGCTTTAAAATTACTCATTATAAAAATTTCACGTACCTCGCTCAACTGCCGTCTTCCTTCCTATTCACTAAGATTTTTTAAGTGAATGGGCTTAATAAACTAGCGCGCTTTACCATCAACGATTATATCACTGCTTACCATCAGGCGGGATTGCAATCAAGCACTAGTTTATAATAATTAAAAAAAAAAACCTTTCACAAAATTATTACAAGGCAGGTAAAGACATTTATCATTTTTCCTAACATTGACATTTTATGAGAGTATTTGCTTTCAAAACGGTAAAGGAATCATCGTGACGAAATCGGTATGTCTTAGACTCAAAAATTCGAGGACATGTGACAACTATCGTCACGGGGCGCGGGGCCGTATCCCACCCGTGCTACCGGGCCGTAACCCACGCAGCCCCAGTAGTCCGCGTGAGCTACGGCCCACTCCATCTCAAAAGTGAGTAGGTCTGGTTCCCAGTAGTGAAACATTATAGTTTAAATATGACTGACTTATTTTAAGGTGCGTCTATGACTGTATGGCCATACTTTGTGGTTCATGTATACTGTGTGGAAACCATCATTATCACTATCCCATCACAAGAAGAAGACCTACTTTCAAATTAGGAAAAACCATTCTACCTGTCAACTTTAAAATCCAATGCTGCAAGGCGCAGACTTTTTCTTAAACTGAGTAGGAATAGATAACATTTAACTTACAAAGCCACGATAATACATATGTATTTCGTAAACACGTACTCGGAGCAGTTTTTAGCGCGTCTTTCAAAAGTTATCCCGGAAGATTTCTCCGCATAATATCTTCCCTGTGATTTATTCCTTTATCCTGTATTCCATTTCGGGGGTCAAATAACCGCGGCCCCTTTCGAGGGTTCCGTACTCAATGAGTGAAAACGAAATGGGGTCTGCGGCGTTTGCCTATCCGTCCGTCTGTGTCGCACTCAATAACTAAACTTACTAACATAATTTGCAAACTATTGTTAGGTACTAATACTATCGAGCTTGTTGCTGGAAATAAATATTCAAAAAAGTACAAATAAGACCCTTTTTATTAGGGCTCGGTGATAGGCCATAACATCGGCTGCCGGTAGAAGTTACCACCCACCAGACAAAGTCTTGCCGCCAAGCGATTCGCCGTGTTCCGGCATGATGTCTGGTGAAGCCGTAAGGGTCTGAGCAGTAATTGTGTTGCAATGTGTGCCGGGTACGATGCGCCAAATGTTGTTGTGTCGGGAGTTTGGTTATGGAGAGTCTCCAGATCAATCTACCTCTGGCGCAGCATCAATGGTCGTGTTGGTCTTGGATTTAACATTGCATCACCTAGGTCAACTGCCGTCATCCTTCCTATTCCTAATTTTTTTTAGTGAATAGGCTTAATAAACTAATGCGCTTTACCATCAACAATTGCGTCACTGCTTACTATCAGGCGGGATTGCAGGCAAGCACTAGTATATAATGATTAAAAAAAAAGGTCTTACATCTGCCTATCCGTCCGTGCATGTGAGCTCTTTGAGAGTAGTTTGACAAAAACTAAAAGTTATGAAAGAAAATCCTATGCTTTAAATATATCCTTTAAATATTTCAGTAAAAACTAACTCAAACTCAGTACATTTATTTTAATTACACCATTTCTAGTTACTTTTGAATTAAAATTTAGTGTTAAGTCAAATTAGTCACAAAGTTGAAGCTTAACGAAACTAGAAATTCCAAGGACACTCTTTTAAATCAAGATATATACAAAGCGAGAACTAACCAAACATAACATAACAGAACTTATGGTATGAGTTTAATTTTATTGAAATATAGGACTTTTTCTCTTCTTTGTAATGGAATCTAGTTGCCACTTCCAAATCACTATATCACTGTGAAAAACAGACTAGAGAAAATATACGAAAATATATTTGATGTAAATAATATGTCGCCAAGAAAAAACACAACGAAAAAAAGTAGGGGCAAAATATGGATGAAAATGTGCTATAGACAATCTCCTTCATGGCATAAAACATGCAATTGGTAATATACTTGTTTTGTTTATACTTCGTATGTGCACAATCCACAAATTACCAGTAGTGAGATTCCGCAAATATCTCACCATGAAGACTTAGGCGAAACAAATGTTTTCATCTGCCGGTGTCGCGTGTGCATCATGGGTAACAGTAACAGACCATTGACGTTTATACTAAGTACGTCAATTTGACAGACGGACTTTTTTAAATATGGTTAACTGTCAATGTCTAATTGTCAAATAACATGTATGTCTTTGACTCTGGTTTTGACTTTGGTTATGTTTTGACGGGAAAGCTAAGATGAGTGACACGCGCATTTTTCACTGCACTTTTAAATTTATTTATAGTGTCATTTACTAAATAAAAGCGCGTGATTTATATAGTAAAAAGTGCATCCAGTAAATAATTCATAAAGAACATTGGAATATCGCAACAATATCGTAATTAATATGGCATTGTGGCCACATCATGACTTTGCCTCAAACCTCCCTCATAGACAGCTCACGCGGCCGTCTCTTTCTACTGTCATTGGCGATAACCGCCCTTACACGTGTTATTGGCAGAAATGTGGTATCTATTCCGCAGAGACCATTGATCAAGAGTTCAGGTTGAATTTCACCTTGAAAAAAGAAGAAGAAGACCCGGGTTATGACATCAGGAAAACATTGCTCTAATTTTAGTCATTTTTGAGTACGAGGCATTTTACTAAATTTTGTTTTCCTTATTATGTGTTTATTTTAGTGTATTTTTATTGTAATGTGCGTTCTGTTTGTGCGGAATAAGCAATTTTTCTTTATTTCTTTCTTTAAATGACCGTGGATTGAGTTGTCATTCCAAATAACTGACAGCGCACTCTAAGCTCATGTCACCTTGACCTAACTATTCACAGGTATGTATATTTTTACTAAATCTTTTAGCGGAAGTAAGGAACCCATAGTGAATCAACTCACACTTGGCCCCTTTTTTTCACGGAACGTTTATATATTTTTGGAGGTTGATATTATAGTGATTTTGTTTGATTTACCGTTTTTTTTTTTTTTTTTGTTCGGAAGGGATATTTTTGAATTGAAGAATGTTTTCTTCGAACTTGAATGATACGTTTTTAGTAATGCTTGCGCTTATATCATGGAGAAGGGCTTTTACTTATGGTGTGGTTAATATTACAATACAAGAAAAAGTTATCGTACCCTTTGTTTTTGTAATGGGTTAAAAAGAACGTGTTTGGGTTTAGTTTTGAAAACAAGACTATTTCGTTTTATTGCATAATATTTAGAATACTCAGCAAAAAAAGTTCGCACTACAGTCATCTTCGCTGTGAAAAGGAATGAACCGAAAGCCAAAACGCGGCGCGGGCTCAATTTGAGTTGCTAGATATCACATGTCTTCAACATCTTGGATTAATCGATCTCCTCACGTGTTAGCTTTAAAGTTTTCAAAGCAGTGAAATAATTTACACAAAGTATAGCTTCTGTCAAGGTGCGAAGCAAAGACCTACAACTTGTAAATTGCAGTCATTTTGACCGGCACATCAATACTCTGGAATTGAGAGCCACCGTGGCGTAGCGGTAGAGAACGCGGCCGTTACGCAAGGAGGTTCGATCCCCGCGCAGTGCAAATATTTGTATGCATGAATATGAATATTTACACTGGTCTGGTCGTGCCTCCGAAAGCACGTTAAGCCGTTGGTCCCGGTTGCCATACGAACATCTAATGGCAGTCGTTACGGGTTGTTGGAGCCCTCAAAAGTCTTACAATTGGTCTAACTGCAGTGCTACGATATCGCCTTCAGGTTGCGGAGGTCAGACGGCAGTCGCTTCACGGAAAATATCGAAGTTAAGCCAAAATCAGCAGTTAGACTGGTAAAGCGGACCCTAGACTCCAAAGCTGAAAAAGCTTCGGATGCGACTGGGATTAACGCTGAGATTATGATGATGATTAATACTTTAGAATGACGTATGCTCAGAGTAAACAAATAGTACGCGTATTTTTTGCAAAACTAGTAACTAGAATGATGCTAATCTTGATTATCTGTATGTTTAGCAATCAGACCACATTGGTCCGACTCATTTCATGTACATGCAAATCAAAATTGTGATCCAATCCGATTGTAAATTTTCAGTTGCACACGTGTTCTAATTTTACTTCCCCAAAAACCCTACAAGTTTATTTTTAAACCACTAGAGTTTAAATTCGAATGTATTTCAATTTCAGGGCTGCATTGAAAGTTTGGTGTTTTCAATAGTATTTCCCCAAAAAACCGTACCATTTTATTTTTAAGCCACTAGAATTCAAATTCGAAAGCATTTCAATTGCAGAACTGCATTGAAAATTTCGTGTTTTTGGTACACATCAATGTCAGCTTTGTGTCATATGTCACTTTGGCTATCACTGTGGACAATTATTGCTAATTACTGCTTTCTGTTCGTGGGTGTATAATCTAATCTGGGATGATTAATTCAACGTGGGCCTGGTTCGTTCACTAATGTTGTTCCAGGCACTTTATTTTGAGTTAACTTTAGAAAATGGGACTTTTGTTTGGTAGGAAGTGTGAGTTCACGAAAGTCTCCAGAATGTAATTATGAACAAACTGGATTATCCTTTCTTCAAATATTTAACTCGGCTACATGAATCTGCTAAGGTTAGTTTTTAAAGTCATAATGTTAATTAAATACTACTTATATACTCGTAGATTGTAATTAAATGGTTAATCAAATCAAATCAAATCAAAGCATTTATTTCAAATAAACCAGTTACAGGCACTTTTGAATTGTCAGAAGGTCGGTCAGTCAGTACGGTGAAGCTAGTCGCCTATTCCAAAGAATAAGAGAAACTCCATGGACACTCTTTTAAATTGTCAAGCTATTGATACAAATATTTGATTACATCATTCGTTTTGAAATCAACCATATGAGAACGATGCAGAAATATAATATTATTTTTCTATGTAGGTACAGTCATAATACAGGTTTGTTCATTTCAACCATTAAACCAGAAACGGTTTGTATTGCAAGTAAGCAAAACTTATATTTACGTATTATTTATTAACAGTGTACTCGCACTATTTTTTCTTCCCTATGAAGAATATAAGCAAATGACGTAGTTACGAAGAACTGTACCGCGTACCGGGCTTAGAATAGTACCAACCCATATCCTCCTGTGGGTGTTGTAAGAGGTGACTAAGGTCACTCTTCAGGGAAGCGGGCAGCAGCGCTTCTCCTGTGAAATACTGTGATCCCAACCCACCTGTCAAACTTCGGGATTATAGCAAATCCTCCCAATGCAATGCCTTTGGGGAGAACTTTGTTCAGCAGTGGATATCTACAGGCTGAAGAAGAAGATACTATCATAAAGATTAAAAGAGAAAAAAGCAAATGTTTATATATCTCTCTCTAATATCATAAACAACTATGACCACTAAGACTAACTATCTATCACTTATTGAGTTATGTCCCTTTAAATTAAATGATAATTTTATTAATAATTAGCTGACTGCTAGACAACAGACTCAATAAAAATCTCGATTCATTGACATAAGCCTGACTATTATCAATGTCATTTGGTCGTCCTCCGTGCAGTGGTCAACCGGCTCGCCTGCGACGTGGAGACCCCGGGTTCGATCCCCGGGCAGGTCATGATGGAAAAAGATCTTTTCCTGATTGGCCTGGGTCTTGGATGTTTATCTATATATGTATCTATTATAAATATAGTATCGTTGAGTATTAGTATCCCATAACAGAAGTTTTGAACTTACTTTGGGGCTAGTTCTATCTGTGTGATTTGTCCGTATATATTTATTTATTAATTTATATGTATTATTAGATATTAATATCAAAAACGACCACCTACCTCTAAGAGTTACAACCTATTACTTAATGAGTCGTGTCCGTAAATTAAATGATATTGTTATTATTATTGTGTTATTAATTCGCTGACTGCCAGACAACAGACTCAATAGAAAATCTCAATTCATTGACATAAACCTGACTATATTATCAATGTCATTTAGAGCTCCATGAGGATACTGGGTTTTGTATATCAAAATGCAAACAATCTAATCATAAGAGGTCACCGCAGCCCGTGGACATACATAGTCATTTAGAGAGAATTCTAAAATGAATACCCTCATTTAGCACGGTTTACTGCATTCAAAGCTATCGCAAACTGTGCGGCGTGTTTAAATGTGTGAGAGCCTCTTTGCATTAGACTGGAAACTTTTAAGATCAAATTCAAAATTTAAATCTGTCTGAATCAATTACTGTATTGCGGTGCGGCATACCTTGGATGTGCTTGGCGCATTTATGAAATGCTGTGTGCTAAGCCTCCTCGTGGCTATAATTTGAACTTGCCCGGATTTGTATCCACATCCTCTTGCAAGAGAAGAATTAATAAAAATAAATGAATAGGAATTATATAAAACTAAATAAATACGCAATAAATACATGTATGGAAACATGAAGCGCTCTTCTTCTCTCTACTTATTTAAAACTTGCTGTGCCCAACAGGGTCCATAATTATTTCCAATATTATATTATTATAGTACTATCTGTAAGTGTACATTATGGATTGCAATAAACGATTTTGATTTTGATTTAGAGATATGACGCTTCAATCAGTAAGCGATTACGATATTAATATGATTCAAAGCAAACCTTAAATATTATACGATGTGCATGTTTTACTAGATTCGCCTCACAGTATTGCCCGCATATGATTTGATCCCGTGGGAAAATCGGGATAAAAATTATATTTTAAGTTATTCCTAGTCTTAAGCTATCTGTGTGCCAAATTTACTTACTTAATTATTTATTTACTTACTTATTTAATTTAATTTACTTTTTGTGTAAAAAATTAAAAAAACATACATATACAACGTTATTTTTTGTTAATGCGAAACCTGAATATAGTTTGTACAGAATAAGCAACTGCATCGATTCCAGTCATTTTACACCACGTTAAATTTTTCCTAAATGCATTTAGAAATTATTACAGTTTGGTTACTGAGCCCGCTACGCAGTTTACGCGTGCGCATACGCTGCTGACGCCACAGGTCAATGCACCCGGCTCGCCCGTCCAAACAGAGCGTGGACCATATTTTTGTTGGGACAACCAAGTAGGATAACAAGCTCATAACTTTGTGGTTTTTCATGATATCTTTTTGAAATTTTGTACATAGATTCTTTACTTAAAAATACTGCCGCCATAAGCGAAAAAGACGTTTCTACATGAAGTACGAAACCGAGTAAAAAAATAAAACGTGTTTCAAAAATTAAAAAACTTGCTGTGTATATAGAAATAAACTTAATTATTATTTTGTGATGCAAAAGTATGAATTAGGGTTTGATCTATCAGTATGTATACGTAAATTGTAATAAAATAAATGTTTTGTATTTAAAAAATCAATTTTTCCTTTTCTTTTTAGTAATAAAAATGCAAGATAATACGTGATACTACAATGAAAAGACGCTTCTGGTTAGAAACGTCCTTTCAACGTAGTATTTGTTTAAACGCCTTTTCTATTTAGTAATTATTGTGCTATTATGTTCTAGTTATTTAAATAATAAAGACGTTTATAGCCATTTGCTTCTTTTCTACTTAGTAAAACCAACTTTCAATTAAAAAACAAAAACGCCTGCCCATTTTTAGAACCCTTATAAATCTAACCTCTACTTTCAACCGACATCAAAAAAGTATGTACCTAATATTTCCAGAACTGCTCAGTTTTCGTATAGTATGTTAGTCTAGATAACAGCGTCTGAACAAATGTGCCAAATTTCAAAAGTGTATGTTTGTATGTTTGTACGCGCATATTTCCGGAACTACAAGTTTGATTTAAGTAATACTTTTTTTGTTGTATTTTTCAACTTAGGAAATACTATAAGTTTCATCTAAATTCATACCTTATATTTATGCTGTCAATCGGACTAAGTTATTTAACATCTTTCAAGTTCAATATTTATATTTCAGTTAAACAAATATCAAGTTTATTGCCATTGTAATCAATTTGATTTCTGAGTGACAAATCTTATTTTAAAAGTGTCACCAATGTTTGAAGTTGTATCTAAAATTAACTCTGTTGTGTAAAAATTTAATGTTTTTTTTTTTCTAATAATTCATATTTTTTTTACATATTTGGCGAATAAATCCCATACATAGATTAATCTTATTTATACTTTTCAACCAATGTGAGCTGCCACGCCCTTTACACCTTCTTCTTTAGCCTATAGAGGTCCAATGTTGGACAAAGACCTTCGCCAGAGCTTTCTACAATAGCCAGTCTTGTGCTGCCCGCATCCATTGGCTTCCAGCGACCTTTACCAGGTCGTTGGCCCACCTTGTTGGGGGCCTCCCTACGCTGCATCTTCCAGTAAGTGGCCGCTACTCCAGAACCAGAACCTTACTGCCCCATCGGCGATCATCGATCTTCTGCGACCAATGTGCCGCGCCCACGCCCACTTAATTATAGCGACTCGAAAAGTTATGTCGGTGACTTTGGTTTTCGGTCGCCTCATTTCTGATTCGATCGCGCAGAGAAACTCCGAGCAACTCTTTCAATCGACCTTTATGTGAGCTTGAGCCTTCGTATGAGGCCCAATGTGAGCGACCACATTTCAGTCCCATATGTCATCACTGGCAACACACACATGACGCAGATGTAGCGTAACTTCCCGAATGCTGCCCAGCTGAGCTAGATTCGACGACACACCTCTTTCTCGAAGTTTGACCTACCTAGTTGGGCTGTTTTTTCCAGGTATATGTATGCATATACTCGTCAACAACATCAAGTACAGAGCAACTAACTAGAACTGGAGTGGGTGCGACATGTGAGTTCGACATGATCTTCATCTTATTCATGTTTATCTTTAGACTCAGTTGTTGAGAAACTCTACTGAGGTCATGAGCATTTTTCCCAAGTCTTCTAGGGTCTCCACCATAACCACGATATCATCTGCAAATCGGTGGATAGTGTACTCGCCGTTGATACCAAGTCTTTTCCAGTTCAGAGCTTGAAGACATCTTCCAACGCAGCAGTGAACATGTTGTGTGATATGATACCTCCTTATCACACTCCACGCTGCAGTTGAATCGATATCGAGTCCTGATCCTGGAGGCGGACTGACATAGTGACGTTTTTGTATAAACACTCACCACATATCATCTCATCCTGTAGCACCGCCCAAGCCTCGATCGAATCGAAGGCCTTCTCATAGTCCACAAACGCTAAGCTTATGGGTGTGTCATTATCTTTATAACTTACCGCAGCGTATGTTTGTGGTCTATGGGTTGGGAAGGCTGGAAGTCGTCGAACCTGCGAGCGTAGACGGTTCTTGATCACCCTAGAAAACAGCTTATAGACATGGCTCAGTCGGTCTGTAGTTTTTCAGGAGGGTATTATCTAGTTTTTTGAAAAACAATACCACCACGCTTCTGTGCCATGCGTTAGGCGTTTCGTCTTTGAAAATGACGTAATTAAATAGCTTCTGAAGTGCTTTAAGTACTGATTTTCTACTCACTTTCAGAAGCTCAGCCGTAATTCCATCATCTTTAGTTACCTTATCGTTCTTGGGCTGTTTCAGAGCCATAACAATTTCGTACAAGCTGGTGTTCGGAATATCGACGTTGTAGTGTCGGGTTAGTCTGGCTCTAGGATCATTGGCCAGGTTTACAACAGGTGCGTGTGTTGATGTGTATAACCCTCCGTAGAATTTTTAAATCTCACCCAAAAGCTTTGGTTTGGAAGCGATCCTACCATTCCCAGTCTTCAGCTTCGCAAGTAGGCTCCGTCCAACAAACACAATATCTCTTGCGATTGCTTTCGAGCCTTTGTTCATAGCTTCTTTAATACCCTACATTGCCCCAGCCCCAGGTATTAAGCGAATAAGTTTTTACTTACATTTCCATTTTAATGAAATTTTAATATTTTTATGCTTTTCTAATCCGCTGGGTTATGTCGGCGACATTAGTTCTTCTACGAATCTCCTCTTTCTTGATTCGATCATGTAGAGAAACACCTGGCATAGCCCTCTCCATAGCTTGAGCTTTCTTATGAGGCTCATAGTGAGGTACCACGTTTCAGATCCATATTTCATCACCGATAACACACATTGGTTAAAGACTTTTGTCTTTAGGCACTGAGGTATTTTGCATGAGAAGACACTACGGAGCTTCCCAAACGCTGCCCAGCCGAGTCCTATCCCTCGAAACACCTCGTCCTTGAAGCTGGAATTATTGATTTGGATCAGCTGTCCCAGATACAGCTTCTGTTCTTCTGTTGTCACTGACTGCCTGGACGCAACTGAAGAGCACTATTCTCACATCGCGGGCTCCACCACACCCCGCACAGCTAGCAATACTAAGTAGAAGAGACGCTACTGCCACTTGCGCCTGCCTAGTTTTTGTAATACTAAGCTAAAAAGGCGCATCTACACAGAAAAGTCTTTTCTTCTTATGACGATGCAGATGTGCCTTTTCATTTTATGATGAATTCAATATTTTGAAAACAAAAAAGACGCTTCTACTAAAATGCGTCTTTTCAACTTAGTGTACGTCAGAAAGGTCTTTTCATTTTAGTAATATTTGATTCACATTGCAGACACGTCTTTTTTAACAGTTAGATTTATAGGGTTACGTTTAATTTATGCGAAATATAAAAATATTGGTGTATGCCATTTTTTTATAGATTCAGAATATGCATCTAACTCAATTTGGAAAAAAATGTTAGATGCGTCTTTTTCCTTATGACGGCAGAATACTGGACACGTGTTTCGGGTTTCGCATAAACAAAAAATTATTTTGTGTATTTTCAGGCTTATAATATTAACTGCTAGATCCTGTGGGATTATAGGGATAAAAGTATGCTACGACTTACTCCTGTACCCTAGTTGCGGAATACACTATTACTGTCCAATGGAATCATTTTAAAGCATATTGCCAATCCATTACTCCATATGTTCGAAAACTGTGTCTGCTCAACAACGTAAATAATGCAATGAATTTTGTCGAACTAACAAAACGAAACCCATTGCTACTGATAGTATGTTACGCAATTACCAGTGGTCTCGAACCTACCTATTTTTAGGTATTTCTACCGATATGGGCTCTGTTCTACCGAAATACCGAAATACACGATTTTTCTACCGAATTTACGATCCTGGCATGGCAACCTCTTTTATTTCTGAATCCTGTTAAATATACGGCGTTATAGACGGACTTAATGCAAAATGTTTTGGAGAACACTCTTTCAGTGACTTTTCTATAGAGTGCCTACAAAATGTCATCATCGCTCTCTGACGTTCAAGACCACTGCTGATTGGCATTTTAGGTGGTAGTATACCGATTTTTACTGGCAATTATACCGATATCGCTCTTTAACGTTCGAGACCACTGGCAATTACCCTGTTGGTTTATAAACTATCCGTTTCAGTTTTTGCGTAAAATACTACACAAATATCTATCCACCTATACATACATCCCAAACTTTCCCATTTATAATATGAACAGGATTAAACGTTTCGCGTTCGGCAAATCTACGGCAAACACCACTTAGATAAGCGAGTGTCGCCAACATTAATAGTGCACATGTGAACACACGTTTTATCCTCATCAAATCTCCCATTTCGCTATTTCACCAACACACAGAGAATAATAAAGCTAAAGCTTTTCATATATTTAGATGTCCATTGAATTTTGATGCTGAATATTTCGGGAGTACCGGTTGACTTTTCACTGTATGGACGAAAGCGGGACTTAAAAGGTGAATGGAATAGTTTCATTTCGGAAAGTTGACCACCGTTATAATAAGGCACTAGACAGGCACGAGCGGATATCAATAGTTTAACACAAATTAAAATTTATTAAATGTTGTTAAAAACTCAAACGAAGATGTTCCACGGTTACAATGTTAATCGTTAAAAACTTTGTTCTTCTCCAGAATTTGGTATCAAAAATTTAACACAAGTTTAATGGTATTAAACCAAGGTTTCGTGTTGAAAAACTCATAGGAAAAAATACATTCCAAGGTTAAAATATTGATCGTTGTTAGTTTCATATTTTAATTGTGTTTATAACACGATGTACGATACGTGATTTCAATTAATGTGATGGCCTAGTTGTGAATGGGAGAGATAGTGGACAAGGTACCTATATAATTGTTCACAGTACAGAAGACCGTTGCTACTGAAAGGTCCTCTCGAATGGCGACCACATGGTGAAACGATGACCTTATCAAAACCGCAGAAATCTATACGAAATGGGAAGCACAGAATCGGTCTTAGACGCCTACGTCCATTAGTGAATATCACTCATCTAAAATAAATGAATTAAAAAAGTATTTTCTATTAATATACTAGTCTTTACTTATGACTTATATATGTCGGAGATCGTCGAAATTATTTGAAGAAAAGTTGCTCATTTCATTTACGTAGTTCAGGGGCAAACGCTTGTGACGTCATTTTGTGATGGCGGCACATGGACGGAGTCGCTTTGGCAAGTGGGGTTCGTCGAACGGTCACTTTGCATCGAGACGCGGACCAAGGCACTTCTCCGAACCGAAACTGTCGGCTTGCCTATTTACTGGAGGACTGGAGGGTATATGTATCTACACGTCGTGCTTTAATTCAAAACTCACCTACGTAATGGAACTCGTACCACTACACCAATATGCTGTCGACAGCATCTTGGTGTAGTGGTACGAGTTCCATTACGTAGGGTAGGGTATATATGTCGCAGACAGCGACGGCACAGCGGTAGGGTCGACCCTACCGCTGTGCCGTCGCTGTCTGCGACACATATATTATGATTTCTTTCGTTCTTTATTCTTATGACCATAAATCTAAACAATTTTTCCACCTTTTCGATTTCAAAAGATTTTTGGCTTTGTATGCTAAATTTCACTAAAGCTTCCATCATTAACTAAATACCAAAAAAATTAAACCCGAAATCAACAAACCATGCTAAAACAAAAATTGTTCACAGTCCTGAGCTACGGCGCGAATTTCCAACCACCTTCACAATCCATTTGTTGGGAAACAAAGTACCCGCATATTTCGTTCCGCGTGATGTTCGCGAGAAAATTTTCTCGTATTAGAAGTGAGAAAGCAAATTTCTTGATATGGCACCGAATTGTTTGTTATTACTTAAAGCTCCCTTGACGTTGAGTTTGCATTACTCGTTCGAATTTGATTACGTTTGTGGTGTGAATTCTGATTATTCTGGTCGTACGGAATAATTATTTCCGTACTTACGTGTTGTTGGCTTTGTTATTTATCTTGTTTGCCATACAATTATTCATTTGAAGATTGTTGTCATCTAGAATTTTGTTTCTTTTATTTCGTTATCCTGCAGGGAAATTGCTTAACACACCAGCATTTTGACAGTACAACAATGTTTTTTCAATATGATTCAAAATGATTCCAATTGATGGTAAGAGTGTTACACAATTAGGGCATATTTTTAATAATCGTTTGAGAGATGCCATCACGCTTTTTCGGTTTTATCATTTTACTTCAAAATTAATCTAAAAACAATGGCGGGACAGAAATTTCTGTTAAGTGAATGTTTTTTTATAATAAAAAAAATAAAATAAAGTAAAATCTTTTTTTTTCCAACTTTTAAATAAACTTACGTAACATGTCTCCTTCTTTAGTTCACAGTTAACGTAATACAGAAATCCGAGGCTCAATGTTCTAAGTTGTAAAACGCATAAACATAACAATACTCAAAACCCAAGTATTTTATAACGATCAATCATACAGTAAACTTAAACCGTTAGTGGTTGTAAGACAGTTTAACTTTCGCGGACTGAGCCATTATAGGCCAGTCCCTTATATAACGCAGCTGTACTTTCAGATATTAGACGAACCATCTTATCTCCTAAATTACGGTCCAGACCTTTAGTTTTGGTAAATTTCTAGACTTGAATTGGACGTCTGGATCAAGAAAAGTGGGTTGTTCGCAGCTTATGTTGGGATTTCTTAAAAGGGTCGTGTGTGAGCTAATATACTATATCTACTTCATGGTACGTTGGTACGAATGGGAAATCGTCAAATGACCTCTCAGACTGACTAAAACCCACGTTACTGTATCTCTTTCAAACACTTCGTAGCCTTGACAGAAATCGGTCTTGATAGACCCCGTCATGAGTACTGATTATCTTGAAGGCGCGCCGTCGATCCGGGCTTGAATTCTGGGTTCGGCGGCAATTCGCCGCCCGGTAAGGACCCAGTCAACCGATAATACGGCATAACGTGCTTTGCGAGGCATGCATGCATGCGAAGATGGTCACCCAGATACAAAACAACCTTGTCATGTGAAGCTTAACCTAATCAATCGAATTGTGCGGTCATTATATTAGCCCCGAGCCCCTCCTATAGTTACCTGATTAACAATTTTATGTATTTTAGGTCTGATCTTAATGGGACTGGATATTGACAGCGCCCTTCACAATTATTCTGCCTTTAACGTTTTGTTAACTCACATTATTAGCCAGCGATAAATATGTAAGCTTACCCACACTTTATCCCTGGGAGCTTTTATTAAGGCAGTAAGTCTTTATTTACATTTTTAATTTGTATTGATATTTTTTAAATGAATACCTACATAGTTCTTATTGTATTTATTCGTATATTGACATAGGTTGCTGACACAGCAAAAATAATATAATTAAATGTTCTGTGTCTATTGTACTACTTTTTCTGCGACCATTTGGTAATTTGCTTAATACATAACCATAAGTCGTATCTCAATAGTACTCATTACTGCCAAGTCGTGTTACAATGAACATTTCCACATGGGTAAACCGTACAATGAAACTTTTTATTTTTTTTTATTGCTATGGCATCAAAAACTCAACAAATGATTATTCCAAAAGCGCGCGTATTTGCGTCACGACTAAACATCGCATGTTATTTGGCTGTATGGATGAATCGCCTTTGTCTTTCATTTGTGGGATTAAAATAAAACCAATAAAAACGAGGAACTGGAACAATTTGACAGCGGCAGTGATTCCGTCCGACTACACGGTTTTTTGTATTTATTTATTTCAAGGTCGTAGAATAAGGTTATGTCGTGGTGGCCTAGTGGTTAAAACACCAGCCTCTCAAATATGAGTGCGCGGGTTCGATTCCAGGTCAGGCAAGTAACAATGTAACTTTTCTAAAGTTATATGTACTTTCTAAGTATTTCTTGGACACCAATGACTGAAGATGAAGGAAAACATCTTGAGGAAACCTGGACTTTAAGTCTGAAATCGCCAACTCGCATTGAGCAAGCGTGTTGATTACGCTCAATCCTTCTCCGAATGAGAGGAGACCTGTGCCCAGCAGTGGGACGATATAAAGGTTGATGATGATGATGATGAGAATAAGTTTTGTATGCCACTGTCAACAATAGCTATCATTGTTTGATAGTGACATAAATAACTATTACATACATATAATCAAGTGTTTTCTAAATAAATAGCCCCGCTAAAAGCTAGCCTAAATAAATAGTCTTGCATCACTTCTTCTTCTAAACAATAACTCCATCATCATCCCAGCGTTAATCCCAGTCGCATCCGAAGCCTTTTCAGCTTTGGAGTCTGGGGTCCGCTTTTAAACTGCTGATATGGCTAAACTTCGACATTTTCCATGAAGCGACTGCCGTCTGGCCTCCACAACCCGAAGGCGACATCGAAGCATTGTAGTTAGACCAATTGTTGGACTTTTGAGGGCTCCAACAACCCGTAACGACTGCCACTAGATGTTCGTATGGCAACCGGGACCAACGGCTTAACGTGCTTTCCGTAGCACGACCAGACCAGTGAAAATATTCATATTCATGCATACAAATACTTGCACTGTGCGGGGATCGAACCCGCGCCGATACGGAGGCTGTCGAAGCTTCTTCTAAACAATAACTAACGTACGTAAAGTGTTGATTCTCAGCCTAATTTAAATGAATCCTTACTAACATTATAAAACTCACTTCTAAGTTTTTATGTTTGTTCCGCTTTCACGTGGAAACTACTGAACGGATTTTGATGTTTGGCACACAGATAGTTTATAACCAGGAATAACATATAAGATACTTTTTATCTCGATATTTTCCCGGGATCCAAACTTATGCAGGTGAAACCGCAGGGCGCTGCTAGTAATAATATTATATATCTTATTCGGTATCCATATACTCACATCACGATATGTCAAAGTAAATTAGCCTTCAATATCATTCGGTAAACATTACCAGCAAGCAAAAAACCGAAATTGCTTTAACGCCCACTTCACATGACATCTTTACAAAGCATTTCAATCCCAGACTCGCTTAGTACAACAACAAGCTTTTATAGAATCACATCCACCTAATTTTCTTTCTTATATGCTTGACGCAAGTATTCACAAAAGTTCATTGACACATTTTAACCTTAGCCGAGACGTTCCAACCTAACAATGCTTCACCATTTGCTTTTCAAGCTAAAACGTGCCGTCTTGAATGTGAAATAACTTCGCGATTCTTAAAGTTATGATTGTGACTTGCTTTAATATAAAAACACGTTAACAGAATTTTGAGGCTTAAAAGCTTGTACCGAAGAATTGGGAGGACCGGGTACCCCGGAAAGGCAGATCACGAACACATAAGTGGTTTTTTAGCCAGTAAGAGTCCGGCACACGCCTCCGCGTCCCCGAGCGGAGGATAGTCCATGAGGATTTGTCCACCTTCGGAAGAAAAGGCTTTCCACTTAAATCATAATTGTTGTAACGGTGCTCATAGTTCTAAAGTCTGAACGTGTCAATGTAATAAGACCTTCAATAAGTCTCCTTAGTGAAGTCTCCTTACTTATGGCACAGCCCCTTATGCTTGCAGAGTCTCCTCTGCAATCTTAAGGGGCTGTGCCATAACTCACCATAATATATGGCATGATGGCGTAGGCAAATCGTACAAATATGGGGACCGGGGGGTGTTTGATGCAGGATGTGGGACTGTTGGGATTTCTCTAATCCCACTGTCACGTCCCAAAAAGTCAATCTGTTTATGGTATATCTGTATCTTTATAAAATAAGTAAATATGATAAGACTAAATTACACTTTCTTCAAAAATATTCTGAGATAATAATATAAATGTATTCATAATAACTTCAGTTGTAATACTTAATGTTATATTCAAATTACTCTAAAAGTAATTTCTATTCAATTTAACATAATATTCAGGTGCATGAAGCGTAAACTTTGAATTGAAATCAGAGGTGACACGCTCCTCCCCAAAGTCGAAGCAATACTATGAAAGGAATCAGTGAACGCATTGCAATTTTTAATTTATTTAAATTTGGAGAGCTATAACGAAATAATGCAAAATGCGAATATAGGGGAATAGGACCTGGACGGCACAGCACAATTGAAAATGATCTTGTTTATTTATTTGTTGTGGGAAAGTTACATGCTACAAAATACTTGTACTACATGCTACAAAATATTTAACAAACATGTAAGCTGAGTATTATACACAGTTTAACTATAAAATTTAAAAGAAATGCTAAAGGCAAAAAAGTTTAAATATCTGATTTTTGAAATATCAGATTCCCTAAATATCCTATTCTTTAAATACCAGATTCTCTAAATACCCGATTTTCAAAATACCAGACTATAAATATTAGATTTTCAATGTACGTATTAGTTTTCGGACACTCGAAATTTAAATATTTAAAATATGAAACAACCTAGCTACTCTTTACAGCAAATTGATTACGTATTGCATTACACACTAAAAACATACACACTAATACTCGTTTACTCCGTATATTCTGCTTTTGAGAAAATTAGTAACGTCTGGTGGCGTTAAGAACTTGCTCATATACTAAGGGCGGGTTGTTTCAAACGGTTGGTTATCGTAACATACGTACGTCAAAAAGTTACGTCCGTTAACGTAACTTTAATGATGTTTAACGTTCGTTAAATGCCGGGGCTACATTAGCAGGCGAAGATTCGTGTCGCGTTGGCGCGCAAAATATCTGTTGTCCTTGTCAGACATACACGATGTTCGTCTCATTGGCGGGCGAAGATTCAGAAATCGGCCTACGGCGAATATTCGTTGTTTAATTGTGCGGCCGAGACGATGGAGGAAGCAGTGGCTTTGCATTATATGTCAATAAATTATTATTTATTACATGTTTACACAACAAATAAAACAAAAACAATGTAAAAAAATATGCAAAAAGAACGTCAGTCCTACTTCAAAGTCTGGACGACACTGAAGTCAAGTGACGTAGGTAGGTGTGACTACTCCAGCGAATATTGTCGCGACAAGTCCTTTGAAGCGCGCCACTTTACCGACAGCGCCCCGATGCTACATCGTCTGCGCACGAATACATTGCGTTGCAACGATGTACCCGGCCACATACATCGCCCCAGCAAATTTTATCTAGGCGACTGTCATGTGCTGTAGTTTATCTAACTTTCTTGGTATTATTGTTTATTGTTGTGGGAAATAACTTCGTGCCATTTTATAAATTAAGTCCGTTTATACTAGAAAACTGTGTACCTATAGAAAAGCTATACTTTGACGAAAAATGGATACATTTTATTTTTATTTTATATATTTGGGACAAAAAACAATTATATGTTACAATATTAATAGCCGGCTAAGGTATAATACATAGTAACCAAACATAAACATTGTCGTCCTCCGTGGCGCAGCGGTCAACACGCCTGCTTGCGACGTGGAGGCCCCGGGTTCGAACCCCGGGAAGGTCATGATGGAAAACTATCATTTCCTGATTGGCCTGGGCCTTGGATGTTTATCTATACAATATGTAAAGAAAACCCTGTCCGATCCGTGAAGGTACTGTTAGGAATCGATAACTGATTCTACTAATGCCTACAAAGCGGGACTAAACCTAAAAAAAATCCCCCTAAAAAAATTAATATTATTTCGCAAAAAGAGGTAACTTAAAACATGTGCGGTAGGCCATACAGGCGACGCGGCGAGGCGGGCGAAGAGGGGCGGGGCACGCGGCACGCGGTCGCATTCGCTCAGAATTATACCGTCAAAAATAATGTTGTCACTTTTTAAAAATTACCACATTTTGGGGAACTTGGAATTAATTCGCGGGAAAAAAAGATAATTTCAAAATTCACTAGTATTGTTACTATGATGATTATGTAAAATTTCATATGATATTTGGTCATGTGTTTACCTAACCTTTACAATCCTTACGGGTCGGACAGGGTTTTCTTAACATATTGTATATGTATCTATTATAAATTTAATATCGTTGAGTTAGTATCCCATAACACAAGTCTCAATCTTACTTTGGGACTAGCTCAATCTGTGTGATTTGTCCGTATATATTTATTTATATAACCCCCACCATACACACCAAAGTAAGTAAATTACTACACTCACTCGTACTACTACATACACTTAAACATAGTTACTATGTTTAAGGCCTTAATAAGTAGGTATATGTTAAACATTGCAATATAACAAAACACGTATATTGTAAACATATTTTTTTTAGAGAACGGAAAAAAAATAAAGCATGACGTGTAAAAGTGATCAGTGATCCTACTTGCTTAATAAACGATTTCATTTCATTTCACTAACTTCACAAAAAATGAGAAAGATCGCTTTCAATCTTCGCTTGAAAAATATAAAGATGTGTTGTTCTGTAAAGAAACAGACAACAACAGTAATAAAAAAAAAAAAAACAGAACTTGGGCTGCTAAACACCTTTCTTTTTCTTTTTACGGTACTTGTATCATCATCAGATGAACTACCTACTATCGTCAATTAGAGACCAAACTCGCGAATACAAAAGGGAGTTTATGTTGTTTTCATTAATTGACACCACGGCGGACTAAACACAACTTGACATAAGTTACGTTAACCAGTGCTCAGAGCATCGGTTAAAGTAATCGTATTTTTTTGCGTGCGTTGACGTTTACGTATTGTGAAACAACTCATTTTTTGACTTGACGATGGTTAGCACCATTTTTAACTTTTACGCATGCGTTAAGTGAACGTGAAACAACCCGTCAGTTATCGTAATCGTATCTTTTTTTGCGTGCGTTAACGCTTACGTATTGTGAAACAACTCATTTTTTGACTTGACGATGGTTAGCACCATTTTTAACTTTTACGCATGCGTTAAGAGAACGTGAAACAACCCGCCCTAACTTGCTTATATAGTAAAAATTTCTGCTTACTAAATAAAAACTAAAATAATGTATTATTTTTCAAAAAGTAAACGCCTCTCGCCTTTTGTTACCCGTATGTTTCAGAATCAAACATTTTTAAGCCGAAAACATATCTAGGTATTATAATCTCAAACTTAGGTTCTCCCCAATCTTTAAAATTATGTTCAGAAACCGGTTTATTTTGTTATTTATTATAAAATTTTTAGAACATTCTCAAAAGTTAGACATTATATTTCTCATTTGACGTGTCATAGTACACAATAATACAACCCACTCACAGTTAAAAAAAAAATACATTTGATTTTTAATCTCTGTTACTGCACAATGATCGGTGATCCCGTTGCAATAAGGTTGCTATTTGGATTGTTGTTATAAAATAACTACAGACTTTGTTTAGGCTCCAAAGATTATAATTGTATAAGGAAAAGTTTTCACCAAGCTTAAATCAGTGTTTTATTGCGAGGGGCTTTCCTATGTGATTTAGGTAAATTTTTAGTTTGAGTGTTCTTTTAAGTAAGACAATCTAACTTGTAAATTACTTTGTTAGCTTTCAAAATATTGCTTTAGATAATGTTTACTCAAACTTCTATTATGTCCGACAGTGTAATTTTCTGGTTCAAATATATTTGAAATTACCTGATTATCTTATCTATGTATCATTGTTACTACACATATTTTAGTCTCGAGTAGACATCACAAGCTGTTTTTGGTAAGCAAATACATCGTTTGCTGTGTGCCTAAAGTATCTGATGAAAGAGTAAACCCCGGGATGTTTAAGTTAAACTTTTAGACAATCACTTGCTAAAGGATATTTGTATCATATATTCATATCATGGAAATCAACCTCCGTGGCGTAGCGGGAGCGAACGCGGCCGCTGCGCAAGGGGGCGCGGTTTCGATCCCCACGCAGTGTAAATAAAATTATGTATGTATGCATGAATATGAATAATATTTGCCCTGGTCTGGTCGTGCCTCGGAAAGCACGTTAAGCTGTTGGTCTTGGTTGCCATACGAACATCTAATGGCAGTCGTTACGGGTTGTTGAAGCCCTCAAAAGTCCAACAATTGGTCTAACTGCAATGCTTCGATATCGCCTTCTGGTTGTGGAAGTCAGACTGCAGTCGCTTCACGGAAAATATCGAAGTTTGGTTAAAAATCAGCAATTAGACTAGTAAAGCGGACTCCAGACTCTAAAGCTGAAAAAGATTCGCATGTGAGTGGGTTTTCGCTGAGATGATGATGATGATTGACGGAAGTGAGCCATATTTTATTTCCATATATTTACATTTTCGTTAAATAATTTTGGAATAGAGGGTTAATTACTTCTCATAATTTTAAAAACGTTCACAGTCCTAATCTCAATCTATGAAATGTTCCAAAATTTCGACAAGTTTTTGACATTTCGCCACGAATCAAGTCGTGAATGTTTTAAATACAGAAATTGTTAGTCTAATATTAGAACCTAATTTAAGGCCAAATTGAAGTTAAAATAGAATATAAATGGGCTGTCTCAGTCACACAACAAGTTCAACAGTGTGAGATATAGTATGGACCAAAACAGAGAATATAAAACTAGGTGTAAGTGCACTTCGATGTACGGGTTCAGTCACTGTTCATACGTTAAGGATGTCGCATACAAGATACCTTTTGAAGATGCGAGAACATTTCGTTCTTTGTAATTGATGCTTTTTAGGAATATAGATATACTAGCTTTCCGCCCGCGGCTTCGCCCGCGTGGAGTTCGGTTATATCGCGCTTTTTAGATTTCCCTCGGGAATATCATTTTTTTCCGGGATAAAAGGTAGCCTATGTTCTTTCTCAGGGTCTGTGCCAAATTTCATCAAAATCGGTTGAGAGGTTTAAGCGGGAAAGCGTAACAGACAGACAGACAGACAGACAGAGTTACTTTCGCATTTATAATATTAGTATGGATAAGAATAGCCCTCCGCCTCAATTGTCTACCACACTGGTCAATGAGCGTCTTTTAATTGGACATTCTAACAATCTTCATCATCATCAGGATCAACCTTTTTATCGTTGTGCCTTTATATCACGCTTGCTCAATCTGGGTTGGCGATTTCAGGTTTTCTCAAGATATTTTCCTTTACCTTGTATACTATACTACTGCTACGCCACTCGGGTCTGATAACGCTGAAACAAGGATGCAACTTGCGAGGCGACGCATTCACATTGCACGCTTATATGGAACATACAAGTAAAATTTTACTCAATGAACCATATGCGATGATCATGCCCACGATCTCTCCAATCAACAACATAATCAATACTTCGATTCGTAACCCATCGTTGAATATTGAAACGCACGAAGAGACGTTCAAGAAGATTGCCACGCAACTAAGCACTATAGAAGAACAGTCTAAGCTACACACCTTATCCTCTCACGACGTTCATCAGTACATTGCAATCTATGTGGTTGTTGGGATTAGCATTGCACTGTTTGTAACATCAGTGCTCCTTTGGCGAAAGATGGTCACCCAAAGACAGGGGGAGGGTCCGCAAGGCGCGAGAAGCAGAAACAGAGGGGAAGAAGATCCTGACATCGAGGACAGGATCAGCAAGATCGACAAACGGAACTCAAACGTTAATAAAGTGTCGTGTGCTAACCCTACCTCAAGTGACGTGAAATTTGACACTGAAAAACATAGTGATGTGTGCTAATTTATCATTAAGGTGACATTCTATTTATAGACTTTAGTTACATTTCTTTATAGTAGTCCTAGTCGTAGGTCAGTGATATTTACATTAGAGCCCTGTGTTCTTATTTTGTTTTACATTATTTTTTACATTCTTATTTTATTACTTTACATAATTTGGAATTGTTGGATCTAGTTATTCTCTTTCTGTTTTGTGGCAATATGTACGGTGTACGTACATGGGTTAAAATATATTAATTACAATAAGTTAGCCAGTAGGCTAACGTATTTGCACTTTGGGCGCGACCTACATTTGACAGTGCATTGACACTGACGCATTGCATTATTCTAAGCATTTCATGTAATATTTTATATTTAGTGTTCAATTAGACGTGGTTTGAATCGGACAATTTGCATTTTTATTTAGATTCATCCCGTTGAGCATTCACTGACATTTTCTGCATTTAAGTTTGACAATTTACATTTACAGTGACATTACTTTTGTTAGGGAAACACCCTACACAGTTTTTAATAAATATACTTAGAAAGTACATTAATAACTTAGAAAAATTACAATGGTACTTGCCTGACCTGGAATCGAACCTGCACACTCATACTTGAGAGGCTGGTGTTATTACCACGAGGAAATCTACATTGAGTTGCGTTTTTTACGTTGCAGACAGTAGGCAGACATTGTATTCAAACATAATATGGATTTCTGGATTTTTCTTTAAAATCCTTTGGACTACAAACGTTGTACAAAGCACAGGTCCGTTCGTATGTGGAATAATGCAGCCACATTTGGGCTGGTGCTGCTAAGTGTCACCTGGCCATTTTGTATTCAGTGGTGAGGCGTGCGAAGAGGCTGATTGGTGACCCTGATTTAACTCGAGACGGTCTCCAAAGCCTAGAGCACAAGCGTAGAGTAGCTAGCCTTTCGGTGTTCTATAGGATGCATTTTGGGGAGTGTGCGAGAGAATTGCGTAATTTAATTCCTTCATCTCCGTTCCACCATCGGACGACCCGTCGTACGTCGAGTTTCCACCCTTACGTTGTTAACACCACTACGATCCTGACGAAGCGTTTCGCCTCTTCCTTTATACCGCGTACATCGACAGACTGGAACAAATTGCCAGCGGCGGTGTTTCCGTCGGACTACAATTGGAGTGTCTTCTAGGCTAGAGTAAATAGGCTCTTAATAAACTGGTGCGCTTTACCAACAACGATTGCATCTATACATATAAATGGTAAGAAATAGCCGCACTCTATCATAAAAACGTTAAAAAAACCGAAGAACCATACCGCTATGCATTTATCACTTGCCATTTGTTAGTGAAAAACTCTGTCACAATTCTTCGCGACAATTGCTTTTCAGTTTCACTGTTGTCATTTGAACTAGATTTTCTCACGCGAATATTTCGGATCTGTCCGAGTATTTTCTTTTTTACACTTTATCTATTGTGTTGAACGCAAAATGAAATAATTCTGTAGAGAAAGAATCTCGTTCTCGATTCTCGTTTGCTACTATCCTAAATAGTGATATTACTATGCTGAAAATTATTCACTTCGAAAGGGTTATTAATATTCAATAGCTTTGATCGAGTTGTAAATCTTAGAATTTCGGTAATGGATAGATCACTTGCTCCTACTATGACTATATGTAACCTTTCAACTTTATAAGTTCGTAACTCAGTGGAAAGTTGTGAGGAGTTGCTCGAAAATATGCCTTAGAACTTTATGTATGTAATACGTGTATATAATTAGTGACAGGATAAAGGGGTTTGGGTTAATTTTGGATCCAAGGGTACATTTAAGGTAACAGCTATTCGCTTTTAAGTTAATTAGTTATCTGCCACTGCTTAGTATGGGTACAATGGGAACATTTTAAAATATCGGGACTTCTGTGAAAATAATAATATAAGTTCTTCTTCTCCTTCTTATACTTCTTGTACGTATGGGGGGAGGTCAACTCTTATTTTAATTAGGGGAGTGAAATCGCAAGACGCAGTTAGTAAATAAATAAATGATAAGAAAGTCTTATTTTCAGCAATAATTCTTCTTTTCAGCAAAACACAAACTACGAAGGATATTGTACCTTGAAACGCTCGTGGAAGGCTGCAAATCCTGCTCCAAACAACAGTCAAATACCTTATCCAATAAACTTCACTTACAACTAAGAGCCTTCGGAGAATAAAATCTTCGCTAACTTTCCCGATCGTCCCGGCGTTAGAGCAAGGATATCCAATAAAGTAAGTGTGAATTGTCCACCATATTTCATTATAGTGTCGCATCAGCGCTGGTGCCTTGGAAATCGAAATGGACACGGATATTGAACTGCTGGATGATTTACGACGAACAGAGGGAATTTTATGGAGAAGGAAGTTGGAATGGTTTGTGGGGTGGCTTTTCTAGTAAAAGATTTAAGTTTGCATCATTGGTGTTAAGACCTTTGTTTAAAAAGTAATCAAATTATAAGTTCGATCTTTTTTTAGGGTTCCGTACCTCAAAAGGGAAAAATGGAACCCTTATAGGATCACTTTGTTGTCCGTCTGTCTGTCTGTCTGTCAAGACCCTTTATCTCAAGAATGCGTAGACGTATCAAGCTGAAATTCACATGAAATACTTAGGTCTACTGCCCCTTTAAGCTGTGAAAATATCAAACTTCTAAGCCAAGCCGATCAAAAGATACAGCCGATTATGTCGATATTTTCAACAAATTTTCGACACTCGCAAAGGAATCAAAACCTACAGGATACTTTCCGTAAACTCAGAATCTTGAAATTTGGCATGAAGCATTGGCATATAATTCAAATATAGAAAAAATTGCGAAAATCACATTTTTTTAGTTATATAATATAATAAAAATATTTTAATAAAATGAATCTTACTACCTTATTTCTTACGAACGAATAAAGGTATCAAATTGAGATTTATACCAAATACCTAGGTCTATTGTCCCTTTAAGCAGTGAAAAAATCAAACTTCTAAGTTAACGCGATCAAAAGATACAGCAGTTTATACCGACACCTTAGACGAATTTCCGTCACACGCTAGGGAATCAAAACCTACAGGATACTTCCCGTAAACTCGGAATCTTGAAATTTGGCATGAATCATTGTCATATAATGCAAATATAGGAAAAATTGCGAAAATTACTTTTTTTTAGTTATATAATATAATGAAAATATTTTAATAAAATGAAACTTACTACCTTATTTCTCGCGAACGAATAAAGGTATCAATTTGAAATTTATATCAAATAACTAGGTCTATTGTCCCTTCAAGCAGTGAAAAAATCAAACTTCTAAGTTAACGCGATCAAAAGATACAGCAGTTTATACCGACACCTTAGACGAATTTCCGTCACACGCTAGGGAATCAAAACCTACAGGATACTTCCCGTAAACTCAGAATCTTGAAATTTGGCTTGAAGCAACGTTATATAGTACAGACAGATAAAGGAAAAATTGCGAAAATGATAAATTTGAAGTTACTTTCTGTAAGCAAAAATAAGAAACTTTATTTTTGCTTACATGACATAAAATATTTTTTTAATAATTATAAACTTACTACCTACCCTTTTTCACATGAACGCGTAGAGACATTAAAGTTGAAATTCATATCAAACACTTCTTAAAACTAATTGCCTCTAAATTGTGAAAAATTCTAAATCAACGTAAAAATTCAAAACGCTGAAGTGGGTACCTACCTATAATCATACCGCATATTTTGAAATTCACCACTACTCGCAACGGAATCAAAACTTAAAGACTACCTACTTCCCGCTGACATTGAATCTTGAATTTTGGTATGAAACAATAGCTTAAGGTAACGTAACAGAAAAACCCGAAACCTTTTAAAATTTTTAGGCACAGTAACTAGTTAAACCAAAACAAAGACCAACACAATCGTCATTCAATCTAAATATTTTGGTGAATGTAATTCTGTATAGAACCTAAATGCGTCCTAACTGCTGTGTTATACTTAGTACTTATAAATATATTTGGAGGGGCCAAGTGGCTTCGCGAGATTTAATATACCTTCCTTCGATCTGGAATGTAATTTGTAAAATAGTTGAAAAGAAAAATGGCGTCACTGTCGCGCTGTAAACTCTTAACCTAGGAATGGGTTTTGGAGTATCATGCACCTTACCTCTCTTCACGGGCCGTTCCGTCGTCTCGTAGGAGTTCGATCAGTCTACTTGTCTTCGACGGTTCTTCACCCTCGCAGTTCGGCACAGGCTCAACAAAACACACGTGGTTATCAAGTTCTCCGCTAACAGCTTTGGTTTCTTTTCTTGAAGCCACAAAGACACGTCTCCAATTGAGCGGTTGGATATAACTTATAATCGCTTGATTATATCGTTTAGCGAAAAGGATTCACACAGCAGAGCCATGCGACTCGCGGGAGCGGAAGCGATATTATTACGGTGACAGCGGATAGCGGATAGGATCACACCGCAAAGCAGTGCGAAACGCGGTTAGCGGTCGAGTACCAACTGGTTACTATTACAGCGACAGCGGGAGCGGATAGGATCCGCTCCCGCTCGAGCTCCAATGGATACTTTTATGCGGCGACAGCGGAAAGCGGATAGGATCACACCGCAGAGCGGTGCGAAACGCGGTTAGCGATCGAGTGCCAAACGGCTACTATTACGGCGACAGCGGGAGCGGATAGGATCCGCTCCCGCAATGGAACTGTCGCGCAGAATCTCTTAGCTAATCCTTGTGGATTAGCTAAGAGATTCTGCGCGACAGTTCCATTTATAAACGCCAATAGATGGCGCCAACAATATTCAAAGACATTAATTAATTGTAATTTCATATTATTGTCGATGATTATCAGACAGCTTGCTTCCTACTGGCGAAGCGGGACGGGGGGGGGGAGTAACGAACGAACGCGCAAGCACTAGTGACTAGCCGCCCGCGGGCGCGAAGGCAGGCGGTTGGTCAAGCGAAGGGGTATCGCGGCACAGCGAGCGGCAGCCGTGCGCCATACGCACGAGCGCCTAGATGCTGTTCGCACGTGTACGAAATTAGTAAAATCTGCGACAATTTCTCGTTGATTTTGTTTACTTCTACTTTATTTCTCGATTAAGTGTAGAATATTTACACGAAATTACCATAAATATGATTGTTCTAAACTAATCGGTTTGCGCTAAATTCACTTTCAAAGTATTAAAATGTGTACCCTCTTTGTAAGTTCCAAAATAAGATAACATTAAAACTAAAAAAAATATATAAATATACGCATTATCATGCAATTGGTTTGAACGATATCTAGTAAGTAATTTGATTTAATACGTAATAAATTGTAAACCGCTACGTTTGTACGGCGGAACCCTCAGTGTGCGAGTCCCCCTCGCACTTGGCCGGTTTTTTTTTGGGATGCTAAAGACGAGGCTCATGTTCGAGCAGTGAGACCATTATAGACTATTTATGTATGTCCTTCTAATAATGTATCCCATTTTAACGGCACCGCACCAAAGGGCAAAAGAAAAAAAATGGGATTTGGCACTCGATAATAGCAGCTGTAAGTCCACTTATTGGAGTGCTTAGAGAAGCACCACGGCACTTTCGCCTTGCGCTTGACGAAAGTCCTCAACGGATGTGGGAGGAAATGCTAGGGTATCACCACTATGGAGATTGCCCTGAGGTGTAAAATACGGTGCAGTACTGCCCGGTTTGAGCGGAGCATCGCCGTGTCCTCGTTGCGGTGTTCGGCGGCGATCTCTCGAGTCCGGCCCCGGTACAGGCCATATATTGTCCAGAGCGAGAGTGCATGTTAGGCCGCCACCTCCTTCTGCGAAGAAGTGATGCTAGAAAAGAACAAGGCGGAGCGCGTGAGGGAGCGCGATCTTTAGCACTCTCACGCCTCTAGCCGCCTCAGAAGGCAATGTCGAACTCCCGGGCACCGAAGCAGCGGGTTTGCGGGTGGCGAGCAATGCGCAGCTCGCTGCCCGAGGTCTAGGGCTGGGTCGACGGCGCTTTTCACACTGATACACATGCGCACGCCATAGACACATACGCTCTCTAATTTTGTCTTTTAATTAATCGCATTTTGTTGTCCTTCTTACTTATAATGTACGAGGACCAGCGGAGCCTTCAAGTACAGGCATCTCATACCTAAATGAAGACTTCTTGACATGCAATGTATGAAATAAAAAATGACTTGAAATAAACTTCTATAATTTTTTTGTTTAATTTTATTTTTTATCTTGTTTCTAAAACCATTTCCAGCATACCCGACTCCGTATTCGCCACACCTCTAAACTAGCACACGTTCCCTCAGTTTTATTTAACCAATACAAAAATAGTTTGCTATTCAACTCCAGTACGGGCAGTGAATCAATGCGCTGCAGTGCCCACATAGTTTATGGGGCACGAGACTGGGTAACGACACAGATAATGTTTTGACGATTTTATGAGGAAAATCTGGAAATACTGAATTTTTTCTTTTTTTTTTTACAAATTATAAACCAGCGCTTGACCGCAATCCTGCCTGATGGTAAGCAGTGACGCAATCGTTGATGGTAAAGCGCACTAGTTTATTAAGAGCCTATTCACTCTAGCCTTGAAGACACTCAAATTGTAGTCCGACGGAAACACCGCCGCGGGCAAATTGTTCCAGTCCCTCGATGTACGCGGTATAAAGGATAAAGGAAGAATTTTAAAAACGGACGCGATGCAGTATGACAGTAGGTATAAAAATGGCTGGAAAGTGAACATAGACAATCAGATATGCCAACAAATGCTTGGTATCAGATTGAAGTTGAAACCCATTGCTGCAGATGATTTGTTGTGCAACGACCCTGTTGAATAGTGATGTTTTAAATATTAATATTATACATACTAATATTATAAATGCGAAAGTATCTCTGTCTGTCTGTCTGTCTGTCCGGCTTTCACGCCAAAACTACTGAACCGTGTAATGAAATTTGGTACACAGATAGTCCAGAGCCTGAGAAAGGACATAGGCCATAAAACATCCCGCTATGACCAATAGGAGCAGTGCAGGAACAAAAAATGTTGCGAAAACGGGAGCAAACGCCTACGTACATATTGCTCCCATTATTTTAACAGGCGCTTATTTTATATCAACTGAGCTCTTACGGTTCGAAGATTACGCGGGTGAAACCGCGGGGCACAGCTAGTTTGTTATAGTTTTTATTTTATTGGTTAAATTTTGTTAGAATTCCTTTTAATAAATTGTATTATAAATATGTAAATTTCTGTAAATGTGTGTGTCCATTCTGCCGCATTAAGTTAAGCAATGTGTAATGGTCGAAATATTCTTGCATTTTTTTTTTAGTAAAAATAACCCACTCTTCAATTAATATCTTCTCTATCGTGAGTACGTTTACAAACATAATATATGAACTCATATACACAACAGCCACACATGGGACAATAGGGTATTTGACTAAAAAAAAACTGATTAGTCCGTCAGTCAGATTTCAAAAAAATACTAGACACGTATATTTTGTTTTATCAAATCAGTAAAAATTTACTAATACAAAAGGCATCAAAGATCACGAGTGGTGGCTAGTGACGTCACTGGCCGCTAAAAAGTGTAGCGTGCAGTGACGTCACACGAGTTTTCAACACGTTGTGTCTTCTTCATTTTTTGTTTACATGAAAAAAGAAAAAATACGTGTCTAGTATTTTTTTGGAAATCTGACTGACGGACTAATTAGTTTTTTTTTAGTCAAATACCCTATTACTTGTAGGATATCTCCTACAAGCCGGTTCGTTTCCCGGAGCAACTATTTGTATACAAATAGTTGCTCCGGGAATCGAACCCGCAAAGAAAGAAATTTAGTCTGGGTCGCTGTTTCCGATACGTTCCAGAGGGTTAAAGTCATCGAGTTGTTTTTGACATTACATAAAACTAGGGTTGTATTTGAAGCCATTGATAAAATATTAAACTAAGGTAGATATGTCATTAGCGCACTGAAGATGAAGCGTACAAAAGGAAGGAAAGTCCTGCATCTCGCCTTAGTCACTCTCGATACACTCGTAAAAACAAACAACAAACACTAACAGCGCAAACGACAAACACTAGCCATCTTTTTCTTCTCTATGCTTTAGATTGTACCCCATCTCACTCACACTGTACCAATGTATGCCGAATAAAAATATGCATGTGTGCTGCTGCTGTGTTCGGCACATTTTTTTTGGTCAGTTTGTTAGAATATATCGTATCTGTTTAATATTTTATCAATGTTTGAAGCAAAAATAATAACATTTGTCCGAAAATGTATCCCAAAAACATAGTTTCGAAAGGATAAGATGTGATCTAAATTTCATTGATAATTACGAGCATCTTATTCTTTTCATGCAGACCAACCTTCAAACCATATTCATATTTAAAGGCTAATAAAATTCCGGTAAGGACCAGGTCCGAGTCGAAGGAGATGTCAACACATCTTGAAGAGGTCCACGAAAGCCGATGCCTCCAGGGTCAGAGTTGCGGGTTGTTTAAAAAAGAAACCATGGCCCTGGCCTACAGGCAAGTGAAGGAACACGGGTGCTTTTTAATCAGTAAAAGTCTGACACGTCCTTTCGCTCCGCCCAGAACAGGAGAGGTCGTCTGATGATTTCCAAATCCAAAAAAAGGGCTAATAAAATAAAACACTTTATATTAACAACCATGACTTTGTTGAATAATGTTGTACAAAAAAATCAAAAAATAAAATATAGTTGAAAAATAATTGATACGCCAGTTGATTCCGTGATATAACCCCTATCACGCAGTTTCACACATTCGTAAACATAAGTTGTCCTGAAAAAGAATACAAACAAGTGCGTCTCCTGTGCAGTCCTGTTTCCAAAGCATGTGTGGCGCGAAATGATTACAACACTAGTTTAGCAGTTTGTTTTATGGCCCAGTCCTGTAATAAAAGAGAACAGGTGTAATTAATATTCCAATTATTCAAATAATTTACTGTTTCAATCTTATTACAGGTGGTTTTTGAACTGTTGTATTGCATTTTGAGGCGCTAAATGCAGTTAAGGAGTTATTATTAAACTTACACCCTAAACATTGGTGTCAAGCTTTAGGAGGTAGTTAAGGTGTTGAAGAAGTAATTAAAGGATTACTAGCTGCACCCACGTAAGTAGTACTATCATCAAAAATAGATAAAAACCTATGCTCATGCTTAACGAATGTATATACAAAATTTCATTAAAATCGGTTCAACCGTTTTGAAGGAATTCGAGGGCAAACTGTGACAGGAGAATTTTATATAATAAATTTAGCAGAAGTAAAGCAGCTTATAGTGAAAGCATTTTTCTTCGGAGTATGATAATTTCTTTCAAGATAATCGATCACTGAGCTATCTTTTGCAAATGGGTACAGCATAATGCTGAGCGACTGCCGTTTTGCCAGTCAATGATTTGGGTGTTTCAAAACGAATCAACGCCTACGAAAGTGAAGCGATCTAGAAGCGGTAAGATTTTGATCGCGATCTTTTTCAGTTTGACTGGCTACTTGGTGTCACTTCCTTTTCGAAACCAAAGAAGTATTAACGCTGAATAGTATACTACCAAATGCTTGACAGAAGTTTTCTCTGTTGTAAGCAACAAGCGATCAAACACAGGGCTCAGCGGGTTACTGCTTCACCACGACAATGCACCCGCCCACACCACAATCAAAAGGAGGGGCTTCCTGAACAGTACTCCGCCCAAACTCCTGGGTCTGATGATTTCTGAAAGAAAAGGAGGAGCGGAAGGGCGTGTCTGACTTTTACTGGCTAAATAAAACCCACCTGTGTTCCTTCACTTGCCTGTGTGCGAGGGCCAAGGTTTCTCTTTCAAAAAACCCATGACCCTGGCAGGCTGCGGTCGGAAAGATCAACGCCTTCAATTTTACAATGCCATTTCAATAATTTTCAACCAAAAAGATGGAAACCAAATCCATCTCTAAGCTTTTGTTCTGTTGCAGGTAACTGTGATAACAAATACGCGAGACGGAGCTCCAGACGTTGATTGAGACGGCACATTTATCCGCTCGAGTCGAACTTATTTCGTTCACATAATATCCAGTTTATTAGCTACCGTGAAGTATTAGACGACCGTGTTGGATTTCCAGCGTAATTATAGCTTTATTGAGAACGTGGCACACATTTTTTATTTGGTTGTGTTTATTTTTAGTTGATACCTAGATAGGATAGAACTATATTTTACGCGAAATATGGATATTTATAAGTATTTTCACGGGTAATCAATCATCAAATGACTTCTCCGAATCAGGGCGTGACCTGGACGAATTTCAGTTTAGGTGGCCAATGTGCCAATGAGGAATCCCATGATAGAAAGAAGAAGAGATGAAAGATAGTATGGCATGGGAGGACATTAGAATGAATAATAAATGTTATACTCGTAAGGTGTATATATTTTTCTTTTTTTATTCCTGTTTGTCACTGTTGTTTACCATCAGGGGATCACATTCAAGCAATATATAACATTTGTATATTTTTTAGTACGTTCCGCTGCACCGGATGACGTCATTAAGTTGACGCCTGGAGCACAGGCGTAGCGTAGAGTAGCCAGCCTTTCGGTCTTCTATAGGATGCATTCTGGTGAGTGTGCAACTTGCAAGGGAATTGCATGATTTAATTCCCCCATCTCCGTTCCACCATCGGACGACCCGTCGCACTATGGGAAAGCCCCATACAAGGCCGTCTCAAAACCGTTTCACGTGAAAGTCGTTGTTATGGAGTAGAACTACTTAATTAATTTAGTCTTATAAATAAGCTTTCTTTTCTATATTTTTTTAATTATTTTTTGCTAACCATAATGTATATAAAAAGGCATCAAAGCTAACTCATGTTCAATGATGTGATTTTGGCACAATACATTACTACAATTCAACGAGACATTACTCGAAAGTTTTTCTTATAAATGTATAAGTATTATACATTTTTGAAATGCTTATAATCTCCTCATAACGTTTCTTAAATAATATTATATATAATAAATAAATAAATTAAAATTAACCAATGTAGTTTAAGATGGTATAATTTTCAGGTTACTTTTTTTTTAACGAGACTTACCCGTTTACCGCTGTTTGCCGCTGTCGAGATATTTGTTGTATTACGATCTTTATACATTAGTTTACACAAGGAGAAAAAAAAAGTTGCGCATACTTGCGCCTTTTCTGACACGGTACCAAAACATATCGCGAGATAATTTTTTTCCAATATCTTTTTACTGCTCACATAATCATCTGTTATCTATTAAGGTCAAATTGATAAAATGGTCATTATTATTTATAGTTATTTGTGATTTTGATATAGTTTTGACCACCATATTTGATAAAATATGGTCAGTATATCAATTAGGGTCAAATTAAAAACAGGTTGGTTATGGGAAGAGTGCAAATATTAGTTTCTTATCTTTTTGCACATAGCACTAATTCATTGGCCTATAAAAGAAAGGCGAACCCTGAAACATCCACAGTTGTTCATCAGAAATCAGTTGCCTTAAAAAAGCAGTTAATACCTATTTTCAAATATTCACAGAAGTTATCTGATTTGAAAATAATGGGTGAATTTGTTTGTAGTAAACGAGAGTTGTGCAATTTGTTGATAAATGGGAATAATATAGAAAACTACTTGCAAGAAAATTTCAATTTGTCACCAGAGGATATGAATACTGTGGTCTCCTATATTCAAAGAAACTTGGTATCTAAATGTAACGAACGCTGGAGAAATGCATCCCGGAAAAGAGAACGCTTTGAAAGTAATAACGTCAACTGGTTAAATGGTGAATTTCGTGTTCCACTGGAGTGTCGAGTCACAGTTAATGACCCTAATACGTCTGGAAGCAGTGCAGGTGGCAGACCATCGAAACCATACGAAGCATCTTCAGAAAAAACAAAGAAACGAAAAAACATGCAATTAATACAAGAGTACGGACTGGACTGTGTGCTCAATGCATATACTCAGGAGTTGCGGTCTATGGGTGAGACGGAGGAGGCCACAATTGTTAATATTATACGAACTGCGTCAAAAAATGATAAGAAAAAGTTTCTTAAATTCATAACTGAGAACCCTGAAGATGTTATACCTTTTACAAAGGAAGAAGCACTGCGGATATTTATTGACTTAGACCTTAACAAAGAACAGTATGGGAAACTTCGTATTTGTTTGGCGGACAAAAACTGCTCAGTGTTTCCTTCTTATCCAACTTTAGCCGAAGCGAAGAAGATGTGTTACCCACCAGATTCGAGCATAACCATTACTAACATAAGTGCAAAAGTCAATCTGCAAGACTTATTGGATCATACTGTGGCACGTATATTACTAATTGGTTCAGTTTACAAAAACGGTTTAAGACAGTTGAAACTATTCTGCAAATGGGGTTGTGACGGGTCATCAGGGCAAAGTGAATACAAGCAAGTTTTGCCCGAAGAAAGCGATTTCACATCAGATGCGAACCTTTTTATTGCTTCACTTGTACCCATTAAACTCATAGATGAGACAACTAATATTGTTATTTGGAAAAATGAAACTTGCTCATCCGTAAGATATTGCAGACCTATATTGATAGAATTTGCCAAAGAAACTCCTGAAAAAACCGCTTCTGTTGTGGCTGATATCAAAAATCAAATTGAAAACCTGTCTCCTTCCATGATAAATAAGAATGGTGAAGTAATTGAAATTACTCATAACCTATTTTTAACCATGATTGATGGTAAAGTAGCACAAGTTTTAACTGAAACTCCTTCGAGCGCTTCTTGTACAATTTGTGGTGCTACTCCTCGGCAAATGAATAACTTAGAGGCAGTTAGGACACGAGATGTGAATGAAAGTTCATTTCAATATGGACTGTCAACACTACACGCTTGGATTAGAAGTATGGAGATGATTTTACACATTTCCTATAACTTGTCTTTCCAAAAGTGGTCAGCCACTACACCAGAAAATAAAAAAAACAAAGACGAAAAGAAAAAACTGGTACAAAAGCGGTTTAGGGAGGAAATGGGACTGCATATCGATAAACCTCGACAAGGCACTGGAAATAGTAATGACGGCAACACAGCTCGGAGATTTTTTCAGAATTACTCTTGCTCTGCAGACATTACAGGTGTAGACGTAGAACTTATAAAACGAATGTACATTATACTACAAACTATGTCATCTGGAATGGCTATTGATTCAAAAAAGTTCGGTGAATACGCATATAGTACCGCCCAACTGTACGTAAATAATTATAATTGGTATTTTATGCCTTCCTCCGTACATAAAATACTTATTCACGGAGAAAAAATCATTGAGTACTATGCTATATTACCTATCGGACAATTGTCCGAAGACGCTTAAGAATCCCGCAACAAGGATTACAAAAAGTTTAGAGTTCATCATTCTAGAAAATGTTCAAGAGCGGCTACCAATACAGACGTGTTCCATACCTTATTGTACACTTCTGATCCATATATATCAAGTTTGAGAAATACCTCAGAAACAATATCGAAAGAACTTTTCGATGAAGCCAAGTCCCTTCTTGCTGTCAACGAAAATCTGTAGGAGATTGTTGAATTTTGTACATTATTTTTTTCTCGTTAGACACTGTTTATACAATGATATTTAATTCTATTTTATGTAAGTAAATTTAAAAAAAAGTATATTTTCTTATAAATGCATGTATTTTTTTTTTTTTTATTTTTTAAATAAATTAATAAACATAATTTTCAAAATTATTATTTTTTCTTTTAAACCTTATACATTCACGTATATGTATGCAAAATTACAGATCATTTAGTTTTGAAATAACTGAGATACGGAGTTTTGAGACGAAACATACGCGATTTTCCCATAGTGCGTCGTACGGCGAGTTTCCACCCTTACGTTGTTGACACCACTGCGATCCGGACGAAGCGTTTCGCTTCCTCTTTTATACAGCGTACAGCGAGGGACTGGAACAATTTGCCAGTGGCGGTGTTTCCGTCACATACAATTTGAGTGTCTTCAAGGCTAGAGTGAATAGGCTCTTAATAAATTAGCGCGCTTTACCATCAACGATCGCATCACTGCTTACCATCAGGCGGGATTGCGGTCAAGCGCTAGTTTATAACTTACTAGCTGCGCCACACGGTTACACCCGCGTTTTTTTTATATGCCCCGCTCCTATTGGTCAGTCCTCAATTTTTTCTTTCTAGAAAACTATAATAGTCTTAATAGATTGATAAAATTGAAAAAACACGGCTTTTGAGATCCTTGAAGTAGATTAGTACTAAACAAAATGGCGGTTGTGGATTCTTAAAGGTTTCCTACTGAACTCTTAAATAGTACCAACCCATATCCTCCCATGGCTGTCGTAAGACGCGGGCAGCAGCTCCTGTGGAATATCAAATTACTGCAATCTCTAACTCACCTGCCAAGCGTGGGGATTATGGCAACCCCCCCTCCCCAAAGTAATGAAGGTCTTGGGGAAACCTTTGTCCAGTAGTGGACCTCTATAGGATGAAGATGAAGAACTCTTAAAATATTCCTAGATATATTGAGATCTCCATTGACTATGAACTCATAGAAAAAATAAAAACAATTTATTTTCAGACAAACGGATATCATACGTACATAACGTAGTTAGTAAAACTACTATGTTAGTAAGAAATGGTATTAGTTTTGTATATTACTATTATAAGTACAAAAAAATAAAAATCGAAAATTGAACATAACATTGCTTCATCAACCCTCACCCCTCACCTCTCACATGCAAATTGATGAATCACTTGGATACCTTATACTTGGAGTCGTGTCCAACCTAACTGCTATCATTTTCTGATACTTAGATGCTATTGCGGCACGATTGTCAGGACTGGCACGGTTTTCCGCCGCATATTGGCATAAAAGTCATCCATATACACTCCCTCATCCCTGCACTAAAAGAACGCGGAAGACGCAACAGTGCCCTTAAAATTATATAACACCAAGCAGATCATTATAAGAAACCAATCAACCACGAATAGCTGACGTCACTGCCCTTCAAACCCCTAATGAATCATTGGGGTCAATGCCACTGAGCTTGTAAGAAAATAGCCACGTCACATACTTAGTCAATAGCGAAGTTTATTGATGCATTAGCAATCTGGGCCAAGTACACCGCTTTTAGGCGATTGTGGACTTTGATTGAGTGGTTATTAAATTTTCTTTTCTATTTTTTGTATATTTTCAAGTTGTTGAGAATATTGAAAAGGTGAGTTGTTCTGATACTCTGATCCGATTGATCCCTTGTTGGTTTTCATAAACAGAGTATGTTATCATAAAGTCAGGTACTTGATAGCGCCATGGCGCCCTCACCTTCCGCCTGACGCAGGTCCTCACCGGACACGACTGTTTCGGGAGGTTCCTGTTCCGGATGAGGCGGGAGGAAATGTTAGGGTGTCACCACTGTGAGAATCACCCTGAGAATACGGTGGAGGTCTGCCAGGTTTGGACAGAGCACCGACGAATCCTCATGGCGACGCGTTTTGTTCCACGTGCGCCTCAAAGAGATGTCAGGACATCGTGACGAGGTCCACGAAGACCGATGCCTGCCGAGGCAAGGGAAATTCAAAAGCAAGCTCAAATTGTAATGTGGCTGTGTTTCCGTCACACTACAATGTGAGTGTCTTCAAGGCTAGAGTGAATGGGCTCTTAATAAACTAGCGCACTTTATCATCAACGATCGCATCACTGCTTACCATCAGGTAAGACAGCGGTCAAGCGCTAGGTTATAATAAAAATAAAATTGTTACCATGGCATTGGCGCTCAGGCAACTGAAGAAACTCGGTTAGATTTTAGTCCCATCCGGAAAAAAAGAAGGTGCTTAATATTCACAATACTAGTAATCAATATTAAGAGAAGAATAAAAAACGGAAGATATAAAAAAGAACCCCGCCTGCGGTAGGCTACTATAATACTAAGCACCCAGAATTTCGGAAGAGAATTTCGTGATAATAGCAAGTAATTTGACGTGTAACACGTAGTTCTTAAAGTATCTTTTAATAAATTAAAACCCTTCAACTATCGTTTGATGTTATCCAAAAAAGCCGTGCCCTTTACGTTATACATTGTATTTAGCAAGCTAACATCCAGCCTTCGACCATACACAAAATATCTTATCATGCTGAGCAAGTTTTAAGAGTTCGTCAGAGAAAACGGGTCGTTTTGCTGTCGAAAACTTTTTGAGATGCTTTCCATTTGTTGGTGAAGCACTGAGCTGAGTGTTCATGAATCTTATCTTTGTTTTATTCATTGAATTTACTATTGAAATATTCTACTTTAGGCATCTTTTGTTAATAAAGTTTGATACTCGAATTGTATGTAGGTCGCGAATTTGAACGCAGACAGGCATCTTACTTTGTGAAAATTGATACCTTCACTGCTTTGAATACAAATAAATTATACAACGTAAGGGTACTGGTTCTGAGGACACGGTGGAGCATACGGTGGAGGTCTGCCCGGCTTGGGTAGAGCACCGCCGTGTCCTCGTGGCGGCGATCGGTGGCGATCTCTCGCGTCCGACCATGGTCCGAAGCGGGAGTGGATGGCAGGCCGTCACCTCCTTCTGCGAAGCAGTGATGCTAGCAAAGAAGGAGGCGGAGCGCGTGAGGGAGCGGGAATTCCAGCGCCCTCACGCCACTAGCAGCCACAGAAGACGCCCTGGTCGGGAGGCAACATCGAACTCCCGGCCACCGTAGCCGCCCGGTTAGGACCAGCCCCCTAATCGGCGAACACATTTTTGTGAAATGATTGCGACTAGTTGGGTCGCAAGTATCATCAGTTGGGATCGTTCGACCCACCCATTGGTCCGTTCCGCTCAAACGATCCCAACTAGTCGCAATCATTTAACAAAAATGTGTTCGCCGATTAGGAGGCAGGTCCGAGTCGACGGCATGTTGTATTTCACGCGCGCCTCAAAGAGATGTCAGCACATCGTGACAGGGACCACGAAGGCCGATGTCACCTGGGTCAATGTTGCGGGTTGGTTAAAAAGAAACCGTGACCCTGGCGCACAGGTAAGTGAAGAAACACAGGTAAGTTTAACATTGCATCACCTCGCTCAACTGCCGTCATCCTTCCTATTCCTAAGTTTTTTATAAACTAGTGCGCTTTACCCTCAACGATTGCATCACTGCTTACCATCAGGCGGGATTGTCAAGTCAGATTGTCAGTCAAGCACTAGATTATAATTATTAAAAAAAAAAAAGGTTTTTGCCGGGTTCGATCCCCGGCTAGGTCATGAAAACGATCCTTTCCTGATTGATCTGGGTCTTGGATGTTTATCTATATATGTATTTATTATAAATATAGTATCGTTGAGTTAGTATCCCATAACACAAGTCTCGAACTTACTTTGGGGCTGGCTCAATCTGTATGATTTGTCGGTATATCCATATCTATACTAATATCCATACCTAGGACAAGAATTTAAAGAGAACGTAACATTCAATAACCGGCATTCGGTCTACATGGCGTATGATGGGGCCACCAATGTAACCACATCCTATTTTGTTTAAATTTTTCGATTTAGGGTATTTCTCAAGAAATTTCGAAAAATTTTGCCTGAATCATTGGTGCTGAGTCAGATGAATTAATTACAGATGTTACTTTTTCTTGTCAATTTATGCTGTCTATTGTTGCTAAAAAAGGAAACGTGATATCACTCATGAATCAGTAAGTATATACAACGTGTAACATAAAGGGTATATACATAACAAAGGCATGGCATCTTTACATGATATCAAACGATAGTGGAAGGGTTTTTTAATTCTATCTCTTTATGTTAGCAAGTTATGAGGAAAAACACTGCCTGTGATAGGCTACTATCATACTAGTCGCACAGAGATATTGAAGACATTTATCGGATTTTGGCAAGTAACGTGACGGGTAACGAGTAGTTATTAACGTATGTAGTGTGCTGCCATGTTTGTTATGATTTGATTTTAAGAAACACACGAAACCGAAAATTTGGTACCAATTTTTTGAGTATTTTATTTTGAGTTGAAACCATTCCCATATCGTTTGATATCATCTAAAGATGCCATGCCCTTGGTATGTATATACCCTTTTTGTTACACGTTGTATATATACAGTTTGTTACTCCAAAAATCATTCCCTCACCTTGTCCCTTACTCCCAAACCATTTACAAAAAATTCTGTACAATTGTTATAAATTCAATATTGTGAACATATTAGAACGATAGTGTTATTGTTTATATGCATTTTCATTGCACTACGACGAATAAGTATAAAGTAAATACTGTTTTAAATTATGTCCCCTCACCCTCCTCCTCCACCTCATCGTATTACGGATTCTCGATTTCTGATCGTATTGAACATGATTTTTTAACGCAACCTTAAGTCTTATTAAACTGGCAACACTTCTAAACGTTTCAATATGGCGATTTCTTCTCAACAATTTATGAGTGTACGTAAATAAATATTTTTATGAAACTCATTACATCACGTTGCATATATGGAAAAGTGACTTTATAAACGTGTTTATGTTTTGTAATGATAACGCGTTTTTAAGAGTAAAATTATAATTCAAAACGTTAAAAACAAATTAAAGTTATGTGTCGGTGTTTTTGTAGTCTTGGTAAAATTCACTCACTGCGTTCAGGAATGGCGGTCATATGAGGGATTGATTTATACAGTATTCTTTAAAAAAATCATTTATTTCTTTCAATATGCGTTTAACTGCATTTGATTCTTTACAGGTATTTTATTTGGAAGAAAATAGGCACGACAAAAGAAGTTGAGTGATCGAGAAAAGAAATTAAAAAAGAAAGAGTATAACAGAATAGGCGAGAAAACTTAAAAATAATACGGAATCTCTGGAAAAACTGCGAGAAAAGGAAAGGTTAAAATATTAGATGTATATTGTACAAATAAGTTTCCGCTGTTTAACAAAAGATGTTTCGAATGTGTATTTATTTATTTATTCTTTCGCATACATGACATGTACAGGGGCGGACTTAATACCTTAGGCATTCTCTACCAGTCAACCCCAGGTGGTGAAGAGATAAGATGGTAGGTGCTTTAGCTTGAAAGAAAATAGTAGAGAAAAAAAAGCCCCTATAATTATTAAAAAATACTTAAATAAGCTAAATATACATACATACTATTACCAAAATATATACTTATAATATATACATATAAAAACTAAAATTTGGGAGAGGGGTGTAGCAATAACTCTACGCTAGTTGTTGCGAAAATAACTCTGCAATTTCCGCTTAAATGCAAACCGACTGGCGGCCATCTTGATATCAAGAGGAAGCGCATTCCATAGAAGAATGGATTGAATGTGAAATGAAGAATGAACAAAGTCAGACGTATGTGAAGGACAGAGTAAGAGGGGATTGTTACAAGAACGCAGATTCTTAGAGTGTGAAGAACATAAATATTGGAAGTGAGTCACAAGATAAGAAGGAGGAGTGGGTGATTTAAGAAGGGAGAAAAGCGTGGTCAAGGCGCGCAAATTTCTTCTATGAAGAATGGGCATCCATTTCAATTCAGACCTGTAGCTCGACACATGGTCATATTTCCTGAGATTGAATATGAACCTAATCCCATTGTTGAGCAATCTATCAAGCTTATCCAGCAAAGCCGCATTCAGATCAAAGTAGCACACGTCACCATAGTCGATTATAGGGAAGATCAAACTGTGGTAGGTATCGTAAGTTCGGACATCTGCTAATAACATACACTAAGTAACTCTATATCAATATTATATATTTATTTTTTGCTAAAATGTCAAGTTTTGTGCCGAATAAGCATCATGTGCTGGAACTTTTGTTTCGGCCTCAGCTGCAGATTTGAAGAAATCTGCAGCTGAGGCCCATCGATTGCTTGTGGATACTTATTGTGAAGCTGCTTTAAGAGAGAGAAGTTGTCGTGACTGGTTTCAAAAGTTTATAAAATGTGAAGACAAAGAACGTCGTGGAAGATCGAAATCGTAAGACGATACGGAATTGGAAGCATTATTGGCCGAAGATAAAAGGAAGAGGAAAGAAGCGACCATTACTGCTCCACATGACAAAATTATTATCCTACGTGATAATGCTCGTCCGCATGTTTGGAAAACGGCGGAAACTTATTAAATTTATACACATATTATAAAGAAAAAAGAAAAGAGTTAGGTGAAATCAGTCGATGCTATGAATAGCATTCACAACTTTAAAAGCGAAAACAAGTAAAAAAAAAAAATAGTAAAGTATATAGAGACAAGAGAGCTAAACTGCCGTCCTTTAACTAGAGTGCCGTTAAGTATCAAAACCAAATTTCGAGATACGCGCGGAAAACGGTAAAATAATTTAAAATTGATGCTACTTCCTAACGAGAAGTTACTTGCGAAACTTTAAAATACCAAAAAAATTGTCTTGAAGGCTATTTTAGTCAGTGTAGCTGTCAGTCAAAAACGTTTTAGTAAATTAGAGAAAATAAATATTTATCATTTTATTAAAGTAATTTATAAAATATTTAGCCTTAAAATCCTGACTATAATGCCGTAATGCATACCTTAACGGCATTTTGCTAATGGTTATGACCTAATAATGTAGTTATGTACCACACTTAAAAATGTTATAATAAAACTTACCTTAATAGCCGTTAAAACACTAAAAGTCAATATAGGTTAGCATTATTGCTTAAAAAAAGTAGACTCGTACTATGCTATATTACCGCTAAGTCACTTAACTTACTTAAGATTTACTCAGTACTTTTTTATTGACTTTTTTTATAATTCTTAGCACCACTTGTGCTTGCCTCAACATTAGATTGAGGCGTTGGCAAATTGATCCAAAATACCAATTCATGTGGTGGATAATTTTTCTAGAATGCCAGCTTTTCTCTCTACATCTATACCTTTTGGATTAGTACGAAATTCTAACTTGAACACTTTTGGATTTTTTTATATATTTGTCATTCATGAATCTCAATAGTGTGTATTCGTCTTCAAAATCGTTTTTGTACATGAGATCATAATTATTCCGACTAAAACACACCTGTGTCATGTTTTTCAAATATGCTTAATTTTTAAATTTATAATTTATTAAATGTACCAAATTATGTATCAGATAGAAGAATGCAGAATTCTATTCTGCATTCTTCTATCTGATACATAATTTGGTACATTTAATAAATTTTCTGCGACCAAAGATTTCACGTTAACTTTTCCTTTATTTATAGATGCCACTGCTTCTTCAAAATCGGTAAAGTCGTAGAGTTTCCCTTTCTTTTTCTTGGCGAGTTCTACTTAGCGATGCACTTGGTCGGCGCTCATAAACGTATGGCCAGGCTCTAAATAGTGCAGAACAATTTGTTCTGCACTAATGTCACTACCATTTACCATGTGCACTAGCATTGAATATGTGTGACACTAACTTTGTTACACAACACGACCTCAATAGAATTTATAGATTATTTAAGCCTCAGACTGATGTCTGGGAGGACCTCTTATCCGAATGGCAAAGTAGGTGGGATAATTCCATCAAGGGCCCGGCATCTCCATCTGTTCTTTCCATCCGTTGGTGATCGGCTGGCTAAGACATGGCTGGAGGTTGGCCACTGCGTTGCTCAATTTCTCACAGGTCATGGCAACTTTAAAAGTAAACTGTATTCTTTTAAACTTGTTCCTTCACCTTTGTGTCAGTGTTCTACATCGAACTATGAATTTGAACAGTCCGCACATCACATCTTGTGGGAGTGTATTCTTTGGCAGAATGAACGCAATATTATGTTGGATAGTGTACAAGTTACAACCGGAGTTGTTTATTATACGGACCTTGTAGAAACTAGAACTAATTTCCGTGCGTTCAGGTGCTTTTGCCATACCTATTATTGGAATCAATTGTAACAGCAAATACCTACTTAGGACCCATTAACTTAATCAAATGTTATTCCGTGGTGCTTGGCAATCTGGGCTTCTCCCAGTTGCAATAATGTCCCTTTGTGCCGATTGGCTTAGTTCTGTTCTGTCTCCTGCTTATTATGGAGGGAAGTGGAAAAAATATGCTTTTTCTTACTCCTTCGCTATTCTTTTCTGATTAATTTCGTTGCGGGACCCAAGACAGTTGAATCGTTTCTCCGGGACTCGTCGAGCTTCATTGCTCGGCGTTTTTCTGGCGGTCTCCACTGTTGATTCTGGCCTTCAGGAGTTGCAGTGGGTTGGGAACAGTGTGGCGGGTTTAGCATTGAATATAGTAACCAATTTTTATTCTGTGCCGTGCAGTTGTCCAGCCAGATATGTATGTTTGTTATATCTCGGTTTCGAAGAAGAAAATAATAAAATCCTGTCATGATATCTTCTTGCCTCCGTCCCGCTTGAGCGTCAGAGAGGTGCGAAGGTATGATTATAAGCTACAAGACGCTGGCAAAATATAGCAGCTTTGAAAGACTCCAATCTTGGTAACATGATCACTTTCTCTAAATCAGCGCTGAAATAAATCGCAGTATGATATTGTGGCATTTTTTTGTGATTTTCGTAGAGCTGCCTCGCTTTTAAGTATTTCTCGTGATGCTTGCGTGAGACACACAGCGCAACCATCAGTTTGATCGTGAGAAGTTCCTTTTTTATGTAAGTCGTAAGCTTCGCACACTTCACATTCTTTATTGCCGAGGCGAGCAAAAGATATATTCATAGCTTTTAAATTATTTCTATATAGTTTGTAGCTGATTTTTTGATCGGGATGTTTTTGAAGGAAATCTTTATGCATGTGAACAACATTTAAATCGCTTGGCAGGTAGCGTCGCAATGGAGCATGTTCTCGCCTGTAGTGAGGTTCCATTGGATTAAATGATTCTACATGTTTTTTTAACATATCTCTATTAAATGAAGGAGTTTTTTTATGTTTTCCTCTTTTATCACACGTGGTGTCTATTGATTGAGGCGCTGAGTGAGCGGCATGTCGGTTATCACATTGACGGCGTCTGTTTTAATAACATCAGCTACGCGGACGATATGGTGCTGCTGAGCGCCTCTGTCTGTGGACTCAGAAAGCTGTTGAGAGTGTGTGAGGAATATGCAATCGCTAACGGACTGCTATATAATGTGGGGAAAAGTAAGTGCATGGTGTTTCAGGGTGGGCCGAGGAAAGTTTTAGAAATGCCACCAATAAAGTTGATTGGCTCTCCTTTGGGAGAGAAGGGTGGAGAGTTTTAAATACTTGGGGCATTTCGTGACTTCTACCTTGAGGGATGATGCAGATATTGAGCGGGAACGGAGGGCGCTGTCGGTCAGAGCGAACATGGTTATCCGCAGGTTTGCTCGGTGCTCTAATGATGTAAAAATAACGCTTTTTAGAGCCTACTGCACTACACTATACACGTGCAGCTTGTGGACTGATATGAATACGCAACGGTCTTACAGCGACTTCGTGTTCAGTTTAACAACGCCTTCAGGATGTTGTTGGCGCTCCCCCGCTATTGCAGTGCGTCGGCTATGTTTGCGGAAGCGCGCGTGGATTGCTTCCACGCCACTATGCGCAAGAGGAGTGCGTCGCTGGTGCGGCGAGTGCGGGGGAGCGCAAACAGCTTGTTGGCCGCGCTTGCGGTAAGGTTTGATTGTTCCATCATCTCCCACTGCTGTAAGCGGCATGTGGTTGGCTGATGTGACTCAATTGTTATTATAATTATGTCTTGTTTGTTTAATAATTTTTTGATTTTATATTGTAATATTTTTTAATGTATTGATATTCTTGTTTTAACTGTTGTATGTGTAATGTGACTATGTGTGTATTAATTGTATATGAGTCAGTGTTACTCGAATTAAATGATTATTATTATTATTCGTTTATCTTGAAGGATCCGGTCATTTGTTTTAACGTAGCCTAAAGTGGGGATCAGGATTACCCAAAACTTGTACTGTCGCGAGAATACTTAGCGGCATTTTAGATTAGTCATGTTGGATAGCCGCAATTTAGTCTTGAAAAATGTTTAAAATATTTTGCTGGATTATAAATAACTGCCGCTGTATACGAATTCTAATTGTAAACTACCAAATTAATATATTTATATAAAACTCTTAAATGCAGCAAAGGGTGTTTTGCGGCATTTATGCATAGGATTCTTATACAGTGGCTTTATTGTTATGGATTTGTTTACATCAAAAATAAAAATGCCTAGTTAAAAAGCCGCTAAAGTACTTTTACTGCCCTATAGGATAGGAAAATAATTTAACGGCAATTTAGCTAGGTAACAAATCGCAAATTATTTGTTCAAATCTGTGGCTATGTAGCTTTACCCGCATTTTTGCTTGTCAATGTCACTTAACAACATTTTAGCATAGGTTTACTTTATGATTTGTGCTTTTAACGGCATTTCTTTTTTTTTCATATCTCGAAAACCACAAGAGCTATCGAAACTGTAAATAGATGTATCTATAGAACTTTTTTTTTCTGATATAAATGGCCTCAGAAAAAGTGAATATGCCAAATGTCATTTAACGGCATTCTAGTTAAAGGACGGCAGTACAGCATGCAAAACTTTACAAAAAATTCTTGATGTCAAATCTCCACCAAGTCCAACACTAGTTTTGTAGCAAAGTAGAGGAGATGCAGCTGCTCGATATAAACGTCAGATGCGAAGGCGACGAGCTATTTTACATGCTGAAGATTGTCAAGTTGAAGAAAAATCGCCATACGCCAGTTCGTATTTTCTAATAACACCCTACAGTATAGAAGACTTTCATTCATAGATTGCATGGGAGATGGTAATTAATATAATTTGGGATACGTTCGACAAAATCAAAGTAATCGTCTGATCAGGATGAACAACAAAAGTCAATAGGAATCGATCGCGTCGATCTTGATACAATCAATATAGATAATGAGAATCATCAAGTACCTCTACCGTCTTCTTCGCGCATTCAAGAACCTACTGATAGTTCTGATAGCCATCAGATTACTGACGTTGGTGATTATGTCCTGGGCAAATGGGGGATGGGAAAGTGAAGTTATCCCGGAGAGGTTCTTGCTGTTTCTGTTTGTGTAATGGTAAGGTGCATGAAGCGGGGACTGAAGTTTTGGAAATGGCCTATGATTACAGACGAACAATTATATAGCTGGGAAGACGTACAATCAGCTGTAGAAGTCCAATTCCCACCTTAAAGACTACTGTCACCTGCGCTAAACCGGCCACGCACACTAACGCATTATTTTTATTATCGCAGTCTTCATCTTTCTTTAAAGTAATGCAAAATTTCGTTACTTCATTTGAAGTTAAGTTAGCGGCCGCACTTAACAATGGTCTATCATAAGCGAGAGATTGTGAGTTCGATCCTTAATAATGGAAAATCTTTTTGTTGTTTCATATAATTTAAAATTATGATAACTGATTTGTATTTTAAAGTAAAAATGTTTGCAAATAATATTTAAACGAATAGGAAAATTTTCTGAATTATTATACCAAAATAGGTTTTTATTACATGTTTTAGTTTACTATAGATGTAATATAATAAAAAATAGGTATATAAAAATAAAACAATAAGCATATTATAATGCAATATATTATAAAGTTATATATTATTCGGTATAGATATACTTATACTAATAAATGAAACAAACGTTGAAATGGCAGCATTGTAGTATTTTATATAAAAGTAATCCTTGACAAACTTATGATATTATTATGGTAAAAAATATAAAAAACATTTTTGGTTTTTAGATATGAAAGTTATAGTAAGATATGAAAGTTATAGTATTACATGTTATCATTAAAGAGGTTATAGCTTAATTATTCATTTTCTTAAAGAAAAGAGGATTGAAGCTTAACCTTAATATTATTACAATCATAAAATAATCTATACTTATAACACAAAACAGTGCTTATTACATTTACAATTTCTTTGCGTGTATAGCATAGTACTGGTGCTGCCATCCTGCAGTGCCTTTTTTCGGAGTTTGAAGGCATGAGATTATAATCTTCAAGGGCTTTCTTAGTTCAAAAGTAAACGAACTTATTTCTTATCGAATTCCGAAATTATTGTTTTTATAATTTACCAAAAGTAATTTGTATTGAAATTGCAAAAGGCGACATCTGTTAGCCATTAAGCCAACCGAACATATTACTGTCACTTAGCTAAATTACTTTACGAGTTGGTTTAGAGTCCGTTATTAGGATATATAATTTTATTTAAAACACTCTGTAGGACACTTCTGCACTGTGATTGTTATAAATTGTTTTTTTTTTGTTTTTGTTTAGCTCGATAAGTGTCCACCGGTCTCGCCAGTTTATTTTTAAACCACAAATGCAACCTCCCTTCTTCGCATGATTTAAAAGTTTATTCAACGGTAAATATTGTTGTATCGTTCCACTTGTCTCGACACATAAGCCACCTTCGTCTTCCAACCTCTTGACTTTGGCTTACAGTATTTCTCTAAAACAATAACAATTTTATTACACACTTCCAACAAGCGATTGGTTTGCACCTTGCCCAAATAATAATAAAAACAACTTACACAAAAGCCGGTTTCATATTTGATATTTGAGATATATTGCTGCATATGCCTGCATATTGATTAAAAAAGTAAAACTAATAACACGAACTCGTAACTACATATATGTTCACCAACCAACAACAGCTAAGTTATTTGAGTTATTGTAGTTAATAATAGTTATTGTAGGTAGTGGAATATTTTTTGTTCAGTTTGTTTCAAATCTACCGTTAACTTTTTATAATGACTCTAATATAGAAAAAATCTTAAAATAAAGTATCATCGTTAAGTTGCGGATCGGTATTTTTACATATTTTTGTTGTCAGCATTCATAACTCACCAATAAACATTTCAAAAATATTTTGTAAGTTATTAGATTTGACCTCGAACCACCTTGAACGCCTATCAAGGCGAGAACCGCTAGGCTATTTAAACACTTACTGTGAATGTTGAAATTAGTAAGTAGTACCTAACAATCATAAGCGGGCAGTAAGTTGTCAATGTGTATCAAACTTTATTATAGAAGAAGGTCGTAACTACAACTAGTATTGCTTGGGCATAGTTTTGTGAGATTGTAACTCGACTTTTGGTCTTGACTGTACCTAATAAAGAAAATAAAAGTGCCAAAGTAAGTTAAGGGGGGGAATCACGTAAATACGGAGTTAGATGACATAATAAATAATATTGAATGAAAGGTCTCTTATTTAAATTAGCAAAAATTAAATGTGCTTCATAAATATTAATACTATACCAATATAAGTCCCACTTCTGGGCACAGACCACCTCTCATACAGAGAAGGATTGAGCGTAGTCACTACGTTGCTCAATACGTCTAGTTTACATTCATGGATATCGTTAAACCTTTTTGAAATCAAAATCATTAAAGTACAGAAAAAGAATACTTAAAACATATTACTGACCTACAAAATGCTTACTGAGGTAAATATTTTATCATTGACAATAAGGAAGTTTCGATACCGTTGGTTTCTGGCCTGTTGCCCAAATAACAACTGATGGTGGAAGCGTTTTGCCATTGTTTGCCTATTTCAAGTTTTTATAGTTTCTTTTTCTTTTTTGATGTGAACTGATGCCATTTTGTTTTTCCTAGAATGTTCATTGTGACAATCAACGTTGTTAGTCAAAGTATGTGTTTAGAATTTGGTTAAGCGGAAAACTAAGCTTTAATTTGATGGATGGAGCTATCTATGTTTACAGTTGAAAACAATGTTTTGTTTACCTTATTTCTACATATAGTTCTGTATATGGAGAGAAAAATACAGAACTCTCTGTTGTCCGTCCGTACGTCTGTATATCAAGACCCTTTTACTCAGGAATCTGCAGTGGTATCAAGCTCGAATGTCCCTTGGAGCTGTAAAAAAACAAACTTCTAAGAATCCAAAAGGCCGCGTTTATACCGCAAATTTTCGACGCTCGCAAGGGAATCAAAAACGACAGGGTGCTTTTAATGGAGTCAGAACCTTGAAATTTAGTACGAAGCAACGTGAATGCGAAAATAGTATTTTTTTTTTGTTGCAACGTAATATGTTAAAAAGCAGGAAATAAAAACTTTTTACAAAAAAAAAACCGACTTAAAAAAAAAACACTTAAAAGGAAAAAAATAATAAAGGTATTAACAAGTTTTTATTGCAAGCTTTTCAGTATCTTAGTCGAAATTCGAAAATTACATTTTTCACCTCATAACAATAGTGGCAGCGATAATCCATTAATCCATGTTAGAATAAGTTCTCATTAATAAGAAAAAGAGCCTAGAGCATAGGCGTAGAGTAGCCAGCCTTTCGGGGTTCTATAGGATGCATTTTGGGGAGTGTGCGAGGGAATTGCATGATTTAATTCCCCCATCTCCGTTCCACCATCGGACGACCCGTCGTACGGCTAGTGTCCACCCTTACGTTGTTAATACCACTACGATCTGTACGAAGCGTTTCGCCTCCTCCTTTATACCGCGTACATCGCGGGACTGGAACAATTTCCGTCGGACTACAATTTGAGTGTCTTCAAGGCTAGAGTCAATAGGCTCTTAATAATCTAGTGCACCGTATCATCAACGATTGTAAAAAGCGCTAGTTTATCAAGAGCCTATTCACACTAGCCTTGAAGACACTCAAATTATAGTCAGACGGGAATACCGCCACTGGCAACTGTTCCAGTCCCTCGATGTACGCGGTATAAAATACGTCCGAATCGTAGTCATGGTGGTATATGGATATTGGTACCTAACAAAACATCTAACTAAAATCAATTACACATAATATTTCCACGAGAATTGTTCACATACCCCCAAAATAACAATATATTTTTCTTCCATAAAAAACAAGCACTTACACGAATACAGCAAGTCAGCTACGTCTATTTATTTCAAAAGTTCACGAATCATTTTCAAAGTGCCAAGAATCATTGTGTGAAACATAATAGTTTTCTGAATGTCCCTATGCATACAATTTGTCGGCTATAATGGGTTCCCCGTGACCTTTGGGTGCAACAATACATCCTTTTGTGTAGCACTTAAATCGATTTATAATGGGAAGGACTATTCTTGATACTTTGGCAAATGGATCGTAGCGTACGAAATCTGTGAAAGCAGGTTTGGAATATCAAGGTGTCAGCTTGATTTTGGCTAGGTTTGAATGTATTATATTACCAAAACTAACAGCCGCCAGCAACTTTGTTCGCGTGGAATTAATTATGCTCCGCTCCTATTGGTCGCAGCGTGATGTTATATAGCCTTAAACCCTTCTGGATTAATGGGCTATCCAACGCAAATAGAATTTTTCAAATCGGACCAGTAGTTTCCGATATTAGCGTGAACAAATAAACAAACATACAAACAAACTCTTCAGCTTTATATATTAGTATAGATTTATATTTATGTATAATGAGTTGCTGATTATAAGCCACAAAAAAAAAATTGCTAAAAATGGTGTTTAGGCAAAAAACAGGAAGATATAATCAAGATAATAAAGTTTGTGAGTATGGAAGGATATTTGTTACTCTTTCACGCAAAAATTACAGAACGAATTTCGATGAAATTGCCACACAGATAGTTTATAACTGGAAATAACACATATGATGTTATTATTCCAATATTCCAACGACATCGAAACTTACGTAGGTGAAACCGCAGGACGCAGCTAGTGTTTTATAATATTTCATATATGTTGATTAAAAAAAAAAATGTGCAATATAGAAACAAATTGTACGATATTCCACGAATCGGACATCTTCTTCATCCTGTAGAGGCCCACTGCTGGACAAAGGCCTCTCCCACGCTTGGTAGGCGTGTTGGGGATCGCAGTAATTTGATATTCCACAGGGGAAGCGCTGCTGCCTGCTTCCCTGATGAGTGTTCCCTTAGTCGCCTCTTATGACACCCACTGGAGGATATCCTTTGGAGGTTGGTACTATTCTAAGCCCGGTATCGGCAATATTTTACCTATGTATAACAACTCAAAATTAAACGAACCATAAGAAGCTATATTTATTGCTTAAAAATATCACAAGTACCAAAACCAATCAGCCTCTCTATAAAACACGAAAATCGCTTAACACTTTCGAGTAGCAAAAACACATTCAATCTAACCTCAACTCGCGACAGTACTCTTCCGTAAAATCGAGGAAATAAAATCATAAAACAAAAAACGGTGACGTAGGTAACACAAAAATGAATAAAAACTTAACAAACCGTTGGAAAAATGTTAAAGCTTTAGCACAAGATAAGAAAGAAGAAAAAGAAAAAACAGCAAAGCCGTCAACTTTAACGAAAATTGTGAATCTTACTAAAGATAAAGGTGAGATTTTTCAATCCAATTTGGCGCTTGCAAGACTCAATTTGTAGAACTTAAAAATTCAATTACCAAGATTTTTAAGTTTTGTTTTCTTTTGTTAAAAGGTTTATCAATGATAGATTAACTACCATAGTTTCCGCCCTCTAACAGTAATTGTGGGTTTTAATGTGGACGCTATTGGCGTCCAACAGACCATAATCCCCTCTAGCTTATGCTATGCGTTGCTTAAACTTAACTAGTTATTAGTGATGTTTAAAATTAAGTGACGTGCAAACGTCAAAAATGTGTGATTAAACAGTTGCTAATTACTAGTTAACTTTAACGAACGGTAATGAATAAAGGAGAATGCTGCGGGGTAGTTGCGTGACATACTTACAGCGGCAATGGCTTTCATTTTGACAGTTAAGCAGCATTCATTGCGCAAGTTACACTATCGCGCACACAAATTTATCGACTTTATGAAGCAATGGAGTACCAGTACCTAAACTTCAAATTAAAGGTGATTGTGATAGAAAAATACGTGTTCAATATTTTTTATAAACCTATCTAATGGACATAAAATTATTTTTAGGATACAAACCAATTATGTATTTTGAGTGTTTAGTATAATCTATACTAAACACTAATACTAATATATAAAGCTGAAGAGTTTGTTTGTCTGATTTGAAAAATTCTTTTTGCGTTGGATAAAGGAAGGGAAGGTTGGAAGGCTTTAGGCTATATGACATTATGCTACGGCCAATAGGAGCGAAGCATAACTAACTTCACGCGAACGAAGTCGCTGGAGGCCGCTAGTTAGTTATAATTCGAGATAGATATGGAATAAAAATGGATATTTTTTTTGTCTCGCGTTGTATTGAGTAAAAGAGTAATGAAAACCCATCCATCCAAGCTCACGAAGTAGATATATGTAATATCTATACTTCTATATCTATACTAATATATAAAGCTGAAGAGTTTGTTTGTTTGTTTGTGCGCGCTAATCTCAGGAACCACTGGTCCGATTTGAAAAATTCTTTTTGCGATGGATAGCCTATTAATCCAGAAAGGCTTTAGGCTATATGAAATCACGCTACGACCAATAGGAGCGGAGCATAACTAACTTCACGCGAACGAAGTCGCTGGCGGCCGCTAGTTTAATAATACACCGGACTCCGGTCTGAAATAATAGTATTCTATTCTATTCTATTCTAATACATATTAAGTTTATGAGAGTTGGTGAGAATTTCTACATAAAAAAATATCCTCGAAATGTTGTTTATTTCTCATTTAACAAAAAAAAAAATGTTTATGAAGTATCAGTGTTAAAATTTTATGTAAATGAATCCAGTAGTTTATTTTTATAAATTATAAACTAGTGCTTGACCGCAATCCCGCCTGATGGTAAGCAGTGATGCGATCGTTGATGGTAAAGCGCACTAGTTTATTCAGAGCCTATTCACTCTAGTTTTAAAGACACTTAAAGTGTAGTCCGATGCAAACACCGCCGCCGGCAATTTGTTCCTGTCCCTCGATGTACGCAGTATAAAAGACGAGGCGAAACGCTTCGTTCGGATTGTTGTGGTGTCAACTACGTAAGGGTGGAAACTCGCCGTACGACGGGTCGTCCGATGGTGGAATGGAGATGTGGGAATTAAATAGTGCACATTACTCCTACACTCTCCAAAATGCATTCTATAGAACACCGACAAGCTGGCTACTTTTCACCTCTGTTCTAGGCTATAGACACCTTTTTGAGCTAAATCTGGTTCACCAATTAGCCTCTTTGCACGCCTCTCCCCTACATCCAAAGTAGCCAGGTGGCATTGTGCAGCACTGACCCAAATGTGGGTGCAGTAGTCCACACAAGAACGGACCTGTGCATTGTATAACATTAGAAGCTGCCCGTGTGTGAAGTACCGCCGGACCTTTGCGATAACGCCAAGTTTCCTGGCAGGTCTTGGACCCAATGAACTGCTCAAAGTTTAGGTTCGAGTAAATCTCAACTCCCAAAAGTTAAAGGCGGTCGGTGCACTTCAAGGATACATTCCGAGCCAAGGTGAACGGGTTCGTTTGGCGGTGAATAGATACGCCTGTATTTTGGCGACACTGACAATGCTACAAGATTGGCTTTGCCCCATTCGGAAATTGCCTGTAGTGCAACATTTGTACGCTCTACCATAGCTTCTCTTTCGGACCAGATTGATTCTTTACTAGCTCAAGGACCCGGCAGGTATCTCTCCACAATTTTGCTGTCATCTGCATACCTGCATAGCAAGAATAAAGTTACAGAGAGAATGAATGTCCATGTCGACTAATGCCAGTGTTCCTCAGGGGTTTGCTCCTGATGAACACAGTCAGTCTAGATTAGTCGACAGGCTCCGATGAGCAACCGTCGACAATAACTCTCCATAATCTTGCAGAGTATGGAGGTTATTTAAATCGGCCGATAGTTAGTAGGCTCGGCACGACTATCCTTTTTGGGCACGGGACTGAGATTAGGCTATGAACGTTTTTAAAATAAGTAGAATTAGCCCGCTGATCCCAATCTCAATCTGTCAAAAAATACTTCTCATTGCCCTACATTTTGACAAGTTTTTAACATTTGTTTGTTGCCGAGATGGAACTGCGACAAAATTTTGAACGTTTAAAATTACAAGCATTGAAGTCAAGATTAGTAAGATGTAGGTATGTCAACCCGTCAAAGTAAATAACTTTTTCGTTAGCGTTAGTTTCTTACGTAAGGACCTAAAGCTAGTTACTTAATAACAAACCAACAAATCAAATCAAATAATTTTATTTGTTAACACAGGTAAATATGTAGATACAGGTCTTATATATATCAGGGCGCTGTGTTATGCCAGTCATCACCATTATCATCATCTCAGCCATATGAAGTCCACTGCTGGGCAAAGCCCCCCAAAGGATATCCAAAAATCCAAAAAGAACGGTTGGACTTTTCTGCGATTTTGGTCAGGTCATCCGACCACCTAGTCGGTGGGTGTCCGACGCTGCGCCTGCCGGTACGTGACCACCATTCAAGAGCTTTTCTGCCTCATCGGCTATCGGCTCTAAGAGCTATGTGCCCCGCCCAACACCACTTCAAAAAGCTAATCCGCTGAGCTATGTCGGCGACTTTAGTTCTTCTACGAATCTCCTCATTCCTGATTCAATCAAGTAGAGAAACACCTACCGTACAAAAATATGGTGTTCATCTGATAACAAAATTTTAACCTCTAAGATCATGCATAATCATTGTTTCTAATTAAAATGCCATATCTAAATGAGGCACTATTTCTTATTAATTAAATGTTTAAAAAATGTTATCATTATACAGTAGTTTCATAGTAATTGTATCAATTCATCTCAATTCCACATAATCTTCCAGAAATAAACTGGGTGACGTATTCGAGCTAGCTTTACTATACATTGTATAAGGTCTTCGCCCAAATTTATCTTGTTTATGGACGCGGCGCTTCTGGGTAGACGAAGGACTGACAACCGGAACCTTATTTCTATCATCATAAGATTAAGTTTTGAATTTAAATGTTTTAATGTCTATTTTTTCTTTCTTCTTAGCGTCTATTGTCTTTCTAATTTGCCTTTCAATTTATCACTTTCTTAAGATTAATTATAAATATCTATGTATATTGTATTGTATAAAAAAAAAAAAAAAAAGTTGAGAAGGGGGGGAAAATAAGACCTATTTTACTCGCTACAACAACATTACAAAAGAAGATCCAAATACTCAAAAATAAGAAAAAGATGAGCCCAAACACCTACATCACTCAAGACCTGTCAAAAGAAGCTCTGCTTAAAAAGAAGGAAAAGTACCCTCAAAATAAAAAGCCATATGAAAAAAGAAAGAGATCGGAAACACCTAGCCCCAAAAATATTGATATTAGAAACCGAAACGATCCAAAAATAATAAAACGAGATGCCTTTCAGTACTTGCGTGAAAGATCACAATCTCTCTCAGACATACACTCACAACGAAACGAAAAGACGGACACCACAAACCGGACAATCACAACAAACCAATGAAAAACAACAACAAACCTGTCTCCCAACACGGCCGGTCACCGCGGGAGAACTAGACCATCACCCTTCAACAAACAGAAACGATGTACTATACAATATGTAAAGAAAACCCTGTCCGACCCATAAGGATAATAAAGGTTAGGTAAACACTTGACCAAATATAATATAAAATTTTACATAATCATCACAGTAACAATAATAATGAATTTTGAAATAATCTTTTTTTCCCGGGTATTAATTCCAATTTCCCCGAAATTTGGTCATTTTTAAAAAACTGACAACACCATTTGTGACTGAGCGAATAGCGATGCGACCACGTGCCGCATGCCCCGCCCCCCTTCACCCGCGCATACATGCGCGGGTGAAGGGGGGCGGGGCTATCGGGTTGTCTAGCGCACATGCATTAAGTTACCTCGCTTTTTCGAAATAATTATTTATTTTTTTTGGGGGATTTTTTTTTAAGTTTAGCCCAGCTTTGTAGGCATTATTAGAATCAGTTAACGATACCTAACAATACCTTCACGGATCGGACAGGGTTTTCTTTACATATTGTATATTGCTACACTGAATACCAGAACCCTCAGAACCCAAGAAAGTTTACTAGAGTTGGAACAGTCATTGGTAAATATAAAATTTGATATTTTGGGAATAAGTGAAATGCGAAGATTGGGTGAAAAAATAGAAGAGCATGCCAACTACATACTATACCAGAAAGGTGAAATTGCCGGACACAGAGGCGTAGGGTTCCTTATAAAAAAATCCTTAAAGAAATACATACAAGAAGTGATAGGAATTTCCGACAGATTGGCCATATTGAACATGAAACTACCAGGATACAAGAAACAGTGGACTATCATACAGGCTTACGCACCAACTGAGCAAGCGGAACAAACAGTGCTCGAAGCTTTTTACGAGGATCTATCACTGGCTATTAAAAACAGCGCCGATAAATATATAATCCTAATGGGCGATTTCAACGCACAGATTGGAACGAGGCAAAATATAAATGAGTATATACTCGGCAAGTTCGGTTATGGAAAGAGGAGTCGCAACGGACAGAAGCTTGTGGAGTTCTTGATGGAGCATAACCTATCAGCACTTAACTCTGTATTCAAAAAAGTCAAAGAAACAAATGGACTTGGATTTCCCCTGATGGATCAACTAAAAACGAAATCGATTACATAATTAGTAACTACCCAAAAGCCTTCACCGACACTACTGTCATAAGTAACCTAAACTTCAATACAAACCACCGTATGGTTCGCTGCTCCCTTAGAACATCCCAACCAAGAATATCTCGTAATAACATTAAAACAAATTTAAAACAACAGTCAAGGCTACCCTGCTTGAATATGTCTAATACTGTACTTAAAAAAGTCGAAAACCACATCATTACCAATGTAAAATTGAACACTACACAGAAATACGAAATCCTAGAAAAAGAACTACAATACATTGATAATCGAAGTGGAAACACCCATATTGGCAACAAATATCAACTCAGCGAACATACCCTGCAACAAATAGAAGAAAGAAAGAAGCTTATAACTAACCAATCAAGAAAGGAAAATAGAAACTTGATCTCAGACCTTAGTAAAAGAATTCGGGAAAGCATAAGAAAAGATCGCAAAGTTAAAAGGTTAAAAACATTAGAGTATCACATCCAGAAAACAGGTGGTGTAAGAAAAGCACTGAAAGAACTGCGAGAATCGGGCAAAGAATGGGTACCCAAGCTCAAAAGAAGGTCAAAAACAATCACGATACGACAGAACATCAATGATCTAGCTACAAATTTCTACCGACAACTATACTCGAAACAAGATGCTGAAGCATCGAGACACTCCAACGAAACTGTTAAAGAACAAAATAACCAAGCAACCTTTGAACCAGTAGCTGCTATTTTACAGTGCGAAGTTGAAAAAGCAATAAGAAGCCAAAAGATGGAGAAGTCCCCGGGACCAGATAAAATTACCAACGAATTGATGAGAGGAACACTAGAAGAACTGGCTCCAATTCTAACAACTATCTTCAATGAAATCATAATAAGCGGGCAGATTCCAGAACAATGGGCAAAATCACACATCATCCTAATTCATAAAAAAGGAGACAAGGAAGACATTGAAAATTACAGACCGATAAGCTTGATGTCAAATGTCTACAAAGTTTTTGCGAAAATAATACTCGATCGAATCAGCACACTACTAGATGAACAGCAACCAGTCGAACAAGCAGGCTTCCGAAAAGGTTTCTCAACTATTGATCACATATACACTGTCAAACAGGTCCTAGAAAAATACAAGGAATACAACAAGAAAATTTATCTAGCCTTTGTAGATTATGCCAAAGCCTTCGACAGCTTAAACCACGAGGATATATGGGCAAGTCTTGAACAGCAAGGAATACCAAACTATTATACGAATATCATTAAAACCATATACTCGAACAGCAAGGCAAAAATCCAACTGGAAACGCTTGGTGAAGAATTCTGTATACAGAGGGGCGTCAGACAGGGTGACCCATTATCACCAAAATTATTCTCTGCAGTGCTGGAAAGCATCTTCCGCAAATTGAACTGGGATAAATATGGTATCAACATAAATGGAGCAAAACTGCACCACTTAAGATTTGCGGACGATCTCATACTACTTGATGAACACCCTGGAAACCTCGAAAGTATGATAAACAGCTTAAACGATGAAAGCATTAAAGTCGGGCTTAAAATGAATACCAGTAAGACCAAAGTAATGACAAACACCTCAAAAGTCGACATCAAAGTTAAAGATGGTGTTCTGGAATATGTGGAAGATTATACTTACCTGGGCCAAGTCATCTCAACTAAAGACCAAATGACGAAAGAAATCAACCTCCGCATAGCCACTGGATGGAAGAAATACTGGGCGCTGAAAGAAATTATGAAATCCAAAGAACTAGGAATATCAACGAAAAGAAAAACATTTAACTCTTGCATACTTCCCTGCCTAACTTATGGATGCGAAACCTGGACACTAACCAAAGCATTGCGAGAAAAACTAGCAGTAGCACAGAGAGGAATGGAAAGGAGTATGACTGGTTATAAACGACAGGATAAGATAAGAAATAACGACCTAAGATCATTAACAAAACTTACCGACATACTAACTAGAGTCGATCAACAGAAATGGAGATGGACAGGGCATATGATGCGTGATAAAGGAGGGAAATGGAGCAAGAGGGTAACAGAGTGGTATCCGAGAGATGGCAAAAGAAACCGAGGAAGGCAAAATTCTAGGTGGGAAGACGAGCTTAAGAGGACAGCAGGTCCTAACTGGAGAAGGGTTACCCAGGACAGACAACAATGGAAAATGTTGGAGGAGGCCTTTGCCAGAAGGCACGCCGAAGTTAGGGACATATTGTAAAATGTTTTTATGTATACTGTTATTTTCTTTCGGAATAAAGGGCTTTATTATTATTATTTCTTTTATTTACCTTTCTTACATATAATTTACATTTTTAAATATTTGTATAAAAAAAAACAAAAACATTTAAAAATATAAAAAATAGTAGCCCACCGGTATCGGGAACAGGGTCCAAGCTACCGGCGGTCAGGGCTCCAGAGAGAGGAACTTCCTGACAATGCGAGCCGTGTCCAGCAGTACCGCTTTCTGAATCAAGCCCTTGATCCAGCTGCCTAACGAGAGCCTCCTGAGGTGTTGGTCGAGGCTCTTGGCTATTAAGCCATTGGCTGTCACGACTATCGGTACAATGATTGCTGAATCCACTTCCCACATGTCGACAACCTCGTGAGCCAAATCAAGGTACTTGATTTGTTTATCTTTCTCGGCTTTCACGAGGTTCTCATCATGCGGGATGGTTATGTCAACAATCATTGCACGCCGCTCTGATCGATCCACCATCACTATATCAGGCTTATTGGCAACAATAGTCCTGTCAGTGATGATGGATCGATCCCAGTACAATGTGATATGGCCATTTTCGAGAACTGGGTCGGGCATATACCTGTAGTACGGCACCTCCGATTCCACAAGGTTGTATTTCAGAGCAAGTTGTTGATGAATTATCCTGGCTACAAGGTTGTGTCTATGCAAGTACTCTCCATTAGCTAGACGAGAACACCCGGAAATAATATGTCTGATTGATTCACCCGGCCGGTGACATGCCCGACAGATGTCAACTGTGCCGTCTTTCACAATGAATTTCCGGTAATTGTTCGTCATCATAACTTCGTCCATAATTGCACAGACAAAACCTTCGGTTTCCCCAAAGAGGTCACCGTAACGTAGCCAGGCTACGGACGCTTGAAAATCTACATCCGGCCCGCGTAGGGCTCGGAAAAAGCGTCCGTGAAGCTCCTTGCTCTGCCATACCTCCATGCGATCGTTAGTTTCAAGCACTACTGGTTTGCGCCAGTTCTCTTTAGCCAAGGAGAGCGGAGTGAGGCCCTTGTCAACCGCGACCACATCTCGATGCATTCCCACGTCAGTTTTCAGGAAGTATTCCCTGAGACTGCATACCTCGCGATTGTGGAGTGTCTTAGCGTTTAAAAAGCCTCGACCTCCACATTTTCGCGGGATATACAGTCTCATAACCGATGACCGTGGGTGATGCAATCGATTTGCAGTCAACAACGTACGGACCCTCTGATCCAGGGCGTCAAGTTCGGTCTGAGTCCATTTGAGTATGCCGAAAGAGTACATCAATACCGGCATGACCCAACCGTTGAAAGCGCGCACCTTATTTCCGCCCGATAGAAGACTATTAAGTACTTATTATTATTATTATTATTCCTTTATTTTATTGTATATACATATAAATTACATTTTTAAATATTTCTACATAAAAAATACATAAAAAACATTTAAAAATATAAAAAATAGTAGCCCACCGGTATCGGGAACAGGGTCCAAGCTACCGGCGGTCAGGGCTCCAGAGAGAGGAACTTCCTGACGATGCGAGCCGTGTCCAGCAGTACCGCTTTCTGAATCAAGCCCTTGATCCAGCTGCCTAACGAGAGCCTCCTGAGGTGTTGGTCGAGGCTCTTGGCTATTAAGCCATTGGCTGTCACGACTATCGGTACAATGATTGCTGAATCCACCTCCCACATGTCGACAACCTCGTGAGCCAAGTCAAGATACTTGATTTGTTTATCTTTCTCGGCTTTCACGAGGTTCTCATCATGCGGGATGGTTATGTCAACAATCATTGCACGCCGCTCTGATCGATCCACCATCACTATATCAGGCTTATTGGCAACAATAGTCCTGTCAGTGATGATGGATCGATCCCAGTACAATGTGATATAGCCATTTTCGAGAACTGGGTCGGGCGTATACCTGTAGTACGGCACCTCCGATTCCACAAGGTTGTATTTAAGAGCAAGTTGCTGATGAATGATCCTGGCTACAAGGTTGTGTCTATGCAAGTACTCTCCGTTAGCTAGACGAGAACACCCGGAGATAATATGCCTTATTGATTCCCCCGGCCGGTGACATGCCCGACAGATGTCAACTGTGCCGTCTTTCACAATAAATCTCCGGTAATTGTTCGTCATCATAACTTCGTCCATAATTGCAAAGACAAAACCTTCGGTTTCCCCAAAGAGGTCACCGAAACGTAGCCAGGCTACGGACGCTTGTAAGTCTACATCGGGCCCGTGTAGGGCTCGGAAAAAGCGTCCGTGAAGCTCTTTGCTCTTCCATACCTCCATGCGATCATTTGTGTCAAGCACTACTGGTTTACGCCAGTTCTCTTTAGCCAAGGAGAGCGGAGTGAGGCCCTTGTCAGCCGCGACCACATCTCGATGCATCCCCACGTCGTTTACTAGGAAATAGTCCCTGAGACTGCATACCTCGCGATTGTGGAGGGTCTTGGCGTTTAAAAAGCCACGACCTCCACATTTTCGCGGGATATACAGCCTCATAACCGATGACCGTGGGTGATGCAATCGATTTGCAGTCAGCAGCGTACGGACCCTCTGATCCAGGGCGTCAAGTTCGGTTTGAGTCCATTTGAGTATGCCGAAAGAGTACATCAATACCGGCATGACCCAACCGTTGAAAGCGCGCACCTTGTTTCCGCCTGATAGAAGACTATTAAGTACTTTTTTCAGGCGGCCAAAGAAGCGTTCTTTCAACGATTGCTTCATGTCAGTAACATTGATACCCAACGCTTCCGACATACCCAAATACTTATAGGTTTCGGATGCGGAGAGGGCTCTAAGGTTTATGGAATCAGTGAGTTGGGTTCCCACGGATTCCATAATCTCTCCTCGCTTTACATGCATGACCGCACATTTGTCCACACCAAATTCCATCCTGATGGAGCTACTGAAAGTTTCAGTAATTTTCAGTAGCTCCCTCAGTTGTGAATTGTTGGGAGCAAAAAGTTTCAGGTCATCCATGTAGAGGAGGTGCGATATAACCTGACCACCTCTCCTCAACCGATAGCCTAGACCTGAATCCTCCAATAGTGTGCTTAGAGGATTCAATGCTAAGCAAAACCAAAGTGGACTCAAACTATCGCCCTGAAATATTCCTCGCTCGATCCGTATCGGTTCGCTATTCCTCTGAATATTTCGACATCCTGGATAGCGAAGGACTGTCCTCCATGTCTTCATACACGACATCAGGAAGGTGCGCAGAGTTGCATCCACTTTATACAACTCCAGCACCCGCATGAGCCATGTATGTGGGACTGAGTCATAGGCCTTCCTATAATCTATCCAACATGTCGACAGATCCTTTCGGGAACGACGAACCTGTTGGCTAATGGCCATATCAATAAGGAGTAGCTCCTTAGTACCGCGGGACCCGCTCTTACATACATTTTGAGAGGCAGACATGATGGAGTTGCTGTCAATATGTTTGTTAATTTTAGTTTTCAAAATGGATGTAAGAACTTTATAGACCGTCGGTAAACAGGTGATCGGCCTATAATTTTTGGGTTCCGCGGTGCTACCTGATTTATGGAGCAGGTGGGTTATTCCAGTAGTTAGGAACTGAGGTAACGAACCAGACACCAAAGCAGTCTGGAATTGAGATGCCAAGTGAGCGTGCGACCTTGGAAACCATTTTATCCAAAAGTTATGCAGCCCGTCCGGTCCTGGAGACTTCCAGTTAGGTAACGGACGGACTGCACAAGCTACATCTTGGGGGCAGATGGTAATAGCCCCCATTTCAGGTATTGGATCGCAGGCTCTCTCAACATCCCGGGCCCAGTCACCTTCAGTGTGACTGACAGGTACCGACCAGATACTGCGCCAAAATGAACACATGGCATCATCATCCGGTAGGCACGTGTCAGTCACACCTTGTTCTGGTCGTTCCCAGTCCCTATAAACCCACCTTTCATTGCTTTGGAAGGTGCGATTCTGGGTGTACCGTTCCACTCGTCGTTTGTATCTTCTGATACGGTTCGCCCATGCATACACTTTCTGCTTCAGGAAGTCGATGCGCTCCGTGACACGGGCCATATAATTTTGTGGGCTGATATTTGTACCTGCAAATGCCCGCCTCACAAAGCGCATCACTCTGGGACGAGTATTACCCTCCCTGAAGCAGATTAGTTTACCGATGAGTGCTCTGGCCCCACCAATACGACGTTCAATCCTGTGCTGCCAAGCTGGTACTACTGGTTTAGGTCGTGTAGCTCTAGAGTCACTGAGAAATTTGACATGAGCTACACGACAAGCTGCTACAGCTGCGCAGTACAGGATTGAATGAGTATCAGTGAGGTCCTCGCAATTATCAAAATAATCTGATAACTGCGCATCCAGAGCAGCCATCAGTGCCCTATTTCTGTTATGCATGGGCAAACGTGGCAGGCGTGGTCTTAGTTCTGCCGGGGTGAAACGATATTCCCGAATCGCAGCCTCCAAAGCATTTATTAACTCCTCATTGCACTGGGTACTTACATTGGTAGCCCTATCATTACTCCCCTCGTCAGCATAGTTTGTGGGCTGCGGTGGTATCTCCGCAGTCTGCGACTGGTGAGCAATGATACGGCTACTCTGCATTTCGTTTCGCAGGCGATCAAGCACAGTGTCATCCAACATATGATTACGCTGGATAACCCGTACCTGATCCGACAGTCGTTGCGCCGACACGTTGACAGCTGGCTCAAGCACCTGAAACAGAGAGAGCATTCGAACACGGTACGCGGTCAGGTTGTTTCCTCCCTCTGTAGCCCCATAGTATGAGCGCATGACATTTTCATTAATGGATTGTGTCCATCTCATGCGCTGCACACTACCGCCGGGAGCTGGGACCCTGTCAGAAGCCGATGGGCCTCGAGGTCCTAAGCGGTCCGGCGGCCGGCGTCCTCCCCGTCGGCGTGCAGGTGGTGGCGTCGTCGGCGGAGAGAAGTACTCGTCGCTCGAGCTCGACGCAACTGCCGCGGCCGGGGTCGTCACAGCACTTACAGTGGCGCTGGAGGCCGGCGGCGGCGAGGCGGAGCTGAGCAACGAGTCCGGAGATGGTGGGCGTGCTCTTCGAGCGGCAGATCTTGTCAACATCGCACAATCATATTATTCACATATTTTTCTGGTTTGTATTTTCCGACATGACATGACAGATGTCATTTCCAACGGGTCGGTTTGGTTCGAGTAGAAAACTTCTCCATCGTGTATAGAAACTGTTTTTGTTGTTGAATTTTATTATTTTGGATTTGGGCTTGGGTTTTCTCTTGAAGATAACACAATATGGAAAAGAAAAACTGATATAAAATAATATATTTGATATGGATGAAAATATGATGTTGACATTTGATGTTGCCAATTTTTTTTTTTATTATTATTATTATTATGTATATTGTTCGGAAACAAAAAATGGTAGGTACCGGTTTTTTGCGTGTCCTTGAACGTGCAAAAACCAATTGTGAAATCTTAGGAATCAAAAAACATTAATGAGTGTATACACTCATTAATGTTTTTGACTCATTTCTCGGTGGTAGTCCATGGCCTCAGCTGCCGGCAGAAGTTACCACCCACCAGACAAAGTCTTGCTGCCAAGAGATTCGTCGTGTTTCTGGATGATCTCTAGTGAAGCCGAACGGAGGACGGTTCTTTTTTTTTTTAAGAATAAAACGTTGCCATCAACTAGGATTACTTCTGTATCGTGATTACGGTCAAGTAGGATTACGGTCAAGCAGTTTATAACAATTATAATAAAAAATCGCAGGATAATTGCGTAAGACACTATAGCTATAGTAGTAATGGGTTTCATTTTGACAGTTTAAAACCATACATTGAGTTATTTACGTTAGTGAGCTGACACATTTACGAACATATGGAGCAATGGATTTGTAATATACTTCGAAATCATTTCATCTAATAGGAATAGTGTGATACGCAATTAGTAGACAACTGGTAGAATATGGCCATAAACTTTCCGATCAAACGCCCTCTAGCCTTTTCCACCAAAGTCACATAGGAGTAATAAACGAAACTTCTTCTACAAAAGCTAAATCCATGATATAAAACTGTTTCTTAATGACACCAAAGTCTTTAACAGCAGACATTCAAAGGAACTTGAGCGTTTCTCAGTTTTAATTTTCTCGATAATATATTATGGTGTCGCTGAAACTTTTCTATAGCAGTCCTGTCATTCTTCGGCCATGTAATATTATAGGGTTATTAGGCCTAATCGCGTCAGAACGCCACACATGGTAGTCGAGTGTTGGGTTTGACAAAGCAGCGTAAATAATATTTAAAAAAAAAAAACATTTCTATAGAAGAAAAAGCTTTGGTGAAATGGCTGGATCTGCGAAATATGATCCTGAGATGAGTAACCCGTCTCATCAACTTTGGAGTGAGTGTGGTGAGTTGTTTTTCATCTGTTTTCTTTTTTATTTTTTTTTATTTTAATTTTGACAATGGCTGCGTGTATGTGGGAAAGGGACCGTTAATGCGAGAGTGAGACAGAAACTTGCAAATGTTCCGGTTCGCGGAATGGCGGAAATAATGCAACAAAAGACTCTTTTGTTGCTTTCTTTCGTGATTACATAAATTGACTTCTACTTACTAAAATTACTTTCAAAGCGAAATAGTGAAGGCTGTATATGTAAAAATTAAATAATGTAGAGGATACTAGCTTCAGCTCGTGGCTTCGCCCTTGCGGATGGACAAAGAAGTGACCATGTCCGTTTCCAGGATGTTATGGTATACCTCTTTGCCAAACCATATACAAATACACGGGTGGTAGTGGTTTAGGTATGAAAGGTAAAATAGAGAAAGAGATATTGTCGAATCTATAGTTATATAATGTGATATATATCGATCATCATCATCATCATCTCAGCCACATGAAGTCCACTGCTGGAGATAGGCCTCCCCCAAGAATTTCCAAAAATAACTGCTGGACTTGGCCTGCATCCAGTGCTTACCTATGTACCTGCGATTTTGGTCAGTCCATCTGACCGTCTAGTCGGTGGGTATCCGACGCTGCGCTTACCGGTACGTGGTCGCCATTCAATAACCTTTCTACCCAATCGGCCATCGGCTCTACGAGCTTTGTGCCCCGCCCACTGTCACTCCAAAGAGCTAATCCGCTGAGCTATGTCGTAGAAAAACACTTAGCATAGCCCTCTCCACAGCTCTTTGTGTGACCTTGAGCTTTCTTATGAGGCCCATAGTGAGGGACCACGTTACTAATCCATATGACATCACCGGTAACACACATTAGTTATAGAATTTTGTCTTTAGGCACTGATCTCAACATCTATGTCTGTATTTCCTCGGTAGTAGGCTATAACATTGGCTATAAGATTCAGCGTGTCCCGGCATGATGTCTGGTGAAGCCGTACGGAGGACGGGTCTGAGCAGTTGTGTTGCAATGTGTGCCGGGTACGTTGCGCTAAACATTGTTGTATCGGGAATTTAGTCGGATCTAGAGGATTTGCAGATCAATATCCGTCTGGCGCAGCATCGTTGATCGTGTTGTTGGGTTTAACATTGCATCACCTCCCTCATCTACCGTCTTCCTTCCTATTCTCTCAGTTTTTTTTAAATTAATAGGCGCTTTATAAACAAGTGCGTTTTACCATCATCGATTGCATCACTGCTTACCATCAAGCGGGATTGTCGTCAAGCACTACTTTATTATTACGCCACGTACCGGAAGTATGGCCTCCAATAAAATGAACTGAAAACCTGGTGAAGGTCGCGGGAAGCCGATGGCTGCAGGCAGCACAAGATTGGTCATTTTGAAAAGCCTTGAAGTGGACCTCTAAGTGGACCTCTAGGCTGAAGGAGAAGAAGAAGAAGTGCTATATTTATAGTATATCTTTAGTTATGTAAACTGCTGAAAGTCACAGTAATCTATAAAGTCAAGTAAATAAGTCAAGTTCTCGGTGGTAGGCCATAACATCGGCTGCCGGCGGAAGTTACCACCCACCAGACAAAGTCTTGCCGCCAAGCGATTCGTCGTGTTCCGGCATGATGTCTGGTGAAGCCGTACGGAGGACGGGTCTGAGCAGTTGTGTTGCGATGTGTGGCGGGTACGATGTGCCAAATGTTGTTGTCTCGGGAATTTGGTCGTGGAGAGTCTCCAGATCAATCTCCCTCTAGCGCAGCATCGTTTGGTCGTGTTGGTCTTGGGTTTACCATTGCATCACCTCGCTCAACTGCCGTCATCCTTTCTATTCCTAAGTTTTTTAAGTGAATAGGCTTAATAAACTAGTGCGCTTTACAATCAACGATTACATCACTGCTTACCATCAGGCGGGATTGCAGTCAAGCACTAGTTTATATTTATTAAAAAAAAAAAGTAATACATATATTATGTATTTCAGCAGTGTTAGTTCTATCTTTCTGTTCCACAGATTTGGCATCAATTTAAAAACATCAACTTAATTGCGTAACATTGTTGCTATCCATTGGAATCATTTTGAAGCATATTGCTAATCCATTGCTCCGTATGTCCGAAAAATGTGTCTGCTTAACATTACGTAAATAACGCAATGAATGTTGTTGAACTGTCAAAATGAAACGCATTGATACCGATAGTGTGTTACTTGATTACACTGCTGTGTGGCAATTTGGAAATACCAGGAGGTTTGTAGGTCAATAACAACAGCTGCCAAGGAAGGGATATACAGTTAGGTTATCACCTAGAGGTCGGATTAAATACCTAACCTTGATTTGACGAAAGAATACATGGATATGCCTTTCGGTACACGTAAATAATATTTATACCACTATAGGTTTTGTTTATAAATATTTCCAGATGGCGTAATAATAAGGTAAACTAAAATATTTTACAGAATTGTTAGTTAAAAGGCGTATGCACATTATTATTTCGTAGACATTTTGTTAAATATTAGGTATATCAGAGCCGAAATTTTCGATCTCTAGTTATCACGTTAAATAGTATAGCGATTATTACATAATCAGCTTACAATGTTCCCACTCCGGGGACACAGGCCTTCTTAGTGAGAGGGAGTGGGCCGTAATCTACCACGCGGGCCGACTGTGGTTTGGAAGATGTCACATGTCTTCGAAGTTTTGCCTCTAGGATGTACCGGTTTCTTTAGGATGTTTTCCTTCACCGTTTTGAGAGCTGTGGTGATGAAATATTATACATACAAAGTGAGGCGCCTGATGGGGTCCGAACTTATGGCCTATAACTTGTAATTCGCGGTCGATACCGCTAGACCACCACTGGTCTCTCTCTACACAATAGTTATTTATGCCACTGTCAAGCAATGATAGGTATTGTAATATGAGTGATAGTTTGTGCTACGAAGGGAAGCTGAGTTTTGTTGTTACACACTAATGAAAGGCAAAGGCAATTCATCCATACAGCCTAATAACATGCGATGTTTAGTCGTGAAGCAAATACGCGCGCTTTTTGGCATAATCGTATGTTGATTTTTTGATGCCATAGCCTTAAAAAAAATTAAAAAGTTTCATTGTAGTACGGTTTACCCGTGTGGTAATAGTCATTGTAACAAGACTTGGCGGGATAAATGCAAACTACCAAACGCAAATTACCAAATGGTCGTAGAAAAAGATTATTACAGGTCACATTAACCGTCTCATAAATTGGACATTTTACTATCTATTGAGTCTTGCAAGCAATATACAACGTTACTTATTCTTTATACAAAAACTGAATATAGTTTGTTCAGAATAAGCAACTGAATCGATTCCAATCTTTGTTACACCATATTATATTTTTGCCCAAATAGATTTAGAAATAATTGCAGTTTGGTCACCTACCGAGCGCGCCACAGCTTACGGTAGAATACTACTCAACGTACTGGACACGTGATTCGGGTTTTGCATAAACAAAAAAATAATGTTGTATATACCAATATAGTTTAAAAAAAACAAGAGCGTTGCAGGTGATGGCTGTTCTGTTATAAATACATTTTACTGCATATTAACATTTTTTCAACAATAAATATAAACGAAACAAAAATAAAAATAAACATTTAAACAAGTGCTGTTGCCTGCGGCACTCTTGTTTTTACTAGTATTTTAAGTTTTAACGATATTAATTGTGCTTGATATTATACAAATTATGCGTACTTCATACTTCATAGAAATACATTAAATTACAAGATGGTCGCTGGTAACGGTAGAAAACTGTTTTACAAATGTGAACTATTTTCAAAAGTTGCAAAACTTACAAAATAAATACCTAATAGTAAAAGTCGACAATTGGGACTTCAAACATTTAAGTTACTTTAGTTTAATGAGACAAAAATTAAAAGCTTTTGAGTGCTTCAAATATAAGTGAACTTAATAGAATCATCAATCAAGACTGCTATTAGATCAAAAACGAGCCAACAAAATGTGTTTGATTTATGTAAATAATAATAATAAAGTGGATTCAGTGATTGAGCCGATAGTTGTCACAACCAGAGCTTCGAGAAACACCTCAGGAGCCTCTCGTTTGGTAGCTGGATCAGGGGCCTGATTCAAAGAGCTCCCCTATCAGAAGGTTCCTCTCTCTAGGGCCCTGACGTCCTAGTAGCTTAGACCATGTTCCCGATACCAATGAACCTCTATTTTTGATATTTTTTAATGTATTTTCTTTCTTCTAATATTTAAAAATATAATTTATAAATGTTAATTGTTGAAACAAAGAGAATAATAATAAATTTATTATTATAAACCCCAACCTAAACCTAGTGTTTTTACAATTATTTAACATGACTCGCCGCTTCTACGCATGACACGATCCACAGAGTTTGAAGAGAACAGCCGAAATAGTTTTTAACAATTAAAAATTATAATTAAATTTTACCTTGATATTATCCTACATACCCAACCAAAGCAGAAGTATTCAGGACTGAAGGCATACTTTGCGGTATAAACCAATTTACAAATCATTCTAACTTTAAACATCTACACCAACACAAGAGTTGTGATACTGCAGTAGGCACGTAAATTATTCTTGAAAATGTCTTCAATGATCTGATAATAAGCAGATAATAATACTTTTTAATTTAGATATTTTTTATTTACAAATTTACGAAATTATTATTAATAAAATAATATATTTGTTAAAACAACATTTAATTAGTAAACATACTCGCACCAGGATATATCACAACACATTGAGACGCGGGTAATTCGCTCAATAACCACTAACGCTATTGTCATTTTCCCATCACTGATCTGAAAATAAACAGATAATAATACTTTTTAATTTATAGATTTTTTTATTTACAAATTTACGAAATTATTATTAATAAAATAATATATTTGTTAAAACAACATTTAATTAGTAAACATACTCGCACCAGGATACATCACAACACATTGAGACGCGGGTAATTCGCTCAATAACCACTAACGCTATTGTCATTTTCCCATCACTGATCTGAAAATAAACAGATAATAATACCTTTTAATTTATAGATTTCTTTTTTTACAAATTTACTAAATTATTATTAATAAAATTATATATTTGTTAAAACAACATTTAATTATTAAACATACTCGCACCAGGATACATCACAACACATTGAGGCGCGGGTAATTCGCTCAATAACCACTAACGCTATTGTCATTTCTTCACCATTGTTTGAAAGTATCAATCACATTTAGGTCGCACTACAAAGCCATCACTGTCAAAAGCCTAGCAACGATAAGCGAGCGATGCAGGTGTTCACTTTACATACAAAATCACCCTATTATAATTCCCACACATACATATCTACAAACACTGCAACGTTAGGTACATACGGTCATAGACTAAAAATGTTTGGCACATATCAAATTCATTTATTTTTCAAATATTATTGACTGTGCAGTCATTAAAAGTATCTTAGTATAGTATGCTCAATGACCTTAGCAGAGCTTCCCCACAAGTGGTTCTAAAGATGAACATGGATAAGACGAAGATCATGTTGAACTCTCATATCGCACCCACTCCAATTCTAGTTGGTTGCTCTGCACTCGAAGTTGTTGACGAGTATATATACCTGAGACAAACAGTCCAACTAGGTAGGTCCAACTTAGAGAAAGAGGTGTCTCGTCGAATCCAGCTCCGCTGGACAGCGTTCGGGAAGCTACGCTACATCTTCTCGTCGTCCAAGATACCACAGTGTACCAGTGTGTGTTGCCAGTGATGACTTACGGAACTGAAATGTGGTCGCTCACAATGGGCCTCATACGAAGGCTCAGAGTCACACAAAGGGCAATGGAAAGAGCTATGCTCGGAGTTTCTCTGGTGATCGAATCAGAAATGAGGAGATCCGCAGAAGAACCAAAGTCACCGACATAGCTCTGCGAGTCACTAAACTTAAGTGGCAGTGGGCAGGACACATTGCTTGTAGAACCGATGGCCGATGGGGCAGTACTTAAGGTTCTGGAGTGGCGGCCACGTACTGGAAGACGCAGCGTAGGGGGGCCCCCAACAAGGTGGACCGATGACCTGGTGAAGGTCGTGGGAAGCCGATGGATGCGGGCAGCACAAGCCCGGTCAGCGTGGAAAGCCTTGGGGGAGGCCTTTGTCCAGCAGTGGACATCTATAGGCTGAAAAAGAAATCATTAAAAGAAATATTCGTTTTTGGTGGAATGTGGATCTGACGTCATCATCATCAGCAACCTTTTATCGTCCCACTGCTGGGCGCAGGTATCCTCTCATACAGAGAAGGATTGAGCGTAATCACCACGCTTGCTCAATGCGGGTTGGCGATTTCAGACTTAAAGTTCAGATGTCCTCAAGATGTTTTCCTTCACCTTATAATGGGCCATTGATGTCCAAGATATTCTTAGAAAGTGCATAAATTATAACTTAGAAAAGTTACATTGGTATTTGCCTGATCTGGAAACAAACCCGCACACTCATACTTGAGAGGCTGGTGTTTTAACCACTAGGCCACCATGACTGACGACCACGATCAGACGTCACGTTATGTGATATTAATTACACTTCAAATCATAACGTTGCTAAATTGAGAAGTACAATTGTAACGTAGCATGACAACTGAAATGACTTTAGTCAGGTGGTTTGTTTGTTTCATCATTATCATTTCAGCCGAAAGACGTCCACTGCTGTACATAGGCCTCCCCCAAGGTTCTCCACGACGACCGGTCCTGCGCCTCCTGCATCCAGCGGTTTCCCGCGACCTTCACCAGGTCATCGGTGCACCTTGTCGGGGGCCTACCCACGCTACGTCTTCCGGTGCGTGGTCGCTTCTCGAGAACCCGTCGGCCCCATCGGGCATCGGTCCTACGGGCAATGTGTCCAGCCCACTGCCACTTTAGTGTTGCAATTCTTCGGGCTATGTTGGTTACTTCTGCGGATCTCCTCATTCCTGATTCGATCGCGCAGTGAAACCCCAAGCATAGCCCTCTCCATTGCCCTTTGACTTTGAGCCTTCTTATAAGGCCCATTGTTAGCGACCACGTCTCAATTCCATAAGTCATCACTGGCAACACACACTGGTCGAAGACTTTTGTCTTGAGACACTGCGGTATTTCGGAGGAGAAGATTTTACGTAGCTTCCCGAAAGTTTGTTTGTTTGTTTACCTTTAGTGAACTACCTAAACCGATGGAGTAAAGTCGTATTTTTATTTACTTTATGAGACTCAAATGTGTCATCATTACTATCACAGTACAATCAATTTAAGTCCGCAACTGTAAGTACATTTAGTTCTACCCCCAGTGGTATACTAATTTCAGTTCACATTTTGTGAAAATGTACGTATAATATACGAGTAAATACATATTAAATCACGCTTAGGATCTGAGCGGTAAGCTGAGCCCCAATTAGTTTTAAAGCAGTAATTAAAACAATGTTTGCTTTGAGTAAGAGGGTTTAAAGTTAGTAATATTGGATTAAACTGCAACGTGTTGTATAGTGTTTTAATTTTACTAACAGAATAAGTTACACGTGGATTATAAAATCTTGTTGTATGAATATTAAACCCTCGGGTTTCGTAAGGATATTGGGTTGTTCGGCGTGCTCGCTCACGTTGCGAGCTTCTAGAAGAACTGATGATGTAGCTCATGGGAATCCTCAGGTTTAGTGAGGGCCAAATGTCACAATAAAAAAAATACATTGGGTAATAAATCAATGTTAATTCGATCTCCTGTGGTCTGTGTATAGTGTATATATTAAAAGATGTAATAAAAAGGTATTTGTTTTAATTGTATTATGATACTAGCTGCGCCTCGCGGTTCCAACTGCATAAGTTTCGGTCCTGTGGGTATATTGGGATAAAAAGTATCTTATAATATTCTTGACTATAAACCGTTTGTGTGCCAAATTTCATCCTAATCCGATCAGTAGTTTAGGCGGGAAAGCGGAAAATACATCCTTACTTTTACATGAATTTATGACATTAGTAAGAATTGGCGCAGAATCTTGAGACCCACTTCCAATTTACTAACTTAAATAAGAAGTGTCATCTATCCGTCTCCAAAATAACTAAAATTACAATATAGTTTAATCAAGACATTGATTTGGTCGATAGATGGTTGCACAGTGAAAAATAAATTATTTCTTTTAAAACTGAGTATGTTCAGAATAAGCAACTGAATCGATTCCAATCATTTTTACATCATGTTATATTTTTTTCCCAAAAACATATAGAAATTATAGCAGTGTGGTTAGCGAGCGCGCACGGTAGATCATAGTACTGCGCATGCCGCCGGCGCAACAGCTGACGCCAGAGGTCGACGCCCCGCTCGCCCACATGAGCGGAGCTTGGACCACATTTTTGTTGGGGCAGCCAAGTAGGATAACAAGCTTATAACTTTGTGGTTTCTCATTATATCTATTTGAAATTTTATACATAGATTCATTACTTAAACATACCGGACACGTGATTCCGGTATCGCATAAATAAAAAATAATGTTGAAATAAACAGAATAATAATAAATTTATTTCGGATGACATACAAACCCTATGATATATGTAATGATTTCCCACCCAAAAAAGGGTAACACTAAATGAACATCACATGTACTAAAAACATGAACATAAATCAATTCCAAATTCCGCCCACCTTCATTGCAGTATGCACCACATCTCCACCACACATACGCCTCACTAAACAACGCCAAACAGATTAGGCAGTCGTCACACGACAACCAACGCCAAGGCCCACTCATCCGGTTAATGTAAATTGTGATTTGCATAAGCATTGCTTGTGTAACTGTACCTAAACTATCCTAGGCTGATAAAATTTTCGTTTTTCCTAATTGTGGTAATATTACAGTTAAATGCGGCTCTCCCTGCGGGAGAGGAAACACGCCCCAACCCCGCGTGTAACTGTAGGAATTCGTCATCAGACTTGGTTATCCTCCCACCGATATAAGAAATGAATTCCCATGAATTAATCCCCCGGTTCCCGCTTATAAAGTTCAAGGACCGGAGGGGGTCAGAGGAAGTTAGTATGGGAATTCACAGTTAGGACACACAAGTATACAATTTATAATAATAGATATGATATGACGCTAAGAAGACGAGAGGAAAAGCAAAATTATATAATGTAATATATTAAGAACTATTATATAAATGCTGCACGCGGGCTGTCTCCGTCATCTGTAATAAACCTTATTATGTGGCGTGGTGGGGATCGTTACGCCTGCACTTTATAAGTAATTTTAGATCACGTTACTTTATCTACTACGAATTATACCCACTTTAGTGAAGCCGGGAACCGTTATATTAACGTATGCTTCGTTGCACGTGTTCTGTTAGACCTAACGCATAGAACCTCTGAGGATACTATTACGATTCTAACAGAACACGCTCCCTAGACACTAAATGAATGTCTCCCTCCACCCTAGGACAGGGGAACTGCGAAGCTCCCTGTTGTCGAGGGAGACAAGTTCTGAGTTTATGACTTGTAAATATATTATGTGATTGACACCCTTGACAAACCGTCCCAATTCTAAGGTATTACACAAGTTAGTACAAGCGTACCGTAGACTCAGTCTCTAGCAGAACTCATTGCGATTATTCCTGCTGCACACCGAGGTGGAATCTCGTCATCCTCACATTCCCTTAATCTGCCCAAGTCGAAAGACGCATTGCATCTTGTAGTACTCGTGTTTCGATAAACAGTGACGATTCAGAAATATGTCCTATCAAGAGCGGACGGGTTGGATTTTATCGAAATACGTTCCCTAGTGTCTTTTGACACCTACTGATTCAGTTATTGATATTTTGTAAAGCCTACCCCACTCCCTGGGAATGTGTGCGCGTCAAGTCTTCACGCAAGTGCTCTGTGACAAGACCTTTTTGGAAGCGGACATTATCAATAACGTTTGGCTGGTAATCTGATTCTAGATAGGCGGTTTGCCTAATTAGATTTGAATGAGCTGCGTGTATTACGGTTCTGCCCTCCTGTTATAGTCAGTAGTCGTCAGGAGTCTAGAGTCCAGAGCATCAGGGCTCATGGTCAAGTTAGGCGGAGGGCTGTCTCCGTACATACGATCCTTCCCCTATAGCCACCCGAAGCTGATAAATACCCGCTAAGGTAAGGATCAGGATATGGGCACATAAAACTAGACAAATCGGCTCCAATGATTGAATACAATCACATAAATGGTTTATCTGGAGTCAGTCTGGAATAAATTATCATTAGTAGCTCCTCTGCTGCATCACCCGTACTGAGTTCATACTATAAATGCATTTATAATAATAAATAGGGACACGTATCTGTCTGCTTAATTGCAGGAATTATAGTAACTTTATCAGCCTGGGATAATTATTATAATAAATGACTCACCCAATCACGCTAACACTTACACGCACTTAATATTCTATATTATATTATACTATACTAATCTATTCTGGGCTTTAACCCGACTATGTCTGACGTAATTATTTCACTCACTACTTCGCGATATACTAGGACATAGGCTACTTCCCAAATCTCCTAAATTAACTAGCCTGGACACTAGCCCTCGCTCGCCCTATCGCAGTTCAAGATCGCCCCTCAACCGTCGCTTGTCGCGGCCAGAAACCGACTGCCCTTTCCCCGTCTCTCCGTTTAAAATTCATAAAATCCCACACTACCAAAAGGTCCATGCTGGAGTCATTCTACCATTTTTTCTGTAGCCGTCCGTCAATTGTCCCAGATGCACATGTTCGGGAGGCCGATTCTTTTAGGAATTTGCACAGAATCCGTCGGCTTGAATTGCTCTAAGTTATTGCTAACATGTGCGGTCCGACGCCGGCCGCTGTACTTCGACCTTCTAAGAATTTCGTCCAAAATCTTAAAATGCTTTATTTTAAGGGTTTCTTTGAGTTCGGGATGCCCATAAAATATCAACGAATAGCTTTCTAAGACGCTTTTGTGTAGTTTTTACTAACTTAAAATAATAGGATATTTTGTTCTTAATTACGGTCGGCTGACAGGCCATAAGATTAGAAATTAATGGATTGGTAAGAGTTTGACATCGTGTAACTTGTCATTTTTAAACTATTGATATAACGCATGTGGCCAACAGTCACATTCCCCCCTCTGAAAATCAGACGCGTGACGCAGTACAGCGTATGAGCTTTCACAATAGGATGACCTATGCCTATGTAGACCTACCCTTATCTGATGCATTCATTTAATCAAATACCAACTAGAATATTGTAATTTTGTATGTATTATTAGCATTATTGTATTCAATCCTACAAGATTCCAACTGGATGCAAGGTCTGCTCTTACTATGTCGTAGAAGAATCTTCACCTAATACACGTATCAATCGTTTTATAACATTCGAACTAATACTGTTCTGCAAATACTCTTTGTATATCAATTCAACTAACATTACCGCGCCTCCATTTAAGTCCAGAATCCTGTGCATGCTTATAATATTGTTCTACATACCAGGATCTCTTCAAGAGTATTTGTGTTATTGAGCCACGCTACCTACGGTGCTCGCTCGTTCTAAACTCGGCATGTTGTAGCCACCGCTGGCAGAGGCCTCTCCTTATGCTTCTCATGTTGAGTCAGCTTAATTCAGCTGCCGGCAGATATATCCAGGAAGCACTGAAATAGTTCGCACATGAGCATATTAGACTCGATTCCAACTAGATGCCCCCCTCTGATTGTAAGAGGCGAGAACAGTTTTGAATTCCTATAAGAGTTGGCAAGTTATTGTAACTCGAAAAGACCAATGTGTAATCAATTATCGTCTTACTAGAACACTAATCTGCTAGCTGCTATATGATCATAACATTCTTTCGCGGTAACCAATCGTTGATACTGAGTGACGCTTATGACATAAGAGGAAACGTCCTTGAGCTCTTAAAATTTTATTTAAGTGACAGAAAACAAGTAGCAGAAATAAGCAGAATAAGTTAATATATATACCAAAAGAGAAGAAAGTTTTAGTAGTATAGTTGTAAACCCTATTTTTATTCGATATCACATTTTGCCATTGACATTTTCGGGAATGGCAGATAAGTTCACAAGAAACAGACGTTATCAAGTGGGGCAGAACAGAACTTATGCGCCAGAGTGGTTTTTTTTTCGATGGCTCCGATTATTTTTATCATGTTGCCTAAGAATTGTAGGGAGCTGATGAGTGTACACCCGATACCTCAACTAAAGTCATATTTATTTGACAATAAGCTTCCTAAAATAGTAATGAATTTCTGACAGAAGCATTTATATTGACAGACTTTGATGCATTGTTATGTCTCAGTTTTATTTTGATGATTGTCATGTCATTATGTTAATTTTATTTGCTTTTGTATGATTTTCATTAATTAGATGTATATATTTATTAGACCAGTATGATACACTTAACGTGCATATTTATTATATAAACTATGTAAAATTGTAAATAGTACCCTGTAGACTACCTACATTATCTCTCTCTACTTCCCCTTACTATTCCACCCAAAGGCTGTCTGCAAAAGATCGCTCTGAGCGATAAGACCGCCCATTGTGTCACCCTTTGTAACATCCTTACATTTATGTTTTTGTAATCTATATGGTGTACATAGTAAAGAGTATTCTATCCTATTCTATTCTATTGTTTCTCGTGGTGACATTAATTTTTTTGTTTCCTAATTCCTTTTTTTTTTTTTATGAATTTATCTTTATGTTTATGACTATAGACCATTGTTTTAAAACATGAACTTACAATATTTTATGAGATAACAAAATATTCCACGTAGCTATAGTTAATGAAGTGTGTGTAACGAAAATGAAACTTAGCTTCGTAACAGGAGACACGCCTCAGCTACCGCCGTCGAAGTCACCTTATGTCAGCTGGATTCGAAGGAACCTTAAACCAACCGCAACTCACAAATCAAGTGCCCAGAGGTTCAGGCACATCTAGCGTAGTGGCAGCAGAGTGTAGACTTAACATCCTGGAATTTAAAATAAGGCCAAACGAGTATCCATTCAGTTATACATGCATCGCCTTCTAACGAGCTGGAGAGTGTTATTTTTTTTCTAATGATGATAGCTGATATATCTCCCTAGTAAGTACATTGTAATTATAAATAAGATCCACGTTCCATCGGTACCATTCGCTTATTATATTAGAACTCCTCGTAATAAGGCGTACCTTACTCCTGAACGCATTCTCATTACACGCATAAAATCTCAAATGCACAAACACCTTCTTATATCCAAATACTATATTTGCATCGTCAGCGATTTGAAACTTTTATTACTGGAATCCACAAATTGTCAGATACAACACTCACATTTGCAGGGAGTCGAACCCATTATAACTGATATAACCTCTCAGATACTGATTTCACCTTTATTGGTTTGAGTAAAACGTATTATATTACTAGGTACTTACTGAAAGGTACTAAATTCACAATTTTAGGGGATCGAACCCTTTGTTCTAGATATAGGTACCTACGGCCAGATACAAAATTCTGCAGATATTTGAACTTAATATTAAGTAACTCAGCCACCCAATCAACATTCTTACCACTAAATATATTAACGTCGTAATCGAAATCCTACAATTGATGCGGGAATCGAACCTACAAGCCGTGACACAGAAATTCCAAATAATTACAGACATAATAACTCCACTGGTGATCGAACACGATATGAATGGTAATGCAATCTAAGCATCTTAGCAAATAGTCATGCGGGAATCGAACCCGCTCGTCAACAGTTGGCTTGTTTCAACCATCGTTACCAGACGATAACATAATAGGTGATTGTAAACGTCGTAACATTTTTTTTTTTTTTTTGTTGCCAATGTTTTTGTGGAGAATCCTAAAATTATGCTGGGTAATAAACCCATCGCCAACGTACACAATAGTTTTAGCTCTTTTGTCTACGTTGTGTTTTTATTTCGTAGCAACCCTTACTTTGTTTTTTTTTCTCGTTGCACTGAACGTCTTTGTAGGGGACCATAGAATTAATAATGTAGTGAAAGTAATTCTGTCGGTCTCCGTGGCGCAGCGGTCAACCCGCCTGCCTGCGACGTGGAGGCCCCGGGTTCGATCCCCGGCCAGGTCATGATGGGAAACGATCTTTTCCTAATTGTCCTGGGTCTTGGATGTTTATCTATATATGTATCTATTATAAAATATAGTATCGTTGAGTTAGTATCCCATAACACAAGTCTCGAATTTACTTTGGGGCTAGCTCAATCTGTGTGATTTGTCCGTATATATTTATTTATTTATTTATAGAATTATGTTAGGTAATAAACCCATCGTTCCTGACAAAACAATAGTTTTGTCTCTTTGGTGTACGTTGTGTCTTTATTTCGTAGTAACCCTTACATTGTTCTTTCTCGTTGCACTGAATTGAATCAGTACATTTAATGACGAGAATCCTGGTCACGGCACCACATGTAAGTGTACCTAAACTATCCTAGGCTGATAAAATTTTCGTTTTTCCTAATTGTGGTAATATTACAGTTAAATGCGGCTCTCCCTGCGGGAGAGGAAACACGCCCCAACCCCGCGTGTAACTGTAGGAATTCGTCACCAGACTTGGTTATCCTCCCACCGATATAAGAAATGAATTCCCATGTATTAAACCCCCGGTTCCCGCTTATAAAGTTCAAGGACCGGAGGGGGTCAGAGGAAGTTAGTATGGGAATTCACAGTTAGGACACACAAGTATACAATTTATAATAATAGATATGATATGACGCTAAGAAGACGAGAGGAAAAGCAAAATTATATAATGTAATATATTAAGAACTATTATATAAATGCTGCACGCGGGCTGTCTCCGTCATCTGTAATAAACCTTATTATGTGGCGTGGTGGGGATCGTTACGCTTGCACTTTATAAGTAATTTTAGATCACGTTACTTTATCTACTACGAATTATACCCACTTTAGTGAAGCCGGGAACCGTTATATTAACGTATGCTTCGTTGCACGTGTTCTGTTAGACCTAACGCATAGAACCTCTGAGGATACTATTACGATTCTAACAGAACACGCTCCCTAGACACTAAATGAATGTCTCCCTCCACCCTAGGACAGGGGAACTGCGAAGCTCCCTGTTGTCGAGGGAGACAAGTTCTGAGTTTATGACTTGTAAATATATTATGTGATTGACACCCTTGACAAACCGTCCCAATTCTAAGGTATTACACAAGTTAGTACAAGCGTACCGTAGACTCAGTCTCTAGCAGAACTCATTGCGATTATTCCTGCTGCACACCGAGGTGGAATCTCGTCATCCTCACATTCCCTTAATCTGCCCAAGTCGAAAGACGCATTGCATCTTGTAGTACTCGTGTTTCGATAAACAGTGACGATTCAGAAATATGTCCTATCAAGAGCGGACGGGTTGGATTTTATCGAAATACGTTCCCTAGTGTCTTTTGACACCTACTGATTCAGTTATTGATATTTTGTAAAGCCTACCCCACTCCCTGGGAATGTGTGCGCGTCAAGTCTTCACGCAAGTGCTCTGTGACAAGACCTTTTTGGAAGCGGACATTATCAATAACGTTTGGCTGGTAATCTGATTCTAGATAGGCGGTTTGCCTAATTAGATTTGAATGAGCTGCGTGTATTACGGTTCTGCCCTCCTGTTATAGTCAGTAGTCGTCAGGAGTCTAGAGTCCAGAGCATCAGGGCTCATGGTCAAGTTAGGCGGAGGGCTGTCTCCGTACATACGATCCTTCCCCTATAGCCACCCGAAGCTGATAAATACCCGCTAAGGTAAGGATCAGGATATGGGCACATAAAACTAGACAAATCGGCTCCAATGATTGAATACAATCACATAAATGGTTTATCTGGAGTCAGTCTGGAATAAATTATCATTAGTAGCTCCTCTGCTGCATCACCCGTACTGAGTTCATACTATAAATGCATTTATAATAATAAATAGGGACACGTATCTGTCTGCTTAATTGCAGGAATTATAGTAACTTTATCAGCCTGGGATAATTATTATAATAAATGACTCACCCAATCACGCTAACACTTACACGCACTTAATATTCTATATTATATTATACTATACTAATCTATTCTGGGCTTTAACCCGACTATGTCTGACGTAATTATTTCACTCACTACTTCGCGATATACTAGGACATAGGCTACTTCCCAAATCTCCTAAATTAACTAGCCTGGACACTAGCCCTCGCTCGCCCTATCGCAGTTCAAGATCGCCCCTCAACCGTCGCTTGTCGCGGCCAGAAACCGACTGCCCTTTCCCCGTCTCTCCGTTTAAAATTCATAAAATCCCACACTACCAAAAGGTCCATGCTGGAGTCATTCTACCATTTTTTCTGTAGCCGTCCGTCAATTGTCCCAGATGCACATGTTCGGGAGGCCGATTCTTTTAGGAATTTGCACAGAATCCGTCGGCTTGAATTGCTCTAAGTTATTGCTAACATGTGCGGGCCGATGCCGGCCGCTGTACTTCGACCTTCTAAGAATTTCGTCCAAAATCTTAAAATGCTTTATTTTAAGGGTTTCTTTGAGTTCGGGATGCCCATAAAATATCAACGAATAGCTTTCTAAGACGCTTTTGTGTAGTTTTTACTAACTTAAAATAATAGGATATTTTGCTCTTAATTACGGTCGGCTGACAGGCCATAAGATTAGAAATTAATGGATTGGTAAGAGTTTGACATCGTGTAACTTGTCATTTTTAAACTATTGATATAACGCATGTGGCCAACAGTCACACTTGACACAAAGAGAATTACTCTGTCGCGCGGATTGGGTGGTGTTGTGGGATTTACTTGATTCCATTTAGGTTGTTCTTGTGGTAGGTACAAAAATAATATTTTCGGAATAATTGCGTAAAGCTTATTTTTCTGTAAAGGCTCTTGTCGAATAAATCCTAAGTGATTTTAAAGAAAATGGTAATGTTGCTATTTTTTTGTCATTAAGTTTTTTTTTTATACGTCGCCATTATTGTCTCCATACTTGAGTATATTCAGCATTGTACCTACATAAACTTTAATGCAAATAGATAATTCTAAACTTAGAGACACTATAAGCACAAGATTATACATAGATATATGCAATACCGGATTATGAAACAGTTATAGGAAAGAAAACTAAAACAACTTTGCGTTGCTGCAAACTTGCTTTAGTTTGCCCAATCATACCATAAAAATATAATTTCAACAAATAAAATAAGTTATTTAGTTTATTATGATAAGTAATAAAAACGTTTTATATAATAAAATCAAAGCTTTAAAAAGTTACTAGTTTGTATTCAGAGTGAACCAAATAAAATATATGGACCAGTAAAAAATAATAACCCAAATATATGTATACAAAGGTAGACACTAAAAGCCAGTGATTGAAAAACTAAAATCTATAAAATGGATCAACTTACAAAGTATCTAGTGTATAATAGAACTCCTAAATGCCGAAATGATATGGACTATGAGGCTATCAAAGCACAGAAGAAAGAGGAAGAGCAGAAAGGTGGTATTATTGACAAGAGACTGCGTCTTCTGTCGCCGGACCGTGAAAGTGATTATGAAGGTAAAAACCATTGTATTTTAATAATCTAGATAAGTTAATAAGTTGATAAGTAATGCCTGCGGCCTTCAAAATATCGTAATCTACCAGGCTGGCCTTGTGAGGGTTGGTAGATGTCACAAGTCTTCGAAGTTTATGGCTCTAGGACATGTCGATTTCCTCTCGATATTTTCCTTCAGGGTTTTGAGAGCAGTGGTAATGAAATAATCACAAAGTTAAGCGCCTGATGAGATGGAAATTACGACTTACAACTTATAAGTCCCGGCCAATACCACTAGGCTACCACTGCTCTAGATTACAGCCTACTCCCTCTCATCGAGAGGAGGCCTGTGTCCCAAGAGTGGGAACAATATGGGCTGCTTATATATGTTACGTCTTTGACCAGTCTGTGTTGCCATTGATGACTTACGGAACTGAAATGTGGTCGCTCACAATGGGCCACATACGAAGACTCAAAGTCACATGAATGGCGATGGAAAGAGCTATGCTCGGAGTTTCTCTGCGTGATCGAATCAGAAATGAGGAGATCCGCAGAAGAACCAAAGTCACCGACATAGCTCTTCGAGTCGCTAAAAGTAAGTGGCATTGGGCAGAGCACATTGCTCGTAAAACCGATGGCCGATGGGGCAGTAAGGTGCTGGAATGGCGGCCACGTACCCGAAGACGTAGGGAGGCCCCCAACAAGGTGGACTGAAGACCTGGTGAAGGTCGCGGGAAGCCAATGGATGCGGGCAGCACAAGACCGGTCATTGTGGACAGCCTTCGGACCTTTGTCCAGCAGTGGACCTCTATAGGCTGAAGAAGAAGATATATTTTATGTATGTCATAAGATCATTCTTTTGAGGGCCTACGATAACGTGGAATGATGAGAGTCCACGTTTTGCGAGGCCTTTCAACACTACGCTTTGCGGTCCCCAGCCGAAACTCTAAAGAGGATGTTTTCGTAGTTTTAAGAATGTTCACAGTCTGATTTTAGTCAAAACTACTTCAAATTTTCTTACATTATGGCAGGTTTTCGGCAATTGGTTGCCATCAAGATGGGAGTGTGACTAGATTTTAAACTGCGAAAATTGGCCATAAGAACCTTTCGGTCTAGGCAATATCTAATAATATTCTTAATTGGCATTCGTATAAGCCGTACGGAGGACGGGTCTGAGCAGTTGTGTTGCGATGTGTGCCGGGTACGATGCACCAAATGTTGTTTTGTCGGGGGTTCGGTCGTGGAGGGTCTCCAGATCAATCTCTCTCTGGCGCAGCATCGTTGGTCGTGTTGTTGGGTTTAACATTGCATCACCTCTCTCAACAGCCGTCTTCCTTCCTATTCACTTAGTTTTTTTAAGTGAGTAAGCTTAATAAATTAGCGCGCTTTACTGACAAAGATTGCACCACTGCTTACCATGAGGCGGGATTGCAGTCAACTTTATGATTATTTAAAAAAAGTCTACGTCCATATTTCTACTTACATAATTGTTACCCTGTGTGTTGGTTATGAAAGGCAGAGACTCGAGTACAGTGGCGCACCTAAGTAGTAGTTTATGTCCAGCAGTGGTCTGTAATGAACTTAATTGGTTGCACAGCGAAAGTAAATATAGTTTAAAAACACTAAAAAATCACGCTTAAATGATATACGTATTCAAATAAAATCTGATCTCGAAAATCGCTCCACACTTTTTTCATAAGAATCCAATTTTTTTTTTCATGTCTATAATCATTATCATCATCTCAGCCACATGAAGTCCACTGCTGGACATAGGCCTCCCCCAAGGATTTCCAAAGAGAACGGTTGAACGCGGCCTGCATTCAGCGCTTCCTTGCGATTTTGGTCAGATCATCCGCCCACCTAGTCGGTGGGCGTCCGACGCTGCGCTTGCCGGTATGTGGTCGCCATTCAAGAGCCTTTCTGCCCCATCGGCCATCGGCTGTTCGTGCTATGTGCCCCGCCCACTGCCACTTCAGAGAGCTGGGCTATGTCGGCGACTTTAGTTCTTCTACGGATCTCCTCATGTCTATAATACAAAATTATTTTTTTTACTTTAAAACTCTTTTTTTACCAATAGGTTTTACATTTTCTTTTTGATTTTTTATACACAAATTAAAGTATGTTATTTTTTCCGGTTCTTGATAAATGAACAATATTACATCTTTTCGATGAAAATCGTAGCTAAGTCAAAATCGAGTCCAGAAGAGATCAGATTCAAACATATAAATTAGTCATAATCATTGACAACCTTTTGTTACCCACTACTGAATATACTCGTAAACATGGTGCCTTTTATGTTATGCTTTCCTGGTCTGTGCCAGTTTCGTGTAAAACTTCCCCACTATCATCAGCCGGCCATTGGCAATCGGCTAGGGCTCTTGCACGTGCCATTATTAAGTCCAGCCACGTGTCCCACCAACCTCAATATCAGAGCTGATCTTCACTTTTACGTTTTGAACCTTATCTTTATATATCATCATCATGGCCTTATACCAATTTATCTGGGGTCAGCAAAATTGTCTTTGTCTTCCATACATCTCTATTAGACATCAGCTTCTTAGTATCCCTTCTTAACCACAATTACCATCATTCACACATTCCATCTATCATTTCTTTGGTCTTACCCTACTCTCGTAGCCTTTGAGATTCGTACTCAAAACTCTCCTCACAATATTTTCCTCATATCTCCGTAAAACATGCCCATACCATGATAACCGATTTCCACACAACTTTTCAGCTGTCGGTGCCAACTTCAGACTTTCTCTTATGTAGTCATTTATTATTCTATCTATTTGTGTAACACCACACATCCCTCTTAGCATTCTTATTCTTATTATGTACTAAATATAATATTTTTATTTTGGAATTAAAAAAAAAAGAATCTACACAGAGTTAATAATAGTAGCATAATTTTGTAACATTCTATGAGCTTTGTTGTTCTCATAGTTAAGGTTTTTTGTATAATTATTAACTAGTACCTACTATACTATATTTTCATTTTTATTTTATTTTTTATTTATTTTACTAGACTACAATCCCGCCTGATGGTAAGCAGTGACGCAATCAAAAACCAATCACATAAAAAATTTTGTGAATAGGAAGGAAGACGGCAGATGAGCGAGGTGAAGCAATCCAAACAACACCACCAACGCAAGCGAAATCGAATAACAAACCAACCAATGGCGCGAACGATTGACCACGTCATTTATCGCGTCGCGTGGTCTATCGTTCTCGCCATTGGTTGGTTTGGTTTTCGATTTCGCTTCGCTACAAAGCGATGTTACATTGGCTACAGGCCCTGGGGCCTTAGTCTGCTATTTTTATAAATTTGTCATTCCAACACGAGTCCATTGTCATTGTGCTTAAAAGTTCGTAATCTGCTAAATTCATAATGATCGGTCAATTATATCAGTCGTTTCGTAATAGAATGGTGATTGAATCACATTGCCGTATTGCTATTATTATAAATCCTGTTAATATAAATGATTTTATAAATACTACTACTTAATTCAAAAAAAAAATTATACGGAGTAGAGTGACTGTGATTGACCACTGGAAAGTCAAATGTCGCCATTTTGTTAGTAGATTATGAAACTTGTCAAAATCGATCATTATGAGATCACTGATTGATCATTCTAACACTATCGTTATAGCAGAATAGGGCCCCTGGTCAATCTCCCTCTCCGCGGCAGCGTTGGTGGTGTTGTTTGGTTTGGCATTGCTTCACCTCGCTCATATGCCGTCTTTCTTCCTATTCACAATATTTTTTATGTGATTGGTTTTTGATTGCGTCACTGCTACCAAACTCTCGACACAACAACACTTGGCGCATCGTACCCGGCACACATCGCAACACAACTGCTCAGACCCTTCCTCGGTACGGCTTCACCAGACATCATGCCGGAACACGACGAATCCCTTGGCGGCAAGACTGTCTAGTGGGTGGTAACTTCTGCCGGCAGCCGATGTTATAGCCTACACCATGACACACATGGACAGATGCTTGATGTATGGTCGTCTGAATATAGTCACATTTATTTGCTTAGAGACGTTTTGGCTATATTATAAATTCACGCAGGGCAGTTCAGGTTTGGCCTCTAAAAGTTGTAGAAGATAATCAGAACATCGTCTAACAGTAACGGAATGCTTATTCCGACCTGCAAAATGAATGCAAATAAGTGTGAGTATGTACATTTCATTACAACATAGCTATGTGTATGTTCATGTGATTTTGCCGCATGTTCATTCTATCTAACCTTCGAAACACCTTCGTGGTTAAGACCGTTTAGCTGTTCAGTGCGATAGCTTTAATTAGGATTCATGGTTTTGATACTTGAATGTAGCAAACATTTAAGTTTTGAAAACAGGAAAGATTTTTTTAAATTACGACTAATTTATCGTATTGAAAAGTCAGCAAGAAGGAGCATGTCATCAGGTGCATTCGGATAGCCTTATGCGAAATCCGCAGCCGACCTTTGGTAGAGATGGAATACCTCTATGGTTTAAGCCAGCAAGGAAGCTGACCCCAAGATAGTTAGTCCCCCTAAATGGGTCCAGGGGTGACAGACTCGGGGACGTCTGGCGGCGAGAATGTGGTGGCGGCGCGAAGTGTTCTCCGCGCGCCTCCTTTAGACGTCACGGGGGGAGTCAAACACTTTACTGACCCAGGACCCCCTCCGACATGAAGATGGCCACAGTGGCGGGCTGTTACCAATCGAGGGTTGCGGAAGCAAGTTTCCTTCTCCCAACCCCCAGCGTAGGAGTGAGATCTCCGGAGTGGTTATTAGTCAGCAAGAGTCTAATAGACCTATCGACGGACATCCATGAGGATTTTCCATCCTGAGGAAAAAAGAAAGTAACAAAAAAACACATAATATATAATACATGAATATAAAACATAAAAAGAGCGAAACTCAAACATAACACAGAACTCAAGATCTTTAGACTCAAGCGCTGCAAGTTTGTGCTTATCTTGTCGATTAGTTTGATGAATGCATAACAGCACACTTTGACGCTGAAAAGGACTAAGAAGTGAGAAACTAGCGTGTAGTTTATAGATAACTAGTTTTCCGCCCCCAGCTTCGCCCGCGTGGATTTCGGTTATATCGCGCTTTTTAGATTTCCCTCGGAAATATCAAATGTTTCAATAAAAGTTAGCCTATGTTCTTTCTTAGGTTCTAAAGATTGTCTGTGCAAAATTTCATCAAAATCGGTTGAGAGGTTTAAGTGGGAAAGCAACTCTGTCTGTCTGTTACAGACAGACAGAGTTACTTTCGCATTTATAATATTAGTATGGATTAGAAGAAGTTATTCTTTCACTAGAAAAATATATTTAAAAAGGCATGATTTAACCTAAACCGTTTGGATGGTGTACCCTATATACAAATTGTATTTATATTTCAAATTGGTGTTTTTTTGGTCAATGTACACAAATATGAACTTTATCGGTAATGGTTAAAAAAATGGTTAGAGTAAGTTGTATTTTTTTTTAAATTTGAATTCATAATAATTGCAATTAATTTAAGGTCCGTAAACCATTCTAATGACCTTGAAAATTAAGGCGAATCCCTTATGAATTTATTTAAAAATTTGTTTTAATATTATTATTTCAGTCATTTGTGGCATACATTTTAATATTTGCCTATTAACATTTTTAAGTACACTAACATTTATCTTCTTCTTCATCTCAGCATTAATGCCAGTCAAATCCAAATATTTGCACTGCGCGGGGATCGAACCCGAGCCTCCTTGCGCAACGACCGTGTTCGCTACCGCTACGCCACGGAGGCTGTCGATTTATGTATTACTATATCTGATTTAAATCATCATCATCATCATCTCAGCGTTAATCCCAGTCGCATCCGCAGCTTTTTCAGCTTTGGAGTCTGATAATGATGTGGTGAAGATGTATAACTGTTCAATTCCGCTGTCACTCATACACTTGCAAGCAAGTTACTATTTTTGGTAGCGAATTCATCGGTTTAGTTAGTTAATTGTCGGCTAACACAAAGCTACTTAGTGTGATTAAAATGCAGAGTGAACCTATCAAGAGGAAAGATCAAAAAGGTAGGATAATTAATTAAAATGAGTGTATAATTAGTTTAAACAAAAAGTAAAAAATGCTGTATTTTTTATAAATAAAATTACAATGCAGAAATTTTAAATCATACATTTTTTCATTTTCATTTAAAATTATACTCCAAAATAATTAACCCTAGAAAGATAACGTTATTTTTTTGTACTGAAAAGATAAACATGCGCTTCAGAGGCGCACCGTTTTAATTGCCGATTTTTTGATGAATGTCAATTATTTTTGTTTTATTTACTACTGTAAATTGTTGAATTATTAATAAGTAAATAAAATACATATGTATTATCATTATTTTTTATTTTAAACATTAAAATTTGTAGGATTTTATAAACCATTAACAAAAATGAACAAAAATTAGAAGTCTTCTATACTTAGATAGAAATTTAAAAAAATAGGCATTTTTTATAGTGTTTTTTCTTATTAACTAATTATTTATAATATAATCAGTCTCAAATTTAATAAAATACTGGAAATATCAACGGATAAAGACAATTGTTGCAAACAACTTTTTTATGTTCTCCGCGCAATGTCTTTTTACATTTTATGCACGTTATTTTGAATAATTCTTTTCTTTTTTTTTAGTACATAAGCGACAGTTCCGTCGAATTTCATTTAGTGGTTCCTCATCAGCTTCTTCAGACATCTTTCTGTTACTTTGTGGGGGGATATTCAATACTTTCTCTCAAGCGTCTTGATAAAATAGGAATTTGCAACCTAGTTTTCAAACACGGTGCAAAAATATTTCGACACATGCAACTAGGCACAATTTGAATGAACTATATTGATGCAGACGTTTTTCTGGTATTTTGTCCTTTAGCAGTAGACCAAATATGCCTATTCTTGCCCCTGATCACATCACTAGGCGGAATTACTATGGGTTGGTCATGTCCAGTATTTTCAGTAATATTCTGCGATGAAATATCCTTCAAATTTTCATAGATAATCACTCCTTTTTGGCCATCAACATTAGTCATTGACATGGTCCTCGATCTCGCTGTCACTGCCCTCATCAGTGCCTTCATCTTCGTCAGTCAGTAAAGAAACAATTTCTCTTTCATCCAACACTCTTCTGCTGAATACGGTGTTAAAACACTCCTATAAACAATTGATGACAATAAGTATTCACTAATAAAAAAAACAACCTTTATTACTTACCTTACATTAGTAAAAATAACAAAAACAAATTCACTATGAAAGTGGCAAAAGTTACACAAAAGATAAACATGCGCCTCCCGAGCGCAACACATCGCTCTAACAGCATAACTATGATACTTACCGAACAGTAGCAGCCGTCTCTTGGAAGTGTTGACCAACGACTGAATTGGCTAGGAAACACAAGCTTGTACACGCGTTGGTAACAAAATTGCGGCGAAATATGTATTTTGCGGGCGCCTCTGAGGCGCACGTTATATTTCTAGGGTTAATGCAAAAGACAATGTCATCGTTGAACGGATGAGACTGTCGTAATAAAAATAATTAGACCTATCGCAGTCCAATGTTGAACAAAGGCCTCTCCCAAGATGCACAACAACAACCCGTCCTGTTCTCCGCATCCAGTCCATCTTAGACATCTTGAGATCGTCAGTATCTAACTGGATGGCGTCCCGCACTATGATAATTTATCGTCAAAAGAATCGTGAAGAAAAAAATAATTCATGCATACATAAAGTGAAATCTTCTCGTAATTTTATTTAAAAGTATCTTTAATATCACATGATGAAATTTGTATATTTCTGTATTTTGATTACGACTGAATACGAAACACTAACCCGCAGGGTAATTGCGTAACACACCATCAGTAGCAATGGGTTTCATTTTCCAGTTCTACCACATTCATTGTATTATTTATGTTGTCGAACAGACAAAGCTTTGGAACATACGGAGCGATGGATTAGCTATATGCTTCAAAATGATTCTAATTCATAGTAATATTGTGTTACACAATTTGAGTGCTGAGAAGCAGTTGACACAACTTCAATTAGTTTAATGATTGTATAATATGGCTAACAACTCGAACAAAATTCAATTCAATCTCAAACAAATCAATTCTAAAACTAAAAAGATTTAGCACAAAAAGTCTTTTCTCAATCCCAAAAAGTACATACTACCATTGATAAAATATTAAACAGATACGATATATTCTAACAAACTGACCAAATAAAATGTGCCGAACACAGCAGCAGCACACATGCATATTTTTATTCGGCATACATTGGTACAGTGTGAGTGAGATGGGGCACAATCTAAAGCATAGAGAAGAAAAAGATGGCTAGTGTTTGTCGTTTGCGCTGTTAGTGTTTGTCGTTTGTTTTTACGAGTGTATCGAGAGTGACTAAGGCGAGATGCAGGACTTTCCTTACTTTTGTACGCTTCATTTTCAGTACGCTAATGACATATCTACCTTAGTTTAATATTTTATCAATGCATACTACAGTATGTGGTTCTTGACACAAACAACTAACAAGCAAAAGAATGAAGTATCATAAATCAACATAGAAAACAATCCAAAAATCCTATCGAACGTAACTGTGTTTTTTAAATTGTTTGCGACGCCATTTTAAAATATGGCTGCGCTATATTATTGCGCGGATACACGAACACACGCTCGACGTTGGCGCTAAAAATAAAATATTAATTTCCTATATGGTTGAAAGGTGGTATGGTGGCAACCGATAATAGTGATGTAAGAAACAATATACCAAGTTTGGCCAAAGATTTATTATGTTTTAAATGATAGGTTTTAAAAAACTTAAGTTTTAACTTGAATCCACAGTTGGCTGAACACGGATAACTTTGGCGCGTATTTTTTCTTTATTTTTAATCTCTTTTGATTTATTGAATCCTGTTTCATGTAATTTATTCTATCTTGTCAGATCTTCGTCGAAATTATAATTGGGTTCTGACGTGGTTGGTATTATTTATTATTTTTATTACAGATTCCATAGTAGGTATTTCTGATTTTTTTGCTGAAACGCTTACTTTTATTATAAAAAAGTTTTTAATAAAATAAGCCATGCCCAATGGGATTTCCTTTCGGCTAAAATAGTGCTCATGCACACAAATTTCTCGAAGAATATATGGGATGAATTTCAAAATTTATTTCTTATTTAAGGGATATATAACAAAGAGAAAGAGTATTCACTTTCATTATATAGCCTCTTGTTTGTTAGAAAAGCTTATGAGTTCTGAAATAATAAAAAATTATTGTTACATAAATATCTGAACAGAGACAGTTGGGTTCTTAAGAAACTCTTCAGCTAAATTGTATGTATCTAGTCTAAGCAATTTAAGTTGAGTGCTGAATGAAAAGTTTTAATCATATATATTTTAAGTGACAAAATTAAACATATCATCACATTCTATTTGTATTGTAATTAATGACTTTAAATATGTCACCCATGACCTACTAGATACATTTAGATTCAAGGAGAAATAATGATTCCGCCAATCCCATTAATTGCTGTCATTTTAATTGTTTTAATATTTTTCTGTTTTTTCTACTTTTTGTTATTACTGCTTTAATTAGTAAGCTTACTTTTGCTAAATATTACTTGGTGCTTTAGTAGTTTCCTTATCATAACTGCAGAAAAGTTTTATCAAGATTTGTGTCTTGGCGAAATACAGTTTTGTGCTTTTCTAAAACTGCCTCATCCACTGATAGACTGCAGTTTTGTTTAACACGTATACCACCCAAGCTTATTTACATTATAATGTGCAAGGGAACGGCGTGAAGCAAATGCAACCATTTCTAAACAATCACCTATGCGGGCTTGACGTGCATTATTTCTACTACCACATACATACTTACTTGTGAACTTTGTGTTGTTGTGTTAAGAACGATTTTCACTTGCCAAAGGTGAGTATTTTTGTTTCTGATTGTGACTTCTGTTATCATTTTATGCAATTTGATTGGCTGACGTTATGTCCGACAGTGAATATAAATTGGATACCCAAAAATTTCTAATCTTGCTAGTAATTAATTTTATTTAATTAAAATCTTGGAAAGTTTCTTCAGTCAACCGAAAACATATTTCAGAAACTAGCTGTTTTAAATTTTGGACCAGTTTCATAAGCATCATCATCATCTCAACTTTCATCCCAGCCGCGTCCAAAGTTTTATCGGCTTTGGAGTATGGGGTCCGCTCGACCAGTTTGAGAAGCATTTATCAATATAGCTTCGGCAAAGATAGCCGGAGGTTTTACTGCCCATATATGCGACATTGCTGTAGGAGGCATGATACTAGCTGTGTCCGATAACTTTTGTCTTGTGTTGTGTTACGTGTATGAGTAAGTATTCTGGTTGTTGCATGGGTGCTTTTGGGTTCCTGATTTTTTTATATACAATATGTAAAGAAAACCCCATCCTACCCAAAAAGATAATAAAGGTTAGGTATACACAAGACCGAATAAAATATAAAATTTTACATAATCATCATAGTAACAATACAATGAATTTTGAAATAATCTTTTTTTTTCACGAATCAATTTCAACTTTCCCACAATTTGGTATTTTTTTTAAGTGACAACACCATTTTAGACAGTATTATTATGAGTGATGCAACCACGAGCACATGGTGCCTAGCGCACATGTATTAAGTTACCTCGCTTTTTCGAAATATAGTTTATTTTTTTAAGAGGAATTATTTTATAAGGTTAGCCCGGCTTTGTAGGCATTATTAGAATCAGTTAACGATACCTAACAATACCTTCACGGATCGGACAGGATTTTCTTTACATATTGTATATAGTAATTTGTTTGTTTCAATGATGAGTTTGAAATATAATTTAATTCAATTAAATCTATTTGTATTATTGTAGTCAGTTTGGAAAAATGCTTCGAACAAGTCGGGAAGGTGCTGCAGTGATATTTGAAGGTAAACGTGTATTACAACAAGAACATTTTCATGTGAAAGGAACACTCAAAAGTCTAACACCAACTTCTCTAAATAAAATTAATCTTGCAACAATAAACACTGCCAACACAGTATTCTACTTAACCACAATATTTTTTATTTTGTTTTAATTAAACAGTAGTATCATTTATTTCATTCAAATTGTTTTTAAGAAACACTTCGTCTATTTTATCACCCTATATGTATATACTAATATTATAAATGCGAAAGTAACTCTGTCTGTCTGTCTGTCGGTCTGGCTGTCTGTCTGTCTGTCTGTCTGTCTGTCTGTCTGTCTGTCTGTCTGTCTGTCGGTCTGTCTGTCTGTCTGTCTGTCTGTCTGTCTGTCTGTCTGTCTGTGTCTGTCTGTCTGTCTGTCTGTCTGTCTGTCTGTCTGTCTGTCTGTCTGTCTGTCTGTCTGTTACGCTTTCCCGCTTAAACCTCTCAACCGATTTTGATGAAATTTGGCACAGATAATCTTTAGACCCTGAGAAAGATCATAGGCTACCTATTATCCCGGAAAATTTTGATGTTCCCGAGAGAAATCTAAAAAGCGCGATATATGTGTCCTTGGAGTGTTCCGACCGCCTTCAGCTTTTGGGAGTTGAGATTTCCTCGGACCTTAACTTTGGGCGGTTCATTGAGTCCAAGGCTAAGGTGGCTGCCAGGAAACTTGGCGTTATCGCAAAGGTCCGGCAGTACTTCACACCTGGGCAGCTTCTAATGTTATACAAAGCACAGGTCCGTTCTTGTGTGGAGTACTGCAGCCACATTTGGGCTGGTGCTGCCAAGTGTCACCTGGCCACTTTGGATTCAGTGGAGAGACGTGCAAAGAGGCTGATTGGTGACCCTGATCTAACTCGAGTTGGTCTCCAAAGCCTAGAGCACAGGCGTAGAGTAGCCAGCCTTTCGGTGTTCTATAGGATGCATTTCGGGGAGTGTGCGATGGAATTGCATGATTTAATTCCCCATCTCCGTTCCACCAGCGGACGACCCGTCGTACGGCTGGTTTCCACCCTTACGTTGTTAACACCTCTACGATCCGGACGAAGCGTTTCGCCTCCTCCTTTATACCGCGTACATCGAGGGACTGGAATAATTTGCCAGCGGCGGTGTTTCCGTCGGACTACAATTTGAGTGTCTTCAAGGCCAGAGTGAATAGGCTCTTAATAAACTAGCGCGCTTTACCTACCAGACAAAATCTTTCCGCCTAGAGATTCAGCGTGTCCCGGTATGATTTCTGGTGAAGCCGTACGGAGGACGGGTCTGAGCAGTTGTGTTGCAATGTGTGCCAGGTACGTTGCGCTAAACATTCTTGTATCGGGAATTTAGTCGGATCTAGAGGATTTGCAGATCAATCTCCGTCTGGCGCGGCATCGTTGATCGTGTTGTTGGGTTTAACAATGCATCACCTCCCTCATCTGCCGTCTTTCTTCCTATTCTCTCAGTTTTTTAAAATTAATAAGCGCTTAATAAGCAAGTGCGCTTTACCATCAACGATTGCGTCACTGCTTACCATCAGGCAGGATTGCGGTCAAGCGCTAGTTTATAATATATAAAAAAAAATATATATATATATATATAACCGAACTCCACGCGGGCGAAGCCGCGGGCGGAAAGTTAGTCTTTTTCATAATTATATGCTGGTGCTTGACCGCACTGATGGTAAACAGTGATGCAATTGTTGATAGCTAAGCGCGCTAGTTTATTAAGAGCCTATTCACTCTGGCCTTGAAGACAGTTAAATTATAGTCAGATGGAAACACCGCCGCGTGCAAATTGTTCCAGTCCCTCGATATACGTGGTATAAAAGACGAGGCGAAACGTTTCGTCCGTATCGTAGTAGTGTCAATAACGTAAGGATGGAAACTCGTTGCCTTATCAAATTGATTAAATTCTATTGATCGCAGAATTGCGCTGTAATTGCGGAACATGCTATTATGGATTCTCAATCTACATTATTTTGAAGCATATTGCTAATCCATTGCACCATGTATACGATAATGTGTTTGCTCAACAACGTCAATTTTCTGAGTGGTAGGCCATAACATCGGCTGCCTGCAGAAGTTACCACCACCAGACTAAGTCTTGCCGCCAAGAGATTCGTCGTGTTCCGGCATGATGTCTGGTGAAGCCTTACGAAGGACGGGTCTGAGCAGTTGTGTTGTGATGTGTGCCGGGTACGATGCGCCAAATGTTGTTGTGTCGGGAGTTTGGTCGTGGAGGGTCTCCAGATCAATCTCCCTTTGGGTTAAATATTGCATCACCTCGCTCAACTGCCGTCTTCCTTCCTATTCACTCAGTTTTTTCAGTGAATGGGCTTATTAAACTAGCGCGCTTTACCATCAACGATTGTATCACTGCTTACCAGCAGGCGGGATTGCAATCAAGCACTAATTTATAATTATATAAAAAAATGTACGTTGTTGAACTGTCAAAATGAAACCCATTGGTACTAATAGTGTGCTATGCAATTAGCCTGCAAATGGCTGATAGGGTCGAGAAGTTATGGACTCGCGACTACGTATAGGAAGTCGACGTTGGAAAGCTCCCAAGGTGGATTTATATGACACTAGCTTTCCGCCCGCGGCTTCGCCCGCGTAAATTTCGGTTATATCGCGCTTTTTAGATTTCCCTCGGGAACATCAATTTTTTCCGGGATAAAAGGTAGCCTATGTCCTTTCTCAGGGTCTAAAGATTGTGTGCTTTCCGCCCGCGTCTTCGCCCGCGTGGTGTTCGGTTATATCGCGCTTTTTAGATTTCCCTCGGGAATATCAAATTTTTTCGGGATAACAGGTAGCCTATGTTTTTTCTCAGGGTGCAAAGATTGTCTGTGCCAAATTTCATCCAATTCGGTTGAGAGGTTTAGGCGGGAAAGCGTAACAGACAGACAGACAGACAGAGTTACTTTCGCATTTATAATATTAGTATGGATTATAAATGTCGTAGTGGCCTAGTGGTTAAAACACCAGCCTCTCAAGTATAGTCATTCGATTTCAGACTAAAAATCCAGGTTGCCCCAAGATGTTTTCCTTCACCTTTTAATCAGTCATTGGAGTTCAAGATATCCTAAAAAGAACAAACAACTTTGAAAAGTTACATTGGTACTTACCTGGCGTGGAATCAAACTCGCACACTCATACTCGAGAGGATGGTGTTTTAACCATTAGGACACCACGACGCTTGCGTCATATTTACCGCAAATAAACGTATTTTCTTTTTTTTTCTTTCATACTTTCATTCCTTTAACATATACAGAGTGGTGCCGACAATAAGACAATAAATGAAAACACGAATAATGCTGGTTCATAGGAATAATCCTAAACCATAGAAAAAAAAATAGCATCAAAAATAAAAAAATGAAAATTTCAAACAAACTAAATCGCATAAAATTGCGAACGGAATAGAACATCCTTTAAAATATTGGTTTAATGACCTCAGATCAGCGGGCGACAGCGCGGTTCTGTATTGACTTGCTTTTAGGCGCCATTATTATTAAAGTTTAGTACCGCTAGATGCGGCGGTCATCAACCTGTAAGCGCTTCCTTATCAACATGTACATCATGTAGAAAATGTGAAAAATGAAAAATAATTTCCTGTAACCAAACTAATGGACATATTTATATGATTTTTATAGGTAGACTGAGAACGTGTTGAGGTACACGATGTTTAATTTATTGTCGTATTGTCAGCACCACTCTGTATAATATTATCAGTCAGTATTTTCTGTGAATGTTGCTTTTTATCATGCTCAAATAATTTTATTTTTATTGACACATTTTTCGGTAATAGGTGGCAATTAGTAGGTTCGTGATTTATCATGAAGTCAATTTTGGCATATGAAATTTCTTTCATATGCCAAAATTGACTTTGATTAAAGTCTGATTGAAGTGTAATTGTAATGTTTTCACATTACAATTACACTTGTTTGTTACATATTACTCGTCACAAACAAATGGGTTATCTTCCGTCTTGTCACCACCCACAACTTACTATGTATACCGTCTTATTGTTAAGAAACTTGCATCATTACGACTTTTGTATCTACCTGTACTTCCACATCATTGTAACCTTCAATAACCAATATGTTGCTTATATGTCAGCCCATGAACGAGCGTGTGGCACGAATACAATCACTTCAGCTATTTCACACTATATACTAAAGAGAAAATACCGTTCTGCATTTACTTGTACTGTTTTCTTTGCCTTGTAAGGTGTTGGTACCGGTTTCCACTTTCTAATAAGTGACATGTAGTTTTTTTTTTTTTTTTTTTTTGTAATAGTGAACAAACAAATAATTTCTAAATAAAAAATAAGTCAGCGACTTTAAAAAAGGCGTTTTTCTTAACGCCGGTTTACTAATTGGTCCGTGCTAGATTCTTCGACTTTTTATAAATAATTGGAAGAGGGTTAGAGAAGACGGTTAGAGATACGGGTACAATATGTGAAGAAAACTCTGTCCGATCCATGACGTTAATGTTAGGTATCTATAACTGATTCTAGTAATGCCTACTAAGCGGGGTTAAATTAAAAAAAATGCCCCTAAAAAAATAAATGTTATTTCGCAAAAAAAGGTAACTTAATAAATGTGCGGTAGGCAATACTTACATGCGCGGGTGAAGGCGGGCAGGGCACGCGGCACGCAGTCGCATCGCTATTCCCTCATAATAATACTTTAAAAATGGTGGTTGTTACTTTTTAAAAGAATTCCAAATTTTGGGGAAGTTGGAATTAATTCGCGGATATAAAAGATTATTTCAAAATTCATTGGTATTGTCACTATGATGATTTTATAAAATTTCATATTTTATTTGGTCATGTGTTTACCTAACTTTTATTATCCTTATGGGCCGAACAGGGTTTTCTTTACATATTGTACTTAAAGATCTTCTTTTAAATTTCAATATAATATTGTCTTGCTTAAATTCTGTATGGAGTCAAAAATTAAGTCGTTCATGATAAATATACCAATGAGCTGAAGTTATTGAAAAGCAACCAGGCGTTTTCAAATTATTTATAAGAATATCAGTATTTAATACTCATATCATAGCAAATAGATTCAATTTCATCAGTGAATTTCACTATTAATTAATTGGCTATTAGGTTCCGTACAGTTTACATTTCACTGTTAATTTTGGACATTCTAAACTGTCTAATAACAAGGTGTTGGTAATCATTAATCATTCTCAATTATAAACCAATCCAATATAGAAAACAATCTATATAATTTTTATGTATTCAGATTACCACACGTGAATTTACTGTGTTCCCAAAATTCAATCCAAGCGTCCAATTTCAATGGACTCGAAGAGCGGGCTCGTTGCCCTCGTTATTCCGAAGTGGACTTCAAATTGTGAAGATCTGTTACAACTGGACACCGAAGAACTCATGAGTGTATACACTATCTCTATTTTCGCTACCAGAAAATAAACAGTATGTTGGTGAAAGGGGCGCTTGGAACAGTCCAAGACGAGTATTACGATGCGAGCTTTAATTATTTTTATTTTGATGATAGGGTCAGTTATATGAAAGTAAAGAGAAATAAAAAACGTTTATTTGCGGTAATCATGGCGCAAAAGTTTACAATACACAAAAAATATCAAATAGTTTAGGGAACATGCGTCACCTCCATGCAAAATGGCTGGCGCTCAGCATTATGCTGCGACCCTGTGCGAAACAGAGCCCTGCATTGGATTTCAGCGACAGCCGGCGCCGACGTAAATACCTACATCACCCGGTACAACAAACAATTAAAAGTGACCCCGAAACGGTAGTACAATAAAAATAAAAACGTAATATTAATAAAAACAAAAAAAAAATCAAATCTGAATATATATGGTGAGAGAACAGTTTCAATAAACACAAATAGGAATATAAAAACTATGAGAATATTATCATCCTAAAATATGACCTACATTTTATATAATGAGAAGCGAAGAGTGTAAGAAGCGTCCAGTTTGACAGTATCTTCTTATATTTATGGAATCTTTGCAGATCGGAAGAGCATAGTTAATTTAATGTATTATACATTGCAGAATTCATGTCAAGATAATTTTTCAGTTGTTTTCTTAGAATAATACTTAGGGCTATATCCCCTAGCCTTGATATCTATATGTTTCTAGATGGCCGTTACATAATAAATACTATTCTGGAATACATATTGCCCAGTGTTATTATTTTCTCAATATTGCAGTATATGGACGTCGTAGATAAATCTGAATGTACAATATTTCCAAATAATATCTTGCGAAGCTTCAACCGTAGCCATGATTTTTGCACTCACACAAAAATAATTCAAGTGTTCTAGATATAATATTTTGTATTAATTCCAGATTTCTTTCTTTCGATACTGTACAAAGCATAAAATTGTAAAAAAATAGTTTTCATTATTACATGGCGATTACACGACAACGACCCATGAACATTTTTTTTTTATCTTTATCGGTATAAATATGGATTTCCAATACATTTCTAGAAAATACGTTTACGAATTTAGGGTTGAATGCGTTTATGCGTAAATACAAGTGAACGCTGCTCAGAATAATTTAAATCCCCACATCCAATTTATTTTCAGTCACTTAAAGACTTCTCAGGTCAAGATCAAAATAAATGAAGACATATTGAGGTACTCTAAATTCGATTGGATCCAATTTCGGTCCTTTGATGCGGACAAACTTTTGGGGCACTGTTACTATGTAGATTCCTGAAGATATTTTCATTTATTTGTTATTCCTAAAAATAAATTCGTCGTATCATTCTACTTGGTAATTGATGGGCTCAAGCATTACCTTGCGGAAATCTATTGTGACATTTTTCAGCGGGTAAACCAAATTGCGAAGGTTTCTGGAACTAATGGCCATATTTTTTTTAGAAAACTTGAGTGATAATCTGTCTGGTGTTTAGGTAATTGAGGAAGACAACAAAAACAAAAAGTAATGCTGAATATTATTTTAAGGATATAAATAAGGTGTCATCATTGTTTTGAACACTAAATAAAATAAGCTCTAAAACCATTGCGAATATGAAATGTTACCGTTCATTTTATATCCTCTCTTTTTTCCTAAATTCGTTCAAGTTACGCAGCCAGTAAGAAATTTGGTAAGAAACCTTCGTAATTGGAATGTATTGTGATCTTAACAATGGTTCAGCTAACAGGATCTAAGGGGGGGTCCATTTGTAAGAAATAGGATTTGTTGGGCAGGTAAGAGGAAGAAAACGCGACTCTTGAATCCCTTTGGAAATTACGAACCTTGCAGTGATATTCACTAAATTGGTATTTTCGTGGATTAAAAGTCAGTTTGTGTAATTTGATTCTGAAAGAATCTTGGACATATTAGAACAAAGAATATTTTTTACTGTTGATAAGTTCTAGATTGCTTTCACTCGTTTTATTTACCTAAAAACAAAACAAGTTTAATACGCGTGTGTAATATGAATAAATTTATGATTACACAAACAGTTACAGTCCTTTTATTATACATAAGACCTATTTTCAATCTTCATTAAAAACGTCACCAAATGTTTCAATCCAGATTAATCCAGAATACCTCAGACAAAATCGAAAGCTGTCATTGTAAAAGCAAAGGAATGAAACTATAAATCCTTTTCAGAGCGCGTTCTATATGCCAGGAACAAGTTATTGAATGGGGCTAAACCAGCTGTGGTCGGTGGGAAGCCGATTACAGAAGAGTTAGCGACTGTGAGTATATTCTTGATGTTCTGGTCTTTGTAGAAGAAACCTACAATTGTTATAGTAAGTCGGTTTTGATAAAACCTAATTTTTATTACTTCTATCTACAAACATTTTGGTAATTTGCTGTATTCTTATTGAAATTAATGAATAATTCCGATTAAATGGTTTGTCGGCTATCTCAAAGACTTGAAATGTTTTTTTTTTTTGTTTTGCTTTATTTTATTATATCCAGGTTTTTGATTCAATTATTTTCAATGAATCCATCACTGTCTTGTATTTCTTGTACAGGAGCTCCGCGTGACCTGCTTTAGCTCAGCTTCATGCCCACCTCGAGGAGAATGGGTCCGGACCCCCCTGATGATGAGGCCTCCAGATCAGCCTCTTGGTTATGGACTTGCTGCCCCACGGAATGGGACCAGGTAACGTAAACATTATATATTAGTAACTTCGTTTAACAAAGTACATATAACAAATAGTCCAATAATTTTGGTAGGTTTGTGTGCTACAAAAGCGTCTAAAATGATAGGCAAGCCAAAGAATTGGACAAGATGGGGGATTTTCAAGACCCTTGTTTAAAACGCTTCTATCTTAGCAATAATTAATGAATAGTTAAGTTGTTTGAAACCGCCATTCTCTGGGTATATCAGTGGGGTTTAAAAAAATCATAGCATTTGCTAAGTCAATTTTGCATCTTGCTCGGATGAAAAGAAGGAAAAAATCATTAGCAGTTGCTAACCCAATTTTGCATCTTCCTCTGATGAAAAGAAGGAAAAATCATTAGCATTTGCTAACCCAATTCTGCATCTTGCTTTGATGAAAAGAAGGAAAACAATTAAAGAATGCTAAGCAATAAAGAAGTAACAACGACGCACGAAGTCGTAGTGGCCTAGTGGTTTAAACACCAGCCTCTCAAGTATGAGTGTGCGGGTTCGATTCCAGGTCAGGCAAGTACCGAGTAACTTTTCTAAGTTAGAGGTACTTTCTAAGTTTATTTTGGACACCAATGACTGATTATAAGGTGAAAAAAACATCTTGAGGAAACCTGGACTTTAAGTCTGAAATCGCCAACCCGCTTTGAGCAAGCGTGGTGATTATGCTCAATTCTTCTCTGTATTGGAGGAGACCTCTGCCCAGCAGTGGGATGATAAAAAAGTTGATGATGATGATGAACGACGCAGTGGGTCGGGGATTGGAGGAAGTCACTGGCGGAACCCAGTAGACAAAGTAGTTATTTTAATTACTTACTGGTGTCGGTACTTTCAAAGTGGATTTTTTCTTTGTAATTTTTATAAACAAGTGTTTGATTGCGATTCCACCTGATGGTTATTTATTTATTTATTCATTTAATTCAAGCCACTGGGGCCCATAGAAAATATAATACAAACCGTAACATAGAAATACTTATAAACTAATATATAACAAAATATATCACAACAAATACAATATTATACTATTAAAACTTAAAAATACTATAAATACACATAACATAACAACTAAAACTACTGTACACGGATCATCGGCGTCGTGTTTCGCTGACTGGTGTCACGCAGCCGGCCACGAAACCGGTGGTACACAACAACCTTCGGCCATAGCTCTTCATTTAGGAACTTGTCGAGATCATGCGTCGGAACACGTACCACGAACGACTTGAAGTACGTGCTGTGGCGCGGCTCTAACACCTCGACCCTCTAGCACTAGTTTTTTAAGAACCTTTTCACTCTAGCCTTGAAGATACTTAAATTGAAATCAGACGGGAAGATTGACTGAAGCACGAAAGACGAGGCAAAACGGATCGGATGAAGAAAATCAATCAAATGTTTTACTGTAATTTAGGTTATTAAATAGGATTATTTCTGTACAGGTCTTTGCTGTCAGCTCTGCAGGCTCACATGATCAAGTGGCTGTTGTTCGACTCAAGGCCCAAGACTAAGGATAACAAGTGTGATGTCCCGCCAGATACGTGAGTAATATTTTTTTTTTTTTATAACTACGATATTTTTAGATAACTACAGTCATCGTATCAGCGTTAATCCCAGTCGCAGCCGAAGCTTTATCAGCTTTGGAGTCTGGGGTCCGTTTTACCAGTTTAATAGCTGATTTGGCTAAACTTCGAAGTTTTCCGTAAAGCGACTGCCGTCTGACCTCCTTAACCCGAAGGCGATATCGAAGCATTGCAGCTAGACCAATTGTTGGGCTTTTGAGGGCTCCAACAACCCGTAACGACTGTCATAGATGTTCGTATGGCAACCGGGACCAACGGTCTCTAAACAGTGGGTTAATTACTCGATTCGTTAACAATTAGAATGCCTTTGATTTTGACAATAGATCAACATTAATTGCGTTATTTACGGCGTGTAACATACATTTTTTTAAACATGCGGCAATGGATTAGCAATATCTGTTAAGATCGTTCGGATTAAGGAAGAAAGTACGTTACACTGGTTACACAGTTGTGATGCTGGATTGTCACAAGATATTTTTTCTATCTAATAAAATAATGGGATTACGGCTGCAAGAATTTTATATCACTTCTTCCACTATTATAGCCACGTAGGCCCTGAAAACAGATCAATCCGTCACCATGTCATGTTACAAACAAAATCCAGTTACAATATATTAATCACCCAACCAAGCGAGAACCCAATACTCTAGATAACATCATTTTTAATAATAAAAAAATAAAAAAAACAAACAATAGCATCAATCTATCACATAAAAATGTACCGACAATATTGTTCAAACCCAGAGGCGTTGGTATAAAAATTACAAACATTCCCTTACAAGCTCATGCCTATAACAAACGATGCGGATTTGGAACTACCCTCAAATCTGTACTGAAAAAGCGGTTATTTTGACGATCGAGCTATAAAAATATTTACGTCATATTTGATATCGAAAAATTATACTTCTGCAGATCTTTAGTAGGCTGTGGCAATAATGATTTTTCCCGTTTTCCTTCTTGAATTTACGAGAACGTTTTTTGTAGATTTAGTGTTACTAGCTTTTTGACATTCTCTTCAGAAATATGTCTACCGTCTGTCGCTTTCTTGTTAAGGAAAATGTCCTCTTCTTCGACTTTGCTCGAATCATGGGATTTACGCTAACGTTTAGTAAAAACCATAACAATCATCCAGGTTGGTATGTACAGTGCAGCCTGAAATTAACATATAATTAAAATTCGGCATGGAACTGCATCCACCTCCGTAACATCAGCAAATTGGATATTCGTCAGTGAAAAATAAAATAACAGTACAGTTACTTAAAATAGTTCCACTGAATTTATAATTTATGATTACCACAATATCGAATAGTCCTATTTAAATTGGTAAACCTTATGATTTACCACTAACAAACGGTTGAGTAAGCTTAAAATTTTAATGACGGGCGTTCAAACCGTATGTATTAATTAATTGGCAATATTATTTTATGGGTACAGATTATCTGTATACTAAATATTTTAACGAGAGGGCAAACTTTGTGGTTATGTCAAAATCAATGCATTTATTTCAAATGAACCAATTACAGATACTTTTGAATTGTAAAAGGGTCTGATTAGGGCTGATGGTAGGATGAAGCTAGTCTAAGGGGAGAGATTACCATCTACTTAAACACAAACTTACAGGATTTTTTCATAGCTCTGTATTAATCTACAGAGCCAAAGGCTTTACATTTACATAAAAAAATATTTCAAAATTTAACAGGTATGTACGTTGTTCCTGGTGGACTATGTACTTTTCATGTATATTTATCTTTATATATATAATTCTGCTGTACGTGTGTATGTCATTGAACTCCTCCTAAACGGCTTGACCGATTTTAATAAATTTTTCTGTATGCGTTTGAGTGGTGACCTGGATCGTTTAGATTCACAAATCAGCCCGGCAGATGGCGCTGATCGCTTGAAGAAGCATGTGATCTTGGAAACGGCCCTAACGATTTCGCTGAAATTTAATATGTGGGGGTTTTCGGGGAGGAGACCTCGATCTAGCTCAGTCTTATGTCTGGGCAAGCGCATGTTTTCGAGTTTTCTCTTTCGCAATATTTCACGCATAATATGGGCGCTAATTTCGCGTGGCTTGACATAGCGGCTGTAGCGTAGTCGATAGAGGTATGGTCTACTCGCAATGGCTGGTGTTCCTCGGTTCAAACCCGCCCAATCACGAGTTTTTTTTTGTTTTTAGATAAGTTTATAGTGTAATTTTTGTAGTTACTTAAAAAGAAAATTGTACTTATGAACTAAAAGGGGAAAAAATAAAAAAAAATATGTTAATTTTTTTTATTTAACTTAAATTGTACTTATGAACTAAAAGAGAAAAAAATAAATAGAAATAAATAAATATTTAAGATTATTTATTCAACTTAAAGAGACTGAAACAAGAGCTCTAGGGTACAGAGAGGCATGATATCTTTGTTACAAATGTAGATGACAATGCTTTCCATGGGTATATTCCTAAATCTGCTGTACGTGTGTACGTCACTGAATTCCTCCTAAAGGGCTGGTCCGATTTGAATGAAGTCTATGTATATAAATGAAAGTCGTGTTAGTTACTCTATTTATAACTCAAGAACCGCTTAACCAGTATGGCTCAAAATTGTTAGGGAGGTAGATAAGAACTGGGAGAAGGACATATCACATAGGATACTTTTTATCCCATTCCCGTTGTTCCCGTCTTTCCCGTGTGACGTGACATAAGACATAGTATAACAAAACGCAACTGACATGGAATAACAAAACCACTCAGTCAAAATATAAGTTAGCGGTTCATTTGCTAAAAATGGTACAAACACACTGCTGCACCACTCAGCATATTAAAATAAAGTCTTACCGGTTGAATGTTGATGCATTCATTTAAAGCAAGGAATATAAATACTCTCTGCCGGTTTAATTTTTTTAATAAAAGCCCCAAAGCAAACTTCACCTTCAAAATTTCTAATATTGTATTGCTGTGCCATTTACCACTTCACTACATACTATAAAACAAAGTTACTTTCTCTTTCCCTATGTCCTTTTGTATAATTCAATCTTTAAAACTGCGAAACACATTTTGATGAGGTTTCTTCTAATAGACAGAGTAATTAAAAAGAAACTTTTATATGTATAACATCCATTAAATTGTGGAGAAACACTATCCCTCGCCCACATGTGGGAGTGACGAGAGGAGGCATAACTCCGTTGCCGCGAAAAATTGCAGCACAGCGGACAGAGACATGGAAAGTGTGATTGTCGCAACCCAGCACTGAGCACGCCACAAACATCAAAGTCCTCACTTTGAGGAGTAGCTAGAGAGGCGCCACGGCGTCCTCATCTTCCGACTGACGTAGGTCCTCACCGGACACGGCTGTTTCGGGAGGTTCCTGTTCCGTATAAGGCGGGAGGAAACGCCAGGGTGACCACTGTGTGCATCGCCCTGAGGACACAGTGGAGCAAATGGTGGAGGTCTGCCCGGCTTGGGTGGAGTACAGCCGTGTCCTCGTGGTGGCGATCGGCTGCGATCTCTGGCGTCCGACCCTGTTGCGGGGCATAGTCTGAAGCAAGAGTGCATGGCAAGCTTTCACCTCCTTCTGTGAAGCAGTGATGCTGGCAAAGGAGGAGGCGGAGCGCGTGAGGGAGCGGAAATCCCACTACCCTTACACCTCAAACTGCCGCAGGAAGCGCCCTGGTCAGGAGGCAACATCGGACTCCCGATCACCGTAGACGCGGGCTTGCGGGCGGCGAGCGATAGGCAGCTAGCCTCCTGGTAAGAACCAGGGTCGGGTTGACGGCGCGTTGCACACCTTGACGGGGTCCACGAGGACTGGTCCACAGGGTTGCGGGTTGGTTAAAAAAGAAACCATGGCACTGGTCGTTGCATAGGCAAGTGAAGGAACACGGGTGGGTTTTAGTCAATGAAAGTCTGACACGCTCTTCCGCTCTGCCCAGAGCGGGAGAGGTCATTTGATGATTTCCCATCCAAAACAAAAAAAAAGAACTGAAGAAGAGCAAGAAATTGCACTCGACGAGCGTAGCCTTAGTATGGCTCGACTTCGTGCTTCTCACTCACCAGAGCAAAGGGAGGCAACCCGTGAAACGGCTCGGTTGGCAATGCGAAATCATCGAGCAAACCTCAGAGATCAAGCGCTAGATAATTTACGAAGCACAAGAAGAAATTCATCAAATACTGATTTGAATCGGGCAGCGTTTCAATACGCATATAATATAGCGCAATGGCGTTCGCACTGGGCCAATGGATGTTGTTTGCGAGTATTGTAGCACATTTAAGTTTTCCGGAGAACTGCCAGGATTGTGCTCCCAAATAAAGAATCATTGAATAATAATATTTATTTATTTAAAATTATCCTAATTTAAAAAGTAGTCATGTGATATTGCCTTTAAGGCGGAACGAAGTTCGCCGTAACTAACCTAACCTATTATTAAATAATAAGAATATACAGTATGTAAAGAAAACCTTGTCCGATACGTGAAGTTATTGTTAGGTATCGATAACTGATTCCACTTCTAATACCCACAAAGCCGGGCTAAACATAAGAATAAAATATTATTTCGCAAAAAGAGGTAACTTAATACATGTGGGGATAGGGCACGCGGCACGTGATCGCATCGCTTATAATAATACCGCCAAAATGGTATTGTCAAGTGACAGGAGTGTTAAAAAATTACTAAATTTCGGGGAAATTGAATTTAATTCGCCGGAAAAAAGATTATTCCAAAATTCATTAGTATTGTTACTATGATGATTATGTAAAATTTTATATTATAATATTTGATCATGTGTTTACCTAACCTTTATTGCCCTTATGGGTCGGGCAGGGTTTTCTTTACATATTGTACAAAATTTTCAAGTACTAATATTGATGAATCATGGATATTTGCAAGCCGTACAAGGCTGGATTGAATGAACATTATGCATGACGTGTTCTGAACAGAATAGCGTCTTCACATATTAATTGCACACGTACAAAACCAACGCGCTAATATACATACCCTCTCATTACGAAATATGGATTTTATTTAGATTAGTTTGAAACTACCTAATTGGTAATTAGATTATGCACCTAGCCACTATAGAACTACAGTTTTTTTATATAAAAACTAACTTGCCGGCCGCGGCGGCTTCGCCCGCGTGGAGTTCGGTAATATCGCGCTTTTTAGATTTCCCTCGGGAACATCATATTTTTCCGGGATAAAAGGTAGCCTATGTTCTTTCTCAGGGTCCAAAGTTTGTCTGTGCCAAATTTCATCAAAATCGGTTGAGAGGTTTAAGCGGGAAAGCCTAACAGACAGACAGACAGACAGACAGACCGACAGACAGACAAACAGAGTTACTTTCGCATTTATAATATTAGTATGGATGACAGCTTAGTTCGGCACTAAGTTGCCACTTTTGTATTATGCACTTTGACTTTACCTCAATAAAGTTCAAAATACAAATACCGACACAAAGGTTAAGTTTGGAAGTTAGATTTCGTGTTCTAATAAGGGGGTTAGGATTTATCACAACACTGAGCTTGGTTAATATAGTGAATAATAAATAATTTTCGTATGTGCTTATTAAAATTTACATAAAATTATTATTTGATTGTCACATTTGCATGCCGCAAATGGGTTAGGAATATTAATATTTCAGTGACATGATTTTGCAAAAACTGTAATGATTTGCGAGCCTTTCCATCATCAATTAACTATCTGCTGACATAGGCTGATAAATAATTCATCTATTTTTCATTTAATTCAGCCGAAAGACGGATTCTGTTTTCATAAGACTGCTCTAAGTACCGTGGCGTCCAAAATTTGTTGCTTCCACATCCAGGGGGTGCGGTCTTTATCAAGTCATCGGTCCACTGAGGAAGTGTCGCAATATTATTAACCGACTTCAAAACAAAAGGAGGTTATAAATTCGACCCGTATGAATGTAAGCCAAATTTCAAGTGTGTGTATGTATGTTTTTATGTTTGTGCGCGCATATTTCCGGAACTACAAGTCCGATTTAAGTAATTCTTTTTTTGTTGTACTACGTATTGTTGAACTTAGAGAATACTATAAGTTTCATCAAAATCGGTTCAGTAGTTTTTGAGATAGGGTTTTTTTTTGTATTGATAAGAACTTATTCTAACATGGGTTATGGTTGCCACTATTATTATGAGGTGAGAAATGTAATTTTCGAATTTCCACTAAGACACTGAAAAGCATGAAAAAATAATAGTGTCTCGAGGTTTCTGTTGCGTAGCTCGCCACCGACTTCTAGAGCCATGACAAAAGTATTTTTTTTCTCTTAAGTGTTTTTTTGAAGTCGTTTTCAATTTTTTTGGAAAAAGTTTTTTTTATATATTTGAGTAGACACTTATCTTACAGAAATTATGGCCGCAAGGTTCTGGATTGGTGACCGCGTACTGGGGGTGATAGCCTTAGAAGGCTTTTCACGAGATGAACCGATGACTTTATGAAAACCGCGAAAATGTGCTGGATGCGAGAAGCACAGAACTAATCCAAGTGAAGATGCTTGGCGGACACCTCATCTTTCAGCTAAGATATTGAACCATTTCTTTTATATTACCGTGCTACCATCGTTTCTCACAATAACCCTAAAATTCCGTGCGCAAAGGCATACAGCATAGCTTCAAAATGCCGATCATAATTCTCGAGAACGCCACGTGTTTTGGCATAAATCTGCACTATGCATCGCTGGACAATATTTTAGTTCAAATGGTCGATTTTATGGTCTCACCATCGCTGTATATTTCAAATACATGCTATATTAACAGCAGAGAAGGATATTTTATTGGTAATTCTCTGTTGTTTTGGACTTCCTTAAATAATACTTGGAGATCTGATAATAATGTCATTATAATATATTATATTTTTACGTTTTCATGCCAAATATTGGTCTGCCCAGGGGCTATATTAAGGATAGTATTTTACTTGTTATGTTTTTTTTAATATTATCTACTTAATAAAAAATAATTTTAAAAAGTTCCTAGAAGGATTTTAATAATCTGTAAACAACTAAAATAGGAATGAAACGCTCCTATGTTATTTAACAGAAGAATATTCCTTATTAAATAATTACGAAATACTGCGAAGTATTATCAAGCTCTTAATAGTACAACAATATTGTAATTTATTGTATTAGATGAAAGATCTATTGAGAATTTATTGCCTCCTTTCATTCAAAACTTTGTTATAGCTTATTTATGTATTAAAAATATAAAAAGCTTCGTAGAAAACACCTGACATAAAATTAGTTGTAAATTATTATGTTATTTTCGATAATGGCGTAATACTTTTAACTACGAAACTTATGTTTATTATCTGTATTTTTAATAATGTTCTCAGTTTATCTTGGATGTATTCAGTTGTATCGGTTAAGCACATTATTGTGAGGAAACCTTACTTACAGTTAATTATCATTATCCACATCATTTAGAGATAGGCCTCCCCCGAGCACTTCCACTTCGTGCTTCTCATATCCGACGGGTTCATGTGGTTTTAACAAAGTCATCAGTCCATCTCGTGGATGTCTCCAATCCACTATATTTTGGATCCATCGACCATCTGTTCTGTGCGCAATGTGCCCTGTTCACTGCCACTTAAGTTTGGCGAAACAGTTATTATAATTAAGTGAGAAATCCTTAATCCATCTTGAACAAGTGTGAATTCCAGCTTTCTCTGTTATTTACTATCAATTTAATCATTTAATTTCTCCTGTATCATGACCGCGTTTTACGAACATTTAAAATCACATGCACAAACATCCGAAACCGGAACAACTAGTTGTATTTCAGACAAATATTTGTTCTGTGCGGGAATTGAACTCGAAACTTGCAGCGCTGCAGTCAATCGCATAACTACTACGTGCAGCGCCGTGCGCTAGCGTTATTTTATACTTCAAAATTTCAGTGTTTTAAATCCATGTTTTCTCTGAAACTGTGAAAATGTAGCATCTAATATTGTTTTGATAGGAAAGATATAAAAACATTCCATCTAACAAAAATCTTTCTAACGCCACAATAAACTTAGCCACCGACTAGACCAAATATTAGGATATGTAATATTATGTTAATAGGCAGCCTCCGTGGCGTAGCGGTAGCGGACCCTGCCGCTTCGCAAGGTGGCGCGGGTCCGATCCCCGCACAGTGCAAGTATTTGTATGCATGAATATGAATATTTGCACTGGTCTGGTCGTGCCTCGGAAAGCACGTTAAGTTGTTGGTCCCGGTTGCCATACGAACATCTAGTGGCAGTCGTTACGGGTTGTTGGGCCTTCAAAAGTCCAACAATTGGTCTAACTGCAATGCTTCGATATCGCCTTCGAGTTGTGGAGGTCAGACGGCAGTCGCTTCACGGAAAATGTCAAAGTTTAGCCATATCAGCAGTTGGACTGGTAAAGCGGACCCCAGACTCCAAAGCTGAAAAGGCTTCGGATGCAACTGGGATTAACGCTGGTATGATGATGATATGTTTTCTGTAAAACTGTGAAAATGTGGCATCTAATATTGTTTTGATAGGAAAGATATAAATACATTCCAGCTAACAAAAATCTTTCGAGGTGACTCTAATACCACAATCAGGCGTAGAGTAGCCAGCCTTTCGGTGTTCTATAGGATGTATTTTGGGGAGTGTGCGAGGGAATTGCATGATTTAATTCCCCCATCTCCGTTCCACCATCGGACAACCCGTCGCGCGTCGTACGGCGAGTTTCCACCCTTACGTTGTTAACACCACTACGATCCGGACGAAGCGTTTCGCCTCCTCCTTTATACCGCGTACATCGAGGGACTGGAACAATTTGCCAGCGGCGGTGTTTCCGTCGGACTACAATTTGAGTGACTTCAAGACTAGAGTGAATAGGCTCTTAATAAACTAGTGCGCTTTACCATCAACGATTGCGTCACTGCTTACCATCAGGCAGGATTGCGGTCAAGCGCTAGTTTATTATATAGAAAAAAAAACCTAAACTTAGCCACCTACTAGACCAAATATTAGGATATGTAACATTATGTAAAATCTGTACGGGCTGATAGATTTAGGGAATGTTGGGGGGCGTAATTACTCAAACATAAGTGTTTCAACACAAGAAATCCTTTAGTTTATAACTATCGATAGGTCACGAAAGCCAACGTTTACACCATAGTAAAAATAGTAGCTAGCCAGCAAGATGTTTAACTAACCAAGCCGGATCGGATGCTCGTTCATGGTATCGCCCTTTTTTTCTCGGAGAAGAAAATCCTCAACGTGGGGTCTGTCAAACTCTTACTGACTAAAGACCACCCCGGTCTTCCATCTCACACCCATGTCAGAGGTCGTAAGAACGAACGACGCTTGCGGAAACTCCCACTGGTGTCAGATTGGTATTGCCCTAAACCAAGTCCATTTTAATACTTTTAGGTATCTTCGACCATCTGAAGAGCGTCAAGAGGAAGCTCTCTGGCGAGCATGCAGTGAGGTCATCTGGCGTTGTGGAGGTGGAGGCAGCATAGGCCAGGCTGCCGTGGAACCAAAGGCTATTGTCGCATTGCCTAGTGGAACTAACTACGTGCCACATAGCTCGGCGTACTACCAAGATGGGGTCACTGAGAAGGTATGTGCCATATTGTACTAGTGAACGCCACGATGAAGTGGCGGCCGGTGAAAGGGCGTTGTATTGGATTCATTCTCAGGTAAAGCTAAGTGCTACTATACTCCATCGGGTAGTTAAGTAAAGGTCTTTGACCAGTGTGTGTAACCAGTGATGACTTACGAAACTGAAACGTGGCTGAACGAAGTTTCTCTGCGCGATCGAATCAAAAATGAGGAGATACGCAGAAGAACCCAAGTCCCCGACATAGCTCTTCGAGTCGCTAAAATTAAATGGTAGTGGGTGAGGCACATTGCTCGTAGAACCGATGACCGATAAGGCAGTAAGGTTCTGCACTGGCGGCTACTACCGGAAGACGCAGCGTAAGGAGGCCCCCAACGAGGTGGACCGATGACCTGGTGAAGGTCGCGGGAAGCCGATGGATGCGGGCTGCACAAGACCAGTCATCGTGGAAAGCCTTGGGTGAGGCCTATATCCAGCAGTGGACCTCTATAGGCTGTAGAAAAACATGAAAAAACAAAAAAAAAACACGGGAAATAGTTAACTGGCTCGACGTAATAAAATAAAATAACTTCAGTTGCATGTCTGTCACAGTTGTACTCTTCAATTTAGCAACTTTATTAACAAATTATAACATTGTTAAATTATGATAATATTACAGAAATACTGCCCAAAATGACAATGTTTAAAATAAACCAACGAAATATTTTTAAGCTATACTTTATTTTCAGAAGTTTTCATAAATTAAATTCTCTCGCAAGCTGCACATTTTCGAATTCACGTGTTTGGAGGATCTCCAAATATTTGTGAAGCGGTATTTATATTTGGTAAGCATTATTTTTATATTACAATGGAGATAAATAAATTTTTGAGCTCATAACTAAATAAAAACAAAGGTACGAATAGATCGAAGATTGAGCTACGTTGACCGTGGTCTGTTCCTGGTTGAGTGATACATTATATTTCGAAACAGCCCATAAAGACTTATTCATCGCTCCATTGTGGGTGCTCAGAAGCTCTAAATCAATATCCAAGTATCTATTTTAAGTAAACCAATTAAAGGTACTTTGGAATTGTCATCAGTTAGTCATGAAGCCATGCTATAGCGGACCCCAGACTCCAAAGCTGAAAAAGCTGCGGATGCGACTGGGATTAACGCTGAGATGATGATGAGTCATGAAGCTATGTAGTTGTTTTGAAAGCCTCCGTGGCGTAGCGATAGCGAACGCGGCCGCTGCGTGTGCAATTATTTGTATACATTAATATGAATATTTGCACTAGTCTGAACGTGCCTCGGAAAGCATGTTAAGCCTTTGGTCCCGATTGCCATACCAACATATAATGGCAGTCGTTACGGGTTGTTGGAGCTCTCAAAAGTAATACAATTGGTCTAACTGCAATGCTTGGATATCGCCTTCGGGTTGTGGAAGTCAGACGGCAGTCGCTTCACGGAAAATATCGAAGTTTTGTCAAAATCTGATATAGACTGATAATGATGATGTATTCAGCTGTATCCGGTTAGACCGCAAGCCGACCTCAATCATGCTTCAAAAAGACTCGGTAGATTGATTGGAGATAACCAGTTAGCCCTGTGGGGTACCGGGCTTAGAATAGTACCATCTCATATCCTGCCGTGGGTGTGGTAAGAGGCGACTAAGGGAACTCTTACCAGGGAAGTTTTCTGCAGCGCTTCTCCTGTGGAATATCAAACTACTGCGATCCCCAACCCGCCTGCCAAGCGTGGGGATTATGGCAAATCCTCCCAATGTAATGAAAGCCTTGGGGGAGGCCTTTGTCCAGCAGTGGACCTCTATAGGCTGAAGAAGAAGAAGAAGAACCATTCTTGTGAGCTATGTGAATCAAATTATAATGTGTTTAACAGTTCCAAACTGAAGATGGTATCGGAGCGTTGTTGTTGCTGTACGCTTGTGTATTGTCAAGAGGAATCGAAAAGTAAGTCATTTTATATATTGTTTGAATTTGAACATTTCAAAGAAATAATTTAGTAACTCTCCTAAATTAATTCTTTGAAATGTTCCAATTACAACACACACAATTTAATACACCCAATCACAATACAATCACTTCAATTACAATACACCTGGCATACCTTTGTCCGATTAAAAATTTAAAGGAAAACATCTTGAGTGGTGATTAAGCTCAATCCTTCTCTGTATGAGAGGAGACCTGTGCCCAGCAGTGGGACGATAAAAAGGTTAATGATGATGATGGTCAACTTTTGCAAATCATAATATGTATTATTAGCACAGAACGACATTTTTTTTTTAATAATATTATAAACTAGCGCTTGACCGCAATCCTGCCTGATGGTAAGCAGTGACGCAATCGTTGATGGTAAAGCGCACTAGTTTAATAAGAGCCTATTCACTCTAGCCTTGAAGACACTCAAATTGTAGTCCGACGGAAACACCGCCGCTGGCAAATTATTCCAGTCCCTCGATGTACGCGGTATAAAGGAGGAGGCGAAACGCTTCGTCCGGATCGTAGTGGTGTCAACAACGTAAGGGTGGAAACCAGCCGTACGACGGGTCGTCCGCTGGTGGAACGGAGATGGGACCAAATAATTTAGAGAATTAGTAACAACTACCCTAATTGCGAAACACTCCATTACTTTCAATTGGAATAATTTTGAAGTCAATAGCTAAACCATTGCACCATATGTTCGGAAAGTGTGTCTGCTCAACAATGTAAATAACGCAATGAATGTTGTTAAACTGTCAAAATGAAACCCATTGCTACTGATTGTATGTTACGTAATTACCCTGTAGACCAGCACTCCAAGTGCGTAATACACTATCAATTATTGTAATCATTTTGATGCATATTGCTAATCGATTGCTCTATAATTATATCGACACTTGAAAATATTTTTTCATATCTCGAAATAAGGTAATTTTGTTTTATTGCATAATTGAATTCAGAAAAAAATGTTGCGTCGGACTGTCTGATCAACGTTTTAAGTCAAAAGTAAAAAGTCAATGTCGTATAATAAAAGAAACATTGTAGGATGTTTCTTTTATTATACGACATTGACTTTTTCTAAACTTTTTTCTGAATTTAATTAGGTATGCAATAAAATGAAATTGTCCTCTTTTTAGATACGACAAAATCGCTTTCCTGCGTCGATATGTTGGAAAAATGTGTCTGCTCAACAAGGTCAAAATGAATCCCTTTTCTACTGATAGTGTATAACGCAATTACCCTGCAAAACTCCAAATACATAACATACTATAAATCATAATTTAAATCATTTTGAAGGATATTGGTAATACATTGCAATTCCTCGCGCCGCTTGACTGATATATTAAAATTGCATAAGTGTTACGAAATATTGTACAAATTTATTAAATAATAGCTGAGCTCCGTGGTTTCACCCACGTAAGCTTCGAACCGAAAGAGCTCAGTTGATATAAAATAAGCGCCTGTTAAAATATGTACATGTAGCAATATGTACCTACGTCCGCGTTTGCTCCCGTTTTCGCAACATTTTTTGTTCCTGCTCTGCTCCTATGGGCCATAGCGGGATGTTTTATAGCTTATGTCCTTTCTCAGGCTCTAGACTATCTGTATACCAAATTTCATTCGGTTTGGTAGTTTTGACGTGAAAGCCGGACAGACAGACAAAGACAGACAGAGATACTTCCGCATTTATAATATTAAGTATGGATTCTGTTGGTAAACTTCAAAGTTTACCAACAAATAGCACTATTTCGATGTGATATGAAGTTTTAAAGTAAAGTAAACTTCCTTTCTTAGTGAATCTTGGACACCAATGACTGATTAAAAGGTGAAGGAAAACATCTTGAAGAAACCCGGACTTTAAGTCTGAAATCGCCAACTCGCATTGAACAAGCGTAGTGATTAGCCCAGCAGTGGGACCTTGCCCCTGCCTTTTGAACCTGTGCCCAGCAGTGGGACGATAAAAGCTTGATGATGATGAAATTTCAATAGTTCGTGAAGTGAACTGTTCTATCATAAATAACGGTAAAATCACACAGAAAATAATGACTTGGCTTTAAGGTCTAGCAACCGAGCCTGAAACTAATCAAAAAAAGAAATTAGGTACGACAGATGAATTTCTTTGCTCAAAAATATATAAAAAAACGTTATGAATGTTGAACTGTTTGCTTGCGTCTATATTTGTGGTGTACATTAAAGTATAATATTTATAATATTTTTTATACCTTTGGAGTACAAAGTACTGTTACAGTGGCGACATTAAATTGACACATGCCGTAGGATAAGTGCCCAGTGATCATCAACAACGTGCGTCCTACCCGTCATGATTTACAGAGCCGAGACGTGGACTCTAACGGTTAGGCTAGTCCATAAGTTAAAAGCCGCTCAGCGAGCTATAGAACGGGCTATGTTGAACGCCTCTCTAAAGGACCGCATCAGAAATGAGGTGATCCGACAGAAGACCAAAGGCACCGACATAGCTGAGAGGATTAGCAAGCTGAAGTGGCAATGGGCTGGTCACATATGCCGCAGGGCCGACAACCGTTGGGGTAAACGAGTCCTCGAGTGGAGACCGCGTCTCGGCAAACAGCGTAGGACGCCCTTGGGCGAGATGGAGCGACGACATCAAAAAGGTGGCTGGTAGTGGCTGATAATGATGATGATGATGATGATGATCATCATCATCAACATAAAATAATTCCTATTTTGAAAACTACCCCCTGCGCCGCTCGCAATCATAAGGCTCTTCTCTTTCCCTCAATTAGCTTACTCTTTGCCTCTTATTCGTTTGAATTTCATGGATGCGATGTTTTCGCCCGTGATCCAGGTAAATGATCCCTAGGCGACTGTTATTTAGCTTCAGATTGCCAAGATGCTACTTTAGAAATTATTAATGAATAATTTAAAATTAATAATATAAAACACTAGCAGCCGCCAGCGACTTCGTTCGCGTGGAATTAATTATGCTCCGCTCCTATTGGTCGCAGTTATATAGCGTAAAGCCTTCCTGGATTAATGGGCTATCCAACGCAAAAAGAATTTTTCAAATCGGTCCAGTAGTTTCAGAGATTAGCGCTAACAAACAAACAAACAAACTCTTCATCTTTATATATTAGTATAGATTATAGATTTAATGAAATTAAAATATTGATTCATAAAATGTAAACGCGAAACCTTACATATACCTGTGTTAAATTGATGTCGTCCTTAACGTGCCACTATTAATATAAATAATTATCTGTTATAATGGAAGTAATTGTTACTTTTCGCATGCTAAGCAGCTACCCCTTAGCAGAGCTATTACAGATAACAATCGCTTTCGAGACGTTCTATACAATATGTAAAGAAAACCCTGTCCGACCCATAAGGATAATAAAGGTTAGGTAAACACTTGACCAAATATAATATAAAATTTTACATAATCATCACAGTAACAATAATAATGAATTTTGAAATAATCCTTTTTTCCCGGGTATTAATTCCAATTTCCCCGAAATTTGGTAATTTTTAAAAAACTGACAACACCATTTCTGACGGAGCGAATAGCGATGCGACCACGTGCCGCATGCCCCGCCCCCCTTCACCCGCGCATACATGCGCGGGTGAAGGGGGGCGGGGCTATCGGGTTGCCTACCACACATGCATTAAGTTACCTCGCTTTTTCGATATAATATTTATTTTTTTTAGGGGATTTTTTTTAAAGTTTAGCTCGGCTTTGTAGGCATTATTAGAATCAGTTAACGATACCTAACAATACCTTCACGGATCGGACAGGGTTTTCTTTACATATTGTATTTCTACAACGACTATGAACAGGATTGAAGTAAGCTTTTCGGTAACGGCAATCCAAAACTTGGCTAACTTTTCCATAATCGAATTATTGCTAACAGAAGCTCACTTTATCTCTTCTGTAAATATTATTTTTAACCGACTTTAAAAAAAGGAGGAGGTTCTCGATATTTTTACTTATTTTTTTTCTTTTTTGCATGTTCACCGATTACTCTAGACGGGTAAAAATTTAAGTAAACTAAATTTCGTTGTTTGCCTTTGTCCTTTTCCCAACTATTAACAGCATCTAACAGCAGCACTATAACAGCGTCCAATCTGACTGGATGCATATGAACTTAAACACAAAACTAAACAGTGTAAAAAAATATATTTTTACAAAAAAAAAAGACAATCAGCTTCCAAAAAATACTACAAAGTGAAAAATAACTAATTTCGGAAGTCTTTTATTTTTAGGGTTCCGTAGCCAAATGGCAAAAAAACGGAACCCTTATAGATTCGCCATATCTGTCTGTCCGTCTGTCCGTCCGTATGTCACAGCCATTTATTTCCGAAACTATAAGAGCTATACTGTTGAAACTTGGTAGGTACTGTATTCTGTGAACCGCATTAAGATTTTGATGCAAAAATAAAAATAAAAAAAAATAACGATTACGGGTTCGCCATACTTAGAATTGACACTCAAAAAAAAAAAACCATCAAACTCATCCTTATGGGATATCTATGGATAGGTCTTCAAAAATGATATCGAGGTTTCTAAAATATTTTTTTTCTAAACCGAATAGTTTGCGTAACAGACGCTTCCAAAACTACCAACGAAAATTGTTTTGAACGAGATCTAGTAAGTAGTTTTTTTTTAATACCTCGTAAATCGTAAACCGCTTATTACCGCATAATCTTTCATACAAATAACTTAAACCCTTTAATTTCATAAATCAATGGTACGGAACCCTTTGTGCGTGAGTCCGACACGCACTTGGCCGGTTTTTTATATTCGTTTTTGACACTGACTTCCGAAACAAGTTATTTTTCACTTAAGTTTTTTATAGATTTATCATTACTTGTATACCTACACTGCATTGGACCCGCGTGGTAGATTATGGCATTTATGGTCCATTGCATCTCACTGAGAGGAGCTCTGTGTACCGGAAAAAATTGTACCTCGATTACCTATGAATTTTTTTACAGCATCAAGAAAGATCTAGACGGCAAGCTTACACATCTGGTGTCTGCCCACGTGGAGGGATCCATCAACATAGTGACGCTACTGCTCACTGGTCGAGCTACTCCATATCTTCATAATGGAGTGCTGTATGTTGGTGATGAAGATCATTACGTAAGTCGGTATTATTTTGTTGTTTTTATGTTATTATATCCCTTAACTCTAGGGCAGTGTTTTTCAAACTTTTATATGTCACGACCCCCTAATATCTTAAGATATAGCCTCTTCCCTCAGCTGCTTCTTACTTGAAATTATTATAGTCTGGGTTACGTCCCTTTTGGTTAAACAGAAATACATAATTCCTACAGCTAACAAATGAAATTTCAAATAATAATAATAATAAAATTGAGGAGCGCTTTGGAGGATGCTTTCCGTGAGTACCGCTCTATTCCGCCTGAACTAAGACCACGTTTGCCTCGATTGCCCGTGCATAAAAAAACAAGGCGCTGGTGTGTGCTCTAGACTCTCAGCTGTCTAATTATTTAAAAGACAGCAAATATCTGAATGATACACATTCAATCTTGTACTGTGGAGCTGTTGCGATATGTCGTGTGGCTCATGTCAAATTCCCAGACAGTGACAGAGCCACACGACCAAAATCAGCTGTACCAGCTTGGCAGTGCAGGATTGAACGTCGTATCGGAGAGACTAGAGCACTCATTGGCAAGCTTATTAGCTTCAGGGAGGGCAATACACGCCCTAGAGTGATGCGCTTTGTGAGGCGGGCGTTCTCGGGGACTGATACTAGTACTCGAGACTATTTGTTCCACGTCACAGAGCGCATCGACTTTTTTAAGCAGAAGATTTATGCATGGGCAAACCGTATTCGTCGGTACAAGCGAAGAGTTGAGCGGTATTCTCAGAATCGCAATTTCCAAAGCGATGAAAGGCGGGTCTATAGAGCTTGGGAGCGATCAGACCAAGGTGTCACTGACACGTGCCTACCGGATGATGATGCCACGTGTTCATTCTGGCGCAATATCTGGTCGGTGCCTGTCAGTCACACCGAAGGTAGTTGGACTCGGGTTGTTGAGCGAGCTTGCGATCCAGTACCAGAAATGGGGGCTATTACCATCTGCCCCCAAGATGTAGCTCATGCAGTCCGTCCGTTGCCTAATTGGAAGTCTCCAGGGCCGGATGGGCTGCACAACTTTTGGATCAAATGGTTTACCAGGTCGCACGCTCGCTTGGCATCTCAATTCCAGACTGCTTTAGAGTCTGGTTCGCTACCCCAGTTTCTAACAACTGGAGTAACCCACCTGCTCCATAAATCAGGTAGCACCGCGGAACCCAAAAATTATAGGCCGATCACGTGTTTACCGACGGTCTAATAAAGTTCTTACATCCATTTTGAAATCTAAAATTAACACGCATATTGACAGCAACTCCATCATGTCTGCCTCTCAAAATGGATGTAGGAGCGGGTCCCGCGGTACTAAGGAGCTACTCCTCATTGATATGGCCATTAGCCAACAGGTTCGTCGTTCCCGAAAGGATCTGTCGACATGTTGGATAGATTATAAGAAGGCCTATGACTCAGTGCCACATACATGGCTCATGCGGGTGCTGGAGTTGTATAAAGTGGATGCAACTCTACGCACCTTCCTGATGACGTGTATGAGGACATGGAGGACAGTCCTTCGCTATCCAGGATGTCGAAATATTCAGAGGAATAGCGAACCGATAAGGATTGAGCGAGGTATATTTCAGGGCGATAGTTTGAGTCCACTTTGGTTTTGCTTAGCACTGAATCCTCTAAGCACACTATTGGAGGATTCAGGTCTAGGCTATCGGTTGAGGAGAGGTGGTCAGGTTATATCGCACCTCCTCTACATGGATGAACTGAAACTTTTTGCTCACACCGATTCACAACTGAAGGAGCTACTGAAAATTACTGAAACTTTCAGTAGCTCCATCAGGATGGAATTTGGTGTGGACAAATGTGCGGTCATGCATGTAAAGCGAGGAGAGATTATGGAATCCGTGGGAACCCAACTCACGAGTTCCATAAACCTTAGAGCCCTCTCCGCATCCGAAACCTATAAGTATTTGGGTATGTCGGAAGCGTTGGGTATCAATGTTACTGACATGAAGCAATCGTTGAAGGAACGCTTCTTTGGCCGCCTGAAAAAAGTACTTAATAGTCTTCTATCAGGCGGAAACAAGGTGCGCGCTTTCAACGGTTGGGTCATGCCGGTATTGATGTACTCTTTCGGCATACTCAAATGGACTCAAACCGAACTCGACGCCCTGGGAGAGTCCGTACACTGCTGACTGCAAATCGATTGCATCACCCACGGTCATCGGTTATGAGGCTGTATATCCCGCGAAAATGTGGAGGTCGAGGCTTTTTAAACGCTAAGACACTCCACAATCGTGAGATATGCAGTCTCAGAGAATATTTCCTAACAACCGACGTGGGAATGCATCGAGATGTGGTCGCAGTTGACAAGGGCCTCACTCCGCTCTCCTTGGCAAAAGAGAACTGGCGCAAACCAGTAGTGCTTGACACCAATGATCGCATGGAGGTATGGAAGAGCAAGGAGCTTCACGGACGCTTTTTCAAAGCCCTACACGGGCCTGATGTAGACTTACAAGCGTCCGTGGCCTGGCTACGATTCGGTGACCTTTTTGGGGAAACCGAAGGTTTTGTATGTGCAATTATGGAAGAAGTTATGATGACGAACAATTACCGGAGATTTATTCTGAAAGACGGCACAGTTGACATCTGTCGGGCATGTCACCGGCCTGGGGAATCAATAAGGCATATTATCTCCGGGTGTTCTCGTCTAGCTAACGGAGAGTACTTGCATAGACACAACCTTGTAGCCAGGATCATTCATCAGCAACTTGCTCTTAAATACAACCTTGTGGAATCGGAGGTGCCGTACTACAGGTATACGCCCGACCCAGTTCTCGAAAATGACCATATCACATTGTACTGGGATCGATCCATCATCACTGACAGGACTATTGTTGCCAATAAGCCTGATATAGTGCTGGTGGATCGATCAGAGCGGCGTGCAATGATTGTTGACATAACCATCCCACATGATGAGAACCTCGTGAAAGCTGAGAAAGATAAACAAGTCAAGTATCTTGACTTGGCTCACGAGGTTATCGACATGTGGGAAGTGGATTCAGCAATCATTGTACCGATAGTCGTGACAGCCAATGGCTTAATAGCCAAGAGCCTCGACCAACACCTCAGGAGGCTCTCGTTAGGCAGCTGGATCAAGGGCTTGATTCAGAAAGCGGTACTGCTGGACACGGCTCGCATCGTCAGGAAGTTCCTCTCTCTGGAGCCCTGACCGCCGGTAGCTTGGACCCTGTTCCCGATACCGGTGGGCTACTATTTTTTATATTTTTAAATGTTTTTTATATATATATTTGTTATGTAGGAATATTTAAAAATATAATTTATAAGTGTATTTATTGAAATAAAGGAGATAATAATAAATAAAAATAATAAAAATTCTTTATTCATACAGTAACCTTTGACTTTGAAACTAGGATACATAGGTGGTTGGTTAATAATACAACCCTGACTCCTAAACTAGTTGATCCTGTGACTTAGGAGTCAGTGTTCTGCTGATACTGTCATACCAAAAACCTTGTGTAGTGTTCTGACATTACAAAAATAGTTATGTACCTTACAGGTTACAAAATAGGTATCTCAGTATGTTAATGTAGTTAATGTAGATGTTAGAATGACAGGATATGTATATGAGGGTGTAATGTGTGTGTGTGTGTGGGGGGTAGAACTGTGTGAGTGGTGGTGTTTGGTGTTTAGGTGAGAGTATTTTAAATTGTTTGAGATTGTGTTGAGTATGTGTTGCTGAAATGTTCCATATGAGGTGAGGTGACTACTGCTGGTGATGTAGTATTTCTTCTGTTTGTATGTAATCTTGATCGAGTAGCCAACTTTGAACCTTGCATTTAGCTTCATGCTGATTTAGCCCAGCTATCCGAATGGCTTTACATACATTTTTGTAAATTATGGTGCTATGAACATCAAACTCGCGCCTGGCGAATGCTATTTTGTGGCGTACAGACGGGTATACATTTTTTGTTGTGCGCTTAGCGGGATCGTGTGGGGGAATCACCTTGTGTTTTCTGTGAGAGTGGCATCGGTCCTACGAGCAATGTGTCCAGCCCACTGCCACTTTAGTGTTGCAATTCTTCGGGCTATGTCAGTTACTTTCGTTCTTCTACGGATCTCCTTATTCCTGATTCGATCGCGCAGTGAAAACCCAAGCATAGTCCTTTCCATTGCCCTTTGAGTGACTTTGAGCCTTCTTATAAGGCCCATTATTAGCGACCAAGTCTCAGTTCCATAAGTCATCACTGGCAACACACACTGGTCGAAGACTTTTGTCTTGAGACACTGCGGTATTTCGGACGAGAAGATTTTAAGTAGCTTCCCGAAAGCAGCCCAGCCGAGTTGAATTCGACGATTGACCTCTTTCTCGAAGTTGGACCTTCCTAACTGGATAGTATGTCCCAGGTACACTTAACTGTCAACAACTTCGAGAACAGAGTCTCCAATCTTTATAGGAGTCGGTACAAAATGGGCATTAGACATGACTTTCGTTTTGTCCATGTTCATTTTAAGACTGACTCGCTCGGAGGCTCTACTGAGGTCTTCGAGCATTGTACTCAGGTCCTCCGCGGTCTCAGCCATGACTACGATATCATCAGCAAAACGAAGGTGTGTCATGTACTCGCCATTGATGTTGATGCCCAGTCCTTTCCAGTCCAGAACCTTCAAGACATCCTCCAATGCAGCGGTGAACAGTTTCGGGGAGATAACATCTCCCTGTCTGACACCACGCTGCAGAGGTATTGGTTTCGAGGTCTGGTCCTGTATTCGGACTGACATGGTAGCGTTTTCGTACAAACCCTTCAGTGCTTCAATATACCGATAGTCTACTTGGCACCGCTGGAGAGACTGCAGTACAGCCCAGGTCTCGATCGAATCAAAGGCTTTTTCGTAGTCTACAAACGCCAAGCAAAGAGGTAGGTTATACTTTTCGGTCTTCTGTATAACCTGCCGCAGCGTATGTATGTGGTCTACTGTGCTAAAGCCTTTTCGGGAACCGGCTTGTTCGGGAGGCTGAAAGTCGTCAAACCTGCAGGCGAGACGATTCGTGAGGACTCTCGAAATCAACTTATAGACATGACTCAGAAGTGAGATGGGTCTGTAGGTTTTCAAAAGAGTATTGTCACCCTTTTTGAAAAAGAGTACCACCACACTTCTGTTCCATGCCTGTGGAGTTTTTCCCTCGACTATGACGGAATTAAATAACTTCTGAAGGGCCCTAAGGATCGGTTCACCACCCGCCTTCAGTAGCTCAGCCGTTATTCGGTCATCGCCCGGCGCCTTCTTGTTCTTAAGCTGTTTAAGAGCCAATCGAATCTCCTAATAGGAATAGGCTGACATCCGGGATATCTTCGGTGTAATGTCGGGTTAATCTTGCTCTAGGGTCTTCAGCAAGATTTAATGCGGATGATGGATGATGCGGAGGATGGAGATTTAATGAATATTTTTATCTATAAAACTTATTTAACTATAAGTTGACAAAGTTTTCGTATTGGATAAAATTTAAGCCTGTATACCTTTTCGATCTCCAAATAATACGCATAAAACGTGTATCATTTGGAAATTCTCAATAAATAAACTAACTCGATAAATATGTTTCAGGCTATGCCGCAATTTGGAACATTGGCTCGTAGTCAGGTGGGTCTGCTAGTGTGGTATGGTGGCGAAGAGAACTCGAAGAACAACATCAATAAGCAGTATCCTGGATCCAGGTTGAAGACACCAGCCTTGCCGATATGGGTTAGTGTAGAAAATGTTTTAATCTTTCTAGTTATAAATAACATGGAATACCACCACACAGCGCTCCAAAGCACGGATTACTAACGTTATTGAAAAAGCCGCTAAACAGAACTGGGTCTGTGCTACAATTATTAAGCATACAATTTTAACCAACGGAAAACTTAGACGAGCTTAACAGTGGCCTGACGTAGATAGCAGTCAACGATTGAAGTATTATGATACCCAAATTTTTAATCACGTCTAGTCTAGTCTATAGCGTATCATTTTTTTTTTTTATAATTATATACTAGTGCTTGACCGCAATCCCACCTGATGGTAAGCAGTGAAGCGATCGTCGATGGTAAAGCAGTCACTCTAGCCTTGAAGACACTTAAATACAATCAGATTGAAACACCGCCGTTGGTAAATTGTTCCAGTCCTTTGATATACGCGGTATAAAAGACGAAGCGAAACGCTTCGTCCGGATCGTAGCGGTGTCAATACCGTAAGGGTGGATACTCGCCTTAAGATGGGCCGTCCGATGATGGAACGGAGATGGGGGAATTATGTCATGCAATTGCATGCACACTCTCCTAAATGCATCTTATAGAACAACGAACAGGCTAGCTACTCTTAGCCTGTGCTCCAAGCTTTGTTCAACCGTTCAGACCATTTTGTTCAAATCTGACTCACTAATTAGCCTCTTCGCACGCCTCTGTATTGAGTCCAAAGGTGCCAGTTGGATTAAAGTAATATTTATCTTCTTTATTTTAATAGAAAGAAGGTGTACTAATCTTTTTATATTATCGCCTTGTTACATAAATTCTTTGTCATTTTATTTCAGGTCACAAGCTGCTCTGGGCACTATGGGGTCCTCTTCAACACCAATCGTGAACTGCTCCGAAATTATCATGCTGAGCGAAGGTACTACTGGAACTTACCCATATCAGTTTCCTACAAAGCCTTAAATTCGATACACCCACAAAAAGATTGCCCCGGTTATATAAAAACCTTACGCAATTACTCTATTTCAAAAGTTTAAATTCCTGTATTGAAAATTATACCTTATAGCTCTCTGTTTTAGATTCGATATCCACTACTACACTTGTGGCGGTTGCAACGTTTTGCTGAATGTGGACACCCGAGCCCACGATGACGTATTTGGGACGCTGCGTAGTGACGACATCAATGCTACGCCACTTGAGAAATTGATACATACCAAGTACGATAAAGCTGTTTACATTACGGGTTATAAGTTATATTGATACATTAAAGCTAAACTGAGTAAGTATACAACATATAATATAATTAACGCAAACCCTCAAACAACCCAATTAGAAAATTATGTGATTATAACATAATAACGTAATACATATACGGAATTTTTTAATTTAACATGTGTATACATTGTTATTTATTAAATTAGTCATAGGTACCAATTCCTGGAGAACGAAGACGTTGATGTTCTTGGAATAAGGTTTATTGTTCTTTGTTTTGTATTGAATGATTAAAATTTTAATGTCTGGACTTGGAAAAGACGATGATCCCTGAGGTTGGCTTTTTCTTCTCAGAGGTAGTCAGTTAGGAAATGCCGGCTACCTCTAATTTAAAAATATATGACGTATATAAGTGATCAGTGATCTGCTTAATAAACGATTTCATTTCATATCATTTGTATGAATACAAGTAAAACTGCGATTTTAAAAGTCTGTACAAAACAATGGGGTTAATATGACAATAATTTCCGTTGTTTTAATAACTTTTGGAATAAAACATTACCTATTTAAAAAATTATATAAAGCGATTTAGTAAACGTTTCTCAACAAACTATTTTCAGGAAGTGCGCTAGTTAATTTACATGTTGTATATTATGTAAAAGATTAAAGGCAAAACAAAAAAGTACGAAAATGTATGTATTGTAGCACATACGTGTCTTCCTGTAATGCTAAGCTCTGTGTAGATATTTTTTTTTAATATACGTACAAATCACACAGATTGAGCTAGCCCCAAAGTAAGTTCGAGACTTGTGTTATGGGATACTAACTCAACGATACTATATTTATAATAAAATAAACTAGCTACCCGCCCCGACTTCGCACCGCAGCTCCGCTCGCGTGGATATCTGTTGCCGCTGCAGAACACCTACCTAGGAAAGACACGGACAGCAAAATGATTCCCAGGTCAATTCACAGACACTGACACTAACATCAACGACGCAGTCATTATTCGCAGGCTGCACAGATTGTCTTTATGAGGATGTTATGAAAATATTTAAATACTAAGTTTTCACATTCGCGAATTAAATTTCTTAAGGTCAGTGCGATGATTGACCGCATGGATAACTGGTCTGTATCCGAAATAATATATAATTGTAAGAATTGTGGATTTTGGCCTGATTGTGGTAAAACTTCCAATGAGATGATACTCCTGACCTTCAATTTTAAAAGTGGGCATAAAATTAGGTACCTACCCTGATTTCTTTACAGCCAAAAAAGACTATTGTATTTACGTATATTTGTTAAAAAATGCTCAGATAATGGATGGTTATTAGTTCGTTCATTAGGATCTAATGAACCTTAGAAATTGTACCCCTTAGACCCTTGAGAAATTGCGGGAATCCTTAAAATTTTATAGGCAATTCTGACGTTTTTTCTATTTTCACGACTAAAAAGAGTAAAAAACAATTTTACATAAAAAATATAAAGGGTGTATCTGACATCGACGCACAAACGAGTACCATGGATCCAGTACATGATTCTGAACCCCCCAGTGGTGGAATTTTTCGTCGGCTTTTTTATGATTTAAAAAAAATAATTGTAGTTTTTTTTTTTTACTTCAGACCATTCACAATTGCTATACTTTTATAACCCAATAAGATTTTAAAGTAAAAATTAAATAATTCGCTAATTACATAAAAAAAGCCCAATGAAAACAAAACCCGAAAAACGATCTTATCAGCTGATTTAATAGAGTTCACATCAGGGATCAATGTCATACCTACAAACTCGCACGGCGGCACGCTTGCAACATTCAAAAGCCGAGCCGACACTTTATTTTAAACACTGTGTATTCTGTAACCGTTCATTAACGACATAAATGACTATCATAATTTTATTAGTGGCATGCGGTCTAGCCTTTTCGCGAAGTTTGCGATTGATGTTTACGATGTCAGATACACCCTGTATATACAATATGTAAAGAAAACCCTGTCCGACCCAAAAGGATATTATAGGTTAGGTAAACACTTGACCAAATATAATATAAAATTTTACATAATGATCATAGTAACAATACTAATGAATTTTGAAATAATCCTTTTTTCCGGGGAATTCATTCCAATTTCCCCGAACTTTGGTAATTTTTAAAAAAGTGACAACACCGGTATTATTGTAAGCGAATAGCGACGCGACCACGTCACAGGTGCCGCGTGCCCTGCCCCCCACCGCCCGCGAATGGGGTTGCTTACCGCACATGTGTTAAGTTACCTCTTTTTGCGAAATAATATTTATTTTTTTATAGTTAATATTTATTCAGGGGATTTTTTTTTTAAGTTTTGCCTGTCTTTGCGGGCATTATTAGAATCAGTTATCGATACCTAATAACACCTTCACGGATCGGACAGGGTTTTCTTTACATATTGTATACAAAAACCAAGGCCACCATAACCATGACTTTCGAAATTAGTTATTTTTCACTTTACATTGTTGTTTTGGAAGTCGGCTGTTTTTTTTTTAAGATAATTATGGGCACTCAACCCCAAAAAGCCAAGTCACTTCGCAACATTATTCATGCATCGGTGTTCTTACATTAAACTCTGTCTTCAAGCACTTGTATAATAAACATCGTGCATTTATCGTCTGACGAGTATTTATACCATGACGAGAACGTCATAAAGTACTCTCAAGTCTAGGTTTATTTAACAACCCTTGTATGCGCGTTTCCTGAGAGTAAGCAGTTCTGTTTATGTTTGCTTTGAGTGCATGAGTGTTTGTCATTTATGAGTAGATGGAGTAGACTGGAGCCGATTGAATATTAGAATATGGGTCGGGAACTGGCTTCCTGTATAGGACTGGCCATCTCTTTGCAGCCATGGCCTCCGGTTACAGCTACCAGTCTTACCGGTGAGACTGTGAGATTTAACAGCAACTATTCCGATTTCACCGGCAAGACCTGAGGTTTAACAGCAACTTTACCGATTTCACCGGTAAAACCTTAGATTTTATTTATTTGATTTTATAATTATGAACAAGTGCTTGACCGTAGTCCCACCTGATGGCAAGCAGTGATGCAATAGTTGATTGCAAAGCGCGTTTGGTTATTAAGAACTTATTCAGTAAGAAAAAAACTGAGTGTATAGGAAGGAAGAGGTCAGTTAAGAGAGGTAATGCAATGTTAAACACAACAACACGACCAACGATGGTGAGCCAGAGGGAGATTGATCTGGAGACCCTTCACGACCAAATGCCCGACACAACATCATTTGGCGCATCGTACCAGCACACATCGTAACACACCAGCTCAGACCCGTCCTCCGTACGGCTACAACAGACTACATGTCGGAACACGGTGAATCGCTTGGCGGCAAGACTTTGTTTGGTGGGGGGTAACTTCTGGCGGGAGCCGATGTTATGGCCTACCATCGACAGCAGCCATACCGGTTTCGTCGGTGAGATCTTAGATTTACCAACAATAATAACCTAGTTATCTAATCAAAAAACCAAACTATGCTTGTGTGCATTTTCACCAACGAATATCAATAGGATAAATGAATATTAACTACAATGATCAAACAACAAATGAAGTAAATAATAGTTATTTGTTATACAAGAGTGCAAAGTTGCTTTTTAACCGCGTGTTCAATCTTGATGACCGAGCAAGCGAAGGATTCTAAAATTGAATCACGAGCGCAGCGAGTGATTGAAAATTAGAATCCTGAGCGTTAGCGAGGGAATCAAAAGGACATGAGGTGAAAAATCTTTGCACTCGAGTGCAACACGTAACTTTTCATTCCACCTCAGCGAGGAAATGACTAAATGCAATAAAAAAATGTTTACAATCACAAGATAGGTACACTTTTATTTCAGTTTAGGTATTAATTACTACATTATGACAGGTAAGTATTACAGAATAATCTTTAAATTATAATAAAATAATACTAAAGTATAATTAAGAAAATTTGAAAGTAACGTTGCAACAGTTATTTAAATTGAGTGCAATATTTTTGTTTGGTACTGTAATATTGGTGTTAATCACTTGTGTACTGTTTTTCGGTAAACTGTCTGTCATACTTAATAGTTGTACCGATTCATCGGATTCCCTTGGCGTGAATGTTGGAGAGAGAGAGGGAGATGGTTAGGTGTTTCATAACGGCTTATTTTTGATGTAGAAGGGCCAGTCCAAGTTTCCGATTGAGGCTCTTTCAGTGTAATGGCTCCTACGATGCCTTCACATATTTTAGACTTATTTTGGATGGAATCCTCTATGTATCCCTCTACAACTGCATTGGTCTTCCAGCCTCCGTGGCGCTTAAGGGACAGGAGATCAGCTCCGGAATCAGCCAAAAGTGTGGCTGAAGTTCGTCGGAAACAATGACCCGTGTACAACAGGGGTTCTGGAAGTTCAAGAAATGTTGCTATTTCTCGTGGGATACTGCCAATTTTATTAGTACCCATAGGCTGTCTAACACACTTTCCATTGCGATACTGTAGAAAAAAACGATTGATTGGAGTGTTAGGCGGCCGTAAGGCTTGATATTTCTCAACAATCGTTACGTATTCCTTGCGAATGACAAAGTTGCGGTCTCTTTTTGTCTTTGTATTAGGTAAATTAATTAATAGTAAGTCATCTGAATGTTTCTCAATGTTTTTGACATTAAGTTGTGTTAGTTCATTAGTTCGACATGCTCCGTTTATTCCAATAATAAGAACAACCTGCAATGTAAAGAGTATTGTAGTAGATAAATGAATAAAATTTATATTAACGCATAATTATGCCTATCAACATTTACTAAGTATACTATTTAATTGAGATTAATATATGTACTTAAGTAGATACTGAATGTGCAACTGACTTACTTTTGCCGCCAAATATACGGAATCGGGTGCTTCGTTAAGAAACTTTTCAATATCAGATACTGTGAAAACCTTCGATTTTTTTGGATGATGACCAGATGAGGCTCTTTTTAAAAATGCTACTAATTTAGGATAGGTATCGATATGTATGTCTTTTTTCATCTTTATTGTTGCTTTTAGCATCGAATACGTACTCCATAGAGTGCTTGCTTTCTTGTTCTCGGATAATTCTATAAAATATGCCAGCAAAACGTTTTCTGAGAAAGTTTTGGCTCCTTTTGCTAGTCGCCACGTGTTGAACATATCGTACTGTTTTAAATACTTCTCGCGTGATTGTTGAGGTAGAAAGCTCATTTGCGCATTATTAACAGTTTCAGTCAATTCTGTTGGCGTCAAACAAACTTCCTCGTCGCTAGAATCACTCATTTTAGTTTTTCACTTGTTTTCAAGTTTCTTTTTTTTAATATAAGGTTTAACAATGACGTGAAAAAATGCCGCGTAAAGAACCGCGTACAAAGAAAATTGAAAAAAGAACACCAAGAAGGTTCCGAGTCTGAGTTTTTAACAAATTAAAAAAAAGTTGTATGATATATTCGGCACCATAGAGGTAACAGTAAATAGGCTTAATGTTTTTTTTTAATTTACAAACTTACTGCACACGATGTTCTAATTTCAATTTACTTTATCCTCTAGAGAATAAAAACGGCTTTTCCAGTCAGATATTGAAGATTAAAAATACTCTTTCCGAGATGGTGGGATGAAAAAGCTCTTTCTCTCTCATCTCTTTTCTTATCATAATATTTATGTATTTTGTTTGCTCCTGTATAATAATAATAATAACTTTATTCAATATTAATATTAAGAGACAACCATATAAATAATAATAAAAAATAAAAATAAAACATAAGTATTTGAGGTTACATAATGTGAAGTCATACATTGTAAAATTGTTATAGATTGTGAAATTGTTCTGGTTGTCTTCCAACTGAGTCGCCCTATCCCCTCGTACTAGTATATAACTGTATCACGAGCGGATAGTATCCTCAACCAAAAAACAACAGATACCCACAAGTTAAAAGTTATATAGTCATGATTACAGGGTATAACATATTACGATATTACCTAGATTAATACTATTAAACCATAACACATTACATTTACATTCCTTAAATGATAAATTGAAATTAGATTGAAATTGAGTTGAATTAAATTAATTGAAATAGTTGAGGAATTTTTGGATATGGGTATAGGTACATTTATATAGTCCATAAATCATCTGTTGCATATGTTATATGTTCATGTGTGTTGTATATTTTATGTATATTTTTGTATGTGTGTGTATGATGTACTTATATTAATTTGATTTAAATATTTACAAGGAGCCTAGTCTTATCGGCCGCGACTTACAATTTGTAGGTTGCAGGTTCGAACTCCATTATAATGTCTAGCGCCATCAGATTTTTTGCAAATTATTTCATTACAACTGCTCTCAAAAACGGCGAGGTAAAACATCTTGAGGAAATCGGCATTTCCAATAGGTAAATCTTCAAAGGCACGTGGCATCTACCAACCTGCACTGGGCCAGCGTGGTAGATTACGTCTCACTCCCCCTCACCGAGAGGAGGCCTGTGTTTCAACAGAGGGAACATTATAGGCTGATTATGTAGGTATATGTTTATTGAACAAATATGATACACTTTACGAATATAATTAATAATAATAAAAAGTAAAAAAACTAAAACCCAACTACGACAAAAAAACGACGCTGAAAAAGTATAAAACAAGATTTTCAGAATACTGAACTGAACAAAGTTGCTAATGTAGTTGCAAGTAAATGGACACAGTAAACTCTACCAAGATGCCTTCGTTGTAAATTAACAATAATGTCATACAATACTATTCTGAAGTATGTAATATTCAGCATGTAGAGATAAATTTTCAGGTTTGGAAAGGCGTAGTCACACATTGTCAAGGTGCTACGGTAGGTAGGTATATGTAACGTGTGACTACGCCTTTCCAAACCTGAAAATTTATCTCTACATGGTGAATATTACATACTTCAGAATAGTATTGTATGACATTATTGTTAATTTACAACGAAGGCATCTTGGTAGAGTTTACTGTGTCCATTTACTTGCAACTACATTTGCAACTTTGTTCAGTTCAGTATTCTGAAAATCTTGTTTTATACCTTTTCAGCGTCGTTTTTTTGTCGTAGTTGGGTTTTAGTTTTTTTTACTTTTTATAATTATTTGTACTCTTTTGGTGTTAAAGTGTATTTGTGGCGCATAATATTAACAAAAGTTAAATTGATGAACTAAAAACTAGGTACTTGACATATTACATCTACACGCACATATAACAACATAAGCCCGAAGGCATATAGTGCAGAGGACATTTTTATGGCAGTTTTAGCCAGTTATCAAACTGTTTCCGCCTTCACCGCGTGGAATTACTCCCAGCTTATGTCGTTTTCATTAGTGCATTACATATTCTATTAATGTTCACACTGCTCTACATTGCTTAAAGCGATTCACAGTTCCCGTGATCTGCGCTTTCCTCTTATCGCTCATATTTAACATCATTAAAGCATTCTTGTAATTATGTACAAGCATAAAGTACTCGTGAAGCTCTTTCACGTGATACCAAACACGGTAGCATCATCAACCTTTTATCGTCGCACTTAGCCGGTTTTTTTTTAATGTTGCTCCATTTAGGAATTTCTCCTGTGTCGTGGATGCGTTTAACAAACATATAACGCACATCTCGGTCCAAACACAGTATATTTATTTTAATTTAATATTAACATAGAATTTTTTGTCCGCTAGAGGGCGCTATACTAAATATGGTGACAAGCTTTATAGCTCATAACTAACAGAATATATAGGCCCTTCTAATGGTACTGCAGTGGTCTTATTCTGATAAGTAGTAAAGAAGCTATGAACGAAAAGATGTGAATTATATGCAACCAGCCTATGAGTACAGGTAAAGTCACAGGCAAATACTAGCAACATATATATATTCAAAATGTACAAGTAAAGCGCTTTCAAATGATACCAAACACTCTGTATGTTTTGTTCGCTAGAGGGCGTCACATTAGATTTTGTGAAACCCCATATAGCCTATAACCAGCGGACAATTAAGACGCTTCTAATGATATATCATTTGTCGAATTCTGATAAGTAGTTTCGAAGTTACGAGGGAACAGATGAACATATATACATACATACATAGCCTGTTAAAATCATAACCCTCCTTTTGCTTTGCCGTAGTCGGGTAAAAGTACACTGGAGACTACCTACATTGTTTGTCTCTCCTTCCCTTGGTATTCCATCCAAAGGTTGTCTGTAAAAGATCGCTCTTAGCGATAAGACCACCCATTGTGCCACCCTTTGTAAAATCCTTATATTTATGTTTTGTAATAAGCTCACATGGTGTACATAATAAAAAGTATTCTATTTTATTCCATAGTAAAAGGTCTAGCAGTAAGTCGGTTTAATTTCTTTTCTATTCTCTTTTTTTTTGTTTTTCTCTTTTCATTAGAGGTCAGATAGGCAGTCCATGCAAAATTCTGGTATTCAGCTGAATCCGGTTAGACTTGAAGCTGACTCCAACACAGTTAGGAAAAGGCTAGGCAAATGATGATTAATACAGTATCCGATTAGGTTCCTCGTACTATTTAATCGTAAATTAAGATTTATTAAATACTTACTTTTTGTTACAGATGGCAGGATGCAAAGGTTACTTGGACAGGATCTGCGCCATACATCGGGGAGCCGGCGAAGTAAAATATAATATAAGCCCTGGCATTTTAGTCGCCTTAAAATACAGTCCACTTCTTGTACTCAAAAACTACTAAACAAAAGTAATCCAAAATAAATGTTTTTATAATAGTTTAAGAAACATCAAATAGGTATTATTAGTTTTTGAGCTGTCGCCGCTTCGTTTCGCGTGCCCTTGGAAAGCAAGACTCGGACTGCGTTCGCATATAGGGTGTTTTAAATATGTATCATTATAGAACATGATATTTATTTTATTTGCCCCACACTAGGAATTTCTCCTCTATCTTGGGTGCGTTTTCAAACATATAAAATTACATACACAAAAAGCCAGACCAGGAACAACTAATTGTAGGTCATACAAATTTTTTCTTCATCCGGGAATCGAACCCGCGACACGCAGCGCAGCAGACGATCGATCAGTCACTACCTCAATATTTAGTAGAAAATATCGAAGTTTAACCAAAATCAGCAGTTAGACTGGTAAAGCGGATCCCAGGCTCCAAAGTTGAAAAAGCTTTGGATGCGACTGGGATTAACACTGAGATGATGAGCAGTCATTGGGTAGACGAAGTGGGCTGACTTTGTAAGATGACTAATTATAATATTCCACGGTATATAACTATGTACGTAGTAGCTTGGTAGTGTTCTGTGCCTTTCTCAGCAATAGTTGTTCAAAATGCTTCAATAACTTTGCAGTTACTAAATACAGAAACCAAAAGGTATCCGAAAGTGTAAATTTTTTTCAATCAACCTTTAACCTTAATGTTGTAGTGATAAATTAGGAAATCTGTTAAGGAAATTTGACAGACTGTCTTAGCTTGATATGTACAAAAATGTTAAAACTGCATTGTATTATTTTCTCTGTTGTTGTGTACTTTCATTAGAGGAATCATGCGTGACATCCACGCTAAACGGATATCGCCTCCTTGCACTGGCAAAAAAAACATCAACCTGTGCCAAGGCCCTTCAAAGTCAAAAGTCATTTATTCAAATTACGCTAAGAATCAGGACTTTTAGAACGTCAAAAGCACATAAGAGAGACTCCATAATGCTCGTCCTTTATACTTAATAGTGCTTTCACTTGGTACGTGCAAAATATACTTAAATGCTTACTGGAAATTTATTTTATGCACCTATAGGTTTTAACTAAAAGAAAATTTAATAGTCCTGTTATAAAACTGTTTCAACTATTTTTTTATTTACTCTGTTGTATTTGTTCTAATTAATTTACAAATATAACTTTAGTCTAAGACTAAAAATTAAGAATAATATTTATGATCGTACAACCTATCATTATAAATCCACCAATACGACTATACTTTGCATATATACCTACCAATAAATATCATAAAATGAAAATCGTAATTTTATTTTCCCTTAAATAATTATAATTATCATAATTTCAGATATCCCCAGGTAAAGTTACCTGAAATAAATCCTTGATAAGCCTGCTCCTTACGGCTCTCTTGAGACGTTATGGGATGGCATAATTTTAGACGGTATTCCAGCGAACCATGCTACGCCTTAGGGAAATTGCTTACAGCATCCCTCTTCACAGTTTATCAAAAAAAGGCCATTGAAGTCAGTGAGTATGGAAACAAATTAAACTATTATATTTAGAAGAAGATATAGGTATCCTTAGGGAGTCTCTTCCATACCATCAACAATATATATAGGAATTGTATTCATTTTGTTTTAAAGTTAACTAGAGATGCAATCGTTGAACGTAAAGAGAACTAGTTTATTAAGAGCTTTATTCACTCTAGCCTTGAACACACTTAAATTGTAATCATCAATCTTCAGATAACTTTTATCTTATGAATGAATGAATATGTCAAACTGCCAATTAAGTAGCTAAAAGTCATGTGATGATTCAAAGAATTGATGAAATCAAATCTAAAAATAGGCTCTTGTAAAATGATACATTTTTCCTAGAAATCATTTTCCAGATTATACGTAAAAGCAGCTCTTCAAATTTTAAAGATACCAAAACTGTGCCAGATTTTTAAGTAGAAAGTTAAGTCAAATTAAAAAAAAAAACTTTACCATACCAGACATGTTTTTTTAGCTAATCACTATGATTTACTTCTAAATTCTTAAGTTTAATATTTAAAAAAAAAATATCATCTCATCCAATCATACTAAAATATAAAGCCAAAAAATATAATAACCTTGAAAAGCTTCTATCGTAAAATCTCAGAGGCCCAGTTTCCCAAATCAATCTGGATTTAACGATATAAGTTCGTTGTTCGATCGTTATGGGTTTTGATAGATGGCTCCCATGACAAATCCACTAATAAAAGTAATTTATCACTCGCCTGTCATCCACAGAGGTGTCATGTCGTCTTTGAAGGATACGTTCTTTATTTTATCTGCAGGTGAGGTTATCCTATGCAGTCTTGTTTGCCAAATATGTCGCTCCCTTAGTAATGGCCATTTTAAGACATGTGTTCGACAGGATGTTGGAAAATGTGCCTCTGGGTTCCTTGAGAAATCTCCACTACCAGCATGACGGTGCACCTGCACATTTTCATCGGCAAGTCAGAGCTATGCTGGATGAGGAGTTTTTGGGGCGATGGATTGGCCGTGGAGGACCAGTAGCATGGCCCGCGCGCTCGCCAGATCTTACACCTCTGGACTTTTATCTTTGGGGGGAAATGAAGCGACGGGTGTATGCCACTGAATTCCATAATACGTCGGAACTGAAAAGGCGAATTCGTAGTGCATTTAGAGACATAAAAAACGACACTGTTGTTCTTCCTAGAGTGCGTGGCCGTAAATGGATCCCATTTTGAACATCTTTTGAGATTAATGTAAGTACTTGTACATAATTCAATCAGTGTAGACATTTAATCAGTGTTTTAAATTTAGCAAGTAATTTTTAATGAAACTGTAAATAATGTGATTAACTTTTAAATACGCCAAAAATACCTACCCCGTTGTTTGTTTTTTATTTCTTTATTGTTAAATCTAACTTAAATTTCGACTCGTCACGCAACACAAGGTAGGTATTTTCGCCTGTCCTAAGCCAGGAAAAGTATGAAGGAAAGTTACATCACAGGTTTGTATTGTGTTTTTATTGGAACGTAGTTAGTTAAAACTTATAAAGTACGACGAACTGCCAGTGCAGGTCAGCGCTCTTTGCTCTGATTACGTAACTCGGGCGCATTGTGTCTATGAATTTACGGCCAGCCTCGGACAGAAACTTTTTAAAATTTTTGAAAGAAAAATGGTTTATTTATTTATAAATTCAGATAAACATTTTTATAATTAAGCAAACTACCTATAGTTTTAGTGTCAAGGGTTTTTAGTCTTCCAGGCTGTATATTAGTACATCTGTAAAAAAAAAAAGTATAACGGAGTTTATTACATATCCTAATATTTATCAGCTTAGTGTAGTACCGCTATATATAAGACCAGCGGTGGTCCAGTGGTACCGGCTGCGATTCATAAATTGTAGGTCGTCGTAGGTTCAACGAACCCCGTCAGGCGCTTTACTTTGTGTAAATAATTTCTTCACCACTGCTCTCAAAACGGTAAAGGAAAACATCGTGAGGAAACTGGCATGTCCTAGAGGCAAAACTTCGAAGACATGTGACATCTACCAACTCGCACTGGGCTCGCGTGGTAGGTTACGGACCACTTCCTCTAACCGAAAGGAGGCCTGTGTTCCAGGAATGGGAACATTATACAATATGTAAAGAAAACCCTGTCCGACCCATAAGGATAATAAAGGTTAGTTAGGTAAACACTTGACCAAATATAATATAAAATACATAATCATCATAGTAACAATACTAATGAATTTTGAAATAATGCTTTTTTCCCGGGAATTAATTCCAATTTCTCCGATATTTGGTAATTTTTAAAAAAGTGACAACACCGGTAATATTATAAGCGAATAGCGACGCGACCACGTCACAGGTGCCGCGTGCCCTGCCCCCCCGCCGCCCGCGGATGGGGTTGCTTATCGCACATGTATTAAGTTACCTTTTTTTTGCCAAATAATATTTTTTTTTGGGTATTTTTTTTTTAAGTTTAGCCTGTCTGTTCAAGACATAATTAATTGTAAAGTTGTCGGCGCGCTCGATAGATGGCGTTGGCGTCGATTTAGAAGTCGCTATGGTTTCGTTACCGCGTGTAGTATATAAGTTAAGTTTTTTTTTTAATAAATGAGATAGTTCAAATGGAGATAGTTCAAATGAGAGATAGTTCGAGAGAGATCGAGAGATCGAGTGAAAGAGATCGAGCTATCGAGAGCAATCAGATCAGTACACAGTGGTTTTATTTACAACCCTCACTAGTGTACCAACAGGTCAACCTACCTAAATACCATCGGGGTATTTAACATTGGTCCTACGAGCCGGGTCTCTTGGACAGTTTTTGTTTTCGTCCCGTGTACTTGCAGTGGATCGCTGCTGAAAGGTACACGACCAGCTTCGCCCAGCGTTGCCCAGCGTTGGCGGAGACTAGTTCAACGGGTGGCCACTGAGGGCGCCACTCAGTTCAACACATCACTGGAGGACAGCAAGGTGACGCAGCCACAGCCATCACACGACGTCACAGGTGACATCACCGCACAGTTCAGATTGCGGCCACAGAGGGCGCCACTTGCAGGTTGAAAACGGTGTTTGTGTGAAGTGCAATTTTGTGAGTACATTTTATATATTTATCTTGTCCACGAATTGGACAAACAGTTCGAGTCAACAATTTTGAACTCTATTTCAAGAAGAAATTTAACTTAGGCAATAGTGAAGAAGTTTGGACTTAGAAAATTATTTCGTAATTTTGGACTTGTAAAATTTTAAGAACATTTTTAAACTTAGAAAACTTTTAGTATATAACCAATTTGTGTGCATGTTAGTATTAGGACTTAGAATATTTTATAGAAAACGGAGGAACGGGGAACCTATGCCCGATTTCCACCAGATTTTATTTCTAACTTAAAAACTTGTAAAAATTTAAATAGTGATTTGAGACTTGTATTATTTTGTTCGATGAAATTTATAACTTAGAAAATTTTGTTCAATTGTTATGTTCACCTATAAGTTTTGTTTGCAGCACTCAGAAATCTAGCATTTAGTTATCTTTTTGAGAAAGTAGTTATATTATCAACAACTTAAAACATATTTTTTACATTTTATAGTACATAAATTGATCATAATAATGGAAGGGTTAATTAACGTTTTAAAAGATCAACAGAATGTTATCACAAAAGGATTGACAAATTTTAAGAAATGTAATAAAGATAGATTAACACTAGAATACATAGAAACAAAGCAAGAACTATTGGAAAAGGATTGGGCATTGTTTAAAGAAAATAATACTAAATTATATGAACATTACAAAGCAGAAGATATAGTACAGAAAGTTGTTGATATCTACGATGCGACAGAAGACACGTATGTAATTTATAAAAGTTTGATAAAAACAGCTCTGAATAAAATTCGGTTAGCTAAGAATTCTGTACAGCAAACCGATAATACTTCAACTAGCATAAATAAAATAAGTGGTTCTTTTGTTAAGTTGCCCAAAATATCTATTCCAATATTCTCGGGAAAATATGATGAATGGACAACATTCCATGATCTTTTTACATCTTTAGTACACAAAAATGATACTTTAGATAACGTACAAAGGCTTCATTATTTAAAAGGACACCTTTCTGGCGAAGCAGAACAATTAATACGTCATACTCCTATAACTGATGCTAATTATATTCAGTGCTGGACTCAGTTACAAAAACGTTATAGCAATAAGAAATATTTAACAAACTGTATTCTTAGGAGGTTGTTCGGTCAAAAACGTATGCAGGTGGAATCACCTACAGCCTTGAAGGATTTGCTTGATACCACTTGCGATTGTCTTAATGCGTTGAGTAATTTGAAAATTGACGTGAGTACATGGGACGTCATAATCATCCACATCGTTTCCTTTAAATTAGACAACGAAACGCGTAAACAGTGGGAGCTTCATGTATGCAACAATGACTCCAATAATGATTTACCAACGTTTAATCAATTTCAAACTTTTATAGAAAATCGGTTTCGTGCGTTAGAGTGTTTAGAGCCAATAAAGGCACCAGTTCATCAGGGCAACAACAGTAATAAAGGTTCATTTTCTCACACTCCAAAAGCAATGATGGCTACGAGTTCATCAATAAAATGTGAATTCTGCTCAGAAGGACACAAATTATGTTTCTGCAAGAAGTTCTCAAAGCAGGCAGTTGAAGTTAGGCGTGATTTTGTAGCCAAACATAAAATTTGCTTTAACTGTTTAGGCGGCAATCATATTGTTTCTGAATGCAGGAAACCTACTACCTGTAAGGTTTGTCAGAGGCGCCATCATTCGCTGTTGCATTTAGGTCAGGAGTCGGACAATAGGGACCAACCTTCGATATCATCAGCTATCGACAGTGTTAGTTCAACTAATACTAGCCCGATTATTTCGTGCCTATCGACAGGTAATATTCCCAAGCCCAAACAGGTTTTACTAGCCACAGCGCTAATAAAGGCCGAGTCACGCTCTGGTGAATTTCAAACTGTCCGAGCCTTGCTCGATCAGGGTTCACAGGCAAGTTTCGTAACAGAAGCCGTAGTACAGCTACTAAGACTGAAAAAAATCCCTATTCAAGGAACTATTTCAGGCCTTGGTGGTAATAGTTCAACCATAGCGACATGCATGGTACATTTGAATATCCATTCTCGGATAGATCCAAAGTTTAATCTTAAACTAAACGCTTACGTGCTAAAGAAAATTACATCGTACTTACCTGAGTGCAGAGTCGACACTGCCTTGGATTGGTTAAACGTTAACACGCTGCAACTTGCAGATCCAGGATTCAACACACCTAATAAAATAGATGTTTTGCTAGGCGCTGAGGCTTACAGCTGCATTATTAAGGCAGACATAATTAAAAGTCCGGCAGGTACGCTGATTGCCCAGAGCACTACTTTAGGGTGGGTTCTGTCTGGTGCAGTTAGTAGGGACACATCTAAAGGTTCACCGAAAATTAATGTTATGCATGCGCAAGTTAATGAAGACGAAATACTAAAGAAATTTTGGAAAATTGAAGAGCAAAATAGTTCAAATAAAATACTGTCTGAAAAGAAGTGTGAAGAGTTTTATACTAAAACTACAGTAAGGGATAGCAGTGGAAGGTACGTAGTGAGACTACCTTTTCGCGAGGAAAATCCTTCTTGTAAAGGTGGAGGCTCTCGTGCTATCGCTGAAAAAAGATATAAGTCATTAGAAAAAAGGCTAGAAAGAAATACCGATCTAAAGGAAAAGTACAAACAAGTAATAGAAGAATATTTACAATTAGGACACATGAGGGAAATAAACAAAAATGATAAAAATAAGGAAATGGCGGTATACTTACCTCACCATGCTGTGATCCGGGAAGACAAAACTACCTCGAAGATACGTGTTGTCTTCAACGCGTCCGAGAAAAACAATAATGGAGTCTCACTTAATGACACGTTGATGGTGGGACCTACATTGCAGTCCGATTTAAGACACACGGTGTTAAGATGGAGACTTCATCCTATAGCAATAGTAGCGGACATTGTCAAAATGTACCGCCAGGTCAGGATTTTTGAAGAAGACTATGTTTCAGCGCATATTGTGGCGAGACAGTCCTGAGACGGAAATCAAGGACTACGAGCTGATGACGGTAACCTTTGGTACGGCATCAGCACCATACCAAGCAGTTAGAACCCTACATCAAATCGCCCACGATGAAGGTAAAAATTATAATCTGGCTGCCGACATGGTTCTGAACTGCTTCTACATGGACGACTTGATGACCGGTTGTAATGGCATAGAATCAGGTCTGGAAATCTACAGGCAAATGACAGCGTTATTAAGAAAGGGTGGATTCACACTCCAAAAATGGAACAGTAATAATCAAGAAGTAGTAGACAAAATACTAGAAATAGAAAGTAGTACATTAAAAGAACAAATAGATCAAATTACGATAAAGGACAACATGAATAAGGACAACACAACTAAGCACAAAATCATACAGGACACAAAACAAGCAATAGAGTACAAAAAATCAAAGAAACCAGAACACAAGGAAAAGGAAGTAGAAATAAAATTAGATAGTACTATTAAAATTCTAGGACTTACCTGGAACCGCAACGCAGACACCTTCCAGTACACGGTGAATCGCCCTCCGCCGACGACCGCCCCAGTAACTAAAAGATCTATTATTTCCGTAATAGCACGACTTTTTGATCCATTAGGCTGGTTAGCCCCGAGTGTGGTATTAGCGAAAGTATTTATCCAGAAGTTGTGGCTTGCAGGTGTTGGTTGGGATGAGGAGATTACCAATGAGTTAAAGAATGAATGGGAATCATATCGTGAAGATTTGGTATTACTCACCAAGATTCGGATTCCTCGTTGGCTTGGCACCAAGTCGAACGACTATCTGGAACTTCACGGTTTTAGTGACGCCTCCAAAACAGCTTACTCAGCTGTGATTTACTTGCGAATGGTAGACGCTGATAAGAATGTTCGTGTATCGTTACTGGTTGCTAAGACCAGGGTCGCACCAGTAAAGCAGATAACTATTCCGCGGTTAGAGCTTTGCGGTGCAGTCTTGCTGTCACAGATACTAACGCAAACATCTGAGGTGTTGAATATCTCCTCAGAGAAGGTCAAAGCGTATACGGACTCCACTGTAGTATTGGCCTGGATAAACAGTCACCCAAGTAAATGGAAGACGTTTGTGGCCAATAGGACGTCTGAAATATTGACTGCGATGAAAGCGTCGCAATGGTTTCACGTCTCCACTAAGGACAATCCAGCAGACTGTGCCTCCAGACCATCTTTTCTTAAATCACAAAGGTTATTTATAATAGGCCAAATAATGATTGCAGTACAGATTTGGAAGAGTCCAAAACGGCACATCTAGCGGTCATTCCAAACTGTTTCTTCTTTCATAAATGTGCTCAATTACGATGATTGGTTAGGGTAGTTGCATACTGCCGAAGATTTAAAAAAAAATTAATAATAACATCCAGTTGATGACAATACTACCCATGTAGTCACGTTACGCACCAAATCCTCAACAATCAAAGGGCCAACATCCAAAATATGTATTTTACCAGTAGTTGAATAAAAATTTGTACTGTATTTATTGTTTATAAGACAGATTTTATACAACCATGAACTTTATACCTTATATGTTATGAAAACCAACTTATTTTTACCATTTTATGCTTGTAAACTTTAGATCAACTGTGAAAAATCAAATTATACACATATTTTAAGTTTTTTTTACACTGTTTACAATTTTTATGTTATGGCTAAGTACACCTTTACGGGATAATCTAGGATAATGTATGTTTAGCTTCAAGTTATTGTTACATTTTCCTGCCTTTATGTATTGAGTATTTTAGTTAGTATCCGAACCATAGCTTGTAAGTTTTAGTTCAAATTATTTCTTATGTATTACAACCGTTTAGTTCAACTTGCATTAGCAATATGTCAGACTAGTTCAGTTTAAAAGGACATTCCGTCAGTTATGTCCTTGGTGGGCGGTATGTTCAAGACATAATTAATTGTAAAGTTGTCGGCGCGCTCGATAGATGGCGTTGGCGTCGATTTAGAAGTCGCTATGGTTTCGTTACCGCGTGTAGTATATAAGTTAAGTTTTTTTTTTAATAAATGAGAACGCTGCCCCGGCTTGGCTCGCCCTCACGGCCGAGACGCACAAGAAGAAGCTCCGGACGCAGCAGAACATCACGCTGCGTCAAATCGTCAAAGCTCCCCGGTACGTGAGGAACTCTGTAATCAGCAGGGACCTGCGAGTCGAGAGCATCGACGACTTCGCTATCCGCCTAGCGAAGGGGATGTTCTCGCGTGCCAGCACCTCCGAGCTCCAGCACATCCAAGACATCGCGCCCTGGCACGCGAGGCCTCCCGATAAGAAGAAATACCCGCGCGACCTCATAGCAGACGTCGCGCTACCGGACTTGACACCCGGGTAGGTCACAAACACAAATACACGTGACCTACTCAGACAAGGATAGACACTATTCATTCGCAACACGACGCCGCCGTGCGCATTTGCGGACTGTATTTATATAGGCGCTATGCGCACGACGAACACACATGCACTACTCCACATGCAGGCACACACTCAGAATACCACACGAGCGGTGAAAACACACCTACAAACCGCTCGTAACACACACTACCCCCCGTACCCTCGCAGCCTACCGTACATAGCTGGTTGAGCTGTTAGGGGGTCGGGGTATTCACCCGCTGTAGCGGAGCGCCAACCAAAGCCGACGCCCGGTCGCTGATCGTCTCTTGCTGGGCCTTCACGGGGGCAACCCGTGATCCAACCCGGTAGGGGTCTGATCGCACGGGCGTCGTGAAACACTTCAGGCGCTCCTACAGCCACACACAACAAAGCACACCGTCCACCGCCGGAGGGAAGGCACACCCTCGCGGCGTCGACTTAGGTGTGCGAAGATTGTAGAATAGCACCCCTAGGGTGCACCCCAAGGACGGGTCTCCATTTTTGGAGGCCGAGAGACCGACCCCACGGTCATGGGGCCATCAAGGAGCCCCCAAACCGTCTCCTCGCGCCCCCAACTCGGGGTCGCAGAGAGGACCACGAACGAACGAATAAATGAGATAGTTCAAATGGAGATAGTTCAAATGAGAGATAGTTCAAATGAGAGATTGTTCGAGAGAGATCGAGAGATCGAGTGAAAGAGATCGAGCTATCGAGAGCAATCAGATCAGTACACAGTGGTTTTATTTACAACCCTCACTAGTGTACCAACAGGTCAACCTACCTAAATACCATCGGGGTATTTAACACTGTCTTTGTGGGCATTAGTAGAATCAGTTATCGATACCTAACAATACCTTCACGGATCGGACAGGGTTTTCTTTACATATTGTATATGTAAATTAGTAGCTCGAACCCATTGTTACTAGTGTAGTCATGGTTCTATAAAAAACGTTTGTGGCTGTACCACCACGAACCTCAACCTACATCTGCGCAGGCGCAATGCGCGCCCGCCGCACGCGCCCGTAGCCGATCGCCCCGCGATCGCTCGGTCGACAGCGGCAGTGCCAATCCTATCTCCACGGCGAATGCACGCTCCGATCTCTCCCGTTCTAAATCGCTAATACTTACGCAAATCTTAATTTTCCTAGTTAATCTTAGTTTCGGTTTCTTTCTTGTGTTTATATTTCAATTCTACATCTTATCTTCTATCTATCTCTGTCATCTAGAACTGTAAATCTATCCTCTGTGATCTGTATTAAACATCTCAAAATTCTATCTACTGTGTCGTGATTTATAACTCAAGCCTTACACATCAACATACCTACAAGTGGTGACCCCGACAAAGAACATTCGAGTCGATAACAAGATGGAGACTACTTTAGCAGCAGGAACAAAAAGTGCTGATGGAAATAGCAGCGATGTTTGGCGTGTTGGTGTGCGAGTACCGCCATTTTATCCTGATGATCCAGAACTTTGGTTTGCGCAGCTGGAAGCCCAATTTACGTTATCAAACATCACCAGTGACTCAACAAAATTTTATTACGCCGTGACTCAGCTAGAACATACGTATGTCTCTCAAGTTAAGGATATTTTATGCAACCCGCCAGTGACCGGTAAGTTCGAAATACTAAAAAACGAGTTGATCAAGCGTCTCAGTGCATCAAAAGAGAAGAAACTGAAGCAGCTGTTCCTTCACGAGGATATGGGAGACCGTAAGCCCTCACAATTTTTAAGATACCTTAGGAACCTTGCTGGTCCAACCGTATCAGATGACGTGTTATCTACATTATGGACTGGTCGCTTACCTCATAGCTTACAAACCGTAATAGCATCGCAGCCTAAACTGGTATTGGATGATCTCGCCGAGTTGGCCGACCGTGTTCACGAGATAGCACCATCGACACCTCACCACCATGTGGCCGCAACCTCAGCAGAGGCACAGCCAGCTTCATCCTCACGCATGGATGAGCTGGGTCAGGAGATTTGTGCTTTAACAAAACAAGTAGCTAAACTTACCTCTTATGTACACAGGCAGTCACGCGCACGTTCCCGATCCAGGTCACGGGGCCCTCGTGGCCAGTCGCGCCAACGGCAACCACCACCAGATCACCCTCACTGCTGGTACCATTACAATTTTGGAGCGAGAGCCAGGAAGTGCAACGAGCCATGTAAGTTTAAAGCGGGAAACGATGCGGGCAGCCGGAAATAGCGGCCAACGACTGCCCAGTCCAGTCAGGCCGTTTATTTGTATCAGACCGGACCACCAAGATGCAATTCCTCATAGATACCGGCTCGGATTTATGCATCTACCCGCGTTCGGCGATTAAAGTACCGTGCTTTAAAAGCAAATATGATCTCTCTGCAGCAGATGGTACAACTATACATACTTACGGCCCTATATTACTGCACTTAGACCTGAGACTGAGGCGTGATTTTACGTGGCAATTCATCATAGCTGATGTATCTAAACCAATAATAGGTGTGGACTTTCTTAGCTACTACAATATTCTTGTGGATTGTAGAAACCAGCGTCTCATAGATGGTAAGACGTCACTATCAGTACCTGTACCGAAGCAAAACATCCCTGAAAACATCGTTTCCATCAAGACAGTTACGGGTGAGTCGGACTACCACAATATACTACGGGAATTTCCTGAGGTCACGCGGCCTACCGGAGTGGTACGTACAGTCAAGCATAATACCGTCCACCATATTAACACCACTCCAGGTCCTCCTGTAGCCTTCAAACCACGACGTCTAGATCCAGCTCGATTAAAAGCGGCCAACAAGGAGTTTGATGAAATGCTAGCGAACGGAACAGCTAAGCGTTCTGAGAGCTGTTGGTCTTCACCTTTGCACATGGTCAAGAAGAAGGATGACGGCTGGAGGCCTTGTGGAGATTACAGAGCACTCAACGCAAGAACCATTCCAGACAGGTATCCAGTACGTCACATTCAGGATTTTTCACACCAGCTTTCAGGTTGCACAATCTTCTCCTCGATCGATTTAGTGAAAGCGTACAACCAGATTCCAGTCAATCCAGAAGATGTCAAGAAGACCGCCATAACGACCCCCTTCGGCCTGTTTGAATTTGACTTCATGACCTTTGGTTTACGGAACGCGGCACAAACCTTCCAACGTTTTATAGACGAAGTACTACAAGGCCTAGAAAACTTCACTTACGGATACTGCGACGACATCTTAATCTTCTCGTCTTCAGAAGAAGAGCACAAGAACCACCTTCGGAAAGTTCTCGAACGTCTCGCAAAATATGGAGTTCTCATAAACACGTCCAAATGTGTTCTGGGAAAGCCTGAGCTGAGCTTCCTTGGCTACAAAATCTCCGCAGCAGGTACTCGACCCTTGGAACACAAGGTACAAGCAATCCTGAGCTACCCTCTACCAAAAACAGTTAAGGAGTTACGGAGGTTTCTAGGAATGATGAACTTCTACCGCCGATTTATACCAGAAGCAGCAAAATGTCAAGCGCCACTGAATTCACTCTTAGAAGGCCCAAATGTCAAAGGTTCACATCCAATCCAGGTGACTCAAGAATTTCTACAGGCGTTTGAAGATAGCAAAAAATCTCTGTCAAACTACACATTACTAGCTCATCCTGATCCAAATGCTGAATTAAGTATTGCTACGGATGCTTCAGATGTGGCAATTGGTGCAGTTCTACAGCAAAAGAAGTATAGCAATTGGGAACCTTTAGCGTTCTTCTCTAAGGAGCTCTCACCACCACAGAAAAAGTACAGCCCATTTGATAAGGAACTACTAGCAATGTACGAAGCAATCAAATATTTTCGCCATATGGTCGAGGCACGTGACTTCTCTGTCATAACCGACCATAAGCCACTCACGCACGCGTTCAGAACAGCCAGTGAGAAACACTCGCCCAGGCAATTTAGGCACTTGGAGTTTGTTGGTCAATTCACAACTGACATACGATACATTCCTGGGAAGCAAAACGTAGTAGCGGACGCCTTATCAAGAATAGAAGAAGTCACTCAAGGCATAGATTTTCAGGACCTGGCACAATCTCAAGAGACTGACCCAGAGTTACAAGGTCTACTGAAAAACGGATCTTCACTCAAGCTGCAAAAGGTGAACATACCAGGAACATCAGTTGAAGTTTATTGTGACGTAGCAACTCAGCTACCTCGTCCGTACGTCACACCAGGTTTTCGATGGCAAGTTTTCAACTCTCTTCACAGCTTAAGTCATTTCCAACTCCTTCATCCAGGTTCACCCACATCCATCTGGACATCATAGGTCCGTTACCAATTTCTTCTGATTACAGGTACTGTCTCACAGTCATCGACAGATTCACACGATGGCCTGAGGCGTACCCCATCAAAGACATAACAGCAGATACATGTGCAGCTACGCTGGTGGCTGGCTGGATCGCCAGGTTCGGCTGCCCATTGAAGATAACAACCGACCGTGGACGACAATTCGAATCTCACCTCTTCCGAGCCATCACGTCCATGGTTGGTGCACAACACTTCCACACGACCGCCTACCATCCAGCTGCAAACGGTATGGTTGAGCGACTTCACAGACAATTGAAGGGAGCCATCATGTGCCACTCGACGACACACTGGACAGAGGTACTGCCATTGGTACTTCTAGGAATCAGAAGTGCTTGGAAGGCAGACATCCAGGCGTCGCCGTCCGAACTGGTCTACGGTGAGCCGCTACGTTTACCAGGTCAGTTCATAGCGCCTACTGATGACCAGAATACAGCCGACGTCACGGATCTGGCAACACGACTGCGAAGACACATGAGTATGATGACTCCAAAACCCGCGTCATGGCATCGAAAAGGTACTTTCTTCATACCTCGCGAACTTGACAGCTCTTCCCATGTGTTCCTGCGGCAGGATCATGTCCGAAGACCGCTGGAACCGCCATATGCTGGACCATACAGAGTGTTGGAACGTCATCCCAAGTACTACAAACTCGACGTGCGGGGGAAACCTATGACAGTTACGGTGGACCGGCTAAAACCTGCATTTCTCGCACGCGATGATGACACCTCTCTAACAGCAACTGAATGGTCTCCAGAAGCCGAGTCTAAAGAGGAAAAAGGCGCAGATGAGAAAAGGACGCGAAGTGGAAGACGCGTACGGTTTCCAGACTTCTACCGCCCGCAGTAGCGGTCTCAGCGGGGGAGTACTGTGGCTGTACCACCACGAACCTCAACCTACATCTGCGCAGGCGCAATGCGCGCCCGCCGCACGCGCCCGTAGCCGATCGCCCCGCGATCGCTCGGTCGACAGCGGCAGTGCCAATCCTATCTCCACGGCGAATGCACGCTCCGATCTCTCCCGTTCTAAATCGCTAATACTTACGCAAATCTTAATTTTCCTAGTTAATCTTAGTTTCGGTTTCTTTCTTGTGTTTATATTTCAATTCTACATCTTATCTTCTATCTATCTCTGTCATCTAGAACTGTAAATCTATCCTCTGTGATCTGTATTAAACATCTCAAAATTCTATCTACTGTGTCGTGATTTATAACTCAAGCCTTACACATCAACATACCTACACGTTCATAAAACCTTTGATCCTTGTGTCTCTAAAATATGAAAAACGTCAGAATCATCATTTCAGCCGAAAGACGTCCACTGCTAGACATATGCCTCCCCCAATGATCTCCACGATGACCGGTCCTACGCATCCCGTATCCAGCGGATTCCTGCGACCTTCACCAGGTCGGCGACCTTCCCACGCTGCGTCTTCCGATGCGTGGTCGAGAACCCGTCGGCCTCGCCGGGAATTGGTCCTACGGGCAATGTGCCCGGCCCACTGCCACTTTAGTGTTGCAATTCTTCGGGCTATGTCGGTTACTCTCGTTGAAAAGCGTCGTACGAAAAAGTCGTACTTGTTGTATGAAAAAGGTAGATGTGCCGATATACACCTATATGTCAGCCAAATTCGATAAAGAATAGAGGTAAACAAACCATTGCTAGGCAAGTAGGCGAGTAGTTTACGCCTAAAAGACAGATGTTAACAACCATTTCTAGATAGATGATTTTCATAAAAGTAATAATTCTAGTTCCTACTAATATCAACATAAACAATTTACCTGTTTAGATATTTATGATTTTCATAGAACGCTTAACCGATTTGAATGAAATATGACACACAATATTATGTAAGCTAATTTCCTAATACTTAGGTAAAATTTTTGATACATATACATATATTATACTTAGTCCATACTTGAAAGTATTACAATGCGTGTGTCATGCAGTTGATTTGAAAGTAATTAAAATACGCAAAATCGTATTGACAAATGCCTCAACTTTATTCATTCGTTGAATTCCACAAAATGTGTTTAATAACTGAATTTCATCCATCTTTCTTTTTTTGTAGGGGTATCACATAAGATTAATGTCTACTTTTTAATAGGTTTTCGAAATACCAAGTTATTATGCATGTTATTTTAGTGAATTTATTGAAATATGCTGCAATAAGAATTGTTAATAAATAGTTAGTATGTAAAAGTCGATAATCATGTAAATAACAGGAGATTTGTAAAACGTGAGTTGTGATAACCATAAATTGGTTTGTTTATCTCTATTCTTTATGGAGCTTGGCGAGAATATAGGTGAGCGATGTGACTTTTACCGGATAATTGCTTTTTCTGTGAGATACTATCGCTATTTAAGCTCGGATTTGCTTTGCTATCCCACTAATATAGTGAGAATATACAGAGTGGTGCTGACAATACGACAATAAATGAAAACACTGACCATGCTGGATCATCGGAATAATCCTGAACCATAGAAAAAAACCTAGCATCAAAAATAAAAAAATGAAAATTTCAAACAAACTAAAACGCATAAAATTACAAACGGAATAGAGCATTCTTTAAAATATTGGTTCAATGACCTCCGATCAGCGGGCGACAGCGCGTTCCTGTATCGACTTGCTTTTTCGCGCCATTATTATTAAAGTTTAGTACCTACCGCTGGATGCGACGGTCATCAATCTGTAAGCGTTTCCTTATCAACATGTACATCATGTAAAAAATGTGAAAAATTAAAAATAATTTCCTGTGACTAAACTAATGGATATATTGATATATTTTTTTATGGGTAGACTGAGAATGTGTTGAGGTACACGATGTTTAATTTATTGTCGTATTGTCATCACCACTTTGTATATACATTAATGTTTGTTACACTTTCACCCAAAAAACTACTGAAAATATTTGTACGAAAGGCACACAAATGGATTATAACCAGGGCCTGTAGCCAATGTAACATCGCTTCGTAGCGGAGCGAAATCGAATATTAAAACCAATGGCGGGAATGATTGACCACGTGATTTATCGCGTCGCGTGGTCAATCGTTTTCGTTATTGGTTGTTTTGGTATTCGATTTCGCTTCGCTACGAAACGATGCTACATTGGCTACAGGCTCAGGAATAACAGATATGATACTTTTTGTTTCGATACTCCCACGAGATCGCAACTTTCGCGGTTGAAACCGCGAGCTTATTGCGAGATTATTTATACTACTAAATACTACCTAAATGACATAACTGAAAGTGGCATTTAAATATTTTGCATGAAAAATATTATTGTGAAGTTTTTCAGTTATTTCTAACCAATGCTGTTTGTGTAGAAATAATTTGAGGCAAGAACCAATTAAAAAATAATCAAGTCCCGGTAACTTGTTTGTTGTTTAAAATGAAAAAAATATTTTAAACATGATTGAATTTACCTAATATAGTCGGTAAATACTCGAGTCACAAGATATGTGGATAAATGTGTGCTTTAAGATTTGTCTAATATGTGTAAATATATCTAAAATTCAATACAACGTGTTACATAAAGGGTATATACATAACAAAGGCGCGGCATCTTTACATGATATCAAACGATATTGGAAGGGTTTTTTAATCCTATCTCTTTATGTTAGAAAGTTATGAGGAAAAACACCGCCTGTGATAGGGTACTATCATACTAGTTGCACAGAGATATTGAAGACATTTGTCGGGTTTTGGCAAGTAACGTGACGGGTAACGACTAGTTATTAACACTACAGCGTACGCGCCCTTTTTCTTTACATGGTTGCTCGCATGTTCTACCATAGTAGAAAACAATATTGGAGATATTTAAAAAAATGGGTGGTTTTAAAGTGATAATACTGAGTTTTATTAAGCTTTTAATAATTATATCACATAATTATTAAAAAAAAACAGTATTAATGGCACGTACTTAAATTAGGAACAAATTACGAGATCAAGAAAATAATCAACATTTTTGACAAGTTCCAAATAAGCTCAAAAAAAAAGTTTCTAATAAGCAATGACCATCTTATTGGTCACCACCCTCACATTCGATACAGACCACAACTTGGTGATCAGGACAAATCCATCTGGCACATCCCTTACATCACTTTTTCGTGGACCGATTCCGGTCTCTGGAGCACAGGCAAAATTTGCCTACTCTTCCCATTTTTTGAGGTTCATTCATCGGTACCTCATCTACGTGACCCAAAAGCCATTTTATTTTATTCTTTAATTCGCGGGGAAAGTTTTCAACTGTCAATCTTTTTGCCATGAGGGGTTTCACCAGCTTAGTACGAAAATTACGTCTAACAATCTTTTCTTAGCCTTTGTTTAGTGTTTCAGCGTTTCTTGCGGCACTTTTTGGCCCTGGAGGTCTAAATCGAATATTTTGAGACCTTTCCCGGGTTGCAGAAGGCCATGTTTTACTCCAGCGCGTTCCATTTATAGATACATAAACGTCGCGTTATTGTTTTGGGCAAGTTCAGAAAGAGCATGTCATCTCCGGACGATGATGCGTGGTTTCCACTTATAGCTTCCTGCATCTGATTCCTATGTTCCTGTTCCATTGGTAGTACATATTTTCCCTATCGTTCGATTTACTTTGGATCACTTTCTCGTCCTCAAATTATCCATCCAACCATTGTGTCACGCGGACTTCCAAAACGGGGTCCATTTTTCGCCAAAACAAAGAAATAATAATTATTAAATACAAAATAATATACGAAATAGATTAATTACTGTACATAGCTGATTTTTCAAAACTAAAACAATCAATTTCCATAGAAAATAATTAAAAAAAATAAAAAAGAAAGAAATGTTAACTTACTTTCAGTTTTATTACGCCAATATTCGCATGTACTACAATAGTAGAAGCCGAACTTTGACACCTCATCACAAGAACATGCGCTTACCCTACAAGTATGCGCCTTACTAATCATTTCGGCGATTTTGTCGACTTGGCTTACCCGGGACCCGGGGGGGTTAGGTAGGTGTAAGAATGAAAGAATGGGGCTAAAATCAGTAAGTGCGTTCTACTATAGTAGAACGCGCGTGCACTCTAGTGTTAACGTATGTAGTGTGCTGCCACGTTTGTTATGATTTGATTTTAAGAAACACACGATACCGAAAATTTGGTACCAATTTTTAAAGTATTTTATTTTGAGTTGAAACCCTTCCGATATCGTTTGATATCATCTAAAGATGCCATGAGCTTGGTATGTATAATTATACCCTTTTTGTTACGCGTTGTTTAAGCAATTTTATTGTGTTCCAAAATATCAATATTATAAACTTTGATTGCAATTTTGTTTTAGGATGTTAGATATAATTTAGTTCTGAAGGCTGTCACATAATTAAAAAATATCGAATGTAATTTCGTTTATCTATTTCTACTAATAGTTATAGGCATTTTACGACTGACTCGGTAGTAGGCCATAACATCGGCTGCCGGCAGAAGTTACCACACACCAGACAAGGTCTTGCCGCCAAGCGATTTTGTCTGGTGAAGCCGTACGGAGGACGGGTCTGAGCAGTTGTGTTGCGATGTGTGCCGGGTACGATACGCCAAATGATGTTGTGTCGGAAGTTTAGTCGTGGAGAGTCTCCAGATCAATCTCCCTCTGGCGCAGCATCGGTGGTCGTGTGGATCTTGGGTTTAACATTGCATCACTTCTATCAACTGCCGTCATCCTTCCTATTCCTAATTTTTAGTTAAGTGAATAGGCTTAATAAACTAGTGCGCTTTACCATCAACGACTGCATCACTGCTTACCATCAGGCGGGATTGCAGTCAAGCACTAGTTCATAATTAATTAAAAAAAACATAGAAAAAACAACTTTTATTTTATACCTATTATAAAAGTTATTTATAATGCTAAGTGGTAGGTACTCATTGGTCACGAGCGGCAGAGAACAGAGAGAACTGGTTTCCTCTGGAGGAGGCCTTTACCTTTCATGGAGAGGGTTCTTGCTAAATTATTGAATATTATGATTATATTAATTAAAATAGCAACTACAAATACAGCATTAAGTAATTAATCTTATTTATATTTCTTTAATCATAATAATATTAATTTCTTTTAATTTTTTCATGCACACTGTTATTCAAATTTTATGTACTTACTATTAATAGCAAGAAATAAAAGGCCTTTTATTTATTTATAAAACTTATCTATTTAAATTCAAAAATTTATTTTAGATGGTAAGGTTAGCGCAGTGGATATTGACTGCTGCGCTGCGTGCCGCAGGTTCGATTCCCGCACGGAAAAAATATTTGTATGACCTACAAGTAGTTTTACTGGGCCTGGCTGTCTATCTATGTGAGTTTATATGTTTGTAAATGCACCCACGATACTGGAAAAACTCCAAGTATGGGCAAGATTATTTAAAAAAAAAACTTTATTTTTAACAAATAAATAAACAAGAATCACTGATCTAACTTTTTCCGTCCCTTGCATCAAAACAGACCAACAAGGACCCAACCAAATAAATCACGCAATCGACTAGCCACGTGACAAATCACCCACAAATAACCTCCTGAACATCACGATCCGATCTAAATCGGAATATCAAACTCAAATATCTCGGAAATATCGAACAATGGCCGAGCGAGGCCACGTAGGCCAATAAATCATAGAGGCCTGCCCGAAGTGCCACGCACCCGGGTATTTGTCCATAAACCCTGGCATAACAATGGCTAATTGCCCCGGTCAACCCGGACAAGATAGGCAACAATAAAATTTTATTCGATCGTTTAAGTTTCTGAATTTATGTTGGCAAAGTTTCGTACCGGTTGACCCTGTTATCGAGTTTAATTTTGGTCATTTCGTAGCGTTCAAAGTTTAAATTTTTGGGTTAACATTTGTTTTCGAACTGCACCAATTTTCATTTCAGAACTTGGTATAACTTTGTAACCACACAGCAACTGTCTTAATGGGAATAGTAAAAAACCGGCCAAGTGTGAGTTGGACTCGCACACGAAGAGTTCCGTATCATTATAAAAATGATCAACTAAATAAATCATCTGGGGAAACTTCAACTGCTGTCACGGTTCATGAGATTCAGCTGCGTGACAGACAGACAGAGACGGACAGTGAAGTGCTACTATCGAGTCGAGTTTTTACCCTAGAATCTATAAACACTTATACAATATGTAAAGAAATCCCTGTCCGATCCGTGAAGGTATTGTTAGGTATCGATAACTGATTCTACTAATGCCCACAAAGACAGGAGAAACTTAAAAAAAATCCCCCTAAAAAAATAAATATTATTTCACAAAAAGAGGTAACTTAATACATGTGCGGTAAACAACCCCTTCCGCGGGCGGCGGGGGGCAGGGCACGCGGCACCTGTAACGTGGTCGCGTCGTTATTCGCTTATAAAAATACCGGTGTTGTCACTTTTTTAAAAATTACCAAATTTTGGGGAAATTGGAATTGATTCCCGGGAAAAAAAGATTATTTCAAAATTCATTAGTATTGTTACTATGATGATTATGTAAAATTTTATATTATATTTGGTCAAGTGTTTACCTAACCTTTACTATCCTTACGGGTCGGACAGGGTTTTCTTAACATATTGTATATCTATATATACCCTATTAGTTATTAGTAGAATTTTTCAATCATCATCATCATCTCAGCGTTAATCCCAGTCGCATCCAAAGCTTTTTCAGCTTTGGAGTTTGGGATTCGCTTTACCAGTCTAACTGCTGATTTTTAGCTAAACTTCGATATTTTCCTTAATAGTAGGAATTTTCATTATCACTTATTATTTTTATTGAGTGTCCCAATGTTAGGATAAATCCTACACTTATGAAAATTAACGAAAAATTGATGATTAAACTTACTTCTAGAGGCCTTTGTTTACATTCTGATTTATTATTAAATCGATTTAAAACGTCAAATAATGGGATCGCCTTTTTCGAAAAAAAATATTGCAATGGCAGCCATTTGTCATGAACTTGACAGAATAAATGTACGGATCTGCGATAAAAAAGTATTTATATGGGTCAATAGATTTCGTCTGTGTTTTGGTTGGCACAGGGCAATTTCGGAGGTGAGCATCCTTAATTATAATAAAGGAGAATGCCCGTTTTGTTAGGAGATTTGGGCCCCCAGAAAAAATTTGCGTGCCATGGTGGTTTTAACTTTATTTTGAAGAACTACAATAATTACCTTTTCAGATCCTGAAAACAATTTATAACTTTTCATCCTAGTTTCCGAGAATTATTGAATTTTTTTCTGATGAAGAAATTGAGGTTATTAAACAATATTTTTTCAAAAACATTTTACATTAAAACAATAAAATATCTTTAGTATTAATATTGATTCCCAAATGAAATAAAAACATTAGATATCATCTTTTCTTGCTAAATAATATATTAAACTGTTTACCTTGCAATCAGCGGAAGTAGATTTTGCTGGCACCAGTAGAAATAAATATACTTAGGGCTAAATTGGTTGTGGTGCGGTCGATGGCACTCTACGGAGCCCCGGTGTGGGCGGAGTGCCTTTCCTGGCGCACAGTGGCCCTGCTGCGGAAGCCGCAGAGGGTCATCGCGACACGGACCGTGCGGGCGTACCGCACGGTCAGCCATGGGGCTGCCTGCGTGCTCGCGGGCACGCCGCCGTGGGAGGTCGATGCCCTGGTTCTGTCCCAGGTGCATCGACACCGTGTCGCGGCTCGGGAACGGGGGGAACGACCCGCCTTCGAGGAGGTAAGGCGGTTCCGAATAGCGGCTCAGGGGGAGGCCCTGAGTCGGTGGAGGGAGGCACTCCGCACACCAGCTGCCGGCCACCGGACGATTGGAGCGATTCGTCCGGTGTTGGAGGGATGGGTTGGGCGCCGGCATGGCAGCCTCACCTACCCCTTGGTGCAGGTACTGACCGGACATGGGTGCTTCGGTCACTACCTGCACCGTGTCGCCCGTCGGGAGGAGTCGCCGCGGTGTCACCACTGTGACTCTCTCGACGACACGGCCGAGCACACCTTGGTGGAGTGCCCGGCCTGGCGAAACGAGCGCCGCGATCTCGTTGCGGCGCTCGGAGGCGGAAGCCTCTCCCTGGCAACCATGGTGCGAGCCATGGTTGAAAGAGAGAGTGCATGGGAGGCTGCCGCCTCCTTCTGCGAGACCGTCCTCTTGCAGAAGGAGGCAGCGGAGAGGGAGCGGGAAGAGAATGCTCTTGCCGCTCCCATCCGGCGTAGACGGGCGGGGCGAAGAAGGCGGGGGACGAACCACCGTCTCCTTTAGCCCCCGAGTGTGACCAGCGTGTGTGGGTAGCTCCCGCACGCGCATTGCACTGGTCACCACGTATGGGGATTATCCCTTCCCGGGTAATCCTCCCTAGGCGCAGAAACCGGCCTACATTAGGCCGGTAAGCCCTGAGAGTGGCCCGGAGTCAGATCTTCGGGCCGAGCCCGGGTCACTCTCAACGCAGGGCTCGAGGGAACCGAGTGTTTTTAGTGGGTATTCCCGGCTCCGGCCGGGCGAGTTCCACACACGCCTGTCGCCTAGCTAGCGGCGGGTACGGTGCGTAACGCATTTACACTCGTATAAAAAAAAAAAGGGCTAAATTGGTTGGAGGAGCATGTGGCTACGTTACAACAGCCACAAGGAGATATTGTTACGAATGGACCTTATGTCGATGGCATAAGGTTCAATATCGCGTGACATGCAGTGTGTCACTTTTAAGCCCTATTTTTCCTAGATCTAGACATTTTCTAGGTACAATAATAAAACGCATTGCTAGACTTAGGACGGCCTATCGAATGGTACAGGTCTCAACAGTTTTGTCAACAAAGTGTCGACATCGAAATTTCTAGAAACTCGTTTCCGGGAATTACTGTAGGTACTTCCGAGTGACCTCGAGGTTATGTGCTATTATTATTACGTCTAGAGGAATCTGGAATGTTCGATCAGCTGGGCTATATAAGGCGCCGCGACGCCAGCGCACAGTCAGTCTACACTCGACTAGCGATACGAAAACAGCGACAGTTAAGAAGCGATCTTCGAGAATACCTACTGCGACAACTGCAACGAGAACTGTGAGTACTACGTAGAGTAACATCTGTACTGTTATTGTGTGTTTACAACACGGACTTCGTGGACATAAGGGAAGACTTCGGTGAGACATCAGCTACGTTCTACTTGTCATTGCCTACAACCAACTGTACCTTCGTTGCCAATAAACTTCGTAACCCTTAACCGGCGTTTAAGTACCCCTAGCCCGTAACAATTGGTGTCAGAAGCGGCATGCCGGTCATGCCAAGGGAAGACGAAAGAGTTCGCACGCGACGACAAGCAGCGATCGATTTGGCGCGTCAAGAGGAAGAATTGCTTGGTGTCCCTGCACCCGTAGAAGATGCGGCCGTCGTAACACCGACGAATGTGAGTGCACCCGCTACCACCACTATTCCTGGAAACAGCGGATCCGATTTATCGGCGTTACTGTCTCACTTGACGGCGCAAATAAAGCTGAGCATAGCAGAATCCCAGGCAGAAACCCAGGCGCAATTAAAAGGCATAGTAGAAGAATCCCAGGCAAAATCCCGGGTAGAAATCCAGGCACAAATAAAACAATCCCAGGCAGCAACCCAGGCACAAATAAAGGAATCCCAACAGCTTGTGTTAGAACTTAATGAAAAGTGGGAAAAAACCAAAGAAGAGGTTAACGAGCTTAAAATAAAAACAGCACAACAAGATGCCCGTATGGACCAGCAAGACATGCGTATAGACAAACAAGATGCGCGTATAGCGAAACTGGACAGTACCATCATGGAGTGTGAAAAGAAATACAGTTTCTCCATAAAACGGTACAGAAAGGAGGTATTAAAGGTGTGGTACCTGTACCCAGTGCTTTTCCGACGTTCCAAGTACCTCATTTTGACGGAACAACGTCATGGGTGGCCTTCCGCTTTCAATTCGAAAAGGTCGCAAAAGGCAACAACTGGAACGATGACCAAGCGGTAACCGCGCTTACGCTTGCTCTGCGTGGTGATGCGGTACAAATTCTCGAAAATATTTCCGGCGATTGCAATACCCTAGCCTGTTTGCTAGAAGCGTTGGAGTCTAGATACGGGGGGAAACACCTCGATCATGTCTACAGGGCTCAACTCCGCGACCGCACACAGAAGAGTAGTGAGGGTTTGCAACAATGGGCAACGGAAATAGAACGTGTTGTTAGGAGGGCGTATGCATCAACACCGGGCTTAATTGATGCTACTACGGTGCAAGCTTTTACTGATGGAATCCGAGATGCAGAAGTCAGGGCTGCAGTTCGTCTGGGTCACCATCAGACTCTGAAGGCAGCCTTGGCACACGCTCTGGAGGTGGAAGCAGTACGCCAAGACGGCCGACAACAGCACCGCATTCGCGAGGTAATCCCAATAATAAAAACTCGGCAAGGACCAACCTGCTATGAGTGCGGCGAAAAGGGTCATATTCGGATCAATTGTCCCAGGAAGTCTAAGGGAAGAAGTACTTCTGGGACACAGGTGGAAGCCGAGGATTTAAACTAAGAACAGCCAGGGCTATGGGGCGAGTACTGGCTGGTCGACCTGAAGCCCCCATTATAACAGTATCACAAGTGGGCGATGGAAACAGTCTTATTATAGAAGGAGAACTGAATGGTAAGTCATGCAGTTTCACGTTGGATACTGGTGCATCAAGAACTATTGCACGACCGGAGCTATTTCCTCGGACCATAGCATGGAAAAGAGGGTTTTCACAATGCCGATTACAAACCGCCACCGGCCAACCAGTACTCGTCCTTGGTGAAACGAATGTGACCTTGAAAATGGGTGATAAGACATTTACGCACCCTGTTTTAGTAGCGAATATTACAGATGATTGCATAATAGGACTGGACTTTTTGAAGAAACAACAGTGCATCCTTAATGTAGCAAAAGGAGTATTGAGTTTCCCAGAACAAGAAGTATTTCTTCAAGGTGGAAAACAAGGGTCAGTGTACTGTTTAAGGAGAACGGTATTACCACCAAGATCAGAAACCTTAGTAGATATTAGACTATCACCAATAGGATGCCGTAAACGTTGCATTATAATTGAAGATTCTGGAGATCACCCAGACTGGATAACAGCAAGGACACTGATGATGATTTCCAATAAACCAAAAGTGCGCATTATCAACGTTAGTAACAAAGAAATAATTCTTGAAAAGAATTGCATCGTGGGCGTGTGCGACCATGTAGCATCGTTGAGAAAAACAGAGGCGCACGAAAAGGAACGTGATAAGCAGTGGCAGGAACATGTATCGACATTACTCGAAAATTGTAAGGGCAATTTAAACAAGTTCGAAAGTCACAAAGTTAAGCAACTGTTGTATAAATTTCATGACATCTTCTCTAAGACCGACAGTGACGTGGGAAGGACCGGGCTCGTCAAACACCATATAGATACGGGCGATACACAGCCGATAAGACAGAGACCACGTCGTATCCCCTTTGCAAGAGAACAGGAAGTGTCGAAAATGTTAAGAGATATGGAGAAAAATCGGATTATCGAAGCGTCTACCAGCCCTTGGTCATCTCCAGTTGTCCTAGTCAAGAAAAAGGATGGCAGTACAAGGTTTTGCGTTGACTACAGGATGTTGAATGATGCCACGAAAAAGGACAGTTATCCCCTGCCACGTATAGATGACACTTTGGACTTGCTAAGTGGCATGAAATGGTTCTCCACAGTTGACCTTAAAAGTGGATACTGGCAGGTGGAAATCTGTCAGCAGGATAAAGAAAAGACCGCTTTCACCACTGGTCCTGGGAACGGTCTCTGGCAATTCAATGTCATGCCTTTTGGACTGTGCAATGCTCCAGCTACATTTGAGCGCCTAATGGAGCGCATCTTGGTGGGGTTGCTTGGTGATGCATGCATGGTCTATTTGGATGACATCATCATTATGGGACGAAACTTCGCAGAACACCTACGCAATTTGGAGAAAGTGTTCCAGAAACTGCGTGAAGCGAATTTAAAACTCAGTCCTAGTAAGTGTACACTATTCCAGAAAGAAGTTGGATACCTGGGACACATTATTTCGGCGCAAGGAATTCGAACAGACCCTGAAAAAATAAAAGCCGTGTCGAAGTGGCCTACCCCTCGTAATAAAACTGAGGTACGCTCTTTCTTGGGTCTGTGTGCATATTACCGTCGGTTTGTGAAGAACTTCTCCGAGTTAGCGAAACCGTTGCATCGTTTAACAGAGGAAAAGTGTCTATTTGAATGGAACTCTGACTGCGAACAGGCATTTGCTCTACTGAAAACTCACTTGTGTGAGGCTCCTGTACTAGGTTACCCTAGTAGGGAAGGCCGATTTTTGGTAGACACAGATGCCAGCAATGTGGGTATTGGAGGAGTTCTCTCTCAAACACAAGGAGATAGGCAGGTCGTTATCGCATATTTCAGCAAATGCCTTTCCAAGCCAGAAAGAAATTATTGTGTTACCCGCCGAGAACTTCTAGCCGTTGTTAAGACCTTACAACACTTCAAGAAATATTTGATTGGGAGGCAGTTTACACTTCGTACCGATCACGCTGCCTTACAGTGGCTACTCCAGTTCAAAGACCCAGAAGGACAAGTAGCAAGGTGGATAGAGCAGCTGCAAGAATTTGACTTTGTCACTGAACATCGGAAAGGCAAGTCACACAATAATGCTGATGCTTTGTCTAGACGACCTTGCGAAGAATCTTGCCGACATTGTACCAAACAGGAAAAGAAAGAGAACGTAAGGATTATCCAGGTGAACGCTTTGGATGAAGACTGGGATAATCAATCATTGGAAGACGCACAAAAGGAAGATAGCGACTTGAAGACAGTAATCGAATGGAAGAAACGTGGCCAAAGGCCCACTTGGAGTGAAATATCAGCGCTTAGCCCAACAGCAAAAAGTTACTGGGCTCAATGGGACAGCCTGATAATTGATAATGGAGTTCTCAAGAGGAAATGGGAATCACCCACTGGACAGGAGGTCACCTTACAGATAGTTGTCCCCTGCGATAAAGTCGCGTCAGTGCTAAGACAGGTGCACGACGGAGTATCCGGAGGACATCTAGGAGTAAAGAAAACCCTGGAGAAGGTGAGAAAAAGATTCTATTGGGTGCATTGCCGCGAAGACGTAGAGGACTGGTGTAGAAAATGCGTAGCTTGCTCCTCAGTAAAGGGACCGCAAACGAGAGCCAGAGGTCGGCTGAAAGTGTACAATGTTGGTGCACCATGGGAAAGAGTTGCTGTGGATATAGCTGGGCCATTCCCTGTTACTGAAGAAGGGAATAGGTAAGTATATCATCGTCATGCAAGACTATTTCAGCAAATGGCCAGAAGCTTTTGCAGTACCTAACCAAGAAGCTCATACAGTCGCCAAAAAGCTAGTTCACGAGGTGTTCTGTCGATTTGGCGTTCCCTTGGAGTTACACTCTGACCAGGGTAGAAACTTTGAGTCTTCACTATTTCAAGAGGTTTGCCAACTACTCGGAATACATAAGACTCGTACAACACCATATCACCCTCAGTCAGATGGAATGGTCGAAAGATTCAATCTGACGTTGGAGAATCATTTGGCCAAAGTAGTGGAAGAACACCAAAGGGATTGGGACCAATACATTCCACTCTTTTTAATGTCATACCGCTCAGCAACACATGATAGCACAAACTGCACACCGGCGAAAGTCAACTTCGGCCGAGAAATTAGACTACCCATAGATGCACTAACCGGAACACCTCCCGATACTCCTATCCTAGCCGTCGACTATGTGGCTGACCTGCGTCGTAAATTAGATAGAATACATGAGCTAGTGAGAGAGAACGGTCTCAAAACCAGCGAAAAAATGAAGATCCGATACGACCGCAAAGCTAACGTACCCGGATTTGAAGAGGGAACTTTGGTATGGTTACATAATCCCATAAGGAGAAAAGGAAAGAGTCCGAAATTTCAAGCCAAATGGGAGGGTCCGTACACGATAGTAACCAGGATAAACGATGTCACCTACCGGATAAAGAAAGGACCTAGAGGGAAGCTGAAGATCGTACACGTAGACCGCCTAGCTCGCTATTATGGATCAAATCATGCTCGGGACGAGCATGACTAAGAAGGGGGCAATGTTACGAATGGACCTTATGTCGATGGCATAAGGTTCAATATCGCGTGACATGCAGTGTGTCACTTTTAAGCCCTATTTTTCCTAGATCTAGACATTTTCTAGGTACAATAATAAAACGCATTGCTAGACTTAGGACGGCCTATCGAATGGTACAGGTCTCAACAGTTTTGTCAACAAAGTGTCGACATCGAAATTTCTAGAAACCCGTTTCCGGGAATTACCGTAGGTACTTCCGAGTGACCTCGAGGTTATGTGCTATTATTATTACGTCTGGAGGAATCTGGAATGTTCGATCAGCTGGGCTATATAAGGCGCCGCGACGCCAGCGCACAGTCAGTCTACACTCGACTAGCGATACGAAAACAGCGACAGTTAAGAAGCGATCTTCGAGAATACCTACTGCGACAACTGCAACGAGAACTGTGAGTACTACGTGGAGTAACATCTGTACTGTTATTGTGTGTTTACAACACGGACTTCGTGGACATAAGGGAAGACTTCGGTGAGACATCAGCTACGTTCTACTTGTCATTGCCTACAACCAACTGTACCTTCGTTGCCAATAAACTTCGTAACCCTTAACCGGCGTTTAAGTACCCCTAGCCCGTAACAATATCTTAAGTTAAGCTACTTGTTCAGATTGCACATGGGTGACCATCCATTACAAACTTCACCTGGATGGCTGCTAGTACATTCAAACTGTTGATACTGGGTGCATTATTTATACTTGTTACGAGTAGCTAGAATCCCGCAAGTGTGACAACCTCTTACCAGGAGGTAACATGTTATAACCCAGTGTATCAGGTGTGGAGGTCAGATGGGCAGTCACTCTTTGAGCAATACTGTATTCAGCTGCATCGATTAGACTAAAAGCCGACCCCAAGATAGTTGGCAAAATGCTAGGTACCTAGTATACATATACGTGTATGTATGCCATATAGGACAGCATCTCCTGCAAGCGACAAAGTAAAATCACTGCCCTGCTACTTAGTAAGATCGCTGTGCCATCCATGATTAGCTGTAGTTTATTTAGAAAGGGCTTAATTATAAAGGAGTTTAAAATATAGTAAATGCTATACAGATGTTTAATAAGAAAAAAAAAACAACCAATTAAAATAATAGACATTTATTCTTCAAGGAATATATTGTCTAGAAATTGTGCTGGAGCGCTTATATCATTAAAACGACTTATTCCTAACGATTTAACGATTTATTCCTAAATATCGAGGAACAAACTGTTCATTTAAACAATTTCTCACAATGTTATTTTTTTTTCCAATGTGGATCTTGGCATTTTAAAAAGAGTTGATAGTCTTTGATTACTGTCACCTGTTCTGAGTTTTACTAAAAATATACTGAGAGCAACAGAAGGATTTGGAAAGTGATTGTATAACAAAGGATTACAATTTAAAAGTTCATTGAACTGCTCTGCAGTAAGTCCTAACCAATAATGGCATAAATGAGAATCCATTGAGTTTATGTCATTAAAGTCTAACTGTCTCTCAGTAGCTTTTTCAAGTTTACTGAAAATATCATCTACTTGAAATCCAGTAAAATCGGAATATGGTGCTTCTAGTTCATCCCAACGATTGCTATTTAAATGATATCGGCAAATTCTTGCAGACAAGGGAATATACACTTTATAATTTAATAAAAGAACTTCCTTTAAAGTACCTGGTACCAATAGACGTTCAATATTCGCACAACCAGGAAATAGGCAATGACGTGAACTTGCCGATACCCGTTTATACTTTTGTGAGTTAATCTTTGAAAATGATTGACTTAATTGTTGTTCCTGAGGTGATGTTGGTTGTGGAACCAGCGGTGGCAGTGGTGGTGGTACAGGAATCATCGTATCTGTAATTATGTTTCCATCCATGATACCAGTCTCCGGTGCAGACTCCACAGTGTGTTGGCTACTGCCAGCAACGGGTTGCCTCTGGACTTGTCTTGATGCAGCCGCCCAACAAGGAAGACAAACTCGTTCCAAATGCAACACCTAAAAACAAAAATATTATATTTAGATACTTGATATTCATTAATATTTAAATAGTTCAACACACATACATACGCATTCATACATTAAGTTTAAATAAATAAATAAGAATAAACACTTATGTGATGTGCTGGTGTCCATTAGTATAACATTCCTTTGAGGACAATCTTGACTGACTCTATGAGTTCTACGACTTGCTATTGACAAGCCACATGCATAGCATATGTTTAGGTGTCCAAGAGCAGGGGATACAAGTGACAGATTTGTGTTAGATGCTGTCTGGTTTTGTAATAATACAAAACATTCCACACACAGGATGTCATCAGACGATATCTGTAAAAAATGACAAAATAAAATGTAAGTTAGTTTAGATAGTTAACTAATGAAGTCATATAAAATACATACAAAGATTATTTAAATTCAATTTATTACCTCACATCGATTTTGGTAAATACCTAATTGTAAAGGTTTTTAGATAGAATTTTTAGACAACTTTTAGGTAAAAAGACATGCTAAGATTGTTTACATTTAGTTAGCTACCTAAACCGATACACTGTAGTAAATATGCACATTACTTCATGTGCTTAAAATCCATTATAAAATAGTTTTTCCAGAAATGATAGATTATAGTAAATGTATTATCCTCATTTATTCATTGTATATACCCACATTTTTAATTATTTCAATAAAAATAAAAAACATTTAATAATAAATGTATTATTATTAGGGAATAATTAGGAGTATATCCAGAAGATACTCGTAAGTCTAAGGTCAACAACTACCTAAAAAGTTCAAATAATTATGTGAATCTACCTTTTTGCAATATGCCGACAACATCTATAACTATTGTGTGCACAACAGCGAATGAGAAGTTAGCAGCCTTAATAAGGTTTTTTTTTTTTCAGTGGGTAAAAATCATCTTGTATGACTTCTCTCGCTCTTGGGCGGAGCGAGAGGGCATGTCAGACTCTTACTGACTAAAAACCCACCCCGTTCCATCTTTGCCTTTAGTACCGGGACCAGTCTTTACTTTCGTAATCAAGTCCAGCCCCGGCAGCCTTAATACGGTAAGTATTTTAACTTTTTGTCAACTGTTAATTTCGAATTTAGGTAGAGGAAACAATACTCTTAGATATTTTCAATTCAAGATGGCTTTTTGGTTGGCCAAGTAGGCATCCTAATTGTTCTTAAAAATATTGTTAATAACACAAACTTACCAATGTAGGTGTTACCCAGGATCTCAGAAGGATAAGCATTGGTTCATCTATTTCTTCGATTTGACGTCTACGAAGATTAGGCGCTAGACGTAAAGAGCAATTAACACACCCGGCGAGACAAAGAGTAGTTTACTCGACTTCTACCAGGTGCAGACATTTTTCCGGAGTAAAACAAAAATATCACTTAAAATCGAGTCAATTTGCTCACTTATCACTAAAACAAGAGTCCAATGCTCACTTAAACTAAATAAGAGTCAATTTGCTCACTTATCACTAAAAAAAACAGTCCAATGCTCACGAGTCTATGTGCTCACTTATCACTAAGAAAAGAGTCCAATATCTCAAAAAAAAACCACTGGAGGCACGAAAACGATCAGCTCGACAGTGTTTACGCAAATTGTATCGATCAGAAGCAAATACGGAGGAATAAATTCAACTCTACGCATAACAACCGGCACGAAAACAATTTGAATGACGTATTGATTTGACAGATAAATCATAGCCTCGCATTCCGAGTAGATGTTACCAGGTTAAATATTTTGTTAATCGATTTCCTAAATCGATTTTTTATAAATAATATCATTTACTAATTGTTGTGTTTGCTCGCATAAAACGGTTACGCCATACATGGTATGGCGTAACCGTTTTATAGATATAGTTTAGTGGTGACTTTTGTTAGTGTTGATATTTGATTGTTTATGCAACAGTTGTAAACAGTTTTTCTTTCTTCTTTTCTTGTTTACTATTTACAAGTGCATACTTAAGATATACTTGTGCATTATGATATAAGAGAAAAATGTTATTTTGCAACCTAATTCTTCGCTACAAGACAGAGACCGCCCACATTTTTTTTAAGTGAAAAGTCTTGGTTTGACCATCAAGGGCGGATCCAGCTCCGACGCCAAGGGTGGGGGGGGGGGGGGGCAAAACATAATATAATTGTTTTTCGGTGAGCTAAAATCATCTAAGTGACAACCTCTGCCTTTGGGTGGATTGGAAAATAATGTCAGACTTTTACTGACTATTGTAACTTCATCTTGGCACTTTTAGTGACCTGAATAGAAATATATTTTATCGATATTTTAATCGATCACCTCGTTCATTTAAATGAGATAGTCTGTCGTCTACCTGGCAACATTCAGGTTAAGTTATAATGGCGGAACTAGCTTAGATTCAATAAAATAAATATTAATTATGTTTTTCAATGCTGTAGTACAAGAAGTTCTGAAAAAAAAATAGTTTTATAAAATTACGACTTGATTTTTAATAAGAAAATATTCTTGACACTCTATCACAAATTAGGGGCCCATCGGGTGGCATTCTCCTTTATCAATTAGGTTCGAGCAAACAGACGTACGGATCGATTAGTTATAAAGTTTCGCTTGCTGCGGACGGTTCGTGGATGGATAGCCATCTTTTTTTTCCCGGGTTGAAAAATCCTTATGGATGTCTGGGGGTGGGCGGCAGGGTCTGTCAGACTCTTACTGACTAAAAATCACCCCGGTGTTCCATCTCACAGCAACCTTGGAGGTAGCGAGAACGAACACTGCTTCCGCAGCCCCCGATAGCCCCCGACACGCCTGCCACTGTGGGCCTCGTCGGCTCAGGGAGGGGAGGTGTTTGACTCCCTCCGTAAAGTCTAACAGTGGCGCGCGTCAACCTTGGGTCCTAATGTTTGGGGGGGCGACAAAACTCCCCGAGTCTGACACCCCTGGATCCATTTAGGGAAGAGAGCTAGAAGAGGGCGTTATCCGCCCTCGCCACCGATGCCCGGTGCGCTTGCTGTGCACCGGATGAGTGGACGAGATCGCCATGTCCCTTTCCTCAGCCTCCTTCAGTGAGACGGCTGCTTTGCAGAGGGAAACCATCGCATTCTCAGGACTCTTCGCTGCACGGTGCAGCTTCTCCCAAGCGGCACACTCTGCCAGCATACGCCGCGCCGTGTCCTTGAGTTAAACCAACCTAAAATTAAGTAAAACTATTTTTTCTTTCAACCAATCTGAAACAGTTTTTGTTTCTTAAATATGCTAACTAACAGTATTTCGATTTTCATTGATACGAAATATGAACAGCGCTGTGGGTTACAGTGAAAGAGGAAGAGCCTGCTTACCACTGCCGATGCTTAAGAGAAAAGGAAGCCGGGCGTCGTAACGCGTTACCTAACGGAGCCGTTTACCATTTCTTAAGAAGTTATCACTTCAATAATCCTACTCTAATCTTGCTATATGATAATCAAACTATTATAACAGCCCCCCAGTCCTCGCAACACAAGCAGCAATCGTAAACTTGTCACACATATTATATAGTACTTGCTGAATGCTACACCCTATTTGCATACGTGTGACTGTATTACCACAAACACATTATGGAAACCACCGTTATTAATTAATTGTTGAGCAAGCTAACGCAAGGTAGGTATTCGATATTAGTGAAAATTGCCTGCTTCAATTTGCTTTGTAGCGGAATGAATTAATTGTTATCATTTGTTTTAAGACTGCAATCCTGCCTGATGGTAAGCAGTGATGCAATCGTTGATGGTAAAGCGCGCTAGTTTATTAAGAGCCTATTCACGCTATTATAGTCAAACGGAAACACCGCCGCTGGCAAACTATTCCAGTTCCTCGAGATAGGCGTTATATAAAAAGAGGCGATACGGTTCGGGCGGATCGTAGTGGTGTCAACTAAATAAGGGTGGATACTCGCCGTACGACGGGTCGTCCGATGATGGGGGTAATAAGTCATGCAACTACTTCGCACTCTCTCCAAATAGAACACCTATATGCTGGCTACTCTTCGCTTGTGCTCCAAGCTTTGTGGACCGCATTGAATCAAATCTAAGTCGCCAATTAGCCTCTTCGCATGCCTCTTCACCGTATCCAAATTTGCTAGGTGGAATTTTGCAGCACCAGCCCAAATGTGGCTGCATTACTCTACACACAAACGGACCCGTGCTTTGTATAACATTAGAAGCTGTCGTGGTGCGTTTGACTAATATTCAAATAGTACTCACACTAGTATTTCACTCTTGTCCGTCTAAACGTACTCGTACTCGGATTTCTGGAGTAATTTCTTGACGTGTGTTTGCTGTAGTCGCAATTCCTTTGACGAATTACTGCCACAGATATGCACACGTGTTTCACTGACTATTGCCATTCCCACCATTGTAGAAAACACTTCCATGGAGTCAACAGTGACTACAAGTTAAAAGTTCGCAGTTTTGAATCGAGAACTTCTTTATCAACGTTCAGCACTTTTCTTAGGTGAGGAAAAGCATTGAATTCGCTTGAGCCTAACCGACCCAACCACGTGATCGCTTGTTGTTTTTTTTTTTTATTTTTAAGTGTATTTTGTGTTTTTTAATTATTTCAGTTTTTACTTTTTTCCGTCAGATCCACGCTTGTGATTTTTTCTTTAAAGATACCCCGTATTAGAAATTTCTCCTGTATCGTGGGTTACAAAGACTTAGGTCCGTATTCCAGAAGGACACTCAAGCATTGATCTCTGCTTAAGCATTACTTAAAACTAGTTTCAACCACTCAAATGGCTTGAAACGAGACTTAGGTGGAGTTTGAGTTTTGGGTGACGTTCTGTAATACGCACCTTAATCTCATATATATGAACAGCCAGACCCGGAATAACTGTTGGGCCATACAAATATTTATCATAACATGCAACGCAGTATTGCTTAATCACGGCGCCAACCATGCTGCCGTCAACCTATTGCTTTTTTGACAGTTGTGGATGTATTTTTTGTGGATGATAATTTTATATACGCATTATGATAATTTTAGAATTAAACATCGATGGATATAATAAGGGAACTAATAACCAAATACTAGATAAATACTAACAATGACCCCGAATCCCATTTTTAGAAAATATCCTTAATGTAAGTTCAGTGCATCGATTTCTATCTCATTAAGAAAAGGACAGAAGATACATATTAGTTAAGACCTGTCAAATTAGTTCGCGCCTGACATAAATCGACGTTTTTTTTTTTGATTGGTCATGTTTTTAATCGCGTCTAACTTGTCTATGGAGCATCTTAATTTGTTTAATACTAAATTAATTATCCATTTTTTCTTAAATAAATAGAAAAAAAGAATGTTTATCTGTAATATTGTCAGTTTTCTAAATATTTTTAACCTAATACAAAAAAAAAGTAGAGAACATACATGCAAAATTTAAAAAAAAAAAATTAAAGTAGATGAAAATAAAAATTATAAAATGTTTGACTAAAAATGCTCATACATACATAATCAGCCTATATTATTCCCACTGTTGGACACAAGCCTCGTCTCGATGAGTGGGAGTAGGCCGCAATCCAAGCGGGCCCAGTGCCGGTTGGTATTAATATGCACACAAAACATTAAAATATGAATCAAGACACGCGAATTGAATGCATCGTATGAATATAAGTTCGTTCATCTCTACAGAATGCAATACACAGCCTCAGTGGCGTAGCGGTAGCGACCGCGGCCGCTGTGCAAGGAGGTACGGGTTCAATCCTCGTGTAGTGCAAATATTTGTATGCATGGATAGGAATATTTGCACTGGTCTGGTCGTGCCTCTGAAAGCACGTTAAACCGTTGCTCCCGGTTATCTTTTCTAAAAAATTATAAACTAGCACTTGACCGCAATCCCGCCTGGTGGTAAGCAGCGATGCAATCGTTGATGGTAAAGCGTACTAGTCTATATGCCATTCGAATATCTAATGGCAGTCGTTACGTGTTGTTGGCCTCGAAAGCCTAACTGCAATGTTTTGATATCGCTTTTGAGTTGTGGAGGTCAGCGGCAGTCGCTTCACGAGACGTATCGAAGTTTAACCAAAATCAGCAGTTAGACTGGTAAAGCGGACCCCAGACTCTAACTAAAAAGCTTCGGATGCGACTGGGATTAACGCTATATGATGAGGATGATCTACAGAATGCAATCCGAACACAATGAAATTGTTTTCGCACACCTTATGTGCATATTTTTCTTTCAAGTTCCGCAGTGAACAAGTCTATCTAACTGCCTCCCCAGACGACTCCTCATGCAGACAGTCCGTTGCAAGTCCTTTGACAAATCACCGTCGCAGCGGACACACTTTGTTCCCAAAATGATTTACGACGGCTCTCTCGGCACCGAATATTCGGCCTGTATTGTTTCCAGGAGTTATGATTACCATAAAACACAAAACACTGTACGGAATGGTTCGCTTTCGCAGAATAATTTTAAAATAAAATTGAGCATTTTTGCGAAGTCTTTTTCTAGGGATATTTAGTTGTTTTAGTTTGGAGGAAGCAGGGCATGATATTTCAAAGTAGAGAATTCTCAATCAGTAATCTTGAAAAGCTTTAAATCCCTTGTAAGTCCTTTGACATTGGCCCTAATCCGAATAAATCTTGTAACACCAAAAGTATTGAGTAATGAACGAGATAAGGCATAAACCTAAATCCTTTGAGATTGAACGAAGCTATCTAGGACCTACTGACTCACACTTACACAATTTGATTACACGTTTACCCTTCTAAGATCTTCTTCCTCTTGGGTATTTTTAACAGGCACACTGAGAAAATGAATAAAATTTAACGCTGATGGTTTTGAAATATCCAAATTACATACAAAAGGAAATCACCCAAAGCCAGCCCTTTTCACTTGTTAATGTTTAAGCTGGTAAGAATAAATGGCGAAAGAAATAACAGAAACAACTCTGTTCACAAACAAGTGAAATTTTTCAGGTTTTTATCCCGAAACGGCAACACATTACAGGCGCGATAAAAAAAAAAAACACGTAAAAAAGTATCGTGTTCTAACAAAGGACAAAATCGACGCGGGTTTGAATCCGCATAATCAATGGTAACAGATGCTTGGTCCGCAAACATATCATCGTTCCGTGGGAATAAAAATATCGGTTTTAAATTGTAAAGAAATAATCGACGTTCACTGATTTCGTTTATTTTGTACTAGCTTTCCGCTCGCGGTTTCGCCCGGGTGGAGTTCGGTTATATCGTGCTTCTTAGATTTCCTTTGGGAATACCATTTTTTTTTTCGGGATAAAAAGTACCTACCTTATTATTTAATTCGGATTTCTAACTTTACGTCTGCAAAATTTCAAAGTAATCGGTTCAGTAGTTATGGCGTGAAAGCGGAACAAACAAACTCACTTTCCCATTTATAATATTAGTAAGAATTTTTATGTTTAGATACAAATTTTGTATTTTTATGTTTAGATACAGATTTTGTATTTTTATGTTTAGATACAAATTTTGTATTTTTATATTTAGATAGAAGTGAAGTATCACGTCGATATACTAGTTCTAATACAGATAAGACGGCACATTGGTCACGTGCACATGAAAGCTTAGGAGAGGACCATTTGCGGTCTCCCCAGGGATGTGCCTCACTGGCGTTTCGGGGGGGTTCTGGATTGTTTTATAAGAGGAACCGGGATCGCCCCTATGTGCAGATTGTAAGGTAATAGTCCCATACTACTCGACCTCACTCCTCGAAACTCAGGTGCCTTTTGAAGGTTTCCCCACGAAAACAAAGAAAAAAGGTTACAATCCAGAAAGGTATTTTATTTTGTGTAAATTATTCCACCACCTTTGCTCTCAAAACAGCGAAAGAAAACATCGTGGAGAATCCGATCTGTTTCTGAACCAAAGAATCGAAGACGTGTACCAATTCACACTGGGCCTACCTGATGGTAGTGAAAACATTATAGGCTACTAGCGGCCGCCAGCGACTTCGTTCGCATGGAGTTACTTATGCTCCACTCCTATTAGTTGCATTATATTATTGTTGTTATGTTATATAGCCTATAGCCTTTCTAGATTAATAGGCTATCCAACGCAAAAAGAATTTCTCAAATCGGACTAGTAGTTCCTGAGATTAGCGCGTTCAAGCAAACAAACTCTTCAGCTTTATAGATTAGTATAGATTAATATAGGTACTATGATGACTGTTCGAAATATTAAATTTTTAATAAAAGTTGACACTAATTTGGAAATTGTAACAGTTACACACGGTCGTGATACCAATCGCTGCATTCGGTGGAACATATCAGAAACTTATTCATTCATAAATATTTTTTCGTAGCAGACTGCTCAGTATTGTAACAAAGAAAAAAAAACAAGAGATATTTTGCTGTGACGATTCCAAAACGCTGTAAACCATTTCATAAACTTCAAAAAATCCCTCTAAACTATAGTACGTTCGAGCGGAGAAAAGCGAACTGAGCTTTTCAAAATTCCGGTCCAGTATCCACAAATTGTTCAGGCGTCAGTCGCTAAAAAAAAGGACCGGTATAGTGTGCAGTGTCGATTGAATTCTCTTAAAAACTCCGACTCTCTGCGGTGTTGTAATTTTTTATCGGTCATCCCTCGGGTGCGTTTACCCTCAGAAATTGGCATACGTTGCCAAAAATAGCAAAATATACGAACGATAAATGTGGAAAAACGTTAGGTACTAATTTGGCGCGGACAATTGGCAGTATTTTATGTTTGGTTTGTTCGATAGTGGATGTGAAGAGTCTTGGGTTTGCTGATGTCTCTATATGAGAAAAAGAGATGCGGCTTATATTCGTGTAAATTTAATCTGTAGTCCTGTGGTGCCAGATACCACTGACATGTAAAATATCAACAACACATTTCTTGTATAGGATAATCTAATAGAATATAATAGAAAATAAGAATACCGTGATAGCTACGTAGTTGCCATTTTCCCAGATGAGTAATACCACGATGAGGAGATGAGCTATCTCGATTCATAATAAACAGCCTGATTGATGAGTAGGTAGTCTGAGAGTACAGTCTAAGTTTTGATGCTGTTAACACGAGATGTTATGTAACTGCCTATCTGGCTAAAGGAATCAAAACAGAAAGAAGTGATGAAGGGTGGGCGTTTTGGGTTTAAAAATTGCAGATTTTTAGCTAAGTTTGGCGGAGGTCAATGTCTTAACGGGAACTGAAATAACTGCTCGTAGGCAGTGATTTCAATCCTTACAAACGAAAGTGTGATATAGATGATTGCACTGGGTCAAATTAAATTCGGTAGTTAAATTTAACAGACTACATAGCTATCAATTTCTAGTTATTTTTATTTTATTTATTTATAAACAGCAACAATATAAACACATTCACAGGAAGGATATTTTTTTGTTATGATTCCCGTTATATCCTGTATTTCTTTTTATATTCCTGTTCATGTTTCTGTAAAATATTGTCTTATTATATTTTTTATTGTACCGGTTCGGTGTCACTTCTAATTGTTTGCTGCACCAGGTGACGTCATTATGTCGGCGCCGGCTGTTGCTGAAAACCAGCGGTGAACTCTGTTTTGCATAAGGTCGCAGCATAATACTGAGCGACAGCCGTTTTCAGTCTTTTTTTTTTGTGTGTTTTTGCAATTTTTTGCATCATGTTTAACGATTTTATTTCTTTTCTTTTCTTTCTACGATTACAATTAAAACTAAATAAAATTCGATTACAATTAAATATTATAGGTAGGTAAATAAATATTATAATAAATTTATCGAACCAAAACATATACAGTCAAAAATTGCATACTAGGTATATGCTTAGATTTAATAAACTAACAATGGACAAAAGGGCAGATAAAAAAATTAAAGAGTAGTCTCTATAACAACTAACACATAACTTGCCTTGTCATCTTTTTAAAAAAATGTCTTTGTCATAAGATCATTGTGTCGATAAATTATAAAGATGTGTACAACAATTAATTTTACAATCGCCATAACAAAAAGCGGCTTTTACGAAACAAATTCAACGCTGATTGCAGTAATGAGATGTAAATTTTATTCTCTGATTTCAATGCACATTGAATCTGTAAAACAATGGCTCCGCTGCACAAGTTGATTTTATATGCGAATGTGAGGACATTACTTACGACTTTCCAGTGGTCAATCACTGACACTCCACTCCTCATTAATAAATGTTAAAATAGAGTAGTTTTTAGAAAATTATTAGCTTTCCGCCGGCGGCTTCGCCCGCGTGGAGTTCGGTTATATCGCGCTTTTTAGATTTCCCTCGGGAATATCAAATTTTTCCGTGATAAAAGGCAGCCTATGTTCTTTCTCAGGGTCTAAAGATTGTCTGTGCCAAATTTCATCAAAATCGGTTGAGAGGTTTAAGCGGGAAAGCGACAGACAGACAGACAGAGTTACTTTCGCATTTATAATATTAGTATGGATAGTATGGATTTCTAACTGACGGGTTTTATAATAATGGCAATACGGCAATGTCAGTCTATCACCATTACAAAATGATTGATCGATAATTAATCGATCATCATGAATTTAGCAGATTACGAACTTTTAGCAAAATGACAATGGAATCATGTTGGAATGAGAAATTTATAAAAATAACGAAGGGCCCCTGATGTCAGATAATGGTTTGCGCACATTGCGCAAGCGTGGTGATTACGCTCAATCCTTCTCTATAAGGAAATCAAAGATATATGATACATGAATAATTAAATCTACGATACATGGTACTCACAAATTAACAAAAACTGTAGATTAGACGCATATGCTAAAAATTTAACAAGTTTAATCCAGGCTGTGACTTAAATTCTTAAGTACAATAAAATTTAGGCTTTTCATATACGACTCTTAACTTTTGTCTACGGCCATCATTCCTAAAATCTTGGACGATAAACATCCGTTTCTTTCATTATTTTATCTCACAGTACAACCTCAGTGCAAAAGGGCGAACCCACTACATCAATTACAAAATGTCTGCCACTAAATCGCGTTACCGTGAACAAGGTTTTGTATTCAAACTTTAGCAATTACGTTAGTCAGGATTAAAGTTAAGTTGCGAACTTTCAAAACGGGACGGATGGTTACCGTCGTATTGTTTACAGACGGATGGCTGTGCGAGCATGTGAGGCCAGCTTTTTGTTAGGACGACCATAAGCCACCTGTCCAGACAAACAGAAAGCGATCAGAGAATCGTGGTTGTCCAGTGGTAACGGCTGCAATTTACTAGTTCTAGATCCTGAGTTCGTACCCCTGCTGACCCGTTTGCTCAGAAGCGCGAGAGCGTAGGCACACATAATTAAAAAAAATGCAGTCGTGGGGCTAACCGACAGAAGTGACAACTAAAATCATTGAGGAATACCCAAAAGTTCTCCTCCATTTCGCGCGATCTATAATATTCTGTGGTAAGAGATTGTTGATACGCGTCAAGCCAGCATTTCTTTGGCCTACGTCACTTGTTCCGACCCAACTGAGTGCCATGGCAGGACATTTGTTACCCACGGAATATGTCGGTTTTCGTAAGATGTGGCCGTACCTGCGTAGGCAGTTTGTATGCTATGACACAGATATGAAGACTACCACGGATACGGAAGTTCCTGATGCAATCTTTCCGCGTAACTCTACAGATCCACTGCAGCATATTCATCTACGTGACATGCAGCTCCTGGTTGTATCGCTCAAGCACAGGCCACGCCTCACTGCTATATAGAAGAACAGGTCAAATGATGGTCTTATAGTCTTGATGGTAAGCTATCGGCACCCAACTAACCGGCATTTTGTGTTCACAAATGACACCTGTCACCTCACGCCATTTTGCCCAAGCTGCGGAAATACATGCCCTTTTTTTATTGGGATGTGTAATCATCAAATAACGTCTCCCGCTCCTAGCGGAACGGAAGGGTGTCAGACTTTTACTGACTAAAAGCGATATATTATAAGAGAGAATCTGTGGAAAATTCTTCGACATAAAAAAAAAATGGCGTAGCATTAATTCACGGCTAAAACTACAACAACAACTCACTATTGAGCATATATAACTTCAAGAGGAACAATTGCGTCAAGGTTTGGAATAGTTGAAGTCCAGCCAACACATTCAACGTCCTTCTGCTACGTATGCTCCGGGTACTTAGCCACAGATCCACAATCACACTTTGGCGAGTTTTAACACCAACTTTTGTTTGTGATCGGACAATTTATGTAAGTTTCCGTTATGAGCACTCTTGGACATAATGGTAGGAACACTGGTACTTGATTGTTATATTATTATTTTTATTTTAGACAGAGTGGTAATGCTCTGAAGATGTTGAAGTTGAGAGTGTACAATATTGAAAGTGTTGTGAGATTAGACGTGAACATATTTATTAGGAATTCTTTAAACTGGATTATGGGATGTCCCCTGAATTATGGCTATTGTTTTAGTGTTTATGTCCGCATCTCGGAAAGGAAAACTTTACAGATTAGTTATTCTTTTGTAAGGTAAGTCCTTTCCAAGTCTATAATATGTATTTACAGTGCCATATACTATCTTAAATTTCAACTCCACCTGTGCATTGTGCCCCTCAAGGCACACAACAAATCTCATCACATGTACCTCGTAATTGGTTTACGTCAATTATGACCGTCTACATAAATTAAACAAGGCGATTATCATAAAACATTGAGGTTGACCTTTGGGAGTGACCCGTGGTCAAAGGAAGGCTTTACCTTACATTGTTTGATGTAGGACAAGAGATAGGAGATGAGCGAATAAATTATAAGTAAGGTAAGTATAGATAAGTAGATAACAGCTCTGCAGCAGGAACAATTTGCTCTTGTTTGCATAACCGAGGTAGTTTTGAAAAACATACGCCTACTTTTTACTTATTCTAAGAATATGTAGTACAGGCGTAGAGTAGCCTGCCTTTCGGTATTCTATAGGATGCATTTTGGTGAGTGTGCGAGGGAATTGCATGATTTAATTCCCCCATCTCCGTTCAACTATCGGACGACCCGTCGTACGGCGAGTTTCCACCCTTACGTTGTTAACACCACAACGACCTGGACGAAGCGTTTCGCTTCCTCTTTTATACCGCTTACATCGAGGGACTGGAATAATTTTATAGCGGCGGTGTTTCCATCGGACTACAATTTCAGTGTCTTCAAGGCTAAAGTGAATAGGCTCTGAATAAACTAGCGCGCTTTACCATCAACGATTACATTACTGCTTTCCATCAAGCGGGATTGCGGTCAAGCTCTAGTTTATAATTTATAAAAAAAAAAACGTCACTCAAGATTGATGTCCCGGTCGAAACGGCCGTGATTTGCGAGTTGGTCGTAGATTCGATCCTCGATAGATGCTTTACTGGGTGATGTTTATAATGATTTCATCACTACTGCTCGAAAACGGCGAAGAAACACATCGTTAGGAAGCCGGCATGTCGTGGAATCAAAAACTCGAAAACATGCTATACCTAATCACCAAGCCGCACGCCAGCATAATCCGCGTCGTGGATTACAACCCTTACTCCTTACTTTCTCTCACCGTGACGAGACCTGTGACCCAACAGTGGGAATATGTAAGGCAAATTATGAATGTTTGTAGATTAAAATTTGTTTCCAATATTTGTATAATATACACACATTATGTACCTATGTATAGTCGTGCCGCGCGTGCATCTGGTCGTGCCTCGGAAAGCACGTTAAGCCGTTGGTCCTAGTTGCCATACACACATCTAATGGCAGTCGTTACGGGTTGTTGGAGCCCTCAAAATCCAACGATTGGTCTAACTGTAATGCTTTGATATCGCCTTCGGGTTGTGGAGGTCAGACGGCAGTCGCTTCACGGAAAATATCGAAATTTTGCCAAAATCAGCAGTTAGACTGGTACTAAGACTAGGTAAAGCGGACCCCAGACTCCAAAGCTGAAAAAGCTTCGGTTGCGACTAGGATTAATGCTGCGATAATGATGATGATCATATACATATAGTACAGTAGAACCTCGATAACTTAAAGTCTCTATAACTTCAATATGTTCCTAATATTAACCCATCCCTAACATAGAGCCTTGATACTGAAAACCTCTATAACTTAAAATATCTTGTATTTCCCTTGGACTTTTAAATTATCGAGGTTCTACTGTACTAAAAATGCGGTAATAATGTATCTAATGCATGAATTTTTCAACCAAAGAAATAATGTTATGAAATACATTTTGATCAGGGTAAATAAGATGCCAAGTAATTCTCTAAATCGTTTACTGCTTTTATAAATGAGCACTTTGATTGACATTAATACGAAGTACCGAGTAAAGCCGGTCGGAGTGTTTCCAATTTTGATAAACATTGATGATACTTATTTCTTTTTTGTTGTTGTTGTCTTATTATATACTAGCGGTTACCAGCGACTTCGTTCGCGTGGAATTAGTTATGCTCCGCTCCTATTAAATGTTGCACCTGTTGCAGCGTGATGTTATATCCTTCGTGGATTAATGGGATAACCAAAGTAAAAATAATTTTTCAAATCGAACCAGTTGTTCCTGAGATTAGCGCGTTCAAACAAACAAACAAACTCTTCAATTTTATATATTAGTATAGATGTAAGTACGATTGCCCTACTGAGACTAAAGGTTTTTAAACCGAAATGGTGGTGTTTGAGGAGGCGATAGTGCAGCCGTTGATATTTTTCATCTGAAATGATTTTACTACACTAAAATGTATACAGGTACATATTTTTGTTTGTTGTGCTAATCAAAGAGGATTTACAATAGACATGCCAGTAAATCTATATTCTCGGAGGAGCCTGTAACCTCTAGAGAACGCGTCTTCAAGGTGGCGGATCGGGGAAGGCTCGTTGGTATTGGAAACAATACCAAAGGGCAAGAGGGAAATAAAATACCTCTCGCGGACCAACAGACAACTCCTCCACAAGGCCACTTGGTAGTAGACCGAGAAAGGGCTGTGGAGGGCAATGGCATCAGGCAGGACGTCATGTAGGGGATGGCGGCGGAAGAACCTAACAGTCAACGGTGGCATCCCAAGCCCCAGCTAGCATGTGAGGTTACTGTCTTGGCGTCAGGTGGCAACCGGCCGTAAAACCAAAAGCCAACTTTTTTACTTCTGGTCATGAAAAGCACAAATAATAAAATAAATGCAACTACTAGGACGTGCCCCTTAAGCGACGACACAAATGAGGGAACTGCAGCAAATGCTAGGGCGTACCCCCGAAGCGACGGCAATGTCACCAGAGCTCCCGTACAAGTACCAAAAATGCGTGTAGCGAGTTGGAATTTGGGCTCAATGACAGGACGAAGCGCCGAGCTGAGCAAAGTATTACATCGCAGACGCATCAACGTTTGTTGCATCCAAGAAACGAAATAGAAGGGGTCTAAGTTGCGAAACCACGGGACACGACCATAGAATGGAGTTGGAATTGTTGTAGATCAGGACCTTCAAGACCGCATAGTGGAGGTTAACAGAGTAAGCGAGCGACTAATGTCAATTAAGCTCGCTCTTGATGACCAACCGTGCATGAACATCATATGCGCTTATGCACCACAGGCTGGCTGCTCGAACGTAGACAAAGAAACGTTTTGGAACGAGATAAACGATCTACTACAATCCATCCCGACAACGGAGTCTAAATACATAGACGGTGATCTAAACGGCCATATTGGAAGCACAACATCCACATACCAAAGAATCCACGGCAACTGGGGATATGGTAATATAAACTCGGAAGGCGAGAGTATCCTGCAATTTGCGCCAGCCTACGATCTTGCAATTGTCAACACGTTCTTCTCTAAACGTACCGAACACTTGATTACATACAAAAGCGGTGGGATATGTACACAAATAGACTACATTCTAACAGATCGGCACCGGTTGAAGACTTTCAAAGACTGTAAAGTAATCCCCGGAGAACCGCTTACATCACAACATCGTATCTTAGTCGCTGAATTTGTAACGCCTAAACCAACGAAGGTCAAAAAAGAGAAGATCACGCGGATACGTTGGCACAAACTCGAACGTGAAGAGAGACAAAAGATGTGTGAAGACATCGCAGAATACCTTGACTAACAACAAGAGGACACTGCCAATAATATGTAGAGAGACTTCCAAACCTTTTGCCTCCAAAAAGCCAAACAGTACCTAGATGTATCAGCGGTGATAAGGACACAAAATGGTGACAAGAAGACGTCAGGGAGGTATTGGCCACAAAGAAAAACCTCTTAAAGCAATGGCAAACGACAAAAGATGAAGTCGATCAGATAGCTTATAAGGACGCAAGGAAAATTTCAAAACGAGCCGTAGCACAAGCAAAAGCGATGTGAGATGATGATTTCTTCGCCAAACTTGATACTGCCACCAATGACAAAGAAATCTTCAAGATAACAAAACAACGTCAAAGGAACTGTAAGGATATAAAGACCATCAAGTACATAAAAAATGAGCAAGGCCAACTGCTCACAGCGAACAAAGACATTAATGAGCGATGGAAAGAATATTACACTGCACTTCTTAACGAAACCTTTCCAAGTGAAGATTTTTGCGAAATACCCGCCACGGAAGGCCCGATACCATGCATATCACCAGCAGAGGTTCATTCAGCAATTAAAGCTATGGCTTCTAACAAAGCCTGTGGACCTGATGACATCCCTGCTGAACTGTGGAAGAAATTAAGAGGCACCGGTGTGATGTTTCTGACTAAACTTTTCAACAGAATTCTGATTGACGGAATGCCCGATGATTGGAGAAGGAGTTTCCTGCTACCTTTTTATAAGAACAAGGGTGACATCAGACTATGTGGAAACTATAGAGCCATAAAGCTCTTATCACACTGTTTCAAAATATGGGAAAGAGTCATCAACAGTAGACTGCGACAACTCACCAGGGTGTCAGAAAATCAATGTGGTTTCGTCACAGGAAAGTCGACAACTGATGCCATACATTCGATCAGAATTTTGATGGAGAAACATAGAGACAGCCAAACTGACCTACACATGGTATTTATCGACCTGGAGAAAGCATTCGACAGGGTTCCAACAAAAATTAATTTGGCAAGCCCTTAAAGCACAAAATGTCCCAGAGCACTAAATACGTCTGGTGAAGGACATGTATCATGCTGTTAAAACTAAAGTGCGAAGCCTAGCTGGAACAGGTGATGAGTTCGATGTGGCGGTCGGAGTCCATCAGGGTTCAGCATTGAGTCCTCTGCTCTTTATCCTCGTAATGAACTACCTTACGGCGGAACTACAGCGCCCTCCACCATGGGATATCCTTTATGCTGACGATATTGTACTCGTCAGCGAAGATCCGAACAACCTACAGCAAATGTTAGAGGAATGGCAAGGAGCACTCGAAAGAGCTGGACTGCGAGTTAGTAGAGAGAAGACCGAGCGACTGCACTGCAATTTCAGTGGCACCAACAGCAGCAACACTATCCATCTGCAGGACAGCCCACTAAAGAAAGTCGACCACTTTAAATATCTTGGCTCAGTCATCTGTAATGACGGGACCATCGGGGAATGTCCACTCATCGTATAAATGCCGGGTGGATGAAATGGAGGGAGCTCTCTGGGGTCCTATGTGATAGACGAATGCCCATTCGCACTAAGGGCAGAGTATACAAGGCAGCAGTGTGCTCGTCTATGACATATGGTGCCGAATGCTGGCTATTGAAAAAGCAGCAAGAACATAAACTACATGTCGCAGAAATGAGAATGCTTAGATGGGCTGGTGGGGTAACAATGCTGGACCACATCCAAAATAGCCACATTCGCGGCCGTTTTAAAGTAACACCTATACAGGAGAAGGTTTTGGAGAGCCGCCTAAGGTGGTACGGTCATGTAATGCGGCGACCATCGGACTACATGACAAGAAAAGTACTTGATATTGGTACCCAGCCCAGAAGACGTGGAAGACCCCGCCTTACATGGATGTCCGTTATTGACAGGGACCTAAAAAGGACGCAAGTGACATCTCAGACGACCCAGGACAGACCGTCCTGGCGTTGATTGACAGAAAGGCCGACCCCAAATAAATGGGATTAAGGCCAGGCAGAAGAAGAAGATGCCAGTAAATCTAAACTAATCTATACTAATATATAAAGCTGAAGAGTTTGTTTGTTTGTGCGCGCTAATCTCAGGAACTACTGGTCCGATTTGAATAATTCTTTTTGCGTTGGATAGCCTATTAATCCAGGAAGGCTTTAGGCTATATAACATCCCGCTATGGCCAATAGGAGCAGAGCAGTAACAAAAAATGTTGCGAAAACGGGAGCTAACGCAGGCAAGTCGGCGTTAGCTCCCGTTTTCGCAACATTGCTTCCATTATTTTAACAGGCGCTGGTTTTATACCAACTGAGCTCTTTTTAATTTTTTTCGGAAAAGCACACTAAGTTACCACTGAGCTTAGCTCATGAGGAAATGCAATATTAGTAAAAGCAGTGAGCGCGGAAGAATGTTATAGCACTGTAAGTTGTTAGTTTGGGATGAATGTGATGATATTCCAGAAAAGGGCAATTGAAGCACTAGATGGCACAATGAGGGACATCAAAGGCAACCAAGATATCATGGGAGGGATGGTGGTACTTTTAGATAGTGACAGACCCTTCCGGTGTTTACTAGGGGTATGCCGCCGGCAGATGAAATAAATGCCTCTTTGAAAGCATCTGCATTATGGGATCGCGTGAAAAAGTGTTGTCTCAACACGAATATGCGAGGGCAACTTCATCACGATTCTTAAGCCGGGTATAATATGCAATATGCAGCTACTCTTTTAAAAATCGGAGTAGATCGCATGCCAACTGACAGTAACGCCATGATTAGAGTGAGTCGTGAGTTCTGTCAAATTGTGAATAGCTCATATGATCTATTAAATAATTCTATCCGGATCTTCAAACAAATATGGCCAACCGAGAATGACTATGCAAAAGGGCAATTTTGGCGCCGATTAATGAAATAGTAAAATAAGTGAACAAATCATGTTAAACGTTCAGCGAAATGTTATCGAATACCACTCAGTGGACAATATTACGGACACTGAACAAGTTACATCATACCCTATAGAATTTCTCAACTCTTTAGAATTATCAGGAGTAGTTAAGATTCCTCATTAAGGAATCTTGACGCTCCAAAGCTGTGTAATGGTACTCGGTTACAAATAACACATTTGGGTCACAACATTGTAAAGGCTATATTCATGGCTGGAATGGCAAAAGGACAAAATGTCTTGTTTCCCCGTATTCCATAGACTCATTTGCCATTTCAATTTAAAAGAGTACAGTTCCTTCTGAAAGCAGCATTTGCTATAACAATAACAAAGCCGACAGACGCTTAAAGTTGCCGGAGTTCATTTAGAAAGAACATGTTTTTCTCATGGGCACTCTATGTGGCATGCTCACGTGTATCAAATCCAGAAAACCTTCATGTTTTGGCAGAAGACAGCAAAACAAAAAAAAAGTTGTTTATAAAACCGTACTTACTTAAATGTGCTCATATTTTATTTTCAATAATTTTTAACCCTTATTTCATAACATCCTAAGCATATTCAAAACACCAATCAACGCAAAATAATTAGAAGTATGACATTTGATGTTTCTTTCCTTTGCTAAACCTTTAAACCCGGTAAAATTAACGTTGCTATAGATCTTATGTATCTTTATAATCCTATTAATAATATAAACGCGAAAATGTGTGAGGATGTTTGAAACCTTACAGTAATGTAGGAATCTCGGCATTCCCCCGGAAATGGAAACCACCGCGCGCTATAAACTGAAGTCTACGCGGACGAAGTCGCGGGCAACAGCTAGTTGATTAATATTACTTTTCTGTAAATAAATAAAAATGTATGTTTAAAATGTCATTTTCTAAATATAGTAGAGATTGTTCCAGTCCCTCGACGTACGCGGTATAAAAGACGAGGCGAAACGCTTCGTCCGGATCGTAGTGGTGTCAGCAACGTACCTAAAGGTGGATACTCGCTACAGCGCGCGTGTTGTAGCATTACGAACACATTTTACAAATTTATTTTATAAAATTCCTTGCGAAATAGTATGTTATCGATAAATTATTAAACTATACTAAGTACATTGCTTAAAATAATTAATTTGATGATTAATTAATTTTGTTTATTTTGCTATATATGTATGCGTCTGTATGCGTATTTAATTATATTTTTATATATTTCAATATGATAAATACAAAAAAAAAATAGTGATCTTGCGATTTTGGGAGCAGTGTCCTAGCTACCGGTGGTTAGGGCTCCAGAGACAGAAGCCTCCTCACGATGTGGGCTGTTGCGAGGAGGACTGAATTTTGAATCAGGCCCTTGATCCAACCGCCTAACGAGAGCTTCGAAAAATTAAATTAAAAAAAAGTTTTTTTGTTCAATAATTTTTGTATTTAACAATATTTTTCTAGTTTATAATGTCACGAAATAGATTTCATACTCACAATTTTACTGTGAAGTATACAATACATTTTATCTTTTGAAAAATATTGTAATTAACAAAGAATAATAATTATTCTTAGGAATCAGAAGTGAAATAAGTTTTAAAAAATAATAAAAATCATCATCATCATTTCAGCCGAAAGAGGTCCCTGCTGGATATAGGCCTCTCCCAAGAATCTCCACGATGACCGGTCCCGCGCCTCCCGCATCCAGCGGTTTCCCGTTTACCTTTACCAGGTCATCGGTCCGCCTTATCCGGGGGCTGCGTCTTCCAGTGCGTGGTCGCCACTCGAGAACCCGTCGGCTCCATCGGGCATCGGTCCTACGGGCAATGTGCCATTGTCACCTAAGTGTGCAATTCTTACTATTAATAAACAATTTTTAATTATTTATATACCCAAGCACACTTTAAAGGTTGCGGCCTGTTATCATTTAGCCACGAAGCGAAGTATTTATTAGATTGAACATGTTAATGTCTTGTTGGATTTCAAAAAGTATGTTTTTATTAAATTAAGAAAGGTGTTTTATATTTACGTTCTAAAAACATTATAAAAAATACAAAAAGCCAACGTCACGCGGTATTCCCAGGCGGTCACCCATCCAAGTACTGACTGCGCCCGACGTTGCTTAACTTCGGTGTTAGGAGTTATTCTATGGAATTTTTAACACAATTCATAGAATTTTACAAATCGTTGCCAGCGTTGTGGAAAATAAAAAGCAAACAATACTCAGAGACAAAAAAAAATGGAGTGTATCATTTTTATGATTAAAAAGTTAAAAGAGTTACCTATGTATTATTCTATTAGGTATTTACATGTGTATTTACACGAGCTCTCAAAACACAACTAGGATTGCACAGTCCAGTTTGCACGAGCTTACCTGCACGTGTGGCCGCTGTACGGTGTTCCGTCTTTTTGTACAGTCATGACTGCACAGGCCTGAACTGTGCAGGCAAGACGGAGCGTGTAGCCGGGCCATTACGGATTGCTATTTGTGGATTGTGTATGTGTATTGTTTTGTTATTGTTGTATTTTGAAAGCCATATGCTTGACGGCGCATCCGTCAATATTCGACGTCAGGTTAACTTTTAGTGGTCAAAGTCAGCCTAGCGTAGCTTCATTGTCGAGGGTTGTGAGGGCGGCCATCTGAAAAACTGCGGCCCGAGACGGGGCCCGCGCACCACGCTTGTGACGAATCGCTTTGCATCCGAGTGATAGCTTAATGTAGTGTTATAATTAAGTTGGTTTCGTGTTGTTTAGACTGTACAATGTACATTGTTCACTTTGCACAACGGACACAGACTGGTAACGTCGTGCAAACTCTGTGAGACCCATACTTTCTATATTAATTAAGAGCTGCAGGCTATCGTTTGACATATTGTTGTGTGCTCAGTGATTATTATTGTGTTCCTATCTTAATTAATAAGTTCTGGTTGTAATTGTAATTCATATGGATAATACACCAACATAGGAATGTCCTGATTAGTTTCTTTAATAAATACCACTTTTGATCGCCAACATTTGACTGTATATTTCGATTACTAAAACCGGTTTTGATGAAAGAACGGTGATTGTAAAAAGGACTTGTTATTTTTCTTCTCACGCCCAAATGCCTACCTAAGTGCCTACCCACATACATCACACAAGATGAGTTCTGGTGAAGACCCTCCCACCCCTACAGGCTAATGATGATGATAATTCATGTTGAGATAGGAGATTTTTGATCTCGTATAGGACTTCCTGATTTTTTTTTGTTTTTTTATATGTATATTTTTATTCCTGACTCTATTTAGTATAATGATCTTCCTAGATAATACATTATTACTTTCTTTTCCTTACATCTTTTCTATCACCGCCAATGGGGTATGCAGTAGATGCGATACACCGTGGCTTCTTTTATATTTTAATAAATTACTATATATAAAGTCATGTTTTTTACATGATCAGACAACTGTGCTGCTGGGGAGTTTGTTCCGCCGCTTCTTCTCAGCGAAAGCACTAGGAAGTGGCGATAAGCGGAAGTTTTGGGGTCTGTCTTATGTAATATTGACTTCAAAAAGTGCTGATTCTCAGCCTAATTTCGATAAATGACTTGATTTTGACTTCAACGGTTCATAGCAGATTTTAATAGTTATAAACCAGCGCTTGACCGCAATCTCGCCTGATGGAAAGCAGAAAAGCAATCGTTGATGGTAAAGCGGGTTGGTTTATTAAGACAATATATTCACAAAAAAAAAAAAAAAGACTGAGTAAATAGGGAGGAAGACGGCAGTGCGAAGTGATGCAATGTTAAACCCAAAACAGGACCAACGATACTGAGCCAGCGGGAGATTGATCTGGAGACCCTCCACGACCAAACTCCCGACACAACATCATTTGGCGCATCGTACCCCGCATACATCGCAATACAACTGCTCAGACCCGTTCTCCATACGGCTTCTGCCGGCAGCCGATGTTATGGCCTACCACCGAGAATATCTATCTCGCCGAATCGATCTTTATGATGTCATCTTGCTTTCCGTCACCAACAATATTTAGATTCACTTCTTGTGACTTAGTTTAGAAACCCGCTAACTTCTTTAACTTAAAATTTCAATACAAAAGATATTAGCTGTACTTATAGTGGTCTCCCGTAGGAGATTCTCTTAATTTAGTCCAATGCTGACGAGGCAACTGTTTTTGTCGGTTCATCTTGAAACATATTTGGGAAGGAAGCTTAGTCATACGTTTGCAAAAACATGGTGGCCGTAGATCGCAGAATTTGGGGGTAGATGCGTAGAAACTTCAAGGAATGATAGAGTTTTATTCCTGTTTATAAAACGTTGAAAACTGTAGGATAATTAAGTCACACATTATCAGTAGCAATGGGACAGCCTCCGTGGCGTAGCGGTAGCGGACGCGGCCGCTGCGCAAGGTGGCGCGGGTTCGATCCCCGCACAGTGCAAGTATTTGTATGCATGAATATGTATATTTGCACTGGTCTGGTCGTGCCTCGGAAAGCACGTTAAGCCGTTGGTCCCGGTTACCATACGAACATCTAGTGGCAGTCGTTACGGGTTGTTGGAGCCCTCAAAAGTCCAACAATTGGTCTAACCGCAATGCTTCGATATCGCCTTCGGATTGTGGAGGTCAGACGGCAGTCGCTTCACGGAAAATGTCGAAGTTTAGCCATAACAGCGGTTGGACTGGTAAAGCGGACCCCAGACTCCAAAGCCGAAAAGGCTTCGGATACGACTGGGATTAACGCTGGGATGATGATGATGATGATTATCAATAGCAATGGGTTGGATTTTGACAGTTCAACAACATTCATTGCATTATTTACATCGTCGGGTACAAAGTGAGTAGAGACATTTTTCATACATATCGACCAATGAACTAGCGATATGCTTCGAAATAATTTCAACTGATAGTAATGTAATAGTAAAAGTAAACTGATAGTATGTTAGGCAACTAAAGTGTTGAAATACCATTCAAGTTGTTGCTACCATAAGATTGATTATTGCATAGCTAAGGTTTTTTTATTTCTATAATATCTCAACTACTACGTCCTATGCCACCTCATCTTCATAATTTCTTTGATCATAGTATTCAACATGAATAATATGGGTTTGAGGCAGTCCTTTGATGTGGGAACGAGTCAAAGGACCGATGCTGAGGTTTGCTAAAATAATCAACATTTCTACTTCTGTCATGTGACAGGTATACATACAATAAATGTGGATACCTATTATGAGAGGTAACAAAACGATGTACGCCAAAAATGTTTTCGCTTTTATAAGCTTGCTTTATTTCCTTGCCATTTGAGATCCATTGAGATAAACACTTCTTAGCAACACAGCAGGCCACAGATGGGTGTAGACGTCAACAGCAACAGCCTTTCAAAGGTCATAGGTGTGCCGGTAACAGCGGCCTCTCATCAAGCACGGAGGAGGCTTTTCTCTCCCCGAGGGAGAGGGTATCCCTGGATGAGACTCTGGAAGTAGTATTGTACGAAGACTTTTATTATTTCAAGCTGCTTACTCGGAAGCCAGACCTCAGCTACCCACTGCTCTGCGAGGATTTCTTAAGAAACCTCGGAGAACGTCTACATGGCGAAAATTTAAATATCAAAAATCATTGGCAATGGAAAGTTAAATAAATGTGAACTTCAATGAGTTCGGATGAATAATCCGATAAAAAATAGCAAACTAACAAGAACTTCGAAGAAAAGGTTGTCATAGGGACATAGTTAACAGTGTTGTCAAAAACTGTCATAATAATGAAAATGTTTTTTAACCAAAGACATTAAAATTGGGTTTTTTGATGGGAAGCTAATATGAATGTCACGCTCATTTTTCATTGGACTTTTAAATTATTTATAGTGTCGTTTACTAAATAAAAGCGCGTGATTTATGTAGTAAAAAGTGCATTCAGTGAATAATTCATAAAGAACACTACTACGATCCGGACGAAGCGTTTCCCCTCCTCCTTTATACCGCGTACATCAAGGCACTGGAACAACTTGCCGGCGGCGGTGTTTCCGTCGGACTACAATTTGAGTGTCTTCAAGGCTAGAGTGAATAGGCTCTTAATAAACTAGCACGCCTTACCATCAACGATCGCATCGCTGCTTACCATCAGGCGGGATTGCGGTCAAGCGCTGGTTTATAAATAATAAAAAAAAAAATCGCAGCATAGTGACCACATCATGGCTTTACATCAAATCTCCTAGTAGTCTGCTCACGCGGCCGTTTTTTCAACTGTCATTGGCGATATCCACCATTATTGTGAAATATTTTTGTATAGAATTTCTATAATTTGTCACAGGTGTTATTGGCAAAATTGTGGTATCTCATCACAGAGGCCATGGGAGAGTTGAAGTTGAAGTTGAGTTGTTGACTCTAAAGAAAAGAAAGAAAAGAAAAGACATTAAAATTTTGTTTTTAACAATGTAGTCGTAAGAGATATTAAATTAAAAAGTGTTGTGATTAGTAGGAAAATGTAATATAATCCAATGTAGGTACAGCTTCCTACGCTAAGATGTCGCTAAATCGTCGAAACTTAAATTGTAATCAGACGGAAACACAGCCGCTGGCAAACTGTTCCAGTCCCTCGATTTACGCGATTAAAGACGAGGCCAAACGCTTCTTCCGGATCTTAGTGGTGTCAACAACGTAAGGGTGGATACTAGCCGTACGACGAATACATATTGCTAAACCATTGCTCCATATATTGGGAAAATGTGTCTGCTCAACAACATAATAACACAATGAATGTTGTGTTGGAGTTTCTCTGCGTGATCGAATCAGAAATGAGGAGATCCGCAGAAGAACCAAAGTCACCGACATAGCTCTGCGAGTCGCTAAACTTAAGTGGCAGTGGGCAGGGCACATTGCTCGTAGAACCGATGGCCGATGGGGCAGTAAGGTTTTGGAGTGGCGGCCACGTACTGGAAAACGCAGCGTAGGGAGGCCCCCAACAAGGTGGACCGATGACCTGGTGAAGGTCGCGGGAAGCCGATGGATGCGGGCAACACAAGACCGGTCAGCGTGGAAAGCCTTAGGGGGAGGACTTTGTCCAGCAGTGGGCATCTATAGGCTGAAGAAGAAGAAGAAGAAGAAGAATGTTGTGTACCCGTCAAAATCAAACTCATTGCTACTGATGATGTACACAATTATGCTACAGATGTGTGTATATATTTTTTTAGGTGTATTGTGTGTCTTACAACCTGTGCTAAATAAATGTATTTTCTTTCTTTCAATTATTTTACTTGTGTAATCTTCTTCTCTTCTAAATTTTGCATTATATTCAAGACAGGAAATACTTGACTGATATTTTAGTATTAAACATTCATATGCCATGAATAAAATATGGGGGTTTAAGCTGAGTCCGAATCTTCACGTATTTATGTATGAGTTTCGATATGAAATATAATAGTGAGTTTCAGTTGGTATCATCCTTCTCCCCCTTAAGTCGTTCTCCTCATTACTGAGGGTCGTGATGTCGCTGTGGAATTATGTTCTCCTTTACGATAGTTCGCCATCTTTTACAATCCCTGGCCGCGAGTATAGCATCATGTAGGCCGGTGTCCAGAGTTGAATGAATTTGGCCCGTCCACCTTATTGGACTGCGAATTCTAGAACGTCGTCCATCCACCTTCCCAGTAACTATCAGAGGTTGGCTCCATCCTTACGTTTTCGTTTAGTTTTTATAATACATGGTATCACTACATGTTATAAAACAAAGTAATTTTCGCTTTCCCTATGTCCCTTGGTATGATTAAACCTATAAAACTGTGCAACGGATTTTGATGCGGTTTTTTAATAGATGTAGTGTTGAAAGAAAGTTTATATGTATAATAAAATCCATTATAAGGTGGAGAAATACTATTATTTTTGAGGTTCCTAATGTGACGCCGTAAATAATTAATTTTTTTCCGCGTTTGCCGTGAAACGAAGTCTAAACCTTTGCCCCGCTACTATATAAATGAAATGAGCAACTTTTGTTAAAATGATATCGTTATCGACGATATATATATCTTACTAGCTGTGCCCCGCTATTTCAGCCGCGTAAAGTTCCAACTGAAAGAGCTCAGTTGATATAAGCGCCTGTTAAAATAATGAGAGCAATATGTACGTCCGTGTTTGCTCCCGTTTCCCCAACATTTTTTGTTCTTGCTCTGCTCCTATTGGTCATAGCGGGATGTTTTATAGCCTATGTCCTTTCTCAGGCTCTAGACTATCTGTGAACCAAATTTCATTACAATCGGTTCAGTAGTTTTGGCGTGAAAGCCGGACAGACAAACAGACAGACAGACAGAGATACTTTCGCATTTATAATATTAGTATGGATTAGGTACAATCATAGCGTAAGCTGACCCTTAAAACTAATCCGTCTGCATCATCAACAACCTTTTTTATCGTCCCACTGCTGGGCACAGGTCTCCTCTCATACAGAGAAGGATTGAGCGTAATCACCACGCTTGCTTCCCGCTTGTTGAGGTTTCCTCAAGAGGTTTTCCTTCACCTTCAATCATTGGTGTCCAAGATATACTTAGAAAGTAGATATAACTTTAGAAAAGTTACATAGGTACTTGCCTGACCTGGAATTGAACCCGCGCACTCATACTTGAGAGGCTGGTGTTTTAACCACTAGGCCACCACGACACTCCGTCTGCATAATTAACACATTATTTAACACATTCGAAACTTACACATTAAACGATTTAAAAGCTATGTAAAGGCCAAACTTTGCAAAAAGGGGTATTATAAAATCACTGATTATTTAGAAGACAATAAAGCTTGGGACTGAGCTGCTCGCTCTGCTAAGCATTGTTATTAAGCAATAGGTATGCGTAATTATTACATTTTAAACACTGTTCTTTTTTAAATCACCTAAATTATTGGAAACGTTTTCATTTTTAATTTCTGGACTTGAAAAAAGACGATGATCCCTGAGTTTGTTTCGGCTATTTCTTCTAAGAGTAGTCAGTTAGGAAATGCTGGCTCCACCTAGTTTAAAAAAAATATGACGTGTAAAAGTGATCAGTGATGCTATTTGCTTAATAAACGATTTCATTTTATTTCATTTCATCAATGAAATAAAGTTCAGATTTAATATTGCATGAAAAGTATTATAGACGATGCTACTGATCCTTATGTATTTAGAGGTATGAGGAACGTGGTGTAAAGTTCACTCATCTTTCATAGAAAAGGGAGGATCCTCCGACCAGACGGGTGTTATGTCTGGCGGGCACTTGTCCCAACGGTTGAAGTTGGGAAGTTGTATGTATGCTAGTTGCACGGCAAACTCTGCTTGCGAGATGTAGAATCCGTATGATGTGTGTGTTTGTATGTGGCATTTGTAGATACTACTATATATATACTAAAAATGATATTTTCTTAAATTTCCAAATGTATAATTATATACAAATATTTATAATCCTGAAAGAGAATCAGATAGGCAAATCTGCACCTATATTATAACTACGTTATGGTTTCATGTAATAGGAGACGAGGTTAATATCGTTAATCGGGTAGAATTCCAGACTCTCAGCAGCTAAGGATTCCCTAATGGAATACCCAGTAACATATTTATCGAGCTGAAAACTAAACCTAGTAGTAAGACATGGAAAGGGAAAGGAGAGCGCTAACGATCCGCTGCAACATGCTGGCTCGCAGATTCACGCGATGCAACGTGGAAGTAAAAATAACACTTTTCAAAGCATACTGTCGAAACTTATACACCTGCAGTCTGTGGGTCAACTATACGCTGCGGGCATTCAACGAGCTCCGGGTACAATACAACAATGCCTTTAGGTTAGGGTGATGCTGGGGCTCCCACGGTACTGCAGCACATCGGCTATGTTTGCACATGCCCGTATGGAAGGATTCGGGGCGACAGTGAGGCGCCGCGTGGCCTCGCTCATGCGCAGGGTGAGGGGGAGCACCAACACCATCCTGTTGGTCATTACTGACAAGCCAGACTGCCCCATTCAGCGGCATTGGGTACGATCGCATGTGCTTGTTCCAGGTGCCCCTGAAGGTGGCAGGTTCATGAATTAGGTTTTAATGTTCTATTTTGTTTTTTTGTATTTTCTATTTTGTATTACTTGTTTCATTATGTTTAGATACTAACATAGTTGTTTTAAGTCATAATGTTACTAACAAAATATGGGCAAACCTGAAATAAACAAATTTTATTTTTATTTTTATTATTTTATTTATAAAACATTCAAGACCATTCGAAACCAACACAATTCATCAACAATTCGATTGCAAAAGTAAGGAACCACATTTTTTTAATGTACGGACGACAGCAGGTCAAGGTACTCTAAACTGTCAAACATTCCCAATCAACCTTGAGCCTTATTGCTACAGCATTAAAGTTGATGAAAATCTAATAAAGAAAATAAATATGACAGATTGTTGTAGTTGATGAGCATCTGTACCTAAATAATCTTTCTAAATTCTTATAAGCTTACGTCATGGTTGTACAGCAAGAATCATAACTCAGTAATGTTATAGAACAATTAGTGAACTATTGTACCTCAGCCATTCCGAAACCCAAAACCCACGGAGCCCCATTCCAATTAACATTAATTAGAATTTCCACGCTCATTAAAAAGCAAAATGGCGCAAGGACCTAAAAAACGGCACAAGGAGAACAGACGAAATTTCCGTCTGCTCAACAAGAATTAACAGCTTCTTACCTTTACCTGTATTAAAAACTGACTACCTGTTCCTTATCCAATTAAAGTCGAGAAACGAGACAGAGTTTTGAGTCAAAGAGGGACAGCATAATATCCCTATTAATTATTCAAAAGAGACCCCGATCGTCGAGATACGTACCCCAATTAATCTTATATTCATTGACTTCGGCAAATTGACACAGATTAGTAAAATCCGCTTTATAGTCGAGTTTCAAAGGGTTTGGATTATGGAGTTCTAGTGTTTCGGACTAACTGGTTGGGGAATTGTGTATTTATAATTGTTAGTATTGACGTCAACTGTGCTTCTAATGTTCTTTTATTCATATTCATGCAGAAAATCTCTCCGGTGTTCTTGTAGTAGGTAAGAATGGACATTGGTTTATATTAGAAAGGGGAATGGCAGGTTTAGGCCCAGACGTGCACAGGGGTTTGATTTTACAAAAAAAAAAATATGTTGATATTTTTCAAATATCTTCCACGTACTCATTAGTCTAAGCAATACAGCAACATTTTTTCAAAAATATTAAGCATTAAAACGACTAAACTAATGGAACTTGAACTGACTTGAATAAAAGTTGAGCTCAAAATGTTGCCTTTACAAAAAACATGTTGGCGGGTATTAATCCGAATAATCAGTTTTCGTTTATTAATAACCGTTCATTTTCTTGTAAGCAAACATTCATTAATTCCCAAAAATCTTCTTTAATAATTATTATTATTCCAATTACTATTAATAAAGAAATGTGTATACAACGTGTAACAAAAAGGGTATATACATACCAAAGGCATGGGATCTTTAGATGATATCAAATGATATCGGAAGGGTTTCAACTCAAAATAAAATACTCAAAAAATTGGTACCAAATTTTCGGTTTTGTGTGTTTCTTAAAATAAAATCATAACAAACGTGGCAGCACACTACATATGTTAATAACTACTCGTTACCCGTCACGTTACTTGCCAAAATCCGATAAATGTCTTCAATATCTCTGTGCGAGTAGTATGATAGTAGCCTATCACAGGCGGTGTTTTTCCTCATAACTTCCTAACATAAAGAGATAGAATTAAAAAAACCCTTCCAATATCGTTTGATATCATGTAAAGATGCCTTGCCTTTGTTATGTATATACCCTTTATGTTACACGTTGTATACAATATGTTAAGAAAACCCTGTCCGACCGGTAAGGATAGTAAAGGTTAGGTAAACACTTGACCAAATATAATATCAAATTTTACATAATCATCATTGTAACAATAATAATGAATTTTGAAATAGTCCTTTTTTCCCGGGAATTAATTCCAATTTCCCCGAAATTTGGTAATTATTTAAAAAGTGACAACACCGATATTATTATAAGCGAATAGCGACGCGACCACGTCACAGGTGCCGCGTGCCCTGCCCCCCGCCGCCCGCGGAAAGGGTTGCATACAGCACATGTATTAAGTTACCTCTTTTTGCGAAATAATATTTATTTTTTTAGGGGGATTTTTTTTTTAAGTTTAGTCTGTCTTTGTGAGCATTAGTAGAATCAGTTATCGATACCTAACAATACCTTCACGGATCGGACAGGGTTTTCTTTACATATTGTATATAAATCGACCTTTTCGAAAAATATATGAATACTTTTTATGGCAATTTGCTTTTGTTATGTCAAAGTCTTACTTGTCACTATCAGCTGGCGAAAAACATAATCTATGTTGTGTAAACTGCGGTTTGAATATATCCAGAATACGAAGCTAGACTTTGGAAATCGCTAAAGTTCAATGTCTTATACAATCATCGAGCACATATCCATTGGATATGCACATCACTTTTAAGGAAACGATCACATACATTGAATACAAATACAACATGTGCAGCTGCTATTAGAAATATGGTTGCCCAACAGATAGCGCCTCGTCAGGTATTTTTTTTTTGTTATGTTAGATATATCTTTTGGTTAGAATCCAAATAAATAAGTGACTACTAGATACACTAAATCTGAAGGCATTGAATATTTTTTATGATTATGTCTAACTAAAAACACAAAATAATTTGGTATAATATATCTTTACACCAGCTGTTTACTTTTGTTGCAGTTAACAAGAACAACACTTCTCTATCATACATGTTGGCAAAGGATTGACAGAACAGCTTCAATTTCTGCTTTAGAATGTGAACCTGAAGCAACAAGACATAGTCCTTCTCTGGAATCTGAGGCATGCACTGTGACTTCTACCCAAGCAGAAGAACGAAATGCAGATATACATACCAGTGATCAAATAATACTGCCAAATTATATACGGGCCCCAAGTACACAACGGCATTGTTTTTTCCCTGATTGTAACGGTGTTGAAAGACTTTTAGTCCCAGTATCACTACGCGTAAGTTTACTTTGCGATTATATATAATTACTATGTGCCTTCAGATTGTAGAATCTGCTCATATCACTTGACCGGTAAGTATTTATGGTTGCATTCAATATTGAATCCTATTAGAACAATTAGCTCTGAACAAATGGAAGAACTACTCTCTTTACTGAAAGATAATATGACAATGCATTTAGATCTTGACAACATTCAGACTATGGCAGATCATATTGTTCATTATTATTTAGGATGTTCCAAACAGCAATTTGAGAAAATTCCTGCAGAAGTACCGAGATTATCAGGCAAGCATAGAGGAACATTTGCACTTGCAGCCTATTTTGTATTAAGACGCGGACCAGGGCACTTCTCCGGTGCGAAACTGTCGGTTTGCTAATTTAAATTATGGTTGTCAAGATATTTATACTTTCGTGCTTTAATTCAAAACTCCACCTACGAACTGGACCCTTACCACCACACCAAGATGCTGAGGACCCTACCGCTTCGCCGTCGCTAACGTCATCACACCAGCATTTCAAGAATGAGTGTGCAGGTTCGATTCCAGGTTAGGCAAGTACCAATGTAACTTTTCTAAATTATTTATGTACTTTCTAAGTATATCGTGGACACTAATCATCATCATCATCATCCCAGCGTTAATCCCAGTCGCATCAGAAGCCTTTTCAGCTTTCGAGTCTGGGGTTCGCTTTACCAGTCCAACTGCTGATATGCCTAACTTCGACATTTTCCATGAAGCGACTGCCGTCTGACCTCCACAACCCGAAGGGACATCGAAGCATTGTAGTTAGACCAATTGTTGGATTTTTGAGGGCTCCAACAACCCGTAACGACTGCCACTGCCTTTTTTTTATAGTCCCACTGCTGGGCACAGGTCTCAGAAGGATTGAGCCTAATCACGACGCTTGCTAAATGCGGGTTGCCGAATTCAGACTTAAGTCCAGGTTTCCTGAAGATATTTATCACTTACATAATATTTGTAAACGCATATGCAAAAAAAAAAACGTGCAGCTAAGCAATAAACCATTCCCCGGCCAGGTCATGATGGAAAACGATCTTTTCCTGATTGGCCTGGGTCTTCGATGTTTATCTATATATATATGTATCTATTGTAAATATAGTCGTTGAGAATATCCTATAACACAAGTCTCGAACTTACCTTGGGGTTAGCTCAATCTGTGCGATTTGTCCGTAAATACAAACTTTTTTATATACAAAAACATTGATAAGTAATTAAATGATCCAATATTATTGATTATCTATACTAATATACAACGTGTAACATAAAGGGTATATACATAACAAGGACATGGCATCTTTACATAATATCAAATGATATTGGAAGGGCTTTTTAATCCTATTTATTTAATTTTGGAAGTTATGAGGAAAAAGACCGCCTGTGATGGGGTACTACCATACTAGGCGCATAGAGTTATTGCAGACATCTATCGGATTTTGTCACGTAACTTGACGCGTAACGAGTAGTTATTAACGTATGTAGTGTGGTGCCACGTTCGTTATGATTTGATTTTAAGAAACACACGAAACCGAAAATTTGTTATCAATTTTTTGAGTGTTTTATTTTGAGTTGAAACCCTTCCGATATCGTTTGATATCATCTAAAGATGCCATGCCCTTGGTATTTATATACCCTTTATGTTACACGTTGTATAAAGCTGAAGAGTTTGTTTGTATATATATCTGTTTGTTTGTTTAAACGCGCTAATCTCAGGAACGTGCCACCCTTAAACCATCTGGTCTGCCACCTCACAAACTGCTGTTGAAACCCGGAACACCTATCATGCTTTTAAAAAAATTAAGCCCGCCGAACCCGTGCAATGCCACAAGGCTACTAATAAATTATTTTTACATATTTAATTTTAGCTTTGTATTCCTTTTTTTTTACTTAAGTACAAGTCTAACCTTGTTATTGTCTTTGTATAGTTTATATCCAGTTAATATTAGTATTTACATTTATTTAGTTTAAGTTATCACTCATGTTGGTGAATGTTGGTTCACCTGTTATTGGCAACTGTATAAGCCTTTTACTCATATCTACTCTATTTGTTAATTTTTATACAGAAGCTGTTGGTGTACCTTTATTAATAAATAATAATAAATAAAAGATTTGAAAGACAACCTAATTGTGGCGACCATTCTCATCGGCCCAGGAGCTGGCCAGTTGGCGTACATCCCAAGAATTCCAATGATTCCGACGGACCTACCCATACCGTTTAATCGACTTTTTTAATAAAACAAAAAAACATCATTTGCCGTGACTATTAACAAGACTCAGGAACAAACATTCTCTTTGGTTGGCATTGACCTACGAAAAGAAAGTTTTTCCCATGGGCAATCAAGAGTGGGATCATCCGAAAAGCAGATTATTCTGTTACCGGAAAATAAAACAACTTCAAACATTGTATATAGAGAAGCTTTAAATGAAATAGATACCTAACTTAAATAAATAAATAAATAAAAGGCGACTAAGGGTTAAATTACCTTGAGCAGAAAAGAGAACTTTGGTAATCTTTGAAGTTACTGTACTGATTCCAAAAAATATTTTACTAATAAAATTAAATACAGTAATATCAATCGAGTGTAATTTTATGTTAAAATAAGAAATTTTTCACGGACGAAGTCGCGGGCAGAAGCTAGTCTTACATAATCTGAGTTCAAACCGGTGAAATACTGTTTTGGCTGAAAAATGTGATGATTTTTGAATTCAGTCATGTTTAATTTAATTTATATAGATAGTAAATGTTTATGTTTGATGTGTATAATATTATTAATTGGGTTTTTATTACTAATTATTGGGGTTTTAGTGAGGGTTGCTTATTTGACTTTATTGGAGCGTAAAGTTTTAGGTAATATTCAGATTCGAAAGGGTCCGAATAAGGTAGGATTTATAGGGATTTAACAGCCTTTTTTTGATGCTATTGAATTACTTACTAAGGAACAAACTTATCCTAATTTTTCTAATTTTATTTATTATTATTTTTCTCCTGTGGTAAGATTTATTTTATCTTTGATAATTTCAATATTGATTCCTTATTATGTTAATTAATAATTATGCTTGTTCAGCTATAGGGGAGATTATTGAACAATTTTGCGGCAAATAATTTGATTTTCTACTAACCTCACGGTATGGCACGGTAGCAAATCAAATCTTTAAGCATACATACCATAATTATAATAATGAATATAAGTTTTTGCCCGCGATGTGGTCTACTTGAATTTATTTTTATGTTCCTAGATCCGACGCGTCGAATCGCATCGCATCGCATCGCGTGCTATTACTTAGTTTTCACTTAACGTCCTTTTTGAAATTTTTAATTTTTGCTCGGCGCCCAATAGTTATGATGTCGTTAGCCTTCTTCACAATTTGGACTATGAAATGCAAAAGATTGTTACAAACCCGGTTGGCAGTAACAGAAATTAGAGCATTCAAGGAACCAACCAAACGAACCTATTATTAACTTGAAAGCATGGTTGGCGCAGTGGTATTGACTCCTGCCGTCCTGCGTTGGTGCCGTTAGTTCATTTTCCGCGTATAACTAAAATATATATGATCTACAAATTGTTTCATTTTGTTTCGTTTGTATATATGAGTTTATATGTTGGTAAAGACTTAATAAAAAAATGTGTGGCAAAGATTTAATAAAAAAAAACCGGCCAAGTGCGTGTAGGACTCACGCACAAAGGGTTCCGTACCATTGATTTATGAAATTAAAGGATTTAAGTTATTTGTATGAAAGATTACGCGGTAATAAGCGGTTTACGATTTACGAGGTATTAAAATAAGACTACTTACTAGATCTCGTTCAAAACAATTTTCGTTGGTAGTTTTTATAGTAATGTAGTACATCATACTTTTTTTTAAATTTTACATTTTCTTATTTTGGACTAACTTTTTGCCACTTTGGAAGCGTCTGTCACGCAAACTATTCGGTATAGAAAAAAAAAATATTTTAGAAACCTCGATATCATTTTTGAAGACCTATCCATAGATACCCCACACTTATGTGTTTGTTGAAAAAAAATGAATTTCAGTTATAAGTATGGGGGGCCCCAATATTTATTATTATTTTATATTTTGGCATCAAAATCTTAATGCGGTTCACAGAATATATCTACCTACCAAGTTTCAACAGTATAGCACTTATAGTTTCGGAAAAATATGGCTGTGACATACGGACGGACAGACGGACAGACAGACATGACGAATCTATAAGGGTTCCGTTTTTTGCCATTTGGCTACGTAACCCTAAAAAAGTACCCTAACTTCTCAGCCAAGTCAATAAAAAGTCAGTAAATCAGTAAATTTCGTCCAAATCCATACAACTGTCTTAGCTTGAAAGTAGAACAAACATACATTCATTATTATAATATGTGCATATAAGTAAGGATTTATGGCAGCCACAGTACATACTTTGTGAAATTAAATCTCTACTTATTACGGTTCAAAAGAGATGGACGGACGGATGGACTGTCGGCCAGAGTAGCCTCAGTAAATGGAACCTTTTGATTATTTTTACACAATTATTGTTAAAATAACACACTTAATACCTGGAACATTGATAAATTGATTAATGATTGCATACTGTTATAACAAGCTCGAAGAATAACTAACCACAAGAAATAATAGTCAAGTAAATAAAATCGATTTGAATTGTATGAAAGATTGATTATTTTTTTACAATATATAAATAGGCATGCATGGTCATACAAAATCACAGTCAACCTCTATAAGGCCTCAAGAATGTTGAAGTCACTCATCTTTCTTGTTATAATAGCAAGCATCACTAAAATCAAGAGTCAAGTCTATGATGATGTTATCGTAATCCGACGCGATGCAGATCCAGATATGTTCCAAGGAGCTTGTATCCCCCCCGAGCAGAGAGATCCAACTGGCAGATGCCGCGAACCATTCAGACGAGTTTTTCCATATTCTACAGAACGTCCTTTTTTTACCCGACGCGACGCAGATCCAGATATCTTCAAAGGGGCCTGTCCCGCCGGCAAGGAGAGAGCTCCTAACGGTGAATGTGTCGACATAGAGTTGACCAGACGAGATTTTATGGAGACTATAAAAAAAGGAGCACAAAAGGTTGTTAAATTTTTAGCAAAAAAGCTGAACGTCACAACAACCCCCTAGGGATAGAGATATATATATATATATATATATATATAATCTATTAATAAAATAAATTGATTCATTTTATTCTATTTCAATTTCATACTCTTCCAACCCATACTAATTCGATGTAAAAATGAGCAATGCAGATTTATTTACTATTCATTAGATTTTAGTAAACCCCTATTTATTTTTAAATACCTATCTCACAATAAGTCACCCGTTAGGGTGGAAGTGAAATGAAAACTATCACTCCTCAATTCATATGTTATTATAATTATAAACTAGTGCTTGACCGCAATCCCGCCTGATGGTAAGTAGTGCGAGCGGGCATGGTATTGGCGAAGAGCCAGTTTGGCTTCCGCAGGGGGCGCTCTACCGTGGACGCCGTCATGGCCGTGCGAGACAGGGAATGCTGAGGCCCGGGGTGGGGTTGTCTTGTCGGTGTCTCTAGACATCGTCAACACCTTCAACACCCTACCCTGGAGTTGCGTCAGGGTGGCATTCCGGTATCACCGGATGCCGATCTATCTCTTCGGAGTGGTCGAGGCCTATCTGACGGACAGAGCCGTCATCAACCCCGGTCACCAAGGAGTGTGGTACCGGCGAAAGATGCCGTGCGGTGTTCCACAGGGATCGGTCCTGGGGCCGCATCTGTGGAACATCAGGTACGACTGGGCGCTGCGCGCCGACCTCCCTATCGGTTTCAGCATATTTTGTTACGCTAACGACACCTTAGTTCTGCCACTAGGGAGGTCCACCAGACGGATGTGCCCTCGGGGTTGCGACAATCGTGGAGAGGATCTGACAATTGGGACTCGAGGTGGCCCTGCACAAGTCCGAGGCCATGTTTTTTCATGGTTCTCGGAACGCGCTACCGTCGAGTTCCCACATAACGGTAGGAGGGGTTCACATCGGCGTCGGGTCGACAATGAAGTACCTGGAACTAGTCCTCGACAGCCGGTAGAAATCCGAGGAGCACTTCGACGTATGGCACATAGACTGGAACGGGCCGGGGGTGCTCTGAGGCGGCTGCTCCCTAATCTAGGGGGACCAAACGCCTCCTGTCTGCAGCTCTACGCGGGGTTTGTGCGGTCCATGGCCCTTTACGGTGCACCGGTATGGATTTCATTTTGACAGTTCAACAATATTCATTGCGTTATTTTCGTTATTGAGCAGCCTAATCGGCGAACACATTTTTGTCAAATGATTGCGAATAGTTGGCATCGTTTGGACTGCAGTTGACCTCATTTTACCCAATACGTATTGTGTACCTACACTTCACCAGACATCATGCCGGAACACGGCGGACGCTTGGCGGCAAGACTGTGTCTGGTGAGTGGTAACTTTTGCCAGCAGCCGATGTTATGGCTTACTATTGAGAAAACCAAGAAAAATAACGCAATGAATGTTGTTAGCTGTCAAGATAAACCCATTGCTATCTTTACACTGTGTTACAATACTAACGCGCTGTTTCATTTTTTCATAATTTTAATCTATCAACTAAATCAAAATAATATGTGACGTCACGAAACGCTCCGCTTTCACAATGTCATGCTGTACGATTCTGTAACCACAAATCATCATGAAAATATTATGTTAAGCGTGGAGTAAGCTAAGTGCTAACAGTACGCCAGTTATATATTAGGAATATAGCATCTACTAGTCCAGCACGCTAATATTGGTTTTAGCCCTGTACCTTCTGGAAAAAGAAGAAATGATTTAGTTTGCACTAACTCTCGGACGAAACATGCTTTTACTAACAGATTTTATTTATTTCTCGGACCATGTTTATATAACACATATAACAAACTGGTAAAGATATATATTGGTAGCTTAAATAAAAGTTGTGTAATTCTAACTGAATATCTACAAACCCGCAGTTAAGTACACAGATACAGAAAAATTGCTAGAGGTATTAAAATAAAATGATTGGCTTAGTAAGTTTAATATTATAAATGCGAAAGTAACTCTGTCTATCTGTCTGTCTGTCTTTCTGTATGTCTCTCTGTCTGTCTGTCTGTCTCTCTGTCTGTCTGTCTGTTACGCTTTCCCGCTTAAACCTCTCAACCGATTTTGATGAAATTTGACACAGATAATCTTTAGACAATGAGAAAGAACATAGGCTACCTTTTATCCCAGAAAAATTTGATGTTCCCGAGGGAAATCTAAAAAGCGCGATATAACCGAACTCCACGCGGGCGAAGCCGCGGGCGGAAAGCTAGTACTTAATAAATAAGTAGAGGTAATGCATTATTATTTATGTTTTCATTATTTAAGTTTTTAGGACAGTTTGTCCTTGCTTGGTCTTAGAGACTTATGTCATATGTTTATTATTATTATACAGTAGCCATCAAAATAATATCCTTGTTGGTGATATCCTGAAACAAATTTAAATATTATTTATTAAATAAACCTAGTTTGGGTGGTCCCAACATTAGTTTTAGATCGTAACTTTATTTTTTTTATTTTTATTTATTTATTGAATCACACACTTACCTACTACCATTACAGGTTGCTTAACCTAATGCGGCAGAAAGGACACTTACACATATAATAAAAAAAATATTATTTAAAAACAAAAAACCCAAAAAGTACCCCAACTGCGATTGTTCAACTTGTTTCTACCTTTTCAGTTCGTTAGAGCTCTATGCAGGCGGGTTTTATGTTTTTAAATAATATTTTTTTATTTCTATCTTTTTAGTTTTAACAAATTATGTTTCTAATGTTGGAAAACTAAACAAAATATTTTCTTTTTTTTCATCGTTCCATTTAATATTAAAACTGCATGTTATATACATATTTTCTAGTGAGTATTTTAAATCCTTCATTTTAAAACCAATTCGATAAGTTTGATTTTTTTATATGTAGATTTTTTTTTACCTCATAATATGGCGTCAAACATCCACCATTTTGTTTTTTTTAATGTCACCGTCTAAGATGGAAGACAAATCTAACGATGTCTCAAATGTCAAAATCCGTTAGGTGGTTCTGGAGATACAAGATAATAAAGAATACATACATTCTTATGTAGAAGACACGCGCTTTGTGCATGCCTCCAAATGTTTATAATTTTGCAAAAAATTGAAACTGACCGACTTTTGTGCTAATTTAAAAGAAATTTCTAAGTGTACATTAATTACGTAGGTAGGTAGGTACGACAGCAGGTCAAGCTACCCCAAACGGTCAGATATTTCCAATCAACATAGAGCCTTAATGCTGTAGAGATAAAGTTGAAAATAATAAGGAAATCTGACAGATTGTAGTAGCTTGATGTGATGTCGTCTGTACATAGGTTTGGTACTATTTCAATGCATGTTTCTGGATTTAAGCACCTAACTATTGTTATTTTTTTAAATGCCTCTTCATTGAATTTTCATCTTGTTTTAGTCTTTTCAGTTGATTTTTAATTGTAGTTATCCATGCAGGTGGTTTTTTGGTTTTTTTAATTATTATTTTATTTATGTCTTTTTAGTTATGAAATATTACGTAACCGGATTAATTCCTTAAATGAGTTTATGTCATGTGGTTGATTTAGAAATTTGTTAGGGCTAATAGAACTGATATCAAGTCCGGAAAGATTCCTCACTCTACTCAAAGCAACGTTAGCTTGACCTTTTGCAAATAAGTTTCTACTTAAATCTACAACTGCTGGGTCTAAAGTCGTGCCCTGTAATTTATGCACCGTCACTGTCCAGCATAAAATTAACGGAAACATTCGTCGCTCAATCTTACCTTTACCACGTAAAGCATCAAATTCTGTAGCACGAGGCTGGATCCAGACTCCAATACCATGTAGGTTCCTTGTTATACTTGGGTCATAGATCTCCACAAATACCGCTTGTGGTAGTTTTCCTGGCTCCAACTGCTTTCTGCGTAGTGCTGGCCAATCTATTCGTCGGATAACACCAATGGCACCGTTAACCAGCTCATGGTTAACATTGATGTTCCGTCTTAGCATGGCTAGAGAGCTTACACCTAATTTGAGTTTGTTTGGTATACTACCTGATTTATTGGGATCTTCAGGTATGTATTCCTCTCGTGGTTTTTGACCATATGTTTTAGGATCAAATGAGATGTCTACAGCACTAATATTGTACACTTTTGTGAGCTTTTCTAACTTTTCTGTCATGGTCGCGTTATATGAATATTAATATAGCAGATTTTTATCTTTCCATTTATAATTTAAACTGCACGTTATAATAGTTATTTACTTATAAAATTGCCATTCTGCAGTACTGGCCATTTCAAATTAACAAAATTTGTTTGGCTAATAATTCTAATTTCGAAATCATTTTATCTTAAAAACATGGAGCTCTTTTTTTAGTTGTCATTTGTTTATTGATTAGTGGTACATTTCATCACATTTCATTCTTTGTCGTCATCATGGATACGTCAAAAATTCGAGTAATTATGGAATATGAGTACCGTTGTGGTAACAACGCGGCACAACCGGCACGCAATATTAACAACGTTTACGGAGCTAACACTACAAACCAATGCACCACCTGTTATTAGTTTGCTCACTGCCGTTCTGGGAAATTCGACTTAAAAAATGAACCTCGCAGTCGTCTGAAGACTTTTGGTCGACAATGACGAATTGAAGACGATTTTGGAAGCTGATGATACACAATCTACGGCTGAAATAGCAACAGCTTTCGACAAAACAAACAAAAAATACAAACTATATTGAACCATATGCGTCGAATTGGCAAGGTAATATATATTGCCAAATGGGTGCCCCATGAACTCGATGATCGCCAGCGCGAAGTACGCGAGACGTGCCTGGCACTGCTCTACACACAAACAAATGAAGGAATTTTTAAACACGTTGTTACCTGCGTTGAAATATAGATTCTGTTTGATAACCGCAAGCGCTCAGCAAGTTGATTAGATCCTGGTTCAACATCAAAACAATGCCCTAAACGAAATCTTACCCCTAGAAAAGCGATGGTCCCTGTTTGGTGGTCTAACCGGTGTGATTCATCACATCTTCTTACCAAACGGGATGAGCATTACTGCAGATGTGGACTGTGAAGAACTGCACACAATGATGGAGAAACTGGCACATCTTCAACCAGCATTGGTCAATCGTTCCTCTCCGCTGCTCTTGCACGACAACAAACGACCTCATACAGCACAACAGATGGTCTCCAAGTTGCAAAAAATGGGGTTGGAGGCTCTTCATCATCCGCCCTACTCACCAGACCTTTCGCCTACAGACTACTACTTTTTCCAGAATTTGAATAGATTCAGTATAAATTGCCTTTGAAAAATTTGTTACCTCTCGTCCAACTGATTTCTTTAAGAATCAATAAACTACCACTGCGTTGGCAAAAATACATTGATTGCATGGGTAATTACTTCAATGAATACAAATAAAAAATACATGAAAATATTTTTTTCATATTAAACGGCAATTTTATAGGTAAAGACTTAATATATAAAATATACAATATGTAAAGAAAACCCTGTCCGATCCGTGAAGGTATTGTTAGGTATCGTTAACTGATTCTAATAATGCCTACAAAGCCGGACTACACTTAAAAAAAAAATTCCCCAAAAAAATAAATGTTATTTCGAAAAAGCGAGGCAACTTAATGCATGTGCGGCAGGCAACCCGATAGGCATACATACGCGGGTGAAGGGGGGCGGGGCATGCGGCACGTGGTCGCACGCTATTGGCTCCGTCACAAATGGTGTTGTCAGTTTTTTAAAAATTACCAAATTTCGGGGAAAGTGGAATAAATTCCCGGGAAAAAAAGATTATTTCAAAATTCATTATTATTGTTATTATGATGATTATGTAAAATTTTATATTATTTTTGGTGAAGTGTTTACCTAACCTTTATTATCCTTATGGGTCGGACAGGGTTTTCTTTACATATTGTATATAGAACCAATATATTTATTATAATCAATGATTAAAATCCTTCATTTTGATACCCAACTCAATATGCTTGGTAGAAAAAAGTATGTAATTCTTTTGTTCCATTTAATCCATCCACGGGGACAAGGAGGAACACGACGCAGCGCGGCGGACGTCAGGCTTCGTCCAACAAACACCACGACAGGAGGCGCAGATAGAGGTACCGCACGCTGGCCGTGTTAAATTTTTTCAACATAATTGGTTACAAATTACCGATAACCCTGTGATTTTGTCGCATATTCAAGGGTAAGAAATTCCCTTAAATAATAATGTATTTCAAACTGCCGAACCCAGCAACCCACCTTTTCCAAGAAAAGATATGAAAGCAGCAATAGATAAACTTCTAAATTTAGAAGCTACTTCAAAATGTAATGAAGTTAAAAATCATTTCATATCTCCCATTTTTCTGACACCTAAAAATACGGGAGGTTACCGTTTCATTTTAAACTAAAAAAAAACGTAACAAATGAGTTGTTACAAACCATTTCAAAATGGAAGATATTCGCACCGCCGTAAATTTAGTTTCTGAAGGTTCTTATATGGCAACCGTTGATTTAAAGGAAGCCTATTTGTTTAGTACCTGTACATCAAAATTACCGAAAATATTTGAGATTCAGATTTAATCATTTATTTGAATTTAATTGTATTTCTTACGGTTTGAGCTCAGCGCCTTACATATTTACCAAGTTTTTAAAATCCGTGCTCGCCTTCTTGAAAAATCAAGGTAACATTCTTATAGTATATTTGGACGATATTCGTCCAAATATGTTTTACTTTTCTACTCTGCTATGCTTTGTATAGGACCTAGTTACGAATCATGTCCTTGGAAAACTTAGGGTTTTTTATTAATTTTGAAAAAAATATGACTACCATCACCAGCAGAGGAAAAAAATTTCCTCTGCTTTCAAATGGACTCAAAATCATTAACATTACAGCTACCCCAAGGAAAAATAAATAATATTAGTAAAATGGCTCAAAGTACAAAAATAAATCAACTATTTCGATACGTGATTTTGCTAAGTACATTGGTACTTTAACTGCGGCATGCCCTGCAGTGTTTTATGGTAGGATACACCAAACGCTTCGAGCGAGAAAAGTTTTTAGCTCTTCGAGCTTCAGATCTTAACTACGATTTCAAAATGACTCTTAAAAGAGATTTAAAGGATGATTTCAATTGGTGGTCTGGAATAAGTGTTAAAGCAAATAATAGCCTGCAAAAAATGATTACCAATTTTAAATGTTTACGGATTCTTCCTTAACTGGTTGGGGAGCTGCGTGTGACGATGAAGTGACTAGAGGTCATTGGTCAGCTGACGAACGTTAACATCATATTAATTATTTGGAACTTTTAGCTGTCTTTTTAGACTTTCTCGCGATCCCGCTTCCTTGCGGCTGTTCACTTACTGGTTACGCGGACGACGGCCTACTGCTCATTCAGTCAAGTACCCGAGCCGGACTTGAGAACTTGGCCCATACTTGCCTAAATGTAATATCTCAGTGGGGTGATCATAACCGCCTAGCGTTTGCGCCGCATAAAACCTATCAACTTCTACTAAAAGGTAATCTTAAATCATTGCCTACTATTAAATTTAATAACGTTCCCGTTAAAAAACAGCAATCCGTATGCTACCTTGGTATGGTCTTAGAAAGGAATTTTTCATTTATCGAACATATAAAAATAGTTGGCGAAAAAGCTAAAAGGAACTTTTATGCCCTAACTAGAATATCCAAAGCAACTTGGGGTCTATCATTCCTAACTTTAAAAACTATATATGGAGCTACCTACTTAGGATGTATGTGCTACGGTGCACCTGTTTGGGCCGATAGGGCCAGCATAGGGGCGGCGCGACGTAAACTGCTTCAAAGCCAACGTTTGGCATTGATATTTTTATGCAAGGCGTATAGAACAGTCAGTACTGAAGCCTTACCCGTTCTGGCAGGTGTACTTCCAGTCGATCTTGAAGTACAGCGGCGTGCTTCAATGTACTACTCCGCGAGGGGGGAGGCCATGGACACTAACTTTGTTACACAACGCGACCTCAATAGAATTTCTAGATTATTTAAACCTCAGACTGACGTCTGGGAGGACCTCTTATCCGAATGGCAAAGTAGGTGGGATAATTCCATCAAGGGCATCTGCAGGGTTCATCTGTTCTTTCCATCCGTTGGGGATCGGCTGGCTAAGACATGGCTGGAGGTTGACCACTGCGTTGCCCAATTTCTCACAGGTCATGGCAACTTTAAAAGTAAACTGTATTCTTTTAAACTTGTTCCTTCGCCTTTGTGTCAGTGTTCTACATCGAACTGTGAATTTGAACAGTCCGCACATCACATCTTGTGGGAGTGTATTCTTTGGCAGAATGAACGCAATATTATGTTGGATAGTGTACAAGTTACATCCGGAGTTGTTTATTATACGGACCTTGTTGAAAGTAGAACTAATTTCCGTGCGTTCAGGCGCTTTTGCCATACCTATTATTGGAATCAATTGTAACAGCAAATACCTACTTAGGACCCATTAACTTGATCAAATGTTATTCCGTGGTGCTTGGCAATCTGGGCTTCTCCCAGTTGCAATAATGTCCCTTTGTGCCGATTGGCCTAGTTCTATTCTGTCTCCTGCTTATTATGGAGGGAAGTGGAAAAAATATCTTTTTTCTTACTCCTCCGCTATTCTTTTCAGATTAATTTCGTTGCGGGACCCAAGACAGTTGAAACGTTTCTCCGGGACTCGTCGAGCTTCATTGCGCGGCGTTTTTCTGGGGGTCTCCACTGTTGATTCTGGCTTTCAGGAGTTGCAGTGGGTTGGGAACAGTGTGGCGGGTTTGTCTTTTTAGACTTAAAATCCTTCTGCAAAGATTGTTACAGCACTAATATTCTACTTCGTATCGACAACACCACTGCTATATCTTATATAAATAAATTGGGGGGTATTCAGTTTCCCCACCTTAATGAAATTACAAGATCAGTTTGGCAGCGGTGCCAACAGTTAAAAATATTCATATTTACGTCTTATATTTAATCCCGAGATGATGTTATGCTGATCATGCTTCTAGACACACCAACGTCGACACCGAGTGGGATCTCGATCCAGATAGTTTTCAGCTCATAGTTAATAACTTTGGTCTGCCAGACGTAGACCTCTTCGTATCTCGTCTCAATCACAAATGCGAACGCTTCATCTCTTGGATACGAGATCTAGAAGCCTATAACATAGACGCATATACAAATAAATGGAATTAATATTTTTCCTACGCCTTCCCATCCTTTGCCGTTATCTTAAAATGTCTAAGAAAAATAATAGAAGACAAGGCTACAGGTATTCTCGTCGTGCCTTAATGGACTGAACAAGCATGGTTTCCTTTGTTTAAATGTCTCGCTATATCGGAGATTACTTATTTTAGACCTAACAAACACCTTTTGTTGTCACCTTCCAGGGAACCTCACCGATTAAGGCGCAATCATACCCTGGCGTGTGCCATATTATCCGGCAAGCTACTTCAGACGTAACATAACAAATGACACAGTCGACATAATGCTAAATTCTCTTTCTAAAATACCCTTTCGCAATACAATCTTGCACTAAAACAATGGTTCATTTTTTGCCAATTAAATCATATAAACCTATATAACTGCCCTACTACGTCTATATTAACTTTTCTTACAGAGCAATTTCAGAAAGGGGCCAGTTATGGCACACTAAATTCCTTTAGGTCTGCCCTATCACTTATAATAGGTGAAAACAAATGTAATGATGACTGTATTTCTAGGTTTTTAAAAGGTGCTTTCGGAATGAGTCCATCTTTTCCTAAATACAGTTCGATTTGGGACCCAAATTTAGTGGTAGATCACCTATCAAAATTATATCCTTATAATTTTATTACAATGGAAACTTTGACTAAGAAACTCTTAACCCTGCTCGCGTTGTTTACAGGACAACGCGTGTAGATGTTATCGCTCATTGTTATAAATAATATGTGTGTAACTGAATCCCAAATTGTAATAATAATCAATGATATAATCAAAACTACCGCGCCCAACCGACATAATCCCAAACTTATCGTACCCTTTTTTTTTAAGAAAAAGAATAAATCTGCCCGACAACGGTCCTGTGTTCTTATCTTGAAAGATCCAAACAATTTAGAAATCAGCCAAATATCCAAAAACTTATCCTTACTGTTAAAAACCCTGTTCATAATGCGAGTACACAAATCATTAGTCGTTGGATAAAATGCACATTTTGCGATAGTGGCGTAGACATTAACACATTTACAGCCTATAGTACCCGTCACGCATTTACCTCCGATGCTAATAGATCAGGCATATCTATTGACATCATTAAAAGAACAGCTGGCTGAACGGGAAACTCTTTGTTTTGCAAAGTTTTATAATCAACCAGTTAATGCGTTAGATAGTTCTTTTGCCGAGGCAGTTATTAACATCAATAACAATTTATTGTTTCTATATAAAACTGTCGAGTTTCTAATAAAAAATATTAGATTTATGAATAATGATCGTAAATATTATCATGGATACCTTTAATCTAATTGATAATAACAGATAATTACTAGAATTGCCTATAACTGTTATTGTTTGAAATAAAAGTGTTATGATTCATTAAAAATCTTTCATTCTGCAATTCGTTTGACACTAAACATCTACATGGTTAAATTGAATCTTGAGGATGTAACATCGTAGTATAATATTTATGGTTAAAAGAACTTACCTAAGTGAATTTCTACCATAATTATACAAAATGTTACATCCGAAGAGATTAAATTTCCCACCCTACCCGGTCCAACACGTCCTAATAATATCCAAGCTATGTGTTGAACAAATTGATTAACCCATTATAATTGCAGAATAAAAATCAAGCTGGCCTTACTCTGAAACTAATGAAACTCAAAGTGACACTAGATAGAGACAAGAAAAACGAACCTTTTTTTTCTAAACTGTGTGACGATGCAATACAATGAAGAACGGACTAGTCCGTTCAGCCAGCTGTTCTTTTAATGATGTCAATAGATATGCCTAATCTATTAGCGGCGGAGGTAGATTCGTGACGGGTACTATAGGCTGTTAATGAGTTAATGTCTACTCCACTATCGCACAATGAGCATTTTATCCAACGACTAATGATTTGTGTACTCGCATTATGAACAGTAAGGATAAGTTTTTGGATATTTGGCTGATTTCTTAATTGTTTGAATCTTTCAAGATAAGAACACAGGACCGTTGTCGGGCAGATTTATTCTTTATATTAAAAAAAAGGGTACGATTAGTTTGGGATTATGTCGGTTAGGCGCGGTAGTTTTGATTATATCATTGATTGTTATTACAATTTGGGATTCAGTTACACATATCGACTGTCCCTAAGTATAGTATCGAAATAGAAAACTGGCACTTTACAGGAGAGCACTTTGAAGTTTATTTTGCGTATAAAATTTGCATCTATTGAGCTAACTGCAGTTAATTTCACATATATACTAAAATTGTTGTAATTAACAAATACATAAGATCTATGCATTGAAATTTTTGATAGTTTCTGTGAAAAGCTAGTTTCGATACTTTATTACGTTCATCAAATAATAAGAAAAATCGAAACTGCCCTTTTCGATACTGTACTATGGAACATTTTTGAAAAGTTTATCGAAAGTGGCTCTTTCGATATGTTTCGTCGGGCTTAGTAAACAGAAAAATATTGAAAGTGACATATTCGATCAAGTACATGGAAGTAATTGTTAGGTTTCGATATTATACCTATAAATAATGAACGAATGAACTGGTAACAAACTAAATAAAAATAAAATAAAAATGAGTATTTATTACAAAAGTTTAATTGTATCAAAAATTACAATCACAGATCAAGTTCTATTTGGCATAATGAGATCAAAATGTACTTAAATTAGGTAATTCGTCATGCCATTGACAACAACACATTTTAATTATTTCCACTTAGAATAAATAAGAATTTGGTAATACAAAAAGAGTAGGTACTGTTTTACAATAGTACCTAAACTAGCCAGCTAAATGTCATACTCAAAGAAATAATATTGTTTTATGAAAAAAAAACAACAACCACAATTATTATATTTTTATTTTTGTAACATAAGAATGTAATAATAAGTAAATAACATAATGTAACGAGTCTCCTGTCTTAGTAATGTTATTTTTCTTTATGTTCTTTAATTAACTTAATGAATTTCTTAAATGAAAACCAAATTATATACGAGTAAATACCAATATTTATTTAATTTTAATTATCTGAGTCTGCAGGTGAGGCCGAACTATATTTTAAACTTTGAAAATATCTATGATATTCTTAGGGTATGGCTGCTGTGTTACATATTCAATCCTTATATTTAGCTTCAGGTAATGGCAGTTGTTCAGTATAAGACTTTTTAAGTTCAACATCTTCTCTTCTTCTTCCACGACTTCTCGTTTCTATTTTGGTGTTTTAACATGAGCTGTTATCTTTCAGGTTGATTTTAAACTTTAAATAATTTGGATCCTTTTTACACACACACTAATTTCTTTAATACTATTCGATTTCATATTTTTATTTGTATCTTTTTTTCCATTTCTGATCATCCAGTAAGCCTTTTAATTAAAAAAAAAGTCATCTGGAGTCATTTCTACTACATTATATGGGGTTCCGTTAGTTTTACACCAACGTATTAAGGCAAACCATTGATCAGGATCGCCCTCGTTCTGTGTATACCCTGGTTCTAAAAAGCGAAGAGTGATATTTATTATACATTTCTAGCTAGGTACATGTAAAGGGAATACACTATTTGATTGCGATTACAGCCCACGCAGTTATTAGATAAAAAGAAAAAAATATTAGCACTTTCTTCTACTTTTCTTTTAACAAATTGAAGTAAGCTACTACTTACTTCGTTCGACTCTCTCTTTCCTGTAGGTACACTCTGTCCATAAAAAACACGTGATTTTTAGCAAGCATTTTTCCAAGGCCAAACAAAGTAAAATTATAGAATGATAGCTTCCGTTTATAATTGAATAGACCTAGGTACGTCACCATGAGGACAATTCAAAATTTTCTGAGAATCAAATGTAGCACATACTATTTTCGATGAATTTTGTGACAGGATTATATCTTTATTTTTTAAATCTTTAGCAATTGAACAGTTGGAGTTTTTTCATGAGAAAAATTGTAACTGTAACTTGTCACATAAATTCTTTTTGTGCACAAAGAATGCTATATTCAAGTTTTCATTAATAATATCGGTATACTGGCGTAAAGATTGTGCAGCATTACTATAAAGATGCAAGTTATCTCACTCCAGATACAATGAAAACATTTTTTCATCGACAAATTATTATCTAAATAAAGTTTGCTGGTATTTTTCCGTGTGTCATTATCATCAAACTTTTTACTGTCCCAATGCCAAGCACAAGTTTTCTTTCATACAGAGAAGGATTGAGCGTAATCACCACGTTTGCACAATATGCGTTGGCTATTTCAGACTTAAAGTTCAGGTTTCTTCAAGATGTTTTCCTTCACCTTGTTATCAGTCAGATATACTTAGAAAGTAGATATCACTTTAGAAAAGTTAAATTGGTATTTGCCTGACTTGGAATCGAACCTGCACACTCTTATTTGAGAGGCTGGTGTTTTAACCACTAGGCCACCACGACTTGTCCTGCAACTTTAAAGCGACGGCTATGTTTTTGGTCCCGGGTTCGATCTCCGGGTCAGGGTAAAATGTATTCCTGAGAATTTCTCGGTGCCAGCCAGCCCGGAGTCTGGAAGTTGGCGGTCTTGTACCTCCGTGCTTCGGAAAGCACGTTAAGCTGTTAGTCTTGCGCCAGATCCCTCTTTGGCCGTGTCACATCAAAATAAAAGGGTCGAGGAGTAAAAAGTCCACTTTTGTCCGCGCACACAATTGTGCACTATAATAATAATATGTCCTGCATCGATCGCTGATCATTGAGATTAGCCACCATAGCCGAATATCGGTAAGGAGTACATGAACCTATACTCACATAATAACTATACTTTTCTATTGTAAATATTTATTTATTATAATACATAGTTAACACCTGCACCTGTGCGAACAGACATGTAGACATGCACACAAATGCAAAGCACTAATCGGGGATCGAACCAGGAACCTTTCAAGCAAGAGCGTCCAATATCATGGAACCAATATCATTGTAAAATGATCAAAATAATACTATGTAACATATTAAAATGAGCAAGACCACTAAAATTCATTTTTACCAGAATTTAATAAATAACAAGTATCGAAATATACAAAAAATTCCAATTGAAACTATCGTAAATGGTATTTTCGATAGGATCATCAAATCATGTACCCGTGTGTAATAACGAATGTGGCAGATTCGATAATGGAAATTAAAATAACATCAGCGAATAATATCGAATCAGCCACTTTCGATACCTCAATCTAAAAATATAATGATGTACAAAATCGAATCTGGCACTTTTTATAGTATACATCGAGTAGCGATAAGTTAGTTCAAAATTCAGTTACTTAGAGCTTTTTTTATTGTCAATTCAATAAATCATCACATAAATTAAAACGAAGCACGGGCAAGGGTCGCGATGTACGGTAAAGAAATGGGTAGTTACGTCCTTCTCGCACGCTTCTTGCCTCCGCGTACAGTATCGTTAGTGAACATTCGATCATTTAGGCTGGATCATTTGTCAAGTATCGATATTATACCAGTACAAAATATGGATAAAAGTCATATTATAGCATAATTTCTTTTACAGTGTAAAAATATACTAAAAGAGGGATGTTTTGCAGCAATAAAAAAAAAACCTAAAATTTCAGTTTCGATACTGTACTTAGGGGCAGTCGATATATTCCTGTAAACAACGCGAGCAGGGTTAAGAGTTTCTTCAGATATTCTTGTTCAAATTCTATCAAATCTAGGAATTCCAGGTTTATTATGTAAATGGATCCACAATTTTCTTGATAATAGGACAATGTTTATCAAGTATAATAACATTTTACATGGACCTAAAACAGTTTCTAAAGGCACAATGCAGGGTGCCACATTATCACCATTATTGTATAATTTGTACACTTGTGAGATATGCAAATATGTAAATAGTGATACTGTAAATATTTTACAATTCGCTGATGATTTAGTTTTTTATAGTACAAATCATAATGTAGATATAGCAGTCCAAAATGTAAATATGGCATTGCAAAATTTAAATTTATATTATAGTCACTATTTAAAACTTAATATCAACACTAGTAAAAGCAGTGTTTTAATTTTTTCTAAGGATAGCCCAAGTAACAGAGTGATATACAATTGTAAAATAATTCCAACAGTAGAACAACACAAATTTTTAGGAGTCATAATTGATAAAAAATTGACTTTTGATCAGCATGTTAAGTACATTGTTACAAATAGCAGTAAGGCATTAAATATAATTAAATGTTTAGCCGGTGTTAAATGGGGTGCAGACCCATTAACACTTTCTATTTTATACAAAGCTATTGTTAGAAGTCATTTTGACTACAGCTGTCTTGCATATCTTAACAGTCAACATGTTAAGAAACTAGATGTGTTACAGAACAAAGCACTGAGAACTATTAGTGGAGCAATATGCTCAACCCCAGTAAGGGCTATGGAAGTTGAGACCGTAACTATGCCTCTCATACTTAGGAGGATACTTCTAACTGAAAGGTTTTGTTTAAAACTAATCGCATCTGACAACCAACAGATTATAAAGAAAATTATACCTTTCCCTATGCAACCTAGACCTACTTTAACAACTGCATATGAACTTTTAGCCTGTAAATCTCCTTCACTACCATTTATTCTGTTAGAAGTCCAAAACAAATATACACAGATTTTTAAAAATAAGAAATGGCCATTGTATGTTATATCATATGATTGTCAAATGTTCCCAGTTCACATTATTAACCATAACATTACAACAAACAATGATCTACTAACATTTTTAGACCAGAATAAACACTATTACACATTTTATACTGATGGTAGCAAAGGTGAAAATCATGTACGGGGTTCAGTGTACGACCCACAAATAAAGTTTTCTCAGAGCTTTGTTCTTGACAATACTCTAAGTATATTTTCTGCAGAGGCTTATGCAGTCTTTGAAGCGCTTAAGAGAATTAATACTGTACATAGCCATACATTCTTTTTAATTTTGACAGATTCATTGAGCTTAATTAAGTGTCTGGAAAACATTAAGTTAAACTATAAGATTAACTACATTATTTTTATGATTAGGAAAATGATATACAATCATTCACAAAAGGGAATCACAATTTCATTTATGTGGGTACCAGCGCATAAAGATATTACTGGAAATGTTATCGCTGATAAGACTGCATTTGATGGGATTAACCCGATTGACGTAAGTCTCATTACTGGTGTACCGTTTACTGATTGTTATGCTACTGCTAATAAGTACATTAGAGAACTATGGCAAGAGTTTTGGGAAGCAGATCAAGAGTTAAAGGGAAAGTGGTATGGAGCTATACAATCTGTTATACCTGTAAAGCCGTGGTATGATAAACTGAAGGAAACCAGCCGTGAATTCATAACTACAATTAACCGCCTTCGATTTGGCCATTCTAATACACCTGCACATCTTGCAAGACTTGGAATAGTTAATAATAACGCTTGCAAAAACTGCGGAAGAGCCGTTGGTGATATCGAACATTTAATATTTAAGTGTCAGTGTCAAAATTTTGTGTTCAACAGACTGATTCTTGCTAGTGAACTATATGAAATCTGTGACAGTGAAGTGCTAGTGACGAATAATTCCTCCCGCCGCTTGTCCGATCTATTAAAAAACAGAAAGACTTACTTACCAATTTATAAATTTATCAAGAACACAGTGGAAACTATCTAACAAAGATACCTAAACTCCAAATGAAGAAATGGCTCAAAGGTCTTAGCAACCAAGCCAAAAACTCCAAAAAAAAAAAAAAAAATTAGTCAAAGTTTCCATTGTAATAAAATTATTAGGGTATAATTTTGATAGGTGATCTAACACTAAATTTGGGTCCCAAATCGAAAAGATGGTCTCATTCCGAAAGCACCTTTTAAAAACCTAGAAATACAGTCATCATTACATTGGTTTTCACCAATTATAAGTGATAGGGCAGACCTAAAGGACTTTAGTGTGCCATAACTGGCCTCTTTCTGAAATTGTTCTGTAAGAAATGTTAATATAGACGTAGTAGGGCAGTTATATAGGTTTATATGATTTAATTGGCAAAAAATGAACCATTGTTTTAGTGTAAGATTGTATTGCGAAAGGGTATTTTTAGAAAGAGAATTTAGCATTATATCGAATGCATGGTTAGTCACATACATATTTAGAGTCAGTGTTTAAAATCCTTCATTTTGATATCCCACTCGATATGCTTGGTAGAAATTTATTTCTTTATACCTCCCAATATGGCGTCATACATCCGCCATTTTGTTTTTTAAATGTCACCTATCTAGTAGCAGTTGGGCGATTACGGCAATTCTAACGATACCTCAAATGTGAAAATCCGTTCAGCGGTTCTGGAGATACTAAGTAATAAAGAATAATACATACAAGATACGCGCTAAGAACATAACCCTTCCTGGCAGTCGGGTAAATATATTATGTATTAGTACAGTACAGAAGGCAAATAGAAGGATCCAGCTGGGATGGGCAGCGTTTGATAAACTTCGTCAGGTATTTTCGTCGCCCATACCCCAATGTTTGAAGACAAAAATCTTCAACCAGTGCGTCCTACCCGTCATGAATTACGGAGCCGAGACGTGGACACTAACGGTCAGACTAGTCCATAAGTTTAAAGTCACTCAGCGAGCTATGGAGTGGGCTATGTTGGGCGTCTCTCTGAAGGACCGCATCAGAAATGAGGTGATCCGACAGAGGACCAGAGTCACCGACATAGCTGAGAGGATTAGCAAGCTGAAGTGGCAATGGGCTGGTCACATATGCCACAGGACCGACAACCGTTGGGGTAAACGAGTCCTCGAGTGGAGACCGCGTCTCGGCAAACGTAACGTGGGACGCCCTTGGGCTAGATGGAGCGACGACATCAAAAGGTGGCTGGTAGTGGCTGGCGGAGAACTGCTCAGGATCGAGCTTGTTGGCGTGCCATGAAGGAGGCCTATGTCCAGCAGTGGACGAGTAGGGGCTGATGATGATGATTAGTACAGTACAGTAAGTTAGCTTTTACGATTGTTATTATTAAAAGTTTTATTACTAAACAAACAGATTTTTTATACATTCATAGTTGATCTATACTTTTTAATAATATTATTTTTTTTTTTTCAGCTGTTGCAACTAATTCTAGGGATTGACCCTATTGAGGTCTCACTCAAACTCAGTTCATCTAACTTTTTACGGTTAGATTTTACGGAATCAATTGGTAGCCCCAACGGAACAATTTGAAAAAAAAAAAAAAAAAATTAAACGGCTCGATTACTCATGTGGATTGCCCGATTGAAATGCAACTCTCGTTTTGTGGACAGCGAGATAAATGGATGTTGGACATAAAATTCAAATTGTTCATGCATCTCCGTTTTGGTCATAGAATTAGAACTGTATATAGGACAGTTGAATTTTAATTGCAACAAAATGACGCAACAAATAGAAATCTCCGAAAAATCAACAATTTAAGATGATTTTGTATTTTTGTTACAAAAAGCTTTAAAAGGTTTTTGTCCATGTTGGCCATGATGTTTGCTTCTTTAAAAAAAGTAAAATTTTAGATTTAAAAACAAGGTTTTTATGCTGATTGCTAGTACAATTTTTTTAGGATATTATACACATAAATTTCAAAATATTTTGAAAGGTCATATAATTATTACATACGGATTTCTCTTATGATGACACATTCCAATTCTTTTGTTGTTTAATTTACTATTTGGTGCGGTCCTTAGCCTATTCGAAAGACCTTTTTTTTCTTTGGGATGGAAAATCATCAAGTGACTTCTCCCGCTCTGGGCGGAAGGGCGTGTCAGACTTGTACTGACTAAAACCCACCCGTGTTTCATCACTTGCCTGTGCGGCGGTCAGGGCCTCGGTTTCTTGTTTAACCAACCCGCAACCCTGACCCAGGAGGCATCGGTTTTCGTGGACTCCGCCACGATGTGCTGACATCTCTTTGAGGCCCGCGTGAAATACGACGCGCCGTCGACTCCGGCCTGGTCCTTACCGGGCGGCGAGCTGCCCACTGCTCACAGCCCGTAGGCCCGCACCTACGGTGGCTGGGAGTTTGATATTGTCTTCCGACCAGGGCGTCTCCTGAGCGGCTAGTGGCGTGAGGGCGTTGGAAATCTCGGTTTCTCACACGCTCCACCTCCTCCTTTGCCAGAAAACACAAGGACGTGACGGCCTGCTATGCACTCTCACTCCGGCCTTTGGCCTGGACCAGGGTCGGACGCGAAAGATCGCCGCCGATCACCGCCACGACATCACGGCGGTGTTCTACCCAAGCCGGGCAGACCTGCACCGTATGCTCCACCGTGTCCTCAGGGCGATCCACACAGGGCTGACACCCTGGAGTTTCTTCCCGCCTTGTACGGAACAGGAACCTCCCGAAACAGCCGTGTCCGGTGAAGACCTGGGTCAGGCGGAAGGTGAGCCACTCCTTAAAGAGGGGACTTACAGTCGCTATTGTGGCGTGCCCAGCCTATCCAAAAATCCTTATTATAAAAGTTTAGGTACCGACCGATACACCGTGGCTAATTGGCAATAACGCCATCCAACGGTAAAGTTGAGAACTCATCGAAATCCAGGAAAATGGTTTGACTCTGTGTAGTTTTCCCATTACCATGTTGTAGTACATATATTTTCCGCTAGATGGTAGTGATTCAGAAAATTAGCAAACTTATAAGAGATGGCGTTATCGTTATACATTATTATGAATAATATGAAAATCTATTACAAAATGTGGAGACAAATATAATAATAAAAAAAAAACATGAATGATAAATAAATAATAATAATTTTATTCAAAAATCTTTACAGAATAACACACATACATACATACACATTTACATAGTCTTAAATATAAGCTTAAATCCAAGTCTTGCGTGCCTGAACTAGGATACCCTGTGTTTCAGGCGAAAAGAGCTAAAAACAATTTAAAATTAACAAATAATCAAAAGGATTCTTAACAATACAAATTTGTAAACGATCTGTAAACGTGGGCAAGTTATCTTATACTATTCTAATATTACCAAAGCTTAACTTCTATTTTCTTAATTTACAATATAGTTATTCTAAAAATTGTATAAAAACTCAAAATATAATTATAATAATCAAAAAATTGTAAAAATACGAAATATAAACAAAATCACTTTAGCACAATCAATAAATTCTCTGTATCATCGTAGGACATTTTTTGCAGAGTTTGCTTAACAATTCTCTTGCAGTTAACTTGATTTAAACTATAAATGTTTGATTTCGCGTTCAATCTATTGTAGAGGAGAGGACCAAGAAATAGGTAAAATTTTGATGTAAAAGCATGTTTGGTATGATTTTGAGGACAGACTAGATTTTTACGTCTTTTGTTAGTACAGTCCGCGCTATATGTTAGATCTGCGTGCTGTTTTAATACAATAGCCATTATAAATAACTGTCGGACTGTTAGTACTTCACATTCTTTGTAAAGGAGGTAAGTGGGAAAAAGGAATGGCCGGAAAGTAGACATTTTGAGAATTGCCCTCTGGGCTCTCTCGATTGTTAGTAACAATGTTTTACCCGCTCCACCCCATGTGGTAATACAGTATGTTAATATCGATTGGCATAGAGCAAAGTAGACTTGTCTAATTATTGTTGGGTCTGCAATGTGTCGTAACTGGTGGGTAAGTTAATGATGTTGTACTTGTTTTTTAATGAAGTTTTTTTGAGTCTTTTTAGCCATGGAGAGAGTTTCTTAGTCGGATGTCATAGGCTAAAAGTAAAAGGCAGTGGAACCGATTCTCTTCTTTACAAACTAAACTAACTGTAGGTTACACGTGGATACAAATATAAACGATCCTTATATTTAAATAAACCCACCTGACAATAATTGAACTTCATACACCATGTTATTAATCAAGTCTAAAATGCTTATGGAATCCTATCTTAATTGAACAGGACTCAACTACATAATTATCTGTTTCTTTTTTTAATGAAATAATGTTTGTTTGTTTTTTTAATGCCAATCTTGTAGCATTCAATGCCGCCAAAACACAGGCGTGTCTTTTCACCGCCAAAAGGAGCCCGTTCACTTTGGCTCCTACTTTTCGAAATGTGTCCTTGGAGTGTTCCGACCGCCTTCAGCTTTTGGGAGTTGAGATTTCCCCGAACCTTAACTTTGGGCGGTTCATTGAGTCCAAGGCCAAGGTGGCTGCCAGGAAACTTGGGGTTATCGCAAAGGTCCGGCAGTGCTTCACACCTGGGCAGCTTCTAATGTTATACAAAGCACAGGTCCGTTCGTGTGTGGAGTACTGCAGCCACATTTGGGCTGGTGGTGCCAAATGTCACCTGGCCACTTTGGATTCAGTGGAGAGACGTGCAAAGAGGCTGATTGGTGACCCTGATCTAACTCGAGTTGGTCTCCAAAGCCTAGAGCACAGGCGTAGAGTAGCCAGCCTTTCGGTGTTCTATAGGATACATTTCGGGGAGTGTGCGAGGGAATTGCATGATTTAATTCCCCCATCTCCGTTCCACCAGCAGACGACCCGTTGTACGGCTGGTTTCCACCCTTACGTTGTTAACACCACTACGATCCGGTCGAAGCGTTTCGCCTCCTCCTTTATACCGCGTGCATCGAGGGACTGGAACAATTTGCCAGCGGCGGTGTTTCCATCGGACTACAATTTGAGTGTCTTCAAGGCTAGAGTGAATAGGCTCTTAGTAAACTAGTGCGCTTTACCATCAACGATTGCGTCACTGCTTACCATCAGGTAGGATTGCGGTCAAGCGCTAGTTTATAATTAATATAAAAAAAAAAGGAAAAAGTTGACATCAAATCAATTTTGTTTATAGTTTGGCAGTTTTGCATGTTTAGAGTACGAGACTTTTGGTGATATTATTTTTTTTTCCTGTATTTTGTTTGTTATTGTAATTTTATGGTATTTAGTTGTAAGGTGCATTTTGTTTGTGCGGAATAAAAAAAAATCTTTCTTTCTTCTTTCCGTAACTTAAATTTAGTTAAGTTTATAAACAAGGGAATTGGTGCCAGTTCAATTTCATTCAGGAAATATTTTAAGGTGATATCTGAAGCGTCTGCTTAGGACGGACGCTGTGTACCCATGACAGCTTGAACCCAGTCAGAAAAAGACGCCTTACTTTAAGTAAATCATTTCCTCACCGCTTCTCTTGAAATTGTGAAGAAAAACATCCTGAGGAAGTCGAAATTTTGTGAAACCAAAAAATTTGAAGACATGTGTGACATCTATCTACATACAAAATGCCGGCGTGGTGAATTACGTTCTAATAATAAAAACTTTTTTACAAAAAAACAACCGACTTCCAAAAACCACTACAAAGTGAAAAATAACTAATTTCGGAAGTCGGTGTCTTTGGTTTTGTATATTCGTTTTTTGACACCGACTTCCGAAATTAGTTTTTTTTCACTTTGTAGTGGTTTTTGGAAGTCGGTTGTTTTTTTTTGTAAAAAAGTTTTTATTTTACACTTTTTAGTTGTTAAAAGTACTATGTATTCAGTTGCATCCGGCCAGACTGGAAGCTGACGCAAATATAGTTGGGAAACGGCGTAATTTTGTTTACTTTAATTTTTACCCGTAAGTTTTCCCTCAACTGCCTATGGTCTTCATCATAAAATTTACTGCAGACCATTATTTTAACCCAATGGGTGCAAAGGTCTCATCAATATAAATGAATGAAGTCCAACCACAAAGTAGCTACTGTAAACCGTTGAGGAGTTCCCGGAACTGGCTTTTGTCTTCATCATCAGAGCTCTTATGACAGTCACAAGTTCACAACCCATCTAGGTGTAAAGTTCTTATCAATACAAATTAATCGAGCCCAAACACAAGGTCGCTGCTGTGAATTGTTGAGGAGTTCCTTCGACTGTCTCCCGACTCCATCATCAGATCTACTTCAGACCTTTATTAAATTGTAGTGCTTTAAAATACTTAATGAAAATGCTAAGAAATGCACTAGTCGCCCCTGCAATTTTTGAAAGTTTCCCTTGTTTTCTCTGGTCTTCCACCATCAAACCCTTATATCCTTATCATGGGACCACCTTGGGAACGTATTCTTTCCAACAGAAAAAGAATTATCAGAATCGGTTCATAAACGACGGTCGAATTGAGTAACCTCCTCCTTTTTGAAGTCGGTTAAAAAGAGGCCTTAATCAGAACACTTAACTACATAATTGTCATACAATACTAGAAACGTTCATAATTGGGTTGTATCCAAAAAAATAATTTAATGTCCATCATATATTATATATATTAGATAGATTTATAAAAAAATACTAGCTTTCCCGCCGTGGCTTCGCCCGCGTGGAGTTCGGTTATATCGCGCTTTTTAGATTTCTCTCGGGAATATCAAAGGATCCGGGATAAAAGGTAGCCTATGTCCTTTCTCAGGGTCTTAAGATTGTCTGTGCCAAATTTCATCAAAATCGGTTGAGAGGATTAAGCGGGAAAGCGTAACAGACAGACAGACAGACCGAGTTACTCTCGTATTTATAATATTAGTATGGATGAATTGAACACTTATTTTTTATTTATTCTTTCATTCAAATACTTAGCAAGATATATTGATCCGAAATGTCACATGACGTCACGCCGTGATACAAGAAATACCACAGCGTGACGTAATTAGCCCCCACTCGGTAACTTTAATACGCTATATCTCAGTAGTTTTGTAATTTCGACCGGATCCGGATCTTAATTTTTTTTTTATTATATATAAGACAGACTAATTATTTTTTTAATTTTCATACCTTGGATACATCCCTATTGTCATTTGACTTTAAAGGCCAATTTTTCCAAAGCCTAGTAAATTAAATAGAGGTGCAATTACCATCAATTACCAGCACACTTAATATTTCTTATATATTCTCCCTTGCGCCAAAAATCTAGGCTTTTGTTATACCTACATGTCTAACCGACCTCTAAGGCCCAAGACTGTCTCCTAAGATACAGGATTACCTAGTTTTGGAGACAGGGTCACATGATATTTATAGAATCCATACAAATTGACTTGGCTGAGGATATAGGCTATTTTTTTTTTATTAAATCCTTGCCACACATTAGGAATTACTTGTGCATCGCGTGTGTCTTTACCAACATATAAACTCATATATATACAAACGAAAGGAAATGAAACAATTTGTAGGTCACATATATATATATATATTAACTGAAAATGAACTAACGGCACCAACGCAGGACGGCAGGAGTCCAATACCACTGCGCCAACCATGCTTTCAAGTTAATAATGGCTTATGTTTAACTTACCACCAGATATAGTAACAAATAGCAGACAAAAATAGTAAATGATCACCAAAATGAAACTCGCATTTTAATGTAAAATTATAACCAAAGTTTTAACACTTTGCTATCCTATTTATGTAAAATGACTCCAAGTAAATCCTGAGTAATCCCAAAATAGTAAATGATTACCAAAATTATACCAGCGTTTTAATATAAAATTATAACCAAAGTTTTTAAATTCTGCTATCCAATAAATCATTGTTATCCCAAAAGTAGTAAATGATCACCAAAATTATACCAGCGTTTTAATTGGCGCTTCGCCGGCCGCTACCGCGGCACGCTCGCTGCGCTCGCTCGGCTCGCGCGCTGTTTTGGTCACAGTTCTAACTAGGGTTGTAATGGAGGCTTGTTAGCGGAGGCGGAGGCGGATGCGGAGGCGACGAGTTTCACCTCCGCGGATGCGGAGGTTAACGGAGGCGGAGGCGGAGGTGAAAGTACATATAGAAAAATTGAAATTTATTGTTAATTAAAACAATTTTTTTATTTTAAATACGTACATTAATAGTAGTATACTTGGTAAAAAAAACTGTTACCTTCTTGTAATGAAAATTAAGAAGAAACAAATTGTGTTTGCCGCATTCCCACCTCGCACTAGTTGATTCTTGACCATTTCGCGCTCAAACGTGGCCGGACGGTTGTTGAGCGTCGCAGCTTACGCGTTATTTATTTTATAAATACGTAAATAAACCTCCGTTATAACTCCGCAAAAAATTGTGCGGAGGCGGAGGCGGAAGCGAAGATACGATTTCTTGCGGAACTTCCGCAGTAACGGAAGCGGAGGCGAAGCTCCGTTACAACCCTAGTTCTAACCTAACCTATGGGTGGACAAAGGATGACTGACGTGTCATTTTATGTTTCGTTTTCTGATTTTATGGCAATCACAGTAATTTATTTAGGCAAAAATAATACATTAATTTGGTCGTCAAGATTTGGTGATCATTTACTAAATTTGGTTGTCGAATACAATTTAAAGTGGAGTCGTGACTAAAATAGCTGGTACTATTGTATTTTTAGACTTTATTTTTCTGGTGTTAAGTAGATATTTTTGGTTACAAAACTAAGGGTATCAAAGCATTTTATGGTGGTCATTATATTTATCCCCGTTAATAATATGTTCGTTTGGTGCCATAAGACACTATATTGTGTTATTTAACTTAATCCATACTAATATTATAAATGTGAAAGTATCTCTGTCTGTCTGTCCGGCTTTTACGCCAAAACTATTGAACTGATTGTAATGAAATTTGGCACACATATATTCAAGAGCCAGAGAATGGACATAGGCTATATAACATCCCGCCATGACCAATAGGAACAGAGCAGTAACAAAAAATGTTGCAAAAACGGGGCAAACGCGGACGTAGTACATACTCGTACAATATGTAAGAAAACCCTGTCCGACCCATAAGGATAATAAAGTTTAGGTAAACACTTGACCAAAAATAATATAAAATTTTACATAATCATCATAGTAACAATACTAATGAATTTTGAAATAATCCTTTTTTCCCGGGAATTAATTCCAATTTCCCCGAAATTTAGTAATTTTAAAAAAAGTGACAACACCGGTATTATTATAAGCGAATAGCGACACGACCACGTCACAGGTGCTGCGTGCCCTGCCCCCCGCCGCCCTCTTTTTACGAAATAATATTTATTTTTTTAGGGGGATTTTTTTTTAAGTTTAGCCTGTCTTTGTGGGCATTAGTAGAATCAGTTATCGATACCTAACAATACCTTCACGGATCGGACAGGGTTTTCTTTACATATTGTATTGCTCCCATTATTTAAGCGGGCGCTTATTTTATATCAACACGCGGACGGAGTCGCGGACAACAGCTAGTATTTCATATTATTTTGTACAGCTGCTTTTGTCTGAAGCATGTTTGTTTGTCATAATAAAGATATTATTATTATTTATTCTGGATTTCTAATCAGTGCTATCAAACAAAACTCGAACGTCAAACGTCAACTTATTATAACCGAGGAATAAATTGATAATAACTATATCTATATTATGATTTCAATTTTTTTTTATAAAGCTCTGTCCCACGCTAAGAATTTCTCCTGTATCGCGGGTGCGTTTTCAATCATTTAAACTCATATACACAAACAGCCAGACCCGGAGTAACTACTTGTAGGTCATACAAATATTTGTTCCGTGCGGGAATCAAACCCGCGACACGCAGCACGACAATCAATCAATACAACATTTTGAAAATGAAGGCTAGACGTAAACTTCACTTGGTGACGTTACTCATCGTCATCTCAGCGTTTATTCCAGTCGCATCCGAAGCTTTTTCAGCTTTGGAGTCTGAGGTCCGCATTTACCAGTCTAACTGCTGATATGGCTAAACTTCGACATTTTCCGTGAAGGGACTGCCGTCTGACCTCCACAACCCGAAGGCGACATCGAAGCATTGCAGTTGACCAATTGTTGGACTTTTTGAGGGCTCCAACAACCCTTTAACGACTGCCACTAGATGTTCGTATGGCAACCGGGACCAATGGCTTAACGTGCTTTCCGAGGCACGACCACACCAGTGCAAATATTCATATACATGCATACAAACATTTGCACTGTGTGGGGATCGAACCCGCGCCACCTTGCCCAGCGGCTGCGTCCGCTACCGCTACGCCACGGAGGCTGTCACTTGGCGACGTTACTATTTGGAGTTATTAAGTCTCACTCCCCTTCTTACTTGTATGATAAGCTAACGTGGACAAGCAGGCACAGAATTGGTGAGGGGAGAAAATGTTCACAGCAACTTTCCATCCCACAGCACAAGTCGGCGGCTTTTAGAGGCAGTTTTCGCTATGCAGCTTCTAAATGATGGAACAATATCCCTCCTCCCATAAAGTTTTATAAAAGTTCCTCGACTTTCAAATTTAAATTAAAAGAATATCTTTTATCTCATCAAAAAGAATTCGTAGATGTCCAAGCAGATGTATCTGCCATATAAGCCATCTTAATTTATTTTCTATGTTTGGTGGAGAGGGGGTTTTTCTATTTTCCGGATTTATTTATTGAATTTTGATGTTTTTAAGTATTTATTTAGGTATTAATATTTACCCATCGTATTTGTTTATAAAAATAATGTAAATTGAATGCTTATTTTTTATTTGATTAATTACAATATGTTTTATTCTGCTTAAATTTAAAAAAACCACGACAACATGCAACTACAACAAAGGCCATCATTGACGACAAAACATTAGCACAAGATATTTCAGATATTAACTTTGATCCCATTTATCAATCAGAAAACCCTAATACTGCTCTAAATTATCTAACACAATGCTTACAAAAACTAATAGAAAAGAACACAAAAGTCGTAACACTCTCTAGACGCCAAAAAATCATTAAGCCCTGGATAACTCCAGGACTATTACGTTGCATGCAAAACAGAGACCAACTACACAAAAAGGCAAACAGCGATCCAGATAATGAAGTCTTAAATATTACCTACAAACGTTATAGAAATTTCTGTAATTCACTGTTGCGAAGGTTAAAAAGGGCGCATGAAAAAAATCAAATCATTGAAGCGCAGAATGACAATAAAAAATTATGGAAAGTAATCAAAAACATTACACACACAACAAAAACAAAACAACACCATGAAGATCTCCTAACTCTATCATCATCTCCAGATCAATCACTCCATGAAGCAAATAGTTATTTCATAAATGTGGGTGGGTCACTGGCTAACAAAATTAGTCAACAAAATATTCTTTCCGAAACTTTATTATGTAATGTTCAAGACGAAACACTAAATGTCCCCAATTCTTTCGTCTTAATTGAGACGGACCATGACGAGATTGGACATCTTATCATGGGCCTGAAAAAAGATAGTGCACCGGGATGGGATAGTATCAGCAGTGGCTTCTTGAAACAACATAGACACATCCTTGTACACCCCTTGAATAAAATCTTCAATGATTGTTTGAGAACTGGAGTATTTCCTTGTTCCTTAAAGCGATCAGAAGTCTGCCCGATCTATAAAAGTGGAGACAAGAGTCGTATAAATAACTACAGGCCCATATCTATACTACCAGCAATTTCTAAAATTCTAGAAAAAATTATTAACAACCGTCTAGTTAAATATCTCGAAAAAAATAATCTGCTTTCAGTGAACCAATTCGGGTTTAGGCACGGAAAATCTACAGAACAGGCAGTAAATAAATTAGTTGATTTTCTTAGCTCTAACTTGGATAAAGGGAAAAAATGTCTTTCTATTTTTCTTGACCTGGCAAAGGCTTTTGATACGATTTCTATCTCACTCTTACTCAAAAAATTAGAAGTTCTGGGCATCAGGGGCGCCCAGCTGGAACTTTTCAAAAGTTACCTCTCTGGGCGAACCCAGTGTGTACGACTGGGCAAATACAAAAGCACTTACCTTCCAATTACACATGGTGTGCCACAGGGAAGTATATTGGGGCCCACCCTTTTCCTTGTGTACATAAATACGCTTACTTGTCTTAAACTCACTAAAGGCGAAATTATCTCTTTCGCGGATGACACCGCGTTGGTGTTTGCGGGTGATAGTTGGGAGGAGGTTTTCGCTGACGCACAGAATGGTTTTGACATGACTAAGCGATGGCTGCAGAAAAATGTGCTTACTTTGAATGTGGACAAAACCAAGTATATTTGTTTCAGCATTAGACAGGCGGTGGGTATTCGCGATGACCTAAGAATTGTTTCTCATGGTTGCAATTCTGCGGATAGTTGCTCATGTTCACCTTTAGAACGCGTTTTCACTTTGAAGTACCTTGGTATCACTTTAGACCAAAATCTAAATTTTAAAGAACATGTCAAAACTCTTTGCAATAGAGTGCGTAAATTAATATACGTGTTTAAAAATCTACGTCATGTCGCAGACCCTCCGCTGCTGAAGCGAATATATCAGGCTCTTTGTCAGTCGCTCCTTACCTACTGCCTCTCCTCCTGGGGAGGTATCTGCAAAACCACCTTAAAGTCAGCTGAGGTCGCTCAGCGAGCTATACTCAAGGTAAGCACATTCAAGCCAATGCGCTTTCCCACTTGCGCACTGTTCCAGTTGTGCGGGGTTTTGACTGTAAGACAACTGTACATACTTAAAACTGTCCTACATGAACATAAAAAACAGCCCTACAACCCGGTGTTACTACAGAAACGGCGTAAACATCATGTATGCGACTACATAAGTACTTTTAAAACAACCTTTGGTAAAAGATTTCTAAGATTTCTAGGCCCTTTCCTTTACAATAAAATTAACAAATCAATAAATATATACACATTGACTACAAAACAATGCAAAATTAAAGTATCCCAATTCTTACAGAATTTAAACTACGAGGAGACGGAACAATTAATATACGTACCTCTTTAGGAATACTGTTCAGTGAAGAGCTCGGAAAACAAAGATAAAACTACTACACAGCTCACCTACACACTCATCACTTACATTCACACTCATATCCACATGTCACTGCATATTTACTCAAACACACATACACACACATTATCATATACGTAAGCCACTCACACAGCCATGCAATAAAAAACATATATATGCATGTAATCAACTTATTCCATTTAATCGATGTATTCAAATTATTTATTTTTTCAAATTAATTAATTATTTTTTTCAAATTAATTTCTAAATTACTCAAAAATTATAATTTTGTATTTCTTTATCATTTTAATCAATTATTATTATTTTATTGTTCTTTATTATTCTGTATTTTACACAGCACTAATGTAATTGTATATGCCTTTTGATTGGCACATTCTTGTTGTAGTTCACGAGGGGAATGGTGCTGATAGCCGAAATACAGGCTATGCCTAGTTCGGCTACAGACGCTAAACTCTCATATTTTAATTGAAATTGTTGCCACATGTCATGTGTAATAGTAATAAGCTTTTTGGAAATAAATTATTATTATCAGCATCACAGCAGTACACGCCAAATTTGTGTTTTTATTATTATTATTATCTCTTTATTTTTCTATATGTACATATTTTTTACATTTTTAAATATTTATATATAAATAAATAAAAAAACATTTAAAAATATAAAAAAATAGTAGCCCACCGGTATCGGGAACAGGGTCCAAGCTACCGGCGGTCAGGGCTCCAGAGAGAGGAACTTCCTGACTATGCGAGCCGTGTCCAGCAGTACCGCTTTCTGAATCAAGCCCTTGATCCAGCTGCCTAACGAGAGCCTCCTGAGGTGTTGGTCGAGGCTCTTGGCTATTAAGCCATTGGCTGTCACGACTATCGGTACAATGATTGCTGAATCCACTTCCCACATGTCGACAACCTCGTGAGCCAAATCAAGATACTTGATTTGTTTATCTTTCTCAGCTTTCACGAGGTTCTCATCATGTGGAATGGTTATGTCAACAATCATTGCACGCCGCTCTGATCGATCCACCAGCACTATATCAGGCTTATTGGCAACAATAGTCCTGTCAGTGATGATGGATCGATCCCAGTACAATGTGATATGGCCATTTTCGAGAACTGGGTCGGGCATATACCTCTAGTACGGCACCTCCGATTCCACAAGTTTGTATTTAAGAGCAAGTTGCTGGTGAATTATCCTGGCTACAAGGTTGTGTCTATGCAAGTACTCTCCGTTAGCTAGACGAGAACACCCGGAAATTATTATTATTATTATTTAATATTATAGCGCGCCAAATTAACGATACGACGTTGTCCGATAGCGTCATCCCACGCGCCTTCTCTTTTCCTCCGGGTTGTCGCCGCTCGCACAGGATAGCCGCGCGCGCCGCACAAGTTAGTAATCCATGAGACTCCGTAGAGTAGACGCGCGCGTATCCTCGGCGACCGGCGCCGACGCGTCTGCTGTATGTGCCATGAAATTGTGTAACGTACTGTGTCTCCATTAATTATAGGGGTTGGATCGTATCGTTGCCCTTTTATTTCGTCCCACATCTCCCTATAACTGTTCCCGAACGTGGAGCTGTAACTGGGTCCCAACTGGAGCCGGACATCAGCTCCAAACCGGCGCATAGCGTGGGACAGTACATCCACACCCGCTATAATATATATATACACACACACTCATTTAAGCATGTCACAACATTTTCATGAGATTCTGTTTAGTTTTTCTATCATTTGGATAAGTATTATTATAATACATCATTTATATTATTGCGGACTGTGTTTTTGTAATTCTAGCGTATGGCACTCGTGGGTTGCAGCTGAAAATCAGCGTCAGATGGTACACTTTGTGTTGTCATCTGACATTATGCTGAGCTGAGGCCCTTTTGGCATTAAGTACACGCCAAGTTTTATAGTTTTAAATTTATGTTTTTGCTGTAATGTAAATAAATGAATTTTTCTTTCTTTCAATCGCTTAACAACAATTTAAAAGCAATTTAAAAATCAGTCCTCACTAATCTAGCTGATAAATACTCATGACATAATTTTGATATTTATCAAATTATGACATTTATATTCAGTTTAAAACTAACGAATAAGTTAATCCATTTCTTTTTAATGCTAACTACATTAGCTTGGTTATAAAAGTGCAAAAGTAGGCCAAAGTGGAACTATAGTCCACCGTAACATAGTTTTATAATTCAGTAGGTTTTACCGACCGCATGGGTAGGCTCTGCACGGATCGAAAGGGTCAAATCCATTATGCAGCGATAAATCAGTTAAATAATTCACGGTTTTAAGATGTTTATATCGTAACTATAGTTTTACTTTACTGAATTAGGGGAAAGTAGTACGAGTTGATCCCTTGGAGTAAGATGATCCTTTGCGATTGTGCCGAAACCACTAACGTCATCTAGTCGATTTCAATGATAATGCATACCTCTGCACACCCCTCCCCTGCAGTCAAATCGTAAAGGCGGTGTGAACGACAGACTAATTTTGACGAGGACAAATAAAATTTGTGAACAGCTGATCTAACGCAGGCATGACTTTGAGCTTATGTTACTTTTATTTAAACAATTTTTATGTAATTTCTGTTGTGTTTGCGGCTTTCTAATATGCTTAATTTTAGTATTTGAGAACATGAACATAGCCGCGTGCGTGTCGGTTATGTTAGCAAACATTTAATCAAATGTGGGACATGGGTCAAGAGGATTCCTTTTTATATGTACAAGATGATCCCCGGGGATCATCTTGTATATATACAAAATTTTTGCGTCTGCAACTACAGAAAATGAATTGGGCGATGAAGAGCCGGATTTGCCGGAACCTCCAAGGCGTCGTAGTTCAGATACTGAATTCATAGATGAAGATCCATCTCAGCTACATACATCTGCTAGGCCCAATAAGCAGCGGCTGCACGCTACCAATGTTGCTGAATTGGACTTGGAATCTCTTAGCGCGAATAAAACTCCTTCGCCATTAATAAATGAATCAGTGCAAATTCGCAGTCCACTTTCGCCAATGCCATCTATGAGCTGTGCAGTCAACCACAGTGGGACATCACTTAATAATAATAATATCGCATGTTTTGCTGTTACGCCTTCTACATTAAAACCTTTGCCACAAACCGTGGGCAAAAGAAGCACGTTAAAAAGGAAAACCACCCATACGGCTGTTTTAACTAGCACACCGTACATGAATTATTTAGAGGAAGAAAATAGCAAGAAAACAAAAAGAGAATAAAAAAAGTAAGAATAATGAAATTAAGAAAAAGACTGCACCTAAAAACACAGAAAGGCAAAGAAGTAGGAAAAGGGAAGTAACATAAAAAAAAGAATATGTCATATTATGTGTTATATCTGAGTCTGAAGAAGGTGAGACTGAGTATCTGTACTGCACAGAAAAGTTTTCAAGCGATAACAAGGGTGAAAGATGGATCAAATGTTGTTCATGTAAAAAATTAAATTTGGACATAAAGCATGTGCTGGGATAGAGAGTGATGATGCTGGTGAATTTATTTGTAATATATGCAACACAACACCTGCCAAAAAGCGTTTAAATTTGTAAGAAGGAATATTAATTTATTTTCTTTATTCATTCATACTTAAATGTTTATTTTTTGCTACTACTACTATGTATATAATACAGGTTGATTTATTTTATTTTAATACGTTCCTTAACTAAAAATTCTAAACCTAAATAAAGTTTTGTTTGAATATTGCGTATTTTTGTTTTTAAAAACCTTTTTCTTCATAAAAATATATGTTTATTTGTAATGGGGGTAACATGAGCATAGGGATCATCTTACCTCTAGCTGGGGGATCATCTTACCAGTATGGGTGAACAAGATGATTACTTTGGAAGGTTTTTTAACAAATAAATATTTTAATGAAATCTCAAATAATGTGGGTTTTGAGTGTGAGGGAAGTTAGGTAGATACATATATTAGTAGTGAATGCTTATCATCATCATCATCATCATCATCAGCCTTTACTCGTCCACTGCTGGACATAGGCCTCTTTCATGGCACGCCAACAAGCTCGATCCTGAGCAGTTCTCCGCCAGCCACTACCAGCCACCTTTTTGATGTCGTCGCTCCATCTTGCCCAAGGGCGTCCCACGCTACGTTTGCCGAGACGCGGTCTCCACTCAAGGACTCGTTTACCCCAACAGTTGTCGGTCCTGCGGCATATGTGACCAGCCCATTGCCACTTCACTTCTACTTATATTTAAGATTAATTTAAACAATTTGCATTTTACAGCGATTCTCGCTTAAGGGGATCATCTCGTACTACTTTGCCGTTATTGAGGAGGTCGTGGAGTATCTGCGCGTCAAGACCAACTGGACTTTGAGGGTCGAGAGGTTGGAGCCGCGTCACAATACGGATTTCAAGTAGTTCGTGATGCGCATTCCGATGCATCATCACGAGAAGGTCTTCAAAGAGGAGTTCAGGCCGAAAGGTGTTGCTTAGCGCCGGTCAGCTACGAGACACCGTCAGCGAAACATGACGCCAAGCTTCGTGTACATTATGTGTAGTTATTTATAATTATGTGTTTATATTTATAGTATTTTAAGTTTTTATACTAATATTAATATTGCATAAGTTTGTATGGGCCTCGATGCCTGAAATAAATGGATAAATAAATAAAAATAAAATTACTAAGGATTATACCCCGTGGCGTAGGGGTAGCGAACGCGGCCATTGCACAAAAAGGCGCTGGTTCGATCCTCAAGAAGCAGTGCAAAGGAGATCGCCGAAATTCGCCCCAGCATGGACAAATAAATGTCGTGCATTATAATTTTTCTTTAATTTTTTTATATTATATGCAAATATCCATAGCTAACGGACAAGCGTGGGTTTAAAACGAATAATTAAAAGCCTTGTAACTACTAAGCAATTTGTCTGTCATATAAATTGCTGCCACGTCAAGAGCTTTAGAGATGTTGCTTCTTGTTTTTACGAAATCGATAGTTTAATAATTGTATTTATGAATTAAAAAACATGAAGTTTTATTTAATGTATGCATTTTTTTATTATTATGACTACATTTGTTATCAAAATACATTAAACGCAATCTGTAAAATAGCGTAATAATAGTGTTTTTATCGATATTAAACAAAATCGATTCTCAAATCGTTAGTTCAAATAGCGATATCGATTCTACAGATGCGGAAATGAGTGACATCTCCAATTGTTTTGTTATGTTTGTTACTCGCGATTTTTTTTTTGGCGGGATGAGTGTCACGCTCATTTTTCATTGGACTTTTAAAATTATTTATAGTGTGTTTGTTTACTACATAAAATCGCGTGATTTATGTAGTAAAAAGTGCATTCAGTGAATAATTTATAAAGAACAGTGAAATAATGTAGCACAGTGGCCACATCATGTCCTTACTCCAAATTCTTTCTTGTCGGCCTCACGCAGGAAAAGAAAGGAGATAGATTAGTTAAGTTAAGCTAGGATAAGTTAGGATAAACTAGGATAAGTTAGGATTCCGTGTGCAGTTTCTGGCCTGCCATCGGACGCGTCCCCAGGTGGCGGATAGGGGAACGGCCCACAGATATGGGGGTTACCGGTTTACCGGCGCGGACCAAAACCAGAGGCGGGGACCGCTTCGGCGGTCACACGTGCGGCGGGTCGGCCACCACTCGAGGTGGCTGACGTGACCCGAACTCCGGGTCACCGTCGGGCAACCCGGTCTCCTCATTGAGAGGAGCTGGGGGCCCCGTTTGCCTCTGGGCAAACGAGTGGGGCTAAGAGGAAGGACACCTCGCTAAAAAACCCTTGGCTGCTGCGTCTTCTCGCACAAAAAGACGTACCCAGCCCGGCCCCTCCCTGTGGAGTGGAGGGACCACTGTGGGCCCGCCCTAGGCGGGAATCGCCGGCGGGGGATTGGTAGTTAGGCTGTGCCATTTTCCCATGACCCCGCCACTCAGGCGATGTCGTTGTGCCGCTGTGGGTTTAGTGGGTATTCCCGGCTTCGGCTGGGCGAGTCCCACACACGCCCTTCGGGGTATGGTGCGTAAATGCATTACCACAGCGTCAAAAAAAAAAAAAAAAAAAAAAAAAAAAAAAAAAAAAAAAAAAAAAAAAAAAAAAAAAAAAAAAAAAAGGATAAGTTAGGATAGAAACTTACTCAAGAAAAAAATTACTAAAGACTAGGCTGTATGGCGTACTTACAATGCCTTTGCCTTTTCCGTTCAGAAGAACGGAAAGAATTAAACCAAAAACAAAAAAAAATTGTTACTCGCTTCCTTGCCTTTGTGCAGAGTAGTGAGTGTTCACTTTTGTTACTGGATTACACGAGTAACAGTTGTGAAGGTCAGATGGCAGTCGCTCCATGTAAAACATTGATATTCAGCGGCGTCCGGTTAGACTGGACGCTGACTCCAAAATAATTGGTAAAAGGCTAGACTATAAATTACTTGTATTATTTACACATTTCGACGGCTCCTACGTACATAAGGTCAAGTCAAAAACCGAGGTTTACAGGAGAGCGTAATTTGTGTTCAATACGCTCTGGAAATAATTCTATGACCAATAATAAATATTTTCTTTCTAGAATATTTTAACAATTTTAAGAGCTTTATAATGATATTTACACCATAGGTTAATTTTTACGTTTTCTTGAAAAAACTCATAGATGACCGTTTCTTCGCCGATAATAAAATATAAGTATATCAGTCATGTCTATGATACCTTTTTATACGTAGGAAATAAAAAGAACAGTGTTTGATATACAATTTAAATAATGTTTTAAGAAAATGTAGGAATATGTTACTGTTTTTAAATCAATATGTAAAACATCCTGAAATCGTCACCCATGGATACAAAAAGTACTTAAATGAAGACATATCATTTTATACGTGGTTTTAGTCATTCGGGGTAGGACTTAGTTCATGTAATGTAAATAAAGACATGTCTTTTAAAATCATCAGGTTTGCGCTTTATTAATTAAACAGGGTTTATAAATTCAACATTATTTATTATTAAATAACAATCTTCTTAGCATCTAAATAATACGTACCTAAAGGCTCACTGAAATAGGAACCAAACATAATAAATCACTGTTGTCTAATCTATACTAATATATAAAGCTGAAGAGTTTGTTTGATTGTTTGTTTGTTCGCGCTAATCTCGGGAACTACTGGTCCGATTTGAAAATATTCTTTTTGCGTTGGATAGCCCATTAATCCAGGGAGGCTTTAGGCTACATAACATAACGTTGTGACCAATAGGTGCTGAGCATAACTAATTCCACGCGAACGAAGTCGCTGGCGGCCGCTAGTATTAGTAATAATTGTCAATTTTAGTTTTAAGCATGTGGCTCAGCTTAATCATGTCTAGCAATGCATTTGGTACCTAGTTTTTTCTTACCATCACAGTTATATTAAGTAGATACCTCAGTTTAAATAACTACCTATTGGCCTAATAAGTAAAATTTAATAATCATCACAGCATTGCTTGAGTACCTACATATATGCCTCATCTTTAACACCTAATTGGTAACATTTAACAATCATCATAGCTTTATCCAGACTGATTTATCTTATTACTAATAAAGTTCCCTTAGTAGTTAAATAACAATTAACAAAATGTATAAAAAAGTAAAGATAAATTTAATAATCTTCTTCGTCATTGTCCTGTTCTTCCTCATTATGCTTATGGTTTCTATAGAAGTCATGATACTTATTTAGAATAATCAATGTATCACATAAAGTAATCAGGTCTCTATATTTAACTTCAGCGATAGGAATAGGATTATTGTACAACTTTTCTAGATTTGGTTCTTGTTCCTTCTTTTTCCTCCCTCTAGTTAATTTCAAATCATTGCCACACTTAAGTTTTCTTAAATTTTCTTCAGAAAAGTCGTACTTAAATTCTATTACGTCTGGATTATTCCCCTGCACGTTACTTGAACTCTTACCTTATTCCAAGAAATTTTCTCTGAATTTGTATCTTTTAACCAGTTTCTAGTATGCATCCAAGCTTTAAAATCTAAGACTAAGTCTTGGTCTACTCCTACAACTGTATATGGTGGACTATTCTGTTTAAGCCAAAAAACCAGTCTTCTGGGTTCAATTCATCTGGTGTGTAAATTAGTTTATTTTTTAATGTTTGCTCTATTAATACGTGAACGCTATCTGCCTCACTTTGAGTGTGGTGTAGCCCTTTTCTGGGAATCGATGGGACACATTTACCTTAAATCTATCGCTCGCATATAAGTACATAAAAAAACAATGCGATTGCGGTTCTGACCAGCCCCTTAATCGGCGAACACATTTTTGTCAAATGATTGCGGCTAGTTGGTATTAGTTGGGATCATTCGGACCGCCCATTGGTCCATTCGGTCCAAACGATCCCAACTAGTCGCAATCATTTGACAAAAATGTGTTCGCCGATTAAGGGGCTGCACAGTTGTCTGACCAGAATCTAAAATCTTTAACACCAGCTTTAACCTTGTTATCAACAAAAGAAAACAAACAACTAGCCACTTCATTGGCGCTTCGTTTAGCAACGGTTTCATCCCACATGTAACACGTAGCTATCTTTAATCCGGCGTCAAAAATAGTATAATTATACAGATAATTTTCTTTTATAATACAGCACACTAATTTTGCCATGTGGATTTTTTGAAAGTCAAACATTGCTGTGCAAATATCGGAAGGATTTGATTGAGCTTCAATTTTGGCAAGATTATTCAATTCCCTGGCAAGTTTTTTGTTATCAATGTGTGACTTGTGTTTCAGTTTATCATCATAAGTTTGGGAGGTGTTATTTTTTATTGCAATGCACATGTGTGCCCTTGGTTGATTTTTTGATTTACATGGATTGATTGGAGGTAATATGAGTAATTATAACTAAATAACACACCTATAAATCTAAACTGCATCAAAACATTAATATTGTTTGGTCACACGAACAACGAAGTAACGACTTGTCACGTTCGGGGAACTCCCGTAAATAGCGACAAGTCTGACAAGACCGCGTTCGCACCGAGTGGCACGCATTTTAAAACACCGTACAAAAAGATATGTATTGATGTCCGTATCTACGACATTTATTCGTTGTATTTATAATACTTGTTCTTTTATACGATTTGTAAAACTATGTAAGTAAATAAAATTTTAAAAAAAATCTTATGTCAGTATGTGCGCATGGATAATCTAAAGCCAATAATACAATAAAAAAAAAATGCCATTTTCGACATGACTCTTTATACGTAGGGACCGTCGATTTGATGATTACATTCATTTTCTTACTAAACGTAAAAGAAATAATAAATCTATTCAGTTTTCTTTACGATTATATAACCTCAAAATCAAACACATTTTAGTTTGATACTCGGTTCCTAAGCTTGTCCGTGTATCAACAAATACCTGATATGATTACATGAATCATTCCAAACACAACTAGCATTTTCTTATTGCTGTCAATTCTGGGGCATTCAATGTATGGAATTTTAGCAATGTCCTTTGAAAAAAATTGTATTTTTGCACGGGTCTAGTCGTGCTTCGGAAAGCACGTTAAGCCGTTGGTCCCGGTTGCTATACCAAACATCTAGTGGCAGTTGTTACGGGTTGTTTGAGCCCTCACAAGTTCAATAATTGGTCTAGCTGCAATGCTTCAATATCGCCTTCGGGTTGTGGAGGTCAGACGGCAGTCACTCCACGGAAAATATCGAAGTATAGCCAAAATCAGCAGTTAGACTGGTAAAGCGGACCCTTCACTCCAAAGCTGAAAAGCTTCGGATGCGACTGAGATTAACGCTGAGATGATGAGGATGACTACTCTTACCTAAATTGTAAGCATTAATTGACAAAAAGAGAAGCTTAAGTTCGACAACGATTGTAGCCCAAAGATGATGTATCAACAAGAACACAGCACCATGAGCAGAATAATTAAACTTTATCCCAAAAAATCTATCGTGTATATAAAACTGAACACTTTATCATAAATATTCAAACAAGCGCGCGAACGCGGGTTTAGCATTAAAAAAGCCAACTTTAAAAAGAACCATAAATTTCCCATGCTTTAAGAGGACAGTCCACGGAAGCCATCTTTTGTCCACCATTGTTTAATCTTGCGAATTTGCGTCAGAATAAAGCCTTCTTTTTCAAATGAAACTGGTAATTTCTGTGTGTAAGAAACGTACTTTAAGGAAAAAGTTACATTTGTTATGGAAATTGAAGGGAAATCAGAGAAAACTTTGCGTTGAGGTAAAAGATTTTTTTTTAACAATCAGTTTTTTTAATATCCTTTTATAATCAAGGATTGCATCACTGCTTACCATCATGCGGGATTGCGGTCAAGCACTAGTTTATAATTAAGTATATCTTTTTTAAATTTTTGTTTGCAAAAAATAAAATACCTACTGTTCAGCTCTATCCGGTCAGACTGGACGCTACCGCCAACATAGTTCGGAATAGGTTAACAAGCAAACGACGCCTTTTGCTTATTTGTTTTCTTACCCGTAATTTTTGTTTAAATACCAAACTTTTGAACCGATTTTTATAAAATTTATCTGGGACTGGATTAAATGTATGAGCAGTGCTAGAAGTGCCACGATTAGGCGACAAATTCAGTCTCTTCATTTTTTTGATTGTCGCATTAGCATCGCGAATAGCAGTGGCTAGGCGTGGCTATAAATTGTTGAGGACATCCCTCGACTGTCTATGGTCTTTATTATCAGATCTAAAACTTCTCATAAATGTAAATAAATTGAGTCCAAACACAAGGTGTTTACTGTAAACTGTTGAGGAGTTCCCTGAACTGACCTTTGTCTTCATCATCAGCCCCTTAAAGATGGTCTCAAACCATCTACGTGTAAAGTTCTTAAGAATACAAATTATTCAAGCACAAACATAAGGTAGCTGCTGTGAATCGTTGAGTAGTTCCCTCACCTGTCTCCCGGCTTCATCATCAGATCTACTCTAGACCCTTATTACATTGTATTTTTTTAAAATACCTAATGAAAAAATTTACAAATGCACTAGCTATCCCTACAATTTTTGAAAGTTCCCCTTGATTTCTCTGGTCTTCCACCATCAAACCCTGATGTCTTTATCATGGAACGACCTTGGGTATGTCCTCTTTGCAACAAAAAAGATTAATTAATTTTTTTTTAAAAAAGACGAAGTTATCCCAGAACAAAATTAAAAAAAAAAAAAAGTATATGCTATACGGTCGAATTGAGTAACCTCCTCCTTTTTGAAGTTGGTTAAAAAAACACAGGTGGGACTAATGGAGTAAAAATATTTTTGACTAGTTATAAGAAAAATTTATGGCAAAATAAGAGAGACAAAATCCATATTCAGGGTCTGTGCTGCCACTGCGGAATACCTGATGGGAAAAACCCAAAATCACTTTTCTTAACCCGGGAGCTGAACTCAGAACCATTCACAGCAGAACCGTTTACCACCTACAATGACGAGGTGTTAAAAAAACAATGTATATACAATGCAATGTTAATCGATTTTTAAAGGCAGTGTGACTGTTAGATTGTTTGTGGGCACTTGATCAGATAAATGCATCAGACAAGTATGGATAGGTAGATATATATGTACAGATAGGCTTAAAAGAAACAAGTTTAATATATTCAATGTCACTTTCAAGTAAAAGTATGGGTCATCCTATTGTGAAAGCCCATACGCTATACTGTGTCACGCTTCTGATTTTGACAGAGGGGAATGTGACTGTTTCACCGAGGTTTGACCATAAGCAGTTCAAAATGCGTCAAAATGTTTTCAACTACGGGGTCCAATCTATCATTGTCGTGTTGCCAAGGGTGTCCTTAGCAACAGAACAATAATAATAGGGCTTATTTTTAGTGTAATTGGCTTACCAACACAATTAGATACATGAAACAATGACAAATTGATTATTGATTTTTATCGGTAAAACAACAAGCTCGTTAAAAATAATTTATCTTCAATTTAGGTACATTTAAAAAATACTTCTACATACTTATACACAAATAAAACAACACTAAGTAGTATGGTAGATTGAATTTTACGTGATTTTTATATAGGCAAACAGAAAATCACAAGCTAACCGTTAGAAAAGAGACCCGCCGTAAAGAGGCCTATGTCCAGCAGTGGACGAGTAGGGGCTGATGATGATGATGATGATGATGATGAACCGTTGACAGACTCAAACATGTTGAAGTCACTCCTTTTTCTTATTATAATAACAAGCGTAGGTTAAATCAAGTGTCAATCCAATGATCTTAATATTATCGTGATGTAACTCATTGCAAATCCAGATCTCTTCAAAGAAGTCTGTCCCTCCGGCACGGAAAATGATGCTACCATGTTTTTAATTGCGGATGGGAAATCATCAAATACCCTCGACCACTCCGGATGAAGCGAAAGGGAATGAAACACACTTTCACTGACTAAACCCCAGCCGTGTTTGTTCACTTGCCTGTGTGCCAGGGTCACGGTAACTCTTTCGAACAACCCGCAGCTCTGGCAGAAGGAGATGGTACCACGGTTGATGTGTCGTAATCGTGAGATGACGAGTTACATACTCCATATATCATGAACCGACGCGATGCAGATCCAGATGTCTTTGTTGTGCGTGTTCTGTGTACTATAGGATTATTAAAAGAAACGTCACTTCATGAAATATAAATGCCGTTCGTTATCAATTTATAAAAATATTGATTAAAAAGAAAAGGATATGTTTAAATTATATGAAAAGGAGTGATCAACCTGCCGATATGCGTACTAAGGACCTTAAATATAGAATTGATTATTCGTTTCTTAGGAATATGTAGTATTGTTAATGTAGAAAAGATTTGATTTTTGTTAGCTTATTTTGGTGCAATTACATTGAGTGGGGTTGTTAAAATATGAAAACGTAATACCACCTCATTTAGTTTTTTATTCAGCTAGCTTTATCTTACAATATTGTTGTGATGTGAACATTTTTCTTTTGTCTAAAAAATAAAACCACATTTTCGCTGATATACCAAATTCTTCGACAACCTCCGTGGCGTAGCGGTAGTGGACGTGGCCGCTGCGCAAGGTGGCGCAGGTTCGATCCCCGCACAGTGCAAATATTTGTATGCATGAATATGAACATTTGCACTGGTCTGGTCGTGCCTCGGAAAGCACGTTAAGCCGTTGGTCCCGGTTGCCATACGAACATCTAGTGGCAGTCGTTACGGGTTGTTGAAGCCCTCAAAAATCCAACAATTGGTCTAACTGCAATGCTTCGATGTCGCCTTCGGGTTGTGGAGGTCAGACGGCGGTCGCTTCACGGAAAATGTCGAAGTTTAGCCATATCAGCAGTTGGACTAGTAAAGTGGACCCCAGACTCCAAAGCTAAAAAGGCTTCGGATGCGACTGGGATTAACGCTGGCATGATGAGGATAACATACCGAAATCTTATTGTATTACATAATTTTATTGTTGCTTTTAAGGGTGCTATCCCTTGCTTTCGCTAAAGACCAGATTTCCTTCGGCCATTCATCCCCTGGGCACGCTAGACCTTGGCATTGGGGTAACTTAGTATAGAGGTTGTTGTCGTCGCGGCCCGATCTTCGGTGGCTCGAACCCCCGTTCTTGAACGAACTCAAGATTATGGATTGGCCGAAGGTTGGATAGAACTTCGGCGCCGGGCGGCCTTTCTCGGTGGTAGGCCTCAACATCAGCCGCCGGCGTAAGTTACAACCCACCAGACAAAGTCGTGCCGCCAAGCGATTCGTCGTGTTCCGGCATGATGTCTGGTGAAGCCGTACGGAGGACGGGTCTGAGCAGTTGTGTTACGATGTGTGCCGGGTACGATGCGCCAAATGTTGTTGTGTCGGGAGGTTGGTCCTGGAGGGTAGCGGGATCCGAAGCACGGTGCTCCGCTAGCTGACCGCAGGTAGTTGGGGGCTCAAGTAGTGTGCCAGCCACATACGAAAGGCTGCCCCGCCGACTGCGAAAAATCCCAGGGTGGCCCCATCGTGCCGGTTGGCGACCGGACGAGAGGACCCGATGGCGATCCCTGGGGGGGTTCGGGCGTCCCCGCAGTCTCCAGTTCAATCTCCCTCTGGCCCAGCATCGTTGGTCGCATTGTTGGGTTTAACATTCCATCACCTCGCTCAATTGCCGTGTTCCTTCCTATTCACTCAAAAAAAAATAACAAAACAATTCAATGAAAAGGTCCAAGGAGTAGGTATGCACAGCGGGCGCACGTGTTCTCTTTCAAAGTGCACCTCTCTAATATTAGAGGTCTGCACTCCAATCTCATAGCAGTACACCATCACCTTGATACTGAGAAGCCGCATCTACTTTTCTTGACGGAGACCCAGATCAGATGTCCGCCTGATGCGGCATACCTCAGCTACCCGGGATACTCTTTGGAGCATCATTTCCTGCAGCGTGCCGGGGTCTGTGTGTATGTTCGCAATGACATCTGTTGCCGGCGTCTCCGTCACCTCGAAGACCCTCTGTTTTCGTCCTTATGGCTCTTGGTTGACACTGGTGTGGACAAAATTGTCTACACCTGTGTCTACCGATCGCACAGCGGTGACCAGGAGACAACTCGACTATTTGACCACCTCAGTGAAGTTGCTGACAATGCGCTGCATCGGCACCCTGACGCACAGTTCGTCGCTCTGGGGACTTCAATGCCTGTCACCAAGACTGGCTTTTCCCTTACCAGAGGACCGACCACGCTGGGAGAGAAGCGCGAAACTTTGCGCTATCAATGGGCCTTTCCCAGCTGGTGAGACAAGCGACTAGGGTGCCTGATGTAGCCGGTCATACCGCGAATTGTCTGGATCTTCTGCTGACCACTGATCCGGACAGATGTGTTGTTACAGTTTCCTCACCGTTAGGAACTTCAGACCACTGTCTGGTGAAGTCTGTGTCGTCCTTCTCCCCACCTGATTGCGACACGCGTGATGAGCGGCGAATGTGGCGATACAAGTCAGCAGATTGGGATGAGATGCGCTACTTCTTCGCGTCCTATCCTTGGCAGCAGGTCTGCTTCTCTTCTGACAATCCGTCGAGCTGTGCGGATGCTATATCCGATGTGGTGCAGCAAGCTATGGAGTATTTTATCCCCTTTAGTGACGTGCCCGTCGGAGGCTCGGCTCACCCATGGTTCAACGCCGACTGTCTGCTAGCTGAACAGCGTAAGCATACGGCATATCTTACCTGGGTGTTAACCCAGGTAAGATATGCCGTATGCTATATCCGTATGATATCCGGAGCTCTACGAGCTAACGCTCGTGACCGCAGAGCTCCGGATCTAATGGAGGCGCCGGCATCCTCACGCTACCGCCGGCTACTGGACAGATGCAGCGCGAGCATGGAGACACTCTACGACCCCTAATAGTGTGTGCAACGGCGTGTACTACCCCTCCCCAGTTTACATCCACTTACCTTTCTCTGTAAGCAGAGGGGTGGCAGACGAAAAGATACCTATAGCCAGGCCCTTTTCAACGACCATCATAGATAATCGGTGATTTGAACCATGACCCTTCCCCCCGTGTGTTGAAGATTAGTAAAGTATTCACCAAAACATAGAGGGGAATAGGGTCTGCCGTTGCTCAGGGTGCGCCACGAGGAGGCTCTTCAAAATGCACCCCAGGTCCTTCGGCAATCAGCCAACTCAAAGTCTGTGTGCTAAATTTCATTCAAATCTTTACAGCTGTATTAGCATCAAGGAATAACGAACAAACATACCTTCGCATTTATATTACATGTTATTTACGATGTATGGCAGCCATAGTACATACTCAGTAAAATTAAACAACCTATTACGGTTCAAAAGATACGGCCCTGTAACTGACGGACGGATCCTGACTGACGGAGGGCTGTTAGAGCTGCAGCCTCAGTAAAAGGACCCTTTGGATTATTTCAACACCATTGTTAAAACAACACATTTAAAACCTGCAACTTTGATAAATTGATTAATGATTACACACCGTTCTAACAAGCTCGAAGAATAACTAACCACAAGAAATGAAATCGATTTGAATTTTGTGACGGACTGGATAATTTTATAAAATACATAAATAGGCATACAAAATCACAGTCAACCTCTATCAGGCCTCAAGAATGATAAAGTCACTCATCTTTCTTGTTATAATAGCAAGAGTCAGTAACATCAGGTGTCAAGCCGATTACAATGATGTTTGCGGCAGATGCCGCAAACCATTCAGGCGAAGTTTTCCATATATCATGATCCGACGCGACGCAGATCCAGATCCAGATGTGTCTTTGAACACATTTGAATTGTGTGACGGATTGGATAATTTTATACAATATATAAATAGGCATGTATAGTCATACAAAATCACAGTCAAGCTATAACAGGCCTCAAGAATGTTGAAGTCACTCATCTTTCTTGTTATAATAGCAAGAGTCAGTAACATCAGGTGTCAAGCCGATTACAATGATGTTGTCGTGATGCGACGCGACGCAGATCCAGATGTGATCAAAGGAGCTTGTATCCCCCCTGAGGAGAGAGATCAAACTGGCAGATGCCGCAAACCATTCAGACGAAGTTTTCCATATATCATGATCCGACGCGACGCAGAACTAGATGTCTTCAAAGGGGACTGTCCCCCCGGCACGGTGAGAGGTCCTAACGGTGAATGTGTCGTCATAGACAAATGACCAGACGAGGTGATGGAACTAAGATACTAAAAATCGGTACAGAAATGGCTTAAGAATATTTTAAAAAACCAGCTTGGATAGTAATAAATCTATTTTTTAAATAAATTCAATATTATCCTATTTTTATTTCATACTCTTCCAACCCATACTAATTCACCGTAAAAAGAGCAACGCAATGTAATGTGATTTTAGTAAACCCCTATTTATTCTTAAATACCTATCTAACAGTATAATATCACACTTTAGGGTGGAAATGAAATGAAAACTATCAATCCCCATTTCATGTGTATGGGGGTACCCCAGATACCTGGTCACGTGATCGTGCGATACACAACGCCGACGCTCAATAACAACAACTACAAAATAATAGCTGCAAAATAATAGTCTATAACTTTAGATTTATATAGACGATTTATGTATAGTATTTTGTACTTGTTTGTATTGTATAATTTTATTATATTTTAATAGGTACCTACAAATAAAGTTTCAGTACAACAAAGTTCTGTTGTTACTGAAACTTTTTTTTTTTTACGTATTATAAACTAGGGCTTGACCGCAATCCTGCCTGATGGTAAGCAGTGACGCAATCGTTGATGCTAAAGCGCACTAGTTTATTAAGAGCCTATTCACTCTAGCCTTGAAGACACTCAAATTGTAGTCCGACGGAAACACCGCCGCTGGCAAATTGTTCCAGTCCCTCGATGTACGCGGTATAAAGGAGGAGGCGCAACGCTTCGTCCGGATCGTAGTGGTGTTAACAACGTAAGGGTGGAAACCAGCCGTACGACGGGTCGTCCGCTGGTGGAACGGAGATGGGGGAATTTAATCATGCAATTCCCTCGCACACTCCCCGAAATGCATCCTATAGAACACCGAAAGACCAGTGCAAAATTTATTTATCTAGTTTCACAGTAATTTTTTAATATTGTCTTGAAAAAAAATTTCTGTGTATAATAGTGCTTGACCGCAATCTCGACTGATGGTAAGCAATGCGAGCGGGCTCTGATTTGGCGGAGAGCCAGTTTGGCTTCCGCAGGGGGCGCTCTACCGTGGACGTGCAAGCCCTCACGACAGGGGATGCTGAGGCCCGGGGTGGGGTTGTCGTATCGGTATCTCTAGACATCGCCCACATCCTACCCTGGAGTTGCATTAGGGAGGCATTCCGGTATCACCGGTTACCGACTTATGTATCTCTGCCGAGTGTCCGAGGCCTATCTGATGGACAGAGCGGTCATCAACCCCGGTCACCAAGGAGTGTGGAACCGGCGAGAGATGCCGTGCGGTGTTCTACAGGTATCGGTCTTGGGGCCGCATCTGTGGAACATCGGGTACGACTGGGTGCTGCGCGCCGACCTTCCTATCGGTATCAGCGTAGTTTGTTACGCTGACAACATGTTCGTTCTGGCACAAGGGAGGTCCACCAGGCGGCAGCCGATGTAGCGCCCTTGGGGTTGAGACAATCGTGAGTTCTGAATTAAAGCACGAATTGTAAATATACCCTCCAATCTTGACAATCACAATCTAAATAGGCAAACCGACAGTTTTACCCCGGACTAGTACCGGTCTCAATCTGAAGTGACCGTCCGCGTCTCAATCTGGTCCGCGTCTCAATCTGAAGTGACCGTTCGACCGTCCCCACTTTTCAAAACGACTCTGTCCACGTAACGTTCAAAATAACGTCCGAGTGTTTGCTCTACTACCATGTGACTCAAATGAGCAACTTTTCTTAAAATTATTTTGAAAATCCACGCCATATATATAAATATTATATATCACTTCTCTTAATTCAAAATGACAGCTCCTGTGGTGTAGCGGTCGCGAACGCGGCCGCTACGGCCGCGTAATGCACACCACATATTTTTTTTAGTTTTAATATTATCTTATTTTGGAACTTACAGAGAGGGTACACATTTTAATATTTTGGAAGTGACTCTCGCGCAAACCGTTCAGTTTAGAACAATCATAGTTATGGTAATTTCGTGAGAGGCAACATAGTTAATATTTTATTTTTTTTATAATTATAAACTAAAGCTTGACTGCAATCCCGCGTGATGGTAAGCAGTAATGCAATCGTTGATGGTTGTTCATGTAAATAAAAGCAAACGAAATCATAGCGGGATGTATAAAGCAATGTTCACAATTTTAGTACCGCTGCGCTCGATAGATGGCGTTGGCGTCGAATTACATCTCGCTATGGTTTCGTTACCGCCGATAGTATAAGACAATATTTTTTTTGCATTTTTGTGTGAGCAGCAAGTCATATCACTGTGTCTTTATATTATACGCGCTTAGTATTCAAGTCCAGTGTTTGATTTACCATCCCTCTCCAAGTCGTGATCCTCGTTCATGGTCCTTCGGAGTCGGATTGGCCGGGAGTGTAAGTGGTAGTCTCCAGTGGTGACATAGATAGTCACCCTTCGCGTCATTACTGGGCAGTGGATCGCTGTCCAGAGCATCCCCTTCATTGGGGTACCAGGTGAGAGGTACCTGGAGGTGAGAGGTACCTGGAGGTGGAACCGGAAGCAGCCGGGAGCAGCTGGTGGTGCAAGGCAGTCCAGAGGCGGTGCAGCGTCACTGGTGGGCGGCGGCATCCGGAGGGATGACAACAGTTCGTGGACAAGCAAGCAGAGGGCGCCACTAGTGTGGTGCAAAACATCGCAGCGTGACATCATCAGGGTCAGTGAGTGCAATAAGTGGAAAAAATCGTGAGTACTTTATATCTTATTACAACAGGAAGAATCTAATGTCAATAGTTATTGTGTTGAAAAGTTCAAGTGTTAAGACCAAAGTGATAGTAAATGTTTGCAAATAAAAATTATTCCAAGAAACTTTAAAAATTTAATTAAATATTTATGTTGGTGTTTGGAACAAGTGCAATTAGTGGACATTAAGTTTAGCGTAATTAATTATATTCTTCCACTTTATAATTATTTTGTTTACATTTATTGTGCTGTAGTTAGAAGTTTACTATTTGTTGTTTCCCATTTTTTATTCTTTTGTGTCTTTTACTTTGTGTTCAAAATGGATTGTTTTACCAATATCCAAGAAGACGTAAAAACTAAAATAGAGAAGTCGTGGTCTAACTTTAAAAAATCTCCTAAAGATCGTCTTACAATATCGTATTTTGAAACACGTTTAGAAAGTTTAGAGCAGTTATGGCAACTTTTTAATAATACACACATTAAAATTATTACCGAAATTAAAAAAACAGAATTACATAGTTCAAAGTATTATAAAAATGGGGAGTATGAGGAAGTGGAGGAACTATACATTCAATTTAAAAGTACTCTAAAAGAACTTATTAGAAATAGTAACGTGACTAATACTAGTCCGGGACCTAGCTCTAAGGAATCTTGTAATTTTCGGTTACCAGAAGTAAAAATACCAATGTTTTCAGGAAAATATAATGAGTGGTCGACCTTTCGAGATTTGTTTGTAGGATTGATTCACAATAATAGTAGGTTAGATGATGCACAGAAATTGTATTATTTGAAAGGTTATTTAACTGGGGAAGCGGAACTATTGTTAAGGAATGTAAATGTGACATCGGACAATTATAATACAAGTTGGGAAAAATTAGAATCCGTTTATAATAATAAGAAATTTTTGGCAAACGGAATTATTAAACGTTTATTAAATCAAAGGTCGTTAACAGCAGAGTCCGCAATAGAAATTAAAAAACTTGTAAATACAACTACAGATTGTTTAGAGGAAATGAAAAACTTAAAGATAGATCTTGCATCATTTCTAACTGTCTACATAGTAACCGAAAAATTAGATAAGGCTACTAAAAGAGCCTGGGAATTAAAGATAGCATCGGAAGCAAACGATGACATTCCTACTTTTAATCAACTAAAAGAATTTCTGGTAAATCGATATCGGGGCTTAGAAAATTTGGATATTAAGATAGATAGGGCTCCGAGGGCTAAACAGGTATTAAACGTTATGAACGAAAGAAACGCGATTAAACCGGTATCTTGTGCATTTTGTGCAAGTGACCACAAGATAAGTTCATGTCCGAAATTTATTAAGGAAAGTACTGAAAAACGACGGAAATTTGTCCAAGAAAGAAACTTATGTTTTAATTGCTTGCTTAACAACCACACTGTTAGGTATTGTAGGAACACTCTCAAGTGCCAGGTGTGCAAACGCCGCCACCATTCTTTATTACACCCAACAGGTGTTTCTGGGTCGGTGATTGGTGAGGGTAGTAGGGCGGCTCACGAGGAAACCTCATCAGCCGTTGCAATGGCGGTGAAGGATGATAATAAAACTTATCATAAGGAAATAGCCGCACAAGCGGAGGGATCAAGTAAGCCATTAGTCGCGTGTTTCTCGTCGGGTATTGGTCGCAAAACAGTCTTATTAACTACTGCGTTAATCAAGGCAAAATCGAGAGACGGCAGCTATCGGGTAGTTAGGGCCTTACTTGATCAAGGATCACAAGGATCGTTCGTGACGGAATCCACGGTCCAATATTTAGGGTTAAACAAGACGCCATCTAGGCAATCTGTGATAGGCGTAGGCGGAGAAAAAAGTGCGACTGCTAAGTCAGCTGTGATATTACAATTGAGGTCTAGAATAGATCCGACTGTCCATATCAAAGTAAATGCGTTCGTCCTAAAGTCGGTCACGGCTCTTCTCCCAGCTACGAAAGTAACGCGGGTAGAATGGGTTGACTTATGCGATGATGATTTGGCTGATCCCGAATACGACAGGCCTAATAAAATAGACGTTTTATTAGGTGCTGAAGTGTACAGCCAAGTGATTCAAAGGGGTGTTAAAAAGAATGTTAGCGGGACCCTCTTAGCCCAAGAAACTGCTTTAGGATGGATACTGTCGGGTGTTACGGAAGTCGATCAAATTATGAATTCTCATACCTCAATTACCGTGTTGCATACCAGCGTCCAAGAAGATAAATTATTGCGAAATTTCTGGGAATTGGAGGAACCATCTGGAACAAAAAGAATGCTAACGGAGGAGGAAACTAAATGTGAAGAGTTATTTACCACGTCCACACGTAGAAATGAAGAAGGTAGATATATAGTTAGGTTGCCGCTACGTGATACAAATCTGAATAGTGGGTGCGGCAAATCTAAAGGAATAGCTGAAAAAAGGCTTAAAGGGTTAGAAACTAGATTAGCAAAAAATTATAAATTAAAAAAGGAGTACTCTAAGGTCCTACAAGAGTATTTAAAACTTAATCACATGACAGAAGTAACACAGCAAGAAAAGAATAATAAAAAGGGTGTTTACTTACCTCATCACGCGGTCATCCGTGAAGATAAAGACACAACCAAAGTGCGTGTTGTGTTTGACGCTTCATGCAAGCGAAGCAACGGGAGGTCGCTTAACGACGATTTAATGGTTGGCCCGTCCCTGCAAGATGACCTCCGTCATATAATTATGCGTTGGAGAACTCATAAGATCTGTATAGTAGGGGACATCATAAAAATGTATCGGCAGGTTCTTGTGAGCAGAGAAGATACTCCATTGCAACGTATATTGTGGCGCGATAGCCCTAAAAAGGAAATCACAGAGTTTGAATTGCTAACCGTTACCTTCGGCACAGCCTCAGCACCATACTTGGCTGTTAGGGCGCTGCAACAGCTAGCAATTGATGAATGTAAGAAGAGTCCGCACACAGCTCAAATAATCCTAAACGACTTTTACATGGATGACTTGATGTCAGGAGCTGCAACGGAAGAAGAAGCGTTCAAAATTTACACGGAGTTAACGAACGTGTTAGCTAAAGGCGGATTTCAGATGCAAAAATGGAAAAGCAATAGCCAAAGGCTATTAGATAGAATTAGAGATACATATTATGAAGCGTTACATATAAAAATAGATGAAATAACGAAAATTTTAGGTCTTACCTGGAACTCCCGCGACGATTGCTTCAAATACTCTCTGGAACTGAAGCCCATAGATGAACCTGTAACAAAAAGAAAAATTATTTCAGATATAGCCAGATTATTTGATCCCTTGGGGTGGCTAGCACCAAGCATAATCATAGCCAAAATCCTGATTCAAAAGCTGTGGTTAGCAGGATTACAATGGGATCAAGAAGTGCCAAACAACTTAGTAAGGGAATGGGTTACTTACCGTCAATCCTTAATTGCATTAGTTGACATCCAAATACCACGCTGGTTGCATACAGGTAGTAAAAGGAAACGCGAGTTACACGGGGTTGCGGACGCTTCCAAGGTCGCTTATGCGACAGTTATTTACTTAATAGTAATTGGAGTTTTCGATATTTTAGGCAGTTTTAGTACATATAATTGGGCTCATGTAGTTTTAGTAAAGGAGGATAATATGTCCCCTGGCAGGTGGTTGTTAGGCAGGTTTAAAAAGAAACATCCAAGTTCTGGTGGTTTAACACACAACACGTTGAAACCACAACAATCCATGATTAAAAGACCTACATCCAAACTATGTGTATTACCTGTGACTGATTAATGTAGATATTATTTAAGTATACAAACATTTAAAATTAAACAAGACTTGTGCCATATATGGTTGTATTGCTACGACTAGATATTGGCTAGTGAGAAACTCAATTGTGAGATGTAATTCAGCACATTTATTATATTTCTGTTATGATTGTACTTAGCATAGGTTCACTGTATATGTATGTGTTTAGTGTAAGCAAAAAACCGGTTTTGAAGGACATTTGCCATAATGTCCTTGGTGGGCGGCATGTTCATGTAATTAAAAGCAAACGAAATCATAGCGGGATTTATAAAGCAATGTTCACTATTTTAGTACCGCTGCGCTCGATAGATGGCGTTGGCGTCGAATTACATCTCGCTATGGTTTCGTTACCGCCGATAGTATAAGACAATATTTTTTTTGCATTTTTGTGTGAGCAGCAAGTCATATCACTGTGTCTTTATATTATACGCGCTTAGTATTCAAGTCCAGTGTTTGATTTACCATCCCTCTCCAAGTCGTGATCCTCGTTCAATGGTAAAGCGCGCTAGTTTATTAAGCCCATTCACTTAAAAAATCTTAGTGAAAAGGAAGGAAGATGGCAGTTGAGCGAGATGGTGCAATGTTAAACCCAACAATACGACCAACGATGCTGCGCCAGATAGATTGATGTCCCTCCACGACCAAACTCCCGACACAACAACATTTGACGCGTCGTACTCGGCACACACTGCAACACAACTGCTCAGACCCGTCCTCCGTACGGTTTCCCAGACATTATGTCGGAACACGAGGAATCGCTTGGCGCCAAGACTGATTTAGATTTTTTTTTTTTAGATTTTATAATGTAACTAAAATAGTAGGCCAGTAACAACTTTCATCTGGAGGCATGGGAACTATATGATTTAAAATATTATTTTCATTGACGATTAATGCAATTGTAGCCATAATTGTATCTTTGCAAAATTTTGCAATTGATAAACAAAGTAGAAGTAAACAAAATCAACGAGAAATTGTCGCAAATTTTACTAATTTCGTTTATTCATTTATTTATGGCGCATGGCTGCCGCTCGCTGTGCTGCGATACCCCTTCCCTTGACCAACCGCCTGCCATCGCGCCCGCGAGCGGCTAGCGCTTGCGCGTTCGTTCCTTACTCCCCCCCGTCATCGCGCCCGCGAGCGGCTAGCGCTTGCGCGTTCGTTCCTTACTACCCCCCGTCCCGCTTTGCCAGTAGGAAGCAAGCTGTCTGATAATCATTGACAGCAATAGGAAATTACAAATAATGCCTTTGAATATATTTATAAGTACTAAGTATAACACAGCAGTTAGGACGCATTTAGGTTTTAAACAGAATTACATTCACCAAAATATTTAGATTGAATGACGAATGTGTTGGTCTTTGTTTTGGTTTAACTAGTTACTGTGCCTAAAAATTTTAAAAGGTTTCGGGTATTTCTGTTAGGTTACCTTAAGCTATTGTTTCATACCAAAATTCAAGATTCAATGTCAGAGGGAAGTAGTCTTTAACTTTTGATTCCGTTGCGAGCAGTGGCGAATTTCAAAATATGCGGTATGATTATAGGTAGGTACCTACCTCAGAGTTTGGATTTTTTACGTTGATTTAGAATTTTTCACAGTTTAGAGGCAATTAGATTTAAGAAATATTTGATATGAATTTCAACTTTAATATCTCTACGCGTTCATGTGAAAAAGGGTAGGTTGTAAGTTTATAATTATTACAAAAATATTTTATGTGACATAAAATAATATTTTAATATTTTATGTAACTCCAAATTTATCATTTTTGCAATTTTTCCTTTATCTGTCTGTACTATACATATAACATTGCTTCGTGCCGAATTTCAAGATTCTGAGTTCACGGGAAGTACCTTGTAGGTTTTGATTCCCTAGCGTGTGACAGAAATTCGTCTAAGGTGTCGGTATAAACTGCTCTATCTTTTGATCGCGTTAACTTAGAAGTTTGATTTATTCACTGCTTAAAGGGACAATAGACCTAGGTATTTAGTATAAATTTCAATTTGATACCTTTATTCGTTCGTGAGAAATAAGGTAGTAAGTTTCATTTTATTAAAATATTTTTATTATATTATATAAGTAACTAAAAAAATGTGATTTTCGCATTTTTTTCTATATTTGCATTATGTGACAATGCTTCATGCCAAATTTCAAGATTCTGAGTTTACGGGAAGTCTACTGTATCTGGCGATCGGCGGCGATCTCTCGCGTCCGACCCTGGTCCAGGCCATGGTCGGGAGCGAGAGTGCATGGCAGGCCGTCACCTCCTTCTGCGAAGCAGTAATGCTGGCAAAGGAGGAGGCGGAGCACGTGAGGCAACGGGAATCCCAGCGCCCTCACGCCACTAGCCGCCGCAGGAGACGCCCTGGTCGGGAGATGACACCAAACTCCCAGCCACCGTAGGCGCGGGCCTGCGGGCGGTGAGCAATGGGCAGCTCGCCGCCCGGTAAGGACCAGGCCCGAGTCGACGGCGCGTCGTGTTTCACGCGCGCCTCAAAGAGATGTCAGCACATCGTGACGGGGTCCACGAAGACCGATGCCTCCTGGGTCAGGGTTGCGGGTTGGTTAAACAAGAAACCGTGGCCCTGGCCGTCCCACAAGCAAGTGAAGAAACACGGGTGGGTTTTAGTCAGTAAAAGTCTGACACGCCCTTCCGCTCCGCCCAGAGCGGGAGAAGTCATTTGATGATTTCCCATACTAACAAAAAAAAAAGGTGTTATTCGCTCCCTATGTAAGTTACCCATCTGAGGGCTAAGCGTATTACCTCTAATGCGAGTACAGGTAACACAACTATGCACTACCTGGCGAGCGAAATTCCTACCCCCAACTGGCCACCACGATTCCCGTAAATGAAAAAGTAATGCCTGCGGAGCAGCGTGGAGAAGCTGAATGTGCTCATGACGAAATAATAAATTGGTAAAAAGATGTTTACTATCAACTAATACAGGATGTTTTTTATCGTAAATAAATTCATCGGAGTACATAAACGACCACCTACGTGCATCAGTTTGTGATCATCTAAAAACAAATTAAATTTAAACAAACAACCTTTACTTTTAACTGTTGCATTATTAGATAATGCTTTGTATTCAACTGGATATGATTCCATTTGACAAAATCGAGCCAATGTTTTATCAGCCTGGTCTAATTCGTATACGCTAAGGGCGCCTGTACGCTTATTATTTTTACAACGACTGTTATTTATAAAACGGAACATAAAGGCAGCCGTACGCCTCATACGTTTGAATTGAGAGAGCCGAACTAACGAATTACTAATATTGCAATGAATTGGCGCATCTTTGCGCGTATAATTATATAAAGGTCCGGAAATAATCCAGCCTAGTTTGGTATTCCGTAGAAACGGACCACTAGACAAACGAAACTTACCGTGTTCTAACAGATCCCAAAACCTATCTGCACCAATTAAAATGTCAATATTTTTACTGTCTAGAAACTCCGGATCGGCCAACCGTATGTTGTCTGGAATACAGACTTGCGCGCTTAATTTACTGACGCCAGGCAACGACGCCGTAATCCTAGACAGCACATCACAATTAATGCGCATAGTAAATGAATTATCGACGTATGGATTTGATAAAGATATTACACGATTGCGTACTATGTACTACCGAATCACCTACGCCTCGTACTTCGTTTGTGGACTGTACTAAGTAACGTTTAAGAGTTGACATAATGATTTAGAAATGAAACAGCGCTGGCTTCCATTGTCAAGAAGTGCACGCGTTTTATGGTATTTTTAACACCCTTGCTCGTAAAGCTGATGTAATTCCACCGGTTTTAAATATGTAAAGCAGGCCACAACAAACGCGTGTTTTATCAAAGCAAATAGTTAAGTTATAGTCCATAACAGCATTATTTTCCATAACAGCATTATTTTCCATAACAGCATTATTTTCCATTTCAAGTAATTATGGAACTGATCGCCGCCGCACGGCTCGCGCTGCGCGCTGTTCCATATTTGAAATGGCAAATAATAATACTAATGGAGGAAAAGCAACAGTGTGCATTCACAGATTGAGTTTATTTAAAATGAACAAAATATAAAATACTTCTATTTCTGTTTCCTCGCAAGTGTGTTAAAAAACGTCGTACGATATACGTGCGTATTGGTTATAACATGCTCGGCTCAATTACACCCTCGCCTTCGGCTCGGGCTGAAATTCCGCCTCGCATGTTATAACCATCATTACGCACTAATATCGTAATGTACTATTACCGTGTACATCTGCTACTTCAACGATAGCTGTTAACAATAACACGGACAGCGTACCTATAGATTCACACGATTGCCTTTGCATGTGTGCCTTGTTTACCTGTATAGAGAGTGCGGAGTCTGAAGCGAATGGCGCGGTGCGTATCTCTCATATTAGCGCGCGACGCCTCAGTGTTCGTTGTGGTATGCAAAGTAACCGAACTGTTAGCATTATTATTGTGCAATAATGAGTTATATAATGTATTATTTTTGATTGCAGTGTCGACAAGGCCCAAACTTCAACATGTCTTCAACAACTTGAACATGTCCCGCCCGCTCAGGGAAGAGGGTGGATACCACCGCCTCTAGCAGCTGTGGTTGCATACTTTGCACCAGTGGGGGCGCCCAGGGACGCAACTTGCCCCGTACCCGACGGTAGGGGCGTCCCCACGGGTCCCGATCTAGGGACCCCAGCAGCTCTTACCTGGCCCGCGACTTAGAATCGCCGATGGCCAGCCACAGAGTCTCCTGGGCCGCGCGGTACACCCCATGCCGCGCGGCTTCCTCGACGGGATCCCGTCGACGTCGTCTCCGGTAGCACGTGTACTGGCGGCGAGCCAGGACGCACTCGACGTGCAACCGCGCAATGTCGTCGTTCCACCAGTGCACGTTGCGTGGTTTTGGCGTGAAATCCGGACAGACAGACATAGATACTTTCGCATTTATAATATTAGTATGGATAGTATAGATGAAGCTGCTCGCTCTAGCAATCTCATTATTCAATATGCGTAATTATCCTACAATTATGACATTTTATACACTGACTAGCGGCCGCCAGCGTCTTCGTTCGCGTGGTTTAGTTATGCTCCGCTCCTTTTGGTCACAGCATGATGTTATATAGCCTAAAACCTCCCTGGATTAATGGGCTATCCAACGCAAAAAGAATTTTTCAAATCGGACCCGTAGTTCCTGAGATTATCACGCACAAACAGACAAACTCTTCAGCTTTATATATTAGTATAGATTATTTTTTCAAATCACGTAAATTGATTGTTATGTACAAAGCAAACACGTATTGTTATTGTAAACATCTTCATTTTAAATTTCTGGACTTGAAAAAAGACGGTGGTTTCTGAGTTTGTTTCGGCTTTTCTTCTCAGAAGTGGTCAGTTAGGATAAAACTCCAGCTAGTTTAAAATTAATATGACGTGTAAAAGTAATTAGTGGTCCTATTTGCATAATAAACGATTTCACTATATTTTATTTCATAGTTCAACCGTCATACCAATAACAACGATGAAATTTTTGGTGCAACCACAGATTTATTATTTCGGCATACTTCAATTCACTCAGATAGAACTCGCCGCCCTACATAGAAGGGTGCTACTGAACGCTAACTGGATGCACCACCCATGGTAATCGGTGATGAGACTGACACACACCATCTGTGGTGTGTGTCAGTCTCATCACCTCAAACACTCGGACCCGGACATCTGTGTCCGGGTCCGAGGTTTTCAAAATACTAAGATCTTCCACAACTGAGAGGTGTACAGATTCAAAGTATATTTTTTTAAAATCCGAAGTGGTTATGCACCGTGATTTGGTCCATACCCACTTCGTATGCACAGTAGACAAGGGCTCAAGCCACTATCCATAGCGGAAGGGAACTGGCATTATATTTATTATTCTTACTACTGACGACCGCCAGAAATTATGGCAAAGCAATGCGATTCTATTGGGCTCTTCATGAGGCCAGTGTAGACTTTTATGTTGTGTCGGGCATGACACCATCCGTGTGAATCCATCAAACATAATATTGTGACGACCTTTGAGTAACTTACCACCGGTCTCACTCAGCGATACTTACTCATGAGACTAGGGTATGCTGTACATGAAGTTTTGATTGGAACAAAACGAATTTGATTCAGTCTTCTCAAGAACTTTAATTAGATACTTCTCGCAGACGCGTCTGATACTATTAATAAAGGTGATCACTTGCAATGGTCATGTCACATTACCCCAAGTTAGATCAATCCATGGACCAGCCGTCGCAGTCAGCATCTCTATCCTGTGTGATCCTTATAAATTTTATATTATGCACTTGTGTTCCCAACCACTTGATTCGCTTAAATATTGGATGCTATCTACAAACACGGTCAGACTAGTGAATAAATTTAAAGCCGCTCAGCGAGCTATGGAGCGGGCTATGTTGGGCGTCTCTCTGAAGGACCGCATCAGAAACGAGGCGATCCGACAAAGGACCAAAGTCACCGACATAGCTGAGAGGATTAACAAGCTGAAGAGACAATGGGCTGGTTACATATGCCGCAGGGCCGACATCCGTTGGGGTAACCGAGTCTTCAAGTGGAGACAGCGTCTCGGCAAACGTGGTGTAGGACGCCCTTGGGCGAGATGGAGCGACGACATCAAAAAAGTGGCTGGTAGTGGCTGACAGAGAACTGCTCAGGATCGTGCTTGTTGGCGTGCTATGAAAGAGGCCTATGTCCAGCAGTGGACGAGTAGAGGCTGATGATGATGATGATATAAATTAAAATTCAAATTTCACAATTTTTTTTCGGATTAAAAAACATAATTATCCATATAGTGTTAGTACAAATAAAGCTTAGCCTGATGTTAGTAATGAATTAACTAAGGTGGATCTGGACTCCTATCCACCTACGTAAGAGGGGCGAGTCCCACCGATTCGAAAACACATTCAGGATGCCATTGGAGGAGGAGCGCAAGCGCGCCCGCAACCCCCGCCCCGCGAACATCCCTGACGCGCTACAGCGCCACAGCAACCCCAAGAGCACCCTGAATGCGTTATTGTACTGTACGCACAGATCGCTGTATGCCCGCTGGGTATACGTGGTCCACAGGCTGCACGTATAAAACGACTGGCAGAAGGCCTTAAAAAGCGTTATCTTAACAGCCTTAGAACAGTGCACAAACCTGCGGGCCAGCATGTTGCAACGGACAGCCAGCGACCTGCGCTCCCTATCAATATCCACATTATCATTTAAGTCGTCAGTGACCCAGTGACTCAAATACTTGAACTTTGTAACCCGCCCTAAAGGTGACGCAGAGAGAGAGATTTTAGGCAACTGTTTATAGGTCATGGTACCTGATTTAAAAACCAACCACTCACTCGCATACCTTTCACATATTTCAAGGAGTTTTCTTAACGCACCGATAGATGGACTCAGCAGCACCATGTCATCAGCGTAACGAATATTGTTCAGGCAAACACCGTCCACGTGACAGCCGATTTTGGTACTGCTGAGCTCACCTATCAGCTTATTTATGTACAGATTGAAAAAACGGAGGGAGACCTCCCAGTCTTACCCCACAGTCCAACCCATACATCTCAGAGTAAGAGTCTGCCCACCTTACCGTCTTCTTTTGACTGCTATACCAAAAACTGAACAGTGATATAACGTCAGCGAGAACAGTAGTGTCGTGAGTGACCTTATACCAGAGCAGGTCATAATTGACCAGGTCGAAGGCCCTCGATAAATCCAAGAAACAAGCTATTACAGGAGTCTTTCTGTCAGTATAATATTGGACAGTCTACTTAAGGCTCAAAATTGCACTATCTGTCGACAAGTTTGGTCTGAAGCCAAACTGACCATCATCGAGAATGATATGTTTAGCCAGAAGGAGATATTGGAGGCATCGCCTGTCTTATTCTTTATTACTGGCATAACGATCGTTTTAGTAAGTTAGACAGGTAACTAACTATAGCTCGGACAAAGGTTTTTTTTTTTTTTTTTTTTTAATGGTGTTAAAAAACATAGCCAGCACTCGCGGTAAGTGTACCCCAGCGTGTTTAAGATGTTCGACACTGAGGCCGTCGTGACCGGGAGACTTACCCCTCACCATGTTCTGTATACTTCTCGCAACTTCCTTAGCGGAGAACCTGACAGGGTGAACCCGGTCGACCCCAGTCACGACCGCCCCAGCGGCATTTTTAGACGACTCGCCATAGTTACCTAAACGCGAGCACACCTTAAAATGTTTGTGAAAAGCGTTAGCTATTTCAGTGGGGTCGCTCACGCCCGCGACGCTCATCGGTACACCCAACTTATGTTTTAATTTATTTGTTAATTCCAAAACTTATTAAATTGTTTACTTTCATGACAAGACGCTAAAATATCCATTTTAATTTTCTCCTGGTTGTTTTGACAATATTTTAATTTAGTTTTAATCAGATTTCGCGATTCACACATATGGTTTTCTCGGTGGTACGCCATAACATCGGCTGCCGGCAGAAGTTACCACCCACCAGACAAAGTCTTGCCGCCCAGCGATTCGTCGTGTTCCGGAATGATGTCTGGTGAAGCCGTACGGAGGACGGATCTGAGCAGTTGTGTTGCGATGTGTGGCGGGTACGATGCGCCAAATGTTGTTGTGTCCGGAGTTTGGTCGTGGAGAGTCTCCAGATCAATCTCCCTCTAGCGCAGCATTGTTTGGTCGTGTTGGTCATGGGTTTAACATTGCATCACCTCGCTCAACTGCAGCCATCCTTCCTATTCCTTAGTTTTTTTAAGTGAATAGGCTTAATAAACTAGTGCGCTTTACAATCAACGATTGCATCACTGCTTACCATCAGGCGGGATTGCAGTCAAGCACTGGTTTATAATTATTTAAATAAATAAATAATGTGTTCATAAATAATTCCGGAGGTAGGTTTATTATAAAACAGGCACATTTGATAACATAGTCGGGCATCGCAATGAGCCTCACGAACGTATTTGTTCCACCCAACTACATACTTTCCTTTATAACGCTTTTTAATGGAAGTTGCATGGGAGAGTACGGCTCCTTTTTCAGAATACAAATAATTTCATTATACAACCTATCTATCACCGACCGGTGTTCAGTTTTGCGACACATATTATCAGCACAATTTTGAACTTGCTATTACAGTAATCTAAATAATCATTTATCTGAACTAAATTTCTCTCACCCCATACAACTTTATTACAAGAATTGTAGGATTCAATAATCTTAGGTTTAATTAAATTAATGTTACACTCAATTACTAACGGAATATGGTCTGACATATAGACACCATACAAAATTGACGCATTATTCACCAAATGTCTAGCGCCTTTGGGACAATACAGTGATCCAGCCAGCGGAGGGAACCATTCGCGGAACTAGTAAAAGTATGCGAGTCTCGTGGCAACAGTTCAGTATCAATGCATGACCAAGATTGATCGGTACACGTTGAAAGTAACGCACGTGAGCATCGTGTCCCTGGGTGCGCAATAAAGTCTCCCAGCACAAAAACCGACTCCACCTCACTGCTCTCAACCACTGAAATAATCTCACTTAGGCAACTTGTAAACTTTGTCATATTTTTAGCACAATCAGTGGGCATGTACACACTAAATATCAGGAACGATCGCTCGCCCTGCGCTATTTTAATACACACGATACGATCACTAGCACAATTTACAACCGAAACCGTTGCAAATAACGACTTCCTCCACAACAAAGGCACATCTCCAAATGGTCTTCCAACCAGGACACCGGTAGATACGTCTACAGCCGATTTCCCAGTGTACGTGAAGTCAGTGTATAAAGCTGAAGAGTTTGTTTGTTTGTTCAACGCGCTAATATCAGGAAATACTGTTTCGATTTGAAAAAATATTTTTGCGTTGGACAGCCCAGGCAGGAAGGCTTTAGGCTATATAACATCACGCTGTCACCATTAGGAGCGGATCACATAAAAAAAAACGTATCGAAACCTACGCCGGTGAAACCGCACGGCGCAGCTAGTTTAATATATTTTAACTATTAATTCGATTTCTCAGGATCAGAGGTTATATATAAAACTCCCTTCTAAGATAGACTACAGCCTCTGCCCTCCTTCAAAGTTTAAATATCATGTCTAATTATGACTATAGATTATTATACTCTGCACAACATTAAATTTCAACACCAGTTACATGTCATGGAAAAACTTATTTTAGATTTTATTTATTACATTAATCTCATCAGGATTAGATTTATCATATCAGGACCAGACCTGAACAGACGGCGCGCCTCGTGGGTCAGGGTTGCGGGTTGTTTAAAAAAGAAACCGTGGCCCTGGCCGTCGCACAGGCCAGTGAAGAAACACCGGTGGGTTTTAGTCAGTAAAAGTCTGACACGCCCTTCCACTCCGCCCGGGCCGGGAGAAGTCATTTCATGATTTCTCATCGCAACAAAAAAAAGGAGATTACTCAATTTGACCGTATATATGTTTCTTTTTATATTAGTTCGCGGATAAGTTCGTCGTTTATAAACCGATTTCGATAATTCTTTATTGTTGGAAAGAAGATATTCTTAGTGTGGTCCCGTGATAAGGAAATCAGGGTTTGATAGTGGGAGACCAGAGAAATTAAGGGGAACTTTCAAAAATTGTAGGGACGGCTAGTGCATTTTTTTTTTTTCATTAGGTATTTTAAATCTGCTGATGGAGCCGAGAGACAGGCGAGGGAACTCCTCAGCGACTCACAGCAGCTATGTGTTTGTGCTTGAACAATTTGTATTGATAAGAACTTACCTTACTAGATGGGTTGTGACTGTCATTAAGAGGCTGATGATGAAGACAATGGTCAGTTTAGGGAACTCTTCAACGATTTACAGTAGCTATCTTGTATTTGGACTCAATTCATTTATATTGATAAGATGTTTGCATCCATGTATGTTATAATGAAGGTCTGCAGTGGATCTGATGATAGATCCGAAAGACAGTTGAGGGAACTCCTTAAGGATTGACGGCAACTACGTTGTGTTCATGCTTGATTAATTTGTATTAATAAGAATCTTACGTCTAGATGGGTTGTGACTGTCATTAGGGAGCTGATGATGAAGACAAGGGTCAGTACAGGAAACTCCTCAACAATTTACAGTAATTACCTTGTGTTTGGACTCAATTCATTTATATTGATAAGAAATTTGCATCCATGTGGGTTATAATGGAAATTTGCAGTAGATCAGATAATAAAGACCAAAGACAGTAGAGGGAAGTCCTCAACAATTTACAGTATCGAAGTTTAACCTAGGACAACCACTAGCCATTGCTGATGCGACAATAAAAAAAATCAAGAGACTGAACTTAAGTCGCGTGATCGTGTCATCTCTAGCAATACTCATACATTCAGTCCGGAGTCAGAGAAATGTTATAAAAATCGGTTTAGTAGTTAGGTATTTAAATCAAATTACGGTTAAAAATTGAAGTAAACGAAACGCGTCGTTTGCTTGCTAGCCTATTCACAACTATGTTAGCGGCAGCGCCCTGTCTGACCGGATGCAGCTAAACAGTGCCTTTTGCAACTAAAAATTGTGAAATAAAAACTTTTCTACAAAACAAAAACAACGGACTTCCAAAAAAGAAACACCACAAAGTGAAAATAACTGACTTCGGAAGTCGGTGGCAAAAATGAATATACATGTTCACGATCATTTTTGCCCCCGACTTCCGAAATTAGTTTTTTTTCAATTTGTAGTGTTTCTTTTTGGTAGTCGGTTTTTTTTTGTAAATAAGTTTCTTATACTATTTAGTTATACGTATTTTTTTAAAAATAATTATACCTCTTCAATTATGGAGATTATTGAACAATTGTGCAGCAAATAATTTGATTTTCTACTAGCCTCAGCACGGTAGCGAATCAAATCTTTAAAGATACCTACCATAATAAATTATAATAATGAACATAAGTTTTCCCCCGTGATTTTGTCCATTTAATTTTTAACTAAGATTTTTTTTAATTGTTGGGTGCATTGGGGTCCCACCACCATCTTTGGGACTCAAGTCAACCCCACCTGCCAGACGGTGCACCTGCTGACATACGGACGGGGCCCTGATGCCGGCTTCCCTTTCGGGGTTGAGTGGTCAGACGGCAGTCGCACCCGTAAAAGCCAAAAATCGCCAAACATGAGAAGGAACAGAAGTTAAGCACGAGTTACAGCTAGGGCGCCGCTGCAAAATGGCGTGCAGGAGCCCCGCCCGACTCCTGTGACCTGTCCTGTGGCTAGGGCTACCGTGTCAGGGGCGGACACGGCTGAAGAAGCGAGCCCAAACCAGTAAATTCCGTTTCGCTTCGTGGAACGTTGGCACGCTAACTGGACGCGCGAGAGAACTGGCCGAAACTCTCCACAGGCGGAAGGTGGCCGTTGCGTTCCTGCTGGAGACTCGGTGGAAAGACAGCCGATCCCGGCTTATTGGGAATGGCTACAAGCTGATATACACGGGTGCTCCTAGTGGGAGAAATGGGGTCGCCGTGGTGTTGTCTGACGAGCTCCAGGATGACGTCTTGGAGGTGAATCGCATCAGTGATCGGCTAATGTCGGTGCGGGAGCTTGTCAATGGGGTAATAACTCACTTGATAAGTGCCTACGCTCCGCAGGCCGGGTGCGGTGACGCCGAAAGGACGTTGTTCTAGAGCCAGCTCGAAGGATTGCTTGGCGGGATCCCGTTATCCTAGGGAATCGTTCTGGGTGGTGATTTGAACGGTCATGTGGGTGAGAAGTGTGACGGGTTTGAGCGTGTTCACGGTGGCTTTGGGTACGGTAGCCGCAACGCGGAAGGGGACAACATTCTCCGAACGTGTGCGGTCGCTGACCTGGAAATTGTGAACACCTATTTCAAAAAGAAACCAGAGCACCTTGTTACCTACCGGAGCGGACGAAGCGCTACCCAGACCGACTTCCTACCAACTAGGAGACACCACATCGGCAAAGTAGCCAACTGCAAGGTCATACCCGGTGAGAGTCTTACTGCACAACACCGTCTCCTTGTCATGGATCTCTGCGTTAAGGCCCAACGTAGACGTGTTGAGCACTGCCGACGCCAGATCCGGTGGTGGCTGCTTGATGAAAATAAGTACCAGGAGTTCGCTTCGGTTATTGGCGACAAGTGCGCTGGTACCGAGGGAGAATCTGTTCAAGATAACTGGGACAGAATCCAGGCAGCTATTACTAGGGCGGCGCGGGTGGTGCTCGGCGAGTCTAAGGGCGGTCGTAAAAGTGACAAGGAGATCTGGTGGTGGAACGACACAGTCCAGAGGGAGACAAGGGTGAAGAAAGCCCTCTTCTAAACGTGGCAGGCGACCGGATCTCCTGAAGATCGCGACGCATACAAGGTTGCCAAACGTGCCACTAAAAGAGCTGTAGCCAGAGCCAGACGAGACCACTTGCAACCGCTCTACGAGAAGTTGGAATCGTCTGAGGGGCAGAAACTCATTTACAAGTTGGCACGTTCTAGGGTGAAAACGGCACTGGATATATCCAAGTGCCGTTGTGTAAAAGACCCTACTGGTGATGATGGGAGATGGCGCACGTACTTCCACGAGCTGCTGAATAAGCAGCACCAAGAGGTGCAGACACCGGAACTCCCTCCAAACCTTGGGTTAGTGCCCCCGATAACGCCTGAGAAAGTCCACACGGCTCTTCGTCGCATGGTGAATCGGAAAGCTGTCGGAGCTGATGGAGTCCCCATTGAGGCCTGGAAGGCGATGGGTCCTCGCGGTGTGGGTATGTTAACTTGCTTTTTGAACCGCGTGCTCCTGACCGGTAAAATCTCGAGCCAATAGAGACTGAGTATTATTACTCCAGTCTTCAAAGGCAAGGGCTCGGTACAGGAGTGTGGCAAGAGTTACTTACTAAGTAGCAACTATCGCGGTATAAAGGTCATGTCCCACACCATGAAGATCTTTGAGAGGATTTTAGACTCCCGGATCCGGCAGGAGTGTGCTGTCTCGACGTGTCAATATGGGTTCCGTCCAGGGTACGGAACCACGGACCCTATCTTCGCCCTAAGGATCACCATGGAGAGATACAGATCGAAGAACACGCCTCTGCACACACCTCACTTCTGACTTGCTGGGACACAGTCGAAAGCCTTCTGCATGTCTAAAAAGAGCATACTCTTTTTAGACATGCAGAAGGCTTTCGACTGTGTCCCTCGGGGGTGATCTGGTGGGCACTGAGATCCAAGGGGGTACCAGAAGCCTATGTTGACATAATTCGAGGCATGTACCTCAATTCCGATTCCTTTGTTAGGACCTCTGTTGGCGACACTAAACCCTTCCCCATTACCGTCGGAGTACACCAGGGATCCGTCCTTTGTCCGTTCCTGTTCAGCGTGATATTAGATGTCTTGTCAGACAGCATCAAGAATTCACACGAGCAACCTCCCTGGTTGCTCATGTATGCTGATGATATCGCGCTGGCAGACGCGGACAGGGAACGGTTGGTGCGGCGGGTAAATGCGTGGAAAAACTCGCTTGAGAACGGAGGTCTTAAACTCAATGTGGCGAAGACGGTGTACATGGCCAGCAACACCACAGACCCATGCCTGTGTGCATAGGCGGAGACTTGGTCGAGTGCACAGACTAATTTAAATACTTGGGGTCTGTGCTCCACGCGTCCGGCGATATTGATTGCGACGTTAAAGCACGCATTTCCGCAGCTTGGGCAAAATGGCGTGAGGTGACAGGTGTCATTTGACAGGTCTATAAGACCATCATTAGAGCTGTCCTTCTGTATGGCAGTGAGGCGTGGCCTGTGCTTGAGCGACACAAGCAGGAGCTGCGTGTCACGGAGATGAATATGCTGCGGTGGATGTGGTGGACTCCCGGATCCGTGGCGGTTTCCGTGTCCGTGACATAGCAGATAAACTGCAAGAGAGTCGCCTGCGCTGGTACGGTCACGTCTTACGTAAACCGGCAGGTTACGTGGGTAACAAATGTCTTGCCATGGCGCCTCCGCCGGGCCGGAACAAGCGAGGTAGACCAAAGAAGTGCTGGCTAGATGCCATGCGTGCCAACAAGCTCTTACCACAGGATGCTAAAGATCTTGCGAAATGGAGGAGAATGTGCAGGAAAGCGGACCCCGGGCTCCAACGCGAAAGCCGCGGATGCAACCGGGACAAACGCTGAGATGATGATGATGACGATGATTTTTTTTAATTGTTCCTCGATCCGATGCGTCGCATCGCATCACCTCGCCTGCGCGTGCCATTACGTAGTTTTCACTTAGCCTCCTTTTTGAAACTTTCAATTTTTGCTCGGCGCCCAAGAGTTCTGATGTCGTTAGCCTTCTTCACGACTTGGACTATGAAATGCAAAAGATTGTTACTTTTCCGCTTGGTAGTTCCAGAAATTTGAACGTTCAAAGAACCAACCAAATCTTTCATTAACTAGTTATGATAGTTTTATTTATAATGTATTAAGCTAAATAACACAATATAGTGTCTTAAGGCACCAAACGAACATAATTATTAATATTAACTTGACAGCATGGTTGACAGTGGTTTTGACTCCTTGGGTGCGTGTCTGAAAACCAGCCAAGTCAAAGTCTATCTATGGGCTAAATTTCATCCAAATTCATACAGCTGTCTTAGCGTGAAAGCAGACAAACAAACATACATAGATTGTAATATGTAGATACATAATAGTAAGGATATATGGCTGCCATAGTACACACTCAGTGAAATTAAATCTCTACTTAATACGGTTCAAAACATAAGGATGGACGAATGGACGGTCGGCCAGAGTAGCCTCAGTGAAAGGAGCCCTTTGAATTATTTCTACACAATCATTAAAACTACACAACACATACCTGGAACATTGATAAATTGATTAATGATTACATACCGTTATAACAAGCTGGAAAAATAACTAACCACAAGAAATAATAGTCAATTTGAATTTTGTGACAGATTGATTATTTTTATACGATATATAAATAGGTACATGTGTTCGTACAAAATCACAGTCACCCTCTATAAGGCTTCAAGAATGTTGAAGTCCCTCATCTTTCTTGTTATAATAGCAAGCGTAAGTAAAATTAAGTGTCAAGACGATGGCAGTGATATTGTCGTAATCCGACGCTACTCACATCCAAATGTCTTCAATTTGGCCTGTCCCCGCGGCACGCAGAGTGATCCTAAGACGGGTGAATGTGTCATCATGGTCATGACCAGACGAGGTCTCGGACAAATACTAGGAAAAATTGGAACGCAGATTTTAAAAGTCGCTGGAAGTGAGGCAGTAAAAACCGGTGCAAAAAAGTTACTAGGAATAGGTGTAGAATATGGTACCGAATATTTAGCAGACCAGCTGGCCAAACGTCAGGATACTTAATCTATTTATAAAATAAATTCAATGTTAATGTATTTTAATTTCGTACTCTTCCAATCCATACTAATTCGCTGTAAAAAAGAGAAACGAAATGATACCTAATAATTATGATTTTAGTAAACCCCTATTTATTTTTAAATACCTATCTAACAATATATCACACGTTTGGGTGCAAGTGAAATGAAAACTATCACTCCCCATCTCTTGTGTATGGGGTTACCCCAGATACCTGATATCGCGGGATACACGACGCCGATGCTGCAAAATAATCGTCTATAACTTTAGATTTGTATAGATTGTTTATGTCTAGTATTTTGTATTAAAATTTATTTGTATTGTATATTATAATAAGTATTATTACATTTGAATCTTGTTGTTACTGAAACTGTTTCTTATTTAATTTCACAGTTTTTTTTACCAGCTGACTGACTGTGTCAGTCAGTCAGTTGATAAAGAACGGTAACAACGTCAGTTTCCATCGTGAATGTTGTTACATCAGGAATCGGCAGAATGAACTGATTGGCACAGCATAGTTAGTGAATGGGGTCTACAAGTTGAACACTAGGACATCATGTTTGTTAGCGGCTACAGCAACAACGACCTTAAGCGAAATTTGGCACAAAAGGCGTTTACATTTTTAGTGATTTTCACGAGTGTGTATCGAATAGTAGGTTTTATGTCCTTTGAAGTTGAGGACTTTCTTTGGCGTAGACATTTCTTGGTATGCCGCCATGAAACTGAGGAATTAGTAGCGTATTTTCTACGTAATATTTGACTATCGTTAGTTTAGAGATGAGAATAACGTGTGTTTTTAGTTCTTTCTTTGGAAACCTACAGTTTAATCATTGCATTTTCGGATACCTACATATCTATGGCAAATCGTCTTCTCAAAGTTAGTGCGGTGTTTGATATTATTCTTCTTCTTCTTCTTCAGCCTATAGAGGTCCACTGCTGGACAAAGGCCTCCCTTAAGGCTTTCTTAGATTGTTATTGTTCAAATGCTCAAACTACATGTTTCAAGTTAAATGTCCTTTGTGACTAGGCTTTATAATGGTCTCTCGGTGGTAGACCATAATATCGGCTGCCGGCAGAAGTTACCACCCACCAGACAAAGTCTTGCCGCCAAGCGGTTTGTCGTGTTCCGGCACAATGTCATCAATAGCAAAGAAGGTTTAGAAGCAAAGGCAGAGATCGGCAAGTTTAACTGCATTGTATGCTGTGAAGTCAAACAAACCAGGTTATCTTTTCCACATAACAATAATAGAAGTGAGCATGTACTTGATAAGATACATGCAGATGTGTGTGGGGCGATGGAGATCAAGTCAATCGGTTCATCCAGATATTTTTTTCTCTTTGTGGATGATTACAGCAGAATGTTATTTGTCTATTTTTTGAGTAATAAAAGTGAAGTTTATTCCTGTTTTAAAGCATTCAGAATTATTGTTCAAAAACATAAGAATTGCAGTATAAAGTTTCTGAGAACTGGCAACAGAAAAAAAAAACAGGAAATGGCACAGAATTTTATTCAAGTGAAATGGTAAATTATCTTAAACAAAGTGGCATAGTTCATCAGCGAACCAACCCCTATACCCCAGAACAGAACGGGTTGTGTGACAGATTTAACCGTACAATAGTAGAAAGAGCCAGATGCTTACTATATGATGCAAAGTTTGAGAAGAAGTTTTGGGCAGAAGCAGTCCACACAGCCGTGTATTTGAAAAATAGGACAGTTGCTTCCGGATTGAACCAAAAAACTCCCTATGAACTTTGAACCGGCTGCAAGCCTAGTGTCAGTCATATGAGAGTGTTTGGAAGCACAGTAATGGCTCACATTCCTAAACAGAAAAGGCTTAAATGGGATAAGAAAGCTGAAAAGCATTACTTAGTTGGGTATGCCGATAATGTAAAGGGGTACCGGCTGTATAACCCGAAAACTAGTAAAATTAAATATGCAGGGATGTCACCATCATGGAGCAGGATAATTCAGGCACAGTGCAAGCAACCATTGATGAAAAACAATCATCTGAAAATATTGATCAGCTGAAAGATTCTAAAGGCTCAGACTCTGAAACATCAACTAGCACAGCGAAGAGTAATAATAATGACAAAACTTACATACAAGAATCAGATCAGTCACACAGTAGTTCAGAAGAGTTTTTTGACAGTATTCCAGCAAAGGAGTTGAAAGATTTGCAAAGTGATAAACCAGTTAAGGCTCTCCGAGCTCGAAAAAAACCAGATAGATATAGTTTCAGTAATGTATGTTTTGAAACAGACTTAAATCTACGTGCAGACCAGCTGATGACATATGAAGAGGCTATAAATGGGCCAGAATCAAAGGAATGGTGTAAAACTATGCAATCAGAATTACAATCATTTTATGAAAATGAAGCTTAGGATTTTTAGGTGGACAGCCCAAATCAAGCTACAGTAGTCAAATGTAAGTGGGTCTTCAAGAAAAAGGTGGAGTATGATAATAATGTGACGTATCGTGCTCGACTGGTAGCTAAGGGATTCTCTCAAAAATCAGGTATAGATTATACTGAAACATTTTCACCAGTGAGCCGTTATTCTACAATAAGATTATTATTTGCATTAACCTTTAAATACACGCGCTTTTTTGGTAACGTTCCGTCACGCGCGGGGTCTAGAAGCATCCCCCTAATATATTTTACATTTATATTAAGACTTTTTTTAAAATTTCTTAAATATTTATTTTGATTATAAGAAAAGACATATTAAAGTTTATAAAAAATGATTTTTTATTCGTTTATCAATCAGTCTTTGGACAGTTAGAATCATTTAACAAAATAACATCTCTAGCATAGACATTTTTGAGGCACTTAATTACCCAAAAAAACCAAACCCTAGTGACTGTTTATCCAGAGGCCTTTTGCCTGAACAATTGATTGATTATGAGTTATGTTGGCAGGGACCTAACTAGTTGCAAATGCCAGTCGAGGATTGACCTATAACTCCATTTGTACCAAAAGATTTTAAAGAAATACCCGAGCGTAAAACTGTCACTCTAGTCGCTTCCGCTTGTCATAAAGATCCAGATTTAATTTATAATCTATCTCAACGACTTTCCTCGTAGAATGAACTTCTTTGTATCATCGTTTATATATTGAGATTCGCACGCATTATTCCACGTGACAAATGGCTTAACATCATTCCTTTTTCACAGTTGCTTCTAGCAGAGAAATACTTAATTCGAGTCATTTAAATATTTTGTTGTGGATTAGATTCAAGCGGACCCCAAGCTCCAACGCGAAAGCCGCGGATGCAACCGGGACAAACGCTGAGATAATGATGTTGTGGATTAGATTCAATGATAGGCGATTAGAAGTAATTGTCATTTATTCATACCAAAACTAGCTTAAGTACTATTTTGTGACATTACAGCTGTTGCTATTGAAACACGGTGTGAGGTTTTACGAAGACTACATTTAGACAAATATCAAGTTACAAATAGTTGACAACAGATGGCATTCTTGGTACATAAAAGAACATTATTTTGATAGTTAATTTAATATCTCCACTTATCAAAATAATCTAAACCATACACAATAATTAAAAAAAACAAAAGGTATACAGTTACAAACAGTTCAGTGTATCTACATACGATATATTGTTTTGTACAGGTACTAATAAGCATCATCATCATCATCATCTCAGCGTTTATTCCGGTTGCATCCGCGGCTTTCGGGTTGGAGCCCGGGGTTCGCTTTCCTGCACATTCTCCTCCATTTCGCACGATCTTTAGCATCCTGTGGTAAGAGCTTGTTGGCACGCATGTCAACTCTTACAACGTCAAGCCAGCACTTCTTTGGTCTACCCCGCTTGTTCCGGCCCGGTGGAGGCGCCATGGCAAGACCATTGTTACCCACGTAACATGCCGGTTTGCCTAAGACGTGGCCGTACCAGCGTAGGTGACCCTCCTGCAGTTTGTCTGCAATGTCACGGACACGAAGGCTGCCCCGGATGCGGGTGTTCCTGATGCGGTCTTTCCGCATAACTCCACACATCCACCGCAGCATATTCATCTCCGTGACACACAGCTCCTGCTTGTGTCGCTCAAGCACAGGCTACGCCTCACTGCCATACAGGAGAACAGGTCTAATGATGGTTTTATAGACCTGCCCCGTAAGCTTAACCGGCATTTTGGGGTCACAAATGACACCTGTCACCTCACGCCATTTCGCCCAAGCTACGGAAATACGTTCCCTGACGTCGCAACCAATGTCGCCGGACGCGTGGAGCACAGACGCCAAGTATTTAAACTGGTCCATGCACTCGTCCATGTATCCGCCTATGCGCACAGACATGGGGTCTGTCGTGTTGCTGGCCAAGTACACGGTCTTCGCCAAGTTGAGTTTCAGACCTCCGTTCTCAAGCGAGTCCTTCCACGCATTCACACGTCGCATTAACCGTTCCCTCTCCGCTTCCGCCTGCGCGATATCTTCAGCATACATGAGTAGCCAGGGAGACTGCTCATGTGAGTCTTTGATGCTGTCCGACAAGACGTCTAGTATCACGCTGAACAAAAACGGACTAAGCACGGATCCCTGGTGGACTCCGACGGTGATGGGAAAGGGTTTAGTGTCGCCAACAGCGGTCCTATCAACGGAATCGGAATTGAGATACATGTCTCGAATTATGTCAACATAGGGTTCAAGTACCCCTTTGGACCCCAGCGCGCACCGGATCACACCGCGAGGGACACAGTCAAAGGTCTTCTGCATATCTAGAAAGAGCATATGCAGAGTCGTGTTCTTCGATCTGTATCTCTCCATGGTGAAACTTAGTACGAAGATAGGGTCCATAGTTCCGTACCCTGGCCGAAACCCATATTGACACCCCGAGACAGCACACTCCTGCCGGATTCGGGAGTCTATAATCCTCTCAAAGATCTTCATGGTGTGGGACATGACCTTGATACCGCTATAGTTGCCACACTCCTGAACCGAGCCTTTGCCTTTAAAGACTGGAGTAATAATACTCAGCCTCCATTGGCTCGGGATTTTGCCATTCGATTTTGAAAGTTAGTTAACATGCCCACACCGCGAGGACCCATCGCCTTCCAGGCCTCAATGGGGACTCCGTCAGCTCCGACAGCTTTCCAATTCCCCATACGACGAAGAGCCATTTGGACTTCCTCAGACATTATCAGAGGCACTAGTCCAAGGTTCGGAGGGAGTTCCGGTGTCTGCACCTCTTGATGCTGCTTGTTCAGCAGCTCGTGAAAGTACGAGCGCCATCTCTCCTTCACCGCGAGGTCCTCGCATAGCAGATTACCATTACAGTCTTTTACAAAACGGCACTTGGATATATCCTGTGCCGCTTTGACCCTGGAACGCCAACTTGTAAATGAGCTTCTGCCCCTCCAACGATTCCAACTTCTCGTAGAGAGGTTGGAACCCACCACCAGGTTTCCTTGTCACGTTTGCGGCTGCTCTTAGAGACGTCGAGTACCACCCGCACCGCCCCCGTGATAGCTGCCTGGATCCTGTCCCAGTGGTCTTGCACAGGTTCTTCGTCGGTACTGACACATTTGTCGCCAATAACCGACGCAAAATCCTGGGACCTGTTTTCATCAAGCAGCCACCACCGGATCTGGCGCCGACAGTCCTCTACACGTCTACGTTGGGCCTTTACGCAGAGGCCATGACAAGGAGACGGTGTTGTGCAGTGAGACTCTCACCGGGTATGACTTTGCAGTTGGCTAGTTCGCCCGCTCCGGTAGGTGACAAGGTGCTCCGGCTTCTTTTTGAAGTAGGTGTTCACGATTGCAAGGTCCGCGGCCGCACACATTCGGAGAATGCTGTCCCCTTCCGCGTTGCGGCTACCGTACCCAAAGCCACCTGGAACACGCTCAAACTCGCCACACCTTTCACCCACATGACCGTTCAAATCACCATTCAGAACGATTCCCTGGGATAACGGAATCCCGCGAAGCAGTCCTTCGAGCTGGGTCCAGAACAGCGTCCTTTCGGCTTCACCGCACCCGGCCTGCGAAGCGTGGGCACTTATCAAGTGGGTTATAACCCCATTGACGAGCACCCGCACCGACGTGAGCCGATCAATGTTGCGATTCACCTCCAAGACGTCATCCTGGAGCTCGTCGGACAACACCACGGCCAACCCATTTCTCCCACTGGGTGCACCCGTGTAAATCAGCTTTTCACTGAGTCTCCTGCAGGAACGCCACGGCCATCCTCCGCCTATAGAGGGGTTCGGCCAGCTCTCTTGCGCGTCCAGTTAGCGTGCCAACGTTCTACGACGTAAAACGGATTTTCCTGGTTTGGGCTCGCTCCTTCAGCCGTGTCCGCCTCTGACACGGTAGCCCTAGCCCACAGGTCATAGGAGTCGGGCCAGGCTCCTGCGCGCCGTTTTGCGGCGGCGCCCCAGCTGTGACATGAGCATTTCTAGTTGACCTCTCCATGATTGAATGGCTTGTTTGGCTTTTACGAGTGCGACTGCCGTCTGACCACTCAACCCCGAAGGGAAGGCCGGCGTCAGCGCCCCGTTCGTGAGTCAGCAGGTGCACCGTCTGGTAGGTGGGGTTGACTTGGGTCCCAAAGATGGAGGTGGGACCCCAAAGCACCCAAGGTACTAATAAGCATCATATATCTTATATCTTTATATATATAATTCTGCTGTACGTGTGTATGTCATTGAACTCCTCCTAAACGGCTTGACCGATTTAAATGATTTTTTCTGTATGCATTTGAGCGGTGCCCTGGAAGCTTACTCAAAGGGCCAGCGTGCCATACCCGGTCGAAGGCCTTCGAGACATCAAGAGAGACAGCAATCGCTTCCCCATTCTTCTCGAGGGCCTCGCCCCACAAGTGAGTGGCATACACTAGTAGGTCCCCAGTGAACTGTGAATTTGAACAGTCCGCACATCACATCTTGTGGGAGTGTATTCTTTGGCAGAATGAACGCAATATTATGTTGGATAGTGTACAAGTTACATCCGGAGTTGTTTATTATACGGACCTTGTTGAAACTAGAACTAATTTCCGTGCGTTCAGGCGCTTTTGCCATACCTATTATTGGAATCAATTGTAACAGCAAATACCTACTTAGGACCCATTAACTTGATCAAATGTTATTCCGTGGTGCTTGGCAATCTGGGCTTCTCCCAGTTGCAATAATGTCCCTTTGTGCCGATTGGCCTAGTTCTATTCTGTCTCCTGCTTATTATGGAGGGAAGTGGAAAAAATATCTTTTTTCTTACTCCTCCGCTATTCTTTTCTGATTAATTTCGTTGCGGGACCCAAGACAGTTGAAACATTTCTCCGGGACTCGTCGAGCTTCATTGCTCGGCGTTTTTCTGGCGGTCTCCACTATTGATTCTGGCTTTCTGGAGTTGCAGTGGGTTGGGAACAGTGTGGCGGGTTTTGTCCCAAAAAAGTAGGTCCCCAGTTGACCGATTGCGGCGAAACCCGTACTGTCGGTCACTGAGGAGATCGTTACCTTCCAGGTATGCCAAGAGGCGCGAGTTCAATACACGCTCCATAATTTTGCAAAGTATGGAGGTGATCGAAATCGGCCGATAGTTGGCAGGATCGGCACGACTACCCTTCTTGGGCACGGGCTGCACGTTAGCAAGCTTCCAGGACTTGGGCACTATACCAGTCCTAAATGAGAGGCGATACAAGCGCGTCAATACAGGAGACAACTCGGGCGCACATGCTTTAAGAACAATCGCTGGTATACCATCCGAACCACTAGCCTTATTCACGTCCAGACGACACAGTACTCTCAGAACCTCCTTGTTCCTAATGCGAACCTCAGGCATTGAAGCTCCGCAATGAGGTAAATTAGGTGGAGTAGCACTGCCAGTATCAAGACGCGAATTATGGGCAAAGAGAGAAGCAAAGAGACCTGCTTTCTCTCTCGCCGTATGAGCCAGTGTTCCATCAGGCCTAACCAGCGGAGGCAGTGAGGGCCGACAGAAGATCGCCTCAACCGATTTGGCAAGGGACCAAAAAGATCTGCTACCGGATGGCTACACAGATAACTTGTTGCCAATATGGGTAATGCGGTCGAAGCGAGCCTTCTTGAGTGCCTTCTTGTAGGACTTGGCAGCATGGTTAAAGGCTCTCTTCTTTGAGCTTAGATCCGGAGCTCCGCGGTCACGAGCGTCAACCCAGGCGAGAAATGCCGTGTGCTTACGCTGTTCAGTTTGGACATAATCGGCATTGAACCATGGGCGAGCCGAGCCACCGACGGGCACGTCATTGAATGGGATAAAATACTCCATAGCTTGACGCACCACATCGGTTATAGCGTCCGCACAGCTCGACGGATTGTCAGAAGAGAAGCAGACCTGCTGCCAAGGATAAGACGCAAAGAAGTGGCGCATCTCATCCCAATCCGCCACATTCGCTGTTCACCACAATAGTCGAGATCTGGTGGGGAGAAGGACGATACAGACTTCACCAGACAGTGACCATTGAACTTGGCACCCATTTAGATCTCACTTCTTTTGTCGTTGAAATCAACAACAAGGGAAAACATAACCCTCCTGGCAGTCGGGTAAATATTATAATTATATTGAACTTGGCTCTCATATTACATTTATGTTTTTGATGAGATATCATTACTTTTTGTAGGTAAATTATTAGTAGGTACTTATTTATAACCAGTTGTGCCCGCGACTTCTTCCGCGTGGAATGTATTTTTTTTTTTTTGCTTTTGACATTTTTATTTTAATTATCATTTATTTACAGTATTTTTATTAGCTTTATTGAAAAATTTCTCTATATACAATATTTGGTGTAAGATTTTCTTTGGCTAAAACAACAACAACACTATTGGCATTCCTTGCACATGAACATGCCACGTATAGCTGTTGTCCATGGGTAAAGCAACCTTTAGTTAAATCTATACCAGCTTTGCTTAACGTTTGTCCTTGGGACTTATTGATTGTAGCAAAACTGACATTGATCGGGAATTGCAATCCTTTGATATTCTTCTTTATTCATAATATTCATGATAATTCGATGGTATTAGAGGAATTCGTGGTATAAATACAATTTCACTTTTTCCGAATCCTGATATTATACGACCTTCTATAACATTTCTTTGCAATGACTCTGCCCGCAACCTAGTACCATTGCAAAGTTTTGGCGGGTTTAAATTACGTAATAGCATGATGGGCACGCCAACCTTTAGTTTTAGTTTGTGGGAGGGTAAACCAGGCACGATTATACTGTTTGAAAATTGTGTTGGGTAATTAACCACTTCATCCGGATTGCAAACTGTATTGATGGAAAGATAAGTTTGTGATTCACCTGACAGCTTATCTAAAATGCACTGATTAAGCGCAGTAACCTGGTCGTTCGTAGGTGCTAAAATTGATCTGTCACATGTAAGACTACCCCAAAGGAAGGGACTCGGTTCGAAGAAAACATCAGCAATACCCAATACTTCGCTCTATTTTATTATTACCACAATTAATCAACTTATAGTTTAACTATGACTATCCAATTATATTACATAGATTATTTTGACAATGCAAGGCAACCGAACGGTTCGCTCGTCGCCGACCAAGTGTCTCTGCCCCTCGCACCTTTTGCTTTTTATTTCCTTAATTCTACCCCCCCAGTTGACGATTACCGCTGTGAAGCATCAGATCCAAACATTCGTTTTGCTGTCAAAAACCGGCCAACGACCGACTTCAGAGCGGAAATAGCCAACTAACCCATTATTTAATCTAAGAATACATACAAAACAATCGAACCTTACACTCGTCCATCCTGATATTATGTATGTCCCCATACACAACCCAGGTGGAACCTTACACTTGGCAATTAAAGAATAAATAGTATAAAATTAATTATTTAATAGGAGAAAAAGAAATAATTAAATTAGTTGTGACTTTCGTTTATCAATGTTGTTATCAGAACTGAGCAAACAAGAAAATAATTAGATACTAATACAGACGACAACACATCAAGCACCACAATCCGTCGCATTTCTTTATCCGATTTTCAACTTTATCATTAAAGCATTAAGACTCTTTCGGACAGCTTGACCCGCTGTCGTCCGTACATTTAATTTATTAAGTCGAGTACAGATATTCTTAAGTCTAAAATAATAATTATGACCACTTATTACAAGGGAGAGCTAAATCAATAATTTAATTAGTACTACTTGACTATTCTTGAACATCTTTACAAGGAACACTATATAAATCACAATAATTAATTTAATACATATGAAATAAAACTTTGTAGCATTGAAAGTAATTATCTACCATAATATTAAAACAATTTAACTAGTTCAATCAATATATCCTCATTATATACATTTGTATTATTAATTCCATCCAATTAACTTAGCCATTACTTGTTTAATTCAACCAATTTAACTTATCCTTAGCTTTAATATCCAACCAAATATATCTCTTTTTATCCATATTAACAACCAAATCTATTTGCTAACTCAAGATGTACATTTGAAATAAAACTTTGTAGCATTGAAAGTAATTATCTACAATAATATTAAAACAATTTAACTAGTTCAATCAATATATCCTCATTATATACATTTGTATTTTTAATTCCATCTAATTAACTTCCATTACTTGTTTAATCCAACCAATTTAACTTATCCTTAGCTTCAATATCCAACCAAACATATCCCTTTTTATCCATATCAACAACCAAATCTATTTGCTAACTCTTAGCTAAGTAACCAACAATTCCCAAATCGTATTTGCCAACCATCCCTCTCACAGAGATTAGCTAAATAGATCAACCGATAACCGTTTTTGCAACAGGTCAGGTCACGTGTTTATCAGTTTGATTTCCCGTGCCCGACCTGAAACATATCCTTTTCCATCCATATTAACCACCCAATCTCTTCCATCCCAAATCTATTTGCCAACCATCCCTCTCACAGAGATTAGCTAAATAGATCAACCGATAACCATTTTTGAAACAGGTCAAGTCACGTGCTTCAATGTAACTATCCTTAGCTTTAATATCCAACCAAATATATCCCTTGTTTCATCCATCTTAACCAACCAAATCCATTTTCGAACCATCTCTCCCAAAGATAGATTAGCTAAATAGATCAACCGATAACAGTCTTTGTAACAGGTCAAGTCACGTGGATATCAGTTTGATTTCCCGTGCCCGACAATATTAACCAACCAAATCTATTTGCCAACAATCCCTCTCAAAGACAGATTAGCCAAATAGATTAACCGATAACCATTTTTGTAACAGGTCAAGTCACGTGGACATCCGTTTGATTTCCCGTGCCTGACCTGAAACATATCCATTTCTCCATCCATATTAACCAATCAAATCTATTAGCCAATCATCCCTCTCACAGGTAGATTAGCTAAATAGATCAACCGATAACAGTTTTTGTAACAGGTCAAAACACGCGGTCACCCGTTTGATTTCCCGTGCCCGACCTTTTAGAGCGACGATCGCCACCGGACCGGCTGCGACTCCGACTGCGCTGTCTCTGCAGCCGGCGCTGCTCGCTGCACTGCGGTCGCTGCTCAGAGTCTCGTTCTTGTTGCAAGGCTAGTTCCAGCTGCCGAACCTTCTCCTGCTCCCGCCTCAAAACCAACTCGCGATAGAGCAGGCAGCAGCTGCGGGCTCCGGCTATGGCTGCGGCTTTTCTTTTTATTGCTTCTCTCTCGTCTGCTCGCATTGCTGCCGCTACGGCTGCTCTCGTACGCGAGAGATTTCTTTTGGGAGTCTCCAAGCTCTTACGACCACGAAAATCATCGCCCATTGTCTGGAACTCACAACATAAAATTTCTACACGTTAATATAAACTCAAGAATATCTGAAACATAGTTGCAAATATACGCAAAGCTAAATTGAAACTTATTCGTAAGTTTGTCATTTACTAGGCATAAATTTTGGCCATTCCTACAGTGCAGCCAGCTCATTACACAAATTATACCAAAAATACTAGTACACTAGATGGATTAGATAAAATAAATCGAATTTATTATTCAATGTAACTATAAACCAAATTATTATATAATGTGCCAAACGATACCGATATCCACGGAGTGCCCTGGCAATATCAGTATCACTTGATAAAACCATATAAATCTCCGGAAAAATTCCGTAACGATAAATACGGTTTATTTTAATCCACTTTTCCAACTACCTACCGTACGGTATGTTTTGTACTATCCATCGAATTTATGATTCAATATATCTATAAACCAAATGATTATAAAATGTACCAAACGATACTGATATCCATGGAGTGCCCTGGCAATATCAGCATCATTCGATAAACCATATAAATCTCCGGAAAAATTCCGTAACGATAAATACGGTTCATTTCAAATCACTTTTCCAACTACCAACCGTGCGATATGTTTTGTAATATCCATCGAATTTATCATTCAATATAACTATAAACCAAAGGATTATAAAATGTAGTACCAAACGACACTGATATCCACGGAGTGCCCTGGCAATATCAGCATCATTCGATAAACCATATAAATCTCCGGACAAATTCCGTAACGATAAATACGGTATATTTTAAATCACTTTTTTTTTTTTTTTTTTCTACCCACCGTACGGTGGGTTTTGTACTATCAGCTTTTATTAAACTCCATTACAGTTAACTAGCTTCATATCAATACTACATGGGTTTTAAATAATGTAATGTCTAATAACTCCTATCTCCAGGGAGTGCCCTGGCAAGATAAGAATCATCCAACTAACCACATAAACATCACTTTAAAAATATACAGCTAAAAGGAATAAGAAAAACTTACGTCACAGTATTACGTTTTGTAGGCGAGGTGAGAATCTTACAGATTCTTGTGGTTCCCAATTCTGAAATGTATGACTACCCCAAAGGAAGGGACTCGGTTCGAAGAAAACATCAGCAATACCCAATACTTCGCTCTATTTTATTATTACCACAATTAATCAACTTATAGTTTAACTATGACTATCCAATTATATTACATAGATTATTTTGACAATGCAAGGCAACCGAACGGTTCGCTCGTCGCCGACCAAGTGTCTCTGCCCCTCGCACCTTTTGCTTTTTATTTCCTTAATTCTACCCCCCCAGTTGACGATTACCGCTGTGAAGGCAGTTATGACTCACGCCATTCTAGACTGAACCAATCAGATCCAAACATTCGTTTTGCTGTCAAAAACCGGCCAACGACCGACTTCAGAGCGGAAATAGCCAACTAACCCATTATTTAATCTAAGAATACATACAAAACAATCGAACCTTACACACATAACCACGAATCTTCTTTGATATTGATATTGTGAATATCATCATAAATGCTATAAGTATATTAAAGTTTTATTGTCCGCCACAACCTGACAAAGACTGGTAGGTAGTTCTATATCGTGATTACTATTCACTTTTGGACACTTTCCCTCTCCAACATCAAGAAGAATTTTACTAAATTATGAATATGCTAAATGTGCTCTCATTTTTTGTTTTAAATGAAGTTTTTTACACTGTTTCCAAAGAACTGAACATTTTAAACAGACGTTAATTTCATCGGCTTGCGTACCCTTACTTACAAACGGTGATATTTGTCTAAAATCTCCAGCGAATAAGTATACGACTCCTCCAAATAATAGATTATTACTGCTAATATCCTGCATCGTCCTGTTCACGGCTTCTATAGAAATCTTGTTTGCCATGGTGGATTCGTCCCATACTACAAATACACAATCTTGTAGTACTTTGGCTTTGAGACTATTTTTAACGCGCGTGAGCTGCGCGCGGTACTGGACAGTACTTAGATATTGTAACATTACTTTATTTTTCTAAAATAAACGATTTTTCCATAATAAAAGTAGCCTAAGCTACTCCTTATTACATACGCTATCTGCCAGTGAAAGTCCCGTCGAAATCGGTCCAGCCGTTCCAGAGATTAGCCGGAACAGACAGACAGACAGACAAAAATTTTAAAAATATGTATTTTGGCATGTGTACCGTATATACATTCATATGCATGTAGTAGAAAGCGGTTATTTTAATATTACAAATAGACACTCCAATTTTATTTATTTGTATAGATTATTTTAATTTTCTAAAATAAAACATTTTTTCTAAAATAAAAGTAGCCTAAGTTACTCCTTATTACATAAGCTATCTGCCAGTGAAAGTCCTGTCCAAATCGGTACAGCCGTTCCAGAGATTAGCCGGAACAAACAGACAAACAGACAGACAGACAAAAATTTTAAAAATATGTATTTTGGTATGTGTACCATATATACATTCATATGCATGTAGAGAAAACGGTTATTTTAATATTACAAACAGACACTCCAATTTTATTTATTTGTATAGACAAATTATTACATTTGTCTTATTTTATTTTTATTTATTAAATAACAAATCGGTTTTGATAAACTACTGAATTTTCTTACGTTTGCGGGATATGTCTTTTCTGTGTTTTTTTTTTTTTCTATATTTTATTGCATCTTTGTTCAATGTAAATGTTCGGATGAATTGCCCATTCAGTAGGTATACCGATTTTTTACGCGTTCACTGTTTATACTTAATTTGGCCAAATCGGTATAACGTGCACACACGGTTGTACTCTACAATAGAGCTTTCTTGTGTCTTAATTTTATTTGCATCTAAATTGATAAGATGTACTCCATCTAAGCTTTTAACTCTGTTGAATCGAACGTAAGCCTGCCCTTTACTAAATATAGTGGTGCCTATGTAGAAAAGAGCACTGTCAAGGCTCTTGCCTTGTGTTTTGTGGATAGTAATAGCATATGCTAAGCCAATTGGAAGTTGTTCCCTGTGAACATATACATTACTTAATATCTAAAACTTGATCTTGACTCGTTGTAGTTCATAAATTAAATTATGTCCAAATTTTATTGTAATTTTACGTACGCTGTTGCTGTTGTGCACACGTGCACCTATTTTTATCGTGTTGACATTTTCTAAGCCAGCAGTTTGCGACGAATCATGTTCGTTTTTTTGAGTACTTTATTAAATAAGGTCTCTGTCATTTCCTTAAATATTTAACTGATGATAATTTAAATACCTTGCCCTAAGAAGGTGGGACTGTAACTATGTCAAAATATCGAGTGAAATTATATAAATTCATACTCTCTATGTTTTGAGGACGTTGAGGACAAATATTATCAACCCAAGTGCATTTTTAGCAATTCTCTTTGTTTTATTACAAACAAAAAAGTGATCCTTCGAGTTTCTATATAGAATCAGTGTTTTTCCTGCGGTTTTTGCCGCGTTTGTCGGGCGTGTGCCGCGTGCTGTGAGCTGCCGGCGTCCGCCGCCCCGGCGCAACTTCACCCAGCCTATAATTCTGGGTGAATACATCTCTGCGGGAACCAGATTATAACCTGTCCATGCCATATCCGTGGATGTTGGGATAAAATCAAGCAGATTGAAGATTTGTCGCTGCCTAAAAATAGGTACCTACCCCTACCTGCAACATTGTTACGGTATGTAGGTAGATGTACCACAACTTGTCTTCCATTATACGGATTCATCGTGTGAAGGTTGGCCATCCTGATTGTTTATAACTTCAATTCGTGTGACGTTTGTGCAGTTGGTATTTCTATCGTCGACCATAGTGAAGACGGTTTTCCAAAACATCTGTCAGTGTCAATTCGTTCAAACGTCAACGTCAACATATCGCGTGTGGTAAACAAAATAAAGCTCGCTTCGATATTATAAAAATCTTAGTGTTTACAGTGTTTTGCGGTATATTACCTAGCAGTGAAGTGTTTATAAATCCCTTGACGTGCGTGTTCATCGTGTACAAACATGTCGGATCTCAAAAAACTTAGCTTTCGCGTGCAAATTGTAAAGCTGCTATAACTAGGATACAAAATTTTGTCGAGGATCCTCTAAAATTAGTTTCTGCGACTGTAGACATTTTAGAAGCGAGGAAAGATAAGCTAATTACGTCATTTAAACAATATGAATCTATTCAATTTGATATTTTATGTCTGGATGAGGGTGACACAGAGGATGTAGGATTTTTTGAAGAGAAGTACTTTGTCACAATTGCCAAACTTAATGAAACCGTAAAAACACTTACAAACTCAGAGTCATCCAAGTCTACTTGTGTTACCACATCTAAATTACCAACTATGGATATTCCATCATATGATGGTAAAGATTTTACTAAGTTTAAACCATTTTATGAGCTTTTTGTTGCTGTCATTGATAACAACACTGCATTGAATGATGTCCAAAAATTATTTTACTTGCGTAGATACCTACTTGAGGATGCATTATCAGTGATTGTCAACTTGCCACTTGTAAGTAAATCATACAAGGAAGCCCTAGAGTTATTGAGAAAACGTTACGACAACAAAACTCGTCTGATCTGCTCTCATATACATTTAATATTGGACATCACTCCTGTGTCAAAGGGTACAGCGATCTCTATAAGAATGTTTGTGTCTCAAATTAAGCAACAATTACATGCCCTTAAAAACCTTGACGAGCCTGTCGATAGTTGGGACAGGATTCTACTGTGTTTACTTTTGAAAAAGCTCGACACATACACTCAAAGAGCATTTCATCTGGATCGTAATCCAGAAATATTGCCAACAATGGTAGAATTTTTAGCCTTTTTAGATAAGCGTGCTATGGCGCTGGAGGATACTATCCCCCTAAAAGGGCATTTTGAAAACAAATCCAAAACCGCAATGCGGGTATAAAATGTTTCTGCACAGTCCAATGCACTGTGTGTTTATTGTAATAAAAAGGATCATGCTATTTTCAGCTGTCCGAAATTTATGTTGGTTCCTATAGAGACCCGCCTTACCTTCGTTAAGGATCATAAGTTGTGTTATATATGTCTAAGGGATCATGCAGACATTGTCTGTAAATACAAGTTTAAATGTAAGGTATGTAAAGGACCTCATAACATACTTTTGCACTGTGAAAATGAGGAAGTTTCAGTTTCACATTACTCAAATAATAATATTTCTAATATAAATGTTCTGCTACCTACTGTGAAGGTCAAAGTCATAGACAAATATGGTCGTGAGTTTTTTATTAGGGCCTTGCTTGACAGTGGTAGCCAGGCTTCATTTGTAACTCGTTCTTTAGTAAATACAGTATCAATTACTCCAATTTCTCAAGTTACCAATATTATTGGTATTGGCAATAAGGCTACCAAATTGGATCAAGCTGTTACCTTGCCAATTTATTCATGTTTTAATATTAAAACTAAATTGAATGTCAACTGCCAGGTAGTTGACAAAATCACGGCACCACTGCCACAACAGGCCATTGACATTTCCAAATTAGATATTCCTCCAAATCTTCAATTATCTGATGATGAGTTTCACATCCCTACAGAGATTTCTTTGTTATTAGGGGCTGATATTTATTTTAACTCAATATTAAGTGGTCAATTAAAACTTACAAGTGGTCCTGTATTACAAAATACTATATTTGGTTATGTGGTAGCTGGTAAGGCTTTTGTTAAAGATTATTCATATTCCAATTTAGTTTCAAGCTTTGCTATCTGTGATGCAGAAAAACTGGAAAATGTAATGGAACAATTTTGGCATAATGAGTGCGTGCCTGAGCCAGTAAAAATTTCAGATGAATCTAAGAAGGCTGAGGCTGTATTTTGTGATTCTGTTCAAATAATTAACAATACATTTTATGTAGACATGCCTTGGAATTGTAAAATGGATGAACTGCAACTTGGTGATTCATTCTCAGTCGCTTTACAACGATTTTTATCTTTAGAACGAAAATTTAAGCAAAACCCAGTGCTGTTAAAAGAGTATAAAAAATTTATAAATGAGTATATTCCGTTATTGTTTAGGGCATGCCAAAGAGGTTTATATCAATTATTACAACATTAACAGCGGTTCTGTTTACTTTCTAGCCCACCATGCAGTGTACAATGAGGCCAGCAAAACTATAAGGGTCCGAGTGGTTTTTGATGGAAGCATGAAATCCAGAAACAAAACTTCATTGAATGACTGCATGTTGAACGGGCTTGTGGTTCAAGGTGAGCTCTTTGATATTCTTCTTTTATTCCGGACATATTTATTCATTTTAATGACTGATATTCAAAAATGTTTCGCTGCTGCCGCATTAATGAACAGTACACCAGTCCACAGAACATTCTTTGGAGGGATAATCCAACTCAGCCCATAAGATGTCTGCAGTTACAGACAGTTACATATGGTCTAAGGTCCTCTACTTTTCTGGCTACTCGTTGTCTTATTGAGCTTGCTAATAGATATAAAAATCAGTTTCCCCTAGACTCACAAGCTATGCTTTACAATACCTATGTTGACGATGTCATGTGTGGTTGTGATAATATAGAGGAACTGAACTCATTAAAAAATCAACTTATTAACCTACTTAAATTGGGTAACTTTCATTTACATAAGTGGTGTTCAAATTGTCCATCGATTTTAAATGATGTAACTGTTGAAATAAGGTATTTTGTGATGCAACCTTCCTGGCATGCTTTGATCGCTTTATTTCCAGAAGGGGGATGCCCTCTAAGGTATTTTGTGATAATGCTAAAACTTTCAAGGGTGCTGAGAATCAGCTAAAGGAGTTGTACCAATTGCAATCTTCTAGGTCCCATAGAGACTCAGTTGATAATTATTGTAATACTAAATATATTAAATTTATATTTATACCCAGCTACTTACCTGAGTTTGGTCGTCTTTGGGAGGCAGGGGTAAAAAGCGTCAAGCACCATTTAAAACGCATTGTTGGAAATATCAGTTTAACTTATGAAGAATTCAACATCATTATGGTAACAATAGAAGGTGTCTTGAACTCCAGACCTCTGCTCTCCAATTCCATAGATGGAGGTTATTTGACACCAAGCCACTTTCTAATTGGCACTGCTTTGGCTTCGTATCCTGAGATCAATTTGACAGAAGTTCCTGTAAATCGTCTTAAGTTTTGGAAGCTTGTGTCTAAGATAAAGCAAGACTTTTGGAAGGTCATCCTAATTTGAAGGTGGGGTATCTTGTACTAATAAAGAATATTAATACTCCTCCTTTAAAATGGCCTATGGCCAAGATTGTTAAGATTTTTCCAGGATCGGATAATAAGGTCAGAGTAGCTGAGGTTATAGACAATAATAAGATTTACTTGAGATCCATAGCTGGATTGTGCCCTCTCCCCGTGGAGTGACAGGTTTTTTTATAATCTCAGCTTTTCACTGCATGGGGAGGGGTCATAGTATGGCTATGTATCTCATAACTATTATGTAGAGTGGTTAACTCCCTCCCCCAAACTATGTTAAGTACAATACTTAACATATAGAAATATTTTATGTTGTCCTTGCAATGGCAACATTTTTGTTTGTAAGGATAATTTTTGGCCATTGGCAACATTAATAACTTTCATATTTTTTTCCATCGTACAAGCTTGTCAAGGTTTCATAAAAATTTAAAATAAATATATAAAGTGCATTTTTAGCAATTCTCTTTGTTTTATTACAAACAGCACCAATAAACAAAAATAAAAGTGCCATGTCTGTTACTTCTATGGTCGTCAATTTAACTTGTATTTGTAAGTACCTCGTCCGCCAGACGGCGCTAGTAATATTTTGTGAAGTATTGTAGAGGTGGGGCGCGGTGAAGAGGGAGCAAATGCTCGAGGTCATTTGGTGAGGGTACGACCTTAATAAACTCTTCCACCTTCTCAATAGTCGCAACTTACAGTACTGGTGCATTTTTTACCCACAAAATCAGATGGGAATGCTGTAAGCCTAGACTGGTATTCACGACGCCAGAAATAGTGTTTATAGTGATACACATAATGGAATCACTTAAGTGAAAAATTATAATAAAATAATAAAAATATATCAGTTTCAGATTTTCCTCCTTTGTATATACCTAATTACTTATCTGCATGCCAAATTTGAACTTTCTAGGTCATCTGGAACTGGGTTAGAATTTTGAGCTATAGGTCAATCAGTGATAAAAATGACGATTTTTGGACGTTAATATTTAAATAACCGTTTGAGATATGTTTATGAAACTAATAGTACATATGTATCTTGAAAGTCTCAATATATGAACCAAATTTTACATGTTTATGTGAAACAGAATTTGAGTTATGAGGGGGTCAAAAGTGGCTCTAAATGGTTCGTGTAATACACGGTGCTGCTCGCCATCTGTTCCTTGAACTTGGTTCGACACCCTACCGCGTATCTAGTTACTATATTATAACATACAATAAAAACAAATATAAAATACTATACATAAATAATCTATACAAATCTAAAGTTATAGACTATTATTTTGCAGTGTCGGCGTCGTGTATCGCACGATGTCAGGTATCTGGGGTACCCCCATACACACGAAATGGGGAGTGATAGCTTTCATTTCATTTCCACCCTAACATGTGATATATTGTTAGATAGGTTTTTGAAAATGAATAGGAGTTAACTAAAATCATACTACCATTGCGTTGCTCTTTTTACAGCGAATTAGTATGGGTTGGAAAAGTATGAAATTGAAATAGAATGAAATTGAATTTATTTCATAAATAGATTACTATCCCAACTGTTTTTTTAAATAATCTAAAGCCATTTGTGTGCCGACTTTTAGTATCTCAGTTCCAACACCTCGTCTGGTCAACTCTATGTCGACACATTCACCGTTAGGAGCTCTTTCTTTGCCGGCGGGACAGGCCCCTTTGAAGATATCTGGATCTGCGTCGCGTCGGATCATGATATATGGAAAACTTCGTCTGAATGGTTTGCGGCATCTGCCAGTTTGATCTCTCTGCTCGGGAGGGATACATTCTCCTTTGATCACATCTGGATCTGCGTCGCGTCGGATCATGATATATGGAAAACTTCGTCTGAATGGTTTGCGGCATCTGCCAGTTTGATCTCTCTGCTCGGGAGGGATACATTCTCCTTTGATCACATCTGGATCTGCGTCGCGTCGCATCACGACAACATCATTGTAATCGACTTGACACCTGATGTTACTGACACTTGCTATTATAACAAGAAAGATGAGTGACTTCAACATTCTTGAGGCCTGTTAAAGCTTGACTGTGATTTCGTCTGACTATACATGCCTATTTATATATTGTATAAAATTATCCAACCCGTCACACAATTCAAATCGATTTTATTTCTTGTCGTTAGTTATTCTTCGAGCTCGTTAGAATGGTGTGTAATCATTAATCAATTTTTCAAAGTTCCAGGTATTAAATGTATTCTTTGAGGCTAATACAGCTGTAAGGATTTGAATCAAATTTAGCACACAGTCTTTGAGTTGGCTGATTGCCTAAGGCCCTGGGGTGCATGTTGAAGAGCCTCCTCGTGGCGTACCCTGAGCAACGGCAGCCCCTATTGCCCTCTATGTTTTGGTGAACACTTGGCTAATCTTTAATACACGGGGAAGGGTCATGGTTCCAATCACCGATCATCTATGATGGTCGTTGAAGAGGACCTGGCTACAGGTG